>CAWUFW010000337.1:0-2400000 GCA_963921515.1 Calotriton arnoldi
CGGATGCGTTTTCGAATTTCGAACGAGTCGGTTGCTGGGAATTCAGTTGGTCACCCACAACAATGTTGCAAAATCATGTATGTCATGAAGTTGAAGTTTTGAAGGATGCTGTGGGCGTGTTTTGGTGCTGCTATTCCATGGATTGGCCAGATTCAGAAGATGCAAACGACTTGGACCTATCACTTTGGACACAAGGGACAGTATCTGCCTCTCCAGCACATATATATTGCTGGCTGTTCCCCTGAGAGCCCACTTGCCTGCACTACATGCTCCAGGACGACATCTGCCACTGCACTGCTGCTGTCTCTGCCCCTCTGGACCCTGCAATGGCACGTACTGTGGAGAGAGCCCCAGCCTTCAGCCTTGAGGAGAACCAGGCCCTGCTGGACAGCCTACTTCCACAGTACAGCAAGCTGTATGGGACACCAGGGGAGCAGGTGAGTGTCCTGTGCACTGCCTTTCTGAATGTGCATTTTGTCTGACTAGCAAGGCTGAGAGTCTGCACGCCACTGGCTAGCAGGCTCACTGAGTAGTTGTCACCCCCATAGTGTGTAGTGACTTGCACTGGACAGGTATGGTGCAGTGACAGTGCTTCTGAACAGGGTTTTACTCCCATGCAATGATACCATGTAGTGACTTCTGGAAAACTGTCCATGGGCAGCCGTGCACTGCCTGTGTACACCATGTGCCCCTGTGATTGCGACATGTATATGCAACTGTGTCATGCACGGATATGTTGCATGTGTAGTAATGGCCTTATCACTTTGTCATCCTGACAGGCTTCTGCCCATTGGAAGCATGAGATATGGAAGGACATCGTCCGGGCTGTCCGGTCCGTGGGGTCTACAAGCGCCGGATCCGCAACTGCCAAAAGAGGTGGCAGGACCTTCGGGGCTGGACCCGGAGGATTGCACGGGTCCAGCTGAAGCTGTCGCCTCCTCGCAGGAGGGGCGGAACACGGACCCTGACCCCCACATGCTCAGGATCCTGGCGGTGGTCTTTCCAGACCTGGATGGGCAGCTGAAGGCCAGAGAGCAGCAAGGAGGGGGTGAGTCAAAGACTGCACTGTGTACTCTGTCTAACATGCTATGTGCCCTCCTCGGGCCTGGTTAAACTGCCACAGTACAGCAGTCATGTTGTCCAGGAGCCATGTCCTCTATTGTGCACTGCCCACTCCTCATCTGATACCCAGGTGTGGCCCTTACATGCAGGGAATTCTGTCACTTAGGACTGTGTCCTTGCAGTTTGCTTGACTCAAGGTGGGAGACAGCATCTGTTTCCTGACTCTGTGGTGGGCATCATGGGTGGGTCCATTGCTTACACAATGCCTGTATTCTGACATGTATTCAGCGTGTTACTTTGATCTGTGGTCCAATTGCTGAGCTGATCCACCACATGTGGCTGGGGTATCTGGCACACACCCATGCTGCGGGTGGGAACAATGTTTGGGCCCCAGGAGTATGTATATGACGTGTGTCACACATACTTAGCCAGCTGCCTACAGTCCAGGGCTCATCCCTCATTCATGTGGGGCTGGACAGTCATGCCTACTCCAGGCCATACAATACACTCTGTACTCCCACTCCCGTGTATCAGCTGACACATTGTGCGCAGTGATTTGACCCCTCAGGTGTCTGCCTCTGTGTCAGTGTGCTGTGGATTAGTCGCCAGGACTGCTGTGGAGTTTCTTGGTAGGGGCTCAGCATGCCACTGGAGATGTGACCATAGGAGACGATACTTGTGTGACACATAGGTGTCTGATCAGCTGCCCATGCAGACTGGGGCATGTGAATGTGAAGTTCAGGCAGCTGTTCCCCATGCACAGCAGAGTGTGAGGGGCTCAGGTTCAGAGGGTAGTGTCACAGGTCTACCATATGTCCAATAGGTATGACCTGGACAGATGAGGGTTAAGAGGATGTGTTGTGGGGGATGTACATGTGCACTTGTGCAGCTCCAGGACTTGCATTCCCCATGACCTACTATTGTGACACAGTGCAGAGTGTTGTTGTCTGGCTGCAAAGTCATACATCACTGAGACAGTGATGTATGACTTTGCAGTCATGCCTCCGCCATGGCATGTGTCTACTGATTGTTGAGCCTGCAGGGGAGTGACATGTGCTACATGCACACCATAGTGGCGCTGGCTATCAGGACATGGGTGCATCATGGTGTCTGTCGCTGGTATGCATCACATGCATTTCCTATTTGACTCTGGGCATCCCTTTCATCCGGAAACCTGTACTGACTCACTGGCAAGAGTTGTGATGTGTGCATGTCCACATGCCACACCGTGTCCTCTGCACTGTCCAACTACTGTGTACTTGGTGCATGTGTCAACACTGGGGTGTTGCAATCCAACAGACACCAGACAGATGGGTGCAAGGCCATGTGGGATGTGAGTGCCATGCTTGGCATCAGACTGACAATTGACTTCTCCTGTTCAATTAGGGCACTTTTAGCAATGTACAACTGATGATGCCAGGGCTTGCTCTGTGATGTGCTGTGCTCACAGTGGTGTGTGCGTTATGTGCAGGTGACTGATGTCTGTCTGTATCCCCATTGTTTGCAGATACATCCACGGCCACGGAAGGGGACAGCTCCACGGACCAGGAGGAGCCAGAGAGCCAGACTGGGTCAGCAGCCGAGGAGTGGTCGGAGGGACCCAGTGGCACGGAGGGCGAGGGGAGCCACACCGAGGAGTCCTCAGCAGCATCCACCTCAGCTGAGGACCAGAGCAACTCGGAGGATGACTCCCTTGTGGAGGCGGGTGTCAGCAGCCACCACACCCCAGCTAGTGTTGCTGTCCCCGCCACCACCAGCACCACCACCGCCCTCCCATCGGCTCCCATTCCCCAGGTCCGTGGAGGCTCCCATGTCCGGGAGCGTGTTTCCTTTGGGCCAGGCACCGCACCCCCTGCCCCTGTGTCCCCTGCTGCCCTGAGTGAGGAGTCTGTGTACCTCCTTCGCCAGCTCCATGTAGGGCAGACAGCCATGCTGAGTGTCCTCCATGCGCACACCGCGCTGTTGACTCAGCTGGTGTCGTTCATGGAGGGCATCTCACCGGGCATGTCTGACCTACAGAGGGGCAATAGGTCCATGGACTCCTCCCTGACGGCAGCAGTGTCCCTCCTCAAACGGTCCCTCACCCCTCCTGCCTCTGCTCCATCCACACTCCCCAGCACCTTACCCGTCCCAAGCACACACACACCGGCACAGGCACACACCAGCACACACACATCCAGCACACTGACACACACGCCAATGACAAAACGCACACGCACGCACATTCAGGGGACTGAAGCCAGACTCACAGGGGATGGGGCCCTGGAACACACACACGCATCCACATGCACTGCGCAGTCCTCAGTTCCCTCTCCTCCAAAGCACCCTCCCTTGCCTCACATGCAACCCCAAAGTCACAACAGCTCTTCCTCTGTGACCTCGGCCTCTTCCCCACCGATGAAGCTGCTCCAGCATCCCGGGGGAAGAGGAAGCCCACCCACACGGAGCAGAGTGCCCCTCGCCCCTGGACACCCTCCCCCAGGCGCAGACGGACTGTGGCCCCACCCGCAAGTCCCCCGGAGTGGTAAGAGCAAGACCCCGCCACCGCCCTGCAGCTCAGGCACAAGGTCTCCGTCCTCCATCCCTCAGCCCCCACTGCACAGGTGCCCCCACCACACCCTGCCCCAGGTTCCCCCACCCACAGATATACCATCCCCAAGAGGATCAGGCCTTCTCCCCTGCCACTTGCTCTCCCAGCACCACACCCCCGCTGCGCTTGTCTGTGCCACTGATGTGGTGAGGGTGTCCTCCCCTCTGTCCAACCCACCTTGCCTGTTCCCCATTCTCCTCCCCTGGAGGTAGGCACTGCAGTGGAGTCCACTACCGCCCTGTCTGACTTGGGCACTGCAGTGGCGGACCTGTCCACCCCATCTGCAGGGTCCACTGCAGTTGTGCCGGCACCCACGACATCTGAGTCATGCCCCCAGTTGTGCCGGCACACACCATGTCAGACACCTCCACTGCAGTTGTCAGTGGCTCTCCAGCACCCACCACCCCTTCCCTGACTCCCCTGGTGAGCCCTGATCCTGTCCCTGCGGTGCCTGGCCTGCCCCCGGTTGCCCCTCCTAGTGGATTGTCCCTGGTTTTGTGCAGGCATGCGTAGGGTGACATCTGCCAGTGTCACCCTGTTTGAACTTTGACAATGGACTGGCCATTGGCCTTTGCTCTATTTTTTCTGGACGTCGTTTTCAAACAACACATATGCTGAATAAAGCAACTTTCTTTTCTCTAGTGCTCATGCTTCAGATGTACATGTTGTTGGTGCTGCTAACCATGCCCTTGCTGCAGTGATGGTGATATCTGGTCTCATGATTATGAAGTGTTACTGTGCAGGAACCCATGTGGTCCAGGGGGAATGTGTCCTATCATGTGGTGTATCCATGTCATCAATAGCAGCATCTGAGGGTGTCATGTGTTCAGTATTTGGCAATGGGTTTCCTACTTACATTGGCAATTTCATATCTGTGGCTTCCACCCCTGCACATCTGTTGTGCCTGCCATCGTTGCATTTGTCTACTTCCCTGACCGTGTTGCCATCTCCAGTGGACATGCAGGTTTGGGCAACAATGGGGAAGGACTCATCCGTGTAGTTAGTGCAACATTGCTATACAAGTGTGTTGGATCTGTGCTGATGATTCCGTTGGCACATCCATGACCAGGCTGATGTGATGGGAGCCCTCATTTGGTGCTAATTGTTGATTGTGTGACCAAGTGCTCAGCTGACATGATGGGGCCCTACTGAGGCAACATATGGCACAGCTTTCCTCACACAGGAGTGGAGTCCCCTCATGGCAGTGTGTACACGTGTGACATTGCCTGCGCCCAAGGTGTGTGTTGTATGTGCATGTCTGTGTGTTCACTTCCATTCATCTGCGCATGCTGTGATCCCTAGTGTTGTACCTGTTTGTGATGCTTGCTGACTTGAGCTATGTTCCCCCAAAGTCTTCTCCCTGTGTTCTCTGTGATGTGGGTGCATGGCACATTACTGGTCATCAGGGTGTCACCCATAGGTGTGTTTTCGGTCAGGGCTGAGTTTGTGTGCAGACGCAGATGGGTCACAGTCAGGTTTCCCCTTGGCACTTGTTGTTTGCCCCTGTCATGTGATTTCCAGTTCGTGTTATCTTTCAGTGATTGTGACACATTGTGTGTGTGACTGCTGGCACTCCTCAGGGTCCGGGCTGCAATGTTGGTTGTTGTCTATGTGTGTTCTATGTGGGTGACCTTGGCTTCTTCATTGGTGTGTGACTGTGGCTGGGATCCCATTGGTCGGTGTGGTATCGCCGTCATGTCCATGTACAGCGTAGTGTGCAGTGTGTCAGACATTCAGGAGTCTTGTTGAGTGTCCATGTGTGATGTGTTTCTGCACCTTGGTTCCCACCCACCACCCTGGAATAGTCATGGGTGCATGTGCAATGTCACCAGTGCATGTGTACTTCACTGCTGCACATTGTCAGAGGTCGAGGGGTGTGGTCTTGAGTGTGTGCAGATGGGAGTTGTTGCCCAGCTAGTCCCCTGCCTCCATGTTGGCCTTGGCTTACTGGCCATGCTGATTGATTTGTGCTTGTGTAGGTGTGATGGTAGTTTGTTGCTCAGGACACCTGACTGTGGTTCACAGTGTGAACGACATTTAGCTTTGTCATCACAGTGGGATTTTTATTCAGCCCAGGGTCACCACATTGTGGGGGCCCTGGGGGTGGTGCTGTGGTGTGTCTGTGTCATGCTGTGTCAGTTGTTGTTCCTACGTGCCTGTGTGACATGCGTGTTTTGTGCTCCCTCTCACCTGACAATGCCTGCTTGCCCACATAGGGGATTTGGATCCATGAGTTACCTTAGTGTGGCAGTGTATGCACATCTGTATGATTGGTATTCAGCTCTCCTCATGTGTTGTGTGGTTGCCTGGGGACACTGGCACCCCCACCCCTCACCTGCTGTGTATGATGACAGTGTTGGTCTGCCTGTTTGTGTTTGTGCATCTGCACCACTGCATTGGCATATCTTGGGTGTGCCATTGGCTGTATGTTGTTTGGTGTGTTTCCCCTGCTGTCCCTGGGACTCCTAGGTCATCGGTCAGCACAGTGATCATGGTTTGTGTGTCCCATTGCTGCCATGGTATGGTATCTGTTCACCTCACATCTGCTGTCTCCACAGGATATCTGCATTTGTGTGCCCATTGGTGCAAATATGTGGTTCTGCATTCTGATGGTCACTTCTGTCATTGTGTCATTGATGACTGTTGACGGTCTCAGCCCCCAGGGGTGTTGTTTGTCTGCACATGGCCAAAGGAATGTTTCATTTGCACTGCAGTATTTGGCTCCCCCAATTTATGTTGCAATGGGACACATACACTACTTTGCCACAGATGAGTTTTTGGTTCTGTGACCAGGAATGATCCATGCAGTTTGGCAGTTGCAGCTCTTTCTTTGTCAACAATTACCTTTTGGTCACTGTGATGATGAGGGTGTAGACCCCATTGCCACAATGGTCAAAATGTGCTTCAGCTATGGACCCCACACTTGCCTTTTGTCACTGTGATGATGGGGGTTTAGACCCCATTGCCACAATGGTCAAAATGTGCTTCAGCTATGGACCCCACACTTGCCTTTTGGTCACTGTGATGATGGGGGTTTAGACCCCATTGCCACAATGGTCAAAATGTGCTTCAGCTATGGACCCCACACTTGCCTTTTGCTCACTGTGATGATGGGGGTTTAGACCCCATTGCCACAATGGTCAAAATGTGCTTCAGCTATGGACCCCACACTTGCCTTTTGCTCACTGTGATGATGGGGGTTTAGACCCCATTGCCACAATGGTCAAAATGTGCTTCAGCTATGGACCCCACACTTGCCTTTTGGTCACTGTGATGATGGGGGTTTAGACCCCATTGCCACAATGGTCAAAATGTGCTTCAGCTATGGACCCCACACTTGCCTTTTGCTCACTGTGATGATGGGGGTTTAGACCCCATTGCCACAATGGTCAAAATGTGCTTCAGCTATGGACCCCACACTTGCCTTTTGGTCACTGTGATGATGGGGGTTTAGACCCCATTGCCACAATGGCCAAAATGTGCTTCAGCTATGGACCCCACACTTGCCTTTTGGTCACTGTGATGATGGGGGTTTAGACCCCATTGCCACAATGGTCAAAATGTGCTTCAGCTATGGACCCCACACTTGCCTTTTGCTCACTGTGATGATGGGGGTTTAGACCCCATTGCCACAATGGTCAAAATGTGCTTCAGCTATGGACCCCACACTTGCCTTTTGCTCACTGTGATGATGGGGGTTTAGACCCCATTGCCACAATGGTCAAAATGTGCTTCAGCTATGGACCCCACACTTGCCTTTTGGTCACTGTGATGATGGGGGTTTAGACCCCATTGCCACAATGGCCAAAATGTGCTTCAGCTATGGACCCCACACTTGCCTTTTGCTCACTGTGATGATGGGGGTTTAGACCCCATTGCCACAATGGTCAAAATGTGCTTCAGCTATGGACCCCACACTTGCCTTTTGGTCACTGTGATGATGGGGGTTTAGACCCCATTGCCACAATGGTCAAAATGTGCTTCAGCTATGGACCCCACACTTGCCTTTTGCTCACTGTGATGATGGGGGTTTAGACCCCATTGCCACAATGGTCAAAATGTGCTTCAGCTATGGACCCCACACTTGCCTTTTGGTCACTGTGATGATGGGGGTTTAGACCCCATTGCCACAATGGTCAAAATGTGCTTCAGCTATGGACCCCACACTTGCCTTTTGCTCACTGTGATGATGGGGGTTTAGACCCCATTGCCACAATGGTCAAAATGTGCTTCAGCTATGGACCCCACACTTGCCTTTTGGTCACTGTGATGATGGGGTTTAGACCCCATTGCCACAATGGTCAAAATGTGCTTCGAGCTATGGACCCCACACTTACCTTTTGGTCACTGTGATGATGGGGGTTTAGGCCCCATTGCCACAATGGTCATGGGCTGCTTAGCATTGTGGGTGCCACACACATATATGTGTGGCA
This sequence comes from Calotriton arnoldi, assembly GCA_963921515.1. NCBI lineage: Eukaryota > Metazoa > Chordata > Amphibia > Caudata > Salamandridae > Calotriton > Calotriton arnoldi. Next base: position 8,086 of record CAWUFW010000337.1, read on the forward strand.
CATGTGCTAGGGGTCACATTGTATGTTCAAAGTCATGTTCGGTGTTGTAGGCATTTGACACAGCCTACACACGCTTGTCATGGTGGTGGGGGGATGTCTTAATCTTGCATTCCCTAGGTTGTGGTGTGCTTGTTGTGTCATGCATTGTCCATCCTATGAGTGGGGGTGGTAGTAGTGGTAGGCATCCAGCCCCCTGGCTAAGGGTGGTAGTAGTGGTAGGCATCCTGCCCCCTGGGTGAGGGTGGTAGTAGTGGTAGGCATCCAGCCCCCTGGCTAAGGGTGGTAGTAGTGGTAGGCATCCTGCACCCCTGGGTGAGGGTGGTAGTATTGGTGGGCATCCTGCCCCCTGGGTGAGGGTGGTAGTAGTGGTGGGCATCCTGCCCCCTGGGTGAGGGTGGTAGTAGTGGTAGGCATCCAGCCCCCCTGGCTAAGGGTGGTAGTAGTGGTAGGCATCCTGCCCCCTGGGTGAGGGTGGTAGTAGTGGTAGGCATCCAGCCCCCCTGGCTAAGGGTGGTAGTAGTGGTAGGCATCCTGCCCCCTGGGTGAGGGTGGTAGTAGTGGTGGGCATCCTGCCCCCTGGGTGAGGGTGGTAGTAGTGGTGGGCATCCTGCCCTCCTGGGTGAGGGTGGTAGTAGTGGTAGGCATCCAGCCCCCCTGGCTAAGGGTGGTAGTAGTGGTAGGCATCCTGCCCCCTGGGTGAGGGTGGTAGTAGTGGTAGGCATCCAGCCCCCCTGGCTGAGGGTGGTAGTAGTGGTAGGCATCCTGCACCCCCTGGGTGAGGGTGGTAGTAGTGGTGGGCATCCTGCCCCCTGGGTGAGGGTGGTAGTAGTGGTGGGCATCCTGCCCCCTGGGTGAGGGTGGTAGTAGTGGTAGGCATCCAGCCCCCTGGCTAAGGGTGGTAGTAGTGGTAGGCATCCTGCCCCCCTGGGTGAGGGTGGTAGTAGTGGTGGTAGTGGTAGGCATCCAGCCCCCCTGGCTAAGGGTGGTAGTAGTGGTAGGCATCCTGCCCCCTGGGTGAGGGTGGTAGTAGTGGTGGGCATCCTGCCCCCTGGGTGAGGGTGGTAGTAGTGGTAGGCATCCAGCCCCCTGGCTAAGGGTGGTAGTAGTGGTAGGCATCCTGCCCCCTGGGTGAGGGTGGTAGTAGTGGTGGGCATCCTGCCCCCTGGGTGAGGGTGGTAGTAGTGGTAGGCATCCAGCCCCCTGGCTAAGGGTGGTAGTAGTGGTAGGGCATCCTGCCCCCTGGGTGAGGGTGGTAGTAGTGGTAGGCATCCTGCCCCCTGGGTGAGGGTGGTAGTAGTGGTGGGCATCCTGCCCCCTGGGTGAGGGTGGTAGTAGTGGTGGGCATCCTGCCCCCTGGGTGAGGGTGGTAGTTGTGGTAGGCATCCTGCCCCCCTGGGTGAGGGTGGTAGTAGTGGTGGGCATCCTGCCCCCTGGGTGAGGGTGGTAGTAGTGGTAGGCATCCAGCCCCCCCTGGCTAAGGGTGGTAGTAGTGGTAGGCATCCTGCACCCCCTGGGTGAGGGTGATAGTAGTGGTGGGCATCCTGCCCCCTGGGTGAGGGTGGTAGTAGTGGTGGGCATCCTGCCCCCTGGGTGAGGGTGGTAGTAGTGGTAGGCATCCAGCCCCCCTGGCTAAGGGTGGTAGTAGTGGTAGGCATCCTGCCCCCTGGGTGAGGGTGGTAGTAGTGGTAGGCATCCAGCCCCCTGGCTAAGGGTGGTAGTAGTGGTAGGCATCCTGCCCCCCTGGGTGAGGGTGGTAGTAGTGGTGGGCATCCTGCCCCCTGGGTGAGGGTGGTAGTAGTGGTAGGCATCCAGCCCCCTGGCTAAGGGTGGTAGTAGTGGTAGGCATCCTGCACCCCCTGGGTGAGGGTGGTAGTAGTGGTGGGCATCCTGCCCCCTGGGTGAGGGTGGTAGTAGTGGTGGGCATCCTGCCCCCTGGGTGAGGGTGGTAGTAGTGGTAGGCATCCAGCCCCCCTGGCTAAGGGTGGTAGTAGTGGTAGGCATCCTGCCCCCTGGGTGAGGGTGGTAGTAGTGGTAGGCATCCAGCCCCCTGGCTAAGGGTGGTAGTAGTGGTAGGGCATCCTGCCCCCTGGGTGAGGGTGGTAGTAGTGGTGGGCATCCTGCCCCCTGGGTGAGGGTGGTAGTAGTGGTGGGCATCCTGCCCCCTGGGTGAGGGTGGTAGTAGTGGTAGGCATCCAGCCCCCTGGCTAAGGGTGGTAGTAGTGGTAGGCATCCTGCCCCCATAGGTGAGGGTGGTAGTAGTGGTAGGCATCCAGCCCCCTGGCTAAGGGTGGTAGTAGTGGTAGGCATCCTGCACCCCTGGGTGAGGGTGGTAGTAGTGGTGGGCATCCTGCCCCCTGGGTGAGGGTGGTAGTAGTGGTGGGCATCCTGCCCCCTGGGTGAGGGTGGTAGTAGTGGTAGGCATCCAGCCCCCCTGGCTAAGGGTGGTAGTAGTGGTAGGCATCCTGCCCCCTGGGTGAGGGTGGTAGTAGTGGTGGGCATCCTGCCCCCTGGGTGAGGGTGGTAGTAGTGGTGGGCATCCTGCCCCCTGGGTGAGGGTGGTAGTAGTGGTAGGCATCCAGCCCCCTGGCTAAGGGTGGTAGTAGTGGTAGGCATCCTGCCCCCTGGGTGAGGGTGGTAGTAGTGGTGGGCATCCTGCCCCCTGGGTGAGGGTGGTAGTAGTGGTGGGCATCCTGCCCCCTGGGTGAGGGTGGTAGTAGTGGTAGGCATCCAGCCCCCCTGGCTAAGGGTGGTAGTAGTGGTAGGCATCCTGCCCCCTGGGTGAGGGTGGTAGTAGTGGTGGGCATCCTGCCCCCTGGGTGAGGGTGGTAGTAGTGGTGGGCATCCTGCCCCCTGGGTGAGGGTGGTAGTAGTGGTGGGCATCCTGCCCCCTGGGTGAGGGTGGTAGTAGTGGTAGGCATCCAGCCCCCCTGGCTAAGGGTGGTAGTAGTGGTAGGCATCCTGCCCCCTGGGTGAGGGTGGTAGTAGTGGTGGGCATCCTGCCCCCTGGGTGAGGGTGGTAGTAGTGGTAGGCATCCAGCCCCCCTGGCTAAGGGTGGTAGTAGTGGTAGGCATCCTGCCCCCTGGGTGAGGGTGGTAGTAGTGGTAGGCATCCTGCCCCCCTGGGTGAGGGTGGTAGTAGTGGTGGGCATCCTGCCCCCTGGCTAAGGGTGGTAGTAGTGGTAGGCATCCTGCCCCCTGGGTGAGGGTGGTAGTAGTGGTGGGCATCCTGCCCCCTGGGTGAGGGTGGTAGTAGTGGTAGGCATCCTGCCACCCCTGGGTGAGGGTGGTTGTGGTGGTGGGCATCATGCCACCCCTGGCTAAGGGTGGTAGTAGTGGTAGGCATCATGCACCCCCTGGGTGTGGGTGGTAGTAGTGGTAGGCATCCAGCCCCCTGGGTAGGGGTGGTGGTGCGCATTCAGGCCCCTGTGTGCATATGTGGCATTGGTGATGGGCATCCCGCCCCTATGGTGCTGCTGTTGCTGGTGTAAGTATATTCAGAATCCCTGTGTATGTGTGTGATGTGTCGTGTACGTGTTGTATGTGTTTTGTGGTTGGTGTCTGGCTTACCTTCTGCGCCGTACGCGTCCGTGCCTGTTCCGGTAGTAGATGTAGAATATTGGTATGATCGGGACGAAGGGATTCATGGTTGGTTCGTGTCGTTCGTCCTTCTCGTTGCTTCGCGTCGTCCTCGTCGCTTCGCTCGTCCTCGTCGCTTCGCGTCGTCCTCGTCGGTGCCGTGTTCGTCTCGTAGCCGTGGATCGTGTTGTGGCGCGATTCGGAGCTTATGTGCGCCTCTCCCGGATGCTTTAACGTGCCGTGCGTAGCGACGGGTTCGGCGCGTACGGGAAGCGCATCGTACTTGTCCGGCCGGACGGGGCTGCATTTTTCCTTCCGTGCGACTCGATTCGGCGTTTCCGGATTCGCCTCGGTCGGAGAACAGGACCTGGTTTGGGTGAGTACGGCTCGGCCGGAATTTTTGCTGTTGTGCGCATCGTACTTGCTCGTTCGGTGTGCTGTACGGATCGGTCGGGAAACAGGCTTTCGCATGGCTTTTTTCCCGACCGAATGGTATTGGGTGCGCCTCCGACCGAGATCGGAATCGGCCCCTAACTCTTTTGTTAAAACATAAATCAATAATTAATAATCAATACTTATCACCAAACTAGTCAATAATAACCATAACTCTGCTACCAGAAAACTGATCCAGCGGTATACCAACAACAGATACTCCGCTACCATATACTCACCTGGGCCCATAAACACACAACTGAGTAGACCGCTGGTTTAGTTAAAGTTTCATATTTCAGGATTAGTTATTTCTTATTCCTAACTAATCTTTTCACTGATCAAAAAGTTCTTTCCTCTGGTCGATGGACCATTAGTTGAACTAATTGATGGTGATAATTAACATAACCCTTAACTATTCTTTATTTTAAGTAAATGATCACAGACTCAGGAAGTTTTAAAATCTTTATCTAAATTAAATGCATGTGAACCATATCAAAATACAGTGCAGTTACCATCATTCTTAGGAGAGAAAATTCAATTGATTAAACATCAAGCATATACTTCGGACTCATACAATTATTAATGCTCGGAAAAAGGAGAGGACAGAGAGAAAAGAACATCTACAAAATACATGGAATTATAATTACCAAGAATAGTGTGAAAGACCAACCCCCTGGCCAAAGGGCTGGTGAGGGTCCCCCAGGATAGGTCAGGAGACAAAGACTTCAGGACAGGATTCAGGACAGGATAGTTGACCTCTCTAGAATACTGACGATTGCGCCGCACCCCTCTCTGACACTTTCTTCCTCCTCGAGATTCTTCCGCGATCTTCTGATCTAACCCAATTAAGTTAGGATAATAAGTTCTGCTTCAGATTATGCATTCGGTTCTTCATCAGCATCTCACAGCATCTCTGTAGAAATAAAAACCTTCTTAGGGGTTCACTGATACATCTGGTCCTTAAGACCAACAAGGAAGAGATTGGCACAGAAGCTGTAATATCAAAAAACATGTTTTATTAACCTCAGATGAGGGAGATTGCATCTTACGGTACCCGCAGGCCACTGTAGGAGGCATTCTAATGAGTGCAGAGAACAGGGTCCTTATATATGCATTTGTTATATAGTCAGCATAAAATCAAGGGGAGGTCCTAGCACATACAAGCATGCTTATTGACTAATATGGGTATACAAAATTTGCTTGCTCCACAAAGTGGGAGGGGAGACTAAACTGCTTACATGAGTAAGAATAGCCTGACAGTTCTATACTAGGAGCAGGTGCATTCTACCAGCTAGGCCTCTCTGAGCATGTGCAAGACTCTGGAAGAGGGAGAAAGCACATGGCGAGCACATGGCTAACTAAAATGGCTGCCAAGTACAAAATGGCTTTCATCTCATGCTAACAGCGATTCCTGCAATCTTTAACAGATGATCCTTTTAGCATGAGCTAAAGACATTCCCATGATCTAGTAGAGACATAGAAAATATTTTGCACATTTGCTTCTCATAAATTCATCAATATCCTAAGCTAGGGGGCATTTACATTCTAAACATTTCATTAAGCAGGTATATACAAGGTATAAGCAGGAGTACAAAGTGAACAGAGCATTGGGTCATACAGGTAGCAAGAGAGAATAATGACTATTATCTCAAACAGAAATCTCAATATTTTCCAATCCTAAGCAGAAAGCAAATACCAAAACCATCTAGTCTAATTTTAAGTTTCAGGGCTCTGATGGGGGCCAACAGCACATACCTAATAAAAACATTTTCAATAGACTTTCTCAGTATTTTTATGAGGGCTAAATTATCAATTAATATACTTAAGGAAAGAGTAAAGTAACATGCTCAGATAAACTTTTCTCGTGCAGAATAAACATTACTCTTAAAAAATATTAAAGCAATCAGACATATTATTACAAAAACAATTGTGGCTCCGGGGGACCAGGAGGACCACACAGGGCCATAGGAATTAGGACAAGGAGCCGCAAAGGGCTGCTCCTCCAAAAAAAATGGGACGACCAAAGGGGTACATTACTAACAAGAAAAAGAGTCCTTGGGAATTTGTAGAACCACCAGCCAGAGGGGAGTCTTCTCCCTGTGTCCGTTTGAGCCTCACAGGCAGGCTCTTGTTGTTCCCACGGTGGAGCTGCACAACTCGCAACTCAAGAATCACGGAGAAGAAAAAGTCTTTCTTTCAGGATAGGGCAATCACCCCCCCAGGGCAAATACCCTCAATGATCCTGTCCAGTGTCTCAGGCAGTGCACCAGTTTTCTTCACTTTAATCTAACAGCCACCAAGGGCACAGCACCTGTACCCTAAACTCAAGTCCTTCCCTAACTCCTGTATTGCACCTCTGGCGCACTGCTCTTTTGTTAGGGTCACAAATTATACCCAGTGTGCTCGGGCATCTCTTGATCAACAAACAAAGGCGTAGACTTGCATTCACTTGGGACCAGGACTCAAAGGCCTGAAGCAACCCTTGTTTCAAAGGGGGTCACCTCAAGCAAAAGCCTCCTTGCCGTCCTTGTCGTTCTGTGACTCTCTCAGCTGGGCATCAAAAACTGGATCCACACAAAGATTTCTCCATCCTGATTTGTAACCCCGTCTTTCGCCCAAGACAGTGGCAGGGGTACACACTTCACGTCCCAGTGCTTCCGCCTTCACTGAGGTCCTAGTTGCCAGCAACGCCTATGCTGGTTCCTTTCACTTTGGCTTCAAACTGGAGTGGCGCTGACTCCCCAGGCTGGATCTGATGTCCGGGCCCCTCTGGCAATGGTTGTAAGGCAGCAAATATCTATTGGTGGACAGAACAAGAGGTCTTTAGACAAGGCACAGAAATAAACTAACAACAGAGAGGATAGTCTCAGAATACTCTCTTAGTCCTGGGGCGCCCCATACATTAGCAAGGCACCCAAGAGCCACTTCATCTATCTGAGAGTAGAAAACCCTGGACCTATTGGCAAGTATAAAAGGAACGTTTTGGTGAACTGACAAGAGTAATACATCACCCAATCCCAAACAGCCAAGGAAGTCTGTGTTCATTTACTAAATTCTGAGAAAAGAGAAAAACAATACAGACATACTCCAAATACTTACATTGGTGTATTCCTATATTACCAATCTGAAGAACCCTCAAGAAAAAGGAAATGTTCTACACTTTTACTCATAGATTTTACATTACTTGTACAGGACTGCAGACACTTGTAAAATAATTTCTCTTACATGTTATGCTTAGGACCATGCTCTCATGTTATAGGTGCAGCAGGAAAATCTAAAACTGCTAATTTAACAGGGATTCTTATTGCAAAAAGAACTAAACTTCAACATAGTGAGTACATTTTCTCCAGCAGAACATGTTATGACAAACAAATTCCTATAAAACAATATTTTCCTTCAAAATGTTTGCTAAGGATCACATGAGCGTCTTTCCTGCATTGTACTTTTCACGATCTGGACTATGCAACATCATTTTCAAAAGGAAAAAAACCCTATCTCCAGCTCTAATAAGGGCTGTCAGCTTATTGACAGAGACTAGCTAATAAAAAACTAGCAATGCCCTTGCAAAACTGTATAGAACATGAGAATAACATAAACAATAATAGTGTTGCCACCTGAGATTTTTTTAACAGAAACCGCCACTATACAGTTCCCCTTAAAGATCAAATAAGGGAACATCAATCTGTTCTACTCATTCTTTCATACAGGATGGGCAGTAACATAACATAGATTTTATCATTTTATTAATGCTAACAATTTTTAAAACAGTATTACTGAATAGCCAATGAAATGTCTCATGGCTATTTCACAGACAGCTTAGACAGACTAAAAAAAGTGAGAAAAAGAAGAGAGAAAACATAATTTTGCCTACCCTTAATTTGTAGAGGAGCTAGCCTCCTTCCCCCATTTTGACAGTAGGAAAACCTGAAACAGGTTTTACTTCTGTCAACACTTTCAACCCCTATTTGTAGCAACTGGGCACAAACAAACTTGTAGGAGATATCTTAGAAAGTGGCTATTCTCTGATTCAAGCACATCGAGTACTGTAGAAAGCGTCAGCAACAAATGTATCAATTCCTTGAGCAATTGTACTTGATTAACATGAGGGCGCATGAATGCAAACTAAAATCCATTTCCTCCTTATCGTAGCCCCTACACAGTATTCTTTAAACTAAAACCATTATTTTGATATACATAGCAGATCAATGCTCAACTGAGGGCTGTTTTCCTTCGTTTCATATGATTGCGCTAAACGTGTGTTTGCTAAAAATAGGAAGCAAAGCTTCTCTTTCTCTCTTTGCGCTATCATCTCGTCTTTCAAAAACTTTTCGAAGGTCGAAGTGTCCAAGCAAACATTACCCTTCACCCTGCTAAGTTGCTAAATGCAGAACTCCGACCTTTGACCCGTTCAGCAGCTGCTCATTTTGTTTGTGCAAGGCTTGCCATGCGGTTTTCGTAATGCAAAGCAACTCTGGAGAATCACAGCTAAAAGGCAGTCCTGTCCGATCCGTTTGCCAATAATTTAAAGGTAGGATAATAACGTATGCTCTTCTGTATACTTATTTTCATTTATGTACAGTGGTGTGCAGTCTAGTAATACAGAGATCAGCTGTTTGTTTTATACTTGCATATACTTTATGGAAGCCTGAGAGCACGTTAAAACTGCCTTGAGTGGTAGAACTGCTTGTAAAATTGTGAATTTAGCTCAATTTCGACTTTGGTGGTAGGGGCACTTAAAAATGAATATCCTACAATATTTTTGCATAATAGGAACCCCCAGAGTGTTCTCTAGATAGCCCAGGAATGGGAAATCAGAAATGTATAAGATATACCCTTATAAAAATGAGTTTTGTACGGCTGGGTAAAGTGACATTTCACATTTAAGTTCCCTTCTTATTGCGGTACAGCACTGCTTAAATTCAACTTTGATACTAGGAATTCACAGTATGATGATTAGGCTTTATAAAGATGAAAAAACGAATTTAAAGCATTTGTGTTTAACAATATATTTTTTTCATATAATTATTTGTATTTTTTTTTTTTTATCAAAACCAACCATTTTGATGATTCCACATTTGAAAAGCAAGCTTCATTCGTAGCCTATCATATTTAAACGCATTCATTCATAACCCTAAGCACAGAAGCCTTACTTGAAACAGGAAAAGTCTGCGCCACTTTTTAAAAGGACAGTTATCATTTAACATCAGAACCACAGATGTACTTATGAAAAAAAGGCATTAAGAAAGGAAATCCCTACTTTCAATTTTGTTCTCTGTTATCCAAAATAATGAAACTGGTTTTTTGAAACTTTTAAAATAATGCAGGCCCTTATACCAGTTTTACACTGACTTAAAATTTCGCTGACTCAGCATTCCTGTCTGTGGCCGTGATCAGGAATAGCCATATGCTATTTATGCAGCTGTTGTTTGTCAGCAGGCGTCGAATTTTCACGCCTTTCTCAGGAAAAAACCCCTTTATTATTTGAAATACCCTGACAGAGTTAAATCCCCATTTGCTGTGTCAAACAGTTTCTTTTCAGTTAGTCAGTTTAAACACAGCTGTTGGAAAGCTTTTTCTCGGGTGCTGAAAGAAAAGCATGTCACAGTCTATTTAAAAACTGAGGCATTTCAATGCAGTCAAATCTATCTTTCTATAATGTGTATTTAGTTCAGCAACGACCAAATTCACTCATATGATGTGCATGCCTTTTAATGTCTAATACAATGTATTTAAGGAAAAGGCTGTAACATGTATTTTAGTCTATTGATTACAAAACACACAATTTCGTTTTTATTCCTCTGTATGAGGCCTATTTTAATCCTATTGAATACGAATTCTAATTTTATCTTTAGCATTGTGGCAATTTGCACACATGTATAGTATCTTACTCTGTCAATTTAATAGTAACATGCAGCTGTTTAGCATATGTTATATAATTCATTTCTGGATTTTTATTTAATATGTAAGTAACTAAATGACATTTTGCATAACAGAATGATGACAGCAAAAAACATAAACAAACTCATTGAGCTCATTCAGACAGTTACAGAAGGGGGTCATACACGCAGAGTACACAACACAGCGCGCTTAAAGCTAGACATTCTTTCACAAAGAGTACTCACACAAGTATTACCAATGTCAAACCACAAACCCCACATAGACATTTAAACACACATTTAACCCACAAATCAACACTTAGGACTGCTTACAAAGTGTATGCAAGACCAACCTATTTGTAAATACTAATTGTAAGTCATATTTACAAGAAGAGCTCTCAAAAGTAGCCCAAAAAACTGTTCCATGGTCAAGAAGCCAAAATACACCAAATTCGCCAGTTTTGGCTGGTAGAACACTCAAAAAGCGCTCTGCATATCACCACTTATGAATGTTACTAAGTGCGCAGATCCGGATCCTTTTATGTACATATTTAGTTCCATGGGGTACTTAGTCACCAAGGAAGAAATATCTTTTACTATACGTAAACCTATTTAGGTATCCCCTCTGAGGGGAGTCAACTAAGTACTTACTAAATCCATATCGGTACCTCCAAAACAGCAACACTTTCAACAAAAGTGTGCTAGAAGCAGGCATGCCAAAAATATTATAGCATATATAATATTATACTCCAAGTGACACTTAACACAATGTGTGCCGTTCAAGTTTTCAAAGTTAGAGAAAAATCTCCTCATTACCTGCCTATATGAATTGCAATGCATATATAACTTACAAAACAAATTCCAAAATTGGCCAATCATACAAACAAAGCCACAGTAAGTGTTACTAAAACTACCTTACCAATCAAAGGCATCAAACCAACAGCAAGTGCCGCAAAACGGCTCTTACCAATCAAATGGTGTCCAGGTTCCAACTGCCAAGTTCTGAGTGACCTAACGGTCGTTTTAAAATACTCACGCCAAAGAAGTTCTCAGTCAGGAGCGGCAAACACTTGGAGGATCAGATCAGGAAGACCAGAAATATACTGGGCTGGAAGACAAACAATCTCCGTACGCAGGGTACCTCCTCAGTAGATTCCTGTCCTGTACTCCTCAGTAGATTCCTGTCTCCCTTCAAGACCACTCCCTTGGATAGCCGCTGCACTGATGAGGTCCCTATTCGGACGCCATTTGTAGAAATAAAAACCTTCTTAGGGGTTCACTGATACATCTGGTCCTTAAGACCAACAAGGAAGAGATTGGCACAGAAGCTGTAATATCAAAAAACATGTTTTATTAACCTCAGATGAGGGAGATTGCATCTTACGGTACCCGCAGGCCACTGTAGGAGGCATTCTAATGAGTGCAGAGAACAGGGTCCTTATATATGCATTTGTTATATAGTCAGCATAAAATCAAGGGGAGGTCCTAGCACATACAAGCATGCTTATTGACTAATATGGGTATACAAAATTTGCTTGCTCCACCACAAAGTGGGAGGGGAGACTAAACTGCTTACATGAGTAAGAATAGCCTGACAGTTCTATACTAGGAGCAGGTGCATTCTACCAGCTAGGCCTCTCTGAGCATGTGCAAGACTCTGGAAGAGGGAGAAAGCACATGGCGAGCACATGGCTAACTAAAATGGCTGCCAAGTACAAAATGGCTTTCAGCTCATGCTAACAGCGATTCCTGCAATCTTTAACATCTCTCCCTGCATCAGCATCCCTGACTCACAGACAGCATCCCGAGCTCTGCTCTCGATCTCTTCCGAACTCCCTCTAACTAACTAAAGCTACCTCAATTATACCTTTCGTTCTTCATGTACCACCCCACTAAAGTTTCAATATCATAAAAATACAAAATCTAATTGGTCAGGCAAGGGGGGATGATCATCGCACCATGCTTACATGTCACTTTATTCTGTTAAACCATTGTTCGCAAACCCATCCCTTTAATTTTTTGTTCAAAACGTTATTCCCATCCACTACATGTATCTATTTTGAAACATTAATAACACTACAAAGAATAGAACATCTCATTGCTGAACTTTTCACCATCCGTTCCCAGGGTATGGCACTCCAATTTGGCTTCTGTTCAAGTGTTCTGTCATTCACCTTCATGGCTTCATTCAGTGAGCATGCGCAGGCATTGCGTCATTTCATCCAGTCCGGTTATGCAAGAGAGGCCCAAATGTGCACTAATAATAAAGTCAAAAGAAAGATGTTACTTTCACAAAATAAATGGTCTCACCATATACCACCCACCTCTACTCTATTCCCCTTTACTTATTAATACTTTCCCCGCATTAGCATTAGTAAATAGCCTGTTTTCATTTCAGCTAAGCAGATGCCATGCACGTGAGTCTTCAAGACTCCATTTTAGTGTCTTCTGCTCATGCGCTATAATTTCCCTCCAAGCATTACCTCGTCATACTGCGTAGATGCAGTTGACGCTTGCGCACAACAGTTTTCCCGTTTAAAGCAATATTAGTCCGTTTTCATTATTATCCGTATTAGTACACACATAAGCAAGCTTCGCTAACCCGCGTGTTCATGTGGTGCGTATTAATTATTCACAGAACATGGTTAGTAACTTGTTAATGAGTTAAACGAGAGGAGTGCCTCCGAGCAAGTCTCTTTCTTACGAATCCTTGCTCCATCAATGTCCTAAAGAGGACTGCCTCAGTTCCTGCATTGAGACTGCACAATTATGAGATCAAAATATTGGCCTATGCTGATGACTTTGCTGTTCTTACATCATCTCTGGCGAAGGTGCTGCCTGCACTTGAACGGGCATCTGTAACTTTAGGCCAGGTCTCGGGGTATAGGATGAATATAGACAAAACTGAGGTTATTGTCAGTGAGCCATCTCACAGGGTGAACCTTCACTTTGTAACTTCAGCTATGTATCTTGGGATCCAATTATCATTTGATAATGAAAGTATTATCTCTCTGAACTATGAAACTCTATTCACGGAATCCCTTTCTCTCTTTAGGAAGTGGAACAGGCTCCACTTGGGTCAAATCGGGAGCTGCAACATTATTAAAATGGTTATCTTGCCTTGTTATTAGTATTTTTTAAGTCCATTCCTTTATATGTACATAAAAGCTTTTTTAATAAAGTTGACAGCAGCTGCAAAAATTAATCTGGGCTTGCAAAAAACCATGCTGTGCCATCCGCTGTCTTCAGCTGTCTCACAGAGATGGAGGGTTTGTGCTTCCCCCCGCTGTAAAATGACTTTTTTGCTGCATTTATGCTTCAGCTTCTGCAGCATTGGGGTTAATGGCATGGGTTATGGCCATCATATTCTCAGAATATCTGATCTCTCCAGCAGCTATTAGGCCAAAACAAGGGATTGTTGACACTGCCTAAGTTAGGCACATGCAATTCAAGACCTTGTTGGTTTATCATCAGGTCTGGCAGGCTATTTGTACTATTTGTCATGCATCACGTTTTAATCAGTATACTTTTTGGGTAATAGCCCCTGCTTCTCACCTCCACCCCAAAATAGCTTTTTTAGTTGCTGGGGCAAAGCAAAAATTTACTGTTTGGGACAGTTCTTTAAGAAAGGAATTTTTGAATCTTTTCAGGCTTTGGGTGGGGTTTATAGACTTCCTAAGAACAGGGCCTTCTGCTATTTACAACTACGTACTTTTGTGCAGCAGCTCCCCCATTGTGACATCAATCTGAATTATAATGAGTTCTTGGAGGGCTTTATTAGAATCAAGAAACGTAGTTATATGCACACTTTCTATTCGATGCTGGGGTGACAGGGGAGCACTGGTTACAAATTTGAACTGCTCGCAGATAAGTGGGCTTGGAAGCTGCACTGCAATGTCTATACATCTGATATACTGCACTCCAATATGCTAGTGCAGAGTTCCCTCACTGTTTTGCGACTTAAAGCACTTTCCTTTAAAAGATTAAACAACACATATTAAACACTGTTTAAGCTGTACAAGCGGGGCATGCGGGAAGCATTGGCATGTTTTAGGTGTGGTATGCTTGAGGCAGATACGGTGCATATATTTGCATTCTGTGGCCCTATCACTCAGTTTTGGCATAAAGTGTTCACACTGATTAATTATCTTTGCAAGACTAATATTATCCCTGACTCACAAAAGGTGGTCCTTGGGCATTCTCCTGATATCCCAAGGACCCATGAGTGACTTTTTTGAAGTCACTCATGATTGCTCGATTGTGGCTGCAGAAGGATGCCCCGGAGCCCCCTATCTTGGTGGCGGGAGCTAATGTTTCTTTGTGGCCTGGAACTTGCAATTATTGAGAATTACCCAAATCGCCACAAGTTAAGGAAACATTGGGAGCTGGTTATGGATACCCAATTAGAACTTGTACCTGAATAAGTTGGGATGATTTGATTTATCTTTTTTAAAGTATCCCTGTCTCTTACAGGAACGGATAATCTCTTTCTGTTGGTAACATTCACTGCCTTTTTTTCTTACCGCATTTATGGATGTAGGGTGGTTCTTTAAATGTATATTATTCATCTTCTTTCTCTTTTTGAAACCATTACACTTTTTCATGTGTAATTTTAGTGAAAGATATAAATTAATTATTATTCCTCATTAAAAAAAAAAAAAACATCAGTTCTGCTTGGGTTTTCGACGCACAGCAGAAGAGATGCATCAGTTGTGCTAGATCCAAAGAGGCTGGCAGAGCACCTTCAACCCACTTCTGAGGGTCCTGGACTAGGGTGGCTCCAGTTGGCAATGTTGACTCACAGAGGGCAGAGTGCAGGTGCATGTGTGAGGTTGTTGGAAGCCTTTTTTGTCCCTGAGGCTTCAGATCAGGAGGCCAGCCAACTAGTCCTTGAAGTCATTCTGGATTCTGGGTTTAAGAGATGCAGGTCCAGTCCATCTCATCAAGGCAAGAGGACAGCAAGCAGCAGGTCAGCATGGGAGGCCAGCAGTCCAGCAGAGTTGCAGTCATTTCAGCAGCACAGCAGTCCTTCTTCCTGGCAAAGTATTCACGGGTCCAGTAGTGTACCTAAGAGTTGGTGTCTTTGGTCCAGTATTTACACCCACTTGTGCCTTTGAAGTGGGAAGATGCTTCTAGTGGCATGCCTTTGAAGTGCACAGGTGTCCTGTCTTCCTTGCCCTGGCTTCAGACTAACTGCAGGGAGTATGTAGCCCTTTGTGGGGAGACAGAACACGGCCTATTTAAGTGTAAGTGGGACTGGGTCCAGCTTCTCCCTTCCACCCTGCCAGCAATGGCCTTTCCAGTCACACCTAAACTCTCTATTATGTGTGGCTGTCTAGGAGGATTACACAAAGCCCAACTGTCAAATACACCCAGTCATGACCCAGAGACAGGTTGAAAGCACCAAATGGCTAAGGCAAGAAAAAACAACTTTCTACAAAGTGGCATTTTCAAAATTGTAATTTAAAATACGACTTCACCATAAGTTAGGATTTTTTATTACAATTCTAGTGACACCAAATATGAACTGATTACCTGTTTCCATTTGGAACTTACACTTATAAAATGTAATAAGATAACTCCAATGTTATCCTATGGAAGAAGTAGGCCTTGCAGTAGTGAAAAACAACTTTAGGATTTTTTCACTACCAGGACATGTACAACTTAATAGTACATGTACTACTTTTTTAATACATTGCACCCTGCCCTCTAGGCTGTGCAGGTCCTACCCTAGGGATGTATTAAAAAGGAAGGTTTGGACCTGGCAAAAGGTTTGCTTTGCCAGGCCAAAATGGCATTTTAACAATGGACACAAACTAGCTGCAGTGGCAGGCCTGAGATATGCTTAAAGTGCTGTTTAAGTGGGTGGCACAACCGGTGCTGCAGGCTTACTAGTAGCATTTAGTTTACAGTCCCTGGGTACAGTTATTGCAACCTTACTAAGGACCTAAATTAAATATGTCAATTGGATACAAGTCAGATTAACATGTTGTAGAGAAAGCACAAGTACTATAGCACTGGTTAGTAGTGGTAAAGTGTGCAGAGTTCTAAGGCCAGCAAAAACAGGATGGCTGGCGGCAAAAGGCTAGGGAGGAAATTATGCCAAGGATGCCAGATCGAACAATAATCTAATGTTCAGACATTTAAATGTTGAAATATTGTTAACTTTATCAACCTATTATTCTGCACACATTAACTAAATCTGTTAATTTCCATGAATATATGGCACATGTTTAAAGTGTAGATCAATGTAGTGAGGCAGAAATTATTTTTGCAAGGGAATGATATTTGCAGCCCTAAATCTGTTACCAATATCATCACATACTGGCCACATTCTCTAAAAACCTATGATGTAACTATGAAATTTAACAGTGGAACAGTTATCAAGAAATGTAATCTTCTATGTTACTTCACCATAGCAGTTTACCTTGGTATTGTACACCTGTTTAAGGGCGTTATGTGAGTTTTATATTTCAGAATGATACATTACTACAGCAGTACCATCTTTGGTGAACACAACTTTCGGTTTCCTCAGTTCACCTGGCTGTTCTTTCAATAAGACTCTCAATATGCCAGCTAGTATTATAATTTTGTTCTATCTTTAAGAAGCTTCAGGATCTTATTGTGCCTTTTTGTTGATATATCCTTTATTTTGGGGCTTGTTCCTGATACATATGCAATTGTCTCACAAACATCCTTGCTGTACCAGCGGATAACGAATAATTGATCTCTCTTTGGAGATTGTCTCTATTGTATTCCTAACATTCAGTTTTAGAAAAGGTGCTTCAATGTATTGATTTTCCTTTATTTCCTTGCCTCGGTAATCAGAAGAATTGAGCTTGGGTTGTTTTCTGGGAAAGTTAAGACTTCTATTTTGATTCTTCAAGCTCATCTTTTCTTAAGATATATGATGCTAATACATGGTACATGTAGTCCAGGAAACAGTTTTCTACCACCATTACACTCTCTGTTTCTATAATATGGTCTATTTTGCCATTTATTACATGTCCTGCAAGCGTAAAAGAGTGAACAATGTACAGGTTTGGAGCTTCGCTTAGATACAGTACTTTGTGCATTTTGTTTGTCCTATTGTTGTACATAGTTCTGGTATTGGCAATCCACCATTTGATCTTTTTGAGTACAACAATCCATTACATGTATAGGTGCAAGGACTAGATAACATATTTCTTTATTACTTGGTTGAGTTCTACTTTGTATAATTATTTCTTTTTCATTAGGAGACAGGATATGATAATTCAAGCTCAAAACACAGAATCTCAGTAAATCATTATAAATATTAGATATCATTTTCCAGTAATTAAATCTTAGATAGTTGCATCATATAATATTTCTCCAATGAATCAAAGATCATAGAGAAATAGAGCAGACTATAATAACATTATACATTTCATTTGTAGTTCATACATATTTAATCTATTATAATTGGGCCACAAATATTATGGATTTGCTTCTGTCCAGGTAGTCCTTTAGCTCGAAACATAGCAGTTTCTAATTCACAAAAATGACACCGCTGACTTAAATAATTGTTGAATTCAGGAGACTTTGTTTCGGTCCAATCTTAAATTATGCAAAGTCCAGCAATATTTATAGTTACAAACCCAAAAATAATAGATTTGCATTGTATATTTGCATCAGTATCAAACATAATACAATAAGGGGTCAATAATAACTCTCTTTGAGGAAATGCAGAAGCCATTCTATCAACTTGAAACCAAAATGCACCCAGGTTTAGGCAGTCTCTAAACATATGTAAATTGCCTGCAGGTCTGCTCGCCACACCTGGGGCACTTAGAATCTGTTAAAATCTTATGTTTAAACAATTTATGTGAAGTGTAATGCAATCAATTTAACACCTTGTAATGTTGTAGCTTAAGGTTTGTACATTTGAATATCTGGAGCCCCACATTTATATTGTTTTAAGCATATCTTGAAAGCTCACATTACTAACGCATTTCTCTGACCATTTTGAGGCAATAGTTGCTAAACGACCTTAATAAAGGTGAATTAAATATGCAATATGTAAGTAAGTCCGTTTTTATATAGCGCAGCTACTCACCCTTATGGGTCTCAAGGCGCAGGGGGCCGTAGTGGAAATTAAGTGAGCTATTGCCCAGAGTCACATGGTGCTGAGCTAAGCTGCCGCCGGGGATCGAACTCCGTGAACCCTGTACTCCGAAGTCAGCTGCCCTGGCCGCTGCACCACACCTCTCCACATATGAAGATCTTCTCCCAGAGCCACTACATTGAAGCTGTAGTAATTCTAAAAATGCTATTCTAGCTGTTTGTCCTGTGTTAGCTATGACGAACGAGAAATAAATGAGAAGGAATCAATCTGATTAATACACTGTCCACAGAGAAGGAAGAATTGAGTGGAATTTGCTAAAGGTCTCACCATAGCAGTTACTAATTGGAGCAACCCGGAAATAAAGGGGAATCTACAAACCTTGGGTTTGCATCGCATCACATCACATCACGTTCTCCGCCGTCCAGGCCGGGTGGCTCTTGGCAACCCAGCAGAGTTCTGCAACTCCCACTACTCCTGCTGCCCCCGCTGCCCCGCTGCTGCAACCCCAGACATGGACACGGCCACGACAGTCACGCCGGCTGGCCGTATTTCTTTTGTTTGGGGCCAGGGGTCGGGGCCGAGGGTCGGAGTCCAAGGCACGCTGGAAAACCAAGGCGCAGGAGGCTACGGAGACACACAGAGACGAGCGGGTGAGGACACTGCAGGGAGCGAAGGAGAGGGAAGGCGAGGGCTGGAGGATTTTCCCCAGGGCACTGACCCACCTGTGGCACCACTGAAGACGCCCTTCACCAGTCAGGCCGGTAATCGCAGATACACCGCAGCCCCACCCCCCATATTGCTCGCAGGATCGTCTTAGAGTCATCTACATATTGGATTCCTGGTCTTACGGGTTTTTGGCAAACGATAACACTATCTTCTAAAAAGTAGCGAGTGCGGGAGCTGTATTCAGCTCCTACTAAGAGCGAGACCCAGGGTGTTCGCGGAGGCGGCCTGGAAGGGTTCAGGTTCGGCTTGCGGTCTGCCCAGGGGGTCCCACTCACTTGTTCACATAACCGTTGAACAGAAGAGCAGTTCCGAAGAGAACACCGTTTCAAATTAGGATCAGGAGAAAATAATTGAGGATCTCTTCAAGAAGAAGGAAACAATTACTCTTCACCATCTCCTTCTCAACAACCACAGTAGGACCAGATCCATTCTCCACATAAGCATAAGCATAAAATAGTCGTGGTTTTTAGTCCTTTCTCCGCTGCCATAAAAGCGCTCCTAAATGAGATAAATTCAGGTATCTATCAATATACAAAACAGCATGGTGTACAAAATGTTGCAGTCCCGCACAGTACATATGAAAAAAGTGGGTACGGCACAAGCACCTATAAAAAGTATTCGCACAGTGGCTCATTTCGGAGCAACAACAGAGAAATCTATAATTACAAATTTTTTCACAACTACTTTGAAAACAGGGGATCTATCAGCTCCAATTGGACAGGAAGGCTACCAGGACCTAACTACAGTTACAGATACAGATAAAGTAGCCGCAAGAATGATGTCCTCAACGCCTTATAGTGATTTATATAAGGAAGAAGTTCACGAAAGTAATCAGCCACCAGACCTTACAAAAGTTTCAGAGCCTACGACGCCCTCGGAGTCTGTGGGATTGTTGCCAGGGAGAGAGTACTCGGCCATATTCCTGTAACAGAAGAGATGGAGGGACCTCCACAAATTTCAGCTACTGACTTCACTCTTCCGGATATAGACCATTAATCGCCTCTTCAACCTGATTTTAGAAAAACCTTAAAACATCCAGTACATTTGCTTTCTAGCACTCCGAGTAATCTTATAGAAGCCGTACAAAGTCTCTCACAATCTTCTGAATTCCCGTCTTTCATCATGCCACAATCTTTAAACAGGCAAGACCCTATCTCAAGCACCATTCAGTCTCTGCAGAGAATTATGGATTCCATATTATCACTCCTAGAAAAGAACATGGAAAACACAGACCAGATATTGGAAACTCAAACAGGAATTCTGCAATACATTGTGGACAAAAAAGGGAAAAACAATCTACTCAATCCACTCAAAATGTCCAAACGCCACTCACAAATTTAGAGTCTGACAAGGGCAAGGGCAGAGAAGACAAGTGTCCCTTTAACCCCTCAGTATCTTGCAATTCTCCAACCCAAAAAAAGCAGAAGGTGACTCAGACGGGGGGCTCTCAAGTTAGTTTTATTAGCGATAAAATCTATTCTCTCTGAAAACTATTCCAAGAACCCCTTCCAGAGAGTACTCCTCAAAATACCGCCCAAATTGCCACCCCTATGTTTCCAATTTTTGCTCAAAAAGATCACCAAGGAGGTTCTATCCTCCCTCCTCCAAAAGCTGAAATGGCATCAGGGGAATAATCCAATTCAAAACAAATAAATCAAATAGATACAATAACTCCTCTAACTAAAAAAGGGAAAAATAACCTGGGGAAATCTAATAAAAATAATAACAAAAAGAAAAGAATTAAGCGAAGAATAACGAGAAGATCCTCAAGAAAAGTAATGTTCCCTCAAGTATGCTCCACAGAGCAAGCAGATGAAGAAATCAGTTACGCCATGAAAGCTCGTAAAGCAACTCAAACCAGAGGCCAACAGCCTCCTTCATCTTCATCTGTAACCCAAGCAGATCATAAAGATTTAAACCCTCTTGCACCAAACTTCATAACAAAATTTGCAAAACATAAAGTCCTCTATTCCGCAAATCTACTGGCCGATCAGAATATCGAGGACAGTGAGGAACTTCCAGCATCAAGTGCCCTGAAATTAACGGATTTATTCCCCAGCGACAATATTCCACTTAACCGTGGGAGAATAGGAGACCTATTACATAAAATTAGGTCTCTCCAATCACTCACTATGGCAGAAATAAAATTAGTCTGTTTCCCAAATAAATCCCCCTGCTCGGTGGCTATTGTCGAGTTCTGGTCCAATGTAATTCCTGCTATAATAATTAAAGAAAGTAACACTCTCCATAAAAACGTATTCAACATGTCCGAAGTTAAAGAAATCAGTGTTGCTTATAATCATTCAAAAGAGCCAGAAGGAGTTGAGGTACCCCTCTAAAACGACAGACAGCAAGTAATGGGCTGCAAAATATCAAAGTACCCGCAGGATAGCCCTCTGATGATCTCCCTTAAAGACGGAGTGCGTCGGATCTGGAACTACTCTGATACAAAAAAGTTGCCCCATCCGGATTAAAATACTTGGGCATGGATTGCTGGCTCTTTAAATAGTAATAAATCGGGCAAATATTTAAAACTTCAGTTTTAGCAGTAATTTAAAAATAATATCATGGAACATAGCTGGAAAAACTCCAGAAAAGTTATCTTTCATATTGGAAAATTCACCACCTATAGTGTTGCTACAAAAAACTTGGTCCCTGTTGCCTTTCTCTCAAAAAGACTACCTCGTGTTTGTTACTGCAGCAGAGGCCTCAAGAAGAGGACGTTCAAAAGGGGGCCTATTGATCCTACTAAAAGAAGCAATCGACTGGGACCCTGAAGAAATAGAGCTCTCTCTCCCAAATGTGCAATGCATCAACATCAAGTCCGGAAAGAAAGTATGGGGCCTGTCCTAGAACGACTATTCTTTAATATTTATATTCCACCTGGTTCTTCTAATGACCCCCTTTTGGAAAAAGCCGTTATGAAAATCATTCAAACTCTAGAATCTAGGGAATTTCCTCCGATGATAATAGCTGGGGATTTCAACGGAGAAATCTTGAACGCCTTTTTAACAACAGGGCTGAAGTCAGCACAAGAGACAGCTTGTTCAATCCCAACCCCCGTATTCCCTGATAAGATAAGAGCATATAAACGAGAGAAACTGCTTCTGTCTCACATTGCGGTAATCAATGGCGGCATCTTAAATGGAAGGGCAGATGGAGATATCCCGGCTGCATTCACTCGATTGGGTACCTTTAATTCTTCTATTTTAGATTATCTAATCTGCAGTTTAGATTTGTTCGCAAAAGTTCAATCATTATCCATTCAGTACACACACGGAAGTGATCATGCATATTTGACCATGGGAATCGATATCTTAACACAGTCTACATCCCCATGGTCTTTACGTATCGTAGATGGCCGGGCAAATATAAACCAAAAAACAGGTAGGATCCATTGGATCTCCAAAGCAATCAATAAAATGAACACTGCAATTTCTTCCCCTCTGCTAGCCCTTGCAAAAGGAGAAGGTGATCCAATTTCCAGATACGTAGATAAAATACATTCATCCGTGGCTTCCCTTCAGGTAAATACAACTAGCCAAAAAAATGGCAAAATCAATCAAAATAGCAAGCGAATAGATCATTTGTCTCAACATTTAAATAACCTGAGCAGAATACAATTTCAATCTTTCTGTGCTGCAAGACAAGGAGAAATAAGAAAGCTGAAAAAAATCCGCCAACGAAAAAAAGAAAAGCAAGATCGAAAAGACAGAATATGGGTTGAGAGCCAAACCACAGTAAAACCCAGAAACAATAAGGCATTCTAGAATAAAAGCGCCGCGCAAATGGGGATAAGAAAATCTATTCAAGCAACACCAGTCTCATCATCTGAATGGGAAAAGCACATTCTCAGACTATATAAATCTAATATCCAAAACCAAGTTTCTCCTAGCCAGTGTCCCTCCCGAAAGGTACAATCTGAACAGCTCTTGTCAGACATTTCGGCTACACGGATCGCCATTTTCATAAAAACGGCCAGATCATCTGCAGCGATGGACCCGGACAATATCCTGATCAAAGGCCTACAAACAAACCCCGATGACCGGAGTACATTTTAACCCCTCTCTTCCAATATTGTTTAGAGACTGGGAAAATACCAAAATCTTGGCTGCGAGCATCGTGGTCCCTCTTCTAAAAAAAAGGCTCAAGATTGAATCCAGCCAATTACAGACAAATAGCCCTTCTAGATGCCACTGGAAAGATCTTCACAGCATGTTTATTGGATCATCTAAAAGATTGGGCGTTCTCGAATAACGTGATTCCTATGACACAGGCTGGCTTCCGCCCAAAACACTTAGTTTCAGACAATATCGCAGTTCTCCAGACTGTCCTTGATAAGTATGTTATGTTAAATTCACAAATAGTTTACTGTGCCTTTATCGATTTTTCCACCACGTTTGACAGCGTGGACAGACCAACATTATGGAAAAAGCTAGAGAGACTAGGGATTCCCACTGATCTCTGTACAGTAATTATCTCCTTGCACACGTCAATGTGGTGTTGAGTTCAAATGGGGGGATAAAAGGGCTTAACCAATCCAATCCCCACAATGAATGGATTGAAACAAGGTTGCCTCCTTGCACACATGTTATTTTCCATTTACATAAGTGATCTACTGGGGTGCTATTCCCAATTTAATAACTCCCCACCAAAATTAGCACAGAACGATATCCACTGCTTAATGTACGCTGACGATATAGTTATATTTGATCGTACCCAAACTGGCTTGCAAAGAAACTTAAGTGAACTAAACCAATACGCAAAAGAAAATGTCTTGGTCCCCAACATATCTAAAACCAAAATGTTACCTTTTAGTGGAAGAAGGAAATCTCTGCCTTTTACATGGTCACTGGGTGGCAACCCTATTGAGATAGTGAAAGAATATGTTTACTTGGGCTGAATCTTTTCGTATAACTTACAAGATGCTCCCCATCTCCAACATCTTGGGTGAATGGCAGACTCCCATGTCGGGGCATTACAGAGATGGTATTGCTCAACTGGCAATATACATTTTAAATCCCTGCTGGAGGTCTACAGCATGAAAATCCCACCTATTATATCTTATGCCTTGGAATATACACACATTAAAACCTGGCATTCAGTAAAAGTAAAGGAAGGGGTCATTTTACAGAAACTGTTAACAGTATCCCATTCAATCCCTGTACAAGCCTTACGTTTCGAGCTTTCTCTAATGAGCACTTTTGCTCGAGCCGTCTCCAATATTATCAGGTGGGCCTTTAATCTCTTACATGCAGTCCCTGGCACACTAAGATATATATTATAATTGGAGACTTTTAGAGATGAATCGGCTTGGCACACCTTCAATAGGAACCTTATAATAGCCCTTGAGGTGCCTCAATGCACTGTAGCACTTTTGCAGGCCTGGTCCCCAGCGCATCTGAAGCTCTTTTTAAAACATATGACACAGAGAATAAGCTATGAATTAGATAAAGTATATTGTATCCAATTAAAGTATTATAAAAAATTTGCGGAAAACATAGTATACAAAACCCCCGAGCACTATCTACAGTTCCAGTTACAGCACAGAGTGAGGCACTGTATCCTCCTTTTGCAATTAGGAATTCTCCCTCTAAAAGTGTGTTCCGCCAGATGGATCTCCCCTGAATATTCTCCAGGTAAATGTGACTTGTGCAATGGCGGATCACAAGATCTTTCTCACGTATTATTAATCTGTCCTAACCCGATTTTGGTAGAGGCTCGGCAACGATTCATAAAGCCAATCCGCTTAAGGTACAATGCTATTTTAGTTCAAGATCGAATTATGGTGTGTAAGTCTCCCCCTAATGAATTTATTTGCTACAACTTGTTTAAGTTTTTAAAGAGTTTTTTAAAACTATTTTAAAAAAGTGCGCACATTTAACAGTTTTAACTTATGT
Organism: Calotriton arnoldi; assembly: GCA_963921515.1. Lineage (NCBI taxonomy): Eukaryota > Metazoa > Chordata > Amphibia > Caudata > Salamandridae > Calotriton > Calotriton arnoldi. The sequence continues at coordinate 32,682 of CAWUFW010000337.1, forward strand.
ATGTTGTACTTGCGGACCACAAAATGCTTTAACCTGTGTAAACTTATCAAGAGTTTTTAAAATTGTTTTTTTTTAAATATAATCTAATATGTTCTATATTAATGTAATTGTATTTGTTGACCTCAGTCGAGGTCTGAATCAAATACAAATTATTATTATTATTATCATTCTATTCATAGTAATGCTATGTATCCTGAATTGATAAAAGTAATCCATTATTTGAATATAAAACTATGGTTCAGGACTACGTTATTCTTGTTGTAAATCAGAAAATGAGAACAATATCCAATCTTAAAAAGTTGTCCAATGTGTTAATCAGTGCTGTGCCCAGAGGTTACCAAGACAGTCATTGAAAACCTCAGGAAAAGAAGATTTCCCCTCAATGAAGTGTATACATTAACAGGTAAAATACTAAAGTTATTAAGAAACCTGCCATATTCTGCGAGCTGCTTCAATTAACTTAAATCTGACCCTTTTAAAATAACTAGAGGCAAAAATTATTCAAAAGAAAGCTCCCACAATTAGAAATCTAACTCTGCTGATACATCTTAATGAATATACAATCTGTGTAATCTATTATTAGTGAGCACATTATTTGAGCCATTGTTGCCCAAAAATAGAAACCTAAAGTCTGGCATGGCTCATCCGCATTTCAATATTAGAATTTTAAGAAAGCAAATCACTTTACGAGCTGTTCAATAACTTCATAACAAGTTCCCAATTGATGATTCTAATGTTTAGAAAAATGAATTAGGGATGAACAGGAGAATCAATTGAAATAAATACTGAATTTTTGCTAGTATATTCACTGAGAGTATATTGTATTGTCCTTTTGTACTACTAATGTGTGATGCTGTTTTGAATATATGTGATGTGAGTGGCACTGTACTCTCTGTATTAGTGTGGTAGTGAGTGTCTCAGTGGCTGTATAGGTGAGTATGTGTGTGAGTGGTTGTATGGGTGAATAAGTGGGTATGTGGGTAGCTGTATGGATATGTTAGTGGCTGTGTTTGTGGCTGTAGTTGTGAGTGAGTTGATGTGTGAGTAGCTGCATAGCTGGATGAGTAACTGTGTGAGGGGATGTATGGGTGGGTGAGTGTCTATGGGAGGGGCTTTGTGGATGACTAAGTGGCTGTGTGAATGCCTCTATGTGTAAGTGACAGGGTGTGTATGTGGATGTATGGGTAAGTGAGTGGTTGTTTTTAGTGGGTATATGGGTATCTAAGTGGGTGTGTGAGTGGCTATTTTGCACAGTCAGTATCTGTGTACGTGGCTGTATAGGTGAGTGAGTGGGCATGTGAGTACCTATATAGTTGTGTGAATGGGTATATAGGTGCGTTTGTGGGTGAGTGAATAGATGTGTAAGTGGCTATATGGGTGAGTGAGTAGCTCTGTTATTAATAGTGTGAGTGAGTTAGTGGCTCTGTGAATGGCTATATGGGTGAGTGAGTTGTTGTGTGAGTGGCTGTGTGGGTGTGTGAGTGAGTATGTAAGTGGTTGTATGGATGGGTGTGTGAGTGGCTGTTTGGGTCTGTAGGTGGGTGTGAGTGGTTTTATGGGTATGTGAGTGGCTGTATGGGTCTTTGAGTGGCTGTATAAGTGAGTAAGTGGTTGTGTGAGTGGCTGTGTGGGTGAGTGAGTGTGTGTGTCAGTAGTTTATGGGTCTGTGAATGGGTATGTGAGTGGTTGTGTATATGTGTGAGTGGGTATATGAGAGATCGAATGGGAGTATTAGTGGGTATGTGAGTGGTTTCTGTGGATGATGTCATTTGAGATGTCATCAGTGATGTCATATGTCCTGAGTGATGTAATATGTGAGGTCACAAATTGCAGGGGTATAAGTTATAGTTAGCCCTGATAACTATAACTGCCGAATTTCTATGGTTTCACAGGAGTGAAATCTGAACCTAAGTATAACGTCCCTGTAACCTTTGTTTTTTCAGTGAATTTCTAAGGTTTTTTTAAGTCTATTTCCTAACTTAATGCCCCTGTAACCTTTGATTTTTTGAGTGAATTTCTATGTTTTTAAAAATTCTATTTACTAAGCATAACATCCCTATATCCTTTTGTTTTTTTTAGTGAATTTCAATGTTTTTTAACAAGTTATTTCCTAACTGTAACATGTAACCTTTGAAAGTGGGTGTGTGAGTGGCTGTATAGGTAGGTGAGTAGGTGTGTGAGTCTAAGTGGGTGAGTGAGTGGATGTGTGAGTGGCTGAGTGGGTCTGTGAGTGGTTGTGTGAGTCTCAGAGTGGGTCTGTGAGTGGGTCCATAAGTGTCTGAGTGAATCTGTGAGTAGGTACATGAGCCTCTGAGTTGGTCTGTGAATGGGAACATGAGTGGCTGAGTGGATCTGTGATTGGGTAGATGATGTCTGAGTAGGTCTGTGAGAGTCTCTGAGTGGGTCTGTGAGTGTCTGAGTGGATCTGTGAGTGGGTGGATTAGTGTCTGAGTAAATCTATGAGTGGGTGGGTGAATCTCTGAGTGGGTCAGTGAGTGGGTGCATGAGTGTGTGAGTGGGTGTGTGAGTCTCTGAGGAAGTCTGTGAGTATGTGTGAGGCTCAGTAGTGGGTGAATGAGTACTTGAATGGATCTGTGAGTTGCTGCATGAGTGTCTGAGTATGTCTGTCAGTGGGTGCCTAATTCTCTTAGTGGATCTGTGAGTGGGCGCATGAGTGTACAAGTGGGTCTGTGAGAAGGGTCATGAGTATATGGGTGGGTCTGTCAGTGATTGTGCAGTAAAAAAGTAGGGTGGCACACAGGAGCAGGTCCTAGTGCCACCTCTCTCTGTAATGGTCCTCTTGTCCAGCTTGCCTACAGAGTGCCCCACTCTGCTGCCTTCTGTTTTGTGCCGCCTCTGCTCATTTTCTACTCATTTTTGTGCCTCTTCTCTTTTTGCTCTTGCCCTCTATTTTGCCTCTTTCTGCTCATTCTGCCTGTTATTTTGCTTCTTTCTGCACACTCCTGAACTGTATTCTGCCTCTTGCTGCCTGTTTCTGACCTCTATTTTGCCTCTTCCTGCCGTTTCTGACCTCTATTTTGCCTCTTTTTGCTTCTTTCTGACCTTTATTCTGCCTCTTTCTGCTCATTCCTGATCTTTATTTTGCCTCTTTCTGCTCATTTCTGACTTTTATTGTGCATCTTTGTGCTCATTTCTGACCTTTATTCTGCCTCTTGATACATGTTTCTGACCTCTATTCTACCTCTTTCTGGTCATTTTTAGATCTATTTTGCCTCTTTCTGCTTGCTACTGACCTCTAATCTGCCTCGTTCCATTCATTTCTCACCTTTATTTTGCCTCTTTCTGCTCATTGCTGACCTTTTATTCTGTCTCTTTCTGCTCATTTCCGACCTATCTTCTGCCTTTTCTGCTAATTTCTGACCTTTATTTTGCCTCTTGCTGCTCATTTCTGACCTTTATTCTGCCATTTCTGCTAATTTCTCCCCTTTATCTTGCCTCCTTCTGCTCATTGATGACATTTATTCTGCCTCTTTCTGCTTGTTTTTTACCTTTATTCTGCCTCTTTCTGCTTGTTTCTGACCTTTATTTTGCCTCGTTCTGCTCTTTTCCCCGATACCCACAGGGGAGCCTAGAAGCCCCTGCGGTCCCAGCGGGCTCACTGCCTCCTGTGGGAGCTGGCATTACTCTCACTTGAAAGGAGCTGCTGGAAATGTAGTTCCCTGTGTGCAAGAGCAATATTTTCATCTCCTTCCATGCCTGCAAGCCTGTGGGCAGGGAGAGATGAAACCTCCGCTTCATGTGGCTGGGAGTAATTTTGCTGCTCCTGTCCACTGGAACCGGAGTATTTGCTTTGGCTTGGCAGGAACTGTCACATGTCCCGCCAAGCCAAAGCAAACAGCTATGTCCTGGGGGAGCAACCCAGGACATAGCAGGAGCTGGCCCTGGGGGGTGGAGGTCCCCAGAGCCATTATTTGCTCCAGAAAGAGGGCTGCATGGCCCCCCTCTTTAATGTTAATTGTAACCACTGGGAGCTAGTAGTGTCTGGGGATCCGAGTGGACCCCCTTTTTAATGTTAATTGTAGCCCTGGGGAGATGATTGTGCCTGGGGCTAGGGGGGTATGCACGGGCCCCCTATTCATTTTATTTATATCCCTGGGGAGGTGGTGGGGGTTCGGGCCAGGCGGCTCCGAGTGGGCCCCCCATCAAATTTAACATAAGCCCGGGGCATAAAAATGCCCATGGAGGGGGACCATTTGTGCCCCCTCCTTAAATTTTATAAGGGATGCATGCCCCCGGGACTTGGCCCACCCTAGGGCTTGATTAAAAACAAGCGAGGCAGACTGAGCTTGTTTTTTTCTGTTTTGCTGCAAATTTGCAGATCCACCCACAATTTTGTGGCAAAATTGAAAACAAATGTTGCTAACCCCCAGCAGGTTCCCTGTGGGACCCCACCACCAGACCTAGAGGGTCAGGGTATTGCTACCCTGCCCCCTTTTCTTTTCTTTATTTCATATGTTTTTTGTGAGACTCAACTACAGTTATTTCCCAAAATGGCTGTCATCACCTCCTGGTTGAAGTGTTGGCATTTAATCAGATTTCAGCACAGGGACTGTCTGATCTGTGGAGGATCCGCGCCCCTAAATTTACAACTTTGGATTCCGCTTAATATTTCTAAAACTACTTTCTCCACCAGGTGCACTGCTGGTTGGGGGATGAAGCCACCTTGGATGCTGAGGGTCCTTGGGGGCCAAAAAGCCCTCCGGTTACCTCCAGTACCTCCACTACAATGTCCTGTCAGCCTGATTGCTGAGAGGACATTGTAGGCCACACACCCTTTCTCCATAACTCTGAAAATGCACCTCCTGGTGTACTGCTGGTTGGAGGATTAAGTACCCTTGGCTCCAGAGGGTTCTTTGGGGCCAACAAGCCCTTCTTTTACTTCCAGTAATTCCCACACAGCTATTTAGGACATTTCTCACTATATCAATTGATTCCTGATGAACACTGCAAATATTGTTACAGGTCCATTTGTATACAGGGGCCTGCCTATGTCTTCCTTGTACCTCTTCATCTATCACTCCCTCAACACTCCTAGAAACCATCTCCTCTTTTCCATTGGGAGGACCTTCTTTCACTTCATAACATTGACCAGTTGTTTCAATTGCATGCACTAATGTGTTCTCTTGGAAATAGCTTTCTTCATTTTAAAAACATTCATTACTGGACGCATGCTTTCACTCTCCTCTGAAAGTTTTACAAAAATTACTTCTATTCACAAGTCTTTTTTTGCTTCTTCTCGTCAGAGACAACACTATTTCATCCAGTATTCTCATTCTGTTGAGAATCAAAATAAATAGCTTCCTCTTCAGGGCAAATAACTTATTAACTATAGCCTCAATATGTTATTTTTGTTTGAGTGTTTCCCTCTCCTTTTATACTGTATCATAGTTCATACCGAATTCTGAGTTACCTTACTATGAAGCATTCTGAGCCTTATTTTCTTCAATTGCTTCTGTCTTCTTGTTAAACTGTCTACTTTTTTATAAGATTTATTACTCTTAATATCACTTAGTTTTTCTCCTATCTTTGCAGATTTGAAAACATGCTTTTTATTGTCACGGTTTTGCTTACTTGCATTTTTCCACATACTATTTTAAGAAACTTGTAATTCTTCTTACCTGTAGCTATTTTCTCTTTTTCTTTAATCAAATTGTCTGAATTTGATCCCAATTCTTTCTATATTGTAAGGAGATAGTATCCTTTCCTCTGTTTCTTTCATGTTTGTGAGTTTTGGCATTATAACTCATTGTTTGCAAGCACAAACAGATGTCTGGAAAGAAAAAAACAATTGATACATTTAGCTTTTCATTATATACTATTAAATTACATAATTTAAGCATTTAAGTACTACATTAACAGTTAAGTCACTATGTTATAGCCACTCTAAGTCTGTTACTTTTCATGTCTAAATCAGTGTGTGCCTAAGTGTCTCAATATATGCATTGGTGTGTGCCTGGGTGTGTAAGCATATGTGTTAGTGTGTGCCTAGATGTGTTAGTGTATGCATAAGTGTGTGCCTGGGTGTATAAGTGTATGGATCAGTGAGTGACTGGCTGTGTCAGTGTATGCATAATTATGTGGCTAGGTGTCTTAGTGTATGTATAAGCGTGCCCCTGGGTTTGTCAGTGTATCCATTATTGTCTGCTTGGGTGTGTATGTTTATATATCAGTGTGTGCCAGTATAAATGCACACTCGCCCTAGTAGTAAATACTGTATGCTTCAGAGTGTTTCTGGGTGTGTCAGCATCGGCACCCCTGTCTACCTGGCTGTGTTAGTGAATGCATCAGTGTGTGCCTGGGTGTCTTACTGTATGGGTCAGTGTGTGACTGGGTGTGTCATTGAATGCCTTAGCGTATGTGTAGCTGTGTCACTATAAACATCGGAGTGTACTTGAGTGTATTAGTGTCAGTCAGTCAGTCAGTCAGTCAAATCATCTTTATTTTGGCATTTTGCCATAAAAAGCATATAAAACATCCAGAAATAAACAATAACATTTGTTAAAAATGGTTATAGGATTATTATAGAAGTGAAACCATATCTTTTGTAACATTTTAAAACTGCTCTTCACAATCATTTAAAAAGTTCATCATAATAAATTGAGATTTTACATAAAGCATCCATTAGAGGGTTACAAGCTCATAACCTTTTCTGATTTGTAGTACACTCCTAATAAAATGTAAAACTGCATAGCAAATATCTGTTGAGGATAATTTCTGTAAAAACTCCATTGGCACCATTGTTCCTTGCATAACAATGGTGCCAAGAAGGTGACTCTTGGTCCTCAGTATAAAGAACATAATATGTGTATTAGTGTACCCATAACTGTGTCCCTGGGTGTTAGTGTATTCATTAGTGTGTGTCTGTGTGTGTGTGAGTGTATTCATCAGTGTCTGCATGGGTGTGTCAGTGTATGCATAAGTGTCTTCATGGATGTGTTACTGCATGCACCAGTGTGTGCCTTGGTGTGTTAGTGTGCACATGTGTGTGGTTCACTGCGTTAGTGTATGTATCAGTGTGTGTCTGGGTGCTCTACTATATGCTTTAGAGTGTGTCTGGGTGTGGCAGTGTATGCTTCAGTGTATGTCTACCTACGGACTACATTATAGGTGACTTATATGTAGAAAAAATGAAATATAAGACTTGGCAAGGAGTTTTAAATGCCTACTCAACGCGGTGGTAAAACTATGCACACAGGCCGTGCAGCAGCAGGTCAAACACATGTTTAAAGGGCTACTTGTCTGCATACATGACTTACAGTGTCACTACTTGAGTATATACTTAAATAAGTGTATCAGTCCCTCTCTAGTTCTGTCGCTGGGTGTGTAAGTAACTATGTAGATGTGTCGCTGGCTGGTTTAGTATCTCTATAAGCCTGTATAACTTACTTACTGTCTCTATTACTGAGTGTTGGGGTATATACCTGTGTCTGCAACTGGCTCTGTTACTGCTGGATACATCAGTGCTGTATGGGCGTGTGACTGAATGAGTAAGTGCCTCTGTCTCCTGGGTGAGTGAGCACCTATATGCTTTTGTAAATACGTATGCGACTTACAGTATGGGTGGGAGACTAGATGTTTAACTGGGCATATTGGTGTGGAAGTGCACATGACTCACTCAAACTTCAAACTGCATGTCTCAACTTTCTAAGCACATAGCACCCTGCCCTATGGCCTACCTAAACCCTACCTTACTGGTGACTTACATGCAGTAGAAGGGAAGTTTTAGACTTGGCCAGGACTTTTAAATGCCAACTCGACCTGGTAGTAAAACTGCACAGACAGATGCTCTGCAGTAGCAGGCTCAACACATGTTTAAATGGTTATTTCTCTGGATGGGTGACAAGGAGTCCCTCTCTTGGTGTGTCACTGGATGTGTAAGTAACTATGTCGCTATATGACAAGCTGTTCTCTACATATCTCTATAAGTGAATATAACAGGCTGTATATATTACTTACTGGTTCTATTACTGAGTGTTGGAGTATATAACAACATGTGTAACTGGCTTTGTTATTCCTGGATACATAACTGCTGTATAAGCATGTAACCAAATGTGTAAGTGCCTCTGTCTGACTGGGTGGTAATGGTTTTGTAAATACACATGTGACTTACAGTATGGCTGGAGACTCTGTGACCCAACTATCTTACTTTCTTCTGGATACAGAAGTGCTGTTTAGAGTGTGTGAGTGAAAGTGTAGGTGCCTCTGTCGCTGTCCGATTGGGTTCATGAGTGGATGTATGCTTTTGTAAATAAGTATGTCAGTTGCAGTATGGGTGGCAGACTCGATGTATACTTGGGCATATGGGTCTCTAAGTGCGCATGTACCCACTGAAACTTCAAACTACATACCTTACCTTTTAATTGCATAGCAGCCTGCACTATAACCTACGTACAGCCTATCCTAGGGGTGACGTGCATGTTGTAGAAGGGACTTTTTAAGCTTGGCAAGGAGATTTAAATTCTAACTCGACCTGGCAGTAAAATTGCATAAAATTGCACTAGTAGGCCCAAGAAAAGTTTAAGGAGCTACTACTCTGTATGTGTGATTAGGAGTGTCAGTACTTGAGTACCTATCTGAGTGACTTTATCAGATCCTCTGTGAATGTGCCACTGGCTATATAAGTAACTATGTCACTATATAACTGGTTCTTTTAGTAACTTTATGTGTCTGTAAATGTGTATTTAAGTGGCTGTATATATTGCTTACTGGCTGTCTTAGTGACGTTCGGGGTATATAACTGTGTGTTCAACTGACTCTGTTACTGCAGGATACATAAGTGCTGTGTGGGCATTTGACTGAATGTGTAACTGCCTGTGTCTCTGTCTGACTGGGTGGGGGACTGACTCTATGGTTTTGTACATAGGTTTGTGAGTCAGAGTAAGGGTAAGAGACTGGATGTATAGCTGGGCATATTGATCTATAAGTGAGCATTAACTAACTGAAATATCAAAGTACACGTCTTACCTTTTAAGCCCATAGCACCCTGCTCTATGGCCTAGCTACAGCCTACCTTAGGATTGTACTTATATGTTGAATAAGGGGAGTTTAAGACTTAGCAAGCAGCTTTAAATGCACACTCGACCTAGTAGTAAAATTGTACACGCAGACTCTGCAGTAGCAGGCCCAACACATATTTAAAGGGCTACTTTTCTGGATGGTTGACTTTGTAGTGTCAGTTCTTCAGTACATATCTGAATGAGTGTATCAGTCCCTGTGTGGGTGTGTCATTGGATATGTAAGTAACTATGTTGGCATAGCACTAGCTCTCTTAGTAAGTCTATGGGTCTGTAAATGTAAGTGACTGTATGGATTGCTTACTGGCTGTCTTAGTGAGTGTTGGGGTATGCAACTTTGTGTGCAACTGGCTTAGTTACTGCTGGATACATAAGTGCTGTGTGGGTGTGTAAGTGAATGTGTAAGTGCCTCTGTTGCTGTCTGGCTGGGTGTGTTAGTGTTGGTATGCTTTTGTACACAAGTATGTGAGTTGCAGTATGGTTGGGCAACTGACTGTATAACTGGGCACATTGGTCTGTAAGTGTGCATGTAACTCACAGTAACTTCAAAGTACATGTCTTAATTTCTAAGCACATAGCACCCTGTCCTTTGGCCTACCTACGGACTACCTTAGCGGTGACATATATGTAGTATTGTCTCCCGCTACCGCCCCGCTGCCAGAGCTGCTTGAACCGGACCCCCAGGAGCTGTTGGGCAGAGGAGTCGTCGGTCAGCATTGTCCCTCGTTATCGCCCTGCAATTGGCCAGTGGTGCTCACGGAGGAGAGTGACACTACAACTCCCAGTATCCGTAGCGCGCAGGTCGCGCTGATAAGCGGGGCGCTGACCCGCGGCGCGGTGTATTGTCTCCCGCTACCGCCCGCTGCCAGAGCTGCTTGAACCGGACCCCCAGGAGCTGTTGGGCAGAGGAGTCGTCGGTCAGCATTGTCCCTCGTTATCGCCCTGCAATTGGCCAGTGGTGCTCACGGAGGAGAGTGACACTACAACTCCCAGTATCCGTAGCGCGCAGGTCAAGCTGATAAGCAGAGCGCTGACCCGCGGCGCGGGCCGCGCCCGGGCGAAGCCCGGGCCAAGGGCGGGCCCATCCACACCCGTCGGAGCCCGGAAGAGGCCGGGCCGGGCCCATTCTCTAACGTCCACGACCACATAAGGTAATTTGTTGCTTAAATATTGGGCGTATTAGACAACTGTCACATTAACACGGGCCTGTTGCTATAAACATCACTAACGTAATCATACCTTGTCGCGGGCCTGGTTGACATTATGAGTACTCGTGGAAGTACAAGCACCCAAGCGGCGGGAAGAATCGCTGGGACATTAGACTCTTTTCTTACAAGGGCTACAACTGTCTTGGAACATGAGATTGCACTGACGGAACGCCGTCTGTCGTCTGAGTTCTTTACTCAGAAGAGATCTTCATTGGGGGTAATGTCGTCTAACAATCTCATAGAAGCCCCCTTGCTAAGTGAACTAGTCATAGACATGGAAAGAGTCACAACTCCCGGCCCGATATTGCAAGAGTTAGGAATGAAAGTCTCGATAGAAAAACCACAAAGGGCCACTAGGGCAGCCGTCAAGAAGAAAACTTTGGAAAATAGAACTGATATACCAGCAAAAAGGAAACGGGGTGGGGGCCCCCAAAGACCAAAGTCAGCAAAAACATTGAGATCAAATACAATTGAGGACGAGGCACTAACAGAGGCAATACAAAGTGATACAAGTGGTCCACAAACTATAAAAACTGTATCAGGGCCATTGATGGACGAAGCGGCATGGTTGAGATTGGAAACACTGGTTTCTTCTATGTTTAATCCAATCTCAGAAAGGTTAACGCAGATGGAGAAGAAAATTATTAGCTTGGAATCCCAGGCAAGGGAAAATTACTGTGGCCTAGAATTGTTATTAAAGGATATCTCGAACTTGTATATTCATAAGGTCCCCCCTATAGTAGCTCCAATGGTACCAAATTTAAATACGAGCACCTCCATTTCTAACATCCCTAATAAGCCTAACATGCTTAGTGACACCCCTAACATTTTACCCGGCAATGTTAGTAACCTTGTTGGTAGTAATCAAAGGCAACCCTCCACAATTAATACATATGAACTCGGTGGATCCCTAAATCAAGCAACAGGTGAAACTAACACATCAACTGGAGTACATAGGAGATCATCAAGAGCCCGAGAGGGAGGAGATGACCCGTTGAGGGAATTGGGCCCGATTCAGGAGCACCAATTGAACGGACCCCAAACATTACATCTCCCCCCCGCAGCTGCGCCTTTGGTCTTGGTCTTGGGAAATGTACCCATATTAGGGGAGGGCAAAGGCGAATCAACTTCCCAGCTGATGTCGAAAGCTCTTCATTGGTTAACTCAAAATCTGGACAAGAAGGGGGCTCCAGGTGGGAATATACTAAATGAATTAATTATGGCAAGAAGGATACCTTGGGTGGGTTCAGTGAGAAAACAACTGTCAGGTGATTGTGTGGTTTTAAACTTTAAAAATAAACATGTTGTGGGCCATCTCCTAGCAAAATTAGGCAATACGCCTATTAGAGGTTCTAACATTACTGTCCTCCCGCTGGTTTTTTTTTACAGACCACCAACACAATCAGGAATATCTGGCCACTTAAAACAAATGATAGTTGGGGTGGGGGGCTTGCAGGAGGGTTCATCTGGGGAATCAGGCTGGAGGGCTCAGAATAGGTTTGCTCCTCTGTCGGACCTAGAAGCTTGTGACTGACTATACCCAGACTCAACAAGCGTTCAAAATAGCTTGGAAGGGCAGGGTACTTCAAAGATGGTTATACACGAGAAGGTTCAGTCACCGCTAGTTGACCATACGCAAAATAGAAAGGTATTAAAAATTGCCTCATGGAATGTGGCTGGTATTGCCTCCAAAGTCAGTGAAAATGAGTGGCTAAAGTCGTGGCAGGACCAGGAGATAGTCTGCTTTCAAGAAACATGGGCCATGGAGCCTGTATTTGTGAACGGGTATAGATCTTTCCAGACCCAGGCAGATCCATCACCCTCAGGCAGGGCAAAGGGGGTATTTTGACCCTAATCCGGAATGATTTACCTGCTAAAGTGAAGATGGTCTCCCAACCCAATCCAAATTTCCATATCCTGACCTTAGAGTTACCACAGGAAGGGACATGGTTATTAATACATTTTTACAACAATAGATTTGGACCCAACATGCACCAAATTGTGGGGGAGGTTGAGAAAGATATTGCAGCCATAGTTCACAATAAAATGAAGGTAAACATTAATGTCATATGGGTAGGTGATTTTAATATCCATCCTTGTAAACATAATACACTACCCATATGTGGCTTGGAGGATGGGGGTAACCCAATATACAATTTCTCTCATACCGAGTACGGAAATAGTCTAAATAAATTACTAGCAGTTTTAAATATGGAAATGGCTTGTGATAAAGATCCTGAAACTGATGCTATATTGAAAACCTTCCACCGGAATGGAGCGGAGACAACTCTTTATTATATCCTTTTGACTTTTCCGCTTGGTGCAAGGGTGGTTAAGGTATGCAATATATTTAATACTTTTAGCGACCACGCCATTGTTTCAATTGAAATGAAATTAACATCTCATAAGAGATATAACAGAAGCAATGCCGGTAGACCGATTGTTGCTAGGAAAAACGGTGTCCAGTTAAAATGGGGACATATAGATAAAACGGTGTTGATCCCGGAAATTGGTTTTAAAACACAAGACAAACTACAATTGTGTCTGGATCCTGAAGCCGATCGAGGTGAAGTTGTCTTAGCTTTTTGTGAAATTTTAGGAATTGTTAAAACGGCCCTCACAAGGGGAAAAAGTGCCCCGAAACAAGCAACAAAGAAGGGCTGGTTCGACACACGGTGCACAAAGTCAAGGGCAGCTTTGCTGAGTGCATTAAAGGAGAACCCTAGAAATAAGGAAAATATAAAACTATTGCGCGCCTCATATATAGAGGCACGGAAAAATAGAGAAAAAAAGATTAGGGAGGACCTTTGGGCTGAATTAGACGAGGCCGCGAATTCAGGAAATAGCTGTCAATTTTGGAAACTGGTAAATGCCCCATATTTTAAAAATCCTACTGATCCATCATTAGATATAAATGTTGACGAGGAGGCATGGGTCACCCATTTCGAGAACATTTTTGCTTCTGATTCGGTGATCCAACTCCACCGAGCGGCTGAAAATGAAATTCAATATCAGACTCTCTCGTTTTCTCATACTGATTGGGCTGAATGCATGTAGACAGGGAAATGCGCCAGGACCTGACGGCGTTCCTATAGACTTTTTTCAAGATAACTTAGATCTATGGACACCATTCTTGACGAATGTTTTGAATAGCATAGCTTTGGTAGGCCCTCCTCCTTCCTGGTCTTCAGGGGTGATCGTACCCATTTACAAAAAAGGAGACAGGCTGACCCGAAGAATTATAGACCCATTTCCCTGCTGGATACAACATCAAAGCTCATGGGCCGCCTCCTTCTATCGAGGTTAGAGGCGTGGGCTAGGGATAATAACATCTTGATCCAAGCCCAATATGGATTCCAGCAGGGAAGGGGCACCGGGACCAAGCCCTGAATCTAGCAATGACCATAGAAAAGTATACTCGAATAAAGGAAGGGAAATTATATATGGCATTCATGGACCTGAGCGCAGCTTTTGACTGCGTGGTCCATGAAAAACTCTGGAATATAATGCAGATGATGGGAGTTGACCTTGCCATACTCAACTTTATAAGGCAGCTATATGCCAATGCAACGGCATCAGTACGTTTTACCAAAAATGGAGACTGTACGCGCCCCTTTAAAATTTCTAGGGGAGTAAGGCAGGGCTGCGTATTGGCTCCATTTCTTTTCTCCTTATATACAAATGAAGTAGAGAAAGCACTCTCAGTTGTTACTAATGATGTTCCCCTTTTGAAGATCAGAAAATACCAATATTGGCTTATGCTGACGACGCTGTGTTAATCGCCAGGACAGGGTTGGGGCTACAAAGGTTGATTACGGCATATGTTTCCTTTATGGAATCATTGCAAATGAAAGTGAACCATAACAAGTCCTTTGTAATAGGCGCCGGGGCAACAAAAAGAGAAAAAAGGATGTATTTTCATGCCGAGGCGAAAAGAATTGAAATAGTAGACTCTTTTCCCTATCTGGGGATTCTTTTCGATAAAGACTTATCGTGGGTCAAATTGGTGGAAGGTAGAAAGATGGTGATGGAGAGGGGCATCATAGCTCTGAAATCTTTTACAAAAAAATTGGGGGCGAAACCTTTAATGCCGATTAAAAACATTTACCAAGCTAGAGTAAAAGCTGCAGTGATCTATGGGGCCGGCGTTTGGGGGGTGGCTGAATCCTCATCTTTACAGACTGTTGAGAATACATTTTTTAAATCAGTAGTAGGCCCCCCCCCCCATTCACAAATTGCATTTTACATACGGAACTGGGTGTCCCTTTTATATCAGAGCAGATCCAAATAGCCCCAATATTATTATGGCACTCAATTTGGAGAAGAGAATCTGTCCCACTTACGCAATCAATAATAAAGAGCTGCCTAGCCATGGATAAGTGGAGGAGGTCTAGGTGGCTGAGCTATGTAGAGTCTGTATTAAGAGAAATTGGTCTTCTAGAACTTTTTAATGATCCTTTGGCATGTAAGAACATCTCTAAGCAGAAGGTTACTAACATGTTTTTGCTGATGACCGAGTACAAGCGCAATGAATATTATAAGGAGAAATATGCTGTCAGGTCATATCGCAGTAACCCCCCACCGTTAGAGGGGGGGTTCTCTTACCTTGTATCTGTAAATAGATTACAACATAGATTTATCTTGCTAAGGTTTCGAACAAATTTAATTCCCTGCATGTTAGGTTACCCGGAAAATTCTTTTAGTCATGCTGATTTAAGCCCGTGCCCCTGTGATAATTAATCAGCGCAAACCGAACTGCATATAGTCCTATTCTGCAGCCTATATGAGAAGGAAAGGAAGGATTATCTGAAACCAATTTTAAAGAAAGGAAATTTTAAGCAGTGTCGGGTGGCACTATATATTTTTAAATCATTACCAGATCCTCTGGTATGTTTTTCTGTGGCGTCCTTCCTATGGGCTTGTATGAGGAAGAGAAAGGGGAGGGCGCACAGAGCACTGAGATGACTTTTATAGATGAACTGTTCTTCTTTTAACTGATTGTGTAAATAATAATATAATTGCTAAAAATAGTATGTGAAGGGATTTTAATGATTTTAAAATTAAGAATTATTTCAGAAAGGTATGTAATTTGAGTGAAAATGTTATATATGTTTATTAATTATGACGAATGTATTTGTTCTTTTATGATCATTTTTATTGTGGTCGAATAAAGAATATGACTATGACTAGTAGAAGGAGAGTTAAGGCATGGCAAGGGGTTTTAAATGCCAAGACGACCTGGCACTAAAACTGCACATACAAGCTGTGCACAGGCTGCGCACTAGCAGGCCCAAGGCATGTTTAAATAGCTATTTGTCTAGATAGGAGACTAAATAGGTGTTCAGCCCCTCTGTAGGTGTGCCACTGGATGTGTAAATAACTATATACGTGTGCCACTGGCTGGCTTAGTATCTCTATAGGTGTGTGTATGTGTATGTAACTGGCTATATGGATTGTTTACTACCTGTATTAGAGAGTATAGGGTATGTAACTGTGTGTCCAACTGGCTCAGTTACTGCAGAATATACATGTGATATGTGTGTGTATGAATGAATATGTAACCGCTTCTGTCACAGACCAACTGGCATATGGGTCTGAAAATGTGCATGTAACTCACTGAAATTTCAAACTACATGTCTTACCTTTTAAGCACATAGCGCCCTGTCCTATGGCTTACCTACGGACTACCTTAGGGGTGACTTATATACAGTAGAAGGAGAGTTTAAGGCATGGCAAGGGGTTTTAAATGTCAAGGCAACCTGGCAGTAAAACCACACACACAGGTTGTGTACTAGCAGGTCCAAGACATGTTTAAAGAGCTACTTGCCTGGATAGGTGACTTAGAGTGTCACTACTTGAGCACATAGGTAAATAAGTCTATCCGTCCCTCTGTAGGTGTGCCACTAGATGTGCAAGTAACTATGTAGGTGTGTCACTGGCTGGCTTAGTGTCTCTATGGGTGTGTATATGTGTATGTAACTGCTGGCTGTATGGCTTGCTTACTACCTGTATTAGTGAGTGTAGGGGTATGTAACTGTGTGTCAAACTGGCTCAGTTACTGCAGAATATATAAGTGATGATTGGGTGTGTGAGTAAATATGTAACTGCCTCTGTCACAGACCAACTGGGTGTGTGAGTGGCTCCATGCTTTCTAAGTAAATATGTGATTTGCAATTTAGCTGACAGATGCCATGTATAAGTGATCATATGGGTCTATAAATAACATGGTATATGGGTCTGTAAATGTGCATGTAACTCACTGAAACTTCAAACTACATGTCTTACCTTTTAAGCACATAGCACCCTTTCCTGCAGTCTACCTATGGACTACCTTAGGGGTGACTTATATGTAGTAGAAGGAGAGTTTAAATCATGGCGAGGGGTTTTAAATGCCAAGGCGACCTGGCAGTAAAACTGCACACCCAGGCTATGCACTAGCAGGCCCAAGACATGTTTTAAATGCTACATGGCTGGATAGGTGACTTAGAGTGTCACTACTTGAGTATATAACTAAATAAATATATCAGTCCCTCTTTAGCTGTGCCTCTGGATGTGTAGGTAACTATGTAGGTGTGTCACTGGCTGGCTTAGTATATCTATGGGTGTGTATATGTGTATGTAACTGTCTGTATGGATTGCTTACTACCTGTATTAGTAAGTGTAGGGGTATGCCACTGTGTGTCCAACTGGCTCAGTTACTGCAGAATATATAAGTGATGTGTGGGTGTATGGGTGAATCTGTAACTGCCTCTGTCACAGACCAACAGGGTGTATGAGTGGCTCCTTGCTTTCTAAGTAAATATGTGACTAGCCGTTTAGCTGACAGACTGCATGGATAACTGGTCATATGAGTCTGTAAATAAATATGGGTCTGTAAATGCGCATGTAACTCACTGAAACTTCAAACTACATGTCTTACCTTTTAGGCACATAGCACTCTGCCCGGTGGCCTACCTCCGACCTACCTTAGGGGTGACTTATATGTAGAAAAAGGGGACTTTAAGGCTTGGCAAATGGTTTTAAATGGCAAGTCAGCCTAGAAGTAAAAGTGTCCCAAGACATGTTTAAAGAGCGATTTCTCTGGATGGCTCACTTGGTTGTTGTAGTACTTGAGCTCATATCTGAGTGAGTGTGCCATTTCCTCGGTGCATGTGTCACTGGATATATAAGTAAGTATGTCGCTACAGGACTGGCTATTTTAGAACCTGTCTGGGTCTCTAAATGTATATCTAACTGGGTGTATGGATTAGGTACTGGCTGTGTTAGAGACTGTTGGGTTTGTAACTGTGTGTGTAACTGGCTCAAATACCTATTATTGTCCTATAGCCTACCTATAGCCTACCTTATGTGTGACTTATATGTAGTACAAAAATAGTTTACGAACCTATATAGTTACTGAGAGAGCCAGATCGAAACCAATATATTTAAAGCCTTCTTGCCTGGATCGGTGACTAGGAATGCCAGTGCTAGACTACATTTCAGAGTGAATGTATGAGTTCCTGTGTGGGTGTGTTACTGGATGTATAAGTAACTATGTCGGTAAATGACTAGCTCTCTCAGTAATTCCAAGTGACTATTTAGGTATCTAACTAGATTTCTTACTGACTGTTTCATTGTCCAAATGGATGTATAACTGACTGTATACATGCATATACCAGTTACAGTACAAATGGATGACTATTTGCGTCAGTACTTTACTACATATGTAACTGAGTATACCAGTACCTCCTTGGTTATTTGACTGGATATGTTAGTAACCTTCACTTTTTCACTTTACATGCACTTATAACTCACTCATTACATATCCTTTTCAAAAGTGCACCGTCATTGACCTACCTGTGAAATCTCTTTGCTTTTATTCAATTTTTAAATCAGTATCACGTAAAATCTTTTCTTACACAAAGTGTCACAGCTATGTACAAGAATGGTATAACACTCACAGTACTAAAGAACCAGCAATCGCAATCTTTCCCAAGCTTTTTTTCAGGGTTACTCATGCGCTTATCAAATCATAATTGTCCTTTGATTTTCTTTGTTGTTATTCCACTTCTGTGTTGTCAATTCTTATTAAACCTTTCTTAGTCTCCGATTAAGAAGCCGGATCAGGTAGTGTTTGCGGGCCGATTCGCAAATGCGTCACAATGCTCAATGTGGTCCTCCGTGTAACTTCACGACGGATTCATGAATCTCTATGGGAGTCCAATTCATCATTTAACATTCTACTTCTATGACTTTGCATTTATATTTTACTTTTTCAAGCTGTAGAGATTTAAAAAATAAGTATTTAATACACAGCAAAATCACGACACCTCTCTCCTTTCAACTTTAAAATTACAGTCTCATTAAAACCCTTAACCCTACTATGTTTTAGCTCAGTTTCCATAGCAACCCCTTTTGGAACACTCTGTTGTACCAGTTGGTCAAAAGTTCACATTTTCTACAACCAGCATACTAGCTTCTAATTCAGCTGTAGAAGGTGTGGTTGACTGTTTGCATTTATAAGCACATCCAAAAAAGCAGTTTTGTTTTCATTTTTCTAGAGCCAATCACAGATCTTCTTACTTTCTGCTATAAATCACTACCTATTTTTAGCTACCTACTTATTTACACCATACAATCAAATGTATTTTTTTTTAACTGGTCCTGTCCTCTATTTTAACTGCCTTTCATTTTGGAAACTGTCTCATTCAGCTCCAGCTTTCTCCTGTGTGCTACTCCTACTTGCCTTCAAAATGGTAAGAGTGTGGATTCTGTGTCATAGCTTGGTGTTTTGGGCCAGAGAGTGTGCTACAAAAAGTGGCATTGACAGGGACTTGGGTTTGCCTAATGTGGACATTACTCGGGTTGTCCAGAGAGGGTTAAAGTGGCATCAATTGCTGCCTTCGGTTAAAAGCATTGAGGATTGCCAACTTGGAGACCTCATGATTGTGCACTGTGGTGGCAATGACCTAGGGACACTTACTGGGGTAGAACTGAAAATTCTTTTGAAGGATACCTTTGGTGAATTAATGGCACTTTTCCCTCACACTGCTTTCGTGTTCTCCAATATTTGCCAAAAGCGAAAATGGAAATGGTCAACTGAGTTCTGTCCATAAATAGACAAAGCCAAGGAACATGTGAATAAAACTTTCTGCATTCCTCAGAGACCATAACATGGGCTCCATATACAGCAAAAATGTACGCTTTGACATGGACAATGTATATATATAAGTGATGTAGTTCATTTCACAGAGAAAAGCAACAGGGTGTTCCTTAACAACTTGAAAGACTGCATCCTGTTTTATGTGTAGTTATCATCTACACACAATGAACACAAAGGCTCTTTTCAGAGCTGCTCCTTTTCCCAAACACTGCTTCTTTTTTTTAAAATCCCTTTTTTAAATTTTATTTTCAATTAAAAAATCCATTGCAAATTTGCGTAGCAAAAGAACACATTCAACACACAACAGCACATTTAGGATTCGTAAGTCTGTGTTTGAGTCTGTGCATCTGTCAATGGCTCTGTGAGTAACTGCCTGAGTGAAGTGTGAGTGGGACTCTGAGTGGGTGTGTGTGTTAAGTCGGCCTGTCAGTAGGTATGTGAGTGGCTCTGTGAGTGGGTTTGTCAGTATCTGAGTGGGTCTATGAGTGAGTGCATGAGTGGGACTGTGAGTGGGTATTAGAGTGTCTGTGGAGGGTCTGTGAGTAGATGCATAAGTGTGTGAGTGGGTGTGTGACTGTGTCAGTGGGCACATGAGTGTCTGAGTGGGTCTATGAATAGGTGCGCAAGTGTCTGAGTAGGTCTGTGAGTGGATGTATAAGTGTCTGGGTGGGTCTGTGAGTGGATGCATAAGTGTCTGAGTGGTCTGTGAGTGGGTTTATGAGTGTCTGAGTGGGTCTGTCAGTGGCTGTGAGATTGTCTGAGTGGGACTGTGAGTGTCTTCATAATTGTCTGAGTAGGTATGTGACTGGGTGAATGAGTGTCTGAGTGAGGCTGTGAGTGGGTGTGTGAGTCTATGAGTATGTCTGTGAGTGGGTGTGTGAGTCTCTGAGTGGGTTTGTGAGTAGCTTTGTAAGTCTCTGAGTGGGTTTGAGAGTGGGTGCTTGTCTGTTTAGGTCTGTGAGTGGCTGCGTGAGTATCTGAATAGGTCTGTGAGTGGGTACATAAGTCTCTGAGTAGGTTTGTGAGTGGGTACGTGAGTCTCTCAGTGGATCTGTCAGTGGCTATGTGAGTGGATGTGTGAGTGTCTGAGTGGGACTCTGAATGGGTGTGTGAGTTTGTGAGTGGGTCTGTGAGTAGGTGTGTGATTCTGCAAATGGATCTGTAACAGTGGGTGTGAGAGAGTCTGAGTGGGTTTGCAATTGGGTGCGTGTCTGTGTGTCTCTGAGATTGGTAGATGAGTGTCTGAGTGGCTCTGTGAGTGGGTGCATGTATGTCTGAGTGGGTCTGAGAGAGGGTGTGTGACTCTATGAGTGGGTCTCTGAGTAAATGTGTGAGTGGGTCTCTCAATGTGTCCGTAACTCTCTCAGTAGCTCTGTGAATGGATTCATGAGTGTCTGACTGGGTCTGTGAGTAGGTATGTGAGTGTCTGAATAGGTCTGTGAGTGTTTGTCTGTGCTTCAGTGGATCTGTCAGTGCACATGAGAGTGTCTCAGTGGGTCTCTGAGTAGGTGTGAGTCCACAAGTGGATCAGTGAGTGGTTGTGAGAGACTCTGAGTGGGTTTGAAAGTGGGTATGTGAGTGTCTATGTGGGTCTGTGAGTGGGTGTGTGAATAGGTATGTAATTGTGAGTGCATCTGTGAGTGGGTGTGTGTCTGAGGGGATTTGTGAGTAGGTGTGTGAGTCTCTGAGTGGGTCTGTGAGTGTGTGCTTGAGTGAGTAAGTATGTGACTGGCTGAGTGAATATCTGAATAGGTCTGTGAATGTGTGTGTGACTCTCTGAGTGGGTTTGTGAGTGGGTACATGAGTGTTTGAGTGGGTTAGTGGCTAGGTACATGAGTGTCTGAGTAGGTCTGTGAGTAGGTGCATAAATGTCTGAATGGGTCTGTGAGTGGGTTTCTGAGTTTGTTAGTGCATTTCTGAGTAGGTGTGTGAGTCTATCAGTGGATCTGTGAGTGGGTGGATGAGTGTCTGAGTGGGTGTGTGAGTGGGTGCATGAGTGTCTGAGTGTGTCTATTAGTAGGTGTGTGACTGTGTAGTGGGTCTCTGAGTGTGCCTGTAACTCTCTCAGTAGGTCTGTGAATGGGTTCATGAGTGCATCACTGGGTCTGTGAATAGGTGCATCTGTGTCTCAGTGGAACTGTTTGTATGTATAAGAGTGTCTTAGTGGGTCTGTGAGTAGGTGTGTGAGTCTATGGGGCCGTTTCACAGAACTAATCTGAGATAAAATCCTAAACTTACTACTTTTGGTATTCACAGAAGGCATTTAGTAGTAGTAAAGTTAGGACTCCTAACTTTACTACTACTAAACTGAGACAAAATCCTAACTTTACGACTTTCGGTATTCACAAAAGGCATTTAGTAGTAGTAAAGTTAGGAGTCCTAACTTTACTACTACTAAATGCCTTCTGTGAATACCAAAAGTAGTAAGTTTAGGATTTTATCTCAGTTTAGTAGTAGTAAAGTTAGGAGTCCTAACTTTACTACTACTAAATGCCTTCTGTGAATACCAAAAGTTGTAAGTTTAGGATTTTATCTCAGATTAGTTCTGTGAATCGGCCCCTATGAGTGGATCTGTTAGTGGGTGTGAGAAAATCTAATTGGATTTGTAACTGGGTGCTTGAGTGCGTGGATCTGTCAGTGGGTGTGTGAGTGTCTGAGTGGGTCTGTGAGTTGGTTCATGAGTCTCTGAGTGGGTCTGTGAGTGGATGCATGAGTATCTGAGTGGATCTGTCAGTGGGTTTGTAAGCATCTGAGTGGGTCTGTGACTGGGGGAATAAGTGTCTGAGTGGGCCTGTGTGTATGTGTGCGAGTCTATGAGTGGGTGTGTGACTCTCTGAATGGGTTTGTGGAAGTGGGTACAAAAATGACTGCATGGGTCTGTAAGTGTTTGCGTGAGTCTCTGAGGGGGTCTGTGAGTGGGTGTGAGAGTATATGAGTGTTTCTGCGAGTAGGAGCATGAGTGTCTGAGAGGGGCTGTGAGTGGGTGTGATAGTCTCTGAGTAGGTCTTTGACTGGGTTCATGAGTCTCTGAATGAGTGTGTGATTGGATGCTTCAGTGTCTGAGATGGTCCGGCAGTGGGTGTGTGAGTGGGTCTGTGAGTGCATTAGTGTCTGAGTGAGTATATGAATATATCTATTTTTTGAAAACTTTTGACAGACTTAGCGAATCCACCCCAAAGTTACATGAGTGGCCACATTGAGGCTTGGAATGGATTTGCAAATATCAGCAAATGGAAAAAAATATAATTTTGGGGCATTTTCTTCATATAAGGGGTGCCTCAGAGACCCCTATTTTCATCCCATGGGTCTTACTCTGAACCCTTCTACAACTTTCAATATTTATTTTCAGCCCCCTGGGACTGTGTTCCATTATATAAAATGGCGGCTGCAACTTTCTAATCAGGTTGCTGCGAGGATTCCGCAAGTGATGCACTGAAGATTCGTGCCTCTAGATATGCAAATTAGTTTTTCCTTAAATATCTAAAAAAAACTAGTGAATGGATTTACACAAAATAACAAAAAGGGTCGCTTTCTGAACCAAGATCTACCTTTCTGCCAAACCTGATGTAATTCTGTTCAGCGGCTCGGGCTGTAGTTGTTTTCAAAATCCCTATGAGAATCCTCCCTCCTTTTTCACAGCCCCCGTTTGATGAATCACCCCTAAACTTTCCATGCACAATATCACACAGCAGCGCACTTTTTTTGGACATTTTTTTGAAGATTCGTCAAACTGTGCCAAAGTTATAGGCAAGTCAAAAAAAAACTTTTCCTATGGAAACTAGGTCCAAATAGCAATATCTGCACTTTCCTCTCAACAAGTTTCCCAATTGTTCTTTCTTTGCTTCTTTGGACTAGCTCTTTGAACTATAATAAAATAATAGAAGAGGAAAAGCAGATTGGCCTCAATTTGTCCGGCATGTCTCATCAAACGTCCTGGTTTATTCTGTCTCATTATATTCACATAGAATATCTTATGCAGACTTGCACTTTGAGTCTCTTCAAAATGGATTGTCATGCTCATATGGGGCATTAAAAATGTTAAGAATCACCATGTTTATAATGAAACTGTCTATAAATATGTGAAATGCTTTCAGATTGATTCCTGCAGGTAAAATGTAATTGTAATATTAATGTACTTCTCAGTAAAGTTAAAAGAGGGAGATTTAAAATGGGGGATACATTTGACAGCCCCATATAAGTTACATGTATGTTCTAGTTGATGATGGACTATTATGGAACAGGCGCTTTAAATGGACTATCTAGACGGTTGGACTCTATGGTCCTTTTGAAGGCACACGCTGAAACGCATCAACCATCCTTTTCATATCCTCTGTTGGTGAGAAAATAAATAAATACAACTACCCGTGGTTACTGTGGTTCCCCCTTTTTCCCAATCGAGAAGGAGAAAGAACAGGAAGTTACATACACATACACACATGCACACACACACACACACACACACACACATATATATGTATATATATATATATATAGATAGCACAAGAGTCTCCATCGACTGGGCACCCAACCCTGCAGGGCCACCTCAGCTGATGGGGTCATAATCCTGTTAATCAAATAACAAAGAAAAGATTTGCTGATGCCAATTAACGGATGCACCAGAGCATTTATTTTACTTAGTAAAGTGGCTGCAATTTATGGTCCTTCCTTACGCGTTTTGGCAGTCATGCCTTGATAACAGGAATAGAAATATGCACTCACAAGGCACAAGTGCATTAAATTAATTTCACCATGTCACCAGACCACAATCCTACCAGTCCCAAGATGCATCTGTATTATCATCCTGAAGTCTGTCCTGTAGTGCATGTTAAATCATCCCATAATAGCGTTCAGTCACCACATACAGTTCATAGTTCATCATTATTCAGTGCATCCGGTATAATAAAGTTGCCACTGCAGAATATAAATAGTAGTCTTGGAAGACCTCGTCATTCATCTTGCTATCACAATATAAATGATATCTTTCAAATGTGAGGATTCCGGAATCGCCAGGGAGAGGAGGACCTCTCCCTTCTCCCTTTCTCACCTCCATACCATGTAGTATCCAGTGCAATCCTTGGTTCCATGTGGAGGCAAGCGGGTCATGTCCCCAATCAAAACACTGCACAAGATTTTCCATCGACAGGGGCCCCCAACCCTGCAGGGCGGCCTCAGCTGACGGGGACAAAGCATCCCATTAATCAAATACCAAAGTAAAGATTTCTGAAGCCAAATCATGAATGCACCAAAGCGTTTATTTTACTTAGTAAAGCGGCTGCATATTTTTAGTCCTTCCTTATGTGGTATAGTTTATAGATATAGGTTAGTATATATGTTTAACACCCATAAACTCTTAAAAACACTTAAACTCACTTGATGATGTCATCAGTGATGTCTTTTGAGATGTCATCAGTGAAGTCATCAGTGATGTCACTGACCATGTCATGAGTGATGTAATATGTGAGGTCATAAGCAGTGCATTGTGGGGGTGCGAGTTACAGTTACCTCAGCTAACTATAACTGCTGAATTTCACTGGTTTTGTATGAGTAAAACCTAAGCCTAACTATAACCACCCTGTAGCCTTTGTTTTTTTCAGTGATAATATATATATATATATATATATATATATATATATATATATATAATCTACTGGCGGTCGCCAGTAGATAGTTATAGTTAGGACCTATTATCCATAGGAAATCCGCGACATTCTATTTGCAATAACGTTGGCGCCGGTTGACGAATCTTCGCGAAAGCTTCCAACTTGTTGGGGCGCTCCGGTCCGCTCCTACCCTGAAAGTCTCGGGGTGATACGTCAAGCAGGGGCCGAGAAAAAGGGGGTCCCAAAACGCGTTTTCCCCATTCATTTTTCCATAGGAACCTTTAGTCGCAGCTACAGCCCGAACTGCTGAACGGAATTACCCCAAATTTGGCAAAGAGGTAGCCCTTGGTTCAGACTGGTGCCTTTTGCTAAAATGGTGTAAATCCGTTCAGTAGTTCCTGAGAAATTCACAATTAAAATCACATATATATCTATGGGCGCGTCGGATCCGCGTACCCTCCCGATCACGAGCTGCATGCTAATTGGCTGTCAACACTCCAAATCAGGAAGTGTTGGCAGCCATTTTGTCCCTCGGTAGAACCGAGGGACAGAAACAAGTGCGCAAAGCGCAAAAAGGGGGCAGGGTAGAAACACCCTGACCCCCTAGGTCTGCTCAGGGGGTCCCACAAGGACCCCCTGGGCAGAAAAAAGCATTTTTTTTTTTTAAAAATCGGCGGGATGCGCTTAGGGTGCGCGGATCCGCTGAGAAAAAAAAAAGAAACAAGTGCGCAAAACGCACAAAGGGGGCAGGGTAGAAACACCCTAACCCCCTAGGCCTGCTCAGGGGGTCCCACAAGGACCCCCTGGGCAAAAAAAAGCATTTTTTTAAAAAAAAAATCAGCAGGATGCGCTCAGGGAGCGCGGATCCTGCCGAAAACCTTATGGTTTTTTCAGTGAATATATATATATATATATATATTCACTGAAAAAACCATAGGTTTTAGGGACAGTTATAGTTAGTTGGACATTGCACTCGTACAAAACCCGTGAAATTCCCCGTTATAGTTAGTTCAGCTAACTATAACTCGCGCCCCGCAATGCACTGCTGATGACGTCACATATTACATCACTCATGACATGGTCAGTGACATCACTGATGACATCACTGATGACATCTCAAATGACATCACTGATGACATCACTGATGACATCATCCATGACATCATCCAGTGACTGTGTGTTTCTGTAAAGTTTAAATATTTTTAATATATATAGGAAAAGACGTATTGAAGAATGAGTGGGTGTGTAAGTGTCTGTATGGATGATTTAGTAGGTGCGTGACTGACTCTATAAGTGAGTGATTTAACGTATCTTACTGAATGCATGGGTTAGTGACTAAACTGGATGAATGTCTGTATCCGTCTGTCTGTTGCTGTGTAAGTGGCTGCATGTGTTTGTGAATAGCTACATGAGTGTTTATATGAGTTATTGAATGCTTGTCTGAGTATCTGTATGGGTGCCTGAGTGTTTGTGTGGGAGGGGTGTGTGCAACTCTGTGCATAGATGTGTGAGTGGGTGATTCACTGGGTGGATGGTTTCAAGAGTGCATCTGTGATAGACTGTATGGGTGGGTAAGTGTGTGTAAGAGTGTGTTAGTGAGTGAATGTATGTCCCAGTGGTACATGTGTGAGTAACTACATATGTGAAAGGCAGTATATATGTGTGTTGGAGTATATAAATAGCTATAAGCAAGAGTGAGTGATTGTGATAGTGGCTGTATGGATGAGTGTGTGCTTGTATCAGTGATTGTATAAGAGCGTAACAATGTGCTACTATTTGTATGAGTAAGTGAGCTGGTGTGTGTATAACTGTATAGGTGAGTAAATGGCAGTGTGTTTAATTATTTGCATGACTGACTAGGTGTGTGAGTATCTCTATGGATGAGTGGCGTTGTTTGAGTGTCTATATAGGAGTAAGAGTGCATATGATAGTCCTGTACTGAGTGACCGTAAGTATGAGTGACTGTACGGGTGAGTGAGTGGATGTGTGTGTGTAGACCTAAGAATCAGTGAGTGGGTATGTAGTTATTGGTGTTGGAGTGTCTATGGTTTTGCGAATGGCAGTCTGTAATTTAGAGTGGGTGTATCAAAGGTTATATTAGGGTGTGAGGAGGTGCATCAGATTATCACGTGGCTGATGTCATCAGTGATGTCATTTGAGATGTCATCAGTGATGTCATCAGTGATGTCACTGACCATGTCATGAGTGATGTAATATGTGACGTCATCAGCAGTGCATTGCGGGGGCGCGAGTTATAGTTAGCTGAACTAACTATAACGGGGGAATTTCACGGGTTTTGTACGAGTGCAATGTCCAACTAACTATAACTGTCCCTAAAACCTATGGTTTTTTCAGTGAATTTCAAAGGTTTTTTAAATGCTAATTTGTAACTATAACGTG
Source organism: Calotriton arnoldi (assembly GCA_963921515.1). Lineage (NCBI taxonomy): Eukaryota > Metazoa > Chordata > Amphibia > Caudata > Salamandridae > Calotriton > Calotriton arnoldi. The sequence continues at coordinate 60,067 of CAWUFW010000337.1, forward strand.
TCTGAAACCTATGGTTTTTTCAGTGAATTTCAAAGGTTTTTTAAATGCTAATTTGTAACTATAAGGTGTCTGAAACCTACGGTTTTTTCAGTGAATTTCAAAGGTTTTGTAAATGACAATTTTTAAATGTATTAATTGTTATATTAATTTTTTTCATACTGATTTACTACATTTTTAGAAACAATTTTTTTTTACATATTTTATTTTTTAAATTACATTGTAATTACATTATACATTACATTACAAAACATACTTTCTCAGAATGAATTACTTTAGTTTAAATACTTTGCAGATAGGCAATAGACTTTTAAGTACAGTAGTTACAGTTGTTGCAATTGGCAACACATTTTCAAACACAATGCAACATTCAGCTCAATGTGAATTTCTAGTTAAATGCAATTAGTTACTTTATGGATTACTTTTGTAACCACAGGACTGGATCCTAGATTCAGTCCTGGTACATCTCCTGTAAACAGTTGAGTAAAAGCGTTTTGGTTACAGTCGTGATTTTTAAGGAATATTATTGTATTTTAAAAGTTGACACTTAGAAACTTTTTCTCATAGAATCACCAATGTTATCCTATGGAAGGAAATTCACTTAGCAGGTAAAAACTGTTATCGTTACTTTTTCTTACTCAGTGTTGGATCCTGGATCCAGCACTGGTGCATCTCCTGTAAACAGTTGAAAGAATGCGTTTAAGTCATACAGGCGATTTTTAAGGAATATTTGTAGTTTGTGAAAATCAACACTTTGAAACTTTTTTGCTGAAAACCAGTCAATTTTAGCCTATGAAGGAAATTCAAGTTACCGGTAAGTACGGTTAAAATTACTTTTCAGGACCAGTACTGGGCTGAAAGATGCAGCACTGAGGTCTCTCCTGATAACAGGTGAGTAAATCGGAATTCGTATTTCGGCTGATTTTAGAGGAATATTTTAAAGTTCCAAAACTCCACACTTAGAAGAATTTCCAAGTGAAACCAGTCAATGTTAGCCTATGGAAGGAAATTCAAGTTACTGGTAAGTACGGTTAAAATTACTTTTCAGGACCAGTACTGGGCTGAAAGATACAGCACTGAGGTCTCTCCTTATAACAGGTGAGTAAATCGGAATTCGTATTTCGGCTGATCTTACAGGAATATTTGTATGTTTCAAAAATCAACACTTAGAAACTTTTTCAGCAAAAAGCAGGCAATGATATCCTATGGAAGGAAATTCAAGTTACTGGTAAGTACGGTTAAAATTACTTTTCAGGACCAGTACTGGGCTGAAAGATGCAGCACTGAGGTCTCTCCTGATAACAGGTGAGTAAATCAGAATTCGGATTTCGGCTGATTTTAGAGGAATATTTGTATGTTTCAAAAATCAACACTTAGAAACTTTTTCAGCAAAAAGCAGGCAATGATATCCTATGGAAGGAAATTCAAGTTACTGGTAAGTACGGTTAAAATTACTTTTGAGGATCAGTACTGGGCTGAAAGATGCAGCACTGAGGTCTCTCCTGATAACAGGTGAGTAAATCGGAATTCGTATTTCGGCTGATTTTAGAGGAATATTTTAAAGTTCCAAAACTCTACACTTAGAAGAATTTCCAAGTGAAACCAGTCAATGTTAGCCTATGAAGGAAATTCAAGTTACTGGTAAGTACGGTTAAAATTACTTTTCAGGATCAGTACTGGGCTGAAAGATGCAGCACTGAGGTCTCTCCTGATAACAGGTGAGTAAATCGGAATTCGTATTTCGGCTGATTTTAGAGGAATATTTTAAAGTTCCAAAACTCCACACTTAGAAGAATTTCCAAGTGAAACCAGTCAATGTTAGCCTATGAAGGAAATTCAAGTTACCGGTAAGTACGGTTAAAATTACTTTTCAGGACCAGTACTGGGCTGAAAGATGCAGCACTGAGGTCTCTCCTGATAACAGGTGAGTAAATCGGAATTCGTATTTTGGCTGATTTTAGAGGAATATTTTAAAGTTCCAAAACTCCACACTTAGAAGAATTTCCAAGTGAAACCAGTCAATGTTAGCCTATGAAGGAAATTCAAGTTACCGGTAAGTACGGTTAAAATTACTTTTCAGGACCAGTACTGGGCTGAAAGATGCAGCACTGAGGTCTCTCCTGATAACAGGTGAGTAAATCGGAATTCGTATTTCGGCTGATTTTAGAGGAATATTTTAAAGTTCCAAAACTCCACACTTAGAAGAATTTCCAAGTGAAACCAGTCAATGTTAGACTATGGAAGGAAATTCAAGTTACTGGTAAGTATGGTTAGAATTACTTTTCAGGACCAGTACTGGGCTGAAAGATACAGCACTGAGGTCTCTCCTGATAACAGGTGAGTAAATCGGAATTCGTATTTCGGCTGATTTTAGAGGAATATTTTAAAGTTCCAAAACTCCACACTTAGAAGAATTTCCAAGTGAAACCAGTCAATGTTAGCCTATGAAGGAAATTCAAGTTACCGGTAAGTACGGTTAAAATTACTTTTCAGGATCAGTACTGGGCTGAAAGATGCAGCACTGAGGTCTCTCCTGATAACAGGTGAGTAAATCGGAATTCGTATTTCGGCTGATTTTAGAGGAATATTTTAAAGTTCCAAAACTCCACACTTAGAAGAATTTCCAAGTGAAACCAGTCAATGTTAGCCTATGAAGGAAATTCAAGTTACCGGTAAGTACGGTTAAAATTACTTTTCCGGACCATTACTGGGCTGAAAGATGCAGCACTGAGGTCTCTCCTGATAACAGGTGAGTAAATCGGAATTCGTATTTCGGCTGATTTTAGAGGAATATTTTAAAGTTCCAAAACTCCACACTTAGAAGAATTTCCAAGTGAAACCAGTCAATGTTAGCCTATGGAAGGAAATTCAAGTTACTGGTAAGTATGGTTAGAATTACTTTTCAGGACCATTACTGGGCTGAAAGATGCAGCACTGAGGTCTCTCCTGATAACAGGTAAGTAAATCGGAATTCGTATTTCGGCTGATTTTAGAGGAATATTTGCACAATGGTGAAGGGAGGGGGCGGGGCCTTAGGTGACATCTGTGCAAACGCGCCCGGTGCGCGTTTTAAGTTGGGGGATTAAGTCCCCTTGAATCCTGAGGGTCCCTAGGGGCCAACTAGCCCACCAGGAACCTCAAATATGCGCTAGGGGCTGCGTTGCAGAGACGTGTAGAGAGGCCACACCCCTTTACACCTCTCTGCAACGCAGCTCTGTGGCGCTTTCTGGATGTACCTGTTGGGCTAGTTGGCCCCCAGGGACCCTCAGGATTGAAGGGGATTTAATTCCCCATCTTAAACCGCGCCACGGGGCCTGTTTGCACACATGTCACCTGAAGCCCCCCTCCCTTCACCACTGTGGAAACGCGCCCCGTGGCGCGTTTTAAGTTGGGGGATTAAGTCCCCTTGAATCCTGAGGGTCCCCGGAGTCCAACTAGCCCACCATATACCTCCAAAAGCGCCACAGAGCTGCGTTGCAGAGAGGTGTAAAAGGGTGTGGCCTCTCTACACGTCTCTGCAACGCAGCCCCCTGGCGCATATTGGAGGTTCCTGGTGGGCTAGTTGGCCCCCAGGGACCCCCAGTATTCAAGGGGAATTCGTCCCCTCTGCAAACGCGCCAGGGGCGCGTTTGCAGAGTGGTGAAGGAAGGGGCGGGGCCTGCGGGCCCGATCGTTTTTTTTTGTCTCTGAAGGGGGCTGTGTGGCCCCCCTTCCTTTTTCCTGTTTTTATGCCCTGGGGACCCCATCCCCCAGGGCCTTACCCCTTTTTAAAATTTTTAATAAAAAACGGGAAGGGGGCCGCGTGGCCCCCTTCCCTGGGCCTGTATTGGCCCCAGGGACCCCATCCCCCGGGGCATGGCCTTTTTATTTTTATTCTTTGGAGGGGGCTGCGTGGCCCCCTCCTCTGGCAATTTAAGGCCCCGGGGACCCCATCCCCGGGGCCGGCCTTTCCATTTTTTTTTTTTTTAGATTTTTATTTTTTGGGGAGGGGGCCGCGTGGCCCCTTCCTGGGCCACTACTTGCCCCGGGGACCCCATCCCCGGGGCTGGCCCTCTCCGTTGGGGACTGTGGGGGGGTCCCCAATACCCCCACAGTCCCGCCGGCTCCCCACGTCCCTTGGGAGCCGGCATTGCTGTTCCACATGGGGAGCAGCTGACATGCTGCTCCCCATGTGGAAAAGCAATGTGCTTTGGATATTGGAAGAGAGAGCAGGTTTCCTGCTCTCTCTTCCAATATCCAAAGCAGTTTGCTATTTCAGGACGGGAGCCGCGAGGCTCCCGTCCTGCCATAGCAAACTACAGTGTCCCGGGGTAGGCACCCCGGGACACTGCAGGAGCCGGCCCTGGGGGTGGCGGTCCCCAGGGCCATCAAGGGCTCCAGGAGGGGGCCGCGCGGCCCCCTCCCTACATGAGCACAGCCCCGGGGAGTTGGTGGTCCCCGGGCTTCGGGGTCCAAAACGGACTCCCATTTTAATTTGTTAGTGCCCCGGGAGGTGGCGGTCTCGGGCGTGTGGGGGGCTGGAGCCCCCACACAGGTTGTTGGGTTGTTAAATTAATTAAAAAAAGCCCCGGGAGGTGGTGGTCCTCGGGGCTGCGGGAGGGCTCAGAGCCCTCCCGCACCATTTTTAAAAAGCCCCGGGGGGTGGCGGTCCCCGGGGCTTGGGGGCCCTTGAGGCCCCCACACATTAAATTATCCCCCCACCATGCCCCCAGGACTTGGGCCACCCGGGGCCAATTATTATCGAAGCGCGGGAGACCGCGCTTCGATTTTTCTTCGGCAGGATTCGCGCACCCTGAGCGCATCCTGCCGATTTTTTTAAAAAAAATGCTTTTTGCCCAGGGGGTCCTTGTGGGACCCCTGAGCAGGCCTAGGGGTTAGGGTGTTTCTACCCTGCCCCCTTTGTGCGTTTTGCGCACTTGTTTCTTTTTTTCTCGGCGGGATACGCGCACCCTAAGTGCATCCCGCCGATTTAAAAAAAAAAATCTTTTTCTGCCCAGGGGTCCTTGTGGAACCCCTGAGCAGACCTAGGGGTCAGGGTGTTTCTACACTGCCCTCTTTGCGCTTTGCGCACTTGTTTCTGTCCCTCGGTTCTACCGAGGGACAAAATGGCTGCCAACACTTCTTGATTTGGAGTGTTGACAGCCAATTAGCATGCAGCTCGTGATCGGGAGTGGTACGCGGATCCGACGCGCCCATAGATATATATGTGATTTTAATTGTGAATTTCTCAGGAACTACTGAACGGATTTACACCATTTTAGCAAAAGGCACCAGTCTGAACCAAGGGCTACCTCTTTGCCAAATTTGGGGTAATTCCGTTCAGCAGTTCGGGCTGTAGCTACGACTAAAGGTTCCTATGGAAAAATGAATGGGGAAAACGCGTTTTGGGACCCCCTTTTTTCTCGGCCCCCGCTTGACGTATCACCCCGAGACTTTCAGGGTAGGAGCGGACCGGAGCGCCCCAACAAGTTGGAAGCTTTCGCGAAGATTCGTCAACCGGCGCCAACGTTATTGCAAATAGAATGTCGCGGATTTCCTATGGATAATAGGTTGTAACTATAACTATCTACTGGCGACCGCCAGTAGATAATATATATATATATATATATTCACTGAAAAAACCACAGGTTTCAGGGAAATTATAGTTAGTTGGACATTTCACTCTTACAAAACCAGAGAAATTCGGCCGTTATAGTTAGTTGAGCTAACTATAACTTGCGCCCCCGCAATGCACTGCTGATGACGTCACATATTACATCATTCATGACATGGTCAGTGACATCACTTATGACATCACTGATGACATCTCAAATGACATCACTGATGACATCATCCAGTGACTGTGTGTTTCTGTAAAGTTTAAATATGTTATATATATATATATATATATATATGCCAAGGTGTATTGAAGAATGAGTGGGTGTATAAGTGTCTAAATGGGTGATTTAGTAGGTGCGTGACTGACTGTATAAGTGAGTGATTAATCGTGTCTTACTGAATGCATGGGTTAGTGACTAAACTGTGTGAATGTCTGTATTAGTCTGTCAGTTGGTGTGTAAGCGGCTGCATGGGTTGGTGAGCATCTACATGAGTGTCTATATGGGTTACTGATTGGTTGTCTGAGTATCAGTATGGGTGCCTGAGTGTCTGTGTGGGTGGGTGGGGGGTGTGTGACTCTGTGCATAGATGTGTGAGTAGGTGATTCACTGGTTGTATGGGTTCAAGAGTGCATCTATGAAAGGCTGTATGGTTGGGGGAGTGTGTGTATGGGTGTGTTGGTGAGTAAATGGATGTCTCAGTGGTACATGTGTGAGTAACTACATATGTGAAAGGCAGTATATGTAAGTGTTGGACTATATAAATGACTATATGTGAGAGTGAGTCATTGTGAGAGTGCCTGTATGGATGTGTGTGTGCTTGTATCAGTGATTGTATAAGAGAGTAAGTATGTGTTACTATCTGTATGAATAAGTGAGGTGGTGTGTGTATAACTGCATAGGTGAGTAAATGGGAGTGTGATTGATTCTTTGAATGACTGACTAGGTGTGTGAGTATGATAGTGCTGCATTGATGAGTGACTGCATGTATGAGTGACTGTATGGGTGAATGAGTGGATGTGTGTGTAGACCTAGGAATCAGTGAGTGGGTATGCAGTAACTGGTATTGGTGTGTCTATGGTTTTGAAAATGGTAGTCTGTATTTTAGAGTGGATGTATCAAAGGTTATATTAGGGTATGAGGAGGTGCATCAGATTATCACGTGGATGATGTCATCAGTGATGTCATCAGTGATGTCATTTGAGATGTCATCAGTGATGTCACTGACCATGTCATGAATGATGTAATATGTGACGTCATCAGCAGTGCATTGTGGGGCGCGAGTTATAGTTAGCTCAACTAACTATAACGGTGGAATTTCTCTGGTTTTGTATGAGTGAAATGTCCAACTTACTATAACGTCCCTGAAACCTGTGGTTTTTTCAGTGAATTTCTATGGTTTTTTAAATGCTAATTTCTAACTATAACGTGTCTGAAACCTATGGTTTTTTCAGTGAATATATATATATATACACATACAAACATACATATATTATCTACTGGCGGTCGCCAGTAGATAGTTATAGTTACAACCTATTATCCATAGGAAATCCGCGACATTCTATTTGAAATAACTCTCTTGCCGGTTGACGTATCTTCGCAAAATTTTCAAACTTTATGGCCCGCTCCGGTCCGCTCCTACCCTGAAAGTCTCGGGGGATTCGTCAAGCGGGGGCCGAGAAAAAGGGGGTCCCAAAATGCGTTTTCCCCATGCAATTTTCCATAGGAAACTTTAGACACGGCTACAGCCCGAACTGCTGAACGGAATTACACCAAATTTGGCAAAGAGGTAGTTCTTGTTTCAGAAAGAACCCTTTTTGTTAAATGGTGTAAATCCGTTCAGTAGTTGCTGAGAAAATCAAAAGTAAAAAGATAGTGATATCTATGGCCGAGTAGGGTCCGCGTACCCTCCCGATCACGAGCTGCATGTTAATTGGCTGTCAGCTGGCTGTCAACATTCCGATTCAGGAAATGTTGGCAGCCATTTTGTCCCTCGGTAGAACCGAGGGACAGAAACAAGTGCGCAAAGCGCACAAAGGGGGCAGGGTAGAAACACCCTGACCCCCTAGGTTTGCTCAGGGGGTCCCACAAGGACCCCTGGGCAAAAAAAAAATTTTTTAAATCGGCAGGATGCGCTCAGGGTGCGCGAATCCTGCCGAAAGAAATCGAGCGCGGACTCCGCGCTTCGATTGTATTTTGCCCCGGGTGGCCCAAGTCCCGGGGGCATGGTGGGGGGTAATTTTATGTGTGGGGGGCCTCAAGGGCCCCCAAGCCCCGGGGACCGCCACCCCCGGGCTTTTTTAAAATGGTGCGGGAGGGCTCTGAGCCCTCCCGCAGCCCCGGGGACCACCACCTCCCCGGGGCTTTTTTTATAATTCAAAAACCCGTGTGGGGGGCTCCAGCCCCCCCACACACCCCAGGGACCGCCACCTCCCCGGGGCACTAAACATTTAAATATGGGGGTCCGTTACGGACCCCCAGAGCCCCGGGGACCGCCACTTCCCCGGGGCTGTGACCTGAATGGGAGGGGGGCCGCGCGGCCCCCCTCCTGGAGCCCTTGATGGCCATGGGGACCACCACCCCCCAGGGTGCCTACCCCCGGGACACTGTAGTTTGCTATGGCAGGACGGGAGCCTCGCAGCTCCCGTCCTGCCATAGCAAACTGCTTTGGATATTGGAAGAGAGAGCAGGGAAACCTGCTCTCTCTCCAATATCCAAGCACATTGCTTTCCACATGGGGAGCTGCATCTTAGCAGCTCCCCATGTTGAAAAGCAATGCCGGCTCCCAAGGGACGCGGGAGCCGGCGGGACTGTGGGGGATTGGGGACCCCCACAGTCCCCAACGGAGAGGGCCAGCCCCGGGGATGGGGTCCTTGGGGCAAGTAGTGGCCCGGGAGGGGGGCCACGCGGCCCCCTCCCCAAAGTTTAAAAAAATTTAAAAAAAAAAAAAAAGAGGTATGGCTGGCCCCGGGGATGGGGTCCCCGGGGCCTTAAATGGCAAGAGGAGGGGGCCACGCAGCCCCCTCCAAAGAATAAAAATAAAAATAGAGGCCAGGCCCCGGGGATGGGGTCCCGGGGCCAATACAGGCCCAGGTAAGGGGGCCATGCGGCCCCCTTCCCGTTTTTTTTTATTTTTAATTAAAAAGGGGGTAAGGCCCTGGGGGATGGGGTCCCCAGGGCCCATAAACAGGAAAAAGGAAGGGGGGCCACACAGCCCCCCTTCAGAGGACAAAAAAAAAAAAAAAACGATCGGGCCCGCAGGCCCCGCCCCTTCCTTCACCACTCTGCAAACGCACCCCCTGGCGCGTTTGCAGAGGGAGAACAAATTCCCTTGAATACTGGGGGTCCCTGGGGGCCAACTAGCCCACCAGGAACCTCCAGTATGCGCCAGGGGCTGCCTTGCTGAGAGGTGTACAGAGGCCACGCCCCTTTTACACCTCTCTGCAACGCAGCTCTGTGGCGCTTTTTGGAGGTATATGGTGGGCTAGTTGGACTCCGGGGACCCTCAGGATTCAAGGGGACTTAATCCCCCAACTTAAAACGCGCCACGGGGCGCGTTTGCACAGTGGTGAAGGGAGGGGCGGGGCTTCAGGTGACATGTGTGCAAACAGGCCCCGTGGCGCGTTTTAAGATGGGGAATTAAATCCCCTTCAATCCTGAGGGTCTCTGGGGCCAACTAGCCCAACAGGTACATCCAGAAAGCGCCACAGAGCTGCGTTGCAGAGAGGTGTAAAAAGGGGTGTGGCCTCTCTACACGTCTCTGCAACGCAGCCCCCTGGCGCATATTGGAGGTTTTCTGGTGGGCTAGTTGGCCCCTAGGGACCCTCAGGATTCAAGGGGACTTAATCCCCCAACTTAAAATGCACCACGGGGCGCGTTTGCACAGATGTCACCTCAGGCCCCACCCCCTCCCTTCACCATTGTGCAAATATTCTTCTAAAATCATCCGAAATACGAATTCCGATTTACTCACCTGTTATAAGGAGAGACCTCAGTGCTGCATCTTTCAGCCCAGTACTGGTCCTGAAAAGTAATTTTAACCGTACTTACCAGTAACTTGAATTTCCTTCCATAGGATATCATTGCCTGCTTTTTGCTGAAAAAGTTTCTAAGTGTTGATTTTTGAAACATACAAATATTCCTCTAAAATCAGCCGAAATACGAATTCCGATTTACTCACCTGTTATAAGGAGAGACCTCAGTGCTGTATCTTTCAGCCCAGTACTGGTCCTGAAAAGTAATTTTAACCGTACTTACCAGTAACTTGAATTTCCTTCCATAGGCTAACATTGACTGGTTTCACTTGGAAATTCTTCTAATTGTGGAGTTTTGGAACTTTAAAATATTCCTCTAAAATCAGCCGAAATACGAATTCCGATTTACTCACCTGTTATCAGGAGAGACCTCAGTGCTGCATCTTTCAGCCCAGTACTGATCCTCAAAAGTAATTTTAACCGTACTTACCAGTAACTTGAATTTCCTTCCATAGGATATCATTGCCTGCTTTTTGCTGAAAAAGTTTCTAAGTGTTGATTTTTGAAACATACAAATATTCCTCTAAAATCAGCCGAAATCCGAATTCTGATTTACTCACCTGTTATCAGGAGAGACCTCAGTGCTGCATCTTTCAGCCCAGTACTGGTCCTGAAAAGTAATTTTAACCGTACTTACCGGTAACTTGAATTTCCTTCATAGGCTAACATTGACTGGTTTCACTTGGAAATTCTTCTAAGTGTGGAGTTTTGGAACTTTATAATATTCCTCTAAAATCAACCAAAGTACGAATTCCAATTTACTCACCTGTTATCAGGAGAGAACCCAGTGCTGCATCTTTTAGCCCAGCACTGACCCTCAAAAGTAATTTTAACCGTACTTACCAGTAACTTATATTTTCTTCCATAGGAATCCATTGTCTGGTTTTCAGCAGAAAAGTTTCAAAGTGTCGATTTTCACAAACTACAAATATTCCTAAAAAATCGCCTGTATGACTTAAACGCATTCTTTCAACTGTTTACAGGAGATGCACCAGTGCTGGATCCAGGATCCAACACTGAGTAAGAAAAAGTAACGATAACAGTTTTTACCTTCTAAGTGAATTTCCTTCCATAGGATAACATTGGTGATTCTATGAGAAAAAGTTTCTAAGTGTCAACTTTTAAAGTACAATAATATTCCTTAAAAATCACGACTGTAACCAAAACGCTTTTACTCAACTGTTTACAGGAGATGTCCCAGGACTGAATCTAGGATCCAGTCCTGTCGTTAGAAAAGTAATCCATAAAGTAAGTAATTGCATTTAACTAGAAATTCACATTGAGCTGAATGTTGCATTGTGTTTGAAATTGTGTTGCCCATTGCAACAACTGTAACTACTGTACTTAAAAGTCTATTGCCTATGTGCAAAGTATTTAAACTAAAGTAATTCATTCTGAGAAAGTATTTTTTGTAATGTAATGTATAATGTAATTACAATGTAATTTAAAAAATAAAATATGTAAAAAAAATTTTTTTCTAAAAATGTAGTAAATCAGTATGAAAAAAATTAATATAACAATTAATACATTTAAAAATTGTCATTTACAAAACCTTTGAAATTCACTGAAAAAACCGTAGGTTTCAGACATGTTATAGTTACAAATTAGCATTTAAAAACCTTTGAAATTCACTGAAAAAACCATAGGTTTCAGGGACGTTATAGTTACAAATTAGCATTTAAAAAACCTTTGACATTCACTGAAAAAACCATAGGTTTTAGGGACAGTTATAGGTAGTTGGACGTTGCACTCGTACAAAACCCGTGAAATTCCCCCGTTATAGTTAGTCCAGCTAACTATAACTCGCGCCCCGCAATGCACTGCTGATGACGTCACATATTACATCACTCATGACATGGTCAGTGACATCACTGATGACATCACTGATGACATCTCAAATGACATCACTGATGACATCATCCACGTGATAATCTCATGCACCTCCTCACACCCTAATATAACCTTTGATACACCCACTCTAAATTACAGACTGCCATTCGCAAAACCATAGACACTCCAACACCAATAACTACATACCCACTCACTGATTCTTAGGTCTACGCACACATCCACTCACTCACCCGTACAGTCACTCATACTTACGGTCACTCAGTACAGGACTATCATATGCACTCATACTCCTTTATAGACACTCAAACACCGCCACTCATCCATAGAGGTACTCACACACCTAGTCAGTCATGCAAATAATTAAACACACTACCATTTACTCACCTATACAGTTATACACACACCAGCTCACTTACTCATACAAATACTAGCACATTCTTACACTCTTATACAATCACTGATACAAGCACACACTCATCCATACAGCCACTATCACAATCACTCACTCTCGCTTATAGCTATTTATATACTCCAACACACATATATACTGCCTTTCACATATGTAGTTACTCACACATGTACCACTGGGACATACATTCACTCACTAACACACTCTTACACACACTTACCCACCCATACAGTCTATCACAGATGCACTCTTGAAACCATCCACCCAGTGAATCACCCACTCACACATCTATGCACAGAGTCGCACACACCCTCCCACACAAACACTCAGGCACCCATACAGATACTCAGACAAGCATTCAATAACTCATATAGACACTCATGTAGCTATTCACAAACACATGCAGCCACTTACACAGCAACAGACAGACGGATACAGACATTCACCCAGTTTAGTCACTAACCCATGCATTCAGTAAGATACGTTAAATCACTCACTTATACAGTCAGTCACGCACCTACTAAATCATCCATACAGACACTTACACACCCACTCATTCTTCAATACGTCTTTTCCTATATATATTAAAAATATTTAAACTTTACAGAAACACACAGTCACTGGATGATGTCATCAGTGATGTCATCAGTGATGTCATTTGAGATGTCATCAGTGATGTCATCAGTGATGTCACTGACCATGTCATGAGTGATGTAATATGTGACGTCATCAGCAGTGCATTGCGGGGGCGCGAGTTATAGTTAGCTGGACTAACTATAACGGGGGAATTTCACGGGTTTTGTACGAGTGCAATGTCCAACTAACTATAACTGTCCCTAAAACCTATGGTTTTTTCAGTGAATATATATATATATATATATATGTATGTATGTACGTATGTATGTATGTATGTATGTATGTATATATATATATTTATGCGAAAAAGAAGAGATGCGCTCACAGATAGGTTTTATTAGCAAAGCACGGAATTGCTTAGTGAACAAAACAGTCCATCAGTTCTCCGCCGACGCGTTTCAGGCTTTACACCCTTCTTCATAGGCGAACTGCAGGAGTGACGGCAAGCAAGTACTGCCCAGTATATCCAGTATATCCCCAAATCCTGCATGGAATTGCTGGGTGCAAGGAATCCAATAGACTGCTTTCTTCTGGAAAGAACCGGCTGCGAGTGCATTTCTTCTGGGGGCAACCTCGTTTCTGAACATATATATATATATATAAGTACCACAACAGCGCGTCATGTGATCAAGGCATCGTTGATGCCGAAACGCGTAATGGCGGTGGTGCAGGGCGTTTAAACACAATAAATCTACATTGCACCTTATTGGGTCTGCTTTCGTCTATCCAGGAGTGGATGTTGTTTGGGCGAAGTCCGGTGATATATATATATATATTCACTGAAAAAACCACAGGTTAGTTGGACATTTCACTTGTACAAAACCAGAGAAATTCCCCTGTTATAGTTAGTTCAGCTAACTATAACTTGCGCCCCCGCAATGCACTGCTGATGACGTCACATATTACATCATTCATGACATGGTCAGTGACATCACTGATGACATATCAAATGACATCACTGATGACATCACTGATGACATCACTGATGACATCATCCAGTCACTGTGTGTTTCTGTAAAGTTTAAATATGTTCTATATATATGCCAAGGTGTATTGAAGAATGAGTGGGTGTATAAGTGTATGGATGGATGATTTAGTAGGTGCGTGACTGACTGTATAAGGGAGTGATTAAATGTGTCTTACTGAATGCATGGGTTAGTGAGTAGCTACATGAGTGTGTATATCGGTTATTGATTGGTTGCTTGAGAATTTGTATGGGAGACTGAGTGTGTGTGTGGGTGGGTGTGAGGTGTGTGACTCTGTGCATAGATGTGTGAGTGGTTGATTCACTGGGTGTATGGGTTCAAGAGTGCATGTGAAAACAGCTGTATGGGCGGGTGAGTGTGTGTATGGGTGTGTTGGTGAGTGAATGGATGTCTCAGTGGTACATGTCCAAGTAACTACATAGGGAAAAGGCTGTATGTGAGAGTTGGAGTATAAATGACTATACGTGAGAGTCAGTGATTGTGAGAGTGGCTGTATGGATGAGTGTGTACTTGTATCAGTGATTATATAAGAGAGTAAGTATGCGTTAGTATCTGTATAGGTGAGTAAATGGAAGTGTGATTGATTATTTGCATGACTGACTAGGTGTGTGAGTAACTCCATGGATGAGTGGCGGTGTGTGAGTGTCTGTATAGGTGTATGAGTGCATATGATAGTGTTGTATTGATGAGTGACTGCATGTATGAGTGATTGTATGGGTGAATGAGTGGATGTGTGTGTAGACCTAGGAATCAGTGAGTGCGCATGTAGTAACTGGTATTGGTGTGTCGATGGTTTCGAAAATGGTAGTCTGTATTTTACAGTGGGTGTATCAAAGGTTATATTAGAGTGTGAGGAGGTGCATCAGATTTTCACGTGGATGATGTCATCAGTGATGTCATCAGTGATGTCATCAGTGATGTCACTGACCATGTCATGAATGATGTAATATGTGACGTCACCAGCAGTGCATTGCGGGGGCGCAAGTTATAGTTAGCTCAACTAACTATAAGGGCCGAATTGGGTAGTGACAGGGCGATGGCTGGACTGCATCAGTAGTGCTCAGGGTTTTGTAGCAGTGCATGAGTTAGTGCATGGGTCATTGCATGAGTGCATGGGTACTGACTGGATGATTAGAGTAATGCAAGGAGAGTGCATGGTGAATTTATAAGTGCTTGGGTTTGGCGGAGTGATTGGATAAGTACATGCTGCTCGCTGGGTGATAGGAGGAGTGCATGGGTAGTGACAGGGCGATGGCTGGACTGCATCAGTAGTGCTCAGAGTATTGTAGCAGTGCATGAGTTAGTGCTTGGGTCATTGGATGAGTACATGGGTACTGACTGGATGATTAGAGTACTGCAAGGAGAGTGGATGGTGAATTTATAAACGCTTGTGTTTTGGCGGATTGATTGGATAAGGACATGTTACTGGTTGGGTGATTAGAGGAGTGCAGGGGTAGTGACAAAGAGATGGCTGGGCTGCATCAGTAGTGCTCAGGGGATTGTAGCAGTGCATGTGTTAGTGCCTGGGTCATTGCATGAGTACATGGGTACTGACTGGATGATTAGAGTAATGCAAGGAGAGTGCATGGTGAATTTATAAGTGCTTGGGTTTTGGCGGAGTGATTGGATAAGTACATGGTGCTCGTTGGGTGATAGGAGGAGTGCATGGGTAGTGACAGGGCGATGGCTGGACTGCATCAGTAGTGCTCAGGGTATTGTAGCAGTGCATGAGTTAGTGCATGGGTCATTGCATGAGTGCATGAGTACTGACTGGATGATTAGAGTAATGCAAGGAGAGTGCATGGTGAATTTATAAGTGCTTGGGTTTTGGCGGAGTGATTGGATAAGTACATGGTGCTCGCTGGGTTATAGGAGGAGTGCATGGGTAGTGACAGGGTGATGGCTGGACTGCATCAGTAGTGCTCAGAGTATTGTAGCAGTGCATGAGTTAGTGCCTGGGTCATTGGATGAGTACATGGGTACTGACTGGATGATTAGAGTACTGCAAGGAGAGTAGATGGTGAATTTATAAACACTTGTGTTTTGGCGGAGTGATTGGATAAGTACATGGTGCTGGCTGGGTGATTGGAGGAGTGCATGGGTAGTGACAAAGAGATGGCTGGGCTGCATCCGTAGTGCTCAGGGGATTGTAGCAGTGCATGTGTTAGTGCCTGGGTCATTGCATGAGTACATGGGTAGTGACTGGACGATTAGAGTACTGCAAGGAGAGTGCATGGTGAATTTATAAGTGCTTGTGTTTTGGTGGAGTGATTGGATAAGGACATGTTACTGGTTGGGTGATTAGAGGAGTGCATGGGTTGTGACAAAGAGATGCCTTGGCTGCATCAGTAGTGCTCAGGGTATTGTAGCAGTGCATGAGTTAGTGCATGGGTCATTGCATGAGTGCATGGGTACTGACTGGATGATTAGAGTAATGCAAGGAGAATGCATGGTGAATTTATAAGTGCTTGGGTTTTGGCGGAGTGATTGGATAAGTACATGGTGCTCGCTGGGTGATAGGAGGAGTGCATGGGTAGTGACAGGGCGATGGCTGGACTGCATCAGTAGTGCTCAGAGTATTGTAGCAGTGCATGAGTTAGTGCATGGGTCATTGCATGAGTGCATGGGTACTGACTGGATGATTAGAATACTGCAAGGAGAGTGCATGGTGAATTTATAAGTGCTTGGGTTTTGGAGGAGTGATTGGAAAAGTACACACATGTCACATCAGGCCCGCCCCGTCCCTCCACCACTGTGCAAACGCACCTCCTGGTGGGTTTTAAGTTGAGGTATTAATTCCCCTTGAATCCTGAGGGTCCCTGGGGCCAACTAGCCCACCAGGTACCTCCAGTAAGCGCCACAGAGCTGCGTTGCAGAGAGGTGGTCCAAGGCCACTCCCCTTTTACACCTCTCTGCAACGCAGCTCTGTGGCACTTACTGGAGGTACCTAGTGGGCTAGTTGAACGCAAGGGACCCTCAGGATTCAAGGGGACTTTATCCCCCAACTTACAACGCACCAGAGGGCCTGTTTGCACAGTGGTGAAGGGAGCGGGTGGGGCCTGATGTGACAAGTGTGCAAACACGCCCCATGGCGCGCTTTAAGTTGGGAGATTTACTCCCCTTGAATCCTGAAGGTCCCTAAGGCCCAACTAGCCCACCAGGTACCTCGAGTAAGCGCCACAGAGCTGCGTTGCAGAGAGGTGTAAAAAGGGGCGTGGCCTGGACCACCTCTCTGCAACGCAGGCCTGTGGCGCTTACTGGAGGTACCTGGTGGGCTAGTTGGCCCCCAGTATTGAAGGGGAATTCATTTCCCAACTTAAAACGCGCCACAGGGCGCGTTTGCAGAGTGTTGCTGGGAGGGGGCGGGGCCTCCGGCACGATCGCGTGGTTTTTTTGGGGAAGGGGGGCTGTGTGGCCCCCCTTCTTTTTACTTTTTTTGGGCCCTGGGGACCCCAACCCCAGGGCCTGACCCGTTTTTTAATAAAAAAAAAAAAAATAAACCAGAAGGGGGCCGCGTGGGCCCCCCTTCCGTGGCCTATTCCGGCTCCGGGGACCCCATCCCCCGGGGCAGGGCCAGATTTTCTTTTCTTTTTTTATGGAGGGGGGCTGCGTGGCCCCCCTCTTGAGGCCTCTACTGGCCCCGGGGACCCCATCCCCCGGGGCCGGCCTTTTTTTATTTTTATTTTTTTAATTTAATTTTTTAATCATGGGGGAGGGGGCCATGTGGCCCCCCTCCCGGGCCACTTCTAGCCCCGGGGACCCCATCCCCGGGGGCTGACCCTCTCCATTGGGGACCGTGGGGGGGTCCCCAATGCCCCAATGCCCCCACGGTCCCACCGGCTCCCCGCGTCCTGCGGGAGCTGGCATTGCTTTTCCACATGGGGAGCTGCTGACATGCAGCTCCCCATGTGGAAAAGCAATCTGCTCTCGCTTCAATGAAGCAAAGCAGTTTGCAATGACAGGGCGGGAGCCGCGAGGCTCCCGTCCTGTCATTGCAAACAGCAGTGTCCCAGGGGTGGGCACCCCGGGACACTGCAGGATCCAGCCCTGGGGGCTTGCGGTCCCCAGGTCCATCACAGGCTCCAGGAGGGGGCCGCGTGGCCCCCCTCCCATCGTGTGCATAGCCCCGGGGAGGTGGTGGTCCCCGGGGCGTGTGGAGCCCCCCCACACAAGTATATTATAAAAAAAAAAGCCCCCGGGGGGTGGCGGTCCCCGGGGCTGCGGGGAAGCAGTGTGCCCCCGCAAATATTATTAATGAGAGCCCCGGGGACTGGGGTCCCCGGGGCTTGGGGGGCCTTAGAGCCCCCCCAAACTTTAATAAAACAAGCCCCGGGGGGTGGCGGTCCCCGGGGCAGTGTGGGGGGGATTGGGGCCCCCACACACACTTTTTTACTGCCACCCGAGGGCTTTTTGACTACGAAGCGCCGGAGCCCGCGCTTCATTTTTGTAAAAATTTCGGCCGAAATTTGCGCTGGGTGCGCGAATCTCGCCGATTTAAAAAAAAAAAAAATGCTTTTTTTGGCCCTGGGGGTCCTTGTGGGACCCCCTGAGCAGGCCTAGGGGGTCAGGGTGTTTCTACCCTGCCCCCTTTCTTTTTTTTTCGCGACTGTTTTTCTCTTTTCTTATGCCTCGGTTCGAGGCACAAGATGGCTGCCAACACTTCCTGGTTTGGAGTGTTGACAGCCAATTAGCATGCAGCTCGTTATCGGGAGGGTGCGCGGATCCTCCGCGGCCATAGATATATATGTGTTTTTACTTTTGATTTTCTCAGCAACTACTGAACGGATTTACACCATTTAATAAAAAGGGTTTTTTCTGAACCAAGAACTACCTCTTTGCCAAATTTGGTGTAATTCCGTTCAGCAGTTCGGGCTGTAGCCGTGTCTAAAGTTTCCTATGGGAAATTGCATGGGGAAAACTCGTTTTGGGACCCCCCTTTTTTCTCAGCCCACGCTTGATGAATCACCCTGAAACTTTCAAGATAGGAGCGGACCGGAGCGCCCCACGAGTTTTGAAAATTTCGCGAAGATTCATCAACCGTTGCCAAAGTTATTGGAAATAGAATGTTGTGAATTTCCTATGGAAAATAGGTCCTAACTATACCTATCTACTGACTTCCGCCAGTAGATAATATATATATATATAGTTATAGTTAGGACCTCATTTCTATTCAGAAAGCGTTTTTTCTTTTGCCAATATCTTTGGCGCCGGTTGATGAATCTTTGCGAAATTTTCAAAGCTAATGGGGCGTACCGGTCAGCTCCTGCGTTGGAGTTTCGGGGAGATTCGTCAAGTGGGGCCGAGAAAAAAGGGGGGTCCCAAAGCGCGCTTTCCCCATATTAATTTCAATAGGAATTTTGAAACAGGTTACAGCCCGAACTGCTGAACGGAATTACACCAAATTTGGCAAAAAGGTAGGTCTTGGTCTAGAAAGCGTGCTTTTTTTAAATGGTATAAATCCGTTCAGTAGTTTCTAAGAAATTCAAAAAAAAAATATATTGATATCTGGGCGTAGCCTAACCACACATCTCATCGTGAGATCTGATTGGCTGTCAGCACTTCATCCTGGAATTCTGGCAGCCATCTTGGGACCAATATACATGATAGCACCCCATTGAAATGCATTGTAGTGAATAGAAGGTTTTGAGGGTCACCAAAAGGAGAACTATAAAGGGTGATAACAGACTTTAGTTACATTAGAATTTATTTGTTGATGGTACCATACTAATTTTAGGAATTGTGGTGTGTTCTAAGGTGATTTTACCCTGTGAGAAACCTTCTGCTGGGATATCATGAATCATGTTTGAGAGAAAACTATTGTCTCATGCTTGTCCCATAGAGGTTTGGAAGGTGCTCCAGAAGCTAAAATGAGAGCATATTTTCTGTGAATTCACATTATCTTTCTCAGTCATGTGAGAATGAAGTCTGACATTCTCAGTAAAACATGTACATCCAACAAGGGCAGAGACTGTCAGTTGATTCCTTTGTGTTCTACTGCAGCATCCCAGAGTGTTTTAAAGAGCAACTAGAGAGCTAACAGTCTTACTTATGACAAAAGTATGGCACACTTGAAGCCATCTTGATTAGAATAAACTGATAACACTTAAAACATTTAATTTAAAAAGGAACAAAATGAGGGGGTTCATTTTGTCATAGAAATTATGGTTAGTGCTGTAGAAAGGAAAATTAGGACATGTTTTAAGTGAGATCTCAAATATCTTCCTGTTATACTTCAACAGGAGCAGCCTGTCAGTTGATTCCTTTGTGTTCTACTGCAGCTTCCCAGAGTGTTCTAAAGAACATCTAGAGCACTAACAGTCTTACTTATGACAAACTTATGGCACACCTGAAGCCATCTTGATTGGAATAAACTGATAACACTTAAAACATTTAATTTAAAAAGGAACAAAATGAGGGGGTTCATTTTGTCATAGAAATTATGGTTAGTGCTGTAGAAAGAAAAATTAGGACATGTTTTAAGTGAGATCTCAAAAATCTTCCTGTTATACTTCAACAGGAGCAGCCTGTCAGTTGATTCCTTTGTGTTCTACTGTAGCTTCCCAGAGTGTTCTAAAGAACAACTAGAGTGCTAACAGTCTTACTTATGACAAAAGTATGGCACACCTGAAGCCATCTTGATTGGAATAAACTGGTAACACTTAAAACATTTAATTTAAAAAGGAACAACATGAGGGGGTTCATGTTGCCATAGAAATTATGGTTAGTGCTGTAGAAAGAAAAATTAGGACATGTTTTAAGTGAGATCTCAAATATCTTCCTGTTATACTTCAACAGGAGCAGCCTGTCAGTTGATTCCTTTGTGTTCTTCTGCAGCTTCCCAGAGTGTTCTAAAGAACAACTAGAGTGCTAACAGTCTTACTTATGACAAAATGATGGCACACCTGAAGCCATCTTGATTGGAATAAACTGGTAACACTTAAAACATTTAATTTAAAAAGGAACAAAATGAGGGGGTTCATTTTGCCATAGAAATTATGGTTAGTGCTGCAGAAAGAAAAATTAGGGCACATTTTGAGTGACTTCTCAAATCCTCTTCTATTTCATTAAAAATTCTGACATGCAGACTGAAACATGACCTTCAATACCAGCAGCAGACTTCCAGTTAACTCCCTGGTGAGCAGTAGCTTTACTACAATAATCTAATGAGAAACTAGAGTGCTAACATTCTGAATTTATGGCAAATGTGTGACACATTTGAATGTCTTCTTGATGGATTCAAAGTAAAAAACTGAAAGCATTTCCTACTGACGAGACTGTAGTAAATGAGGAAATTAGGAAACTTCATAACAAATAAGTCTCCCAAGATGGCCACCGGAGAAAAAAGAGCCCAAATGTAGCACACATATAACCCAGATGTAGCCCACATATAGCCCAATGACAATAGTGTGCAAAACACTTTTTATTTTTTGTTTTTCTGCAGTTTTATATAGTGAGGACTGGTCAGGTATTGGAGCGTTGCATCTTACTTGGACCCCGTATTGCGTATTTTGCACAAAGTACTTGAGATTGATGTTGCGAAACATTGAACTTTACTATTCTGTTAACCTGAAGTTGCTCTGAGCTGGGCTTTGTAACACCCGTTTTTACATACTGGTTTTAATTAATTCTCATTGTATTGTATTAAGAAAGAGGATTTACTGTTTTTATGTACACTTTTATGATCTATGTTTCTAAATCAGATCGAAAAATGTTTATTGAATTGAATTGAAGTCTCCCAAGATGGCCACCAGAGAAAAAGGAGCCCAAATGTAGCACAAATATCACTCAGATGTAGCCCACGTATAGCCCAATGACAGACGTGTGGAAAATTCCAGAACCAGTTTGGGCACTTTTAGAAGTTAGTTGGTAAGGGTTAATATGTCTAACCAATAGAAATGTGTTTTATAATTTGAAATAATGTAGGAAGGAATGTGATTTGTTACTTACATGTATTTGTGTGGAGAAAGAGAGGGAAACTTTGCCATTACTGGTTTTGCCTTGCTGAGAGCAGTGTATTACATTTATTGTGTGCATAAGAAACTCTTTTCTGAATTTCTGATATTTTATATTCTACAAATCAATTTGGAAGGTGAGTTATAAATTTGTGAGGTGTATTATGTGTGACTTTATTTTTTAAGTTAAATAATTAATCAAGAACTTTGATGTTTGAAATATATTATTAAATGTAGAGATGTTTATTGTAGTTTGTTTTATTGTAGTTAAATGTTGTTTGAAATAGACCCTGTATAGTATTATGTGTATATTGGAATATGGATTAGTGATTATGTTAGGTTGTTTTAGTGTGTGGATATGTATATTTGTAGTATACCGCATAATTTTAGCTGTTGCTTTAAATTTGGAGGTGGAGTCTGTCAAATTTTAAGGTGTGCATGGACTTCTGTCTCAAGTATGTTTCTACTTGTATATGTATTTTCATATGTCTTATACATTTGGAGGCGCATGATGTATAACAAAGAGGTGTTGTTGCTTTTTATGTGGTAGGCTCAAGACTGTGAGTACTAGTAGAATGGTGAAGATGCAGCACAAAAGTGTGGTGTAAAAGATGGTGACATAAGGTGTTATTAATTAGGCTTCTTTTTTTAAAGTTTCTAGAGAGGTACAGTTGAAGTATGCCGCATAATTTTTGATGTTTGCTTGAAATTGGAAGTTTGTTCTGTGTTTTTTTTAGGTTTGGATAGTGTTATGGTACGAACATATTCATGTATGGTTTTAGTAATATGGTGAGACTTTTACTAAAGATATGTGAAAGGTTCCTACTTTCTATTTCGGTAGGTATAATATTATAAGTAGTTGTAGAATGGTTAAGCAGTAGCCTGAAAGTGAGGTTTGAGATGTTTGTAGAGATGTTATTTCTTAGAGTAATTTGTATGATGTGAAAAAAGTTATATTTCATATATACCGCATAATTTTCAGTGTCTGTTTGAAAATTGAAGTGTACTCTGTGAAGCTTTGAGCTGTGCATGGTGTTGTGACTGAGATATGTGTCTACTTGCTCATACACTTATAGAATCACCCAGGCACTACCTTTGCACTCCTGTAACCACTCAGGCAGTACCTTAGTACTTCTGTTATCACCCAGGCAGTACTCATGCCCTTTTAAAATCACCCACTCACTTTTTATGTATTCCAGTAATCCCCCAGATATTACTCGTGCAGTCATGCAATCACCCAGGCACTAGATATGTAATACCCCTACAGTTATGCAAACATGCAGGCTGTACCTATGTAGTCATATATTAACCCACACACTATCCTTGCAGTCATAGAATCACCCAGGCCCTTCTGTTGCATTCATCTATTCACCTAGGTATTACTCAAAAACTCATCTATGCCTTCAGGTGCTATTTATACATGTATATATGCACTCAACGTGTATGTTTGCACTCATGCAATTAGCCAGTCACTATCCATCTTTTCCTGCAATTATCCAGTGACTACCCTTCAACTCATCCAATCACCCAAGCACTACCCATGCAGTTTTGGAATCACTCTGGCAGATCTAATACATGTCTCAGTTTCTAGGTTTTACTATATTCCAGAAATATTGTATACCTATTTGTTTTAGATTTGAAAAGGTAGAGATGTATGTATGCACGCTTTTAACAATATGGAGAGATTTATGGTTGAATCATGTAATAGTGTGCTGCTTTATATTTGGGTAGGCCCAACACTCATTCAGTTATAAAAACACTCAAGCTCTACCCATGCAGTCTTTGAATGATCCAGGCACTACAGAGGTACTACTGTAATCACTCAGGCATTACTGCTGCACTCATGCAATCATCTAGGCACTACCTATGCACTCAGGCAATCACCAAGGTATTACTCATGCATTCTTAATCGTGTAGTCAATACTCATGCACTTATATAATCACCCAGGCACTACCTTTGCACTCCTGTAATCACTCAGGCAGTACCTTAGTACTTCTGTAATCACCCAGGCAGTAGTCATGCACTTTTAAAATCACCCACTCACTTTTTATGTATTCCAGTAATCCCCCAGATATTACCCCTGCAGTCATGCAATCACCCAGGCACTAGTTATGTACTACCCCTACAGTTATGCAAACATGCAGGCTGTACCTATGTAGTCATATAATAACCCACACACTATCCTTGCAGTCATAGAATCACCCAGGCCCTTCGGTTGCATTCATCTATTCACATAGGTATTACTCAAAAACTCATCTATGCCTTCAGGTGCTATTTATACATTTATCTATGCACTCAACATGTATGTTTGCACTCATGCAATTAGCCAGTCACTATCCATCTTTTCCTGCAATTATCCAGTGACTACCATTCAACTCATCCAATCACCCAACACTACCCATGCAGTTTTGGAATCACTCTGGCAGATCTATTACATGTCTCAGTTTCTAGGTTTTACTATATTCCAGAAATATTGTATACCTATTTGTTTTAGATTTGAAAAGGTAGAGACGTATGTATGCACGCTTTTAACAATATGGAGAGATTTATGGTTGAATCATGTAATAGTGTGCTGCTTTATATTTGGGTAGGCCCAACACTCATTCAGTTATAAAAACACTCAAGCACTACCCATGCAGTCTTTGAATGATCCAGGCACTACAGAGGCACTACTGTAATCACTCAGGCATTACTGCTGCACTCATGCAATCATCTAGGCACTACCTATGCACTCATGCAATCACCAAGGTATTACTCATGCACTCTTTTAATCATGTAGTCAGTACTCATGCACTTATATAGTCACCCAGGCACTACCTATGCACTCATGCAATCACCCAGGTATTACTCATGCACTCTTTCAATCACCCAGCCACTACTCATGCACTTATATATAATCACCCAGGCACTACTGTTGCACCCCTTCAATCACTGAGGCACTACCCTTGTACTAATGTAATCACTCAGCCAGTAGTCATGCTGTTGTGAAATCACACAGGCACTACCTTTGCACTACTTTATTCACTCCGGCTCTACCTCAGTAGTCCTGCAATCACCCAAGAAGTACCCATGCAGTTATAAAATCACCCAGTCACTTCCTATGTAGTCATGTAAATTCCCAGATATTATCCCTGTAGTCATGCAATCACCCAGGTGTTACCTATGTACTCCTTTAATCCCCCAGACGTTACTGCTGTACTCATGCAATCACCAATGCATTAGCTATACAGTGCTTCATATCACCCAGGCACTATCCTTGCAGTCTTTCAATCATGCACACACTACTCTTGTACTTATGTAATCACTCAGCTAGTACTCATGTACTTATAAAATCACCCAGGCATTATCTTTGCAGCCATGTAATCACTTAGGCAGTACCTTAGTACTTCTGCAATCACCCAGGCAGTACTCATGGACTTATAAAATCACTCACTCACTTTTTATGTATTTCAGTAATCTCCCAGATATTACCCCTGCAGTCATGCAACCACCCAGGCACTAGTTATGTACTACCTGTACAGTCAGGTAGTCATGCAGGCTGTACCTATGCAGTCATGTAATAACCCACACACTACCTTTGCAGTCATAGAATCACCCAGGCCCTACTGTTGCAGTCATCTATTCACTTAGGCACTATTCCATGACTCATCTATGTCTTAAGGGGCTATTTATACACATATCCATGCACTCAAACTCTATGTGTGCACTTATGCAATTAGCCAGTCACTATCCATCTTATTCTGCAATTACCCAGTGACTACCCTTGCAGTCATACAATCACCCAAGCACTACCCATGGAGTTATGCAATCACTCAGGCAGATCTATTACATGTCTCTGTTTCTAGGTTTCACTATATTCCAGAAATATAGTATACATATTATTTTTAGGTATGATGATGATTTGAAAAGGTAGATTCATATGTATGTGTGCTTGTAACAATATGGAGAGACTTATAGTTGAGTCATGTAATAGTTTGCTGCTTTATATTTGGCTAGGCCCAACATTCATGCAGTTATAAAAACATCAAAGTACTCGCCATGCAGTCCTCCAATGATGCAGGCAGTACATATGCAGTGTTTTAATCACTCAGGCACTACTGCTGCACTGATGCAATCATCTAGGCACTATCTATGCACTCTTGCAATCACCAAGGTATTACCAATGCACTCTTTCGATCATGTAGGAACTACTCATGCACTTATATAATCACCCTGGGACTACCGTTGCAGTCCTTCAATCACGGAGGCACTACCTTTGTACTCATGTAATCACTCAGCTAGTAGTCATGCTGTTATAAAATCACATAGGCACTACTTTTGCACTCCTTTATTTACTCAGGCTCTACCTCAGTAGTCCTGCAATCACCCAAGAAGTAACCAAGCACTTATAAAATCACCCAGTCACTTCCAATGTAGTCATATAAATCCTCAGATATTACCCCTGTAGTCATGCAATCACCCAGGTGTTACCTATGTACTCCTTTAATCTCCCAGACATTACCCCTGTACTCATGCAGTCACCAATGCATTAGCTATACAGTGCTTCAATCACCCAGACACTATCCTTGCACTCTTTCAATCATGCACGCACTTTTCTGGTACTTATGTAATCACTCAGCCAGTACTCATGTACTTTTAAAATCACCCAGGCACTACCCATGCACTCCTCCAATCACCCAGGCACTACTCATCCACTCATGCAATAACCCAGGTACTACCCATGCACTCCTCCTATCACCCAGCCAGTACCCATGCACTTATCCAATCACTCCGCCAATACCCAAGCACTTATAAAATCACCATGCACTACCCTTGCACTCTTACAATCACCCAGGCACTACCCATACACTCATGCAATCATCCAGGTATTACCCATAAACTCATGCAATCAGTCAGGCATTACCCATGCACTCTTACAATCACCCATACATTACCTCTGCACTCATGCAATCACCCAGGCATTAACCAAGAACTTACAAAATCACCTAGGCACTACCCATGCACTCTTCCAATCACCCAGGCACTACTCATCCACTCATGCAATAACCCAGGCACTACCCATGCACTGCTCCAATCACTTATGCACTACCCATGCACTCCTCTAATTACCCAGACACTACTTATTCACTCCTTCGATTACCCAGCCAGTAGCCATGCACTCCTCCATTCACCCAGTCACTACCCAAGGACTTATAAAATCACCATGCACTATCCTTGCACTCCTCCAATCACGCAGGCAGTACCCATGCACTCATGCAATCATCCAGGCACTACCCTTGCACTCATACAATCATCCAGGCATTACCCATAAACTCATGCAATCACTCAGGCAAAACCTATGCACTTACAAAATCATCCAAACAATACCTATCCACTTACAAAATCACCCAGGCACTACCAATGCACTCCTGCAATCACCCAGGCACTACTCATCCACTGATGCAATAACCCAGGCACTACCCATGCACTGTATGTATCAGTGTGGGGTTTTTAGTATTGACAGGAATAATGGCGCTCAAGCTAATTTGCGCTGAGTTTATGTTATACTAGGAGTGTGAACGGTGCAAACCAGGTCAGGGGATATGCCCTAAAACCCCCGTGATGGTATGGATAGAAATCCACACAAATGAAGTAGGTACAGTCCCGGGCACACGTAACGAGGATATAATATCAGGAGAAATGTCTCATACTGCAGAAATGTAGAGGGTCTACACCAGAATGATAATCATAGGTGTTTAATATAGTAACAGAGCATAAGCAACCAGCCAAAACAAAAGCAACCAGCCGACACGTGTTTCGTCACAAAGGGTAGTAACCCGTGACTCTTCAGGGCTGAAAGGCGGTGCCAACAAGGTGGATTCAAGTGACCGTTCAAGAATCCAAAACGGCAATGAAAAGCAGTGCGAACCACGGTAGGTGGACTACTGCCAAATGTGAGGAAAGGAAGACAGATATCGCCGGGCGGCGGATAAGCCAATGAGGACTATTGACCTTCAGAAAAGTCGATGCAGTCTGTGGCGACGAGATTAACCAAGTGCTAAGTAGCACAGGGGGGAATATAGAATTAGGCGTGCCAGGTCAGTAGTCCAGGACGACAACGGCGGATGCGCCGGAGTACAAGAAACTGGGAGAAGTGTTGTTCAGGAAGGAAAATGGTTCCGGAAGATTTTCCTTCCTGAACAACACTTCTCCCAGTTTCCTGTACTCCGGCGCATCCGCCGTTGTCGTCCTGGACTACTGACCTGGCACGCCTAATTCTATATTCCCCCCTGTGCTACTTAGCACTTGGTTAATCTCATCGCCACAGACTGCATCGACTTTTCTGAAGGTCAATAGTCCTCATTGACTTATCCGCCGCCCGGCGATATCCGTCTTCCTTTCCTTACATTTGGCAGTAGTCCACCTACCGTGGTTCGCACTGCTTTTCATTGCCGTTTTGGATTCTTGAACGGTCACTTGAATCCACCTTGTTGGCACCGCCTTTCAGCCCTGAAGAGTCATGGGTTACTACCTTTGTGACGAAACACGTGTCGGCTGGTTGCTTTGTTTTGGCTGGTTGCTTATGCTCTGTTACTATATTAAACACCTATGATTATCATTCTGGTGTAGACCCTCTACATTTCTGCAGTATGAGACATTTCTCCTGATATTATATCCTCGTTACGTGTGCCCGGGACTGTACCTACTACCCATGCACTGCTCCAATCACCCGTGCACTTCCCATGCACTCCTCCAATCACCCAGCCAGTACCTATGCACTTATCCAATCACTCCAACAATACCCAAGCACTTATAAAATTACCATGCACTACCCTTGCACTCTTACAATCACCCAGGTACTACCGATGCACTCATGCAATCATCCAGGCATTACCCATAAACTAATGTAATCAGCCAAGCACTACCCATGCACTCTTCAATCACCCATACATTACCTGTGCACTCATGCAATCACCCAGGCAGTAACCAAGCACTTACAAAATCAGCCAGGCACTACCCATGCACTCCTCCAATCACCCAGGCACTACTCATGCAATAACCCAGGCACTACCCAAACACTCCTCCTATCACCCAGCCAGTACCTATGCACTTATCCAATCACTCTGCCAATACACAAGCACTTATAAAATCACCACGCACTACCCTTGTACTCTTACAATCACCCAGGCACTACCCATACACTCATGCAATCATCCAGGTATTACCCATAAACTCATGCAATCAGACAGGCATTACCCATGCACTCTTCCAATCACCCATACATTACCTCTGCACTCATGCAATCACCCAGGCATTAACCATGAACTTACAAAATCACCTAGGCACTACCCATGCACTCCTCCAATCACCCAGGCACTACTCATCCACTCATGCAATAACCCAGGCACTACCCATGCACTGCTCCAATCACCTATGCACTACCCGTGCACTCTTCTAATCTCCCAGACACTACTTATTCACTCCTTTGATTACCCAGCCAGTAGCAATGCACTTCTCCAATCACCCAGTCACTATCCATGCACTTATAAAATCACCATGGACTATCCTTGCACTCCTCCAATCACGCAGGCAGTACCCATGCACTCATGTAATCATCCAGGCACTACCCTTGCACTCATGCAATCATCCAGGCATTACCCATAAACTCATGCAATCACTCAGGCAAAACCTATGCACTTACAAAATATTCCAAACAATACCTATCCACTTACAAAATCACTCAGGCACTACCGATGCACTCCTGCAGTCACCCAGGCACTACTCATCCACTCATGCAATAACCCAGGCACTACTCATGCACTGCTCCAATCACCCGTGCACTACCCATGCACTCCTCCAATCACCCAGCTAGTACCTATGCACTTATCCAATCACTCCACCAATACCCAAGCACTTATAAAATTACCATGCATTATCCTTGCACTCTTACAATCACCAAGGTACTGCCGATGCACTCATGCAATCATCCAGGCATTACCCATAAACTAATGTATTCAGTCAAGCATTACCCATGCACTCTTCAATCACCCATACATTACCTGTGCACTCATGCAATCACCCAGGCAGTAACCAAGCACTTACAAAATCAGCTAGGCACTACCCATGCACTCCTCCAATCACCCAGGCACTACTCATCCACTCATGCAATAACCCAGGCACTACCCATGCACTCCTCCTATCACCCAGCCAGTACCTATGCACTTATCCAATCACTCTGCCAATACACAAGACCTTATAAAATAACCATGCACTACCCTTGCACTCTTACAATCACCCAGGCACTACCCATACACTCATGCAATCATCCAGGTATTACCCATAAACTGAAGCAATCAGACAGGCATTACCCATGAACTCTTCCAATCACCCATACATTACCTCTGCACTCATGCAATCACCCAGGCATTAACCAAGAACTTACAAAATCACCTAGGCACTACCCATGTACTCCTCCAATCACTCAGGCACTACTCATCCACTCATGCAATAACCCAGGCACTACCCATGCACTGCTCCAATCACCTATGCACTACCCATGCACTCTTCTAATCACCCAGACACTACTTATTCACTCCTTCAATTACCCAGCCAGTAGCCATGCACTCCTCTAATCACCCAGTCACTATCCATGCACTTATAAAATCACCATGGACTATCCTTGCACTCCTCCAATCATGCAGGCAGTACCCATGCACTCATGTAATCATCCAGGCACTACCCTTGCACTCATGCAATCATCCAGGCATTACCCATAAACTTATGCAATGACTCAGGCAAAACCTATGCACTTACAAAATATTCCAAACAATACCTATCCACTTACAAAATCACCCAGGCACTACAGATGTACTCCTGCAGTCACCCAGGCACTACTCATCCACTCATGCAATAACCCAGGCACTACTCATGCACTGCTCCAATCACCCGTGCACTACCCATGCACTCCTCCAATCACCCAGCCAGTACCTATGCACTTATCCAATCACTCCGCCAATACCCAAGCACTTATAAAGTTACCATGCACTATCCTTGCACTCTTACAATCACCCAGGTACTACCGATGCACTCATGCAATCATCCAGGCATTACCCATAAACTAATGTAATCAGTCAAGCATTACCCATGCACTCTTCAATCACCCATACATTACCTGTGCACTCATGCAATCATCCAGGCAGTAACCAAGCACTTACAAAATCAGCCAGGCACTAACCATGCACTCCTCCAATCACCCAGACACTACCATTGCAGTTATACATTCACTCAACCATTATGCATGCACTCCTTCAATTAGTCATGCACCATAGGTTTCAGGGACGTTATACTTAGAAATTAGCATTTAAAAAACCTTAGAAATTCACTGAAAAAACCATAGGTTTCAGGGACGTTATAGTTAGAAATTAGCATTTAAAAACGTTAGAAATTCACTGAAGAAACCATAGGTTTCAGGGACGTTATAGTTAGAAATTAGCATTTATAATACCTTAGAAATTCACTGAAAAAACCACAGGTTTCAGGGACGTTATAGTTAGAAATTAGCATTTATAAAACCTTAGAAATTCACTGGAAAAAACACAGGTTTCAGGGACGTTATAGTTAGTTGGACATTTTACTCGTACAAAACCAGAGAAATTCGGCCCTTATAGTTAGTTGAGCTAACTATAACTCGCGCCCCCGCAATGCACTGCTGATGACGTCACATATTACATCATTCATGACATGGTCAGTGACATCACTGATGACATCACTGATGACATCTCAAATGACATCACTGATGACATCATCCATGTGATAATCTGATGCACCTCATCACACCCAAATTTAACCTTTGATACACCCACTCTAAAATACAGACTACCACCTCCACAACATTGGACTCCGCCAGATCGTGACCGAGCCCACGCACTCAGCAGGACACACCCTCGACCCCCTCTTCACTACAGGAAACTCCATCACCTTCAGCCACACCACCGAACTCCCATGGACCGACCATCGTTGCGTCCACTTCACCTTCAGAACACCCACCATCCACAGACACCAGCACCTGCTTCCACGAAGAAACTGGACCAAAATCACCGACGACCAGCTCACCTCCTCACTCAACAACTCCACCCCAACCATCGTGGAAAACGACGACCCCAACACCGCAGCCCGAACCCTGCATAGATGGATCTCGGACAGCACCAACACCATAGCCCCCTCAAGAAAAACAACAATACCAGCGCCAAGAAAGCCAGATGGTTTACCACTGAACTTCGAGAGTCCAGACGCACATGCCGCCGCCTCAAAAAGGCCTGGAGGAACACCAAATCCACAGAAGCCCACAACAACTTCAGAGCCGCCACCAACGCCCACCATCAACTCATCAGAGAAACGAGGAAAAAAGCGATTGAAGACAGAATCTCAACCCACGCGCACAACAGCAAGGAACTCTTCAGCATCATCAAGGAGTTCGCCCAACCCACCAGCGAGTCTACCGACATCCCTCCCTCACAAGACCTCTGCGACAAACTCAGCACCTTTTTCCACCACAAAATCAAGAGCATCTACGACAACTTCGACGAAGACAACCAACACACTGAACCCTCACCAACCACCCCCGACACCCGGAAACCAGCGATTGATGACTGGACAGCCCTCACCACCGAAGACACACTGAAGACAATGAAGTCAATCCACTCAGGGGCCCCCACGGACCCCTGCCCCCACCACATCTTCAACAGAGCCGCCGACACCATCGCCCATGCTCCGCCACACCATCAACCGCTCCCTGGCGACCGCCTCGTTCCCTGACGACTGAAACACGCCGAGGTCAACCCCCTCCTAAAGAAACCCTCAGCGGACCCCACCGACCTCACAAACTACAGACCCATCTCCCTGCTCCCGTTCCCAGCGAAAGTCATCGAGAAAGCCATCAACAGCCAACTCGCCACATTCATTGAAGAACACAACATCCTCGACTCCTCCCAATCCGGCTTCAGAAAAAACCACAGTACGGAAACCGCCCTCCTCGCCGCAACAGACGACATCCGCACCCTACTGGACAAAGGAGAAACAGTAGCCCTCATCCTCCTCGACCTATCAGCGGCGTTCGACACAGTCTCCCACCGCACCCTAATACGCAGACTCTACGATGCAGGAATCCAGGACAAGGCCCTCGACTGGATCTGCTCCTTCCTCTCCAGCAGGACGCAGCGGGTCAGACTCCCCCCTTTCCTCTCGGACCCCACACCTACCACCTGCGGAGTCCCCCAGGGCTCCTCCCTCAGCCCGACGCTCTTCAACGTCTACATGGCTCCACTTGCCCCCATTGTCAGAACCTATGGACTCAACATCGTGTCATACGCAGACGACACCCAGCTCATCCTCTCCCTATCCAACGAGCCCAACACCGCCAGACGCAACTTTCGAGAAGGCATGGAAGCCGTCGCCAAATGGATGAAAAACAGCTGCTTACAACTAAACACCAACAAA
The DNA here is from genome assembly GCA_963921515.1 of Calotriton arnoldi. Lineage (NCBI taxonomy): Eukaryota > Metazoa > Chordata > Amphibia > Caudata > Salamandridae > Calotriton > Calotriton arnoldi. Next base: position 93,005 of record CAWUFW010000337.1, read on the forward strand.
ACAGAAGTACTCCTCATGGGCCCAAACCCCGATGCCTGGAGCGACACCTGGTGGCCCCCCGCCCTCGGAAACCCGCCAACCCCCACAGACCACGCACGCAACCTGGGAATCATCCTGGACTCCGAGCTCAAAATAGACCGCCAGATCAACTCTGTCTCGTCTTCCTGCTTCCACACCCTCCGTCTCCTTCGTAAGACCTTCAAATGGATCCCCCTCGACCACCGAAAGACAGTCACTCACGCCCTGGTCACCAGCAGACTCGACTATGGCAACGCACTCTACGCCGGAATAAACAAAAACCTCATCCGCAAGCTACAGAACATCCAGAACGCCGCCGCAAGACTGGTCCTCAACCTGCCAAAACACTGCCACATCTCCCAGCACCTGCGCACACTCCACTGGCTCCCCGTCGAGGCGAGAATCACCTTTAAGATGCTCACCCATGCACACAAGGCCCTCCACGGCACCGGACCAGCATACCTGAACAGCCGACTCAAATTCCACGCACCCCAAAGGACCCTACGATCAGCCCAGCTCTCCTACGCCGTGGTCCCCCGCATCAGAAAGACCAGATCGGGAGACCGCTCCTTCTCCTTCCTCGCAGCCAAAGCATGGAACGCCCTTCCGCTCCACCTCAGACAGACAACATCGCCCCCCATCTTCGCAAGAAACCTCAAAACCTGGCTCTTTGACCGACCCCCTCCTTGATGGAATGGAACCTGCACCCCCCCCACCCCTAGCACCTTGAGACCCTTACGGGTGAGTAGTCGTGCTTTAACAAACTCCTGATTGATTGATTTTCGAAACCATAGACACACCAATACCAGTTACTACATACCCACTCACTGATTCCTAGGTCTACACACACATCCACTCATTCACCCATACAGTCACTCATACATGCAGTCACTCATCAATACAGCACTATCATATGCACTCATACACCTATACAGACACTTACACATGCCACTCACCCATAGAGTTAGTCAAACAGGTAGTCAGTCATGCAAAGAATCAATCACACTCCCATTTACTCACCTATACAGTTATACACACACCACCTCAATTATTCATACAGATACTAACACATACTTACTCTCTTGTACAATCACTGATACAAGCACACACTCATCCGTACAGCCACTCTCACAATTACTCACTCTCACATATAGTCATTTATATACTCCAATACTCACATCTACCTTTCACATATGTAGTTATTCACACATGTACCACTGAGACATCCATTTGCTCACCAACACACCCATACACACACTCACCCATCCATACAGCCCTTCACAGATGGACTCTTGAACCCATACACCCAGTGAATCACCCACTCACACATCTATGCACAGAGTCACACACCCCCCACTCACCCACACAGATACGCAGGCACCCATTGAGCTGCTCAGACAACCAATCAATAACCCATATAGACACTCATGTAGCTACTCACCAACCCATGCAGCCGCTTACACACCAACTGACAGACTGATAGAGACATTCACACAGTTTAGTCACTAACCAATGCATTCAGTAAGACATGTTTAATCACTCACTTATACAGTCCGTCACGCACCTACTAAATCATCCATTCAGACACGTATACACCCACTCATTCTTCAATACACCTTAAAACATATTTAAACTTTACAGAAACAGATAGTCACTGGATGATGTCATCAGTGATGTCATTTGAGATGTCATCAGAGATGCCATCAGTGATGTCACTGACCATGTCATGAATGATGTAATATGTGATGTCATCAGCAGTGCATTGCGGGGACGCAAATTATAGTTAGCTCAACTAACTATAACGGCTGAATTTCTCTGGTTTTGTACGAGTAAAATGTCCAACTAACTATAACGTCCCTGAAACCTATGGTTAATTTCAGTGAATTTCTAAGGTTTTTTAAATGCTAATTTCTAACTATAATGTCCCTGAAACCTGTGGTTTTTTCAGTGAATATATATATATATATAAATATATATATATATTTATTTATTCACCCTTTAGTTGTCCTCAGAACGACGACGCACTCAATTGCAGGTGTGCTTAAAATAAAGCCCTTTAATGTTCACAGCAGGAAACCGGCATTAACACAAGGATTTTCGACATGCCTGACGCGTTTCAGGCCCTACTGGCCCTTGTTCACAGGCTCCAAATAAAGTTGCACTGACACTTCAAAAACATTTATTTTATAGCATGCTCAGTTGACGACTTCCAGTAGGCCTCCCAGGTGAATACTTTTTAAACTGCATGCTGGGAATTGTAGTGTCTCAATTTAATCTTCCAATAGGTGTGCAACATTTTGTTGGAAATTTCTTCCACGTTTTCAGCCCTCCAGTGGGCCTCCCTGTGTAACGCCAGGTTTGTAATTTCATTTTCTTGCTAACCTGCAGTTGCCACTTCCAGATGAGAAGAGTTCAAACCGGTGGCCCCATGTTTGCATTTTCATGGTGGTGCAGTTGTCACGGCAGGACTGCCATTATTTATTCACCCTTTAGTTGTCCTCATAACGACGATGCACTCAATTGCAGGTGTGCTTAAAACAAAGCCCTTTAATGTTCACAGCAGGAAAACGGCATTAACACAAGGATTTTCGACATGCCTGACACGTTTCGGGCCCTCCTGGCCCTTGTTCACAGGCTCCAAATAAAGTTGCACTGACACTTCTAAAACATTTCTTTTATAACATGCTCAGTTGACGACTTCCAGTAGGCCTCGCAGGTGAGTACTTTTTAAACTGCATGCTGGGAATTGTAGTGTCTCAATTTAACCTTCCAATAGGTGTGCAATATTTTGTTGGAGATTTCGTCCATGTTTTCAGCCCTCCAGTGGGCCTCCCTGTGTAACGCCAGGTTTGTAATTTAATTTTCTTGCTAACCTGCAGTTGCCACTTCCAGATAAGAAGAGTTCAAACCGGTGGCCCCATGTTTGCATTACAGGGCTTTGTTTTAAGCACACCTGCAATTGAGTGCGTCGTTGTTATGAGGACAACTAAAGGGAGAATAAATAACGGCAGTCCTGCAGTGACGACTGCACCACCATGAAAATGCAGACATGGGGCAACCGGTGTGAACTCTTCTTATCTGGAAGTGGCAACTGCAGGTTAGCAAGAATATGAATTTCTACTTGAGCTTCATGGAGATAATATGCCTACTGGTGCTTATGCTGCAACGGTGGTGGACCATAACACATGCTTTTCACTCATACACTAGTAATGGATAACAACAGTGTACAAGGGACAATAATTGGATGTAAATAAGAGCGTGGGGTAACTAGCCTGCTCAATATTATGAGAAGATAACGAGGATCAGAGTGAATGGTTTGATGACTGGTTCAAAGGATCTGTGTTAAATAACTAAAAATTAAATTTTTTTATTTATTAATATAAAAATATTGAAGATTACTATTACATGTATGACTGGTGACTGATTGATCTACCCAACACAAGGGTACCCTACGATTGTTCTCAGTCTCTTACGCATGAATTACTTTAGACAGGTCAGGGGCCTGGTGTAAAGGCCACTTCCGCTTGGCTAGTTTTACATACCATGCCAAGCGATTCCAACCAGGGCATGAAATAACCCTATCCAGGGCATGTGGAACCAAAATCAACAGCAATTGGGACAGTGGCACCAACCACCCAGCCCCCTGTTATTCAATCTACCTGTAGCTAATAGATTTGGGGTCTTAGAAGAGGTAGATTGACTAATAGAAATATATAACCCAGACCAGTCGATTAATCCCCAAGAGGTTCCCAGGGACATGGATATATCAATCAGAGGCCTGCGCAGCTCAAGTACCACCTATGGGACAGGGGTTGAAGGAGCGAAGATGCACTCTGAAATAAAACAAAAAGTCAGGGATAAGGGAGGAATTTTGGAAGGCCCTATGGTCAAGAGTCTGTTCCAAAATGATAATCCAACGGGCCCAGCCATAAGTTCCCCTGAAACCCTGGATCAGGCTAATCTATTAGGAACATCAGAATCCCCAAGTCCCTTAGTAAACAATGTACAGTATGGAGGCGCTCAACCAAGGCCTTTGGAGAAGTGCTTCAGTGACTCTCAGAGAGAACAATCACCCCCTAACACTGACATCCAGAAAGTGAACCCAGAAAACATAAAGAACTAACTAAGTTGAGGGTATTATCCTGGAACGTCGCTGGCCTTAAAAGCAAATTGGACTGCCCTGACTGGGGGTCTTTTGTGGACCAACATGATGTATCTATGTTCCAGGAAAAATGGGCAAGGAAGGATGTACTGCGGATGGGGGATGCGTCATTTAGAATAGCTGCCACTAACAGGGGAAAGGGTAGGCCATCTGGTGGCCTTTGTCTATGGGTTGGCACACATCTGGGTTGCACGGCCAAGCAGCTGGAGCCATTCTCCAATGACATCCAGTGCATCCTACATACTTTTGCACCAAAGATTAGAATAGCACTGGTCAATGTTTACTCCAGGCCTGTAACCCTCAGTCAAGAATCTCTGACCATCGACCAACTGGCCCTTTTTATTCCTACCATCACCAAAAATGCCTCGATGATTATAGGTGGCGATTTTAACTGCCAATTTTAACCCCTGATTGATTCCAATGGTGTAACCTCTTGTGAAGAAGGTTTGCTTTGGGTAATCCCTGAGCCAAATATCCCGCCAATTAAGGCCTGGACTCCGCTGGCTCTTCAGATCAAATCCCTCACCCTAAACCCTTCTTTAAGAGACTACAATGGTTGCACAAAATCTGACTCTCCAGGGAAGTAAACATTTAACAGAGTTGGTCAATCCTCCATTTTAGATTACATCCTGATAGAAACCAGGATGTGGCACAGGGTTGTTGACTTTACTGTCCTGCCTTGACATGACAGTGATCACAACGCTCTGATTGTGGAGGTGGAGCTGTCGGTCCCAGGAAACAATTCTGGCTCAAATACATCACCTGATGACAGGTTAATACTTACTAACAATAGGAGAAGAAAACGGTGGCCGGTAATTCAAAAATCTCCTGAAAGTCTGGCTTCCTTATATTAAACTATCATCCTGCCCCTACTGGAAGTGAAAAAGTTTATAATTATAGATGGTATTTTCACATCTCTAACCGGAGTTGCAGAGATTCATGAAGTACTGACATCTAACCTGGTTGATATATTTTTTCCAAAAGGATCTTCTAGGGGAAAAAAAGGACAAGCTTTCTTGGTTTGATGGTAGCTGTCGGGAGACCAAGCTGGCTCTGATAGATGCCATTAAATCTAAGGACAGGACCCAAATAAAAAAAAAGAGGGCATCATATAGAGAAAGCAACACTCTAGCAAACAAAACATGGGAGATGGACAAATGGGATTCTCTGAAAAGGGCCATATTTACCAATGATAGGAAGGCCTTCTGGAATATAGTCAACACAGGCTGTAGTGAAGGGAAGCAGGCGATAGAGCCTAATATATCGGTAGACATCTGGAAGGGACATTTTCAGGCCCTATACGCCATGCAGGAAGCTGAGTGTACCACTTTAGCACAAGCAACAACTCCACTGCAGAACACCCATAGAGAGGCCTCTGAGATAACTCTGACCGAAATAGCTAGTGCTATAAGCAAAATAGCCCTGTGTAAAGCACCAGGGCTAGGCAAGATAGCAGGGGACCTCTTTCGTGCAGAACCAAAAATCTGAGGGCCTTATTTGTGGGCTTTATTTAACGCCATATTGCAGGAAATGACGATCCCCGCAACATGGGCTGGAGCTGAAATCCTCCCAGTATACAAAAAGGGTACATCACTTTTGCCCATTAACTACAGACCCATCAGTTTAATTGATGTAACTCAGAAAATATATGCCCGGGTACTGTTGGACCATCTCCAGGTCTGGATGGATGAATATAAAATCCTGAGTCCATTTCAAGCTGGCTTCAGGAAAAACACCTTCACCGTTGATCAAATAATTAGCCTCCAACTTCTTTATTCGAAAACAGTGTCTATAGAGGGTGGCAGTCTCTATTTAATATTTGTGGATTTAAAAACTGCATTTGACCTGGTACCCAGGGACAAACTATGAGCTGTACTTAGTGATCTCAGGGTTCCCATCTATCTTTGGTACATGCTTAAGAGATTGCATGAAGGCAATTATGTCCAAATCAGGTATGGGAAATATGGTGACCTTACCACACCACTGGCAGTTAACAGAGGAGTTAGACAAGGCTGTGTGCTCGCACCTACCCTGTTCTGTCTATATATTAACACACTGGTTTATTTACTGAACGAGGTGTAGGACAATAATGGCCCAAAGATTGCGTAAGAAAAGTGACAACACTCTCTTGCTTTCTAAGTCACCAATGGGCATCCAGAGGATTCTCGATGGCTTTGATGCTTTTTGTAAAAACAGGGGGCTGGAGCTCAACATTCAGAAAACTAAATATATGGGGCCTCATTTATGAAAAGTGTCGCATCGCTGTGACAAAGCAGTGATGCAACACTTCTCAGTGTGCCCTCCTTGCGACACCATAGATGCGCCGTATTTAAAGTACGGTGCATCATGTCGCAAGGAGTTACAGATTCGTTAGTATTCCTGACATATCTGTATGCGCAAAATTGACGCATTGCAGCGGTGTGTCTGAAAACAAACGCAACTCCAGCAATGTGTCCTTTCACATAGGGCAAGCCCCATGTGAATGGGCCTGCTTCGCCCTCACACCTGCCATGAGGCAGGCATAAGGTTTTCACTCAATGGCGTCCTAGAAGTGGCGCACTGAAATCTTATAGATTTCGATGCGCCACTTCTACGAGGCTTTGATGTGGGGGGAACGCCCACCCTGCATACATTATACCTGACGCGGGTATAATGTAGCGCAGGGGTTTACAAAGTGATGAATCTGCCTAGATGCGTCACTTTGTAAATAGGGTGCAACATGGTACATTTTTTACGCCGCCGGTGCGTCACAAAAAGTGACGCACCGGCGGCGCTTAAGTGTTGCAAGGCTCATAAATAAGCCCCATGGTCATCAACCCAGTTAGCACGACACGTCCTAATCCCTTTCTGAATGGAATCCCGCTTGAGAGGGTATCAGTATTTGAATATTTAGGTGTTACTTTAACTGAAAAAATAGATTGGGGGCCACAAATAGACAAAACAAGCCTCAAGCTAACACAGACAACAGAGGGGTTGGCCCAATTGTGGAGATCTGTAAAGTGCAAACAAGGGGTGCTGCAATGTACGGGGCTGAACTTTGGGGGCACTGCTCTTCAAGAAATATCAAATCTGAGAAGAACTTCATAAGGCAGCTATTTGGTCTCCCCCTTAGCTCCCCACTTACTCCACTGCGTTTGGACTTAGGGGTGAGACCAATCGCAGAGGAAATTGGCCTTAGACCTTTAACCTTTTGGCGTCGCCTATGGGTGACCCCGGAAGTGGCCCTATATAGGTCAGAGCTAAAGGAGGTATTGGGTCTTCCGGGTGTAGGGAAACTAGTGTGGTCTGCACACATTAGGGAGGTACTCCGTAGTATAGGTAGAATGAGCCTATGAAGTGACCCAGAGGTGGTATGTCCCGCAATAACAAGGAATGAACTGGTCAGAAGCTATAGGCGGGGCAAACTTGCCCATCTACAGGAGAGCTCAGCTACAGGCTTTATAACTGTTAACTTTATGAGAATTAAGGACAATTATATTTTAGAGTCTTTCCTGGACGACATACAACCAGCATTAACTAGGAAACTTTATGTGCAATTTAGACATGGTGCCCTTCCTCTGCGCGCATTTTCTAACAAATGGGCAGGCACTTTCTCTTTAGGGTGTCTGACCTGTAGTAATGAGGCGGAAACAGAACTTTATGTATTTTTTTCTGTCCTGGCTATAAAAAAAGCCAGGCAGAGATTGTTGATCATATTGTGCAGAAATCTGGGGTCCAAGCATTGCGAAGATGTATTTAGGCTCCTGACACATAATACCCAAATGCCAATTGTATTTGTTGTGCCGCGCTTTCTAATTTCTATGTGGTGTGCACGTAGGTCGCTTTTGGAAATCAACCCACGGATCTAAGCCAACACATTTTTTATATGGGACATGCCCCATTTTAATCTAATTTATTAAATGTAACCCTGTTTCCAACAGGTTTGTAGTCGATTTTAAACTTGAGGGTGCAGTGAATATTAACTTTAAGCATTTTATCACAAGGGTTACCTCTATTCTGTAGGTTGTCCCTGGGCACCAGAAGGCATGAGGTCTCATTGATGGTGGTGAGCAATGGCATATGTAACCAAGGACTCCATAGGGTCAACAGACTGTATATGTTGCTAAATTCTTAAAACTGTATACCTTTAGTATATTTTAACAGGGCATTACATATTTTGTATATCCCTTTTCGGATACTTAACGGGGCGTAGGCCCACCAATTATAGTTGTAATGTAGTACCTAGCTGGCTACTTGAATGTGTATTTTTTATAATGATTGTTTTGATGTATTGTATGATTATTGCATTTGCACTTTTATGGTCTATTGACCTAAATAAAGTATTCGAAATGAAATGAACTATTACATGTATGACTGGTGACTGACTGATCTACCCAACACAGGGGTACCCAAATGCAATGTTAGGATGATAAGAGTCTACACATAATAATTGAGGTGAGGATATGTATATAGTTGGTTAGACCTCATTACCCATGGTTTCTAATTTTAATTTGGCCAATATGGGATTATTAATTGTACACACTTTCAAGAAACATGCTGGACTTCACGTTATAATTTATGATTTAACAATTGTCATACTCTCTGAAAACAATCCTTAAATATGGCTGCTGTGGACATTGCTAGCAAATTTGACCTGATAGGAGAGGCGGTAGCACGTGATTGCTCTCACATCAGAGAGGGCGTTTAAACTTAGTGGCTGGTGATCAGACACAGAAGAGGTTAGTTCGAGTAATGGGGAAGGGTGTGGATCGCCCTTTATGTGATGAGATTTTGGGATGAATAATGATTGAATATATTAGAAATACAAATTTTCTCCACATGAATATAAGTAAGGATGTGATGCAAGTATTGGTATGAAAAATATGGTCACAATTTACTACGGACATGTGGTAACCTTAAATAACTAAGTGTACGGTTCCACTATTATTATAAACAACACGCTAAGAAGCCCGCTATGGAATTATGTTTGGACGGAGTACTGACATGACGATGGGGGTCACATGGTCTGTCGTCAGTCGGGAAGCCATGAGGTGTATGGCTGACTTCAATTTAAATAATATGGAGATGATATGGCACCATGCCGATATGCTGGTGGTAATACTGTCGTACATGTGTTGGCATGGGTGTACTCTCCCCTGCCTCATAAGAAGACTGATATGGTAAGGGCGCTATTTACAAAGATTGTGGTGATACAAGGATATTATAGAGTAGGTTTAACTAGAAACGAAGCCGGTTTCATTTGTGTATTACTCGCATTTGAGCCACGTGGGAACCCGATGTGGAGGGAGTCAATGATACAGAAACAGTATCAGTGATATGCAGCACAGAGGAATTTGGGGATTGATATGATATATATGCCAACTAACTGTTTTTTATATAGGTGTTGAAGTTAAACTCAATAGAAGGCATACTTTCATGGGGTTTTTCAATCTTCTCCAGATTCACGTTAATACTTTATTCTCTACTTACGAGTGATACGGAACATGCAGTAAATACTGGTAGGTTAATAATATGGTGGAGGCTATGAGTGTTTATGTTAAGTGGGATTATGTAACATGGAAAATATGAATTTGTTATTGCAGACCTTACTTATCCATTATTTGGAGAGAAACACAGCACGTTGAGTGAGGGTAAGACAAGTGGTATGATTTATTTGTGAGGTGTCTGAGTGTTTGGAATACCATGCAGCAATCAAGGGTGAACAACTATTTGCAATAGGATTAATGACATTGTGGCAAACATGATGCATGTAGCTTAAAAGACACATGCATGGTTTTCATGGATTTGTTAACGTTTTGGATTTTTAATTGATTGGAGGATGTGTACCATTACTTTTCGGTTGCAACATGAGACACCCGACTTAGGGGCCAATTACGATGTCGTTCGGAAAGCTTTCCGACCGAATCGGTTTAGGAATGGTTTCCGACCAACTCGAACGTGAGCTTTCCGAACGACAGATTAGGATACATTGCATGTTAAACTCCTACCAAGTCGGTCGGAAAGCAATCCACATGACCGAATCGTCCAGAAGCAAGCCTGATGTGAGCGACTCGTTCGGAAATGCTGAAGAATAGCATTCCGGTTACAAATCAGACTCGGTTTACCCAGTGACCAGATGACAATGCATCCGATGCGGTTTCGGAACTGTGTTGCTTTGTGTTACAAATGGCAAGTGGAAACTGATAAAAAAGCATTGGCAACACCAAATAATAAAAAAAGTTCAAATATTAGCCACACCCACCAATCCACCTACATAAAGGGCCAAAAACATGACCATGATCCTTTGTTACAACACAACTGCTAATAAGTCTAAGGAGTCACTACACATTCCCTGCTCCCTGCTCTCTGCCTCAAACACTCACACTTCACACACCACACAACTTGCACAGATTTTATTTCATAGAAATTCTTACAAACACACACTCTTTTTCATATTCACAGTCACCCTCACCTTCACACTCAGCCTCACCTTCATCCTCACCATTCCCCCAAGGAAGCAGCCCCAGTTCACAGAGAAGGAGTTGGAAGTGCTTGTAGATGAAATAGGCAGAGTAGAGCGACATTTATTGTGGAACCTAGTCCAACAGACCCCCTGTCCCAGAAAAATAGGATGTGGACAGGATAGTCAACAAGGTGAACACTGAAGCACCTGTCCCGCGCACAATGGATGATATCAGGAGTAGGGATTATGATGTGCGTAGGAGGGTCAAAAAACTGCTGGCCAGAGAACATGCTCAAAGCCAGCAGACTGGCGGGGGCCCTCCTGCACCACCTGTGCACTTCACTTCCTGGGAGGAGAAGGTGCATGCCATCCCTCGGCCAGAGAGCATCTATGGACTACCAGAAGCACAAGAGTCTGGTAATTACTTACTCCACATTCAAATTAAGTTACCAATTACACCTCCATAGTCATCACTGTAAAGGATACAGTGATACAAATGACTGTTTTTACATTTAAAAAAAACTAGAGTAAATGAGCGTGTGATGTGTATGTCATATTGATAAACAACATACACACAATGAAAATGAAAAGTCATACAATTCCTACCATGTACATACTTCTTACAAACTCACAGCAAAGCTTTGTGCTCCAAACACCAGTCACCAGTGTCAACCATCTTTCCAGAACATTTTCACTCACTCTCAGGAAAGCAGAGTCACAGGTAGGCTGGTTGGGATGGCTGGGAAGGTGGGTGTGGGCACAGGTCTGATGGGAGTTGTAGTCACAGCAAAGACTCCTCTTCTCACACAGCCCAACAAGCCTACCTGGAACTATGTTTTCCTCACAGTGAGTGGAAATGTACTAGCAAGATGGCTGACACTGTGGACTGGTGTTTGGAGCACAAGGCCTTGATGGGTGTTGCAGTCAAGTCAAACAGCAGGCACCAGTGTCAGACATCTTGAATGTACACTTTACTCATTGTCAGGACATCACTCTTCCTCATGGCCTGGTTGGGCTGCCTGGGAGGAGGAGTGTTTGCCCTGACTACATCTCCCATCAGATTCTGTCCTACACACACCTTCCCACCCAGCTCAAACAGCACACCTGGGACTATGCTGCCCCTGATGGTGAGTGGAAATGTACTGGCAAGATGGCTAACACTGGGGACTGGTGTTTGATACACAAGGCCATGATGGGATTTGTGGTCAACTCTGACACCAGGCACCAGTTTCAGACATCTTGATAGTACACTACCCCTCATTGTCTGAACACCACTCTTTCTGGTGTGCTGTTTGAGCTGCGTGGGAAGGTGTGTGTGGGCCCAGGCCTGATGGGAGTTGAAGTGACAACAAACACTCCTCCCCACACCCATCCCAAATAGTTCATCCGGGCCTATGGCTACCTGACAGTGTGGGGAAGTATGCTTGCAAGATGGCTGACACTGCTGCATGGTGTTGAACTTGAAGCCAAATCCCATGATGGCCTTGTGCTACAAACACCAGGCCCCAGTGTCAGACATCTTGCCAGTACATTTCTATTTACTGTCAGGGACTGCATAGTTCCAGGTGTGCTATTTGGGCTGGCTGGGAAGTTGTGTGGAGGACAGGGCATGATGGGAGTTGAAGTCAGTGCATACACTCCTCCTCCCACCCAGCCCAACAAGCCCACCTAGAACAGGGTTTCCCTGACAGTCAATGAGAATGTACTGTCAAGATGTCTGGCACTGCAGACTGGTGTTTGGAGCTCTAGGCACTGTTGGGAGTTGTGGACAAATCAGACACCAGTCACCAGAATCAGCCATCTTGCCAGCACATTGCCACTCACTGTCAGGAAATCAGAGTCCCAGGTAAGCTAGTTGGGATGGGTAGGAAGGTGTGTGGAGGACAGAGCCTGATGGGAGATGTAGTAAGTGCAAACGCTCCTCCAAGATGGCTGACACTACTGCATGGTGTCTGATGCAGAAGGCCTTGATGGGTGTTGCAGTTAAGTCAAACAGCAGGCAACAGGGTCAGACATCATGCTGGTACATTTTGCACCACTGTGAGTTCAGCATAGTTCATGCTGGGCTTTTTAAGCTGGGTGGGATGGTGTACGTAGGACAGGGCCTGATGGGACTTGTAGCCATTGCAAATACTCCTCCTAAAATCCAGCCCTGGTAACTCCTCTGGGCTTATACCTACCTCACAGTGAGGGGAAGTGGACCAGCAAGATGGCTGACACTGCTGCATGATGTCTGGAGCAGAAGGCCTTGGTGGGTGTTGAAGTCAAGTCAAACAACATGCACCAGTGTCAGCCATTTTATCAGTACATTTCCACTAACTGTCAGGTAAGCATGGTTCATGGTGTACTGTTTGGGCTCGGTGGGAGGAGGAGTATTTGCCCTGACTACATCCCTCAGCAGGCCCTGATCTACACACACTCTTCCCACCAGCCCAAACAACCCACCTGGAACTCTGCTTATCTGACAGTGAGTGGAAATGTACTGACAAAATGTCTGACACTGGGGACTGGTGTTTGGACCTCAAGGCCATGATGGGATTTGTGGTCAACTCTGACAACAGGCACCAGTGACACACATCTTGATAATCCATTTCCAATCACTGTCAGGAAAACATTCTGCCATGTGGTCAGTTTTCTCAGTGTGGCAAGAGTGTGTGTAGGACAGAGCCTGATGGGAGTTGGAGTAATGGCAAACACTCCTACCCCCACCCAGCGCAACCACTTCATCTGGGCCTATGGCTGCCTGACTGTGAATGGAAGTGCACTATGACTGACACTGTTGAATGGTGTTTGTTGCACAATACCTTGTTGGGATTTGGATTCAAGTTAAACACAATGCAGCAGTGTCAGCCTCCTTGCTAGTACACTTACCCTCACTACCAGTTAGCCATAGTCTCAGAGGAGTTAGCTAGGCTGGGTGGGAGGAGGAGTATTTGGAAAGGCTACACCTCACATCGGGCCCTGTCCAACATACACCTTCCCACCCAGCACAAACAGACCAAAATGAACTAAGCTTCCACAGTGTTTCAAAATTTACTAGCAGGTTGCATGACACTGGGCACTGGTGTCTGACTTTTCCACAATTACCAACAGGGCCTTGTGCTCCAAACACCAGGCACCAGTGTCAGCCATCTATGTCAGTACATATCCACTCACTCTCAGGAAAGCATAGTTCCAGGGGTGCTGTTTCTGCATGTGGAAAGTGTATGTGTAGTACAGGGCCTGATGAGAGATCTGACCAATGCAAATACTCCTCCTCCCACCCAGCCCTACAGGCCCACTATGACCCATGCTTTCCTGACAGTCAATGTATTGACAAAATGCCTGACACTGTGGACTGGTGTTTGGAGCACAAGGCCATGAGGGGAGTTGTTGTAAAGTCAGACACCAGTGCCCAGTGTCAGGCATCCTGCAGGTACATTCTGGCACACTGTGAGTTAAGCACTGGGTGGGAGAGTATATGTAGGACAGGGCCTGATTGGAGATGGAGTCAGTGCAAACACTCCTACTCCTACACAGACAAATCAGCTCATCTGGGCATATGGCTACCTGACAGTAAGAGAATGTGTACTAGCATGATGGCTCACAGTGATCCCTGGTGTCTGAAGTGAGTACAACTGTCATCATGGCCTTGTGCTCCAAAGACCAGTCCTCAGTCTCAGACACCTTGCTAGTCCATTCTCCACTCACTGTCAGATAGCCATAGGCCCAGATGAAGTGGATGTGCCATGTGGGGGGAGTAGTGGTTACCATTAATCCAAATCCCATCAGGCAATGCCATATACACACTCGTCCCACCAATCCAAAACAGCAGTTCTGGGAACCTGCTTTAATGAGAGTGAGTGGAAGTGTACAAGCAAGATGTCTGACACTGGTGCATGGTGTTTGGAGCACAAGGTCCTGATGGGAGTTGTTTTCAACTTCAACACCATGTAGTAGTGTCAGCTAAGTTGCTAGTCCACTCACCCTCACTGTGAGGTACACATAGGCATAGAGGAGCTAGTGGTGTTGGGTGGGAGGATGAGTATTTTTTGTAAATAAAAGTACCACCATTCCGGGGCCCACACACACATTCCCACCCATCCCAAACAGCCCACCTGGGACTCCACTTTCCTGAGAGTGAGTCTAAATGTACTGACAAGATGACTGATACTGGGGAGTGGTGTGAGGAGCACAAGCCACTGATGGAAGGTGGTCTAAAGGCAGACACCTGTCCCAAGTGTCAAACATCTTGCAAGTACATGCCACTATTGTTGGTAAAGCATATTTCCAGATTGGATGGTTGGGCTAGGTGAGAAGGTATATGTAAGACTGGGCCTGATGGGAGTTGGAATAACAGCAAACACTCCTCCACACATACAGCACCACCACTTCATCGGGCCTATGTCTACCTGACAATGAGTTGATGTGTACCAGCAATATGGCTGACACTGGGGACTGCTGTCTGCACCTATCACAACTACCAAATGTGCCTTTGTGCTACAAACACCAGCCACCAGTGACAACCATCTTGCAAGTACACTTACCAGCATTGTCTGGACAACACTCTTCCCGGTGGCCTGGTTGGGATTGGTGGGAGGAGGAGTGTAAGTTTCACAAATACACCATAAACACTCAAACCTCAGTTCATTAACGTAGTTTGCCACAAAATGGCAGAAAGCACAGTTTGTGATCTCATCTGACTATGGAGTAAATGGACAAAACACATGATCTGTGTATGCACAAAGCTAAGCAGTCACACATTTTGCTCCTCACAGCCATTCACATGTGTATAATGAGATGAGAACAAGAAGCACCTCACTCACACCATTCACACAAGTTCAAGGGTAAATAAACAGAATGTGAGTGTGTAGGTAGCCACACCTATGTGACTGCCAAAGACATGCACTAAGCCAAGTACACAGGCCTCAAAGATACAAACTTTGGGAGATAAAGAGTACGTATGCCACAGTGAAAGCACAGATGTGGACAACACCAACCCACCTGTGTCATTCACAGGGTGTCACGAACCAGTCAATATCTTTGGACATGTAATTTGAAATAAACACAACATGCCCCTTTATGCACATAGCTAAACATGTTCATTAATCCCTACCTTGTCTGAATTGCATTGTTCTCCAAAAACATAGGCCAGCATCATAGATGAAGGAGGCCAATCTATCTTCCCTAACTCATTATTCGGTTCAGTCATCTATGTGACCAAGAAGATCACAGAAGTCCAGCTGGGCCTGTCAGCTCCTCGCAAGAGGGAAGGGTCCTGAACCCTGAACCCCCACATGCTCCGCATCCTAGCGGTGGTCTTCCCTGACCTGGATGGTCAGTTGAAAGCCAAACAGCAGCAAGGAGGGGGTGAGTATGTTTCTTGTTGCACAGTTTTCTTTAAACATGCATGTTGTAGTATCTTAGGGGCCTATTACGATGGCGGTCGGAGGCACCACTGCGGTGCTGGTGGTGGCGGAAAATGCTTTTTTCCGCACGCCAGCAGCGGACCTCACGCCCGCCATATTAGTATGGCCAAACATAGCCCATTTCCCGTCCGCCGCGGTGCGACGCTAACCGCCATCAAAGTGCGCCCGCCACCGCGGCTGTGGGAGCCAAAGGAGACTCACCGCCATGCGGAATGACGTCCCAATCGCCGTACAAATCAGGATGCCCCAATCAGCCAGTCGCACCGCAGCGGAGAAACCGCCCAACCAGAGACGGCGGAAGCATCACAGCGGAGCGCGAAACCAGAGTCCCGGTCCCTTCCACCCGGTCCCGACCGCAATGGATCCAGCTCTACACCTCTTCCCGGCGCTGTACCTGATACATCACCAGCAACTCAAAGCCCGTCGCCGCCGCAGGTACGCAATAACACAACTCCGCACACAAGCACAACACACAACACATGGGCTGATATAGGGTTCCTGTCTACAACAGACACCCTGGTGGGGACAGGAACACATCCACAAGCGTACCCACACATGTCCTACCTGTCACCAAATCACCCCTCCGCATCCAGGTCACCCATCTACCGCGATCATGAAGTAATGTCCCGGTCACGTCACCGCAGCGGTGAAGACACTGGAAAACATGCGCACAATGCAGAAGGCAGGGCCAGCGCCAGGCATGGGTAGTGCACAAAGACCACAGGGCCACACCTCCACCCTCCACACACCAGCCCCCCCATGAAGGGACATGCCATGTGCCCCTCCTGTGCTCCCCCATGCACAACAACAAGCCAGGTGAACCCACACCCTGCACCACACACCAAACAACTAGGAAGACAGCCACAGCAGGAGTGGCTGCAGAGGAACACACAGCACAGAAGTACAGGGCCAGGGCAACCCACACACCACAACAACACCACACACATGGCAAGAAGACTGAGTCCAAGCAGAAAATGAACACATACACAGATAATGAACAATCACTCCACTCGACACACAGCCTGCCACGTCACACAGACATACCCCACACTGACACACAGCCACATACACAGACCACATGCCAGCAGCAATGGAGTACAACATATAGGAAAGCTAAAGTGAGGTGCCCACAATTGGAAGGCCAAGGAGCTAACTACCAAGCATGTGTACATCACATGCAAGACAAGGAACATATAAGAACACCCTCTGCCCATCAAATCACACATGGCTGGCACAGTGAGTGAAGTCAAACCACAGTCACCTCAGTGCAACAACTCAGGGAGACAGCAAGGCAACCCATGGATAGGCACAGGGATGAAAGGAAGGCCCTGAAGTCAAACAGTGAACAGCCACACATATGTATCCAACTACTTGACAGGAGCATGTCAGCAGCACAACACACAGAGCCCATTGACACACTCCATGACTGTCAAACACAAGTAGGAATCTTCACATATACCCCCATCACACCTGCAGCACACAACACCAGTGCCAGACACACAGAAGGGTGTCAATAAAGTCCAGTCAATACACAGACAAACAATCACACTCCCTGGGGGCACCCACAAACATCACACACACACAGGGATGCCAGAACCAATATCTGCACAAAAACAACAGCCAAACACATAACTCAACAAAAACACACACAGAAGCACAACAAGACCAGACATGAACTGTGCAGCCAAACTGTGGAAAGGCAATGGGAGCACAGACAGAAAAGGGAGTGCACAACCCCATCAGTCAGGAACAATGCACAGAAAATACCACAACACAGACAAGAAGTGCACCATCACAAAACAATCATGGACACAAACTGGGAGAAATGGGCATACAATGACACACAGACGGACATACCACACCACCCATCAAGTCAACATGATGTCACAGTGTACCACATGCAGGGGCACATGTACGAGAATGACAAGAGACAGCTCAGATATGAGAGGAGTAAACAACAAGGACGCACCCAACACAAGCACAGGAACTAGAATAGACCTAAGTTCATGTGGCAGACACACAAGTAAAGCACACCACACTGGCAACACACATCTGAATGAAACACACCACACCAACAAAACACACACACTGACATGCAAATAGAACACCACACACAGAGCATCTGTCATCTGCAAGAGACAACACAGCCCAAACACTGCACACAGCCACATCAAACACACAACAGAAGCACATGCCAATAAATCACATTGCAAACACAGCAGGACATCAGGGGATGCACACCAGGCAAGGACAAGGCAACATACACCCACAGCACTGCATGCACACCAAGCAGTGTGTGCACACCAAACATACCGGTCCCACACAGATATGAGTGACACACCATGAACACCCACAACAACAATCAGAACAGCACACTGACAACATCACACTCAGGAAGTGAAGCAGTACCTCAGCAAACACACATACACCTAACCCAACACCCACAGATGCACAAGTCTGGGACACCAAAGTGGAAACAACTTGACCAGAGGACTGTGCAGCACAAACAGTTGAACTGCATATGAGCAACCATGACTGCTAAACAGTACAAGAAAATAACATATAACCAATTGGGAAAATGTCCTGAGTGGCACATTGGTCCTGTGCAAAGATCTGCACCACAAAGTACAGTGTTACAAATGAAGTGATGGGGAGGCACACACACAGGCAACCCAAGGAGACAGCTGACATAAAAGTGAAGTGGTGTGTACGTCAGTAGTGGACATGGCAGGAGTGTACCATACACAAATAGATGGAGTGCAGACTCACAATGGGTAGGCATCTGAAGCACAGATAGGGGATGGTATGACACCACACACCACATGCCATACTGGAGGCAATAAAGCCCCATGTGACAGCAATGCATGAGAAAACACACCCACAATGTCAGTGTGGCTGAGCAGGGATGCACAGTGAGTACAAACAGCATCAAGACACATGGATGATCAACAAAACACAACACTGACTTGACAGTGACATACTCTGCATACTCACAATTGCCAAAAACAACAAGTAAGAGTCAGCCAGAACTGCAAGGACACACCAACATACTGCACAGTGCACAACATACAACACACACATGTGCACACAATCACAATCACAGGGCTGAACAATTACACAAACAGGCACTCTACTCCTGGGTGGCACATGTGTGTAGTTCACATTGCAGGTGCACACAGATATCAAAACTCATGACAAAGTCACCCCCTTCACACTGCACACTTCCTGACCACCCAAGTGCACACATTGAATGTAACCCATGTGAATAGGATGACTGACCATCACAAGATGACCATACACCTACACAGCTGGGCACACATAAAGTAAGATCACACATACATGATGACCCTGGCCAGCCTGCCTGCAATCCTGTGGATAGAATCCCACTCTGTGCTGGTAGTGCATCCTAACATAACTTGTGTACAATTTAGCAAACCTGAACACAGAATCATTAGGATAACAGTAGATCATCACAAACAACCATCAGTGCACCCCCAAGCCTCAGAGTCAAGAAGAACTGAAATGCCTCCCACCTCAGCCAAACTCTGAAATAGTGGAACTAGCAACTGGCAACGTTAAAGTGGCATACAGAGCATGTGTCACATTAAACCATACCCACACAGAAAACCCTTTATTTAGCAAGGAGACTGACAAAGCAGACAACAGGAGCAACTGTCTTTATTACAAATTTCACAGATAGGCATCAAAAGTAGAAAAGAGCAAGGCCAGTGGCCATTCCTAACAGGAGAGTAGGTACATGAGAAGCTGCACAGGGAATGGGCACACACAGCAATGTACAGCAAGGCCAGTGGCCAGTCCAAACAGCAGAGTAGGTACATGAGAAGCTGCACAGGGAATGGGCAAACACAGCAATGTACAGCAAGGCCAGTGGCCAGTCCAAACAGCAGAGTAGGTACATGAGAAGCTGCACAGGGAATGGGCAAACACAGCAATGTACAGCAAGGCCAGTGGCCAGTCCAAACAGCAGAGTAGGTACATGAGAAGCTGCACAGGGAATGGGCAAACACAGCAATGTACAGCAAGGCCAGTGGCCAGTCCAAACAGCAGAGTAGGTACATGAGAAGCTGCATAGGGAATGTGTGAGACTGTACACAGTCATGGTCAGCAACACAGCTGGGGGATAACAATGGGCAGTACAAGCACCGCTGTGGGAGAGACAGGTGTGTGAGGGGGATTTACCCTCAGACTTGTCTGTCAGTCTGACTGGGAGCTGGATGAGTGTTGGAGCCAGTTGGACGACTGGACCTGGGAGAGAGCGGACCAGCTGAGCTTGAGGCATCAGTGGCTTTGGGAGCCGGAGGGCTGCTTGGACCGGGTGGTGTGGTGGCCCGTGGAAGCGGAGACATGCTGCCATGAGACACAGTGTGGGAGGGAGAATGTTGAGGGGTACCTTTCCACTTCTTGGGGATTCGATATGGAAGTGTGGTCTTGGTAGGAGTGGGAGGAGGGGCGGCCACAACAGGCACACTCACCACCAAAGCTGCATCAGGTGCAGACGGTGGCCCTCCCTCTGGGGACATGCTGGATCCAGCTGTTCGCTTGGCCTGGCCTTGCCTTTGCCCCTCCATCCCCTGTTTGCCAGGTTTTCCCCCTACAGTGCCCGCATTTCCCTGCTTCACAGGGCTTTGGATGGGAGTTGAGGTTGTGGGTGAATCTGCCTTGGAGCTCTTCTTATGTGTACTTTTAGCAGGCACCACCTTCTCAGCGGGCACGGAAACTGTCTGCTTGTCTTTGCGAGACGCTTTTGGGACAGGAGAGTCCTTGGCTGGGGATGCCTCTGAGGCATGTGACCCTGAGGTCTGCTTCTTGGCTTTGTGGCCCTTGGTGTCGCCTGACGGGCTTATGTCTTTGCGCTCTGGGGTGGCTTTAGTTTTCTGTGGGGATGGTGTCTGCACCCTGGACCGCATGGGCTGCTGCTGCTGCTGTGTGCTGCGTGTGCTGTATCTTGACCTTGAGGTCTGTTGTGCGTGGTCACTATCGTCAGATGTGGCCACTGGCAGGGGGGTGGACAAAGGGACTGGAGATGGATTCCGAGATTGTACCAGTTGAAGGGCTGCCGTCACTGCGGAGGACAAAGACTGGACAGTCCGGTGTAGCCCTCCCACGTCTGTATGTATGCCCTCAATGAAAGCAACCACCTGTGCTAACTTTTTGTCGTGGTCTATGAAGGCATTGAGGAGAGCTGTCTGGCCCACACACAGCTGGCGCAAAAGGTCCACAGACTCAGCACTGATGGCAGCCGGGGGGACAGGGACAGGGGCAGCGGTGCCTGGGGTGAAGGACACTCTTCCCTGCTTACTGGTGCGAACACGGGCAGCAACAGTGGAAGTAGCTGGGAGGGTGGGCACTATACGCTGTGTGGTGGAAGAGGAGGCAGAGTCCCCGTTCCCTGTGCCCGCCAACATGGATGCGTCACCACTGGCGTCAGATGACGTTGAGCTTTGCGTCTCTGGCTGTGATTCCTCAAGCAGACTCCTGTCCCCCTCTGAGGTGCTGGTCACATCTGTGTCACTGTGCCCATGTGCAGCTGTTGTGCTTGATGCCTCACCACTGGTGTCCGTCCCCTGTCCTTCCGTGCCCACGGAGATGCTGCATGAGAGAGAGAGATGTAGGGTCAGTTCATTGGCATCAACAGAACAAACATATGCAAGCAAAGCATCACTGAAGATGAAGAAATCTACATGTTGCACACCACCCAGTGCAATTACATTGTGCACCCTCAATTCTGAACTCGAACAGTGCATGTAAACAAGAAAACCAGGCATAAGTGAGCCATGTGATGACCACACAGCACAATATCCTGCCGGTGGCTCCGTTCAACCAGACACACAAATAGCTCTGAGCACACCTAGGGCCCTGATGTGGGCAAGGATGAACCCCACAACATGTTGCCCCTGTCATATCTGGATGGAGCAGAAGGGGACAACACAGATACAGACTCCAACATAACAGTCCACAATGGCCATGAGCTCATGCCATCCACCATGTTGTACTTTGGGGCACAACTACTGTAGCACATTTGCGTCAGATGTCTAAGCCTCACAAATCTGAGGTCAGGCAATGCACGCATTAATGAAAGCACACTGAGATTAGGCACACTGTCATTCCCTTCCATGTGATTTCCCAGACTACCCCAATGCAGACGATACCTGAAGCCCACGACTCAGAATGCAATGTCAATGCCCAGTACTCAAATCACACTAGGAAGTACAGGTAGGGCAAATGCATGACAGCTGCACCCAGCACAAAGGCCACTTACAAGCCACTGCATCACACTACCAACATCACATAGCCGAGTGCTGTCCCAGGCTGTGAACACATGCAGCCACTCACAGCCAAAGTCACCCTTCCCAGAATACTCACCCCTAGCTTCCTGCTGATGCTCCTTCAAACGTGCATCCAGCTCAGGCTGTGTCACGGCCAAGATGCAGGCCATTAGTGGTGTCATGCTGCGTCGCGCCAACCTGCCATTCTGAGGGAGCAGACCCAGCATCATCTCCGCCACGTTCTTGCTCAGCCGGCAGATGTCATCCCACCTCTTGTAGCAGTGGGTGTGCCGTCAGTTTGAGACACCCACAGCCCGCACCTTGCATGCAATGGCCCTCCACACGGCCTTACGCTGGTGTACTTTGAGCTGCAGGCATGGGAGACAAGAGGGGGAAAACATCAGTGACACAGTGTTATGTACCAATATCTCTCAGTACAGTAGCATGATACTGACTCATACCAAATCCACAGATATGTCTAACAGAGACAAGAATGCATCTCACATGGTACAGCAGCATGGGAGAACCTCACGTAAATGCATGCAGGTGTGAGGATGGACACAGTACCTGCCCATCTCATACACATGCAGGATGCCAGCACATGAAGTCATGTCTAGTCTGCCCACATCTACTGTCCATTGTTAGGTAGAGCAAGACATACATTACATATCAACATATGTTGGGGGTTAGACTCACTGTGTCCAACACTGCGCAGCCCTCAATGTCCTTGCCCTGTGAATGGCTCACTGTGTCATGGAGGTCACATTGAGGGACATGAACTCACAAACCCACACCCTTCTCACAAGGCCTGTCGTGTGCAAGCTACAGGGCTGAGATGGCTCATTGATGGAGATTAAAGAAAAAAAGACACATGTAACACTCTGTACATTCAGTGATGTTTCCTTGTCAGTTTGGGCGGTGACTGTGCAGGCCAGGTGGGCTCACACTGAAAAGGACAACAGGGACCCACACAGCCATTCACACAAGCAATCACTGTCCTGACTCCTGCATTGCCAACTTGCTGCGTCACTGTATGGCTGACAAGACAATACATGTCACTCAAATCTTGATGTGCAGGCAGGTAAACATGTGAAATAGGCTACACACCCCTTCCTCCTGGAGAAAGCATGCTAGGCAGTGCATGACATAACCCCACCCTCTCAGGCACATACGTCAGCAGCTCAACTTCATGTGTGCCCCCCCTGCACTTTCACTCACACTGTTGAAGACTTACCATGACATTTGGGGCACCATACAGCCTTGGATACTGTGTGAGCACCTCGTCCACCAGGACCTCCAGCTCCCCGCTGGTGAAGGGACTGGCCCGGATCTTCTCAGTCCTCGCCATCACTGTGGCCAGGTGACAGCAGCAGCAGCAGGTGGTGTTGAGGAGTGGCAGGCAGCAGTCCCTGGAGACAGCAGCAGTTGGTGTTGAGGGGTGGCAGGCAGCAGTCCCTGGAGACAGCAGCAGCAGCAGGTGGTGTTGAGGGGTGGCAGGCAGCAGTCCCTGGAGACAGCAGCAGGTGAGGGGTCTCAGGCAACAGGCTCTGGAAGCTGTGGAAATGTGAGGCTCCCTCCCACACATATATAGCCCCCTGGGGCAGTTTCAGTGGTTCCAAGCTGCTGCAATTGGTGTTGCAGGTCAGCCTTTTTCAAATGCATCCAATGACCGGCTCCACAGTGGCGGAGCACGCCTTCCGCGATTTTCAAAATTGCATTAGGCTACCGCGATTACGGTTCCCATTGGCTGCAATGGCATGGGCATTGGCGGTGACACACCGCTGGGGCCAGGTGGGCACTACCGCGGTGGTGCATTTTTCAATTGCATCAAATGAAGGGCCCCGCGGTGGCGGAGCACGCCTTCCGCGATTTTCAAAATTGCATTAAGCTACCGCGATTCCGGTTCCCATTGGCTGCAGGGGCATGGGCATTGGCGGTGACACACCACAGGGGCCAGGCGGGCGCTACCGCGGTGGTGCATCTTTCAATTGCATCCAATGACCAGCGCCGCGGTGGAGGAGCATGCCTTCTGCGATTTTCAAAATTGCATTAGGCTACCGCGATTTGGGTGCTATACATTAGTGCCTGTGACCGTGATTTGGGTGGCGGAGCATGCCAACCACCATTTGGCAATACATATATATGTCTCACTACTGCGATTGTGTTCTAGGGATTGGTGGTGACCCACCGCTGGTGCCAGGCGGTAGCTACCGCGATTTGGGTCCCATACATCGGTGCCTGTGACCGTGATTTGGGTGGCGGAGCATGCCAACCGCCATTTGGCAATACATATATATGTCTCACTACCGCAATTGTGTTCTAGGGATTGGTGGTGACACATCGCTGGTGCCAGGCGGTAGCTACCGCGATTTGGGTGCCATACATTGGTGCCTGTGATTGTGATTTGGGTGGCGGAGCATGCCAACTGCCATTTGGCAATACATACATATGTCTCACTACCGCAATTGTGTTCTAGGGATTGGTGGTGACACACCGCTGGTGCCAGGCAGTAGCTACCGCGATTTGGGTGCCATACATTGGTGCCTGTGACCGTGATTTGGGTGGCGGAGCATGCCAACCGCCATTTGGCAATACCTATATATGTCTCACTACCGCGATTGTGTTCTAGGGATTGGTGGTGACACACCGCTGGTGCAGGCGGTAGCTACCGCAATTTGGGTGCCATACCTTGGTGCCTGTGACTGTGATTTGGGTGGTGGAGCATGCCAACCGCCATTTGGGAATACATATATATGTCTCACTACCGCGATTGTGTTCTAGGGATTGGTGGTGACACACCGCTGGTGGCAGGCGGTAGCTTCCGCGATTTGGGTGCCATACATTGGTGCCTGTGACCGTGATTTGGGTGGCAGAGTACTTTGTCAGCACCTATGGACACATCATGCTGTGTCAATGGACAATGGGCAGTCATCAACAGTGCACAGTGGCCACATGATTAATGGCACATCATTGTGCACACAATGCCAGTGTAACATTTAACACACTGCTGTCTACACATGCCATGTTTGTGTATGTGATTTAGTACATTGGCATGTACTCACTCACATGTCACTTGTGATATTGATGGGCATGTACACAGAATAGTGTTGTTATGGACTCTCAAATGTGTACACATGTCAATGTGTGAAAGTGCTGTGAAAAACACAGTGATGTATGTCTTAATGTAGTATGTGCAGATTTGACTGTCTTGTTTTTTTGGATCATGCACACACTTGTTTACGCTCAGCCTGTGGTCATTGTGTTGTTGATGTGTGCCATGTTCAACTTATGCCTGAAGGTGTGTCAGGTACAGCAGCTAGGTATGAGACAGTGGTGTTGCAGTTTTACACATATGCTGTATGAAATACTCTCAGGCCTGCTCATGCTAGATGTGGCCATATCCCTACGTGCATTCGCATAGTCAGATGTTGTTTCGGATGTACTTGCTGTGTGAAAGGGGACAAGTGTACGAGTAGTGTAGCCGAAGGTGTCCCTACATGTAAGCTGCTCTGTAACTCAATTGTGATGACAGTCATTGTTGGCGTTGTGTCAGTCAAAACGTAAGATGCTGTACACATCTCATGGTGTATTGAATTGACATGTGTCCACTTTCATCTCAACTAGGAGGAGACCAAATCTGCATCGTCCCTTCACAGTGCTGGTAGACATGGAGGATGAGGAGGTCATCCAGAAATTCCGTCTGGATAGAGCCACCCTACAAAACCTATGTGTTATGTTGGAGCCCCACCTGCAGCCTCGCAGAACATATCCAACAGCTTTCACACCAACGTCTAAGGTGATGGCGGCCCTGCATTTTTTTGCCTCTGGATCATTCCAGCACACGGTGTCCAGCGCAGGTGGGATGTCGCAACCTATGTTCAGCATGGTGCTGCGTGATGTCCTGTCCGCTATGATGATATACAAGGACAGATATATCCCTTTCCCCAGGGGGCCTGAATTGGTGGCTGTGAAGGGAGACTTTTATGCCCTTGGACACATCCCCATGTTGTTGGTGCCATTAATTGCACCCATGTTGGGCTTGTTCCACCACAGGCACGGGAGCACATCTATAGGAATCGTAAACATTTCCACTCCATAAATGTGCAAGTGGTGTGCCAGGCGGATATGATCATCACGCACGTGTGTGCCAAATTTCCAGGCTCAGCCCATGACTCATACATCATGCGTAACAGCATTGTACCACAGCTGATGACTAATCTGCTTCCTGAGCGTGCATGGATCGTGGGTGAGTATGAAGAGTCCAGTAGTGTGCTGTGTGTGTGACATGCTGTCCTCTGCCACAGTATTATTACAAGGTTTATCTGTGTTTCTCACACCTAGGTGACTCTGCATATCCCAACCGTCCTTGGTTGCTGAGCCCACTGCGGAATCCCAGGACACCAGCTGATGTACGCTACAATGATGCCCATGGGAGGACACGTCGTGTGGTGGAGAGTACTTTTGATCTCCTCAAGTCACAATTTTGCTGCATGGACAAGACCGGAGGTGCACTCATGTACTCTCCCGGTAAGGTGTGTCAGATTGTAGTGGCATGCTGCATGCTCCACAACCTAGCCATTCGCAAGGATATCCCCCTGATCCTGGATGATGATGAGCAGCCAAGGCCCCCACCTGCAAATCAACCAGTGTCCAGTGATGAGGACAGTGGAGAGGAGGATGGTGTTGACTTGCGTCAACAGCTCATCAACCGCTACTTCACTTGAAGGTGAGTGACAATGTACAATGGACCCATTGTCTGATGATGTTGCTGTTGTTGTGAAGGTGTATGTGAGCTTTGTGACTGCAGCCGGTTGTTGACTCAGTGGTGGCTGACAATGTTTATGGGACAGGGTAGTTTTGAACATCTACAGGATGTGTATGTTGGCACTTGTTGCTCATTGTGATGTGTGCATGTTGTATTAGCTTTATGGTATGTGTTGTGTGATGTCTGTGATGCCACACCCAGACTAGTGAATCTTGTTCTGTTGTGTTTTCCTAGGTCCCTTCAGCCTCTCCTTGCCTACATACATTCCATACTCCTGGTACATTTTAATCAGGGTGTTGACTGCACATCCTGAAATAAAGACGGAGCAGAAACAACAACATGTGTGTAAGGAGTATTTATTTACAATGGTGCCATATGAGGGAGGGTGAACATTTACATTGAGGTGATTAGTGAAGCAGTGAGTTGACAGTTATGGTAAATGAGAGAATCGAGTAGTCACCACATTGATGTGGCGACCCAGTCCAACAGACAGATGCCATTTACAAGGCAGTGTGGGGAAGGACAGTCCAAAAAGTCAATGCAGTAGTGAAGAGTGTTGCCATCATGGCTGACGTTTGGCAGGTGCTTTGCCACGGGCTACTCCCAGGCATTTTTTGGGATGGCCCCTTCGTCGCTTGGCAGGGGGGGCCTCTGCTGCAGGGCCTGTGGGGTCTGAGGACTCACCCCTCTCTGTGGCCGCAGGGGAGGATGTTGAACTGTCATCCTGCAGCCCAGCAGGGGAGGTGGAGGTGTTGTTTGTGGCGCAGGCCTGTCCCTCAGTGCCGCCACTATCTGGCCCAAGAGGTCCACAATTTGTCCCATGCGGGTGTCCATGGAGCTCTTCAGCAGGAGGAGCTTGCGGGAATCTTCTTCTGACCGGGCCGTTCATCCCTGGGCCCGTTCATATGCCCCAAGGACTCTGTTTATGCTGTCCTGGGCTTCGGTCCCAGGCTCTGGTTGTCTGTGAGTGACCCTGCCACTCCCACCTGCCCTGCTGCCACGGACCTGTTGCATCACCACTGTAGGCACCCGCATCCTCTCCCTGCCCTACTCAGTTGGTGGTGTGGGGTGGTCATCCTCTGGGACAGGGAGGGTGTTGCAGGCAGCACTGGTGGTGGTGGTGGTGGTGGTGGTGTAGGATGCACAGGCCGTAACAGCAGGGGTCTGCGTAGCTGTTGGTGTTGCTGCAGATGTGGTTGGGGGGACGATGGGGTCTTGGGACCGGTTGCGCCCTGGCACACCAGATGGGCCGGCTGCGAGCTCCTCGTCCTCTGAATACCGGGAGTCAACATCCGAGAGTCCATGTTCCGTGGGGAGACCGGCTCTGCAGGTTGCTGGTGTTGTCCTCTGCAGTCATTTCTTGGTCACCTGTGGGACAGATGGGAAATGGTCATTGTAGTGTACCCCGCAAGCTTTGTGTTAGCTGTGTATTATTCACTGTTTGTACACCACACAGTCGACTAGTCATCACATTGTTTGTATGCGCACTACTGTGCCTCCTGAGATGATGTTGAGGTACATGCATTAGCTGTCCATGCTGTGAGGTGTCACAACATACCATGCGCTACGTGCATGTTTTGTGATTACAGGGACATGTTGCCATCTAGGGACTAGCGCAACAAAGCATTTCTGTGACGCCTCTTTGTTGATCACTCTGCCCTGGCAGACGTTACATCTGAGCATGAACTGGCCATTGTCATCTCATGCATACCTTTGTAATATCATGTGCAAATCTGAATTTGTACCAACAACCATGCTTTCTTTGTTTACATATGGTCCTTGCTGCTCTGGCCACATGGCACTTACACATGGCATTCAGTGCTGTGCATGATTGTGCACAGACTTTCTTCTACATGTGAATTGATGTGTCACACTTTGGTTGCTGTGACAGTTACATTTGCTTAGCTGTCTGCACACTGTGAGTGGCAATAGGATCTGTGTGTATTTTTTGTGTGATGAGAGGGCTGGTGTTTTCTTATGGCACCATGCTTTTTGGGAAGAATTGCTGGGTGCATGTATTAGCTACTCACCTGTTCTGTTTTCACATTTGGGTTGGATTTGTGTCACATCTATGTGTGTGTGTGGTGGAGGCTTCCATCCTGCTCAGGGGTGGGACAAGAGGGCATAATTTGT
Organism: Calotriton arnoldi; assembly: GCA_963921515.1. NCBI lineage: Eukaryota > Metazoa > Chordata > Amphibia > Caudata > Salamandridae > Calotriton > Calotriton arnoldi. Next base: position 122,220 of record CAWUFW010000337.1, read on the forward strand.
CTACTAACCTGTTAGTTTGAAGTGGACAGTGCAATGACTGACACATGCATCTGGGTGGGAGGGAGTGCTCCATCTTGATGAGCTGGGGAACAAGGGGGCATGGTGTGAGTAGTACTGCAGTCTTCCCATCCCCAATCCCCCCTCCCTGTTGAGATGGCTACCTACCTGTTAGTTTGTTTGTAGTGAGACAATGGCTTCCAAATGCTTCTGGGTGTGGAGTGCTCCATCCTGCTCAGGGGTGGGACAGGGGGCCTGGTGGGAGTTGTTGTACAGGCCTCCCACCCCCAAACAGCCCTCCCAGGGAAGATGGCTACCTTCCTGTTTGTTTGTAGTGAGACAATGGCTTCCAAATGCTTCTGGGTGTGGAGTGCTCCATCCTGCTCAGGGGTGGGACAGGGGGCCTGGTGGGAGTTGTTGTGCAGGCCTCCCACCCCCAACAGCTCTCCCTGTTAAGATGGCCACTTACCTGTTAGTTTGTTTGTAGTGAGACAATGGCTTCCAAATGCTTCTGGGTGTGGAGTGCTCCATCCTGCTCAGGGGTGGGACAGGGGGCATGGTGGGAGTTGTTGTGCAGGCCTCCCACCCCCAAACAGCCCTCCCTGTTAAGATGCTACCTACCTGTTAGTTTGTTTGTAGTGAGACAATGGCTTCCAAATGCTTCTGGGTGTGGAGTGCTGCATCCTGCTCAGGGGTGGGACAGGGGGCCTGGTGGGAGTTGTTGTGCAGGCCTCCCACCCACAAACAGCCCTCCCAGGGAAGATGGCTACCTACCTGTTAGTTTGTTTGTAGTGAGACAATGGCTTCCAAATGCTTCTGGGTGTGGAGTGCTCCATCCTGCTCAGGGGGGGACAGGGGGCATGGTGGGAGTTGTAGTGCTATTTGCCTGGGCACATACAACCCTGTAAATGTTGGCTACCTTTTGGGGTGATTCAGATGTAGTGGATGTTACATCTGTGGGACATGTGTTGGATATTGTGGTGCATATGGATATACTTGGGCCTCTGAGATGTAGCTTTGTAGTTGTGCTGGAAAGTACATTGCTGTGTAATGGTCTACATTTGTTTGTATTTACCAGCCTCCACTCCCCCGGGTATTCCTGTGAGACTCTCTGGATGCAGTATGGCAAGCACCTTCTCCTCCCATGCAGTGAATGTTCTTGGTGGAATGGGAGGGCCACCGCCAGTCCTCTGAGCCAGCTCATTGTTCTTGCTTCTCTTCTTTTTTGACAACACTCTTCAGGTCATGCCACCGCTTGATGATTTCCTGTCTGTTGCGCGGGATGGTCCCTACTGCATTGACCTTACCGACTATCCTTGCCCACATTTGATTTCTTCTGGCTAATGGTGTCTGTTGGACCAGGTTACCAAACAGTTGTGGTTCTACTCTGATTATCTCATCTACCATGACTGTCAACTCACTCTCTGTGAATTTTGGCATTTTCTGTGGTGCCATGGTGTGTGAAGTGCTAAGGGGTTTGAGGTGCAGGTGTGTAAGTGGTGGGGGTGGGGGTGATGTGTATGGTGTGTGATGTGCAGAGGGGTTAGAGGTGCAGGTGTGGAAGTGGTGGTGGTGCTGTGTGTGGTGTGAGTAGTGATGGTGTGCAGATTTGCCTCTCCTTTGTGCTCTGGTGTTGGGTCCTTCAGTTGTGGAGTATTGCAAAGGATTGTGGTCAGGGAAGGGGCTGGTTTTATACTCAGCTATGTGGGTGTGTCCAAATGGGGTATTGCTGTCAGGTGTGTTGTGTGGGTTGTCCTGGGATTTGGATTTTTGTAGTTGCCATGTGGTTGTGTCATTGGGGTGTGTTATGTGTTTTTGGGTGCATGGCTAGTTTGCTGTGTGCACTTTGTGGTCTTGTTTTGAGTTTTTTCTGTCGACCGTCATATTTGTCACGGAGCGTCCGCAGCAGTGGCTATGCTGCAGTTCTTCCGCCGGCTCTCCCATTCATCACTGTTAGCGTTTTCGGGGTCGGTAACAGCGGAACGTACCGCGGTCACATCGGGGATATCCTAATTTTCCGTGCGGTGTCTCCGCTGTCCTGGCGGCGGTTTGGTTTTTTTCCTCCGCGAATCCGACCTCTGCAGACAGGTTTTCGCCTTCTCCGCCCGCTACGGGCGGTTTTTAGGTAGCTCTTACCACTGCAGTCGTTTTTTTTGGGCAGTAGATCCTAATCTGGCTGCCGGTTTTTCCGCGGTACCGGCGGGCAGTTGTTTTCCGCTACCATGGCGGTCGGGGTGGTTTTCCGACCGCCATCCTAATAGACCCCTAAGTCTGCTAGCCCTTTTACAGGTCGGAAGTCAGCCAAAATCAATGTTCAGTTTTAAAAGATGCATATGCACAAGGATTATTAGATGCACGGTTATACCCCTTTCATCAGGGACATGTGAGGAAGTTATGTTCAGGGTAGTGGCAGTAATGCCATGCTCATGTGATCAGCACAAATTACAACAACATGTGCATGGAGATAACCTTCATGAGTAATGCAATTGCTCGGCATGTGTCAGCACATTGACTAATGTATGACCTGTTCTCAGTGTGGTTTCTACAAATCTGTGAAGTATGTTTTTGGAGCACTCAAGTGTGAAAATCCCATGCTATACATCCCGGCAGCAGGTGACATCTATGTTGAGGCCTTGGTGAGTTTTGCTTGGTCAGTGTGCCAATGTTAGGTCCCAGCTGTGGTGCTCAGTGTAATCAAATGTATCCCATGGGCTAATTACAGGTATGCTTACTCTGGTCACCTGTCACACTTGCCTTTCACATGATTGTGTAGAAGATTCCATTCACTCCATTCAAAAGAGTGAGTCCTTGTGTCTGACTCTGTAACAGTGGCAACACATGCCATTCACTGTCAAACATAGGTGGTCCCTGATGGAAACATGGCTGAAATGGTAAGGTATGATATTAGATACACATTGACAATGGTTGACATGTGTGTAAACACTCTTGACTATTCAGACTTCAGGGCTTTGTAAATCATGTGTATGATGCATCACTGTCAGATTGAGAGATGTCAAATGTGCATAATTTTGGAGTAAGTTAACAAAATGAGATGGAAAACAAGAGCAATGTAAGCTTACAAAGTGTGCAATATGTCGAAAAGAAGTGAGGGACATTCAGACTTGGACCAAAAAAATAAGGACTTCTGCAGTTTAGACAGGATTGGTACACAGTGTTGACTGGACTCCTGAAGAATAGAGGTTCGGTACTAATAGTCTATACAGACAATGCACCCAGATGGGCCAGTGGCATGGTGTTCCACCTGAAGCATTGTGAAGATGCAGTCATCGGACTTCGAAGTGTGTTGACCATTGTTCACATCTGAAAATGGTGAGCTGTTCACAATGTGCACAACATTCTGATTCATCTTCATGACACTGTGCATAGATCACACAAGACAGAGTGCCACGTGCCTCTCACCCTAGCTATGCTTACTACCTTGGTGTCTCGACAATAAGAGTCAGATGTGTGACCTGACAGTAGAGAACCTAAGTTACAGGACAAATGAGCACAATCACTGCTATTTGTGTGATATGACTCATACAATGACCACACCAGCTTAAAGTTTGACAAGGAAGTCATTTGACCTGTAACATTCGAGCCAATGGTTCACAAATTGATGACTAGGGATTGCAGAATGGATACCATGTCTCAATTCAATTGTGTGAATCCTATTTCCATTGTACGTTCTAAACTCCCTTGCAGGAGATGAGACATGTATGTCAGGACACGAGAGTGTCAGGAACAAAAGACGATACATCACCTGCTACATAGTGAAGTAGTTGACATTGTGGTTGTGGCATTTGAAGGTGATACACCCAATGTTGTAGATAGCATCATGTTTGAGGGAGCAATGGTTAACTGGCATACTGACAAGTGCCATGCACTGAACTATGTCAAAATGTTATGGCACAAGACCAAATGATGTTTTTGGTTGATATGTGGAGATTTGTGATGACACCTATGTGTCAAGTACATATGGATGACTTATGTGAATATTTTTCATGCTTTTTCACAGCATCAGTACCGGCCAGTGGAGGAGACAGTGCCACGGACGAAGGGGAAGCAGCTTGCCAGACTGGGTCCAATGCTGAGTCGGAGGAGGAGGGACCCAGTGGCGCAGAGGATGAGGGGAGCCACACTGGGGGCATGTCAGATGTAACATCTGCAGGATCTGAAGCCTACTCCAGCGATGACTCCCTTTTGGTGGTGGATGACCCAGGGACTAAATGCTCTACATCGGAGTCCACCACTACCATTACCATCTCCACCCTCCCAGCTGCTCCCAGGCCCAGTATCTGTGGCTGCTCTCCTAGAAGGGGAGGCAGCTCCTTCATGCCAGGCACCTCACCCTCTCCCAGGTCTCCCCTGCTGCCCTGAGTGTGGAGGCCATTGACATCCTGAGGCAGATCTCTATGGGGCAGACAGCAGTGCTGAATGTCCTCGAGGTGCATACTAATCATTTGACACAAACGGTATCATTCCTGGAGGGCATTCACTCTGACATATCTGCCCTCCATAGATACAATCAGGTTCTGGCCTCCACACTGACAGCAGCAGTGTCCCAGCTCCCACTGTCCCATCCCCCTCCTGCCTCTTCCCTATCGACAGTCCCAACTACCCTCCCTGACCCAAGCACATTCAAACGTACGAATGCAGCCACATCAACAGCCACACGCAGCACATAAACACACAGACACAAGGAAAAACCCACACATGCACACTCACATGACAGACAGCACACTCGCCACCAGGGACATACCAGCAGATAACACACATGCATCCGCAGACACTCCACAGACAACAGAACCCTCTGCCTCCAAAACCCTGTCCCCTCCCTCTCCTGAACCCCCTCTGACCAGACACTCTACCTCTGTGCCCTGGATCACTTCCTTACACACACCTAGAAACCCCTTCCCAAGACGAAGAGGCAATCCACCCCCAAGCCCAGCAATCTACATCTCCCCCTGAGAAAAAACAAAGCCCAAAATCACACCCCACCAGTAAATCCACCCGATCTCCCAAGTCCAAAACCCCTCTACCAACCCAAACTTCCCCAGCCCAGTCCAATACCTCCTGCACCAAAAAACCACCTCCCAAAAAGTCTGAGCCCCTCCCTATTCCAGTCTACACCACAGAGAATTATACTATCCCCAAAATGGTCAAACCCAGCCCATCCCCCCTCCATCTAGCTCTCCCACTACAGCTGCCCCCCTCAATCTGAGTCAACTACTGCAGTGGACCCACAGCCCCCTCAATCTGGCACTACCACTGCAGTGGACCCACCCACACCGCATTATCCCATCCCTCCCAAAACCCAAACCAGTCCCCCTTAGACTTCTTCCCTTGGTGCCTGACCTGCCCCCTAGATGCCCTTCCTGTGGGAGGTGTCCCTTTGCTGTCAAAGTGCAGGCAAGAAGTGAAGGCAATTACAAATGTGGCCCTCAAAGCCATTGACTTTCATTGGACTGGCCATTGGCCTATTTCTCGACACGTCATATGCCGAATAAAGCTGTGAACAGACAGAATATCGATGGAGAAATATAGAGTGGCATGAATATCGAATCAAGAATATCGAGGGTGTAAAATATCGAGGTAAGTTTTATTGTTGTTAAAATTATAAATTTATGTGTAATATAGAAATATCGATTTTGAAAATATTGATGTAAAAAATATTGCTGTTTTTATTGTTTAATGTTTAAAATCTCTTTTTAATATTTTAGTAGTACTTCTTTTATATTTATTGTAACTAGATTGGTAGTGATGGTTCCCATAGACTGAGAAGAACCGCACAATCAAGGAACAGAACAAATATATCACATTATACTGCAATGAAGTGTGAAATAATTTTTTGTTGAATTCGACAGTATTTTATGGGGTGCTAGCTTGGCTCAAACGCACCTACTACCAAGAGATGCTAATTTACACAAAAGAAAACAAATGTGTATGCAAACCCACATTTATAGAGCACTGATGAGCACACCCTTAGATGTTAACAATTGTGGCACGGCACAGTGGCAGATTTCATGCTGGATTTTTGGAATATAAGAATAAAAAATCGCAATATTGAAGAAACTTTGATTCTTATGGACTCTGTATACTGTCTGATCGCTGTGATGGATAATATCTACTGAGTAATTGTATATATATATTGGATATAAGGTCTTAGTGAAAATAACCAATACATTATTGGATTGTTAACATCTAAGGGTGTGCTCATCAGTGCTCTATAAATGTGTACTTCTTTTATATGTATACATTTCTTTTTTAATGTTAAAATGTATGTTTTTAATGTATTTCATTTATTTTTAGGAGCGGGATATTGGGTTAATAGGGGATAAGGGTGGGGAGTAATTTAAAAATATTTGTTTAAAGTACTATTTATTTTTTAAATGTTATGTACAATTTTAAGAGCAGAATGTTGGGTTTATAGGGGATAAGGGTGGGGAGTAATTTAAAAATGTTTGTTTAAAGTAATTTTTCAAAGTTTAAAAAAAATATATTAATAAAAAAATACAAAAAAATCCTAAATTTAAAATGTAAAAGGTCTAAATATTTTCATGTAAAAAATATAAATTAGTTTTTTAAATTAAAAAATATTTAAACAAAAGTATATCATTAAAATTATGTTTATTTTTATGTATATATTATTTTTTATTGTTTGTTTTTGAAATGTTTAAAAAAATTAATAAAGTTTTTTTGTTATTTTCCTAATTTGTAAAAATATAGAAATGTAAATATTTAATAGAAATGTAGAGAAATTTAGAATTACAAATTTAAATTTATTTTGTTTTGGATAGAAAAGTAAAAACATTTTTTCTAAATTTTTAAATTTTAGAAAGATTTTATTTTTATAATGTAGTTTTCTATAAATTTTGTAGTTATTTTTTAATGTTCTTAACAATATTTTGAAAAGGTTTGTGTTACATTTTTAAATTTTATAAATATTTGTATATTTATTTAAATTTGCTATTTTTAAAGTTTTGGAAATTGTTAACTTTAAAATGTGTAAATTTTTTTACATTACTTAGGTGTCCATTACGATGTCGGGCGGATAATAATCCGCCACCAACCACAGTGGCGAAAATCCGCCCGCCTACACCCTCTGAATACCGACCGAGCAATTACGATGCTGTGAACCGAAAACCGCCGGATGCGGAAAATAAACAGAAAAAACCGCCCGCCCATGTCCGAGTCCAAGTCCATCCGCCCGCCACGGACGGAAAGACGCACGAAAAGCCAAAACCGCCCGCCCTGACGACCGAGACACCGCCCATCAAATTAGGATCGTACCGACATGAGCGCGGGAAATCCACAAATACACCGCCCGCCAGCGCAAACAACAGTGACGAAAATGGATACGGCGGAAGCCCTGGCGGCCACCTCCATGCACAGAAACCATCCGCTGACGAAAACAAACACACACAACATGGCTAACAAGTCCACACAGCAACCCACGCACAAAAATCAAAACACAGTACACATCCCTGAAACACCCCCCCCCCTGGACATACAAATCAACTACAAATCCCAGAACACCAGCCACAACACACCTGAAAACAACAGACCATCATGACACACCCACATAGGTAAGTACAAAACCAGCCCCTCCACAGACCACAACCCCCTGCAACATTACAAACTGAGGACGAAAGCACACAACACAGCGAGACAGAAAGGACAGCAGCACACCACAGACACGCACCTATCACACCCATCACAACCACCACCACCAAACACCTGACCCACAAACCCCCTGCACATCACACACCACACACCGCACCAGCACCACAAACACCAAAACACACACCATGGCATCACACAGAATGCCCAAGTTCACTTCCACCGAGCTGACGGTCATGGTCGACGAGATCGTCAAGGTGCACCCACAAATCTATGGCAACCAGGTCCAACAGACACCACTATCCACCAGAAACCGGTTGTGGAGCAGGATCGTAGACCAGGTCAATGCAGTCGGGAACGTTCCACGCAACAGAGGAGAAATTAACAAAAGGTGGAACGACCTCAAAAGCGTGGTCAAGAAGAAGGAGAGCAAAAATCGAGAGCTGGCTGCCAGGACTGGCGGAGGGAATCCCGCGCTATTCAAGACCTTCAAGGCGTGGGAGGAGAAGGTGCGAGTCATCATACATCCGGAGATCCTCACCGGATTACCAGGGGGAGTGGAGGCTGGTAAGTACAAACAAACGTATACCAGCACACCGCTATGTACTCACATGCACAACCACCATCCAATAGCTCCTAGGGACAAACACCCCCATGTCCAGTACACAATACACAAGACATCACCCACACATGCAACAGACACTCACACACACTCAGCCCAAAGCTACCAACTAACAAAACCATGGGGGCATGTGTACAGTCAGCCAGCACCGCAACTACCACCAGGTCCCCTTGTACTCCAGATGCACCAGAAGGAGCACTCCCCACACCCACATCCATGTGTCCGCCATAGCTGCACTGACCGACAATGAACAGGTAAGTAGCCAGAACACAAAGACAGTGGGTCGGAGGGGGGACAGCTGAAGTAAAACACCCACCAGGCCCCCACTACCACAGACCAGCAAGGTGGAGCACCCCTCCCTCCCAGTACCATGTGGCATCCATTGCATTGCGCACTCAGAAACAACCTGTAGGTGGGAAACTGTACAGGGCGGGGCGTCTGTAGGCATGAGGACTGTACTACGACTGACACATGGGACATGACATGTAGCAGAGGAACACGCAGCACTGCTCCCAGTCACAATCATGAGACCAATGTGCACACGGACATGTTCAACAGAGTCAAACCCCACATGACCTATTACAGATACAGCAACACCTAAGGAGCCACGTCTGCATGTACAAGTCCCACTGGAGCACAGACCCACACAGAAGGCACTGTGCCACCCATCACACACATCAGCAACACCATCGAAGTCCTGTCCATGTAGTCCTCACTGCCTGTCACCCACACATCGTACAACAACGCCCACGTAAGACAGACCGTACTAGAAGTAACAGCTTGGAACCACAATATTGCACACATAGACAACCGGACCCATGAAACACACAGGCACACAATGCACATGCAACATATCATCCATCTCATCTCACAGCCACAATGTCATGATAGGTATGACATCCGAACAGCTGGCCCTCATACAGTAGACATGCAAAGATACCTGCCCATGACAAATCAAGTGCCTGCAGTGACCGAAGCGCACGTCACACTGCGAATAACGACACACATAACATAGTCAACACCCCAAGAGCACAGCACTGATGCACATGTACCAGGGCAGCGCGCACACAAAGGAATTGGCCCATCTTCAATACGACGTGTGGCACACAACAAGCACGAACTCACAACATTGCTACCAATGTGATGTCCATGAATGAAAACAGTCAGCAGATATTCCGGCCATGTGAGACAGACACACACCTTTGTCCATGCACTGTCACGTTGCCAGAACACATGTCATGTTCTGCACCCATTACCCACAGCATGTACCCCAAAAGCATATTTCAACACAAGAGCGTTTAGGGGGCAGTACCCCCTTCTGGCATCAGCGTACCTAAGCGTTCCATCCCTCCCCCTGAACCATCGTTCAACCCAACATCGCCGATGGTCCTGGAGCACGCATACACACGAGCCACAAAATGTAGGAGCATAGCAACACACACCCATCGGCATTGCCAATCCGTCCCATGCCACATGTCCACATCACACAGACCCATTGCCCAGCCCACGCATACACACATCGTACATCCACACACACGCCACTGGGAAACCTGTGCACGACAGTGCACGAACTGTGAATGTCAGACAACCAATACATACTTTGCTAGGTGCAACACAATGACCCATCTCATCCTCCCCACAGGTGCCGAACTGCTGGATGCTGGAGAGGGTGACAGCAGCCATCACAGCCAGTCCGCAAGCCCCCGACCCGGACTCACGGATGTAGAGGAGCTGGACACCTCTCCGGACACGGACCACCCAGCAGGCCCATCTGGAGTGGCAGGGCACAACCGCTCCCCAGGGCCCCTCCTGCCTACCAACCCAACACCCAGGGCTGCTGACCAGTCACAGACCCCTGTGCCACAGCCGTAGCGGCCACCACCACCGCCGCAACCACCACCACCACGCCATCCCTCGCCACAGCCCCTGCGCAAATGTCGGCACGGCCGTCGGGCTCCACCCTGGGAGCCAGAGCGAGGACCGTGGTGAGCAATGTGGCTAGTGGGCAGGTCGGTGGCAGCAGTACTGGTAGGAGGAGCAGGGTCAGGCCAACGCCAACTGTGCCTGGGAGCCAAGCCCTGCCGCCAATCGACAGAGTCCTTGGGGCCTATGAAGAGGCCCAAGGCGAATGGGCCAGGTCGGCAAGCGACATGCGGGAGGTCCTTGCGGTGTTGAGGTCCATGGACGCCCATATGGCCCAAATCGCGGCCCTCATGGGCCAGCTGGTGGTGGGGGAGGGCACAAGCAAGGCCAGCAACACCACCTCCGCCACCACCTGCTGTGGCGCAGGCTCGTGCAGCATCGAGTTCCCCTGCGTCCACAGCCAGTGAGCACTCCTCAGCCACCACCAGTGGAACAACAACACCCCCCCCTACCAAACGTGGAAGGGGCCGTCCGAAGAGGAAACAGGTGTCCAGAGAGGACTTCGCCCGCACCAAACGCCAGTGAGTCAGCCAGCCACCTTGACCACCTACTGCATTGACATGTAATACGATCCTACCCCACACTACCATGTGAATGGCATGTGTCTGTTGGACTGTGGACATAGAACTCCATGGGTACACCTTGACCATCACGCAGCCATGACCGTCAACTCATTGTCACAGCATGAACCACATTTGTCATCACCTTGCACACAATCACATGTCACCGCTGTTAATAAATACACCTTGATCACAATCGGCTTAATGTGTCCTGGGTTTATTCCACGGTGTGCAATCGCCATCATGAGCAGAAATGCATCTGCTGTGTGGCATGTCGATAGGACAGGAGAGGCTGCAGGGACCTAGGGGTGAAAAACAGAACAAGAGTACATTCAATGAGTGTGTCACACACTCATCACACAGTACTTGTCACCAACTACAAGCAATGCACACACATATCACAGAGCAACAGGGCACAATGCTACAGCCACTGTCAGTGGCATACCAACCTGGACATGGACCATTGACACACAGCACTCAGTGAACAAAAGGCCCCCGTAACAGAGCACACATACACCTGCACAACTACAGCTACATTAGCCGTCGTACATGGTCACTCACCGTCAAGTGAAGTAGCGGGCGATGAGCTGCTGACGCACATTCACAGCTTCATCCTCTCCACTGTCCTCTTCACTGGAGCTGTCCAGGTCTGCAGGCTGGGGCCCTGGTTGATCTCCGTCATCCACAATTAGGGGGATCTGCTTGCGGATCGCCAGATTGTGCAGCATGCAGCAAGCCACTATTATCTGGCACACCTTCTGTGGGGAGTATGCCAGTGCGTCCCCGGTGCGGTCCAGGCATCTGAACCTGGACTTGAGGAGGCCAAAGGTCCGCTCAACCACACGTCTGGTCCTCCCATGTGCCTCATTGTAGCGTACATCTGCTGGGCTCCCAGGACGTCGTAATGGGCTGAGCAGCCAGGGCCCATTCGGGTAAGCAGAGTCACCTGGGTGTGAGGGACACAGAGAACCGTTGCAATTCCAACTGGACACGACAGCATCGCACAGCCAGCACGCTACACTACTCCACATACTCACCAACAATCCAGCCACGGTCCGGTTGCAGATCGGTCATCAGACGCCATGCCCTCAGCCGACTACATCCTCCTAGGGGACCTCAACTTCCACCTGGAGAACAACAACGACAGAAACACCACCGCCCTGCTGGACAACCTCGCCAACCTCGGACTCAAGCAACTGGTGAACACGCCCACCCACTACGCCGGCCACACGCTTGACCCCGTCTTCTCGTCCAGCAAGCACATCTCCTTCAGCCACGCCACCGGACTCCACTGGACCGACCACAGCTGCGTCCACTTCAGCTTCAGAAAGACTGCGACCCACCACCACCCGCAACAGGCTCCCCGCCGGAGCTGGAGCAAGATCACCGCCGAGCAGCTCACCGCCTCCCTCAGCCAGAACACACCCACCAACACAACGGACCCAAACGAAGCAGCCAGCAACCTCGCCAAGTGGCTGACCGCCTGCGCCGACGACCTCGCACCACTAAAAACCCTCCCAGCAGACCCGGAAGCAAGAAAACCCCTTGGTTCACCAACGAACTCAAGGAATCCAAGAAGAACTGCCGCACTCTCGAGAAAACCTGGCGACTCGACCAGACCACAGACAACAGGACCGCCCTCAAGCACGCCACCCGCAAACACCACCAGCTGATCCGTGCCACCAAGAAGTCGGCACTCAAAGAACGACTGGACAACAACGCCCATGACAGCAAGGAACTTTTCAGCATCGTCAAAGAGTTCTCCAACCCCAGCGCCGGAAACAACGACATCACCCCTCGCAAGACCTCTGCAACTCACTCTCCGCGTTCTTCCACCGCAAGATCACCGACATACACAACAGCTTCGACGCACAAACAACGCACCCTACCGCCGAACCAACGCCCGCCACCACCACCCTCTGCAACTGGACCCCGATCAGCACCGAAGACACCACCCGCACGATGAACTCCATCCACTCCGGATCACCAACCGACCCCTGCCCACACCACGTCTTCAACAAAGCCGACGCCACCATCGCACCCCATCTCCGGGACATCATCAACTCCTCCTTCCACACCGCCACCTTCCCGGAGAGCTGGAAGCACGCCGAGCTTACCGCCCTCCTGAATAAAAACCAACGGCGGACCCCACCGACCTCAAGAACTACCGTCCCATCTCGCTCCTTCCGTTTCCGGCCAAAGTCATCGAGAAGACCGTCAACAGACAGCTTGCCGCCTTCCTCGAGACGAATGGATCCCTCGACCCCTCGCAGTCCGGGTTTTGGGCCAACCACAGCACCGAGACCGCCCTTATCGCAGCCACCGACGACATCAGAACCCTAACCGACAACGGGGAAACAGCTGCCCTCATCCTCTTGGACCTCTCTGCGGCGTTCGACACCGTCTGCCACCGCACCCTAGTGAAGCGCCTCAGCAACATCGGAATCCAAGAGAAAGCACTGGAATGGATCATCTCGTTCCTCGCCGGAAGAACCCAGAGAGTCCGCCTCCCCCGTTCAGATCCGAAGCCACCGAAGTCATCTGCGGCGTTCCACAAGGATCCTCACTCAGCCCAACCCTCTTCAACGTCTACATGAGCCCCCTCGCAGCCATCGCACGCCGACACAACCTCAACATCATCTCCTACGCCGACGACACCCAGCTGATCCTCTCCCTCACCAACGACCCCACCACCGCCAGAGCCAACCTACACGACGGGATGAGAGACGTCGCCGACTGGATGAGGAACAGCCGCCTTAAACTGAACTCAGACAAGACGGAAGTCCTCATCCTGGGCTCATCACCCTCCGCCTGGGACGACTCCTGGTGGCCCCCGGCCCCTGGGCACCGCGCCCAAGCCAACGGACCACGCACGCAACCTGGGCTTCATCCTGGACTCCTCCCTGTCGATGACCAGACAAGTCAACGCCGTCTCATCTTCATGCTTCAACACCCTGCGCATGCTCCGCAAGATCTTCAGATGGATCCCCACTGAAACCAGGAAGACCGTCACCCAGGCACTCGTCACCAGCCGACTGGACTATGGGAACACCCTCTACGCCGGAACCACAGCCAAACTTCAAAAGAGACTCCAGCGCATCCAGAACGCCTCCGCACGACTCATCCTGGACATCCCCCGACACAGCCACATCACCGCGCACCTGAAAGACCTGCACTGGCTCCCCGTCAGCAAGAGAATCACGTTCAGACTCCTCACCCACGCACACAAGGCCCTCCACGACCTGGGCCCAAAGTACCTCAACGACCGCATGACCTTCTACACGCCCACACGCCAGCTACGATCAACCAGCCACGCCCTCGCCACCGTACCACGCATCCGCAGAACCACCGCCGGAGGAAGATCCTTCTCCTACCTGGCAGCCAAGACCTGGAACTCCCTCCCCACTCACCTTCGGCGAACCCAGGACCATCTCTCCTTCAGGAAGCAGCTCAAGACCTGGCTGTTCGAGCAGTAACTTACCCCCTCCCCCAGCGCCTTGAGACCCTCCCGGGTGAGTAGCGCGCTCTATAAATGCCGTGATTGATTGATTGATTGATTGATGCTGTTGCGCATGATGTGCGCGTCATGGGCCGATCCTGGGAATTTCGCACACACGTGTGTGATCACCATGTCCGCAAGGCACACCACTTGCACATTCAGGGAGTGCGTGTGCTTCCGGTTGCGGTAGAGGTGCTCGGTGGCCTGTGGTGCAACAAGGCCAACATGGGTGCAGTCTATTGCACCAACGACGTGGGGGATTCGTCCAAGAGCATAGAATGCACACTTCACTGCCGCCAATTCACGAGCCCTGGGGAAGCGGATGTATCTGTTCCTGTACAGCATCATGGCTGACAGTACATCCCTGAGCACCATGCTGAACATGGGTTGGGACATCCCACCTCCACTGCCCACTGTGTGCTGGAATGACCCAGTGGCGAAGAAATGCAGTGCAGCCATCACCTTAGCCGTGGGGGTGAATGCTGTTGGATACACCCTGCGAGGACGGAGGTGGGGTTCCAACAAGACACATAGACGATGCAGGGTGGGTCGGTCCAGACGATATTTGCGGATGACCTCAACATCCACCATTTCTGACAGCAATTGGTAGGGGCGATGAATGTTTGGTCTCCGCCTAGGAAAGATGGAAGTGAACACATGTCAAAGCAACACGCCACAAGGCATATTCACATACACAGAACATAAATGACTGAGCAGGCAATTGAATGACAGAACGGCTGACAAGTAGGGACAGCACAGCCACAATACACTTACACAGGTCCCCTACCAATAGCAATGGGCAGTGACACACACCATTGCTATGAGCATGCACATGGGTAGTTAGGCCTTAACAACTTGTAAGGCATGCTGAAGGCAACAGACTGCATATTCGGTAAGCTGCAACACCACGGCAACATGACTAGCTGCTGTGCATCACACTGCTTCTGAGGCTGGGTGTGTAGGGCACACACCAACAACGCTATGGACACAGGCTGAGCGGCCAAAACAAGTGGGACCGGTGGCACGAGGGGATATGAGACAGTCATTGATGTCCCTACTGCACCCTAAGTACAGCACTGTACGGATCACACCTCCAGAAACATTGACAGGTGTACACATTGACAGCCCCATGCCGACACGGCTGTGTGCTTGCAACTACACATCACAAGTGACACGTAACATTGCACGTGCCAAGTGGCAGATGTACATAGTGAAAGATGGCATGTGTGTGCATATGCATATCCCATGCTCCCATGCCAATGTGTACATGATGATGTTCCTACATACATGTGGAGGCTGAGCACTGGCCGTCCCTGCCTATGCACACGACATGTTGTGGCCCTGTCCATTGTGGACCTGCACCCACACGCAAATCATGGCCACACCTGCAGATGCATTGCGCACATTATACTGTGTGGTGCACATGGCATCAGCGGACTGTACCCGGCATGGGCCAGGCCCTTACGGCCAACTCCAATGACCCTCGCGGTTGCACCCTGCGTGTTCCACTGTGGAGGTAGGCGTCCATGGCCAGCTGGGAGCAGGCCAACGTCTGCAATTGCAGCTGCCAGACATGGTACACGAATCGCAGCAGCTTGTACCCACTGAAACGGCCCCAGGGGGTAATATGTGTGTGTGAGTGGGACAGGCATGACCACAGCTACCTGGCACTGCAGCCTGGCACCCCTCGACGACAGCTGCTGCTGCCACCACTACACCTACACGTGGATGACGCTGAGGACATGTCCAGGTCCACTCACCAGCGAGGAGCTGGAGAACCTGGATTCCGTGCTCCACGCACACTGCACATGGCTATTCCTTGCGAAAGTTGTGTGTGAGAGACAACTGCAGTGGGTGTGGGTGTGCATGTGGGGGACACACATGTCGTTGCTCCTCAGCACTATGAGTCAGAGCCTGTGGAGTACAGACATGCACTGCACACCATGCTGGCTGCAGGTGGCATGGGTATGTGAGCTCTCGGGCGCTTTGACCTGTCTGTCCCACCCGAGTGGTGGTACATGGCAACTTCATGTCAGACATCCAGTGACACAGACAATTGGCAATGCAGGTCTCAGTGCACTTGTTGGTCGTGTGGAAGTCAGGCTGGGGCCATGCTGCCCTTCTCAGTCCCAGCAGGCCTGGCCTGCACATTGACTGCACAATGCCAGTAGGTGCCGACACAGACTGCCTAGTGGGTTACATGTGCCTCCTGTTCAGGACCCCCCGGATGAGCGCTTACTCTGCACTGTCGATTGGACACACCATGACTCGTGATAGGGATGTGTGTGAGAGATAGTGGCACTGAATGTGACTTTCGTTGCGGGGTGGGCCATGCACAGGGCGAGTACGCTGATGGTTGCGCAGTGTTGGTCACAGTGGGTACACCCACAGAGATGTGTTGCCTTGTGATCTTTTTCTAGGTCAGCCTGACAATGGACAGTAGATGTGGGCAGGCTACACATTGCTCGATGTGCTGTCTATGTGCATGTGCATTCACACCAGGCACAACTGCCCCTGCACATGTGACCCCTGCTGCACTCAGTGCTGGGTCTGTTGAGCTGATGCACCATCTGTGCGTGGGGCAGACAGCTCTGCTCACTTCCGTCATTGCCCATGACATCACTTTGCCGCAGGTGACATGGTTCATGGAGGGCCCACATGTACGCGTGGGTGGACTACACAAGACTGTCCAATGGTTATCACCCCCAGTCAGTGCTTCGAATGGGAAGTATGTGGTGCTGGTACTCATTTCGCTGTGTCGAGTGTGCGGGGCTAGGTGCGGGGCTACATGCAAGACATGGGTAGGTCATCGGCTTATCTACTAGTTGCAATACACACGAGACATGTCTTTTACTGACCACATCAGGGGCATTCCTTAAACTAACTGAAAGTCAAACAGTTATCTTTTACACTGTCCTCATGGCCTCCCCTCGCTCACACCAATATGCATTTGCACATGAGAAGCTTGCGCATGCACAAGCAGCTCCAAGCTCGCCCCAGAGAGGCCAAGGAGTGTATGTGTGGGTCCATTTGTACATGTGGTCTGTCTCACGGTATAATTAGTGGCGTTACGCCGTCCACATGCGTGGTGCCCCGACTCGAGACCCGGGCAACATTGACAATGCATGACAGGCTCCGCAGTCCGGATACACCACCTGCAACACACAGAGGCTGTAGCTGCCCTAGCGGGCCAGTCCGCGTCCAACTGGAGCTCATGGCCCCACACATTCACTCTTTGGCCTCTCTGGGGCGAGCTCGGAGCTGCTTGTGCACGCGCTGGCTTCTCTGTTGCAATGGCATGTAACGTGTGTGGGTGTATTGTCAATGGGTGGGATGGTGCGAGCCACCTTCCGTGACGTCACTGCTGCTTGTGATGTGTGCGTCCCCCACTACTTCCATTTGACTTGTGCCATACTACACATTGTGGATGTGTTGCCTGCGTGATGTGACAAGGATGAGCGCGCCATGACCTCTCACCCACCATGTTCTACTGCCATCCCGTGCCCTGGATTGCCTGTGCAAGTGGACAATGTTGGGGATACACCAGGTCGACAGGGGATGTGAGTGCCTTGGCAAGGGCCTGGCGGACGCGCAGCAGTATCCGGCATGTCCACGGAGGGTGGGCTGACGTCTACACTTGATGCGGCATTGTTCGTGTGCCCGCCTGTTGTGCCCACACGAGTTCACATTCGTCACCAGACAGGTGGTCTTTACAGATTCCCAGGAGTGCGCCAATGTACTGGTCCTGAGTCCTCCCAACACAGCGTGTTTCAACATTGCATGTGCGCACCTACCCGTCACACCAACCCACCTGAGCCATGCGTAACTCCCGCTTAACATGACACATGTGTGTCTCCCACAGTTGTGCTACTCATTTAAGTTGACATCCAATGACAGTGGACTACATGGTCATTTCACGACTGCCGTGTACTTCACACACTCTCATCCTCTCTCATTCGTACTTGTGAAATGAATCAGCAGAGACACATTGTTGCTTCAAGCCATGTATTGGGACTAATGTCCTCTGTGATGCAGTATAGTGAACACTACTGGCAGCGAAGTGCATGTGGAGGATATACTCAGCATGATTATACATAGCATAGGGTGTAGGGGTACAGTGATTAGTTGTTGACTGTGGGATGTGGGCTTCAGAGTTCCAACTGCTTAGCCGTTGGTGTGCTAATGTACATTTGCTAATTACTGTGGTGCTGCTGACTGACACAGACAGTATACATTTAGCCTACCAGTCTGCTTGTCATCATGGGCACAGTGCATCTCAGTTCCATGTTACAGGTTTGCTGCTATGGTTACTCATACACACGTGCGTGGAGGTGACATCAGGGCATGGGCTTACGTGCATGCAAAGGCGTCCCACTTGTTGTTGCGATGTGGTGGGTACTGGCCATGTCACAGTCACTGGGCTCATGTTGCTGGTGGATGCACTTGGTGTCCATGCAAAGGTCCTGGCACGGACGTTCAGAGGGAGGTGTGGTGACAGCTCTCACATACTACAGCAGGACGATTGCTGTCCACTGACCGGTGCATATGTTCATGGGCGCAGGATCCATATCATGGCATGGTTGTACGTGCAGTTCTGTCCATGTGGTTGCCATACACAAATCCCATGCCTCTGCCTCCCCTGTTCATGCAGAGTTACTGGATGTGATGAGGTACAGGGTGCATTTCCCAAATAGTATCAGATGTCATGGCAGTGTAGTTGTTGTTGTGGTGTCAGTTGCAGGTTGCATGGTGTAGTAGTTGTACTGGTAACTGCCTAGTCCGTGCGTAAGCCCAGCATGGGTACGGTGTGGGACATCATTGCTCAATTGGGGGTCTGGCAACGGGGCCCGACGAATTGACAGGTTGTCAGGAATGCAATACCTTCCAGCAGGGCTTCCATGGCATTGGTGGTAGACATGGTTGCCAGCCAATGTAGCGGATGGTGGCTGTCAAGGTGTTGGTCGTGAGTTGTCCCTTGTAGGAGCATGATGGGACATGTTGGATGGCATTCGATGTAACTGTAATCCATTATCCGTCGTGTGGAGGCACAGTGGTCCCATTGCAGTGTGGGTCCGATAGTCGCCACATACGCCATGCCCCCATAGGCTGAACAGGCCCTGTCGTGGGCGTCCAGGGGGTTGAATAGTTGTAGCAGGTCCGCCCTTGGACATGCCGGGTTGGAGAGGCATAACTCCACAGGATAGTAGAAGGGACACCTCCGACAGTAGAAGACGGGGATGACGCAGCTGAACAATGCGATGCGGTAAGTTAGTCGGTAACTTACGTTCAGCAAGGCCAGATTGTCACATCCCAATATCTGTATCAGGTTATGTTTGTACAGCTTGATCTGTCCGGCGTAGTTGGGTAGGTGTGGTGCAAGTGCCATTTTGCTGCAGGGCGCTGTGGTGGCGTGCTCCGGCTGTCTGTGCAGTCTGCAGAGTGCAACCTCCGATGTTGCTGGGAATTCTGTAATGGTCGTAGGGAGGCAGGACTTGTGTTATGTTGGCTTGTGCGGAGGACACGGGCCCTCATCCCACATGCTTCTCTGAATGGTCAAGGTCAGTGGTGTCTGACTCCTTCCAGATAACTTGCATGTGAACCACATGGGGGAGTGTTATCATTTCTTCTTTCCGTTCTGAATGTTCTTTGGTGTTATGCGCTATCTGCCCTGTGGCCGCTTCCCTCTGCATGCCTGTGTTGGGCTCTGTTTGGTGCAATGACTGTTTTCTCCGGCTTGTTTAGTCGGGATGTGGTTTCACAGTGGGAATGGAAGGTCATTCGGTGCTGCCCTCCTCTCCCGTGTGTGGGAAGCAGGCTGCTTTTCCGCTGTACGTTGGGCCTTGTGTTATAATTGGTCCCACCTGTTGTCTGTCCCCGGTATCTTTGATGTTACGTATTGCATGTCTTGTTATTGGGTGCAGGGTGGCACCGGTGTTTCTGTGTGGTACTGGCGTACCTTTTCCCGACGGGGTCCATATTCTGCTGGGTGATGTTGCCTCCGCTGTGTGCTTCACCGTGTTTTGCACACAGGGGTGTGTCCTAATGTGGCGTGACGTCACTGACATGTTCGGGTCAGTTGTGTGACGTCAGGTTGGCAACAGTGAATTGCCGGTTGGGGACATGACTGTGGCAGGGCTGTCACGTGACATGTGCGTTCTGGGTGGTGCTGGTGTGTGTGGTGTTTGGTTGTGACCCTGTGTTGTTTGTGTGCGGCGCATGCATTGCGCTGCCGTTGGCCTCTGCGTTGTGCGCATGTGTGGGGGCAGTGGTGGATGTGTCGTGTCCACGCAGGGGTGTCGGGGTGGGGGCCATATACAGTTTTCCTGCCCTTGCACTGTGTGCGCTGTTTGCGTGCCCCTGTTGTGTGTCTGCCTACTTGCGTCGCCGCGGTGCGTTGACTCCTGGGTGCTGCATCAGGTAGAGCATGGGGAGGGCCTGCAGTGCTGGATTCATGCTCGGGAGGTCCGCCTCTTTGCTATCCGTACTGTGGGTTCGGTTTTCCGCCTTGCTTTCACGTGCGGTGTCTCTTAGCCGGAGGAACTGTTTGGTTCTGGCATCGTAATTTGTACGCCGGGCGGTACGTGATTTCGTCGGGCGTTGTGTCTCCATTGGGCCGCGCCGCTCCGTGAACGGGCGCACTTTGATGGCGGATGGCGTTGCTGGCGTACGGGCGGTGTTTGGCTGTCTTTTCGCATCCTAATTGGGCGGGCGTGTGTGCTGTGGCGGGCGGACGGTAACTGGTGCTTTTTGCATCCGCCAGCACGGCGGTGGTGCTTCCGCCCGCCATCCTAATGGGCCCCTTAGCACTTTACCTGAGTTTATTTGCTTTGGAGTTTGAATAGTAATTTTAATTTGTTTATTTTCCAGCACTTTCCCTGAGTTTAATTGTTTTGGAGTTGGAATATTAATTTTAATTTATTTATTATACAACATTTTCATTGATTTTAGTTTGTTTGGAGTTGGAATAGTAAATTGAATTGGTTTATTATCCTGCAGTTTGCCTGAGGTTTTTGTTTTGGAGTTGGAATAGTAATTTTTTATGGTTTATTATCCAGCACTTTCTCTGAGTTTAGTTGGTTTTGGAGTTGGAATAGTAATTTTTCATGGTTTATTATCCAGCACTTTCCCTGAGTTTAGTTGGTTTTGGAATTGGAATAGTAATTTTGTATATTTTATTATTCAACACTTTCCCTGAGTTTAGTTGTTTTGGAGTTAGGATTGTAATTGTTTCATGGTTTATTATCCAGCACTTTCCGGAGTTTAGTTGCTTTGGAGTTGGAGTAGTAATTTTTTATGGTTTATTATCCAGCATTTTCCCTGAGTTTAGTTGGTTTGGAGTTGGAATAGTAATTTTTCATGGTTTATTATATAGCATTTTCTCTGTCATTATACGTAAATTACAAATAAAAAAGGAGATGTATTTGAGTTTTTATTGTTAACATGTTTATTCACCAAAAAAGTATTTATTTTAGTTGTTCGCAATTAAATTGTTTTTATTTATTTTTATTTTACAATTTTTGAAAATAATAGAAAACAAGTTTAACAAATTATGATGTCAATCACAATACATTATATAGAATAAAACATTTTAACATATATTTTTAATGTACATTTACAATATTAAAACATTGTTTTTAAATACATATATATTTCTTTAAACAGTTTTGAAAAATTGTACATTTTTATGCAGGCACAGTTATGCTGTAGTAAAATTAGTATATTTTTGGTAGTTTCATTATAGACTTTTTGATTTTTGTTATTTTTCATTTATTTAAAAAAAAGTTAACATTTTAGTACAGTTGTTTTTATATAATTTTTTAATAAATTTTAGATAATTTTATTTTTGTAAAAAAATTATATAATATGTATTTTACATTGTTATAGTTTGTACATATTTATTATTTAGTATATTAAATATTATTCTTTTAATAAAATAATATTTAATATATTACATAATTTACCATTTTTTTCCAAAAATATATTTTTGTACCATATATTTTTTACTTAAACATTGTTATATTTTTGCACTTTCACAATAGTTTTCTTGTAGTAATTTTATATGTTGAAAGTAAGTACATCAAAGAAATATACAGTTTAATACATATTAAATATTATATTTTATGTTTTGTGTTAATATATTTAATATATATTTTACAATTTTTGTAAATTTTTGGTATATTTTTATACATTTGTTTCAAAATATAAAAATATATATGACATTTTTTGGATTTTTTTATTATTTCTCCATTCTTGTCTATGGGGAGTCAGTCTTTTTTCCATTTTTATTACACAGCCATTGTGTCCCCATGTGCTCACTTTTCTGTCTATCTATTTCGTTTTAAGGTCATTTTGGAAGACGGAACCTCGCAGTTGGCAGCTGTGTTTCATCGCTTAAGGCAAGTTTGATTTAATTTACTTTTAAGGTAATTTTAGGGTGGGCAGGTAGTATTCGTGTAGTTAGACTTGTTACAGTGTTAAATGTTCTTTTTTTGTGTAGTTTGGTGTTATTTAGGTAGTTTAGTGTTTGATGTCTTTGACGTAGTTTTGAAGAGTAGTAGAGTGTTATATAGTGTTAGTTATGTGATGTTTAATTATGTTATGTTATGTTTAATTTTGTAATTAATGTGTGTGGGTTTCTATGTGTAAATGTGGGAGTGTGTTGGTTTTTGTTTTTTTACAGGTTTACCATTTCAATAAGCTATGGTGCTGAAGATGCGTTTTTTTAAAGAAAAGGAAAATGTATTTTATTTCTTTGAAACAAATTACTTTTTTACATTTGCTTTTATTTTTCGGGCTTGCTGGAGCTTTTTTTTTTTTTTAACAAATTTTCAGGTTTTTGAGGGTTTCGTTGTTGAGAGGATTGCGTCGTTGGAGCCTTTTTTCTACAGTTGTATTTTTACATTTTTTGGGGGGCATTTCTTTTTTAATGGATTCGCATTTCATTTTAAATACTATGGATTTGGTTTTTTGAGGACCATCTATTGCGACAAAACTGTAAATTATTTTTAATTATTATGGGTGGGAATTGTTTTTTTATTAATATTTTGTTTGCTTGTTTCTTTTTATTTTAATAATTATATTATGTAATATATTTTTATGTACGTTTTAATTTTTAAATGACATGATTAATAATTAAAAAAGAGTAGAAATATGTTATTTAATTGTTTTGTCATTTTTAAATGCTGCATGGTGTTTGCTTTGCTTTTATGTTTCAAGTATAGATTTGGCTATTGTGTCTAGGTATTCTAGTCCTTTGGTGTTTGGGTAGAGTCTAGTTTTGTGCTGTAGGTATTCGTACATTGTTTTTGTTTGCTTACTAAGTTTAGGACCTATTTTAGTGAATGATTGTTCTAGCCTTAGTTCTTGATAACTTTGGAGCTCATTATGATGGTGGGCGGACATCAGTCCGCCTGCCATCATAACGGTGATGGGACCAACCGCCAGACGAGCGGCGGTCCCACCGACCCAATTAGGATGCGCCCGCCATACTGGCGGGCGCATCCTGGCCTTTTACCATTGCGGACGGTGCTGCTGGCTGCAGCACTGTCCGCAATGGTAAAAGGGCATGCACAGCATTTCCCTGCACCATGTGGTGCCTGCCACTTGGTGCAGGGAACTGCAGGGGTAATACCCCCCCAGTGCAACCCCCCACTCCCCCAGGGGGCCCACAATGGGCCCCCAAAGCCAATCCCCACCAGCCTTTCCATGGAAAGGCCCATACATCACCCACTTCCTAATATGGCGGGCGGTGCCTGCTAGGCACCGCCACCATATTAGTGGCCCAGCTCCGCCCGGCCGGCAATCGTAACGATTGACGACCGGCGGAAAAGCGGCAGACGGACTTTGCGTCTGTCGCGATACCCACCGCCATCATAATATGGCGGGGTATTTCTCATTACGATGGCGTAACGATTGCCACCGCCGGCCCCTTTGTTCTTTTTTGATGGCTTCTATTAGTTTGTAGAAAGTTGGTTGTCCTCTTCCTATTGTGGCTTGGAAGGCATTATTCTATCCTTCCACTGCGTTATTTGTTTTAGCTTTTTGTGCTAGGGTGCTTTCATAGACATTCCACCAGAGGATTTGGAATTTGGGTTGTCTTCAGTGCCCTGACCTATGTAGTCTTCCTGCCCAGGTGTCTTCAAAGTAGTCAAGCAAGGGTGTTAGTTTTGCTTTGTTGGCTTGGTAGAAAGGACTTTCAATAAGTATGTTATAGTGGTTGGCTACTTCTGTTGTTGGTACAATAGGCCAGGGCAATTAGTTTTTTTATTTGGTAAGCAAAGTTGCTGTTTGTGGCATAATCTATACTTAGGGTAGATTTTTGGAGATTTCTCCTGATATTTTGGTTGAAATGATAATAGCAACCTTGTATTGCAGTATGTGGATATATTTTTTAAATTCACTGAATCATTGCTTGCTAGAAATCTATTATTACTTTTTGTGGGAAGTAGGTTTCTGTCTGTTGTTTAATTATTGTAAGGAGTTCTATGTAGACAGTATTTTGTTTGTTGGGGAGTTGTGCATATATGGAGGGGATGTTAGTTTCTTCATATTCGCCAAGGATAGTATAGAGTTGATAAAAAAGGCTTAGGGCAAACTTTAAATGTACCATCCATAATCCATGTTTCACATTGTTTTAACTTGTGAATGTTGGTGTTGGTGACAAAGATGATAATTCTTTTTTCATGACTATTTTTGTCATAAAGAATACATTTTTCATATTTGTGTGTGACTGTGTATTCTTGTAAAGTTTCGATTTCTACAAACGTTTGGGGGGTGGTGCTTGAGCAGTAGATCTTTTGGTTCTGGCTAGGAGGCACTTTAGAGTTGGGATAGAAGGTAATTGTCCTGTTACATGTTCAGGAACCCTAGTTAGTACGTTTTTAAATATTTGGGTAGTGGTTTGTTGTGAGCTTATGCTTGCTTCTTTGATGGTTTCTAAAGCATCTCTCACCTCAATTTCTGTGATGTTGAGGGGTTTGTTTGGTTCCTTAACATTAATAACATTTGTTTTTATTGTCGTTGCTCTCTCATAGCAAGAATTGAAGTAGTATTTACTACATTTCCAATGGGTTTTATTTTTGGTTATTTTCTCTTGTGCCTATGTAGCACAGAAGTAGTTTTCCTTTTGAGAGGAAATGAACTTTGCCCCTTCTGTCATTTTCTTCGTATATCTGTGAATGTATTTATATATATATATTTGTTAATTATTAATTATTGAAGAGTAAACATGTACATATAATTATTACATTTTAAAGTATAATTAAATATTTCTTGTTTTTCTTTTCTTGTTGGATACTTTTTCGAAGTTTGTAGGTTATTCACTGGTTTCTTTTATTTCCATTGGTTAAAAAATAAAATGTTATTTTTATTGAAGTGTTGCCTTTAGTTTGTTAGTTTTGTTTATTTAGTCCCTATTTTTATTTAGTTGTTTTTATCCCAAAAAATACTTACTATTTTTAGTTGATGTAGTTTATTTCTTTGATGTTGTTGTTTTGTTGTAGTCTATAGAAGCAATTAAAATAAACATGTTTGTTAGTTATGTTTTGATTTTTTTGTACATTTTTTAGTTTTAATAAGTTAACTCTATTAGTTAGTTAAAATATATACTTACTTTGTTTTATATTTTTTGTTAATGTTGATTTTGTAGTTGTTTTTTAAGGAAATCTTTGTATTGAATTTTCTAGGTAGAATTTTAGTTTAGTTTAGTCTGTGAAACATAAAGGAAAACATATTATATTTTAAGTTACTTTGTTTATTTTTTTGTTTATATTATTTATTTAAAAAGATGTGTTCTTACCTTTAATGAGAGCTTTTCTGTTTAGTTGTATGTGTAGATTTTTTCGTTCTGTTTTCTGTCACGTAAAGGTTCGTCCTTTTGCAGTGTTTGTCTGTTTCACTGTAAATTTTGTGTTAACTAATTGATTGCTTTTATAGTGTTTATTTAATTAGTTAGAGTTCTCTATTGGTTTGTGTTTGGTGTAGTTTAAATTCATTGGTTGAGATCGTTTTTTGAATTTTTTGGCAATTATAATTTCATTTGTTTAATGTTAATTATGTTTATTTAATGTTTGTTTTTATTTTGTTTAGTAATATAATTAAAATGTATGTGTTAATAAATGTTATATATTTTTTTATATATGTAATATATATGTTTGTTTATTTTTGATAGTGGTGATTTTTTTATGTTGTAGTGTTTATTTATTTGTTTTCGATTTTTAAGTATATTTGTTTGTGTTTTAGTTTTATTAATGTTATAATTTTTTTTTAGTGCTTGTTTTTAATGTTTGAAGTGTTATTTGTTTATTATTGAAAATAGTTTATTTTTATGTTTAAATCTTATTCTTCTGTGTAGTTTATATTTATTTTATTGATGTTTGTGTTGTCGATATTATGCATATCGATATTTTTGTTGTAATGTATGTTATTTTAATTTGATCGATATTTTTGTGTTCTTTTTTGTTGTCGTTATTTTTGTAGTCGATATTTTTTCTGACTATATTTTTTATCGATATTTGTGTTATTTTAGTTTTGTGTATTGGGTGTCGATATTTTTGTATACAATATTAGTGACTCGATAATTTTGTAGGTTGATATTATAGGAGACGATGTTGTGTCAGTGATCCGAATAAAGCATTTCATAATAATTTTTTCAAAATTTCCGTCTCCTCAAAATGTATTTCTGGTTAGCTGTCATTCATTTGTAATATGTGATGTAAGTAGACAATGATGTCAGTATGGGGTGGATTGCATACGGTCCATGGAGTACAAGCACTTGGTCATGATGTATCCTAGATTTGTGTGCCTACTTTGGCTAGATGTCAATGTTAACATTGGTTTTGTCTATGAGTGTGCCATGAAGTCACAGAGCTTTGTTTAGGAAACACAATTCCACATTGTTCATGGTTTCAGATGTCAACATAGTGCAAGTGTGGCAAAGTACAACAGTTCAGGAGAAGCATGCTACATACCCCTTGGTACACATGGAGTTTGGCTACATGGTAGTCACTTTGGACACACCCATGTACACAAAGTAATGGTGCAATACTTGTATGTGACTTGATAGTGGTGGACCCATGTCTGTGTCTTCTTTAGATCTGGTAGACTAGTGTCAATGACAACATTGCCACAGGTGACATGCCACTGTAAGCAAATTCCCTTCATGGCTATGTACTCATCTGATACATTTCCTGTGCCCATGGTGAGTGTAAGGTGAGCAGTATTCTCACAGTCTTCTGACCCTGTTGCCTCCAAGGACTCCACTTTCTGCAGATATTCCTGTTCGGCAAGGTCTCCGTGGTCTTCATAGTCCAGTGCGTTCTAATTTATATGTCAGTCATGCCATCCTGCTTTTGTTTGGGTACATCATGTGGATGGTGTGTTTTGTCTGTCCAAGCTTGGATTT
Organism: Calotriton arnoldi; assembly: GCA_963921515.1. NCBI lineage: Eukaryota > Metazoa > Chordata > Amphibia > Caudata > Salamandridae > Calotriton > Calotriton arnoldi. The sequence continues at coordinate 149,846 of CAWUFW010000337.1, forward strand.
CATAGTTACAACCACAGATCAGTCGTAGTTGAGCATATGATTTGTGGGTAGGTTGTCATTTGTGCATGGCTTACAATGGGGTCCTTTTGGGCTATGCTTGATGCTCTTCCAGACCACACAGAGCTGAACTAGGAGTTCTGTTGTATCTGTTGGATTGCCCTGTGCTACATGTGGTAAGCCGAGTGGACTTGAGTGCACAGAAGTGTTGTGGGCCCATCTGCTGTGCAGGATCTACAGGAGCCAGTGTCACATCCATGCTCTTAGTTGCCACACAGGGGAGGAGGAGGATTTTGGAATGTGAGGACTAGCTGCAGATGTGTTTTGCTAGGTTAACGTTGCATGTAGTAAACTAGATTAAAGAAGGGTAGAGGTGAGAGAGACTAGTGTTTCCAATTTTGAAATGTAGTGGAGACTCATACGTAATGGGTGCAGGACACATTTAGAGATTGTCAGCGAGTATAAGGTAGGAGTTAAGTTCATTAGAAGTTCTTGTTTCGGAGATGTGCAGTATCCACATTGTTCCAATGTGAGTGGTTTTAAATGCAGGGGTGTGAATCAGAGTGTGCAAGCTTGTAAGACTGGTAAAATCCTGTGCGAGGTATGCTAGGAATAGGTAGATGTGATAGGGGTATAACCAGCTAGACAAGGTTGGATTCTGGCAGGAGGTGAGAGCTGTAGTCTGTGGCACTACGGTGAGAGATGACTGTAACAGGGCAGTTTCAATGAGTGAGGATAATTGTTAATGTGCATAAGTCAATGGTGGTATGGAGCATGGAAGTCATATGTGGTTGTGACAGGGCCATGGTAAGACAAGGTTAAACTTGTAATTTGTAACCAAGTGGATACGTGTATGTCATGGGTATACACCAGTTGTGTAATTTAGGGTGCTGTATGGTGAAATATGAGGTGTTGTCCAGTTGATGTTTGTGTGTTTGAATCTGTGGATGCATTTGTTTTTAGAAATGACATTCTGTAGAACTTAAGCAGAGTAGGGTGGGTGTATGGTTATATGTAAATGACTAAGGACAGATTCATTGAGCGATTTAAGTGTCTTGTTGAAAGATGTGGTGATGTGTTAAGTGTGCATGTCAGAGTGGGCTGTGATGGTGCACATTGTGATATGAGTGCAGTCCAAGACATTACTGAGGGTGCAACTCATCATGAGAGTGGTCCATTTTACAGGTTACATTTGATGTCTGCTGAGGAGGTGATGAGTACAGTACATTGTGTACATGTCATGTATGTGAGAGGTGTTGTGTACATAGTGATGAAGAGTGGTGCTGTGAATGTAGGTGTGGATGTAAGTTGGGCAGCAGCAGTGTGAGATTGTAAGAATCGGGTTGGAAGAGTTTGAGTATAAGGCTAGAGCTTGTGAGGCAGACATGCTTTTCGGGCTAGCTACACCAGAGGGGGCTTATGACGTGCTTGTGTGTGTATGATAGTTTTGAGAGATGAGCATGTACTTTGAGGTGGATGTGAGAGGGTTCATACCCGCACTTCATGCAGGCCATGAGCTAATGTTGAAATGTACACATGTGGAGTTTATGTGTATGTAAGTAGGCAAAAACAGTTGCAAGAGGACAAATGAAGATGTAGTATGTGTTTGCTGCAGCTTGCTGTCTGCCATTGAATGTTCATGACTGATTGTTTTAATGGCCGCTTTGAGTACACTGTCATATGCACAACCTATTGGCATCACAGAACAAGTTGCTTCCACCTAGCCTTGCCTTGTCTGAGTTGTGTGTGGGCATAAGTGGTGAGTTACCCTTTGTAGGTAGTTGATGTCACTGATTGGTCATTCTTGCCCTTGGATACTGCCCTGGGATGGAGATGGTGATTGATTATATTGAAATGTCATGATGCCAGAACTTTGGATGGCAGTCCATTGCTTAGAGGGCTATGGCCCCCTCCAGTGAAAAGTCAAGGATGTGTGTTGTTGTGCCACCTGGGGTCAGACTACTCCAGAAACGCATCCCCACACTTCCCAGTAGACCACACAAGCATGGGTATTAATGGAACTCTGACTTTGAAAGTCCAAGGTGTGGGGACACCAAGGGAGATGGACTCATTGTGATGATATCTCTAGTTGTGCAGATGAAAACACACTGCACTGTAAGAAAACACACATGTGACACTGGAACAGTACACCCAGTTCCATAAGTGTTTGCATTGTTCATATTTTTTAACCTCTGATCTGGTTTGGCAAGGGTAGCCCTTGTGTGTGTCCATAAGGGCTCCCATTGCCCATTAAACACTGCCCTAGAGCCTGAGGGCAATATGTCTTTGTTGAAGGTCTCCTTGACATTTTCATAGATTTGGAGACAGTTTTTCAGTGCTAATTGTGGACAAAGCAGACTTCATTCTGCACATATCCCTCATCCTCACAAGATGTACCCATATCCCCTGGCTTGAGGATGGCTATGTCAATTGTGTTGGAAAGCCACAGATTCAGCCACCCCCGGCATCCTCACAAGGGTTGGCAGCTTATCTTACACAATAGGCTGTGCACTAGACCCTTGAACACTGTTGGTGGATCCTACGTCCTGAGACTCATGCGTACTCCTACTATCTCTGCAGGACACAATCTGCACATTCAAAATTGGATTATTTTTAATTGGCACACACTACAGCCTGAGGAGCTAGATGCTGAATTGCTGTGAATTATATTCTCCAAAGATGACCCTGTATGCACACACATTGGGTGTCGTGTGCAGTGCCCCCAATGAACACATGGTGACTGTATCCTAGATTGTTGTTGGCCCATGCTTCTTTCAAAATCCTGATGGATTTTGTCTACAAATATTGCACTGACGACTGTGACACAACCACTTCTAGGTTGTTGTAGTGGGATGCACTGAATTCAGTACTGAGTGGCTGGATCTGTGGACTTGTGTGTAGTCTGGGCTAATATCCTCTGGGCTTTACTGTACACAGAGGCATCACAATGTCATACTTTTGTGAGTACATTGGAGTTCTGTTGGCCTGCGATGTTTCATTGTGTGTTGTGGTGGACTCATGCATTCACTTTGTGATACATACATATATGTGGTTATGGCAATTCCTGTTCCAATACCTACCTGATGATGACATTCCCTTATTGGACATACACAACATGCTATGTAACCATGGTCGGATTGGGATCACAATGATGCTCGGGCACTCTGCAAGTATTTGGCACACATTATAAGATCATCTCTTTCATTGTAGCCTCTGTGCTTTTACCTGTCAAGGGGGGTTTCAAAAAGCACACTGCTGCTGATCAAGGGGGTGAGGGGTAGGTTAGACTGGCCAAATGAGACTTGCCGCCCTGCAAGGCCCCTACATACAACACAACCTCCCTGCACCTGCCTTGACCTGAAAGTGATGGGCGGGTGGGGGAGATGACACTGCTTCTGGCGAGGCTCGCGAGGCAGGGCGACAAGGTGAGTATGCACCAAAGGCTGGCCCCCAGCCTCAATTTGCAGCACAGGTGGTGAGCGGACAACATACTGGTGCCACTTTGCAGGGCCTAGTGGGGACTGGGGAAGTGAGTGAGTCTCTTGGTGTTGCTTACAAAGGACCCAAAACCGTGGCCCACCAGTGACCCTGGTGCACCAGCCCATCGGCCAATGCCCAATTGCCCGCATTGCAAATCCAGGCATATACAGAACAATTTCTGAACAAACTCAACTCACATAGGGCTTTATGGGTGTCAGCCCCCCCATCGTGTGTGTCAGCCCAGGCTGAGACAGCTTCCACACACACGCAGACAGTCCTTGAGCTGCTGTGGGTGGCTGGTCTGTTGTCTTTGCGCAGCAGCACCTGACTATATCACAGGTTTTTAAGGGACAATGTACTAGATGATGAGGCTTTGTTGACTTTTCAACAGTCCCTAGAGCACCAACATCTACACTCTGCCCATTCATTAAAGTTGCCAGTTACGTTTGCTGCCACAGTGTGAGAATGCATTTCCTGCAAAGTGACCTTTGGGTTTGTTTTTTGGGAATTTTCTGCAGCTTGTACTCCAACCGTATGTATTGAGGCACTTTGCATGAGCATCAGTTACATTGTTCAAGTACACATTGCTGGAAGTGTTAGCCCCCCAACTGCAGTAATTGGCCCAACATTGCTGGGAGTGTTAGCCCCCCAAATCCCCCAATTGGCTAAACATTACTGGGAGTGTTAGCCCCCCAAATCCCCCAATTGGCTCAACATTGCTGGGAGTGTTAGACCCCCATACCCCAAATTGTCTCTACATTGCTGGGGGTATTAGCCACCCGCACCCCAAATTGTCTCTATATTGCTGGGGGTATTAGACACCCACACCTCAAATTGTCTCTACATTTCTGGGGGTTATATCCACCCACCCCCCAAATTGGCTCTACATTGCTGGGGGTATTAGCCCCCCACACCCCAAATTGTCTCTACATTGTTGGGGGTATTAGCCCCCCCAACCCCAAATTGGCTCTACATTGCTGGGGTTATTAGCCCCCCACCCCCCCAAAATTGTCTCTACATTGCTGGGGGTATTAGCCACCCACTCCCCAAATTGTCTCTACATTGCTGGGGGTATTAGCCACCCAACTCCCAAATTGTCTCTACATTGCTGGGGGCATTTGCCCCCACCCCCCAAATTGGCTCTACATTGCTGGGGGTTTTCCCCACCCCCAAATTGGCTCTACATTGCTGGAAGTCTTTTCCACCCTAAATTAACCTGTAGTTTGGCCCCTGTTTTATCTTGTATTGTCTTTTGTCGGGTAGTTGCGTTATTGTGTAGGGGTAGGTGTCTAACTTACTGTCTGCACGACCGCATTGGTTGGGGTTGTAGTATTCATCATAGATGTAGAGTGTAGGGATGACATGCGCAATGGGATACATAGCTGCACAGTCTCGGTCACAGGAATCATGTTGTGGCGCGATTTGAAGGTGAAATACTCCCCTTCTGGCTGCTTTGACATGTTGGTTGGTCCGACCAATGCGGCACATAGGAAGTACGCATCGTACTTGGGCAGTCGGATTCGGACTCAAAAGTGGATCTGAATGGCTCCATTCTGCGTTTATGAAAGCTTCTCGTTCGGAATATCCAGTCGGATTCGGAGTGACCGAGTCATTCGGTAAGTAATGTGTTTTGGGCATCGTAATGCGTCGTTCGTGAAAACTGGATCCCAGTACGAGTCGGCTGGAAGGTCCGACTCCGGAAGGCTCTTGGATGCCGTTCAGGACGACATCGAAATCTACCCCTAAATTGTCAGTGTGAAGAGGATAAAATGATGGGTGCACTTTCTCGTGTCGCTGTCAGATCAGGCAATACGGTTCTGTTGCTATGCACATGGTTGCGGATTAATGAGACAATTAGGATATAGGCTTAACATGACGCTACATATAAAGTGATTATAATGTTTATTTTGTTTGTAGCCCTGAGGAAGTCGGTGGCAAACTTGCACCGTCGATGTAAAGTGTTGGCTACATCTCTGTGTACTTATATGTATATGAAGAACACACTTGTGTTTGGAGAAAATGTTTGGAACTGAAGAAAGACAAGAAAATAAGAAATAAAGAAAACATTGAATACTTTGCTGTGTGGATATATGAAGAAACATATCTCACTGGACATTTTGAATTGGGGGTGCTCGGGAATACTGTAAATACTGTTTTCAGGACTTCCTGATAAAAGAAGGGGTGGTGGCTACCCTATTTCCCTTGTAGCACCAACTACAGAATTGCTGACCCATATATTTAGGCATGCACTCACGCATAATTACAACCAAGACACGCTTTCATTGCATAATGATTTGCCAGTTTGTCAGTAAATTCTTTAGCATTGGGATGAGTTCCTTCTTTGCATTTAGGTTTACGAAATTCAGTGAGAATTTTATAAAATTCTTTATTTGCACATTTAGCATTTTGAATTCTGTTTAAATAGTTTCTTTTTTAGCTTTTTGATTGTTGAATTGTATATTCTGTTAAGTTTGTATGGGTGGAGTTTATATTGATTGTATTTTGTTGTGTGCCAGGTGCATTGTAGCTTTGCAATTTGTTGTTTTATCTTTTTTAGTTCTGCATTCATCCAAGGTTTTTGTTTTCTTTGGTCCTGTTTTGTTGTTCTTAGTGGTAATAGGATATCAAAGGATTCCTGGAGTCACTGATAAAGCTTTTGAACTGAATTTGTTGTGTCAAGATCTGTGTTGGATGTTAGTTGTGTTTCTAAGTATTCAAACTTACGTTTGTTCCATGGTCGATATGTGGTTGCATCTAAGGCGGCCTTAGGTGTGTTGTTTTGTGATGGAAAGCTACACTGCAGCCATGTTATCTGCCAACCATGATTCAGTTATGAAGAGTAAATCAGGTTGTGTGTCACTGAGAAGGTCGTAGATGTGGTGCTTGTTTTAGAGACTGATTATTAGTAGGTAGTCTAGATATTGTGTTTTGGTGGTGGTGTGACTGTTTTTTAGAAGAGTAAGAAGTATTCTTTGAACTTGTAGCAGGTGTATCATCAGTGATGGTATTAACTTTATCAGGATGGCATAGTGTTTTTTGTTTATATTTTAATCCTTGCCCAGCAGGCTTTGAAGGCATTCTGTTGGGTCTGTGTGTGTGTAGGTGGTAGAGATAGTGGTTGAAAGTGAGTTGGTGTGCGGTTTTAATTTGTAGAGTAGTTTGTGCAATAGACAAGGAGATGCAAAGTAGTAAAGAGCGGCATGTTTTTTAATTTCATTTTCATCTGTTTAGGGTAGAAGGTGTATGGGTTAGGTGCGGTGGTGGAGCATGTGAGCCATGTTTTAAGGCTCTAATTTGTGCAATTGATGAGAGGTGGTTGAATGAATGTTGTTGTGTTGGGGTGTTTGAGGTAGGTGTTGAGGATAGAAAATGTGGGAGTAAAGTTATTTTAGGATGTGTACTATTTGTGTAGTCATGATGGCGGGAGTGGGTGTTGTTTCTATTTTGTGACAGAATGTAGTATAGTATGACATTGTATGTGTAAGACTTTGAAGGTCTGGTGTGTGTGTTATGTTTTGTTTTTGTGGAGTAGTGAGATGAGATATTGATGTAGTGAATGCTGGAGAGTCACAAAAAGTGAAGCTCAAAAGGCACAAGGGGCTTGTAAATATGCCCATAAGTTATAACAGTAACTTTATAATTTTTCCAGTTTGTATAGTTTAAAGTGAGTTTGTATGATATGTGTGTGTGAGTGTGTTTGTGTGTGTGTATATATATATATCTGCTATCAGTATCCTCGTGCGAGCGCGCACAAATAGGACCACGGACTCAGGATATCACTGTTGCCAGTATTAGTGCTTTTATTCCAAAAAGAAAAGGTGCAGCCTCAGACGCGTTTCGGACACAAACATTAAAAATTCTTACGTCATAGTTACACCTTAAATTTATAATTCACGCACCACCTTTTAATGAATCTAACTTTATTTATTCTTTATCTACAAATAAAAGTACAGAGAAATGTAAATTTCTAAACTTATTCTTATTGTACTTATAACTTTAATTTATACATTTTGCAACTCCTTCAAAATATTATAACTTGCACACCTCCATATTCAGAGTATTGAACTTCGTAGACACACTGAATTAACAATAACTCATGCCTTCTCCAATGAATTTTGATGTTTTTCATTTTTAATTTATTTTTTTTAAATTGAAATTGTAGACTTTACTGTCGCTGAGTGGAGACTCATTAAGTGGAGTGCGGTACAGTAGAGTGAAGGAGGTTGCAGTGGCATACAGAGGAATAACACACAGTGCAGTGGTGTATATTGAAATGGCATACAGTGGAGTGGCATAGAGTGGAGTAGCATAGATGGAAGGGCGTACAGTGTATTGGCATACACTGGAGTGTCATAACATGGAGAGATGTAGAGTGAAATAGCATACAGTGAAGAGGTGTAGCATGGAGTGGGATAGAGTGGAGTGGCGTATAGTGGAGTGGCATATAGTGGATTGTGGTAAATAAAACAGACGTAGCATGAAAGTATGCTAATAGATGTAGGTGTAATGTGACAGGAAAAATAGATTATTTGGTGTAGATGCTATTCTTTGGTAATACGTGTGAATTTTGTTAGTAGTGTAAGTTATATATTTTTAAATACATTGTTATATATAGTGCCACGGTATACCGTGGTAAGTTCATGGTATACCATGGTACATGTGCATGATAAGGCAGTATGTAATTGGCTAGTGACTTTGTTTACCAAATGTAAACATATACATATGATGTTACAAAAATTACTTTGTTTCTCATATTGCTCATTGCCTTATAGAGAAGAACATGCCTAGAACAGGTTTGAAGTGACTGTTTTAAAAGGCGAAAGAGATGTATTTTGACATTTGGTCACGCTGTGAATTTATAGAAGTTAGAGATGTTAAGCTATTTGAACGTACAAGTTGGGAGCAAATTTTGTGTAACAGCTAGATCTGCCGACTTTGGAACTGGGGAACCAGGTACGAGGCTCGGCGTTGGCTCAGGTATTTGGACAAAATAATGAGTTTTAAATATCGAGCTGGAGAAATATTGGTAAAAAAATATTGTGATACAAAAATATTGTGATGCAGAATTATTGTTGTCAAGAATATTGATTTTGTTAGGCACATAATACAGTTTTCAAAATTATCATTGTTGTTAATATTGTTTTCAATAATACAGTTGTAAAATATATAATTTTTAAATTATCTTTATGTGTGTTAGTTTGTAAATACATTTTTGGGATTATAATTGTTTGTATCATTATTACTAATATTTTTAAATATAGTTTGTAACTTAAAGTGATAATTTTTCACTTATTTGCTAATAACAATTTCTATTGTCGAAGTGGGTTGATAGGCTTGTAGGGGAGTATGGTGGGAAGTTAAGTGTAATTAATTAATAACTAATTATACATTTATTTTTAATTCTTTAGTTGATTAATAATTATGTTAATTGTGTAATAATCATATTTTTAAGTTATACATTATGTGTGAGCTGCTGGGTTTGTAGGGGTATAGGGTGGGAAGTTAATTATTAATTAATTAATTAATTAATAACTAAATATTAATCCATTGATTAATAATGTATGTATTTATCAATATTTAATTAGTTATTAAATATGATACCTGTGTTGCATTTATTTATTTAAGTTGTATTTCAATTGTGGGCAGCTAGGTTTGTGGGGGTATAGTGTGGGTGTCAGGGTTCCAACTCTCACCACTGCATGCCCCTATAATGCACAACTTGTGCACTAAGAAGCATGGACAGCTGGATCCTTGGTTTATTAAAGAATGGCCCCTCTCCCCAGGGCTTGTGAAGTGCTTTGCTGAGGTTTCATGATTTATACGTTATTTTGTATTTCCATAAATATCCCTGGTGGCAATGATAGGTTTACAAGGATTAATGTATTTGTGATTCACTGTTTCTGTAAAATATCCCTGGTGGCAGTGGTTGCATTGAAACAGAACTCTGCACAATCTGGCTGTTGGCCAGGGCACAGCACTGAATCAGCTAGGACACACGTAGTGGACGATGCACTAATAATGTTGGATCAGAACCAATCATGTCACCTAATCCTCCTGGACCTATCATCAACATTCGATACGGTCAAGCATGACAACCTATTTGACCTCTTGGCACACCGCATGGGGCTATCGGAACTTGTCCTTAACTGGTTCACCTCCTACCTCCATAACAGGACTCAAAGATTTAAGGTTAATCACTCACTATCGCAGACCACTCCAGTCACTTTAGGTGTCCCTCAGGGCTCCACACTCTCACCCACTCTTTTCAACCTGTTCATGGAGCCGCTAACAGTTATTCTGAATTCATTCAACATCCACTACCACATGTACACTGACTATACCCAACTATACTTAAAAGTCTCCTCCCCTTAAGACATCAGCGCCCTCAACACAACTCTACAGATAACTCAGAAGTGGCTAGCATCTAATCACCTCATACTAAACACTAAAAAAACCAAATTCCTCCTTATCGCCTCACCTAACCAGTCACCTGTTATTGAAGATTGGTTAAAACACCTTACAGCCTTTAACTGCATTCCTCAGGTCTTTGACTCAGTGAGATCACTAGGACTAATTCTTGACAAGAACCTCAACATGCAGAAGCACATCAGTGCCACCACCAAAGGAGAGAACCACCAAATGAACATTCGAAGAAAACTAAAACCCTTCCTCCCCCCAATGGTTCAAGCATGCAGTGCAAGCCTTAGTGATTCCTAGGTTGGACTATGGAAGTGCTACCCTCTCTGGATTGTCGAGATCCAAACTGGCTCCACTAAGGGGCTTGCTCAACGCTGCTGCAAGACTCATCACTGGGTCAAAAAGAAACAAACCCATCACCCCTGATCTGAAATCCCTCAACTTGCTACCGTAAAAAGCAAGAATTCAGCAAGCAATTGCCTGCATGACACATAAAGCCCTCCACTTCAAAACCCCCAGGTATCTTGCTGCACGTCGCTGGGAGAGACAACTTGTTTGGCGACAGCTCACCTTGATGAACGTGTGACTATAGGGACCTGTCCTCGCTCCCTCGTCAGTTCAAGCATTGTTTTTAATAAAACTCAGATACTCACTGGGAGTAAGTTACTCTGCCACTAGACCTGAGCATTCACTCTGATTGTGACCACGCTCTACTCCACAAGTAAGAAGGTAGGGAGAGTGTCTATGGGATCTTTCTTAGTCCTGATGAAAGCCGGGGATTTCGCATAAGCCGGCTGAAACATGTTGACAGTTTGCAGATTGGAGGGGTAGGTGGTTCATTAATACCCACTATACCACCATCCACTGGTCCTTCAATGACCTTTTACCCAGACCAGGGAGTCCATCATTAAAGGGTTTATTTGGAGATCCCGTAGTCTATTTTAATCATTGTTCTACACCTTTCATTTGATCCCGCACAGTGTCTTTTATTGTTTGTATTGTCTCCCCCTCCCTATTGCTCCACCTCCAGCATTGGCTTGCACGGAGGTGTGTTAGCAGCCCTATGATAAAGCATGCCACAGATTTCTGTGGGTGAGAGCAGTATTAAACACTTGTGTGTTTTTCTCCTCTTTTTCGCAGCAACATTACTTGCGCAGTCCCATTTCTATGTGTGTGTCAAGGAATACCTTAGGAGGTCGGAATGGGGCGTTTCCTCCTACCCCTTATCTACTGTGTGTTTAAGCATCTTGCTCAAAAGCCCATACTTTCTGGAGTCTCCAAATACTCCAGAAGTTCCAACACACTTCTCTCGCACCCACAGAAATTCTCCAAGAGGAAAACTTACAATCAGTCCTTCTCTGGGATGGCCCCAAGAATTTGGAACACATTGCCCCCTGAAGTCAGAATGAATCCCTCAACTACTTCCTTCAAGAAAGAAGTCAAACTAATCCATATGAACAAATTCCCTCTCTAGATTCCACGATACCCTTCCTCCCTCAACCACACTCTTGACTACTTTCACCCGCAACCTGTTGGTTCTCAACTTATTCGGTGCGGACAATTTTACCTATCCAGAGTCCAACACTTTTCCCGCTGTTGCACAGATTGGAATGGGAATAGTAAATGTTACCACTCTGGAGTCCCACGCTTTCCATACTGTTGCACAGGCTGGAAAGGGAATTGTGAATGTTACCCAACGAAGTCCAACGCATTCCTTACTTTTGCACGGACTGGAGTGGGAATAGTAAATTTAACCCCTCCGAAGTACAACACTTTCCCATCTGTTGCATAGACTGGAGAGGGAATAGTAAATGTTACCCCTCCAGAGTCCAATGTTTTCCCTTCTCTTGCTCAGACTGGAAAGGGAATGGTACATTTAACCCGTCCAAAGTCCAACGTTTTCCCTACTGTTGCACAGACTGGAGTGGGAATAGTAAATTTGACCTCTTTGAAGTCCAACACTTTCCCTACTGTTCCACAATTTAAATGAGAATAGTAAATGTTAACCCTCTGGAGTCCAACGCTTTCCTTACTGCTGCACAGACTGGAGTGGGAATTGTAAATGTTACCCCCCTGAAGTCCAACGCCTTCCCTACTATTTCACAGGCTGGAGTGGGTATAGTAAATTTAACCCCTCAGAAGTCCAACACTTTTCCTACTGTTGCACAGACTGGAGTGGAAATAGTCAATTGTACCCGTCCAGAGTCCAATACTTTCCCTACTGTTGCACAGACTGGAGTAGGGACAGGAAATGTTAGCTCTCCGAAGTCCATCACTTTCTCTACTGTTGCAGTGAGAGCAGTAAAGCTTACCCTTACCCTTACCCTTAGCCTCCCTCACCAACATCCCCATGGCACCCCTAAGAAAGAAACCAAAAAAGAGACACCCCCTACCAACTGCATGCTCATAAACTGCAGATCAGCCACCAAACATGCCACAGAGCTAGCAGAATCCATCCTCACCCATGGCATAGACATAGCCTTCATCACCGAGACCTGGCTAAACGACTGCTCGCCTCCAATCATGGATACTCTCGTACCCCCAGGCTTTGCAATAATTAACAAAGACCGAAAAGACCAAAGAGGCGGGGGTTTAGCAATCATTCACAACAACAACATGTCCGTGACCTAAATAGATACCTTCAACTATAACACCTTTGAATGCCTAACCGCCAACATTAACACAAGTGACAACAAGACACTACACTGCCATCTCATATACCATCCCCCAGGCAACACCACCACATTCACTGAACACCTGTCAGACCTGGTTGCTCACTGCTCACTCCGAGACACCAACAACCTAATTCTGGGCGACCTCAACTTACACTGGAACGAAAAAAACAGCTCACTAATCCAAAACCTGAATGAGCTATTACACAGCAACAACCTTACCCAGCACTGCTCAGAGGAAACCCATAACAAAGGAGCAATCCTGGACGCCATCCTCGCCCAACGTGACACAATCTCAGTAGACCACATCCTACCGGTTGACTGGTCAGACCACCACTTAATCCTATTCCACATCACGTACCAACCTCCCATCCAAGACCCCCCACATGGACGAGAAATATAACACAGATCAACATGGTCGACCTAGAAGAAAAGATAAGCACGCTCCTGCCCATCTCCCCAGACGGTCTCTCCACAACGGATCTCACGTCTCACTACAACACAACTATGACGTTCATCCTAGACCAACTAGCCCCCCTGAAATTAGAAAAAATCAGGAACATTCCCTCCAGATCCTGGTTCAACACGGACATTAACGCTGAAAGGAGACAACTTAGAGCTACAGAACATCTATGGAGGAATGACCCCTCTACAAGCCTTCGCGAGCAACTCAAAGCAGCCCGAAGGAAATACAAAAAACACATCAACAACGAAAAAAACACCTTTTTCTGCAAAGCTCTGGACAACGCGAAAAACAGGCCCAAAGAACTCTTTAACATCATCAGGCAACATACTTCCAAGACCTCTGCAACCCCAGTCCAGGCCTCCAAAGACCTGTGTGAGAACTTCGCCAACTTCTTCAACGACAAAATCACCAAGATTGAGCTATCACTAGACATCAACCTCAATCCCTCCTGCAAAAACCCAACCCCAACAATCGAAATCAGCACACGCAAGCTCCCCACGAAAGCCTGGAAATCCTTCGACCCCATACTTGAAGCTGAGATTCTTAAACTGAACTCCTCCTCCAAGCCCGCATCCCACGTCCTCGATCCTGTACCCACCCAATTGACCAAAAAGCTGAAACTCTCTCTCGCCCCACTCTGGTGCAAAATCATAAACAGCTCCTTAAAAACTGGCATCATACCAGACTGCCTCAAAGTCAGCCAAGTCACGCCACTATTGAAAAAGCCAGGTCTAGACTCCAACGATCTGAACAACTTCAGACTTGTTTCCAATCTCCCCTTCCTATCCAAAATCCTTGAAAAGTGCGTTCTCCTACAACTGACTCAACACATGGACAACATCAACCTGCTTGATCCCCACCAATCGGGCTTCAGAAAAGGCTGTAGCACCGAAACTGCGAACCTTAACATCATAGATGACATCCACAAGTCTCTAGATACTGACCAATGCTGCCTACTCATCCTCCTAGACCTATCAGCAGCCTTTGACACGGTTGATCACAATCTACTAATCAAGGCTCTCCAAGACAGAGTAGGTGCGGACGAGGTGGTCCTACAATGGTTCTCCTCCTTCTTACACAACCGCTCCCAAAGGATAAACCTACACCCAGTCAGCAGAGGTGTCCCCCAAGGCTCAGTGCTCTCCCCTCAACTGTTCAACATATACATGGAACCCCTCACCACCCTACTCAAAAAAGCCAACATCCCCTTCCACCTATATGCAGATGACACCCAGATCTACCTGGAAACCTCCTCCATTAACGACATTCAAAGACTCAACAACACTCTTAGAGAAGTCCAACACTGGCTCTCAACAAACCACCTTAAACTCAATCAAGACAAAACTGAAATCCTCCTTGTTAGAAATGGGATCTCTAGTTGGCAAGGGCTTGCACCTTTGTCCAAGTAGGGACCCTTCTTCCTAGTCAGGGTAAGGGTTGTTACACTCGTGAAGTAACCCCTGCTCACCCTCGTGGTAGCTTGGCACGAGCAGTCAGGCTTAATTCAGAGGCAGTGTGTAAAGCATTTGCACATAACCAACAGTAATACAGTGTAAGCACTACAAACGGACACCACACCAGTTTAGAAAAATAACCAATATTTTATATACTCAAGACAAGACCAATTACGACAAAAATCCACAATACTGTACTTTAAAAACGAATGCTTGATACGGTAACTTCTTCTTTGCAGGAATAGCACAAAAGCAAAGTTCGTACGAGTCGGTAGCTCCGTCCGAGCCTACCGTGATGCTGAAAAACCACAGAGTCTAACAGTTCCAGCCGACCGCGTCGATACGGGCCAGCAGAGTCGTGAACAGACTCGGTTACAGTACCTTTCTCGTTATGGCTGGTACGGAGTGTACGAGCCGGTCGGCGTTCGTCGCGGTTGCGGTGCAAGACGGAGCGGTGCAAGGTGCGGTGTCCCTCGATGCGGTGCAGGCAGCGGCTCGATGAGCGTCGTGCAGACGGAGTCGGTGAGTCCAAGGCGTGCGATGCAGGGTGAGACGATGCTCGATGCGGTGCTGACAGGTTGCGATGCAGGCGACCAAGCCGAAGTGCGGGAGCTGGCGTCGGACAGCGGTGCGATTCGGAGCGGTGCGTCGCAGGCGTGCGAGCGGTGCCCCAACTGCGGTGCGGTCACGACTCTTGAGCCAGTTGCAGCGACAGCGTCGGTCTGGTCCGGCTGGCACAGTGAAGCGATGCGATGCGAACTGCGGTGCCCACAGGTCACGGTGCAAGCAGCGGCTCGATGTTGGCGGCGTCGGACGTCGCCCACGGTGAGACCAGGGTTGCGATGCGAAGCGGGGCGATGCGGTCTGCGGTGCAAACAGGTCACCGGCCAGGGATGGATTCGGTTGACGGAGTCGGTTGCAGTTCCCTTCCTCTGTGGCGACTGAAACAGAGTTCCAGAAGCGGTACCCAGAGGCTTGTGAAGTCTTTGCAGTCCCTGAGACTTCTTAACAGGAGGCCAGCTCAGTTCCAGGCCCTTGGAGATACTCAGCACAAGTTTGTAGAAAGTTCAGTCCTTTCACTGCCCAAGGCAGAAGCAGCAGCTGCAGGCCAACCCAACAAAGCAACAACACAGCAAAGGGGCAGTACTCCTCCTGGCAGCTCTTCCAGCTCTTCGTCTTGGCAGGTTCCTTGATTCCAGCGAGATCTAAATTCATGGGGTCAGGGCCCCAATATTTATATCCCAAATTCCTTTGTTCTCTGAAGGCAGAGAGGCCTTTGCCTAGTCCAAACCAGTTCTGGAGCACTTTGTTGACAAGTCTCCGTCCCTTCTTTCAGTGAGTAGGCCAGGGACATCAGACGCACCCCAGGAGGTGGAGCCAGCATTGTGGAGGGAAGGCACTGTCCTATTCAGGGCCCAGGTGCGACCCCTCCCACCCATCTACATGTAGATCTTGCTTTTCAGCCCTGTGCTGACTCACCCTGTCTCCTGGCATCCCCCAGCCCCTGTCACTCACACTCCAGACAAGGAATACACAACCTCGCAGAGGCAGGCTTGGATGGTTAGACAAGAAAATACCCACTTTCTAAAAGTGGTATTTTCAAACACAGAAATGTTAAAACCAACTTCACTAAAAGATGCATTTTATCATTCTGAGTCCAGGCATACTAAACTCGAATTTCTACCATGTTCCCTGGGTCAGTTAGGATTATAAGCTGTAATAATCAAAACTGCCCATTCTGGCCTATGGGGAACAGGTAGCCTTGCAATAGTGAAAAACGAAATAGGCTGTAATTCACTATCAGGACATGCCACACACACCAGGGCATGTCCTACCTTTCACATACAATGCACCCTGCCCACAGGGGTACCTTGGGCCTACCTTAGGGGTGACTAACATGTAGAAAAGGGAAGGTTTAGGGACTTGCAAGTGTGGGCACTTGCCAAGTCGACATGGCAGCCCCAGGCTGCGCACAGGCCCTGCGATGGCAGGCCCGAGTTACACTTTACGGGCTGTTTGCGTGGGTGGCACAATCCAGTGCTGCAGCCCACCAACAGCATTTGGTCTATAGGCCCTGGCACTCGCAGTGCCCTTTACAAAGGACTGACACATAAACCAAATAGGCCAATCATGGAAACACCAATCCATAACACAATTTACACAGAGAGCATATGCACTTTAGCACTGATTAGCAGTGGTAAAGTGCCCAGAGTCCTAAAACCAACACACACAGGGTCAAAAACAGGAGGCCAAAAAGCAAAAAGTCTGGGGGTAAACCCGCTGAAAAAGCCAAGTCTAACACAACCCCCTCCCAGCCTAAAGCCGGGGTAGACTAATCAATTCCTTGATGGACTTCCCTGCTTGGGGCGATAGAACATAGACCTGGCCCACAACAGCGGGGGCACGTTCTGGTTCTACGCCTTTCCAAACCCAGTTGGATCCCTCTATCCATACTCTCAGGGCCCACAAAGCTGACCCATGGGGTACCCTTCTCTTCACCTGTGAACCCCATCCGTGCAGCGCCTAAACTTACTTTGCTCACAGATGTGTTGCAACAGGCCGACATTGCCCACATGGCCAACACAGTGGTGTGGCCCAGTCCACCCCCGGGGTGTGACTCCTGTCCCCCTCTCAGGGGCAACGCTGTCCACCAGGACAGTAAGCCATAGTGGCTACCGACAGTTGTCAGTGGGGAGACCCAGGCCTTATGCCTCTCAGGGCTCTCTAACCTCTGTGGCGTCAGAGAGTGGGGGACGGTAGCCCCAGGTGCCTGGCACCCTTGGTCCACTCTCCCTCCTGTCAGGTCAGGTATGACATCCTGACACGGACCCACCAACCCCGGGCCTGTACCCGGCAGCTGGACAGGAGACTGGGGTGGCCTCCCCCACACCCGGTCCTCCTCCCTGGGGCTCTGTACCCTCCCACCTGGAGTGGCACCCCCAGAAGACAAACTGGTAGTGGCACTGTTAGCAGTTGCCCCTTCCCCCAGGTCAGGGGGACACCCTGAACCTGGTCCTCCAACCCAGGGCCTGTACCCTTAGGCTGGACCTGTGCCTGGCAACCCAGGACTTCCGGGGAGTACACCAACCCCCCAAGGGAAACACACCCCTCATGAGTCGTGCGAGAGTCTGCCTGGTGCAGGTCTCCAGCCTCCTGTCCACCTGACAGAGCATGAAGACCCCCCAGGCCAGAAGTGGTCTCACCAGGGTCAGTCCTGGGGTGCTCTGACTTCAGAGCGGGCAACCCCTGACCCACTGGTCCTTCCACTGGGGACAGCGCCGCCCCCTCACCCTTTTCTCTGGACTCATGCCCCCTCCCAACTGGAGCGGGGCTGCCAGACACCGGAACCGGTGGGATGCTCGTTACAGCAGTCCCCCCCAGTTCCTTAGACACTAGGGGATCACCCTCAATGGATGGCCAGGACCAGGCCCTAGGCCATCCATATGTCTCTGGCCTTTGCCAACTAACAGAGTGGGGGCAGTAACCCCTGGTACATAGTAACCATACTCCACTCTTCCTCTCATCAGTGCAGTTCTAAAGAACCACTGATCCTCCAACCTAGGGTCTGCACCCTCAGGTTCACCAGAGGTCTCGGGCGAGGCTCTCCTCCCCTTACCTCTCCTTCTGGGGTCCGGCCCTCTCCTCCCAGGGGAAGCACCCCAGAACCAAAAACTGTCAGGATGCTGGAACCAGACCTCCTACACAATTCTTCCACCAGTTCAGGGCCTTGACCCTGCAACTGATTCACCACCCTTGGATCTAAACCCTCAGGTTGAACTGGGGTGAGAGGCGAGGACTCCCTCCCTCTGCACCCCTTCCAGAGTTCTGTACCTCCCCACTGGGAGTGGTACCCCTAGAAGACAAACCGGTCAGGACACTGCTTACAGTCGTCCTTCCCTCCAGGTCAGGCAGGACCTGAACCTGGCCTCCCAACCCAGGGACTGAACCCTGCAGCTGAGCACCTGCCTGGCGCACCAGGACTTACTTGGGAGCACGCATACCCCCCCTGAGGGCAACACATGACTCATGTGTTGCGTGACAGTCTGCCTGGCGCAGATCTCCCGACCACTGTCCACCTGACAGTGCGCAAAGATCCCCCAGGACAGAAGTGGTGTCACCATGGTCACTGCTAGGAGGCTCAGCCCTTCTGGCTGGCCTCCTGACTCACTGGTTCTCCCACTGGGGAACACATCCCCCTCTCACCCCTCACTCTGGACTTCTGCACCCTCCCAACTGGAGCGGGTACTGCCAGACACCAGAACCACTGGAGCTCTGTTTACAGAGGCTCCAGGTTCTCCTGTCAGTAGGAGATCTCCCTCAATGGACGGCCTACCAGTACAGTCTAGGCTCCCCACCTGGGGTTCCCTCCTGGAACCACCCAGGCTCCGGGACCGGGTTTTAGGCACCTTGGGCCGCAGCCCATTCTCACTCCTTCTCCGCAGAGACAGGACGTGAGTCCCGACACCCTTCCCATGACACCGGGACCTATCTGGGCTATTACAAACCTTTCCCACCACTCTTGGTTGGGAAATACCTAAGCCACTTCCTCCAGGATCACCCCCAGATGCTTCTGCAGACCCTCTGGAATCCACCAAAAGGTCTGCCTCCAGTGCAAGCTCCCTGGGGTCAGAGAACTCACACTCCACTGGGTGTTGGCATAGCTCTGGAAAATAGGGACTTAAAATATGCTCTCCAACAATTGAATCACACAGCCCCACACAGGTGTTAACCAAACTACCCTTCACCCAACCATCCAGTGCCTCAGAAAAGTACCCCACAACATTCTCACAAGACTGGCGAGACAGTGTCTGACTGTTGCTGTCCCTCAACCCATACTCTTCTGGCTGGTCTTCATACTCACTTACCAGGGCTTCTACCATGGGGGAACCCCTCTCCCTGCACCTCTCATCTAGAGTCAGTAGAGTGTCCCTCCCACTACCAGGAATATGATCCCCTGTGCTAGTTCCCCAATCCACCTCAGGGACACTGAGCACCACTGGAGTTACCTCACAATCCTGAACCCCCTGGTGTATGTCAACCCCCTCCTTGAAGTAGGGCCCCAAATCTGTGTGTGTGTCTACCTCATCCTCAGTACTGGACACTACACTTTTGCTGCCACCATTTGAGCTGGGCCTAGCCCCACTGGCTTCCCAGTCCAGCTCTCTCATCTTAAACTCATGGTCTAAGAGCATTTTCCTTTCTTCCATGGCCATTCTTTTCTCTTCCCTCTCATTCTCCATAATGAGTTTTTCTAATTCGAACTTCCTTGCTTCCCGCCTGTCCTTTAGCTCCTCTGGGGACAGACTACTGCTGCCTGGCCTGGCGGGGTCCCCCCCACCCAAAAGCACATCCATCCTAGGAATAGGCTCCTCCGCCTCTCCACTGAGATTACCAGGCTGCCCACTGGCATGTCTGGCTGCTACCCAGGCCCTCAGCGCCTTTTGTAGCTCCTCCTTCCTAGTGAGGCCTCTGATTTGGACTTTCAGGTTTTTGCAAATCACTTTCAACTCCTTCCTGTTGTAGGATTCCAACCTATCCTCCTCAAAGGCAATTTCCCAGGATGCAACAGATGATGCTCTTGATTCAGGCATGATGAAGTAGCAAGTTCAAACTGGCAAGATCAAAAAATAGGCCAAAAAGAGAAAGAACCAGTATGTGGTACGTAATGGTCTGCGATATGGTAGTAGTGCACACCAATCACTGTAAGTCAAGTGCAAACACAAGTCCTATCCTCACCGCTGCCAACCAATGTTAGAAATGGGATCTCTAGTTGGCAAGGGCTTGCACCTTTGTCCAAGTAGGGACCCTTCTTCCTAGTCAGGGTAAGGGTTGTTACACTCGTGAAGTAACCCCTGCTCACCCTCGTGGTAGCTTGGCATGAGCAGTCAGGCTTAATTCAGAGGCAGTGTGTAAAGCATTTGCACATAACCAACAGTAATACAGTGTAAGCACTACAAACGGACACCACACCAGTTTAGAAAAATAACCAATATTTTATATACTCAAGACAAGACCAATTACGACAAAAATCCACAATACTGTACTTTAAAAACGAATGCTTGATACGGTAACTTCTTCTTTGCAGGAATAGCACAAAAGCAAAGTTCGTACGAGTCGGTAGCTCCGTCCGAGCCTACCGTGATGCTGAAAACCACAGAGTCTAACAGTTCCAGCCGACCGCGTCGATACGGGCCAGCAGAGTCGTGAACAGACTCGGTTACAGTACCTTTCTCATTATGGCTGGTACGGAGTGTACGAGCCGGTCGGCGTTCGTCGCGGTTGCGGTGCAAGACGGAGCGGTGCAAGGTGCGGTGTCCCTCGATGCGGTGCAGGCAGCGGCTCGATGAGCGTCGTGCAGACGGAGTCGGTGAGTCCAAGGCGTGCGATGCAGGGTGAGACGATGCTCGATGCGGTGCTGACAGGTTGCGATGCAGGCGACCAAGCCGAAGTGCGGGAGCTGGCGTCGGACAGCGGTGCGAGTCGGAGCGGTGCGTCGCAGGCGTGCGAGCGGTGCCCCAACTGCGGTGCGGTCACGACTCTTGAGCCAGTTGCAGCGACAGCGTCGGTCTGGTCCGGCTGGCACAGTGAAGCGATGCGATGCGAACTGCGGTGCCCACAGGTCACGGTGCAAGCAGCGGCTCGATGTTGGCGGCGTTGGACGTCGCCCACGGTGAGACCAGGGTTGCGATGCGAAGCGGGGCGATGCGGTCTGCGGTGCAAACAGGTCACCGGCCAGGGATGGATTCGGTTGACGGAGTCGGTTGCAGTTCCCTTCCTCTGTGGCGACTGATACAGCGTTCCAGAAGCGGTACCCAGAGGCTTGTGAAGTCTTTGCAGTCCCTGAGACTTCTTAACAGGAGGCCAGCTCGGTTCCAGGCCCTTGGAGATACTCAGCACAAGTTTGTAGAAAGTTCAGTCCTTTCACTGCCCAAGGCAGAAGCAGCAGCTGCAGGCCAACCCAACAAAGCAACAACACAGCAAAGGGGCAGTACTCCTCCTGGCAGCTCTTCTAGCTCTTCGTCTTGGCAGGTTCCTTGATTCCAGCGAGATCTAAATTCATGGGGTCAGGGCCCCAATATTTATATCCCAAATTCCTTTGTTCTCTGAAGACAGAGAGGCCTTTGCCTAGTCCAAACCAGTTCTGGAGCACTTTGTTGACAAGTCTCCGTCCCTTCTTTCAGTGAGTAGGCCAGGGACATCAGACGCACCCCAGGAGGTGGAGCCAGCATTGTGGAGGGAAGGCACTGTCCTATTCAGGGCCCAGGTGCGACCCCTCCCACCCATCTACATGTAGATCTTGCTTTTCAGCCCTGTGCTGACTCACCCTGTCTCCTGGCATCCCCAGCCCCTGTCACTCACACTCCAGACAAGGAATACACAACCTCGCAGAGGCAGGCTTGGATGGTTAGACAAGAAAATACCCACTTTCTAAAAGTGGTATTTTCAAACACAGAATGTTAAAACCAACTTCACTAAAAGATGCATTTTATCATTCTGAGTCCAGGCATACTAAACTCGAATTTCTACCATGTTCCCTGGGTCAGTTAGGATTATAAGCTGTAATAATCAAAACTGCCCATTCTGGCCTATGGGGAACAGGTAGCCTTGCAATAGTGAAAAACGAAATAGGCTGTAATTCACTATCAGGACATGCCACACACACCAGGGCATGTCCTACCTTTCACATACAATGCACCCTGCCCACAGGGGTACCTTGGGCCTACCTTAGGGGTGACTAACATGTAGAAAAGGGAAGGTTTAGGGACTTGCAAGTGTGGGCACTTGCCAAGTCGACATGGCAGCCCCAGGCTGCGCACAGGCACTGCGATGGCAGGCCCGAGTTACACTTTACGGGCTGTTTGCGTGGGTGGCACAATCCAGTGCTGCAGCCCACCAACAGCATTTGGTCTATAGGCCCTGGCACTCGCAGTGCCCTTTACAAGGGACTGACACATAAACCAAATAGGCCAATCATGGAAACACCAATCCATAACACAATTTACACAGAGAGCATATGCACTTTAGCACTGATTAGCAGTGGTAAAGTGCCCAGAGTCCTAAAACCAACACACACAGGGTCAAAAACAGGAGGCCAAAAAGCAAAAAGTCTGGGGGTAAACCCGCTGAAAAAGCCAAGTCTAACACTCCTCATCTCCAACAAAGAAGAAAACCCTCAAATCGTAGAATGGCTAAAAGCAATCGATGCCCTCAACGGTAATCCCACCCTGGCTAACTCGGTAAAATCACTAGGAATCACCCTAGACCCAAAACTGAACATGACCAATCACATTAAGATCTCTGCGAAGAGTGCCTTCCTCAACCTGTAGCTTCTCAACAAAATTAAGCCCTTCATCCCGCCCAAGGACCTCAAACAAGCCACCCAATCACTGGTACTATCTAGACTCGACTATGGGAACGCAGTCCTCACCGGTACAGCTCGATCCCACCTAGCTCCCCTCAAAACAACTCTCAATGCAGCTGCCAGAATGGTCACCGGAGTTAAGAAATATGACCACTTATCACCCGCACTCAGAGAACTAAAATGGCTCCCAGTCGAAATGCGTGCCAGCTTTAGAACTGCCTGCCTCACGCACAAAGCCTTGTACACAGGGAAACCGGAATACCTGGCCTCCAAACTCAAGAAAGCCGGCCAGACAAGAAACCCCAGGAGCTCCAACACCCTGCTACTCATCCCTATGAAAACACGCAAACAAAAAACCGCTGCACGATCCTTCGCTGGAAACGCGCCCAAAATCTGGAACTCCATCCCAGCCGATATCAGGACTATCCCTTCCTTTATAAAATTCAAAAGACTCCTAAAAGACCTCTACCTCAACCGTGCCTTCCTGAAACACTCTGCAGCCCCTTGACAATGTTCCACCACAACCTACCTCTTCCTGCACTCTACAGCCCCTTGACAATGTTCCACCATAACCTACCTCTTCCCCGCTCCCCGACCCCCTCCTCCCAGAATGAGGTTTAGCCAAAGACATTGTGCACTCATCGAGGCTATCTCAGGACTTCCCTACCTCAATGTTGCACAGCACACTGGGTCTTACGAAGAATTATGTATACCTTTGCCTTTTTGTGTGATTTCTGCTTTAAATCTGTTGTAAAGCGCTCCGATACCCTCGGGTCTGGCCAGCGCTATATAAAACTTCTTAATAAAAAAATAATAAATAAATAAATACCCGTCCAGAGCCCAACACTTTCCCTGCTGTTGCACAAACTGGAGTGGAAATACAAAGTCTCACTCTTCCGGACTATAATGCTTTCCCTACTGTTACATAGACTGGAGTGGGAATAGTATATCTGTAGTTCCCAGACTTCATTACTGATACTCTTAATATTGCTCAAATATATCTAAGGTTATCTTGTGTTTTATTTTGTATTATTTGTTTATTTATAGAATGTTTTTAATATATTGGTAAATTATTTTTAGGAAATGCCTTTCTTTGTTATTTAAATGTTATTAATTTGGTAATTTATTAAATGTTTTGCATTTGATTTGTTAAAATGTTTTATGTTTTATATATGTATATATATATATATATATATATATATATATATTCTTCACCAAATGCCCGAAAGCATTGAGGACGCACTCAACAGTAAACTACCATCCGGTTTATTCTTGCAACTGTTAATTGGCTGTCAGCTGGCTGTCAACATTCCGATTCAGGAAATGTTGGCAGCCATTTTGTCCATCGGTAGAACCGAGGGACAGAAACAAGTGCGCAAAGCGCACAAAGGGGGCAGGGTAGAAACACCCTGACCCCCTAGGTTTGCTCAGGGGTCCCACAAGGACCCCCTGGGCAAAAAAAAAAAAATTAAAAATCGGCAGGATGCGCTCAGGGTGCGCGAATCCTGCCGGAAAAAAATCGAAGCGCGGTCTCCCGCGCTCGATACATTTTGCCCCCGGGTGGCCCAAGTCCCGGGGGCATGGTGGGGGGATAATTTAATGTGTGGGGGCCTCAAGGGCCCCCAAGCCCCGAGGACCGCCACCCCCGGGGCTTCTTTTTTTATTTGAATAAGGTGTGGGGGGCTCCAGCCCCCACACGCCCCGTGGACCACCACCTCCCGGGGCACCTGTAAAATAAATGTGGGGGTCCATTACGGACCCCCAGAGCCCCGGGGACCACCACCTCCCCGGGGCTGTGTAATTTAAGGGAGGGGGGCCACGCGGACCCCCTCCTGGAGCCCTTGATGGCCCTGGGGACCGCCACCCCCAGGGCCGGCTCCCTGCAGTGTCCCGGGTGCCTACCCCGGGACACTGTAGTTTGCTATGGCAGGACGGGAGCCTCGCGGCTCCCGTCCTGCCATAGCAAACTGCTTTGGATATTGGAAGAGAGAGCAGGAAACCTGCTCTCTCTTCCAATATCCAAAGCACATTGCTTTCCACATGGGGAGCTGCATCTTAGCAGCTCCCCATGTGGAAAGCAATGCCGGCTCCCAAGGGACGCGGGGAGCCGGCGGGACTGTGGGGGATTGGGGACCCCCCACAGTCCCCAACGGAGAGGGCCAGCCCCGGGGGATGGGGTCCCGGGGCAAGTAGTGGCCCGGGAGGGAGCCACGCGGCCCCCTCCCCAAAAATAAAAAATAAATTAAAACGGAAAGGCCGGCCCCGGGGATGGGGTCCCCGGGGCCTTAAATGGCCTGAGGAGGGGGCCACGCAGCCCCCTCCAAAGAAAAAAATAATCAAGGCCATGCCCCGGGGGATGGGGTCCCGGGGCCAATACAGGCCCAGGGAAGGGGGCCACGCGGCCCCCTTCCTGTTTTTTTAAAAAATGTAATTAAGAAAAGGGGTAAGGCCCTGGGGGATGGGGTCCCCAGGGCCCAAAAACAGGAAAAAGGAAGGAGGGCTACACAGCCCCCTTCAGGGGACAAAAAAAAAAAAAAAACGATCGGGCCCGCAGGCCCGCCCCTTCCTTCACCACTCTGCAAACGCGCCCCCTGGCGCGTTTGCAGAGGGGGAACGAATTCCCCTTGAATACTGGGGGTCCCTGGGGGCCGCCAGGGACCCTCAGGATTCAAGGGGAGTTAATCCCCCGACTTAAAACGCGCCACGGGCGCGTTTGCACAGTGGTGAAGGGGAGGCGGGGCTTCAGGTGATATCTGTGCAAACGCGCCCCGTGGCGCGTTTTAAGTTGGGGGATTAAATCCCCTTCAATCCTGAGGGTCCCTGGGGCCAACTAGCCCAACAGGTACATCCAGAAAGCGCCACAGAGCTTCGTTGCAGAGAGGTGTAAAGGGGTGTGGCCTCTCTACACGTCTCTGCAACGCAGCCCCTGGCACATATTGGAGGTTCCTGGTGGGCTAGTTGGCCCCTAGGGACCCTCAGGATTCAAGGGACTTAATCCCCCAACTCAAAACGCGCCACGGGGCGCGTTTGCACAGATGTCACCTCAGGCCCCGCCCCTCCCTTCACCATTGTGCAAATATTCTTCTAAAATCATCCAAAATCCGAATTCTGATTTACTCACCTGTTATCAGGAGAGACCTCAGTGCTGCATCTTTCAGCCCAGTACTGGTCCTGAAAAGTAATTTTAACCGTACTTACCAGTAACTTGAATTTCCTTCCATAGGCTAACATTGACTGGTTTCACTTGAAAATTCTTCTAAGTGTGGAGTTTTGGAACTTTAAATTATTCTTCTAAAATCAGCCAAAATACGAATTCCGATTTACTCACCTGTTATCAGGAGAGAACCCAGTGCTGCATCTTTTAGCCCAGCACTGACCCTGAAAAGTAATTTTAACTGTACTTACCAGTAACTTATCTTTTCTTCCATAGGAATCCATTGTCTGGTTTTCAGCAGAAAAGTTTCAAAGTGTCGATTTTCACAAACTACAAATATTCCTTAAAAATCGCCTGTATGACTTAAACGCATTTTTCAACTGTTTACAGGAGATGCACCAGTGCTGGATCCAGGATCCAACACTGAGTAAGAAAAAGTAACGATAACAGTTTTTACCTGCTAAGTGAATTTCCTTCCATAGGATAACATTGGTGATTCTATGAGGAAAAGTTTCTAAGTGTCAACTTTTAAAATACAATAATATTCCTTAAAAATCACGACTGTAACCAAAACGCTTTTACTCAACTGTTTACAGGAGATGTCCCAGGACTGAATCTAGGATCCAGTCCTGTGGTTAGAAAAGTAATCCATAAAGTAACTAATTGCATTTAACTAGAAATTCACATTGAGCTGAATGTTGCATTGTGTTTGAAAATGTGTTGCCCATTGCAACAACTGTAACTACTGTACTTAAAAGTCTATTGCCTATGTGCTAAGTATTTAAACTAAAGTAATTCATTCTGAGAAAGTATTTTTTGTAATGTAATGTATAATGTAATTACAATGTAATTTAAAAAATAAATTATGTAAAAGAAATTGTTGCTAAAAATGTAGTAAATCAGTATGAAAAAAATTAATATAAAAATTAATACATTTAAAAAATGTCATTTAAAAAACCTTAGAAATTCACTGAAAAACCGTAGGTTTCAGGCACGTTATAGTTACAAATTAGCATTTAAAAAACCTTTGAAATTCACTGAAAAAACCATAGGTTTCAGACACGTTATAGTTAGAAATTAGCATTTAAAAAACCTTTGAAATTCACTGAAAAAACCATAGGTTTTAGGGACAGTTATAGTTACAAATTAGCATTTAAAAACCTTTGAAATTCACTGAAAAAACCATAGGTTTCAGATATGTTATAGTTACAAATTAGCATTTAAAAAACCTTTGAAATTCACTGAAAAAACCATAGGTTTTAGGGACAGTTATAGTTAGTTGGACATTTCACTCGTACAAAACCCGTGAAATTCCCCGTTATAGTTAGTTCAGCTAACTATAACTCGCGCCCCGCAATGCACTGCTGATGACGTCACATATTACATCACTCATGACATGGTCAGTGACATCACTGATGACATCACTGATGACATCTCAAATGACATCACTGATGACATCATCCACGTGATAATCTGATGCAGCTCCTCACACCCTAATATAACCTTTGATACACCCAATCTAAATTACAGACTGCCATTCGCAAAACTATAGACACTCCAACACCAATAACTACATACCCACTCACTGATTCTTAGGTCTACACACACACATCCACTCACTCACCCGTACAGTCACTCATACTTATGGTCACTCAGTACAGGACTATCATATGCACTCTTACTCCTATATAGACACTCAAACACCGCCACTCATCCATAGAGGTACTCACACACCTAGTCAGTCATGCAAATAATTAAACACACTGCCATTTACTCACCTATACAGTTATACAAACACCAGCTCACTTAATCATACAAATACTAGCACATTGTTACGCTCTTATACAATCACTGATACAAGCACACACTCATCCATACAGCCACTATCACAATCACTCACTCTCGCTTATAGCTATTTATATACTCCAACACACATATATACTGGCTTTCACATATGTAGTTACTCACACATGTACCACTGGGACATACATTCACTCACTAACACACTCTTACACACACTTACCCACCCATACAGTCTATCACAGATGCACTCTTGAAACCATCCACCCAGTGAATCACCCACTCACACATCTACGCACAGAGTCGCACACACCCCACCCACACAAACACTCAGGCACCCATACAGATACTCAGACAACCAATCAATAACTCATATAGACACTCATGTAGCTATTCACAAACCCATGTAGCCACTTACACAGCAACAGACAGACGGATACAGACATTCACCCAGTTTAGTCACTAACCCATGCATTCAGTAAGATACGTTAAATCACTCACTTATAGAGTCAGTCACGCACCTACTAAATCATCCATACAGACACTTACACACCCACTCATTCTTCAATACGTCTTTTCCTATATATATTAAAAATATTTAAACTTTACAGAAACACACAGTCACTGGATGATGTCATCAGTGATGTCATTTGAGATGTCATCAGTGATGTCACTGACCATGTCATGAGTGATGTAATATGTGACGTCATCAGCAGTGCATTATGGGGCGCGAGTTATAGTTAGCTGAACTAACTATAACGGGGGAATTTCACGGGTTTTGTACGAGTGAAATGTCCAACTAACTATAACTGTCCCTAAAACCTATGGTTTTTTCAGTGAATTTCAAAGGTTTTTAAATGCTAATTTGTAACTATAACATATCTGAAACCTATGGTTTTTTCAGTGAATTTCAAAGGTTTTTTAAATGCTAATTTGTAACTATAACTGTCCCTAAAACCTATGGTTTTTTCAGTGAATATATATATATATAAGACAAATAGATCCTCCGCTGGCAAGTAGTACAATCGGCACTTGCCCTTGCTGCCAAAGAATCACAAACCACCGGAATGAGGCAAAAATCTTCAATTTATTGTTTTCCCCAAGTGACGCGTTTCGGGCAACACTTGCCCTTGATCACACAAACATGGAGATACAAATGCCTGGTTTTTAAATGCCATAACCACGTGATAATACACTTCTACTAAACATAGAAAAAATACACATTGTGACCCAGGTACATAGTCTTTCTACTTTACTCTTTTTAATCAATCTTTTTTATCTTGTGGTTAAATCCATTTCTTTCTTTTCTTTTCTTCACCTTTCAAGATATCTCCAATTTGTGTCCCCGTAATGGAATAATACAAAATGTTCTGCAGTGGTTTCAATAAATACTGTGCGTGAAAATATATCAAAAGGTGTCATCTAAAAAATGGGGAAAATAGAAAAACATACATGATATAATACACACAATCATATAAATATAAAAATCTATTTAAAATCCCCAAACACATATCCTTAATGAATAAATATCACCACATTAGTTGATAACACATCAGTATAATGCGAAACCTCTAATATACCTGCTTAAATGCTAAGATCAGAACTATTACTAAAACCAATTCATAAGGGACACGAAAAGGGAGACCACACAATCTAAATGTACCTATAAAAATCAAATGGACAATGCCCTATGTGCAAAACAGTGCAATATGTTATACAAATTAACGTGCCTTACTAAAGTGCAAGTGCTACCAGTGTTGTATCACGTCTTAGGTCCCTAAATTTAAAAAACATTTATTCATGATTGAGTACAAATCCTAACACATACTACCACAACAGATCAATATACACATAGGCTAATGTCTCATAACATATATGGTCATGGTAAATTCAACACATTTCTACATACACTCATGACCAAGACAAGCCCTAGGGGAGGAAACACAAAAGTGATGGAAACGGAAACAGCAATACAGGAAAAAAAAGCAATAAACAATGAACCCACTGCAAATAATATCACAAAAGACAGTTGCTCCCAACCGACTTTCATAAGAAATTGTGCAAATCCTCTGTATTGTTTAAACTGGGTGGGAATTTACTATCAAGATTAAGAATCATTTTAGTCTCAAGTTGCCTGAGAGCCTTTTCACGATCCCCACCTCTACGCATTTTGGGGATTGATGCGGCCACAAAATAACTTAAACAGCCAAGATCATTATTATGTGCTTGTTTAAAATGGCGGGCCACCGGATAAGACAAATCATTATTTACTATGGCACGCAGATGTTGCAATATTCTGACATGCACCTGCAACTTGGTACTACCCACATATCTAAGTCCGCAGGTGCATGTCAAAACATAAACTGCGAACTCTGTTTTGCATGTAAAATTGCCCCTAATAGCTGTATCCTCCGGGCTAAATGGGGTAGAATAATGTGTTGTGTTAACCCCAAACTTACATGCTCTACAGGTGGAACATTTCGTAAAGCCATTTCTAGGTTGTAACCATGTCTTAGAAGTTGATAACTCTGGGCATGTCTTTCCAATTTGCGTGCGCATAGATATCCCTTTTCTAAAGGTAACAACCGGTTGGGAGGGCAATCTAGATGATAATACCCCATCAGTCAAAAAAATTGGCCAATGACGTTTAAGAATGGCACGAACTTTTCTCTCTTGTTTGCTGAAAGTAGTAATTATTCTGGGGGCAACACTGTCATCATCAATAATGTCATTTATTCCTTTGTCAGCCAATAATGAATCCCTAGAGCGTGCCTCAGTTTTTTTTATAGCGGCCTTAAGGGTTTTCTCATTATACCCTCTCAATATAAATCTTTGATAGGATTCTTCTGTGCATCTGATTAATTCCTCATTACTGCTACATAATCTTTTGAGTCTTAAAAATTCCCCATACGGAATATTGTCAATCAGATGTTTAGGGTGGGCACTGCCGGCGTGCAGCGTCAAATTTCCTGCCGTCTCTTTCCTATACAAAGTAGTACAAATCTGCCCTTGACTCTCATATACCCTCACATCTAAAAACTCAATGCTGTTTTTATTAACATTGGATGTAAATTTAAGATTGACATTGTTGTTGTTAAGTTGCTCAATAAAATCACATGCACTGGATTCACTGCCTCGCCATACAATAAAAACATAATCAATATACCGATACCAGTGTAAAACATGATTGTTGAGTGTGGCGGCATATTCCTTCCTGAGGACCTGCTCCTCCCACCAGCCAACATGCAAACATGCATAGCTGGGGGAGAAACAGGCCCCCATCGCCACACCTCTCTTCTGTAAATAAATATCATTGCCAAACATAAAAAATTATTGTGTAAGCACCACGAGATTAAACCTAAAAGTATCTTATTATGTTGATAAAATTCAATTGGTCTAAAATCCAAAAAGTGCTTGATTGCATTGAGCCCTTGAGAGTGTTCTATACTAGTGTATAAGGACTCAATGTCTAGGGTAATAAATAAAAGATCATCAGCCAAAGTGATTCCTTGAATTTTTCTTAAAAAATCACCAGTGTCTTTCACATGGCTGGGCAAATGCTTTACAAAGTTTTGAAGAAAAAAGTCCACATACTGTGTAATAGGCTCCCCACACTTTTAATGGCGGAGATGATCGGCCTCCCTGGAACAGGGCTCGTCTTCTTGTGAATTTTAGGGATGAAATAAAGTTTAGCTAAACTGGATACTCTACATTCAAAAACTTAAATTCCTCAGTTGAAATCACCCCCGGATGGTGGTTTACAGTCGAGTGTGTCCACAATGCTTTCGGGCGTTTGGTGAAGAATATATATATATATATATATATATATATATATATATATATATATATATATATATATATATATATAAACAAAGAAAACCTCTAATCCCATCAGGAAAAGAGCACGCACACGAGGGCTATTTGGGTTAAGGCCTTTTTATTAAATAAGCCTCCTCAGACCCAATGTAGAGACGCGTTTCAGCTGACACGGCAGCCTTCCTCAGTCTAATGTGCGCCATTTTGGTTTCAGTTTATATACATTGTTAAAATCATGGACATAGAAAACATCATCATGAGAATACAAATTTGCACGTTCTTAAAATCAGTGAATGAACTCTGCACATTTCATTTAAACTATGTACATGAATGGATATTGATATCGGTAACTGTCAGATACAGAGTGAATCAAGATGTTATTATATAAAGTGCAAAGTGCAAAACCCGAACCATTAACGTACATGAACTAAATTGTGCCTAAACACTGTACATAAAAGAAATGCCTTCATGATGTTACAAACATAATCATCGCCATAAGCCATTGTTTAAAAACCATCGCGCTGAACACATGGTTAAAAACATCTTTTGAAAATGTGCTGCTCGAAAAAATGAAAGGCAAAGGAGACACGATAAATTACATTGTCATTATATCTCCTTTGAAAGCACCATGGGGGAATGCTCGTGGAATCACGTCTGGCTCATTTATGAGGACAAGAGTGTGCTGTGCTTATATGCACTGTCAGGATTAGCACTGTGCCTTGAACAACAAAGAAGACTGATAGCGCGCCGCATCTGAGCTGCCGCAAATAAACGTGACAGTGTACGTATATTAAAAACACCCTAAATAAGCAATTCGGGTCACATTAATACTCCCAACATAGGGCCGAATCCGATTCGGGCCGGAAAAAATACCGACGGACTCGGTACGGGATAATAGTCCGACCGACACGTACCGGCGTTGCCCGACCTGGGAAGTACGATGAAATGCATGGGAATCACGACCGACTCGCACGGAACTCAAGGTGAACGACCGACCCGGCCGGAAACAAGCTATCCGGCCGGGAAACCACGCGAATCGAACCGACCGACACGCATCAGGAAATAATCCGAACGAAACGTACCCGCGAACTCCGACCCGCGCAGTACGATGCAATGGGTGCAAATTCAGACCGATTCGTACGGAGCCCAAGCCGTACGACCGACACGCATACCAAACCCAGCCGAACAAACACATTACTCCGCGACCGACGCGTACGCCGCATATGAAACTGAGCTGAAACACAGTGGGAACGACTCGGAGATGCGCGCACGAGACAACTGCAACGTCCTACTCGGTCAGAAGAACGACTCCTACATGCACAATAATCACAAATGAAAAAATACAAAAAAAAAGGGCCAGACAAGCAATGACAAAGCCAATAAATACAGGGGGGGGAAATGGAACAAGGACACACCCCCAACTCCACCTACATAAAGCCCACAAATCCCTACCATGATCCTTTGCAAATCCCACTGACCTGCCAGCACAGAACACCATCACACAGCAAACACAGACACACACACAGCTCATCCAACACAAAAGCCACACACCATTAGCACCTCAACAAATAGCACCCTCACACACACACAGCAAAACCTACACACACACACCCTCACTTGCACACACACACATCAATCACCACCACTACCACCCATCACCATGCCTCTAAAGAAGAATCCAAAGTTCCTAAATAGTGAATTGGAAGTCATGGTAGACGAGATCCTGAGGGTAGAGCCACAGATGTTTGGCACATTGGGCCAACAGACCCCCATGTCGCAGAAAACCAAGATGTGGGCAAGGATCGTCGACAGGGTGAACGCACAATCACCATGTTTGCGCACAAAGGAAGACATCCAGAACAGGTGGTATGATGTGCGCAGGAGGGTCAGAGACCTACTCAAGAAGGATTACCTCCTGAGCCAGCACACCGGCAGTGGCCCTCCTGCAAAACCAGTATACCTCAGGCCCTGGGAGGAGAAGGTGCGGGCCATCCTACCACCAGTGAGCGTATATGGACTAACAGACATCCCAGAGCCTGGTGAGTACACAACTAATATACACAATATTGTGTGCCAATACACACACATCACTGTCAAGGGGACAGTCAAACCATCCACCCCTAGCAAATCAACAGCAACCAAAAGATAATCATCCCAAGATGTGTATGTCAGTTAGATAAACACAATACATGCCATCTCATAGTGATATGTCACTGTGTCATGACATGTACAAACCTAACAACAAATGGAGCAAGGCAGTGGCACAAATATAACCAACAAACACTGCCTGATATTTTGCCACCACTAGAACACCACCTCACAGGGAAGCTCACTTAAAGGAAGGAATTCTGTGTATGCTGGTTAAGTTAGTGTAGCCAATAGCATGATGGGAGTTGGAGTCACAGATACTGCTCACCCTCACAATTGGCCCATCAACACCACTCTGAACCATGCTCACATCACAGGGAGTGGATAAGGACTGACAAGATGGCTGACACTGGCTACTGCTGTGGGGAGCACAAGGCCCTGCTGGGAACTGTGCACCAACAAACAGCACAACACCACTGCCTGACATCCTGAAAGCCAACTTGCATTCCCTGCAATGCAAGCACATTGCATGGTGGGATATCTGGCTGGCTGGGAAGGAGGACTCACAGCACTGACCATAGTTACAAGCAGCTCACCTCACACCCCCCCTCAACACAAACTCCACATAACCCACCTGGGAGAATGCAATGCCTCACATACCAAATGAAGATCCCACAAAGAACCACCACCCTGGGTAATGCTGTGTGAAGCACAGGGAAACACCTGGGACTTGTTGCCAAACAAACGCAAGGACAACACTGTCAGCCTCCCTGTCAGCACAGGCACACTACCCCACAGGGAAGCAGAGTCCAAAGGAAGGAAGTACGGTCATGCTGGGAAGGGGGTGTAGGCAATAGCATGATGGGAGTTGGAGTCACAGATACTGCTCACCCTCACAATTGGCCCATCAACACCACTCTGAACCATGCTCACATCACAGGGAGTGGATAAGGACTGACAAGATGGCTGACACTGGCTACTGCTGTGGGGAGCACAAGGCCCTGCTGGGAACTGTGCACCAACAAACAGCACAACACCACTCCCTGACATCCTGAAAGCCAACTTGCACTCCCTGCAATGCAAGCACGTTGCATGGTGGGATATCTGGCTGGCTGGGAAGGAGGACTCACAGCACTGACCATAGTTACAAGCAGCTCACTTCACACACCCCTCAACACAAACTCCACATAACCCACCTGGGAGAATGCAATGCCTCACATACCAAATGAAGATCCCACAAAGAACCACCACCCTGGGTAATGCTGTGTGAAGCACAGGGACACACCTGGGACTTGTAGCCAAACAAACGCAAGGACAACACTGTCAGCCTCCCTGTCAGCACAGGCACACTACCCCACAGGGAAGCAGAGTCCAAAGGAAGGAAGTACGGGCATGCTGGGAAGGGGGGTGTAGGCAATAGCATGATGGGAGTTGGATTCACAGATACAGCTCACCCTCACAATTGGCCCATCAACACCACCCTGAACCATGCTCACATCACAGGGAGTGGATAAGGACTGACAAGATGGCTGACACTGGCTACTGCTGTGGGGAGCACAAGGCCCTGCTGGGAACTGTGCACCAACAAACAGCACAACACCACTGCCTGACATCCTGAAAGCCAACTTGCACTCCCTGCAATGCAAGCACATTGCATGGTGGGATATCTGGCTGGCTGGGAAGGAGGACTCACAGCACTGACCATAGTTACAAGCAGCTCACCTCACACCCCCCTCAACACAAACTCCACATAACCCACCTGGGAGAATGCAATGCCTCACATACCAAATGAAGATCCCACAAAGAACCACCACCCTGGGTAATGCTGTGTGAAGCACAGGGACACACCTGGGACTTGTAGCCAAACAAACGCAAGGACAACACTGTCAGCCTCCCTGTCAGCACAGGCACACTACCCCACAGGGAAGCAGAGTCCAAAGGAAGGAAGTACGGGCATGCTGGGAAGGAGGGTGTAGGCAATAGCATGATGGGAGTTGGAGTCACAGATATTGGTCACCCTCACAATTGGCCCATCAACACCACTCTGAACCATGCTCACATCGCAGGGAGTGGAAAAGGACTGACAAGATGGCTGACACTGGGTACTGCTGTGGGGAGCACAAGCCCCTGCTGGGAACTGTGCACCAACCAACAGCAGGACACCACTGACTGACATCCTGAAAGCCAACTTTCACTCCCTGCAATGGAAGCACGTTCCATGGTGGGATATCTGGCTGGGTGGGAAGGAGGACACACAGCACTGACCATAGTTACAAGCACCTCCCCTCACACACACCCTCAACACTAACTCCACATAACCCACCTGGGAGAATGCAATGCCTCACATCCTAACTCAAGATCCCACAAAAAACCACCACCCTGGGTTATGTTGTGTGAAGCACAGGGACACTCTTGGGACTTTCAGCCAAACAACTGCCAAGACAACACTCCCAGCCATCCTGTCAGCACAGGCACCCCACCCCACAGGGAAGCAGAGTCAAAAGGAAGGAAGGATGGGCATGCTGGGAAGGGGGGTGGAGGCAATAGCATGATGGGAGTGGTAGTCACAGATATTGGTCAGCCTCACAATTGGCCCATCAACACCACCCTGAACCATGCTCACATCACAGGGAGTGGATAAGGACTGACAAGATGACTGACACTGGCTACTGATGTGGGGAGCACAAGGCCCTGCTGGGAACTGTGCACCAACAAACAGCACAACACCACTGAATGACATCCTGAGAGTCAACCTGAACCCACTGCAAGGGTGGCATGCTTCATGGTGGGATAACTTGGCCAGGTGGAGAAGGATGGCCGGATGTCCACCAAATACAACCAATGCTGGCCATGCACACACCTCAACATTCATATTGAAATGCCCCAGGTATGCATGACAATGTGCTACACCAATATCAACCTCTTACTGTGACAACTTAGGACAATGCAATGTACATGCCCGCATCCAGAGGTACAGTCACAACTGTCAGGTGTGTGAACCATTGATGTCTGTAGAAACATTACATACAATGTGTGTCTCTTCCAAATACAGGTGACGATGATGGGGACACAGCAGCAGGCGAGGAGGAGTCCCTGTCCCAGGTTCCGGGGGACACAGAGCTCACTGGTGTGGAACAGCCTCTGCCCTCCTCGGATGGCGAAGACCTACCTGGCCCCTCCTGTGTAAGTCATCATGCAGCACCAGCTGGACCAACATCTGCACCCCCTGCACCCACCCCTCCAACAACTGCCAACATACAGACCACCCCCGCCGACACGGACAGACCAAGGAACACCGCTGACAACAGCACAGGGCCCCAGGCCCACCGTGGAGCAATGGATGACAACACCACTAACAACCCCCAAGTGGGCCTTGGGTCACCTGTGCGTGCCACCACAGGTCCTGCACGTGTCGCCAGGGGTGGTGGGAGGGGTGGTAGACATAGGTCGCGGCTTGCAGAGGGGTCTGGACTGCATGATGACCCACAACTGGCACGCATCGCTGATGCGTACCAGGATAGCACCGGAGAGGTCAGACAGGTAGTGGGGATCCTCAAGGACATACAACAGCAGCAGGCTGCCCATCATGCCCGCTTGGACTCCCACATGGCCCGTGTGGAGACACACATGGCCCGTGTGGAGACACACATGTCGGGCATGGAGTCCAAGTGGGACACATTGCAAGAACTCACAGCGGTGCAGGGACATATTGACATGCCTCCGCCAGATTAGCACCAACATGGCCACACCTCCCTGTGTGCCCACAACATCTGGTGCTGCAACAACTGACACCGCCACAGGGAGGGAGGAGGACTCTGGCGGAGAGTCCCCTGCACCGCCGCAGCCTGCACGTGAGGGTCCCCCCCCAAAGAAGAGGGGTCGTCCGAGGAAGGAAAACTGAGAGGTTGATGGCCACGTACATCCCCCAGGAAGCCAACGCCTGTTCCGGAAATTCTCTTTTGTGTGCAAACGTTTCACCCTGTCGAATGCAACACTACTTTCCCACATGACATGGGGAGATCAAGTTGGACTAATGTATCATATGACTGTGGACTTCACTCAGGACATTTCTGCTACCAAGACTTCCAACTCATCTGGGAACTTTGGATCACAATCCCAATGTACAGCACCCACCATCCTGTGCACTATACACACACACATTTCTGTAAATAAAATCACTAGTACACCATACTTGCCACTGTTGTTATTCAAATGTGGATACTGTTATGGTGATGATGTTCTGCTAAATTACACTGTGTATGCTAACTGCTACAGCAAGTACAACACCGTCGTGTGAGTCATGGTGACGTGACACATATGAGGGAGACACACCACTAGGGCTACACAACACAGACACCAGGGCCATCGGACTCATCACCCACAGTGATGTTGCCAGGAAATACAGTGGAATGCACAGACACCACACCTATTCAGAGTCTGTGTCAACTAGCCCACAGGTGCAGTAAGCAAATGTCAGTCAGATGTGTGACCACAGACAACGCACATCCCAAAGTGAAGCACAGGTTTATTACACATTTGCAACATGTTGTTTCCACTACAAATGCAAGGTTTACCCACGTGGCAGTGGCCACACAGTCAACAAGTGCAGAAGATATGAAGTCCAGGGGTGTGTGGCACATCACTTGTAGGCCAATTACTGCTGCCACCCTGAAAGCTGAATCATGGTGTCGGGGGATCCAAGTTGACCAAAGTACTCAGTAAGCACCCTGTGAAGGACAGACATGACACACAGTTAAAATCACTGTAGAACAGGACAATACTGCAATACTCATGCCCAATACATGTCACAAGACAACTACACAAAACCAAGTTAGCATATCAAAACTGTTGGGGAGTTCAGACCACCTGGAAGGACACATTGCTGCACGCATCCAGTCAAGTAGCACAAGGCCACACTCAAACAGCACCAGAGCACCACCCACACATATCATGCAAACTCACGTCATTCACATTACATCTCCCTGGATACTCACATTCAGCTGAAGAAGTTGGTGATGAGCTGTGTGCGGACATCACCATCATCATCATCATCATCACTGGCATCGTGGTCCAGGCCAGGATCCTCCACAGGTGTCGGACGTTGGTCATCGTCATCCAGGATGAGAGGCAACTCCTTCCGCACTGCCAGGTTGTGTAGCATGCAGCAGACAATGACAATCTTGCACACCTTTGCTGGGGCATATGGGAGGGCCCCTCCTGTCTTGTCCAGGCTGCGGAAGCGGCTCTTCAGGAGACCAAAGGTCCGCTCTATCACTCTCCTGGTCCGACCATGTGCCTCATTGTAGCGCATCTGGGCTGGTGTCACAGGGTTCCTGAGGGGTGTCAGCAACCACGGCATGTTGGGGTATCCGGAGTCACCTACGGACAGACAAGTGCACATTAGCTGATTTGGAAAAGTGGGTGGAATACTACAGATCAGAACACACACAATGGTACAAAGTCAGTACACACCGACAAGCCAGGCACGCTGGTTCTGCATCTGTGCCATCATCCTCGGGATGCGACTACTCCTCATCACGTAGGCATCGTGTGCTGAACCAGGGAAACGGGCGCACACATGTGTGATGCTCATATCTGCTAAACATACCACCAGAGCATTGATCGAATGGTAATGTTTACGGTTCCGGTATGCCTGTTCATGTGCCTGTGGTGGTATCAAAGCCACATGGGTCCCATCAATGGAGCCAATGACATGTGGCATCCTCCCCAGGGCATAGAAGTCACTCTTGACGTCAGTGAGTTGTTGACATGTTGGGAAATAGATGTACTGGTTCAGGCATCTCAACATTGCCTCCAAAACATCGCGTAGCACATGGCTGAACATAGTCTGTGACATCCCACCGGCAGTCGCAACAGTGTGTTGAAAGGTACCGGTGGCAAAGAAGTGTAGAGCTGCCATTACCTTCACCTTGGGGGTCAGCGCCGTAGGGTACGTCCAGCCAGGTTGCAAATGTGGTGCCAAGCGCACTGCCAAATCCTCAATCAGCTGCCTGGTGAAGCGGTACCGTCGGATGCTGTCACGTTCCACCATCGTTGCCAGGTCAGGGAATGGTCTATGGACAGCTGGAGCCCTGCAGTGCATAGGTTGAAGGAAGAAAGATTGTCAGTCACCCCACATATGTGCCATTCACCATACTCAATTTCACATGATACATCATTACGTGACACAAGTACTTGATGTGTGTGCCGTTCTGTCGGACATAACTCGCACCTACATGGCCATCATCTAACTTCTCAGTACAACATGTGTGCACAACAGGTACCAGGTTGTGCTATGGGAAACCATTAGGCTGTGTCACAGTACCCATTTACTGCTGTCACGTTCCACACACACACCACAGTGACATGTCTGGACAGATGCACCACAGGCATCACAGATCATTGACAGGTTGATTTCCAGTGACCCTGTCTTGCCACATGGCCACTGGAATGACATGGCGTATCATGTACACGTCAGAAAAACAAACATGACTCCCACAGGTAGTGGCCCCTTTCGCATCCGCAGGACAGACATGGACGCCAGTGACGCACAACATCAAAGTCCATGCACAAACAACATTGATGTGGAGACTGTCTCCCATCGTGCACATGGAATCAGTGACATCGGAAACACAACATGCACACAGACTGTGGAGGGACATCACTATTGTGGCAATGGGTCATCCTGTGACGTACATGCCTTCCCACATGGGACTCTGGGGGTATGTGACATGTCATACACATACACAACCTGGAAATGTGACCATGCCACATGCTCCAAAATGAACTGTTGCACATCACAGTGGTCATGTGCACAACACACCAAGGACCCTGTCCCCATGAACACATGCACAGCCTGGGTGTGGCTGCCCACAAGTGCCACCACAAAAACCACATGTTAACCCCCATACACAGAGAAGGAAATGCAGCCTTACATGCCTCAGGAAACAGTGTGGACTGGGTGTGGTGTTGTAGGTGTGCCCCTGGGTCTCTGGCAGGTATATGTGGCTGGCATACGTTCACCAGTGACAAGCATGGTGACATATGCGACTGACCTGTACAGGTACGCGTTGTACAGCAATGGACCGATCGGTGTTCCCGGCCGGCCCATTGCATCTGTTGTGAGTGGGTACGCGTTGAACAGCAATGGACCGATCGGTGTGCCCGGCCGGCCCATTGCATATGAGGTGTGCGGGTATGCGTTGTATCCCGAAATATGCGTTGTACAGCAATGGACCGATCGGTGTGCCCGGCCGGCCCATTGCATATGATGTGTGCTGGTACGCGTTGTATCCCGAAATACGCGTTGTACAGCAATGGACCGAACGGTGCGCACACATTGGCTGGGGCCTGGCATGGCAACGGACGCGTTTTCGAAGCTCCAACGAGTCTGATGCAGTGAATTCAGTTGGCCAGCCACAACAATGTTGCAAAATCATGGGTGTCATGAAGTTGAAGATTTGAAGGATGCTGTGGGCGTGTATTAGTGCTGCTATTCCATGGATTGGTCAGATTCAGAAGATGCAAACGACTTGGACCTATCACTTTGGACACATGGGACAGTATCTGCCTCTGCAGCACACATATAATGCTGGCTGTTCCCCTGAGAGCTCACTTGCCTGCACTACATGCTCCAGGATGACATCTGCCACCAACACTGCTGCTGTTTATGCATCCTCTGGCTCCTGCAATGGCACGTACTGTGGAGAGAGCCCCAGCCTTCAGCCTTGAGGAGAACCAGGCCCTGCTGGACAGCCTCCTTCCACAGTACAGCAAGCTGTATGGGAAACCAGGGGAGCAGGTGAGTGTGCTGTCCATTGCCTCACTAATTGTGCATGTTGTCTGACTAGCAGGACGTTCAGTGTGCACACCACTGGCTAACATGCCCACTGAGTAGTTGTCACACCCCAAAGTGTGTAGTTACATGCACTGAACTGGTACAGTGCAGTAACAGTGCATTCCAACTAGGTTTACTTCCCATGCAATGATGCCATGTAGTGACTGCTGGCAAACTGTTCATAGCCATTGTTGCACTGCCTGTGTACATCATATGCCCCTGTGATTGAGACATGTATATCCAACTGTGTGATGCACGTATATGTTGCATGTGTAGTAATGGCCTTTTCACTTTGTCATCCTCACAGGTTGATGCCCACCAGAAGCAGGAAATCTGGCTGACCATCGCCCGGAAAGTAAGATCCGTGGGGGTCTACAGGCGCAGGATCCGCAACTGCCAGAAGAGGTGGCAGGACCTTCGTGGCTGGACCCGGAGGATCGCAAGGGTCCAGCTGAAGCTGTCGCCTCCTCGCAGGAGGGGCGGACACCGGACCCTGACCCCCACATGCTCAGGATCCTGGCGGTGATCTTCCCTGACCTGGATGGGCAGCTGAAGGACAGACAGCAGCAAGGAGGGGGTGAGTCCATGACTGCACTGTGCACTTTGTCTGACATGCTATGTGCCCTCCTCTGGCCTGGTTAAACTTCCACAGTACATCAGTCATGTGGTCCAGGACCCATGTCCCTCATTTGTGACATGCCCACTTCTCCTCTGATACGCATATGTGTGGCCCTTATAGTCAGGAAATTGTGTCATTTGGGGACTGTGTCATTGCATTTAGCTTTGCTCAAGATGGGGGACAGCATTTGTTCCCGTGACTATGTTGTGTGATTCATGGGTGGGTCAATTGCTTACACAATGCCTAAGTTCTGACATGTAATCTGGGTGTAACTTTGATATGTGGTCCGCTTGCTGCTCTGACTCACCACATGTCCCTGGGGAATTTGGCACACACCCATGCTGCTGTTGGGAACAATGTTTGGGCCTCAGGAGTATGTGTATCCAGTGTGTCACACATGCTTAGCCACCTGCCTACTGTCCAGGACTCATCCCTCTTACAGGTGGAGCTGGACAGTCATGCCTACTCCAGGGCATACAATACACTCTGTACTCCCACTCCTGTGTATCATCTGGCATGTTGTGATCAGTGAAATGTACCCTCAGGTGTCTGCCTCTGTCTCATTGTGCTGTGTCTTCGTTGTCAGGACTACTGGTATGTTTATCGGTTAGGGCTCAGCATGCCATCTGAGATGTGACCATGATAGACGATACTTCTGTGACTTATAGGTGTCTGATCACTTGACTGTGCACACAGGTGTTTGCGACTGTGTCTTTCAGGCAGCTGTATTTTCATTCACAGCACACTGTGAGGTGCTCATGTTCAGAGAGTTGTGTTTCATGTCCCCCATATGTCCAGTTGGTATGACGTGGACAAATAGTAGTACAGATGATGTGGTATTTGGGGGATGGACATGTGCACTTGTCAGTCACATAACTTGCATTCCCCATGCCCTCGGATTGTGACACAGTGCAGACTGTTGTTGGCTGTCTGTCATGGCTATGTGACTTGAGACAGTAATGTATGACTTTGCACGCATTCCTGTGTCATGGCATTAAACTTCCTGAGACTGATCCTGCAGGGGAGTGACATGTGCAACATGCACCCCATTGTGGCATTGACTATCCGGACATGGGTGCATCATGGTGTCTGGTGCTGGTATGCATCACATGCATTTCTATTTAGACTCTGGCCATCCCTTTATCCGGACACCTGCACTGCCTCAGTGGCAAGAGATGTGATGTGTGCATGTTCACATACTTCACCGTGTTCCCTGCAATGTCCAACAACTGTGTAGGTGGTGCATGTGTCCACACTGGGGTCTTACCATCAGACAGGCACCAGACAGATGGGTGCAAGGGCAGGAGGGGTGTGAGTCCCATGGTTGACCATCAGACTGACAATTGGCTTCCCCGAATCTGTGTGAGGACTTTAGGCAATGTTCAACTAAGGATGCCAGGGCTTGCTCTGTAATGTGCTGTACTTACTGTGGTG
This sequence comes from Calotriton arnoldi, assembly GCA_963921515.1. NCBI lineage: Eukaryota > Metazoa > Chordata > Amphibia > Caudata > Salamandridae > Calotriton > Calotriton arnoldi. The sequence goes on from CAWUFW010000337.1 coordinate 193,442, forward strand.
TGTGCGGTCAGTGCAGGTGACTGATGTTTGTCTGTTTCCCTAATTGTTTGCAGATACATCCACGGCCACAGGAGGGACAGCTCCACGGACCAGGAGGAGCAGCGGAGCCAGACTGGGTCAGCATCGGACGAGTGGTCAGAGGTATCCAGTGGCACGGAGGGCGAGGGGAGCCACACCGAGGAGTCCTCAGCACCATTCACCTCAGCTGAGGACCACAGCAGCTCGGAGGATGACTCCCTTGTGGAGGCGGGTCTCAGCAGCCACCAAAGGCCAGCTAGTCTGTCTGGCCCCGCCACCACCACCACCACCACCACCGCCCTCCCATTGGCTCCCATTCCTGAGGTCCGTGGAGGCTCCCGTACTCGGGAGCGTGTCTCCTTCGTGCCAGGCACCGCACCCCTGCCCCTGTGTCCCCTGCTGCCCTGAGTGAGGAGTCTGTGTACCTCCTTCGGCAGCTCCATGTAGGGCAGACAGCAATGCTGAGTGTCCTCCATGCACACACCACTCTGTTGACACAGCTGGTGTCGTTCATGGAGGGCATCTCGACGGGTATGTCTGCCCTACAGAGGAGCAATAAGTCCATGGACTCCTCCCTGACGGCAGCAGTGTCCCTCCTCCAACAGTCCCTCACCCCTCCCACCTCTGCCCCATCCACACTTCCTGCCCCCTACCTGTCCAAAGCACATGCACACCTGCACAGTCACCCAAACACACAGACACGAGCAGCACAGACACACCCAAGAGAAAGGCAAGACGTGCACACAAGCATCCTCAGGGGACTGATACCACAGACACAGGGGATGGGGAAGACACACACACAGGCATCCACATTCACTCCGCAGTCCTCCAAATCCTCTCCCTCCAAGACCCCTTCCCTTGCCTCACCTGCTACCCCACCTACACAGCAGATCTTCCTGTGTGACCTCGGCCTCTTCCCTCCAATCCTGCTGATCCAGCATACCGGGGAAGAGGAAGTCCACCCACACAGAGGGGAGTGCCCCTCGCCCCCGGACACCCTCCCCCAGGTGCAGGCAGACACAGGACCCCATTAGGAAGTCCCCCGGACCAGGAAGAGCAAGACCCTCACCACCACCACGCAGCTCCACCGCCCAGTCTCTCTCCTCCATCCCCCAGGCCACCACTGCACAGGTTCCCCCGCCACACCCTGCCCCAGGTTCCCCACACACCGATACCGCATCCCCAGACTGCTTAGGCCCTCCCCCTGCCACTTGCTCTTCCACCCACAACCCAGATGCTCTGCCTGTTAGTGGCACTGTTGTGGAGACCGGGCCCCCCCCTCTGTCCTGCCCACCTCATCTGCCCACCCTTCCACTCCCTTGGAGTCATGCACTGCAGTGGAGTCCACAACCACCACGTCTGACTCGGGCACTGCATTGGGTACCCAGTCCACTACATCAGTCCAGCCCACTGCAGTGGTTGCAGCACCCACACCAACAGACTTGTGTACCACAGTGGTGCCGGCCCCCCCTGAGTCAGACACCTCCACTGCAGTTGCCAGTGACACTCCTGCACCCACCACCCCTTCACTGCCTCACTCTGCCATCCCCTGATCCTGTCCCTGCGGTGCCTGACCTGCCCCTTGTATGCCCCTCCAAGGGGGATGTCCCCTAACCGTACCAGTGCAGGCAAGCAATGTGTGACCAGTTGTCACTTCTCACCCCGTTGGGACTGTGATTTTGGACTGGCCATTGGCCTTAGTTTCTTTTGGACTTCCGTGTTTACCCTGACATTTGCTGAATAAAGCCTCTTTTTGTTTACTTGTGGGTTTTCTTTTGATGTACATGATGTGGATGAGTAGCATCCTGCATTTGCAGTTGTAATAGTGTTCACATCAGGAAAATGAAGTGTTGCAGTGATGGACTCCATGTGGTCCATGGGATATGTGTCCTGTTGTAGTCTGGATCTATGGCATCCTTTGCTACAGTCTGAGGGTGTAATGTTCTGCATTTGACACAGGGATGTCCATTTTGCATTTGTAAATGAACATCTTTGTCTTACACTGATGCACATCTGGTGGGCTTACCACTGTTCAATGTTCCGATTTCCTGACTGTGTGCCCAGCTCCACTGGACATGCAGTTTTGCACATCAATGTCGAAGGACTCATCTGTGTATACAGTGCAACTTGCTTGACACGTGTTTTGTGTGTGTGCAGATGACTGACGTGACACTCCCGTACCCAGGCTGATGTGAGCAGAGCCTTCTGTGTGTTGTGGTTGTTGACTCACTGACAGAGTGTTCTGCTGACATGTTTGGGTCGTGCACCTACAAGGTTTGGCACAGCGGACCTTCCACAGGAGTGGAGTGCCCTCATGGCAGTGTGTAATCCGGTGACATTGCGTGGGCCTGTGTTGTGTGTAGTGTAAGCATGTCTGTGCGTGTTCCCTTCCCTTTTCCTACACAGGCTGTGTCCCTAGGGATATTCCTGTTTGTGATGCTTGCTGAGTTGTTCTGTGTTCATCCAGCATCTTGGACCTGGTTTCTCCGTGATGTGGGTGCATGGCAAACTAATGTTCATGAGGTTGTCATACCAGGTTGTCTTTGTTGTCAGGGCTGGGGATGTGGGCAAACGCATATGGGACACATTCAGGATTCCCCTTGGCACTTGTTGTTTACACGAGTCATGTGATTTACAGTTTGTGTTAGCTTTCAGTGATTGTGACACGTTGTGTGTGTGACTGCTGCCACTACTCAGGGTCAGAGCTGCAATGTTGGAAGTTGTGTATGTGTGTTCTTCGTGTGTCACCTTGGCTTCTTCGTTGGTGTGTGACTATCCCAGGATCCCATTGATTGTGGTGGATTTCACATCATGCCCATGTACGGCATACTGTGCTGTGTGTCAGACATTGACGAGTCTTGTTGACTGGCCATGTGTGATGGGTTTCTGCACCTTAGTTCCCACCACCACCCTGGTATTGTCATGGGTGCATGTCCAATGTCACCAGTCCATGTGAGCTTCACTGCTGCACATTGGTGGAGATCAGGGTGTGTGGTGTTGAGTGTGTGCAAAGTGAGTTGTTGCACGGCTAGACCCCTACCTCCATATTGGCCTTGGCTGGCAGGCCGTGCTGATTGATTGGAGCTTGTGTAGGTGTGATGGTAGTTAGTTGCTCAGGACACATGGCTGTGGTTCACAGTGTGAACGACATCTAACTTTGTCATCACAGTGGGATTATCATGCAGGCTAGTGTCAGCACAATGTGGGGTCCCTGGGGGTAGTGCTGTGGTGGGTCTGTCTCTTGCTGTGTTAGTTGCTGTTCCTACAAGCTTGTGTGACATGTGTAATTTGTGCTCCCTCTCATCTTACAATGCCTGATTGCCCACATAGGGGTATCCGATCCATGAGTAACTTTTGTATGGCACTGTATACACATCTGTGTGGTTGGAATTCAGGCCTCCTCATGTGTTGTGTGGTTGCCTGGGGACACTGGCACACCCCCCATCACCTGTTGTGTTTGATATGCAGTGTGAGTCTGCCTGTTTGTGTTTGTGCCTTTGCACCACTGCATTGGCATATCTTGAGTGTGCCATTGGCTGTATGTTGTTTGGTGGCTTTCCCCTGCTGTCCCTGGGACTCCTAGGTCATCAGTCAGCACAATAATCATGGTTTGTATGTCCCATTGCTGCCATGGTATGGTATTTGTTCACCTGACATCTACAGTCTCCACAGGATATCTACATTTGTGTGTCCATTGGTGCAGATATGTGGGTCAGCATTATGATGGTCACTTCTGTCATTGTGTTATTTGTGAATGTTGACAATGTGGGCCCCCATGGGTGATGTTTGTATGCACATGGCCAAACGATTTTTCAGTGACACTGCACTGTTTCCCTCGACCAATCTATGTTGCTATGGGACACAAGCACTACTATGCCACTGATGTGTTTGTTGTTGTGTGACCAGGATTCATCCATGCAGTTTGGCTTTGGCAGCTTTTACCATGACTACACTTCCCTTTTGGTCACTGTGGTGATGGGGCTTTAGGCCCCATTGCCACACTGTTCAAAATGTGCATCAGCTATGGACACCACACTTCCCTTTTGGTCACTGTGGTGATGGGGCTTTAGGCCCCATTGCCACACTGTTCAAAATGTGCATCAGCTATGGACACCACACTTCCCTTTTGGTCACTGTGGTGATGGGGCTTTAGGCCACATTGCCACACTGTTCAAAATGTGCATCAGCTATGGACACCACACTTCCCTTTTGGTCACTGTGGTGATGGGGCTTTAGGCCACATTGCCACACTGTTCAAAATGTGCATCAGCTATGGATAGCACACTTCCTTTTGGTCACTGTGGTGATGGGGTGTTCGAGCCCATTGCCACAGTGGCCATGGTCGGCTTGCATTGTGGAGGCCACACACATTTCTGTGTGACACATGTGCTAGGGGGTCACATTGTATGTTCAATGTCATGTTCAGTGTTGTAGGCATTTGACACAGACTACACACACTTGTCATGGTGTTGGGGGGGATGTAATCGTCTGTCATTCCTTATGTGGGAGTATGCTAGTTGTGTCATGCATTACCCGTCCTATGAGTAGGAGTGGTGTTAGTGGTAGGCATCCATCCCCCCATGAGTGGGGATGGTTGTAGTGGCAGGCATCCAGGCCCCCCTGAGTAGGGGTGGTGGTAGTGGTAGGCATCCAGGCCCCCATGAGTGGGGATGGTAGTAGTGGTAGGCATCCAGCCCCCTATGAGTGGGGATGGTAGTAGTGACAGGCATCCAGCCCCCCCTGAGTAGTGATGGTGGTAGTGGTAGGCATCCATACCCCTAAGGGTGGGGATGGTAGTAGTGGTAGGCATCCATCCCCCCATGAGTGGGGATGGTAGTAGTGGTAGGCATCCAGCCCCCTATGAGTGGGGATGGTAGTAGTGACAGGCATCCAGGCCCCCCTGAGTAGGGGGGTGGTAGTGGTGGGCATCCATCCCCCCATGAGTGTGGATGGTAGTAGTGGTAGGCATCCAGCCCCCCCTGAGTAGTGATGGTGGTAGTGGTAGGCATCCATACCCCTAAGGGTGGGGATGGTAGTAGTGGCAGGCATCCAGGCCCCCTGAGTAGGGGTGGTGGTAGTGGTAGGCATCCAGGCCCCCATGAGTGGGGATGGTAGTAGTGGTAGGCATCCATCCCCCTATGAGTGGGGATGGTAGTAGTGACAGGCATCCAGGCCCCCTGAGTAGGGGGTGGTAGTGGTGGGCATCCATCTCCCCATGAGTGTGGATGGTAGTAGTGGTAGGCATCCAGCCCCCCCTGAGTAGTGATGGTGGTAGTGGTAGGCATCCATACCCCTAAGGGTGGGGATGGTAGTAGTGGCAGGCATCCAGGCCCCCCTGAGTAGGGGTGGTGGTAGTGGTAGGCATCCAGGCCCCCATGAGTGGGGATGGTAGTAGTGGTAGGCATCCATCCCCCTATGAGTGGGGATGGTAGTAGTGACAGGCATCCAGGCCCCCCTGAGTAGGGGGGGTGGTAGTGGTGGGCATCCATCTCCCCATGAGTGTGGATGGTAGTAGTGGTAGGCATCCAGCCCCCCCTGAGTAGTGATGTGGTAGTGGTAGGCATCCGTACCCCTAAGGGTGGGGATGGTAGTAGTGGCAGGTATCCAGGCCCCCCTGAGTAGGGGTGGTAGTAGTGGTAGGCATCCAGGCCCCCATGAGTGGGGATGGTAGTAGAGGTAGGCATCCATCCCCCTATGAGTGGGGATGGTAGTAGTGACAGGCATCCAGCCCCCCCTGAGTAGTGATGGTGGTAGTGGTAGGCATCCATACTCCTAAGGGTGGGGATGGTAGTAGTGGCAGGCATCCAGGCCCCCCTGAGTAGGGGTGGTGGTAGTGGTAGGCATCCATACCCCTAAGGGTGGGGATGGTAGTAGTGACAGGCATCCAGGCCCACCTGAGTAGGGGTGGTGGTAGTGGTAGGCATCCATACCCCTAAGGGTGGGATGGTAGTAGTGGCAGGCATCCAGGCCCCCCTGAGTAGGGGTGGTGGTAGGGTGGTGTTGGTGGTAGGCATCCATCCCCCTATGGGTGTGTATGGCATTGGTGTTGGCCATCCCACCCCTATGGTTCTGCTGTTGCTAGTGTACTTTATTTGTGCATCCCTATGTGTGTGTGACATATTTCGGGTACGTGTAGTTTGTTTGTATTGTTGGTGTTTGACTTACCGTCTGCGCCGTACGCGTCCGTGCCGGTCCCGGTAATAGATGTAGAGTATAGGTAGGACCTGCGCATTGGGATTCATGCTTGGATCGTCTCGTTCGGGTTTCTCGTGTCTTCGAGTCGTACTCGTAGCAGGCTTGTTCGTCTCGTAGCCGTGGATCGTCTTGTGGCGCGAACGGAGCTTATGTACGGCTCGCCCGGATGCTCAAACGTGCCGGACGTAGCGACGGGTTCGGCGCGTACGGATTGCGCATCGTACTAGTCCAGCCGGAAGGTGCTGTGTATTTGCTTCCATGCGGCTCGATTCGGCGTTCACGGATCCGGCTCGGGCGGGGAACAGGAGCTGGATTGGGTGAGTACGGCTCGCTCGGAAAATGAGTTGTTATACGCATCGTACTTGTTCGTCCGGACGAGTGTACGAATCGGTCGGGGAACACGCATTTGGCTGGTATTTTTTCCGGACGAATGCTGTTAGGTGCCCTACCGGCCGAGATCGGAATCGACCCCATAGTCTCCAGTTCTGCCGGCCGGGACTACATCTCCCATAGTGCCTTAGTGTTGTGGTAAAAATATTGGAGGACAATGGAGGGCTCTTTTTTATCCATTTCCGGCATGCCGACCCCCAGTGGGTCTCGCTTCGTGCTTTTTAGTCCTTCACTGCATGCTGGGAGTTGTAGTCCTGAAAGAGCAAGAAATCAAACCTTTAGTAGGTTCCATGGAAACATCCGCATATATTAAGACATTTTTTTGCTGTAGTGGGTTGTTGCAAGAATAAACCGGTTGGTGGTTTACCGTCGAGTGTGTCCTCAATGCTTTCGGGCATTTGGTGAAGAATATATATATATATACATATGTTCAAGTCCTCCAGGCAGGGTCTTTTCGGGATCGAGCCCGTTGTCAGCTGGTGCGTGCCGCCGGTAAGCCCAAAACCGGCAATTAATTATCCACGAAGATTCAAAATAAACGCAGACTCGGAGATCAGGTAGCAATTGATAGCTATTTAATGCTCGTTACGTGTTTCGACCGTAGTCTTGATCACACATATATACATATATCTATTAAAAACTATATTTTTGTATGTTTTTTAACAATATTAGTGGCAAAATATATTTTTTCTCAATGTTTTCGTGATTACTATTATAAGCATAGGAAAACAATATGTTTGTAATCAATATTTTTGACACAATATTTCTGTATCAGGATATTGTTGTGTTCGATATAATGTCAGTGATCTGTCGGATCAACATCCTGTGATTCTAGGCAAATCACTAAATCTCCTTTGCCTACAGAAAATTAAAGTGCCTTTGTGTAATGTAACTGGTGCTCGTGTAAAGCTCTCTAATACCTACAGGGCAAGTTTGTGCTTTACAAAACTGCAAAATAATAATAATAATTAAAAACAAGCATTTGCAATGCAATCGGTCTCGCCTTTGGGACCTTATATGTACCTAGCTATGCAGCACATTAGCCTGGGTGCTGAAACATCTACTGTTCTTAAACATGGAGGTAAAGCAAGCACCAAACTGCGTGACACGCCAGGTATGGCAACACATAGAGAGAAATATTGCCTTTCAGCGGGAAATGGTATAGTCCAAAGCTCTGTTTTTAATATAAAATCAGGGCTTTCGGTGTCATATTACTGAAAATACAAGATTTGAAAAAAATATTATTGTCTACGGGTGCTCGTGGAAGACAATTTCTATGGACTGGAATCTAGAGAATGCTAAAGTGATTCTGGTATTTTACTGACCTCTGCTGGTTGTTTTCTATCAAGACAGTTAAATAGAGGCAGATGAACAAGCAGAAAGCAAATCTGGTATTGTACTGACCTCTATTGGTCGTTTTCTATCAAGACAGTTAAATAGAGGCAGTTGAACAGAAAAAAAGTCCCTAAGCGGAAGCAGACACGTTCTAGGGCTGATCTCCAAAGCCCACAAAGTACATAAACATATAAGTATATACTAAAGTGTATACAAGAGGTCTCGAATGCTCGACCTAAAAATAACCTACCCTATTCCACATGACTTTGCTGCCTTTACTGAGGGTGGGTTTAAATGAGCAAACCAGGCATAATTTCCATTGCACCTCTTGCTCTATTAGTGTGATCCAAGTCCAAAGCGTTACTGCACTGTCTCCTTTCACTTCTTCATCACATATGAGAGCAGCTTCAAATCCATCAACAGGTTGTGAGCTGAACAAAATCCCACATCGTGTATCGTTTAATAGTCTATTACACAACACCATGTATAATTATGAAGCATAAAACATATTGGAGGGATAACACTGCTGACGCACCTGATGGTTTACATATGGCACAGCCGTAGGGATGGCAGAGAGCATGGATGTATGCAAGCTTAAAAAGCACGGTGGAATGACATGATTTAACGTACAGAACTGAACTGAGACTGTTCTAAAATATACATCAGTGGAATGATTTAGGGCGTATTGAAAGTCATACACAACTGTCAAATGTAAAGGGTCTCCTGACGTTTGTTTGTTTCATGATTTAAATGTCTAATATGAAACAGGTTGGCTCTTGTTCTGACTCCTAGAGAAGTAGCAATGTTATTCGCTGGCATTAATGTCTAGCAGGGATGCAGAGTTTTCAAAGAAAAATAAATACCATATATTTTAACCATGACCCAGACAGAAATCACTTTGGAGATGTGAAAGAACTTGATTTACCTTAGAATAATCTCAAAGTAATGACAGTGTATGGATTAAAACTGTAAAATGTCGCACTGACGAGAAGTACGACCTATGCGTCCTATAAAATTAACATGACAAACGGTTTACCTTTTCTTACACTAGTGACTGTTAACAGAGAAGTAGGAAATATACAATCCATGTTTAGATACTGTCAGTCCTGTTCAGGGCCGGCTTTAGCGCTGGTGGCGCCCTGTGCGACAATGTTTGTTGGAGCCCCCCACAGACTCCCACACTACTACCCTTTAACAGTGCCCCCTCAAGTCTCCATAACCACTCTCTCTCAGATGTATTTAATAGTGCCACCTTTACCAGTGTAGGTTGTCAGAGCACTTTACATCACAAACACTACACAGAGACAATCAATCATAGGTGTGTAACTCAGTGCATAGGAAATGTTACATAATACAGAGGACTACAAGGTGTAAGAGTTGCATATCATCCATACTTTTAGACAGTATAGTTTAAGAGTACTTGGTCTGGAGAAGCACAGACTCAGAATTTAAAACATAACCCCATGGGTGGGGGTTACATTTAATAATAAGGATTTTTTTTACCGAAATGAATACTTTTTGAAACATTAGAATAATGAAAGACAGAGGAAAACATCATAATGCTCTAATCTATACCTTTCAGTTTGCATGCAGGTCTATGACAGTTATTAGTTCACTGTTCCATGTTAGGACTTTAACATCTACACTGCTAGTAACAAAAGGATCTCTCTGACAAAAGCACTGACCTATTTAAACTATATGCACTTTGTGATCTGCATGGTACACATTCTTTGCAGCAGGCACATTAACCATCTGTGCTACCATAAAATGAGTTAAAACTTCCACTTGACAAAACTCCTTCTCTCTCCAGGAAGAACATTAATCACTGAGTTATTTTGAAATTTTTATTTTTGTATGAAAATTGCGGAGGCCAGCAATGCAGCAGCAGGTGCTTTTAAAACCATAAAATACTTCCAAACAGGCGCCCCCTCGAAGAGTCAGCACCCGGTACGGTGGCACCGGTCGCACTGCCCTAGAGCCGGCCCTGGTCCTGTTAAATCCCTGTGCAGAATATAATCTAAGGTATAGAGATGAAACACTGCCACGTTATATAAATATGTAAATATACATCTTTAAAATGTTACTAGAACATATCATTTTTACGTGATGTTTTCAATATTTGCCTCTTCTCTGCAGTGTTATTTATCAAACTGAAGTGTTACAAATTCTCATTTCAAATATATGCTACAGTAGCAACTGCACCTAGGGGGCGCTAGAATGTTGACCCTCTGCTACGACTGCTCAGCATAGTACAATTTTGATATAAAAAAAAGATCTCACGGATCGTTTGCATGTAAAAGCTGTGATATTATATTGCCAGGAGAAGAGGTCTCCACTACCTGTTTTGTGCATGTGTGCATGTGTCAGGTGGGAGCTGTTACAGTCCGGCCTCACACATACATAAAACATATCTTACATGCTGCATTTGTATCACACAGTGCAGCATGTCAAATAATGGAACTTCAGGGCTTGTCAATCCTACACCCTCTTGCTCTATCAGAAGCTGGAATAGAGAAAAAAAGTCTACCTCAGTACCTTCAAACCTTTATTCCAGCATCTGATTGGATGGAAGCTCGTGGGTCGGCCTCTTGCTGCTGCGGAGAAATGAGGGAGTCGGAAATTGTGAGTCTGTCTCAGGTAAACTTTTATGAGGAAAAGTCCAAGTGTGTGTTTGTCTGTGTGTTGGGGATTGCATGTTTATGTATGAGAATATGTTTGTGTGCATGCCTGCAAGCAACTGTGTGCTTATGTATACATGTCTGCTTGTGTGCTACGTGAAAGTCTCGCCCGGGCAAGGCCCGAAGCAGAGTAATGGAGAATGCTTTTGGGCCTCACCACTCCCATAATGCACCAGCAACCTCTGTATATTCACCCATGCTACTAATTGCCTCTGAGCAGTGACAATTTCAAAGAAAAGCACCTATATCTGAAAGGCATAAATATCCATAATTGGTCTATTTTTTATACCTTTAAGTAGCCTAGCATGAAGCAAACTAAAAACTCCGGGAACTCGAACCCTAACCAAGCCAAACACTTGTTCCACAGAGCAATGCCCATTTCACCACTAGAGCTATATCTCTCTGTATGCATGAAAGTATGTGACTTTCAAGGAACGTGAACATTGAAGTAGTGTACAACACATGGGTAGTTTGGGTTTTTTCGAGTGGTTCATGAAGAAGCCCTTGGCTATGAGACTGGCTGGGGAGGTATGTGTGGACACCTTCTAAGAGCTTGAACAGGCAAATACCCTACAGTCAGCATTATGGGATTCAACGTTCTAGGTCATCTCCACACTCTGGGGCCTATTTAGAGGAATGTCACGCAGTGAGTTTCAGCAAGTCACCTTGCTGCGCTACACTGCGTGACAGGGAGAGGGCAGGAATGCTCCGTATTTAAGGCAATACAGCACATTCTTGCCATTTGCCCTGTGCTGGTGCCCTTTTGACACCCTAGCACCAATGCCAACCCTTGCATGGTGCCTGTGCTACATGCAGGGTTGTTTGTGTGCAGGAATGGAAACCTTTCTGCACAAAAACAATCCTGAGAGGCATGTTTCTCTTTCTACATAGAAAGAGGTAGTAGCAAGGAGACATAGTGATATTTCTACTAATTTCACCTCACCTGAAATGGCGTATCATTTTTGTGCATTCCCGGGTCCACCAGTTTTGGTAAATCTGGGTATGGTTCAAAAACCATAAAGTTGCATGGGAACACCCACGTAACACCCTTGGAATGCCTTATGCAGCGATTTGCACTGTGTTTGCCTTTCAGATTTATGGAGCCTCTCAGGGCCATGCAAAGTGGCCTTGAGTGGCTTCATAAATCACATGTAAGATTTGCATTGCTCTTGCACCATGATGCATTGTGCAAGAGCAACACAAATCAGCTCATAAATAGGCCCCTCTGTATATAGTAAAATGAATGCTAAGTGGATAACAGAGGACTTATCACATTGGTTGATGCAAGACAATCTGATATGTTCTTTCCAGATGATTTAAATATGGGTAGATCTACAATATTGTTGTTCGGGGATGCACAGTTGAGGGAACTGCTGTTTGATAGATTTTATGTTATAATATTTTCCTCCACTAGTAGATTGCAAGAAATTCTCCAAAAGATGTCCGGGAGCTACCAGAGAACAGGAACCACACATCAAGATAGGCAAGAAGCAAAATAAAAGGAAACCAGGAGCCCCAGAGAAACCAAAGTGCATTAGTTTCTGGAGAGCCAAGGCTTGAGTGGCTTTCTAAAACAGAGCAAAAGAGGAATTTGTTGTAGAGTAACAGTAAGTTAATTTCAAAGTTCGACTGTTTTAATTGAGAATGCTTTGCCTCCTGAGCAGCTACTTAGGGTTCTAGTTGGAATTAGCAATTGAGCCTTCATTCATATTGCAGAGGCTTTCGTCTGTGCTCATTCTGCAGTTCTATTGCCCCTCTAGCAGACAGATTTCAGCTGTAAAATAGTCCCTTCTGCATTTAAATGGTGGTGGAAATACACACTCAAACAACCAATAAAAACGTTTAGGCTAAAATATACATGTGGCCTGATCCAAAATGTGATTGACAAATGTCTCAAGCGAATGGCTGAAGGTGTTAGAGCAAAAGAAGCCAAAACTAGAGGAGGCTGACCCTCGGCCTATTAAAGTAAATGCAGAATACAATTTATTTACCAAGAATAAAACCTAAAATTTGTCACCCTCGTAGACTAAGATGTTTCTTTAATGCCACATATGGTATGATACCTTTAAGCACTGCTGGTGTTATGTTGGACAAAATCTTCCTATGCGGATTTGAATGTGAAATGCAGTATTCAGTATCCCTTTAGAACCTGGCTTTATTGACATATCTGCACCAGACCTTCCAAAATTCTATCTAACCAAAAGTTAAGTTATGGGAACTCAATGCAAATCTACTTTGCGCCAGTGATACGTGTGCCCATAATTTGCGTTTTTCTGTAATTGTTGGGTTGGTATGAGTTCTTTTCCCTCGAAGTCTGTACCTTGTGGGTATACAATCAATCAATCAATCAATCAGGGTTTTGTAGAGTGCACTACTCACCCGTTATGGTCTCAAGGCACTAACCGGTGGGTGTGAGCAGGTACGATGGGGTAATTCGAAGAGCCAGGTCTTGAGGTCTTTCCTGAATTGGTGCAGTGTCGGGCTTCTCCGGAGGTGAAGGGGGAGATCGTTCCAGGTCTTGGCTGCGAGGTAGGAGAAGGACCTTCCACCTGCTCGGGTCCTGTAGAAACGTGGCATGATGGCCAGGGAGAGGTCTGCTGAGCGGAGGTTTCTCTTGGGCGCATGGGAGGAGAGGTGGTTGTTGAGATATTGAGGTCTGATGTTGTGGAGGGCCTTGTAGGCCTGCGTGAGCAGCTTGAAAGGTATTCTTCTTTCGACGCGGAGCCAGTGGAGGTCGCGGAGGTGTTGGGTGATGTGGTTGTGCCATTTGATGTTGAGGATTAGTCTGGCTACGGCGTTCTGGATGGTCTGGAGCTTGCGGAGGAGTTTTTTGTTGATTCCGGTGTAGAGGGCGTTGCCGTAGACCAGTCTGCTGGTGAGGAGTGCATGAGTGACCATTTTCCTGGAGTCAAGGGGTATGCACTTGAATGTCTTACGTAGTATGCGGAGGCTGTTGAAGCATGCGGAGGAGACAGTGCTGATCTGGCGATTCATGGTGAGCAATGAGTCCAGTATGATGCTGAGGTTACGTGCATGGTCTGTCGGGGTGGGTGGGTTTCCGAGGGTTGGGGGCCACCAGGTGTCGTCCCACGCGGAGGGAGTGGAGTAGAGGATGAAAACTTCTGCTTTCTCCGAGTTGAGTTTCAGGCAGCTGTTCTTCATTCAGGTTGTGACGGCTTTCATCCATTCTTGGAAGTTGGGTCTGGTGATGTCGGGTTCCTTGGTGAGGGAGAGGATGAGCTGGGTATCCTCGGCGTAGGAGACGATGTTAAGCCCGTGGTTTCTGATGATGGTTGCGAGGGGGGCCATGTAGACGCTGAAGGGTATGGGGCTGAGGGAGGAGCCTTGGGGTACTCTGCATCCGATCTCTGTCGGTTCTGAGAGGAAGGGCGGGAGTCTTATTCTCTGTGTTCTGCCTGTGAGGAATGAGCTTAACCAGTCAAGGGCCTTTCCTTGGATGTCGGCGGCGTGGAGTCTGGTGGCTAGTGTGGGGTGGGAAACAGTGTCGAAGGCTGCTGATAGATCCAGGAGGATGAGGGCTGCAGTTTGGCCTTGGTCGAAAAGAGCACAGATGTCATCTATGGCGGCGAGGAGGGAGGTCGCGGTGCTGTGATTGCTGCAGAATCTGGATTGAGAGGTGTCTAGGATGTTGTTGGGTTCGATGAAGTGTGCTAGCTGGGTATTGATGGCCTTTACGATGACCTTGGCTGCACAAGGAAGCAGTGAGATGGGCCTGAGGTTCTTGAGGTCTGTCGGGTTTGCGGAGGGTTTCTTCAGGAGGGGGTTGACTTTGGCATGCTTCCAGTTGTCGGGAATGTGGCGGTCTTGAGGGACCAGTTGATGGTTTGACGTAGCTCGGGTGCGATGGTTGTGGTGGCCCTGTGAAAGATGTGCGGTGGGCAGGGGTCTGAAGGTGCTCCGGAGTGGATGCTTTTTTGCGTGGTCTTTACAGTGTCTTCTGTCATGAGTGGGGTCCAGGTAAGTAGGGCCTGTAGGGTGGCATCGCTGGGGGTTGGGGCAGTGCAGAGGTCTTGGTCATTGGAGTTGTCATAGAGTGTCTTGATCTTGAGGGGAAAGAAGAAGCTGCATCTGTTACAGAGGTGTTGGGAGGGAGGGACATCCCTTGTTTCGCTGTTGGGTTTGGCAAATTCCTGTAAGAATTGCGAAGAGTGCCTTGGAGTTATGGGCATTGGAGAAGATTCTGTCTTGGAGGAAGTTCTTCTTTGTGGATTTGATAAGTTGGTGGTGTGCCATGGTGGTTGTTTTGTAGGCAGAGCGTGCTTCCAGAGTTTTGTTGTATCTCCACATCTCTTCCAGTTGTCAGCGAGAGTGCTTGGATTCTCGGAGTGCTGTGTTGAACCAGTTTGCTTTCTCTTTGTGTCGTCTTGTGGTGTTCTGGAGGTGGGGGCGAGTGTGTTGGTACAGTTGGTGATCCATTGGTGGAGGTTGCTTCCTGCGGTGTTGGAGTCTGTCGTAGTTGGGGGTGGAGTGCGGATGAGGCGGATGTGAGGTGTTCTTCTGAGTCTTTGTTCCAGATTCTGCGTGGGAGGCGGCGCGCATGCTTGTGTGCGGTGGATTTACTAAAGGAGAAATGGATGCAGAGGTGGTCAGTCCAGAGCAGTTCCATTATGTGGCTGAAGAAGATGCTGTTTCCTCCTGCGAAGATGGGGTCGAGTGTGAGTCCTGCTGTGTGAGTGGGGGCGGAGACAAGTTGCTTCAGTCCTATGTTGAAACGGTTCTCTAGGAGGGCAGTGGTGTAGGGGTCCTTGTGGTTGTCCAGGTGGAAGTTCTGGTCTCCGAGTAGTATGTAGTCTGTGGAGGCAAGGGGGTGGGGTGTGATAAGGTCGGCAATGATGTTGGTGAATGGAGCGTGGGGGCCAGGCGGTCTGTAGATGAGTGTTCTGTGGAGCGTTGTTCAGGGGTTGGTCTGGATCTGGAAGTGGATGTGTTCCATGGGGGGCGAGGCGTCATCCGAGTCGATGATTGTCAATCAGAGGGATCTTTTGTGGATGATGGATAGGCCTCCTCCTGGGCAGGTGGGGCAGTCTTTTCTCAGGATCTTGTAACCGTCAGGGATGGCAGTTGCGATGTCGGGTGCGGAGCTGCCGTTGGTCGACGTCGGGCATGTGAGTGTTGAGGAGGTGTTTACCACATACGGGCCGCTCCCAGTTTAGTGACCAAGGTTTTTACAATGTTAGAAAATTGAGGACATCTCACTAAAAGTTACAGACTGGTCTCACACACCACCTGGTGTCATGCTTCATCATTGGCCAGTCCTCGCCCTCCAAAAACTTGGTTTGATGGAGGGTGGGCATACACCTGATGACAGGGATGCACTTCTAAGCTAAGTGGGGGCCCGTGAAATAGAAAGATTGAGTGGTTTTAAAAAGCCATTATGGTTGTCAATTAAATTTTAATGTGGGTGGCAGCCATATGGTATTAAAAACAAGTGGACGGTGTCTTAGGGAATAAATGTCCTTACACTGTTATATATGTGATGGTCGACATGTTTCTGCCTTGCGGCCCGATCGGGTCCATGGCATTCATCAGGACCTAATATGTAAGGGCTCCGTTCTTACCCTACTTTAAAGAGTAAATACCACTTTGTGGGGTGACTATTGTCACTGTCCTCACGATAAATCCGTGTTCTGGCTCCTTTAAGCCTGAAAGATTAAAAAATTGGAAAAAACTAAACAAAAACCTTGGTCATTCAGACAAACGTTTCGTAAAAACCACATGCACAACATTAAGTCAGTGGCTAGGGGTGTGACACGTGAAAATGTGTGCACACTCTAAATCCGTCCAGAACTCTTACCACGGGGCAGGAGAAACTACGCCCCACAGGAGGAAGTGAGGGGAAGACTCCTGTTCCTAAGCTGAAAGGAAGGAGGAAACAAAGGCAGGATAAACAAGTAAAACGACTTTAACACAGACCTAAAAGTTTTTAGATCCATGAAACAGCACACAACCATATGTATACACGCATACATGGTGTTTCTAACACCCAGTCATTCTCTTACGGTCTCAGGGTACGTCTCCCGTAATAGCACCTAGATGTTGCCTCTCCTTCTCCTCGCCGGTAAATGAGAAAACAGTGGGACGAGGTATTTATAGATCTCGTTGTTGGCAGGTGGTAGTAATTATGAGCCTAATTGGGTAACAGATCGTGGTTTCCGTTGTCCCAAGCACGCCGTCGTTAATTTATAGAAGCGCTGCCTGTCCTGCTGCGTGGCACCACTCAAAGGATCGTGAAGGGATCCGGTGTCCCAACAGAGCATGCCGCTGTAACTGCCTGGCTTTGGTCAGAGCTTAAAAATAAGGCTTCTGGTTCCGTGTAGCATGCGGGAGTGCGATTGTGCACAAAGGCTGTATGCTGCCCAATGTAAATAGAAGGGCGTGCCTTGGTACTCGTGTGTTAAGGTACATACGCACGTGTATTTTTTAAGAGTTAAGTCACGTGGTATCAAGCTGCCTCATGTAGACTGTTGGGCGTGCCTAAGCACTCGTACGCTTGCTTTAGATGCGCGAGCTAAGAAGTAGTCCAGGAGATTTCTATCGCATGAAGGGAGCTCAAGTCAGTCACTGTCCCTTTGCGGTCATACACAAGGGCTGTATACTGCTCAATATAAGCACATGGGCATGCTTTGGTGCTCATGTGCTAAGGTACATGCGCGCGTGTATTTCAATAAAGAGTTAGGTCGCGTGGTATCAAGCTGCCGCATGTAAGTAAATGGGCATGCCTGAGCACTCGTATGCTTACTGTAAACGCGCGGGATAAGACATAGTCCAGAAGGTTTTCTATCGCGTGATAGGGAGCTTGAGTAAGTCACTGTTCCTTTGTTCTGAAAGGGTGCACAGGGTTATTAAAGCTTGGAGAGTGCAGTTGTTAAAGTGGTGGATTGACACCCTACGCATGCGTAGCTCATTGCTGATTAGGTACCCTGGGAGCAGGGAGCAATGAAGAAGTTGTAAAAGTATATGTAGCCTGGTGATAAATGCACAATTCAATTACTTCCAAGGTATGTAAGCAGAGGTGCGTCATTGGTTCAGGTATAACCAAGGGATTTCGTCGTTGAGACCATTTTCCCAAGTCCGTAAGCGGTAAACCCACCGTTGTTCTCTGAAATGGAGGGGTTTAGTCAGATCTGTTTTTCTTTTTTTCATTACCTCTAGGACTACCCATTTCAAATCTGTGTCCTTGTGATTCTGCTCGAGGAAATGTCTCGTAAGTTTGGTATTTGTCTTCTTGCATCGAATTGTGCTTTGATGTTTATTGATGCGTATCTTAATTTTGTGGGTGGTCATTCCTATATACAGTAGACTGCACGGACAAGTGAGAAGGTAAACTACATTTTCCGTATTGCAGTTGCTGAAATTGTTGAGTTTCCAGGGGTTCGTGGTTCCTTTGTTCACTTCTTTAGTGGCGGCGGTTAGGGGGCACGCAACACAGCCTCCACAAGGGAAATGTCCTGTTAGTTTTTGTGTGTTCCACAGTGTTGGTTGTGCCTCTCTTTCTAGAGTAGGGGTTTTAGCATGTACCAGCTCATCTCGAAGGCTCCTGTTTTTTTTTTATGCAAAGAGAGGGGGTCCCCATTGTTTTTTGGCACCATTAAGAATATGCCAGTTTTTTCTGATGATGTTCTGTATACTGTTTGATGCTGGCATGTATGTAGTAACACACACCACTCTGTCGGTCTTTTCCTTGGGCTTGTTCTCCAAGAGTGCCTCTCTGTTGTTATTTCTGGCCCTCTTCTTAGCTTTTCTAACCATTTTTTTGGGATAATGGCGATCCAGCAGCTTTTGTTCAAGGTGCTCAGCTTGTTCATTGTATGTCTCTATTTCGGAACAATTTCTACAAACTCGAAGGAATTGTCCAACTGGGAGATTCTGCCGTAATGATCTTGGGTGGTAGCTCTCATAGAGTAACAGGCTGTTTTTATCTGTATTTTTGTGATGTACTTTGGTACTTACGCCCCGGTGGTCATGGTAATCTCTAGATCCAAGAAAGTAGCATAGTTCTTATTGATGGTATGTGTAAACCTCAGATGTTGATCTTTCGTGTTGATCCATTGGACAAAGGCTGTTGCTGTCTCTTCATTCCCATGCCAGACAATGGGCACGTTATCCCTTGGTTATACCTGAACCAATGACGCACCTCTGCTTACATACCTTGGAAGTAATTGAATTGTGTATTTATCACCAGGCTACATATACTTTTACAACTTCTTCATTGCTCCCTGCTCCCAGGGTACCTAATCTGCAATGAGCTACGCATGCGTAGGGTGTCAATCCACCACTTTAACAACTGCACTCTCCAAGCTTTAATAACCCCGTGCACCCTTTCAGAACAAAGGAACAGTGACTTACTCAAGCTCCCTTTCACGCGATAGAAAACCTTCTGGACTATGTCTTATCCCGCGCGTTTACAGTAAGCATACGAGCCCTCAGGCAAGCCCATTTACTTACATGCGGCAGCTTGATACCACGCGACCTAACTCTTTATTGAAATACACGCGCGCATGTACCTTAGCACACGAGCACCAAAGCATGCCCATGTGCTTATATTGAGCAGTATACGGCCCTTGTGTATGACCGCAAAGGGACAGTGACTCTCTTGAGCTCACTTCATGCAATAGAAATCTCCTGGACTACTTCTTAGCTCGCGCATCTAAAGCAAGCGTACGAGTGCTTAGGCATGCCCATCAGTCTACATGAGGCAGCTTGATACCATGTGACTTAACTCTTAAAAAATACACGTGCGTATGTACCTTAACACACAAGCACCAAGGCACGCCCTTCTATTTACATTGGGCAGCATACGGCCTTTGTGCACGATCGCACTCCCGCATGCTGCACGGAACCAGAGAGCCTTATTTTTAAGCGCCGACCAAAGCCAGGCATTTACAGCGGCACGCTCTGTTGGGACACCGGATCCCTTCATGATCCTTTGAGTGGCGCCACGCAGCAGGTCAGGCAGCGCTTCTATAAATTAACGACGGCGTGCTTGGGACAACAGAAACCACAAATTATCCAATTTAGGCTCATAATTACTACAACCTGCCAACAACGAGATCTATAAATACCTCGTCCCACTGTTTTCTCATTTACCGGCGAGGAGAAGGAGAGGCAACATCTAGGTGCTATTACAGGAGACGTACCCTGAGACCGTAAGAGAATGACTGGGTGTTAGAAACACCATGTATGCGTGTATACATATGGTTGTGTGCTGTTTCATGGATCTAAAAACTTTTAGGTCTGTGTTAAAGTCGTGTTACTTGTTTATCCTGCCTTTGTTTCCTCCTTCCTTTTAGCTTAGGAACAGGGGTCTTCCCCTCACTTCCTCCTGTGGGGCGTAGTTTCTCCTGCCCCGTGGTAAGAGTTCTGGACAGATTTAGAGCGTGCACAAATTTTCACATGTGTCACACCCCTAGCCACTGACTTAATGTTGTGCATGTGGTTTTTACGAAACGTTTGTCTGAATGACTGAGGTTTTTGTTTTGTTTTTTCCAATTTATTTCTCTTTCAGGCTTAAAGGAGCCAGAACACGGATTTATCGTGAGGACAGTGACAATAGTCACCCCACGAAGTGTTATTTACTCTTTAAAGTAGGGTAAGAGCGGAGCCCTCACATATTAGGTCCTGATGAATGCCATGGACCCGATCGGGCCGCAAGGCAGAAACATGTCAACCATCACATATATAACGGTGTAAGGACATTTATTCCCTAAGACACCGTCCACTTGTTTTTAATACCATATGGCTGCCACCCACATTAAAATTTAATTGACAACCATAATGGCTTTTTAAAACCACTCACTCTTTCTATTTCACGGGCCCCCACTTAGTTTAGAAGTGCATCCCTGTCGTCAGGTGTTTGCCCGCCCTCCATCAAACCATGTTTTTGGAGGGCGAGGACTGGCCAATGAGGAAGCATGACACCAGGTGGTGTGTGAGACCACATCTGTAACTTTTAGTGAGATTTTCTAACACTGTAAAAACCTTGGTCACTAAACTGGGAGCGGCCCGTATGTGGTAAACATTTGATGTTGGAGGCTGCCTGGTCCCAATGCCCCGTGCCTCTAGTTCCTTCCCCTAGGCATCCCTAGGGATAGTGTGCTTCATAGTGTTGAGGAGGTCCCAGATTTCCATGGCATGTCTGTTTAGGGACCATTCATTGAGGAGGATGCAGTTCAGTGGCTTATGTGCACTGGCCTCCGGTGGACTGGGGGCTACTGCTGGGCTCTGGAGGTGGGTGAAGGTGCGGGGGCAGTGATGGCAGGAGAACGGGCCTTGGGTGTTGCTTGGCATTGAGAGTTGGCAGTTGTTGCTGCATCCGGGGTTGAGAGTGTGAAGGGTGCTGGAGCCGTAATGGCAGGGTGTCGGGGGACCAGGGACGCTGGTCACGGTCGGGTCGCAGACAGACTTGCCTTTGGCACACCACCGGCGTGCCCGCAGACACTCAGTGGCCACCATTAATCAGGGGTCGAGGGGAGGGCAATCAGCTGGGAGGTGGGATGGGAGCGACATGCTGGGAAGGAGGGGCCATGAGGGCAACAGCGTTGGGAGCGCGGGAATAGGGGGCGAGCAGAGGAAAAAGAGAAAGTGGCAAAAGGAAAGAAATAAGGGCAAAGAAAGGAGAAAAGAGGCAAAAGAAAGAGAAAAGGGCAAAAGAAAAAAGAAAAAATGCAAAGAAAGGAGAAAAGAGGCAAAATAAAGAGAGGAGGGCAAAAGAAAAGAGGCAAAGAAAAGAGAAAAGATGCAGGAGCGAACAGAAGACACAGAGCAGAATAGCAGAAGAGCAGGGTGCTCTTCCACTAGACCACCAGGGATGAGGCACAGGCAGGAGCCTGCTGGTGGAGGAGGGCCTCGAATACCTACCTGTAAGGAGCTCGGGCTCAAGGGCAGACCCTTAACGGTGGAGCTACGTGGGGGGGAGAACAGTGACACTGACCAGGAAGGTCAGGGGTCCTGCTCTTGTTGCTGCACCTAACACCTTTTTCCTCTGTTGGGTTCATGTCAGATCTTGAAGATCTCGCCATGTGTATGTTGAAATTTACTTTCAACAGACCTTCCTCACCCTATCGCATGTGAAGCATTGTGAGAAAAGGTCACTAGACTCTTCTGCTCCATGTCCAATGCGGGAATTGTGTGTGATGCATGGACCGAGATGAGATTGCCTCTTAATCCCTGATCGACGAATCTTGTTTGTCTATAAAGCAATACAATTTTGGTGCTTAGATAAAAACATGCATAATGTATTTCTTTTCACTGTGTATCGTTACTGACGCCTTCCTTCCAAAACGCCACACAAAGCTTGAGAAGCTTTCTAGATATATTGATAACATATTATCTGAACACATTTACATAATTTTGGTTAGTATGCTTTCTCCCTTAACTGCGCTTGCCATCCACAAATCACTGAGACAGCTTTTTAGGTCTCGTCTAGTGCTGGAGCGCGCATGCGCTCCTCGCTCTGCGAGAGCTTATTGTGATCGAGAACATTTCTGTAGTGGACTTGTAGCTAGGCCTGGGCGGTGAACTTCGCTCCGTTTGCGGAGTTTGCGGAGTTTTATGCACTCCGCGCAGCTTGCGGAGTGCAGAAAACCCTTCTTCGCGATGCGCAGCAGAGTTTTTTCCCCGCTCGCGATCGCGAACGGTAAGTGTGCGAGCGCGAGGTGCGGCTGGGGTAGAATTTCTACCCAAGCTGCAGGAATACCAGCATAAACTTCTGTTCGCACTGCACTCCACCACTCGCGGAACTTCGCGGAGTTTTTTTGTAACTTCACGGAGTTCCGCGTAGCAAAGCTCCGCGAACTACACCCAGGCCTGCTTGTAGCCAGGCCCATCATTTTGATTGGTTGGCGTAATCATTTATGTTAAACGCTGGCCTCCGATTGAAAGTGAGGCTTTTTTGTTACCGGCCTGTCTCCTTCTGTGACGGCCCATCCGGACTGGATCGTTAACTTGCGGCGTTACACCCACGGTCTCCATAAGTCGGTAAGCACTCTTTTGTTTTTATTTACAGTGTGGTCCGCTTCGGCCGCGCTTGTTTATCCGGTCCGCTTCGGCCGCGATTGTTTGTTTATTTAATTATTGTGCCACGTGGGCCATAATGACAGCTTCGTTAATGATAATACGAGCCGAGGTTCCGTTAACCCGAGGTGCGCAGCCAATTATTTTATGGAAAGTTGTTGCCTCGACGCACCGCGCGTTCGCTTTAACTCGCGATTATACGGTGACATTATTTTATCGTTCCCTTTCAGACTATTGGTGTATTATAAGGCACTTGTAGCACCATAAATGCCTTACAGCATTTCTTTGTAACTACAACGCTTTATTTCCTGTCACACTGGGAGCTGGTAATTGAGCTGACAGTCAGTCCCGTCTCCCCACCCGCCCCCGCCACATCACTAAATCGAGGCTTTAAACTAAACTAAAAAAAACACATCTTAACCACCCCCCCGCTGGTCAAACAGCACACCGACCTCTTAATCTCCATTCAAACAATTAGCTTCTGAATGAGAGTGTGTCTTAAACAAACACACACTTAGCCCCCAAGAATGCGGATTGTTCTCTGGCATTCATGGGCTCCCGGGGAGGGCCTTGCCCAGTAAACCTTTTTAGGGTTTACCAAATGTCAACAGCCATTTGGTCTTTTATGTTCCAGCAGCTGCATTCATGCCCAGCACATGGCTTTAAAAGAGCAGCGGCCATTTGCTGTGTTCAGCCGCCCGAGGAGCACTCGTCTACGAATCGGCGTTGTGTGAGGCATTCAGCAGCCACTAACGTTAAGTGAACACACAACTCCAGGAAGTTGCGTGTAACCCGCAGAACGCGTGCTGCAAGCCTTCCAGAGCTTTGATAACTTGAACATCATTGCCTACTATCGACTCCAGACGATTGTGTGCCTACCTGTGTCAGGATTCTATTTTTAAATCTGACTTTAGCCATGACAATTGGACACTCTTCTTTCATTGGTTTGTTCTCTTAGTCACATTTTTTCTTCAGCCCCTTTTACAGCTAGGGGCAAAGGATGAGCTCACTTCAGCCATTGGCTAACTTAACTGCGAGTGAAGACATGATGTGCTCTTTCAACAGAAACACATCTGTGCACAGTTGGTTCCCTTAAGTGCCACGGCCTACCATGGCGATGTGTACTTTATAATACCCCCAAATATTTTCGCTTTTACCCGACCGTGGTTGACGCAGAAGACCAAAGTATAGCTTAATGTTTAGTAAATTATGCAGCACAGCTGTGCGGGATTCCGACATATAAAGTAATTACAAACATGACGCATTTGCAAAGCCAGTAGGTCTGGTATTGACTATCAGCCTTTGCTCTTACTTTATATGTTGGAGGCACAGACCGCAGTGCTGCATAAGATACTTAACGTAATATCCACTACTTTTGCACCAGTATTCGAGCAGACTATTATTCCCCTAAATACACCTTCTGCTGTTAAAGTGGCTTATTGTCTTTGGCCAGTCCTTTCCTTGCATCAGTTTGCTTTACCCAGGGCCTAAGCAATGACAGTGGCAAAGGGATGGCCAGTGCAAAGAGGATGTGGTCTGGTGGGTAAGTTGTTAATCATGAAACCATGGTAATATAATTTCAATTCTGGCTTTCCTGTTTAATCACATTGTGTTATCCTGGGCAGTTTGTTTTATTTGCTTCTGTCTCCACTATGGTAAGAAAAATAAAGGGCAACCCAATACCCCTTGCGTGCTAGGGTCTGAATATACAGCAAATATAGAAAATGAAAATAATGGTTTCATTCAAAACAAGCATTCAAAGATCTATAAAGGCAGATTTATACATTCGTAACTCATTCATTTCATTGTTATCATTGCTACTTAACTCAATTAAATTAAGAAAATATATCCAGAGGCGTACATGTAAAATAAAACGTTTTCACATAAAAAAGCGACTATACAACATCACATTGACCATAAACTATTGCATAACATATTTTCAACCTGGTATTCACCTGACCCGTGTTTAACCCCTTCGCTGCTAGGCCTTTTCCCCCCCTGTGCTAAGCCTTTTTTTGGCTATTTGGGGTAGTTTGCGCTTAGGCCCCTGTAACTTTTTGACCACATAAGGTATCCACGCCAAATTTGCGTCCTTTTCTTCCAACATCATGGGGATTCTAAAGGTATCCAGGGTTTGTGTATTCCCCTGGAGGGGACCCAGAAATTAGCCAAAATACAGCTAAGTTTTGGTTTTTTGGGGAAAAATGGGAACAAAGTGCTGCAAATGAAAGCGTCTGGGTTTTTCCCTGCAAATGGTATCAAAAAAGGGTTTGTGGGGCTGCAATCACCATTTTCCAAGCTTTTAGGGTATGACAGAGTTTTGTCAGAAAACCAATTTTTTTACACAGTTTTGGCATTTTTCTCGGACATAGCCTATTTTTGCTATTTTTTGTGCTTTCAACCTCCTTCCAGTTAATGGTAGAAATGGGTATGAAAGAAATAATGGATCCTGGAAAGCTATACATTTTAGTAAAGTAGACCAAATTATGAATTCAGCAAGGGGAGACTTTGTGTAGATCCTTCAAGGTTTCTTTATAGAAACTAACAGTTAAATATAGGAAAAATTGAAAATTAGTTGAAAAAAACAGCCTTTTGTGTTAACGTTTTCACCTGTAACTTCTCCTAATTATGACAGCTCTTTGAAAGCAATATACCGTTACATCTGCAGGACCTTACTGGTTGTGGGGATATATAGGACTTGTAGGTTCAAAAAGAACCCGACGAACCCAGACCCAAAAACTGAGCAGCAACTTGCAATGGTTTTTTATTATGTACCGGGTATATAGCAATTATTCTGGGAAAATGTAAACATGGAAAAATCGGTATGAAAGACACCTACGTATTTCTGAAATGGGAACAAAATATAGAGTTTAGAAACAGTAGATATTTGCACATTTCCGAAATTGGGAATACTCATACTAGCATGAGAATTATCGGTCATTTTTCAAAATGACTTGTTTTTTACATATTGTCTTTCATTTGGAAGGCAGAACTGCATTGAAAGTCAATAGGTAATAACAGTTGCTTTACAAATATGAATTACCCTAAGTCTCCCGATAAAAATGGTACCTCACTTGTGTGGGTAGGCATAGTGCCCATGACACAAAACGGCTCAAAACGCAACGTGAACACACCACATTTTCACAATGAAAAATTACCCTTTTTTTTGCAAAGTGCCTAGCTGTAGTTTTTGTACCCTAGCTCTGTCGGCAGCTAGGGAAACCTAGCAAACCTATACATTTTTGAAAACTAGACACCCTGGGGAATCCAGGATGGGGTGAATTGACTGGCTCTCACCAGGTTCTGTTACCCAGAATCCCTTGCAAACTTAAAAAGTTGTCAAAGAAAACACATTTTCCTCATATTTCTGAGGTGGAAAGTTATGGAATCTGCGTGGATCCACAAATTTCCACCCACCCCGCGTTCCCCAAAATCTTACGAGAAAAATGGTACCTCACTTGCATAGGTAGGCCTAGTGCCCGCGACTGCAAATGGCGCAAAACGCAACGTGGACACACCACAATTTCACAGTGAAAAATTACCCTTTTTTGGAAAAGTGCCTAGCTGTAGTTTTTGAACCCTAGCTCTGCCGGCACCTAGGGAAACCTAGCAAACCTATACATTTTTTAAAACTAGACACCCGGGGGAATCCAGGATGGGGTGACTTGACTGACTAACACCGGGTTCTGTTACCCAGAATCCCTTGCAAAACTAAAAGAGATTGTCAAAAAAACCACATTTCCCTCAAATTTCTGTGGTGAAAAGTTCTGGAATCTGCGTGGATCCAAAAATTTCCACCAACCCAGCGTTCCCCAAAGTCTTCCGAGAAAAATGGTACCTCACTTGTGTGGGTAGGCCTAGTTCCCGCGACAGGAAACGGCACAAAACGCAACGTGGACACACCACAATTTCACAGCGAAAAATGACCCTTTTTTGGCAAAGTACCTAGCTGTAGTTTTTGAACCCTAGCTCTGCCGGCACCATGGGAAACCTAGAAAACCTATACATTTTTGAAAACTAGACACCCAGGGGAATACAGGATGGGTGACTTGACTGGCTCACACCAGGTTCTGTTACCCAGAATCCCTTGCAAACCTAAAAAATTGTCAAAAAAACAAATTTTCCTCAAATTTCTGTGGTGGAAAGTTCTGGAATCTGCGTGGATCCACAAATTTCCACCCACCCCGCGTTCCCCAAAGTCTTCCAAGAAAAATGGTACCTCACTTGTGTGGGTAGGCCTAGTGGCCGCGACAGGAAACGGCGCAAAACGCAACATGGACACACCACAATTTCACAGTGAAAAATGACCCTTTTTTGGCAAAGTACCTAGCTGTAGTTTTTGAACCCTAGCTCTGCTGGCACCTAGGGAAACCTAGCAAACCTATACATTTTTGAAAACTAGACACCCAGGGGAATCCAGGATGGGGTGACTTGACTGCCTCTCACCAGGTTCCATTACCCAGAATCCCTTGCAAACCTAAACAATTGTCAAAAAACCCACATTTTCCTCACATTTCTGTGGTGGAAAGTTCTGGAATCTGCGTGGATCCACAAATTTCCACCCACCCCGCGTTCCCCAAAGTCTTCCAAGAAAAACAGCACCTCACTTGTGTGGGTAGGCCTAGTGCCCACGACAGGAAACGGCGCAATACACAACGTGGACACACCACAATTTCACAGTGAAAAATGACCCTTTTTGGCAAAGTACCTAGCTGTAGTTTTTGAACCCTAGCTCTGCTGGCACCTAGGAAACATAGCAAACCTATACATTTTTGGAAAACTAGACACCCAGGAGAATGCAGGATGGGGTGACTGACTGCCTCTCACCAGGTTATGTTACCCGGAATCCCTTGCAAACCTAAACAATTGTCCAAAAAAACACATTTTCCTCATATTTCTGTTGTGGAAAGTGCTGGAATCTGCGTGGATCCACAAATTTCCACCCACTCCACGTTCCCCAAAGTCTTACGAGAAAAATGGTACCTCACTTGTGTGGGTAGGTCTAGTGCCCGCAACAGGAAACTGCGCAAAATGCTACGTGGACACACCACAATTTCACAGTTAAAAATGACCCTTTTTTGGCAAAGTGCCTAGCTGTAGTTTTTGAACCCTAGCTCTGCCGGCACCTAGAGAAACCTAGCAAACCTATACATTTTTGAAAACTAGACATGCAGGGAAATCCAGGATGGGGTGACTTGACTGCCTCTCACCAGGTTCTGTTACCCAGAATCCCTTGCAAACCTAAAACATTGTAAAAAAAAAAAACATTTTCCTCACATTTCTGTGGTGGAAAGTTCTGGAATCTGTGTGGATCCACAACATTCCACCCACCCCGCGTTCCCCAAAAACTTCCGAGAAAAATGGTACCTCACTTGTGTGGGTAGGCCTAGTGCCCGCGACAGGAAACAGCGCAAAACGCGACGTGGACACACCACAATTTCACAGTGAAAAATGACACTTTTTTGGCAAAGTGCCTAGCTGTAGTTTTTGAACTCTAGCTCTGCCGGCACCTAGGAAACCTAGCAAACCTATACATTTTTGAAAACTAGACACCCAGGGGAATCCAGGATGGGGTGACTTGACTGCATCTCACCAGGTTCTGTTACCCAGAATCCCTTGCAAACCTAAAAAATTGTCAAAAAAAACACATTTTCATCACATTTCTGTGTTGGAAAGTTCTGGAATCTGCGTGGATCCACAAATTTCCACCCACCCCGCGTTCCCCAAAGTCTTCCAAGAAAAACGGTACATCACTTGTGTAGGTAAGCATAGTCCCCGCAACAGGAAACGGCGCAAAACGCAACGTGGACACACCACAATTTCACAGTGCAAAATGACCCTTTTTTGTCAAAGTGCCTAGCTGTAGTTTTTTAACCCTAGCTCTTCCGGCACCTAGGGAAACCTAGCAAACCTATACATTTTTGAAAACTAGACACCCAGGGGAATCCAGGATGGGGTGACTTGACTGCCTCTCACCAGGTTCTGTTACCCAGAATCCCTTGCAAACCTAAATAATTGTCGAAAAAAACACATTTTCATCACATTTCTGTGTTGGAAAGTTCTGGAATCTGCGTGGATCCACAAATTTCCACCCACCCCGTGTTCCCCAAAGTCTTCCAAGAAAAACGGTACATCACTTGTGTGGGTAAGCATAGTGCCCACAACAGGAAACGGCGCAAAACGCAACGTGGACACACCACAATTTCACAGTGCAAAATTACCCTTTTTTTGTCAAAGTGCCTAGCTGTAGTTTTTTAACCCTAGCTCTTCCGGCACCTAGGGAAACCTAGCAAACCTATACATTTTTGAAAACTAGACACCCAGGGGAATACAGGATGGGGTGACTTGACTGCCTCTCACCAGTTTCTGTTACCCAGAATCCCTTGCAAACCTAAAAGATTGTCAAAAAAAACACATTTTCCTCTCATTTCTGTGGTGGAAAGTTCTGGAATCTGCGTGGATCCACAAATTTCCACCCACCCCGTGTTCCCCAAAGTCTTCCGAGTAAAATGGTACCTCACTTGTATGGGTAGCCCTAGTGCCCGCGACAGGAAACTGCGCAAAACGCAACGTGGGCACACCACAATTTCACAGTGAAAAATGACCCTTTTTTGGCAAAGTGCCTAGCGGTAGTTTTTCAACCCTAGCTCTACCGGCACCTAGGGAAACCTAGCAAACCTATATATTTGTGAAAACTAGACTCCCAGTGGAATCCAGGATGGGGTGACTTGACTGCCTCTCACCAGGTTCTGTTACCCAGAATCCCTTGCAAACCTAAAAGTTGTCAAAAAAACACATTTTCCTCACA
Organism: Calotriton arnoldi; assembly: GCA_963921515.1. Lineage (NCBI taxonomy): Eukaryota > Metazoa > Chordata > Amphibia > Caudata > Salamandridae > Calotriton > Calotriton arnoldi. The sequence goes on from CAWUFW010000337.1 coordinate 222,899, forward strand.
TTTCTGTGGTGAAAAGTTCTGGAATCTGCGTGGATCCACAAATTTCCACCAACCCAGCGTTCCCCAAAGTCTTCCGAGAAAAATGGTACCTCACTTGTGTGGGTAGGCCTAGTTCCCGCGACAGGAAACGGCACAAAACGCAACGTGGACACACCACAATTTCACAGCGAAAAATGACCCTTTTTTGGCAAAGTACCTAACTGTAGTTTTTGAACCCTAGCTCTGCCGGCACCATGGGAAACCTAGAAAACCTATACATTTTTGAAAACTAGACACCCAGGGGAATACAGGATGGGTGACTTGACTGGCTCACACGAGGTTCTGTTACCCAGAATCCCTTGCAAACCTAAATAATTGTCAAAAAAACAAATTTTCCTCAAATTTCTGTGGTGGAAAGTTCTGGAATCTGCGTGGATCCACAAATTTCCACCCACCCCGCGTTCCCCAAAGTCTTCCAAGAAAAATGGTACCTCACTTGTGTGGGTAGGCCTAGTGGCCGCGACAGGAAACGGCGCAAAACGCAACATGGACACACCACAATTTCACAGTGAAAAATGACCCTTTTTTGGCAAAGTACCTAGCTGTAGTTTTTGAACCCTAGCTCTGCTGGCACCTAGGGAAACCTAGCAAACCTATACATTTTTGAAAACTAGACACCCAGGGGAATCCAGGAAGGGGTGACTTGACTGCCTCTCACCAGGTTCCATTACCCAGAATCCCTTGCAAACCTAAACAATTGTCAAAAAACCCACATTTTCCTCATATTTCTGTGGTGGAAAGTTCTGGAATCTGCGTGAATCCACAAATTTCCACCCACCCCGCGTTCCCCAAAGTCTTCCAAGAAAAACAGCACCTCACTTGTGTGGGTAGGCCTAGTGCCCACAACAGGAAACGGCGCAATACTCAACGTGGACACACCACAATTTCACAGTGAAAAATGACCCTTTTTTGGCAAAGTACCTAGCTGTAGTTTTTGAACCCTAGCTCTGCTGGCACCTAGGGAAACATAGCAAACCTATACATTTTTGAAAACTAGACACCCAGGAGAATGCAGGATGGGGTGACTGACTGCCACTCACCAGGTTATGTTACCCAGAATCCCTTGCAAACCTAAACAATTGTCCAAAAAAACACATTTTCCTCATATTTCTGTTGTGGAAAGTTCTGGAATCTGCGTGGATCCACAAATTTCCACCCACCCCACGTTCCCCAAAGTCTTACGAGAAAAATGGTACCTCACTTGTGTGGGTAGGTCTAGTGCCCGCAATAGGAAACTGCGCAAAATGCTACGTGGACACACCACAATTTCACAGTTAAAAATGACCCTTTTTTGGCAAAGTGCCTAGCTGTAGTTTTTGAACCCTAGCTCTGCCGGCACCTAGAGAAACCTAGCAAACCTATACATTTTTGAAAACTAGACACGCAGGGAAATCCAGGATGGGGTGACTTGACTGCCTCTCACCAGGTTCTGTTACCCAGAATCCCTTGCAAACCTAAAACATTGTAAAAAAAAAACACATTTTCCTCACATTTCTGTGGTGGAAAGTTCTGGAATCTGTGTGGATCCACAACATTACACCCACCCCGCGTTCCCCAAAGACTTCCGAGAAAAATGGTACCTCACTTGTGTGGGTAGGCCTAGTGCCCGTGACAGGAAACAGCGCAAAACGCGACGTGGACACACCACAATTTCACAGTGAAAAATGACACTTTTTTGGCAAAGTGCCTAGCTGTAGTTTTTGAACTCTAGCTCTGCCGGCACCTAGGGAAACCTAGCAAACCTATACATTTTTGAAAACTAGACACCCAGGGGAATCCAGGATGGGGTGACTTGACTGCCTCTCACCAGGTTCTGTTACCCAGAATCCCTTGCAAACCTAAAAAATTGTCAAAAAAAACACATTTTCATCACATTTCTGTGTTGGAAAGTTCTGGAATCTGCGTGGATCCACAAATTTCCACCCACCCCGCGTTCCCCAAAGTCTTCCAAGAAAAACGGTACATCACTTGTGTGGGTAAGCATAGTGCCCGCAACAGGAAACGGCGCAAAACGCAACGTGGACACACCACAATTTCACAGTGCAAAATGACCCTTTTTTGTCAAAGTGCCTAGCTGTAGTTTTTTAACCCTAGCTCTTCCGGCACCTAGGGAAACCTAGCAAACCTATACATTTTTGAAAACTAGACACCCAGGGGAATCCAGGATGGGGTGACTTGACTGCCTCTAACCAGGTTCTGTTACCCAGAATCCCTTGCAAACCTAAAAGATTGTCAAAAAAATCACATTTTCCTCTCATTTCTGTGATGGAAAGTTCTGGAATCTGCGAGGATCCACAAATTTCCACCCACCCCGTGTTCCCCAAAGTCTTCCGAGTAAAATGGTACCTCACTTGTCTGGGTAGGCCTAGTGCCCGCGACAGGAAACTGCGCAAAACGCAACGTGGGCACACCACAATTTCACAGTGAAAAATGACCCTTTTTTGGCAAAGTGCCTAGCTGTAGTTTTTCAACCCTAGCTCTACCGGCACCTAGGGAAACCTAGCAAACCTATATATTTGTGAAAACTAGACTCCCAGTGGAATCCAGGATGGGGTGACTTGACTGCCTCTCACCAGGTTCTGTTACCCAGAATCCCTTGCAAACCTAAAAGTTGTCAAAAAAACACATTTTCCTCACATTTCTGTGGTGAAAAGTTCTGGAATCTGCGTGGATCCACTAATTTCCACTAACCCTGCATTCCCCAGAGTCTTCCCAGAACAATAGTACCTCACTTGTGTGGGTGGGTCAAGGATCAGTGACACGCAAGGGCCCAAAACCTATTGAGGCGACATCAAAATTACCTATCACAAACCAACCAGGTTTTGCAAGGAGGGTCCCATGAGCTTTTGGCCCTGGGCTCGGCGACCATCTAGGGAAACCTACCAAACCCATACATTTCTGGAAACTAGACACCCGGGGGAGTACAGCGAGGTATGGCTTGCGTGGGTCCCCTAACGTTTTCCTACCCAGAATCCCCTGCAAACCTCAAATTTTGCTGAAAAAATCACTTTTTTCTGTCATTTCTGTGTGGGAAAGTTCTGGAATCTACATGGATCTACAAATTTCCTCCCACCCAGCGTTCCCCAAGGTCTCCCGATAAAAATGATACCTCACTCGCGTGGGTGGATCAAGTACCCACGACAGGCAAGGGCCCAAAACCTATTGAGGCGACAACAAAATTACCTATCACAAAACAACCTGGTTTTGCAAGGTGGGTCCCATGAGTTTTTGGCCCCGGACTCGGCGGCCATCTAGGGAAACCTACCAAACCCACATATTTCTGAAAACTAGACACCAGGGGGAGTCCAGCGAGGTATGGCTTGCGTGGGTCCCCTAACGTTTTCCTACCCAGAATCCACTGCAAACCTCAAATTTAGCTGAAAAAATCACTTTTTTCTCAAATTTCTGTGTGGGAAAGTTTTGGAATCTACGTGGATCCACAAATTTCTTCCCACCCAGCGTTCCCCCGGTCTCCCGATAAAAATGATACCTCACTCGCGTGGGTGGGTCAAGTACCCGCGACAGGTAAGGGCCCAAAACCTATTGAGGCGACATCAAAATGACCTATCACAAAACAACCTGGTTTTGCAAGGGGGGTCACCTGGGTTTATGTCCCCGGGCTCGGCGGCCATCTTGGGAAACTACCAAACCCATACATTTCTGAAAACTAGACACCCGGGGGAGTCCAGCGTTGTATGGCTTGCGTGGGTCCCCCAACGTTTTCCTACCCAGAATACCCTGCAAACCTCAAATTTAGCTGAAAAAAATCACCTTTTCCATACATTTCTGCGTGGGATCACCGTGCCGGCACAAATGTCCTACCACCCAGCGTTCCCCTTGCTCTCCCGAGTAAAATGATACCTCACTTGTGTGGGTGGACTAAAGGCCTGTGACTAGGAAGAGCCCAAAACATAGGGATTTAGAGTATAGCACTGAGAATTATAAGCGCTACATTTTTTAAAAATATGTTTTTAGCCAGTTCTGCTTTGGACACCCACACAAGTGAGGTATCATTTTACTCGGGAGAACAAGGGAACGTTGGGTGGTAGCACATTTGTGGCAGCACGGTGATTCCACGCAAAAATATGTGGAAAATATGTTTTTTTCAGCTAAATTTGAGGTTTGCAGGGGATTCTGGGTAGGAAAATGTTGGGGGACCCACTAAGCCATACCTCGCTGGACTCCCCGGGTGTCTACTTTTCAGAAATGTGTGGGTTTGGAAGTTTCACAAGATGGCCGTCAGAGCCCGGAGCCAAACCCAGGTGACCCTTTGCAAATCCAGGTTGTTTTGTGATTGGTAATTTTGATGTCTCCTCAATGCGTTTTGGGCCCTTGCCTGTCGCGGTACTGACCCACCCACGCGAGTGAGGTACCATTTTGATCGGGAGACCTGGGGGATCACTGGGTGGTAGGAAATTTGTGGATCCACGTAGAGTCAGAACTTTCCCATACAGAAAATTTGAGAAAAAGTGATTTTTTCAGCAAAATTTGAGGTTTACAGGGGATTCTGGGTAGGAAAACGTTGGGGGACCCATGAAAGCCATACCTGGCTGGACTCCCCGAGTGTCTAGTTTTCAGAAATGTGTGGGTTTGGTAGGTTTCCGAAGATGACCGCCGAGCCCGGGGCCAAAAACCCAGGTGACTCCCCTTGCAAAACCAGTTTGTTTTGTGATAGGTTATTTTGATGTCTCCTCAATACGTTTTGGGCCCTTGCCTGTCGCGGGTACTTGACCCACCGACGCGAGTGAGGTACCATTTTTATCGGGAGACCTGGGGGAACACTGGGTGGTAGGAAATTTGTAGATCCACGTAGATTCCAGAACTTTCCCACACCAAAATTTGAGAAAAAAGTGATTTTTTCCAGCTAAATTTGAGGTTTGCAGGGGATTCTGGGTAGGAAAACCTCGGGGGACCCACGCAAGCCATACCTTGCTGGACTCCCCAGAGTGTCTAGTTTTCAGAAATGTGTGGGTTTGGTAGGTTTCATAAGATGGCTGCCAAGCCCGGGGCCAAAAACCTAGGTGACTCCTCTTGCAAAACCAGGTTGTTTTGTGATAGGTCATTTTGATGTCTCCTCAATACGTTTTGGGCCCTTACCTGTCGCGGGTACTTGAACCACCCATGCGAGTGAGGTTTTTGGCCCCGGGCTCACTGGCCATCTTAGGAAACCTACCAAACCCACACATTTCTGAAAACTAGACACTCGGGGGAGCCCAGCAAGGTATGGCTTGGTGGGTCCCCCAACATTTTCCTACCCAGAATCCCCTGCAAACCTCAAATTTAGCTGGAAAAAACACTTTTTTCTCAAATTTCTGTGTGGGAAAGTTCTGGAATCTACGTGGATCCACAAATTTCCTACCACCCAGTGTTCCCCCAGGTCTCCCGATAAAAATGGTAGCTCACTCGCGTGGGTGGGTCAAGTACCCGCGACAGGCAAGGACCCAAAACGTATTGAGGAGACATCAAAATTACCTATCACAAAACAACCTGGATTTGCAAGGGGGGTCACCTGGATTTTTGGCCCCGGGATCGGCGGCCATCAAGGGAAACCTACCAAACCCACATATTTCTGAAAACTAGACATCCGGGGGAGTCCAGCGAGGTATGGCTTGCATGGGTCCCCTAACGTTTTCCTACTCAGAATCCCCTGCAAACCTCAAACTTAGCTGAAAAAAACACTTTTTCTCAAATTTCTGTGTGGGAAAGTTCTGGAATCTACGTGGATCCACAAATTTCCTGCCACCCAGTGTCCGCCCAGGTCTCCCGATAAAAATGGTACCTTACTCACATGGGTGGGTTAAGTACCCTCGACAGGCAAGGGCGCAAAACGTATTGAGGAGACATCAACATTACCTATCACAAAACAACCTGGATTTGCAAGGGGGTCACCTGGGTTTTTGTCCCCGGGCTCGGCGGCCATCTTGGGAAACTACCAAACCCAAACATTTCTGAAAACTAGACACCCTGGGGAGTCCAATGAGGTATGGCTTGAGTGAATCCCCCAACATTTCCCTACCCAAAATCCACTGCAAACCTCAAATTTAGCTTAAAAAAACATATTTTCCACATATTTTTGTGTGGAATCACCGTGCTGGCACAAATGTCCTACCACCCAGCGTTCCCCTTGTTCTCCCGAGTAAAATGATACCTCACTTGTGTGGGTGTCCAAAGCAGAATTGGCTAAAAACTTATTTTTTAAAAAATGTAGCGCTTAGAATTCTCGGAGCTATACTCTAAATCGCTATGTTTTGGGCTCTTCCTAGTCACAGGCCTTTGGCCCACCCACACAAGTGAGGTATCATTTTACTCGGGAGAACAATGGGAACGCTGGGTGGTAGGACATTTGTGTCGGCACGGTGATCCCACGCAAAAATGTATGGAAAAAGTGATTTTTTTCAGCTAAATTTGAGGTTTGCAGGGATTCTGGGTAGGGAAACTTTGGGGGACCCACACAAGCCATGCCTCGCTGGACTCCCGGGTGTCTAGTTTTCAGAAATGTTTGGGTTTGCAGTTTCCCAAGGTGGCCGCCGAGTCCCGGACAAACCCCAGGTGACCCCTTGCAAAACCAGGTTATTTTGGGATGGGTCATTTTGATGTCGCCTCAATAGGTTTTGGGCCCTTACCTGTCACGGGTACTATGACCCACCCACGCAGTGAGGTATCATTTTTATTGGGAGACCTGGGGGAATGCTGGGTGGGAGGAAACTTGTGGATCCACATAGATTCCAAAACTTTCCCACACAGAAATGTGAGAAAAAAGTGATTTTTGCAGCTAAATTTGAGGTTTGCAGGGGATTCCGGGTAGGAAAACATTGGGGGACACACGCAAGCCATACCTCGCTGGACTCCCCAGGTGTCTAGTTTTTCAGAAATGTGTGGGTTTGTGGGACTCCTAGATGACCGCCGAGCCCGGGCCAAAAACTCATGGGACCCCACTTGCAAAACCAGGTTGTTTTGTGATAGGTAATTTTGATGTCGCCTCAATAGGTTTTGGGCCCTTGCCTGATCGCGGGCACTAGGCCTACCTACGCAGAGTGAGGTACCATTTTTCTCGGAAGACTTGGGGAATGCGGGGTGGGTGGAATTTTGTGGACCCACGCAGATTCCAGAACTTTCCACCTCAGAAATATGCGGAAAATGTGTTTTTTTGGACACATTTTTAGGTTTGCAAGGGATTCTGGGTAACAGAACCTGGTGAGAGCCAGTCAAGTCACCCCATCCTGGATTCCCGTGGGTGTCTAGTTTTCAAAAATGTATAGGTTTTCAAGGTTTCCCTAGGTGCCGGCAGAGCTAAAGTTCAAAATCTACAGCTAGGCACTTTGCAAAAAAAGGGTCAGTTTTCACTGTGAAAATGTGGTGTGTCCACGTTGCGTTTTGGGTCGTTTCCTGTCGTGGGCACTAGGCCTACCCACGCAAGTGAGGTACCATTTTTCTCAGAAGACTTTGGAGAACACGGGGTGGGTGGAATTTTGTGGCTCCACGCAGATTCCAGAACTTTCCACCACAGAAATTTGAGGAAAATGTGTTTTTTGGACACATTTTAGGTTTGCAAGGGATTCTGGGTAACAGAACCTGGTGAGAGCCAGTCAAGTCCCCATCCTGGATTCCCCTTGGTGTCTAGTTTTCAAAAATGTATAGGTTTGCTAGGTTTCCCTAGGTGCCGGCAGAGCTAGGGTTCAAAATCTACAGCTAGGCACTTTGCAAAAAAAGGGTCAGTTTACACTGGGAAAATGTGGTCGGTCCAGTTGCGTTTTGGGCCGTTTCCTGTTGCGGGCACTAGGCCTACACACGCAAGTGAGGTACCATTTTTCTCTGAAGACTTTGGAGAACGTGGGGTGGGTGGAATTTTGTGGATCCACGCAGATTCCAGAAGTTTTCACCACAGAAATGTGAGGAAAATGTGTTTTTTTGGACACATTTTTAGGTTTGCAAGGGATCAAGGGATTCTGGGTAACAGAACCTGGTGAGAGCCAGTCAAGTCACCCCATCCTGGATTCCCCTGGGTGTGTAATTTTCAAAAATGTACAGGTTTTCTAGGTTTCCCTATGTGCCGACTGCGCTAGGGCCCAAAATCCACAGGTAGGCATATTGCTAAAAACAAATCTGTGCCTAGTCGGCTTTCTTCCACCCTGGGGGGGGATATCGGGGGGGTGGGGTTGCCACGATATGCCCCCAAGAGGGGCAGAAACACTGTGGCTATTTTTTTAGGGGGTGGGGCATTGGTATGCCCATTCTGGGCAACCCCCACGCATAAAAAAAGCCAGCGTAATCGTTGGCGCCGATTGGGCTTTTTTGGGGGCTTCTGCCCCATCTTTCCCCCAGGGGGGGCAGAAAGGCTGTAAATGTTGCGGGTGGGGGCATTGGTATGCCCGTTTTGGGCAGCCCCCACCCTAATTAAAATTTGCCCCAAAAAATCCCTGGCGTCTAGTGGGCTTTTTGCCCCCCTGGGGGGCAGATTGGGGGCTACTGCCCCATCTGCCCCCCAGGGGGGGCAGAAAGCCTTCTAGACGCCAGGGATTTTTTTGGACAAATTTTAATTAGGGTGGGGGCTGCCCAAAGCGAGCATGCCAATGCCCCCACCCTAATTAAAATTTGCCCAAAAAATCCCTGGCGTCTAGTGGGCTTGCCCCCCCGGGGGGCAGATTGGGGGCTACTGCCCCATCTGTCCCCAGGGGGGCAGGAAGGTTGTAATTTTGCGAGGAGTGGGTGGGGGCATGGGCATGCCCGTTTTGGGCAGCCCCCACCCTAATTCAAATTTGCCCAAAAAAAATCCCTGGCGTCAAGTGGGCTTTTTGCCCCCCCGGCGGGGCAGATTGGGGGCTAATGCCCCATCTGCCCCCCAGGGGGAACCGGAAGGCTGTAATTTATGCGGGGGAGGGGGTGGGGGCATGGGCATGCCCGTTTTGGGCAGCCCCCACCCTAATTAAAATTTGCCCCAAAAAAATCCCTGGCGACTAGTGGGCTTTTTGCCCCCCCCCAGGGGTGCAGATTGGGGGTTAATGCCCCCATCTGACCCCCAGGGGGGGCAGAAAGCCTTCTAGACGCCAGGGATTTTTTGGGACAAATTATTATTAGCGTGGGGGCTGCCCAAACGTGCATGCCAATGCCCCACCCTGATTAAATTTGCCCCAAAAATCCCTGGCATCTAGTGGGCTTTTTGCCCCCCGGGAGGGCAGATTGGGGGCTACTGCCCCATCTGCCCCCAGGGGGCAAGAAGGCTGTCATTTTGCGGGGGAGGGGTGGGGGCATGGGCATGCCCGTTTTGGGCAGCCCCCACCCTAATTCAAATTTGCCCCAAAATAATCCCTGGCGTCTAGTGGGCTTTTGCCCCCCCGGCGGGGGCACATTGGAGGCTAATGCCTCCATCTGCCCCCAGGGGGGCAGAAAGTCTACTAGGCACCAGAGATTTTGGGCAAATTTTAATTAGGGTGGGAGCTGCCCAAAGCATGCAGCAATGCCCCCACCCTGAGTAAAATTGCCTCAAAAGTCCCTGGCGTCTACTGGGCTTTTTGCCCCCGAGGGCAGAAAGGCTATTATTTTTGTGGGGGAGGGGTGGGGGCATTGGCATGCCCATTTTGGGCAGCCCCCACCCTAATTTAGATTTGCCCCAAACAATCCCTGGCTTCTAGTGGGATTTTTGCCCCCCCGGGGGGGCAGAAAGGCTGTCATTTTTGTGGGGGGTGGGGGCATGGCCACTAATTGGGGGGGCAAAAAGTCTAAATTATGCCAAATATATTTGGGGGGAGCAAAGGCCCTTGCCCAAGGGGCCGCTCCCCCCTCCCTGGTGTCTAGTTGGTGGATCCCTGCTTGGGGATCGCCCTCCTGGGGCGATCCCCAAGCAGGGATCCACTGGGGAGGGGTACCATTGGAAAGGGGAGATTCTCCCCTTTCCAATGATACCTCCCCGTCTTTCTACGTGCTCAGGGGGCTGAGATAGCCCCCTGAGCATGTAGAAAGTGAAACTGAAATGAGCCTAAAGGCTCATTTTAGTTTCGGTTTCAGTGAAATGAAGTCAGCACGACGTGCGCGCTGATCTTCATTTCACTGAAACAGGGGGGGGGGGGGCTCGGGAGCTGGGGAAGCTCTTCCCCAGCTCCCGAGGCTTTGGTGGAGATAAAGAAATCCCTCTGCTGTCTGCAGCAGAGGGATTTCGTGCCCCTGTCCTCATGACGGAATGGTTCCGTCATGAGCACAGGAGCACTGATGCTCATGACGGAACCATTCCGTCATGAGCATCGAAGGGGTTAAAGAACTCTGTCTAAATAACATAATGAGGATCACCTGAGTGTTGTGTGCTAGAATACACAATCCCTACATTATCCATCAAAAAAGGGAATTTATAAATGAGGTTAACCCTAGGATTAGTTCTTTGCCTTTTATTTATGTGTTATTTATCAAAACAGATAAATAAAAGGCATTGTCATTTACAATGCCAATAGCTTAAGCTCTCGCAAAAGCGAGACCTATTGCATTGCAATGCTTGTTTCTTCAGCTGTCCTGCCACCTTCGCCATGAACCACCAAATAAAATTTTCTAACAGCTTTCGATTTATTCCCTACAGAAGGTGAGGCTGAGGCCTTGTCAATCAAAAAGAGCGCTCACAACCTTGCCTCACGCCCCCTTTTCCATAGCCATAAACTGGAGTACATGGACCGTTTCCTCTGGAGATGTTAATGTTTGGAAGATGTTTGCGCTTATTTCACTTCAGCAAGACCTTAAAGCCCTTAAATGATAAATAGTTGCCATGATATTCATGACATGTAAACGACTCTCCATTAACCTAGCATAATGCACTACATCTTTTTCAGACACTAAAGGTCAGCCGAAGCATTAAAGTAAAGCACACTTTGTTTAACAATGTCTACACTTTTAAGTTGGTTTTATTAGTCATAAGACAAATATGCAGCTTTAAAGCATTGATTTGAAATGTCTATTATTTAGCATTGCATTGCAATGCAAACATATCTTAGTCTCGTATATAAACAATAAACCCCATAAAAGTGCAGCCTGGCTGGGATTTAATGTGGGTTTGGATAATGCAGTTCTTAATCACTAACAGAATAATTTGAAATTGAGGTGTTGAAAACATAGTATGTCAAAGTGACAGTTCTGAGAGACATATGTAATATTTAAGGGGTCAAATGAAGAAATGGTTTAAAATATTTATCTTTGGACATCATTTCAAATTGTACTCCTGCCAGTCCTTAATTTTTTTTTTAAATAATGGCAGAAGTCCAACAGCTTTCTTAGGAGCGGTCAGCCATGCAGCTGGTGCCAGCATTGAGGAACACCATGGCTGTATACAATCCACCTTTATCTAAGTGCAGTGCAGCACAAACGGGGAAATTACACTTTCTCAGTGATAATGCACTGTACCCAGGTTAGCCACTTGCTCTTTCTGCTCATTAGTGAAAGAACGACTACCAACCTAAAGCCGCCTTTCAAAGTGTGGGTGAAACCAGCCTGCACTTTCAGGGGGAGAAAGACTCCTATGCAGGTGGGAGCATTGAGTGACTGCACTCACTGGCATGGAGAAGCCTAATTGTGTCCAAGGGACCCCCTTTCAAATGGCGCATTGACTGTGGGCCACCTCTTTGTGGGAGACTGTCATAGGGCTTATACTTTTTCAGGAAAAACTGTGCGCTTGTTGGACAATGTAAAGGGGAGGGAGACCACAACGTAAGAGTAGAGTGAAGTAAATTAAACTATAATTCCGTAAGTAGTTTAATAAGCACTACAGTACATCATTATACAATGACCATGACACACAACGTGAGCACTGGGCGTGCTAGTGAAGGGGGACGGCGCAGTGACATAAGTGTGCAAAAAACAGCGTGAACGGCGAAAATAAGTAAATTAAATTAAAGGTGGTCAAAAATTGCAGAATATATACAGTTTATATATACAAGATAGTCAGAAAATTAAATTTGACCACAATAACGCCTGTGTTCTAGGCTGGATAGTCGACGGCGTTTCAACCTGAATGATTGCAGGTCATCATCAGGACAATGGTCATTAATTTGACGGTAGTGCTCTAGTAAAAAGAGCGAAGTGGACGTGAGGCATCACGGAGGGAACACAATCTGCGATTTCTTCAGGGTGGCTTGTGAAGTCCAAGATGTAGGTCCAGAAGCGCGATGGCAAAGTAGGGGGGGAGGAAGGAATCCAATATCAGCCCGGTTGGTGGGCGGTGAGGATAATTTTATTTGTTAAACTTAGTCAGGGCGGTCTCCAATGTGTCCGCAGCGCAATGGAGGGGGGAATGAATCACCGTGCCAGAGGAGGGCGAGTAAAGCGTCCACTTCCCCCCCCTACTTTGCCATCGCGCTTCTGGACCTACATCTTGGACTTCACAAGCCACCCTGAAGAAATCGCAGATTGTGTTCCCTCCGTGATGCCTCACGTCCACTTCGCTCTTTTACTAGAGCACTACCGTCAAATTAATGACCATTGTCCTGATGATGACCTGCAATCATTCAGGTTGAAACGCCGTCGACTATCCAGCCTAGAACACAGGCGTTATTGTGGTCAGAATTTAATTTTCTGACTATCTTGTATATATAAACTGTATATATTCTGCAATTTTTGACCACCTTTAATTTAATTTACTTATTTTCGCCGTTCACGCTGTTTTTGCACACTTATGTCACTGCGCCGTCCCCCTTCACTAGCACGCCCAGTGCTCACGTTGTGTGTCATGGTCATTGTATAATGATGTACTGCTAGTGCTATTAAACTACTTACGGAATTATAGTTTAATTTACTTCACTCTACTCTTACGTTGTGGTCTCCCTTCCCTTGTCCCCTTTCTCTTTGTGATTTATTTCACTGTTTTAAATTGACCTCTTTTTATCCTCCAGTTGAGACATTGTTTTTTGTTGTAAACTGCGCCTGGTCTCACCTGGGCTAACGGGCCTTACTCCTGTTAATTTTTACTCTGTTGGACAATGTAAGCATCAGAACTGTGCTAGACTGACTCTGCACACACCATTTGGATATTTTGGCCGGAGTTAGCTCAAAGCACCATCTGTACCCCTAACCTGACAAGGTAGCAAATGGATTTGCAACCTCAGGACTTGACAACTCTGATTCCCCAAGGAAATTGTGGTAACAGATCTAGAACCCTTTCACATAATTACTTGTGCATACCCAAAAAGACACACACGAAATACACAGCATGCAGTCTCAATATTTTTTGAAGCATTGTGATTCGTGAGTAAAATATGTGTGCTTCAATAATCAATTGAAGGAAACAGAATAATGTGATTAGCATTATGAGAATGGTGAAAAAGGTAACAGTTCAACCATTTTGCTTATTACAGAGAAAATATGCTTGCATATATGTACTGTAATATATTGTACTCCTACCTAGCGCTACCTAACCTAGGGGCTGATTAGGATGGCGTGCAGACGTACCCTTCAGAAAACGGGACCGTCTGACAGGCTGTCAGAGGTCCCGACAGAGGCATTAGGATGCGACGGCCACCACGGCGGTCGCAATGCCTATCTTTTGGATTGCGGCGGGTGCTGCTGGCTACATCACCCGCCACAATGCAAAATAGGGACACCTGACATATCCCTGCACTACATGGCAGGCACCATGTGGTGCCTGCCACATGGTGCAGGCATATGTAGGGGGGCACCATAGGTGCCCCCAAAACCCACAGCTTTTATGCCAGGCCAGGAGGGAAGGGGGGCCCACTACGGTCTCCCAAAGTCCCTTTCCGTCTGCCTTTTCATGGCTGGTTAACCGCCATGAAAAGGCGGGCGGAAAGGGACATCATAATCCCTATGGCAGTGCCTGGTAGGCACCGCCACCCTTGCAGGGATATGATTCAAGGAGCCCATCGGATGTGTGGCAGTCAGTCTTTCCGACTGCCACCTATCCGCCCACCATGGTAATATCGTGGGTGGAAATCATGGTTCCGATGCGGTGGGACCGCCACTGATGGGCTGTCGGTGGCGGTCCAACCATCATCATAATTGTCCCCCTAGTGTGCCTAGGGTAAGTGAATCTGCCGGATCCCTGTAGGGTGATCAAATTCCCCGTTACCTGTGGATAAGTGTCATCAGGATGCCCATCTTGATGGAGAGTTGGGAAATATCCCTCATGTAAGGTAAACATGAATCAGCTGGGCCGGAATTCCAGCATGGGTCAACCTCTCAGTGCCAGCAAAATGCTCCTCTGTCTAAACAAAGGATTGATGTTGTTTATATAATAAACAGCATCCATGTTACCATACTGATGTCCCAGTTAGGCTGCTATTGTTTTTGCTATTGTGATAGCTCTGTTGCCAAATCGGCAAAACAAATACCAACATTTTGTATCGTGAACTTAGCCCTTGTCCAGAATGTTCAAGGTATTTGATAATGTGCCTACAAGGTGGAAAAGTAAGCAAAGCTCAGTTCAGAGAGTATTATCCTGTACAGGCACGCAAATGAATGTGTGTCAAATGCCACTGTGTTTAAGAGAGAAGGCAACTTAACAATGTGAGCATGAAAAATTGTAATCTTTCTACCCGGGCACATGATGTGACCACATAACAAGACAGGGAGTGTGCCTCATGACCATGCCCATGATGCAGCACAGAGGCAAAGTATTTCCCTCATTTGCAAGGGGTCATGTCCATATGCAAATGAGGGACCACCACTCCAGGATAGCTCCAGCACTGCATGTAGTGTCGGTGCTGCAGGTGAGCCTGCGCTATCTATACTACAGACTGGACCAAACAAGCATCAGCCGCCCGTTCAGTAATACCAAAGTGCCTCAGGTATGCAAAATGTGGGCGCAAACAAATGTAGGGCCACAGAGCACTGTGCATGTTATGCCCTTGGCTTCTTCTCTTTTTTTATGTGCCTCTTTGCTTCTGTATTCAGGTCCATAATACGGCACAGGCACAGAGACAAAGTCTTTCCCTCATTTGCATAGGTCCATGTCCCATGATTATGAGGGAACACCCCTTTAGGACAGCTCGAGCGCTGCATGTGCGACTGCGCTAACTATATTACAGAAAGGACCACACAATCATCTATCGCCCCTTCTGTCATACCAAAGTTCCAGTGGGATGCAAAAAGCAGGTGCACAGGCCCGCTGGGCCCCAGAGCACTTTACATGGTACACACCATAGCGTCTTCTCTTTTTACTGTGGTAATAGAGCTTTGAGCATCTCAGCCAGAGTAAAGAGTTGAAATACCTCAATAGAGTCAGGGGAATAGTTTGTGATTGATTTTTTCTAGCCAACCTCTACCAATTTATCATCAAAAAGGGGATCGACAAAATGGATAAACCAACACTCTTCACGGATATTATGATATATAAACAGATACTCGTTTCTGTTCCCTTTTTAAACAAATAGCAAAACTCTGCCGAATTTTTGTCTATTATAGATTGATGCTGTGACTTCCACACCTTTTCAACATGCAAGTTTTTCCGGCCAATAAAGATTTTTTTTTGCCAGTGAGGGCATGCAGGATAAATAACGAGGACCTAACATCAGCCTGTCCCAATACTCGTAATTTTGTTTTGCCAGTACTAAGCACCTCTAGAACCGATGCAGGTATTATCACAAGCAGCTATGAGCTCTTCTAAAATCATGTTGTAAATGTGATCCAGGACCAGGGTCCTTTCTCCGGTGTCTTGGTCTGCTCCATATAATTTGGAAAGGATCTCGTACGAAGTAACCACTTACAGGCTTTAAAGGTTCAGAGTGTGGAATAACCAGTCACTACCCAATAAACTAGCAGTCCTATTCATATAAGCTTTTAGCTCGAGTTCACAACCCAGATCTGAGCTTTGACAGTGGATCTGACGATTCACGATAGCCATTTAAAAAATAAAAAGGATTTCTAGCTAGGCATGTGCAAACCAGTCCAATTATTCCTACACCAATTTGTGCCTGCGAATGTGCATGATGTGTCTTTCCAATTAATGATTTGTGGTTTTATGTGTTATTTTTTTTGTGGGATTTGAGTACTTTGCGAACTTTGGCAAGGCTATTTTTCCATGTTACAAGGCACTGTTGTATTTCCTCAATGAAAAGAACATGAATATTCGATGTCTGCGATGACAGGATACATTGTGTTTTGCCGCTTTCATTGCCGAACATTCCGCCTACAAGTGCAATTAAAATGACTTTGACATAATGTAATTTGTCTTGATTTACGTTACACTGAATATATTTTTCAGTGCATTTCTGCCTGTTAGTCTGTGATTTCATGGGACTGAAGGGCATTTCTCAGGCGCAGTCACTGAAATCGGACCGTCTCATGTCTGCATGTGATGGAGAACCAATGCTTTTGTTACTTTGTGACTATACCGATTGTCCACTCCCCCATTTACACATGAAATGAATGAGCAGCATTATCTTTAGAAAATTGGTTCTTTTATTCTGTTGTCATGTTTGAGACTGCGTCAATCTTGAATGGTCTAGGAGACATCTATTAACCGTGTTATATGAACCACTTTTCGCACCGGCGGCGTGCTCACTAACCACGTTTGATTTACTTGAAAGACAAACAAAGGGCCTGATGGAAAGTTTGCTGGACGGGTGTTTGAGCGCATGCGCGAAGGATGTCCCATTCCGTTATTTAAAGTGCATTAGCATTTAAAACACTAGAAATAAGGTGGAACAAAAAACATAAGGAGGAACAGAAACAAAAAGAGGTGCAGCTTTAGCAACCATTTGTGGCAGCGGGAAACTGGTCCTGAGGGTCAGCTGGAGGACACATACCTCTTGTCAGCACTCCTATTTCCCTGCTCCAAGCTCCCACCAGGGAAAATTCCTGTGCTCCAATTCCCAACCCCACCACTACCCTCCTCAGCACTGCCACCCTGAGCTGTCGCATGCAGAAGCCAACCGACCTAAACTCCATTTCCTCTATCCTCCCTCTACCTGAGGTCCATCATTTATTTCCTGTCCCTCATGAGGTACACACAGTAGCGGTCCGTGGTAGGAGTGCCGGCCGGGCGGTGACGTGGGGTGGGGGAGCGGCAGGGTGGCCAAATGCGATGCAGTGCACGCAACGAAATAAGTTTTATTTATTTAAATGTTTACTTACCTTATTCGGCCGTAATCCGTGGTTTACTACCCCCCACCCCACGTCACCGCCCGGCCGGCACTCCTACCACGGACCGCTACTGGGTACACAGGATATCCACTGTCAAAAAATGTGCAGTTATAATGGCAGATAGAGACCCCCTTTGCTTCCGGTGAATTTGGGCAATGCAGGATATTTCATCCTCATCCGTCCAGAGTGACATTTGCCAAGTTCACCAGACGTTGCAGGTAAAGGGGACTCTTTTGCAGAGCTTTTTGGTAACCACTTTGTTCTTCTCACCTGTTAACATCTATTCAGTAACCTACATGTGGAGACCTCCACCTTCGCCTCGCCTATCATGGGATTTGATAGGGTCAGGCATGCCTTCACGCAGTACACCATGTGCACTGCAGTTCTTCCTGTTAATTTTAATTGAACCAGATCAGCGCAGTGGAAGGCGAGTGGAGCCACAGGCAGCTGCAGGAGCAGGCAGGACACCGATTTGGCTGGAGGAAGGTAAGTATTACTCTGCTCCGCTGTAATTGCGGAGTTTTTAGAAAACTTTGCACTCTAAACAGAGTGCAGAGTTTAAAACTCTGCAAACCTCGCCAACACACTGACATCAGTTTCTTCTTTTCCGAGCTTATAACATGGATCTGGAGAAGCAGTTACCTCAGGCCATTTTTGGCCTACTTTGACATTTTCATCGTTGAAACAGTGTGCTTTTCTGTTTTTGTATGTGGTGCTTGAGAGAGCACTATGACTTCGAGGAGTGTGACTCCAGTCGTCTACTTCGACCAGAGGCGCTGCGGGGATGTTGGATGAAGCTCCTGTTCGCACAACTCTCATAGTCACTGCATGTCCGTTCGCGGGCCCGGTCCAGGAACTGTTCCCATGGACATCACTCTCCATCGTCATTCTATGGTGCATCTCAACAAAGGCGGTCGAAGTCGCGGCATCCCTCGACTTCACCATGCAGAGATTCCAACTTTCACATCTCCTCCTGCTTGCCGGTTTAGGACTCCATGCATGAGTTGGCCCCGTGCCTCCCTTTCTCCTTGGAGCCTGGGCGACTCTGACCCAGATGCAAGCATATCATTGCTCTCTGCATGCCATTCCTGGGCCTTCACCTTCCCCTGGAGCGCCTTTGGGCCCCAATGAGGTGAGAGGTGTGTAGACTGTGTCCATGCTGGTGGGTTCGCTCTCGGCTTCAGTTAGGCCCTCGGGTTCGATGGTCGACTCCATCTCAGTGCCGGTGTACAGCCGTTTGGGGTTCTCCCCTTCGGCCCTGTATCTGATCAGCTGACTCCAAAATGTTGTCAGTGGTGCCGATCGACACGGTGCCACTTTCCCTTTTTGACATTGAGGCATCGCCAACTCAGCGCCAGTCGACTTCGAGTGTGGAGCAAATGGTACCACCTATCTCAGACACCCTTCTTCTGCTTTCTGTGGAGCCCTCAAAAGTTTTTCCTCCTGTGGAACACTGTTTAGGAGATGATAGGGATGAGGTGGGGGGTTCTGCACCCCATATATGATGCTGTTCAGCCTTCTCTGGAGGATACCTGGCTTAATGAACAGGGGGAAGCTAGTATATTAGAGTCTTCTCCAGCCTCGGGCCTTCTTTCCCCTCCTGGTCTTGCTCAAATGTGAGCACCTCTTTAGCTAATACACTAAGGCAAGTTGCTCTGATTTTGGATTTAACTCTTCCTTCCTCATATCCTGTCAAACAGAGATTTCAGGAGACAGGAGTCTTGTGGCAGGCAAATCTCTGCCTCCACAAGTTCTGCTTTGCGTTCCATTAATACATCTTCTGTTCTTGGATGTTTTTTACCAAACGTTGTTGGATTTCTTGACACGTTTGTTGCCATCACTGATCCAGCGGTAATTTCACTGTAATTTCTCAATGCAAAACATAATTTACCTCTAGTTTACCGCTTTAAAGGTGATGGACCTTTGCCACCGTGTATCACCTTCAGGAGACTTTACATAAACATGAAAAATCAAAAATACAATTAATATTTAAGCCAATAAAGAGAGTTGTGAATATTTTAAATGGTTTTATTTTCTAGTCAAAAGTTAAGTTTCTCTGACCCTTTATTCATTAGTCAAATATCAATCAGGTTACAGAATTTAAAAAAAACAGGAAAATAGAATTAATACAAAACATATTATAGGTTGCATACCAAGCACTCCATAAAGGAGGAAAAACCCCTAATTCTATGTCAGTCAGAACTCTTTAAAGAGTTTCAGGAAAAATATAATTCAAGAGTGAGTTTTGCAAGCCTAATCAATAATGAATAATTGGCAAAAATCTCCCATAAAGAGAAATAAATGCATAAGACAAATAAATCTTTTCAGAACTAGTTAGTCAAAGCATAAACTTAGAGTTTTAGCATCTAAATCTAAACCTGTTCCATCAGCTGCTTTCTCTGCCCTGGTCTGTCCAATCTGTCTCTCTGTGTCTCACACAGAGAGGCTGCCCTCCCTTCACAAGACCACAGAGGAATGTGATCTGCCTTGCCAAAAATATGACGTGCAAGGACTCTCTGAAACAAATATGAGCAAGAACCCCTCCTCCCTCTGTCTCTCCTCGGACGCAATCTCCTCCCAGGCTGCACCCGCGACGTTCACGTACCTAACCCATATGATGTCTGTGTCATATCTGCTTCTTCTCCTCTCCTCCCTCTAAGACTTCTAAGGCGTCTAAGGCTGACACGCCCCCTAAGGGGTCATTATTTATACTCTAATTCTTGGCTGACTATACTAATAATGTTGCATTTTCAGTAGAAACTCGCACTGTGATTGGTTAGCACAGGTGACATAGGGGTCTCATCATCCTGTTCTCAATGCAAATCCAACCCATACCGGTTCTGACAATGGAAGCGTTAAGGCTTAATACAGTCATATGTATCACCATCAATAATTATACAATATTGCAACATTTATGCGGAAAAGTGTATCAGTCCATTTCCTGTCTCTCTTTCACATCACACACAGGGATGACACTCTCCCACAAACACTGGTACATTGACACGGTGACAAGAGTGTACAGTTCATTGTGGCCTTGACCCATGTGTCTTCACTTGAGGCACTTGGCAGCTCATGCAGCTGGCTCTGCGCATACGTCTCTCATTCAGCACACTGCTAACAATTCTCAGCCATGCTGGATTCCTAGGCAGCCATTTTATAGTGGGCCCAAAACAAAAACAAACACAAAAGAAAATTAATTTATGAAATAAAACCCATTATGTTTACCTCCCCCATACTAGTACCCTGTATTAGTTATTACCTAGCAAAAGCTATTAGTTTAAAGCAGCTTTTCTATCATTTGTGCACAACATGCAAAAATGTGCAATGTACAACATAGCATAAACATGCTCTAGTGCAAATTTTCAAAGCGCAGTTAATACATACTCATAGCAACATGCTCTAATGTTTTAAATAGCTTTTCATGCAAAATGCGTTTGCCCCATGTGTAGTGTTGGTGCATGGTTGATTCATTAATACACATTATAAGAAGATGTGTTATGAACTGAATATGCATTGTCTAAATATGCAACAAAGCCAAAGGGGTATATTCACAAGAACGTGTGCTAAACATCTCCAAAAAATGTTAACGCAGCTTTACACATCGCAGCCTATCATGGGAAAATAACCCTGTGTTAACCTGGAATTCACAACACGGTGGTACCATGCGATAGTCCGCCGAAAACGCAGCCTATGTCAGCGATACAACCACCTTGACGGAGATAAAAACACAAACCACAACACAACAAAACGTGCGATGAGCCCATTCGCGATGAGGAAAGCAGCAATAAGCACCTCCAGGCCTGCGACACACACAGCAGGCGGGAATAAATGCAACAAAAGCCTGAAAAAGAAAGACAAACCAAACAGAAAACAACAGCCAAGCACAATGGAGGCAACCGGAGCCAGTATACAACCCCACAAGCCCCATTGGCAACAAAACATTGTACATGGCAGGCCATCAGGGACAAGGTGAATGCAGCCGGAGAGCGGAGGAGGACATTGGAAGAAAACCAGAACAGCCGGAATGATGCAAAACGCACAAACAAGCAGAAACACGCCAACAACAAGAAGGCAGCAATGCACACCGGAGGTGGGAGTCCAGCGCCACACCAGGAGCTGGATGACATGGAGGAAATGGTTTCCACCACATCAGTCTGGAGATGGTGGCAGGACTCGAGGACCGGAAACTGCCCAAAACAACAGACACAACAGCAACAGGGAGAGGAACGACCAGGGACTGGGGGGACGGGGGGAGATGGGCACAATGGCACACATGCACAATTAAGCACAGCACAACTGCAGACAAACCATGCCCAAGAGTAAAAACACCAACCAAGAGCACAAGTCACACAACCCGGCAATATCACACCACTGAACAAGCACAGAAGTGAAAACCACACTGCCTGAAAGGGAGAAGGGTGAGCCAAATCAGAGCTGAAGGGACATCTCACACACAATGCAGCACACACACATAGGAAGCAGAGCACCCCAACATCGAACACAATGTGGTACAAACACCAACATTTGCACAACCGGACACAGGATACAAGTGCACCCGCTTGTGGCCGGTAAACGGCCATACGCATCTGGCAAAGCACGAAACAGGGACATGATAATGCACAAGTACAAACCCACAGCCCTGATGGGGTAGCAATGCACGTATGGCAGGGAGCCAGAGAGTCCGTGACACACACATTGGCATACAAATCAAGACACAACACAGTTGGAGACAAGTGAAAGTGTGGAAACTTTATCAACAAGTGCGTGTCAGTACGGCCAAGAGAAGTGCCATGATATGCAGACCAATGCAGCAGCATGTCTGAATGAGGAACGTAGGAAAGTGCCCATGTCCACCCCGGGGGAGTCCATCACCAACACAAGTCAGTGAAAACCCGCGTTGGTTGTCCGCGCATGGATCAGGAGTCCAGGCCAATGCAGCCATGTCCACTGTCTCCTTGGGACATGTGACCAGATTCCCAACATGCAACCAGGCGTCGGGACACGTGCAATGGGTCACATACAGTTCTGGCTGCAGGTACCTTGTCACTCGTCCATGAACGCGAGTGCAGCAGCGTAGGCCAACACTCCAATGAGAGATCGTTGTCCACCACATCTGACATGTCGTCGACGTAATCCATCAGCTGACCCGGACAGATGTGCTAACTCCAACCCGTGGCCCCAATGTGCACCAAAGCCCAATCGGGTAGCGGCTCAATGTGCTCACTGCACACGATGACTCGTGCAATCTCCCAGGTCCAGTTGCCAGCATGCATGCCAAACATCCATGCATGCCATAAACGGGCATCACAGTGACACTCCTGGTCGTGGGCCAACAGGGGGCGCACACACACATCGAAATCCAGGTCAGCTACAGTCACGTTGGAGAGGCAGACATCCATGGTCCAATCGAATATGCATGAGCGACAATGCAACACAGGCTGAACGCAGGTAACGTTCGCAAGGTGGAAGCTTAGCCTGTAACTTATCCGCAGCACTGCCAATGGCAGTGCCCCCAGTACATGCAGCAGACGTGCAGGGTACAGGTCCACGTGACTAGAATCGAGCATGTGTTCGGGATGGTCTGCCATTGCGTCAGTGGCTCTGCTTGAAGCAGCACTGGCTTGCACTGCGCCAGTCCTGTGGATGAAATGGCACAGCTCGGAGCAATGAGCAGTGTCTGTGTGCAACGGGTGCAGGCCTGGGGTGGGGTGGGAGTACATCTGAAGGCCATCTCATGCACGCTAACTACGACCAAGGACTTCTGCGTGTGGGATGTGTACACGTTGGTCTCACGTCGGGCAGTGCGTAGTGTGGGAGTCACCAGCAAATGCTATCGTATCTGTCAGGGGATGCTGGCCACATGCAAGTCTCAGCTCGGAGCTGCAGATGTGCCACCGCCTGATAGTACAGACAAAGGACCCTTCATCCCTACAGTAACTTCACCATCTGCATGCATTCAGGAGATGTACAGAGGCCTGTCGTGGGTGTGGTGGGATGTCTTTGACCCTGGGAATCATGGATGATATGCCCAGCATGTGGCACATGAGCGGCCTCACTATGTGTTACGTTGCCTCACAGCTGCTCCTCCCTCCCACAAGCCCCCACACTTGTGTGCGCTGCGCAGTTATATCACATGCACTCCTACGGCACACCATTGTCATGCCTGACTGCGCATGTCCAGCGGCATGCCAACAACACCTTGACCCTGGCCTTTGAAGGTGTGCGGCCACGTGAGTGTAGGCCAATGGTCCGGACAGGATGGACACAGGTGTACAGTCCATGGCTGGCTGTGATTGCGCTGCGAATGAGGCTAGGCAACTGACTCATGCAGCCGCAGGACTCATACACATAACATCTGGCATGCATGTGCCAAGACCCCGAGCAGTCTTGTGCTCCTACATTTCCCCGTACGTGCGGGCCCGCCCTCCTGGTGCATGCTACATTGCAACATCGACTACATTGGCCCTGGTGGCGACAACACCCCAACACAGAGACACACTCACCGCACATCCTGCCCAAGGCCAGGTCCGAGCCACGCCCTGCTCCCCCTGCCGAATCAGCACACCCCTGCGCTGACCTGACGTATGCCAGACCAGCACACGCCGCTTGTGCATGCAGGGGGGGCGGGCGAAGTTACATGTCCAGGGTCACTGCCAATGCTGAGGTGACATGGTATCGTCCGCTGAAGACAGCACACTGTGATGTTGCAGGGCCCGTGCACATCATGCTAACACAATGACCACACAGACACACTTGCTCAGATGGTGTGAATGGCTACGGGCACGTGCGCCTGGCCACATTTATTAGCAGGCACACATATTGAGTGACACCTGTGTTGGATGTGTGTGGGGTGTGTGCACATCAGCCGGCAAGGACTGCCTGGTGCAGTCAGAAATCGACAACAGTGTACATCGTAAAGGACACAACCATTCAACCATAAAGGCCCCATGAATTGTGCTGCACAGAGTTAGTGGCCCCGGATGCACAGCGTCCTGCACGGGCCTGCCACCACGGGCCGCTGACTTGCGGGGCACTGGGGCAGGGTCACGAGAGCAGGGCAGGTTTCCGTAGATGACAAAGGGGCTTGTCGCGGAGTGTCTCGGTGGACAGTGGAAGGTGTACCCCCCGGGCATGAGGCAGAGGGAAGAACCACGCTGAAACAGTCACTATGGTGGAGATGAATGGAACAGACACATGTCGGACACCAAGTCCGGTCCAGCCAGATGAAGATGCAGAAAACCACCAGGCCATGGACTCAGACGCCACCAAAGTCCAACCAGAAAGTGCCCATGACTCATTGCGCACAGAGTTAGTGGCACCAGTGCTGTTAGGGGATGCCGCCTGTGATGAGGCGTGTCCAATGGTGTGGACTTCTCCACATCTTACCCAAGACACAGTTCCACATGTGTGACCTACTGGACCGCAGTGTAGGCCTGAGGCAGCGGTCAGCACGGGCCATTCACCGAGTGTCGCCGGCTTAGGTTGGATGGCCCCACCGGCCTGCGTAGTTCAGGTTCAGTGGCACCACGGGATATGGACTTGCGGTGAACAGGGTGGATGGCACCAGGTCAGTTATTGATAGTGTTTGATCACCTCCGTGACTCTGATCCGGCTTTCGTCTGGACTGAGCTGCATCTTCCTCTTACTCCTCTCCGTGCGTTCACTGGTGTGGACTCTGCCATTCATGATTCGCGACTGGGTGCTGGATGTGGGACCTACTGGTCCGCAGGGTAGGCCTGAGCCCTCATCCACGTATCGCCGGCTTGCGTTGAACAGGGTTAGTGGCACCACGTGTCGCCGGCTTGCGTTGAACAGGGTTAGTGGCATCACGTGTCGCCGGCTTGCGTTGAACAGGGTTAGTGGCACCACGTGTCGCCGTCCTGCGATATGGAATTATGCCTCACTGATCGAAGGGAGTCTGGTGCTGTGGCCGCTGCCATGGACTTGGGGTCACTGCCATTCAAGACTCAGGACACAGTTCCATATGTGGGACCGACTGGAGCGCAGTGTAGGCCTGAGCCCTCATCCACGTGTCGCCGGCTTGCATTGAATAGGGTTAGTGGCACCACGTGTCGCCGGCTTGCGTTGAACAGGGTTAGTGGCACCATGTGTCGCAGGCCTGCGATATGGAATTATGCCTCACTGATCGAAGGGAGTCTGGTGCTGTGGCCGCTGCCACGGACCAGGGGTCACTGCCATTCAGGACTCAGGACACAGTTCCACATGTTGGACCTACTGGGCCGAAGAGGACGCCGGTGGAGTATGTAAATGAGAAAGGAGTAATGTGGGCCAGCGTCGGGGGGCCAGCGATGGTCTGCGGAGGCTGCAGAGGTCGCGGGACTGGTGCTTGGAGGTTGCACCGGCACGTGGTGGGCCCTCTTTGACACACGCTGGTGTCGGCAGGTGAGCGGAGCCTCGTTGGTGCACTGGGGCAGGCATGACGTGTCTGGGGACCAGCGGCCCGGGGTGCAGCAGGCGCACAGGGACGCAGGCCCCACCGTGCTCGGCGCAGGACTCGTGGCGGGCTGAGAGGCGCCGCCCTGGCAGACACATTGTCCATTCCGAATGAGAACCACGCCCAGTGCGACGGGCTTTTTGTTCACACCCCTACGCAGGCCTGGCGTACACAGGTCCAACCCACTATGCACGCACATGCAGGGGGGGACGTAACGTGCAACATTTCCACGTTCTGCCCCACAGCCTGTGGGGACATGGTCGCGTCCACTGGCCACTACACTCCATGCACCAGCAGTTGATCTCCACATGGCCATTTCCATGGTTTGCACTCTGTGGTCTGTCCGGCACCTCCACGCCACACCTGGCATTGGGTAGGTTCACATTCCTTGGTCACTTGCTTCTCTCGCACATGTCTGCTCCATGCCTCTCCTCTCATCCTGCTATTGTGTGTCTGTGGTGCCATGCCGTGGCTGGGTTGTGGGAATGGCAAGGCCAGATTCCCAATGGAGTCGTGTTGTCTTGTCTGGTCGGTTGGCATGTTGTGTGTCATGTTGAATGTAGTTGTGCTGCGTGCCCATTGCCAGTGTCATGAGTTGCATGACTGTGGGCTGGAGGTGTGTGGTGTGTTCATTTTGGACTTACCAACGGGCACTGCATTTCCATGGGTGCCATCCTGGGAGCGCTGGGTGATGATGGACTGTCGAGAGATGTGAGAATCATGCACTCTGCCTGGGGAGTTGGCCACGACATTGTTGAGGAGTCCCAGGTGGTCCACTGTTGCCTGCACATTCATGATATGCGTGTGCTTTCTGTTGTGGTAGGAGTGTGCAGTGTCGGCAGGAGGCACAAGGGGTACATGTGTGCAGTTGATTGGCCCTGACACGTGAGGGAATCCAGCTATGGCGTAGGGGCCTTGCTTGGTCTCCAGCAGCTCCTGCTCAGTGTGGGTGAAGTGGAGGTGCTGGGGTACCAGGCTGTTGTTGGCATCCAGGACAGGTGTGATGACCTTGGGTGGGGCTGGCTGTGTGACTCCTCCGACTCTGGCAGTTGTGGGTTGGATGGTACCAGAGGCCGACATGTGCTGCGCAGCAGGCAGCTTTGTCTGCGGAGGGATGTTGGTTGTCTGCTGGGTTGGTACCGTCAGCAGGTGGGGGATGTGCGTCAGGATGCGGGAGATGGTTGTCCTTTTGGGCCTGTAGTGGGCAATGGGCTCCTCTGGCATTGGGTCTGGGCGGCAGGTGCGTTTCAGGTGGGTCCGCTGTCTATGTGTACGCTGCCTCTGTGGTGTTCCGGCGGGGGGCGGGACGGGTCCTGGGGGTGGTGGCGGGCCTGGGGTGGGTGGGGGGGTGTTGTGGCCCTCATGGGTCTCGGAGCTGCATGATCATTGTCTCCATGGCATCTGTGGGTCTTCAGATGTGGCTCTTGGCTGGGCTCCCTTTCACGCTGCAGGTAGTCGTCCTGCTTAACACCAGCAAAAGGCAGGTGTTAAATCCCTGCTGCTACCGCGGCTTATCGCCTGTTTTTGGTTCACATCACAGATCTGGCAGTTCGTTGTGAAAGTGGTGTTGTGGTTTTTTCGTGTGTTTTTGCACGGGAACGCCTACTCTGCATCTGATTAGGGTTAGTTGGTGGTGTCCAATGTGGAGATAAATTTTGGGGCAGTTATCTCGGGAATACTGGCGATGTCTGCAGTGTGCACCCGCTTGTGAATGGGGTGTTAAATCTATCTCCACTTTTGATGAGTTAAGGTGGAGATAAATCGGAGATAAGTCCTTGTGAATATCCCCCAAAGTCTCTTGAGACGGGAACAGGGAGTGTTGATTACAAGGAAAAGGAGCTGGGAGGAGAGAACACATTCCATGCTTATCTTCAAAGCTAAGAGGAAACTGAAATCACGAGTTTCTCTACACTGCAAAAACACATGTTAATTTAGCACAAGCATTTCAGACTGAAAGCATTTTGACCAGGCCTCATTTCATGTCTTTCACTTTGCATGCAACAAAAGTGCCATTTTAAAATGCAGTCTGTCTGAAACACAAAAATAAAGCAATGCCTGAATCCAGATGAAATCCGAGCTACATCAATCCTCCCTTTGATAAAGTCAAATCATGATACCTCCATTGATTTTTTCTTTATCACACTTATTTAATTTCACAGGTGACATTTTTATTGCAAAAGCTGAGCATATAACAATTTTACCTCTATTTCTAAGGCAACACAAGTTTTGTCTGTAAGCAGATCATATATATCCAAGCTCAAAATGTTAGTGCAGAGTTCTGTAAGTAGCCTCCTGGAACTGTTAGTCTTCTCTAAAATAAGTAACTAAAATAATAAAAGGAAAATTCAACAGCACAGTTCTTTTTTTTTTTACTTCTTCATCTTTTCTTCTTTTTCTTTCATCATTCAAAGATTCTTTTCTCTTCAGCTCTTGACAATTCTCAGTTATTGTTTCAGCATTTCTTTTTCTCTTTGTCACCAGCTTGCCATCAGGGTGGCTCATGCAGTTCATTCAAAGTGGCATTCTGTACTTTTTCCATGCATTTTGACCACTCAGGTGCTGAGAAACTCTGACAGAGCACCATCAATTCTTTGCACTTTTTCAATCCAAGCCTTTCACTTTTATTTTCACTTTGATCAGATTCAGATGTTTCAGCTATGGGTGCAAATGATTTTTCAAGGGACCACTGTAGACTTTTTGGATACCCTTTCAGCCAGCTTTTTCCTACCTCCACTCGTAGGCCCACAGCACTAATTTCTTCTTCAGAGGCTGCATCTGACTCTTTCACCCCTTTGACACCGCTTTCATCTGTTTCAGTTTCCACTTTTTGCTTTTCCAGTGCAACTTCAGTTTTCTCTAGTGCTGCTTCACGCTCTGTGTGTTCCCTTACAGCTTGACTGACCCTCTTCTGTGGACTTTTGACCACTGCTGGCATCTCTTCTTGTAGAGGAGCTGTTTTATCAGGGGGACACAGGACCATATGTGTGTGAGAGGCATGCACCCAATTTGGAAGGCCACCACATTTCACAACAGTCTTTGCCAGGATCATTTGGAACAGGCCTTTCCATTTCACAGCATCTCTCAGATCAAAGTTTTGGCACCATCCATTATGTAGATCTTGTGTAGCAGCTGCAATCTGGTGAGAAACTGCACGCTCCACATCAGTCAGACCTTCACAGCAATGGCTAGTCTTTTCATCTGTGTTTTTCACAAGTGCATTTGCATTTATATATTCAAGCCACTTCAGTGATGCTGAAACACAGTCTTTTGCAAAGTGTAACTCTGTGCTGTCTTTGTGTTCCTTTATTATGCTTGAAACTTCAGGCAGATAGCTATAATCCAATCCTTGTCCAATCTGTGGTTCTGCACACATCATCTTTGAAACCTCATTATGATCTGATTTCAGAGAAACTGGCAATCTATACCTGGGCATCAGTTTTTGCAATAACACATTTGCTACTATGCAGTTGTCACTTTTCTCAAAATAAACAGTATTCTTTTCAGATTCACCTGTGAAAATCCCATTGAATGTATAGGCTAACAGAACACAATTTTGTGCAACTGAATTAGCATTTCTCTCTCAAATGACAACAGTGACTCCCATTTGAGCAGATATACTGCATGTTATGGTAAGGGCAATCATTTTCGAATTTTGGGCTGAGGTAACTACTGAAAGCCATGAATCTTTGACAACATAATGTATAGGAAGCACAGCATGTGTTGCTCCTAATGTGTCATTGTTACCTTTCAAATATGGGCCATCTACAAAATGGACATTGTTGGGCTGAATCAGACGTTCATCCTTAAAGTCTGATCTTGGCTTCATGCATATATTCATGACATCTAGACACTCATATTCAGTTTCATAACAAACCAATTCATTTTGTGGCATTTCTGTGACGTTAGGGTCAAAGGTCATCGGGAAATACATCACAGACCTTTGAACACATTCACAGCCTTAAATTGTCCACCGACCATTGTGGATTCGGCCAAATCACTGGGAATAACCTTGGATTGCAACTTGAACATGCGGGACCACATCAACTCGATGGCCAAATCATCCAGATTCCACCTGAGCTACCTATGGAAACTGAAACCTTCCTTGACGCTCCCGACCTAAAACTGGCAGTCCAAGCACTAGTCATTTCTAGACTGGAATATGGCTGTTCCACCCTCTCTGGTTTACCCAAAATCTCCCTAGCACCTCTAAAAGCCTGACTCAATGCGGCCGCCAGACTACTTACCGGCACAAGGAAATTTGATCACATTTCTCCACACCTGAAAGCGCTGAACTGGCTTCCTCTCGAGGCCAGAATACAGCTTAAGCTGGCATGCATCACACACAAGGCCTTATACTCAAACTCCCCTGCATATCTTGCACAGAAACTTGTGGTATCCGGAGGAATCAGAAACTCACGGTCCGCCAGAGACCTCCTACTCCAGCCTGCACGCTTTTGGAAAAAAAAAACTTATAATCGGGCGTTCGCTGGGGCTGCGCCAAGAATATGGAACTCCTTCCCACCCGCCATCAGAAGAATCCCCTCTCTTGCACGTTTCAAAAAGGAGGCCAAATCCTTCCTCAAGGGTAAATTCCTCGTCTAAACCCTTACCTTCAACCGCCACAGAGACCCTGACCAATTCACGGCTATTGCCTCCCTCCGATGACCTTTCACCCCACCAAGAAACCTGGGGCCTGTCTTCAGCAACTGTAATGTAAACTGTACATTGTATCCCTCCATCCCTCTTGTACTCAGCACTCCGCCCCCTCCCAATTTATGGTATACTCTTGTGATTCCATGCCTCTTGTACAACTCTATGACTCTGTAAAGCGCTCTGATACCCTAATGGGTCAAGTTCGCGCTCTATAAAACACAAAAATAAATACATAAATAAATGTTTTTGAACAGGCACTGAGAGAGCGCAGCCCTCCCTCTCACTGCAAATTGGTGTATTTTCTTTTAAATAAACTTGCATTCCTAATGCCGGGGCGCAACACTTTTTCTCTTTCAACTCTAGGAATGCTTTTGTGCAATTGTTGTCCAATGGAAGCGGATCAGACACATCCTTGTGTGTCAGCCTCAGTAAAGGCTTAGCCACTAGGGAAAGGTTTAGTAACCACTCTCTACAGCAGCTAACCATTCCCAAAAACTTCCTGACTTCTTTCTGAATTTGAGGTGGGTTCATCTGGTGAATTATTTTCACTCTCTCTGGTGACACCTTTCTAGCTCCCTTTCCAATTATGTGTCCCAGACATTCATCTTCTTTTTGACAGTACTCCTGACTATCTTCATGCAATGGCATTGTGACATGAACTTGACAAAAATCAATAATAGTAAGCCATTCTTCAGCACATGGAATGTGAAAAAATTTGTTGGCTGGATTCGGTACCATAGGACAACATAGAAAAGTTATGCTATTAATCTCCTGCACTAATCTGTTCTTTTCATTTAGTTTCTGTGAACCTGTGATCAGAAAGTTACATAAACTTCCAATCAATTCCATCAAAAATCCTTTACTCAGTTTATCTCCAATTATAGGTAACATTTCTGCAACTGATGGTGTTCTTGAATACATGTCATCTGGTTCTAATTTGAATAAGACATGTTCTGCACATTTTATTAATCTGACATCCTTCTCTGTGAACTCTCTTATTTCTGTGTTTATTATTTCTTTCAAATCAGAAGGTAATTTTTCAACTGTCCTTTCTGAAAACAATGCTACAGCTGTCTCTTGTTGGGCCATTTTAAAATGTACATCCTCATCAGGAATCTGATAATTAACATCATCTGGTGTACAGTAATCTGTGCTGTTTAATTTGCAAAACAATTGTTTTCCTGCCAGACCTGTATCACAAACAGTAAATTGGTAACTTTCCTCAAATGGGCCTATTTTTGCTGCAAATTCTTCTAAAACTGGGTTTGTAATTTCTCTTTTTAAAACTCCTACAACTAAGTCTGGACCTTCCACTGCTTTCACAATGGACTTGGTAAATTCAGAATTGTTAGGGTTAAAACTCTCATTTTCAAATACAGCAACCTGTTGAACTGGGTTCTGATTTTGTTTCTGGAAATAATTCACATTTGCTCTGGACAACTGATTTAAATTAATTTTAGCATTTTCCATATTTTGTGGAAGCATCTGAGCTTGAAAAACTCCTGCCATTGGTACCTGTTTCTGAACTGACATATGCATTTGCTTCACTGGCATATTTTGCACCTGCATTTCTCTCTGTGTTTGTGCATTTCCAATTGCTGCATCATGTTTAAATTTATATTTCTTCTTCCAATGCTCAAATCTGTTACAAAGATGGCAAAAGGATACTCTTTCCAGCAGTGCAACATCCATACCTGAATTTGCACGAACCAAAACACCTTTACTTCCATCCTGTGATCTTTTAATCTGTACTCAATTAACATCCTTTGCTGGCACTCTGCCTTTCAGGAAAGTAATCACTGCTACGTTTTTCTCCATAACAACAGAAAATGATGGTGCATTCATGCAAACCTTTTTCATTGTCTCCTCACCTGGCCTTTGCACAGCAACTTTATATTCAAACCACAATTCAGTCTGCATGGCAATGTCAAAGAGCATTTCCAAATTAATACACAACTCTTTTAAAATTTCAACAAATCCATCAACTTGTGGGTACCACAGCATAAGTTTGTCTCTCAATTTTGGGAATGTGTTCAGAAATGCTGCAAGTTCACTTTTGTTCCGTGGCACATGAACATGCACTTCTCCCACCTTTTCTCTCAATGAGTAAGCAAAAGATTCTCCCTCATCCTGTTTATTATTTTCCTCAACAAGGTCTGGTGGTTTCTTTTTCTTATCCAGTTTCCTTGCTAGGTCTGGTGGTTTCTTTTTCTTCTCATCTTTTCTTGCCCAGTTGTCTCCTAATTTCTCAAACCCATTGCATTTGAAAATATATTTAACTATTTCTACAATGTGCAATTGCATTCCTGAAGAACACATTTTCCCATTTGCCTCATCATTCATATGTACCCTGAAACTTTTCTGAAATGGAAAACTTCCTGTAACATCAATTTCATATTTTTGAGCCAAATCAGTCAGTCTATCATGTGTAGTTACTGCACATGTAGCTGTTTCCTTACTTAGGGAAATTAATTCTTTCTCTTGACACTGGTTCACATTTTCATGATTTAAACAGTAGGGACTGTTAATTTCTTCATGTTCAAATGTTGATTTTAAGACACTAAGGGGTCGATTCCGATCTCGGTCGGTAGCGCTCTGAATCGGTTTCGGCTTCACCGGATCCGAGTCGGAGGCTTTGTTTCCGACCGAGTCGTACTGAGGACCGGACGCCCAAGTACGATGCGATTGAACGCGAAATCGCCGACTGACTCATTTCTGGGTGCGAACCGCTCCGTCCAACTCGTTCGCACTCGATTCGACCCGTGCAATGGAGATGTTTTACGACCGAGCCAGTACGATGCACGATCCGGACAGCCGGATCGAGTCGGAGCCTCCGACACGAAAAAGCTCTCGGACGCGGACTTCAGGGGTCCGTGCCGGACCCCTTTTCACCCGTAGCCATACGAGCCGGACACAGGGGGGACCCATGGGTCCCCCCTATACATGCGTGTACGGTGCGGATGGCACCAACGCGTACCCACTACAGGGGGCCCCCTTGTGCGCAACGTACCCATTGAGTCAATGGGAGCCCATGTACGCGTCGTACGACCGGCTCCCATTGACTTCAATGGGAGTCCGACCGAACCGAGTCCGGCAGCATACGGCCGCGTCGTACTCGCTCGGTCGGACTGCAGGGGTCTGGCTCGGTCGGAAAACAATCCGGATCCAGATCGGTCGGAGAGCTTTCCGACCCAGATCGGAATCAGCCCCTAAGCTGTTTCTCTTTTTCAGGGTCTGAGTTAATTTGTTCCCCCATGCTCTCTATCTTTTTAATCACTGCTGCTTCCTCAAAGCAGGTTTGAAAAATCCCATCTTCAAATAATTCATTTTATCCTGGGCTGCAGATGTTGTAAAGACCATTTTTCCCCCACCTTTCAGTGCTTGAACTGTCTGGGGTAGTTTCTGTTCAATAATCTGTGAATTCTGAGATTCTGAAATAAACCCTGACTTAATTACTTCTTCTGCAGCTCTTTGAACTTTTTGAATAGGGGCCATATTAATTGGGACAGTCACAATTTGTCTGGGCACTGCCTGTGCATCTGCAGTTTGTAATATTTGGACTGAATCAGTCACATTTGAAACAGTAACACCTGGAGATATCACTGTCAGGGCTGAATCAACAGATAGTGGGTCAATCTGAAATGTCTGCACAGTTCTCTCAATCTGTGTTGCTCTCTGTTTAACAGAAGCAGTAGCCACTGTAGTACTTACTAGTACACTATTTTCAGTATTTTTAATGGGAACCACATAAGTTGGTGAACACTTAGTTAACAATGCATCCATTATTTCATCCCCTGAATCACTATTTATTTGAAGCTTTTGTCATCTTTAATTTCCTTCTCCTGTATCTGGTGCTTTACCTTTTTATCCTCACTTGCTTTGTCTCTTGCTGCCTTTTCCCACATGCTTAAAGCCTCAAATTGTGCAGCTCTAGATGGTGTCTTTATTTCACATAACACTTCCCTTAATTTGTCAATAATTTTCAATTCAAAAGTACCATCTTTTGGAAACCTCAAAGGACCTTCTTTTTCAATAATCTTGCACTATTGGTGAACCCACATATATGAATTTTGTCCCAAATTGGTAGACATAAAATGCATGGGTGTTCCTTCAGGAGCATCACCAATTAAAAACAAATTTTTCACTTTACCTCCCAACAGTTTCTTTAAACCTTCAAACATTTTCATTTCTGCAATAGTTCAATGCAATTTCTTTTCTCCAATGCTGTCAGTTTCAATTTCAGTCAGTTTAACTCCTACTACTGACCCTCTCAACTGCAATATTTTTCTGAGTTTTCTTAAACAAAATTCTGTTAATAACAACATAAAAACATTCGCTACTCTGTCTGTTCCACTAAATAAAGGATAGATTTATTTTCACTGCGAGTAACACATTCCGCTTACTCTTCACAAAGTAAGAACTTCTGTTTACTCTTCAAACACTGCAAGTAAAACCTTCTGCTTACCCTTCACTCAAGCATGGAAGAACCTGCTACTCCTTCAGTGTTACCCTCTCTAGGTTATGTAAGACCAAAGTTTCACCAGCAAACTCTTTTGCTGTCATTCAAGCTCGGAAGAACCTGCTACTCCTTCAGTGTTACCCTTTCTAAGTGATGTAACACCAAAGTTTCACCATCGAACTCTTTGCTATCAATCACTCTCACTTTTACACAGAAAATAGTCCCTACTTTAACACTGCCAGCCCTGCATAGCTTCTCAGTGTTATTCCAACAGACGAGTAACCCCACTGCAGTGTGGTTTCTATCGCCACCCGCTATTCATTCCCCGGGAATTTTCCAGACAACATAAAACAGGACACTAACTTTTCATGTTAAGAACATATAATCAATAATCAAAAATTCTGTCCTATGAAATTACCAATATAATCAATAAAACCATCAATTCAAAATTAGCAAAATTTCACCAACAGTCAAAACCCTTACTATTTTTTTTTCAACACTTCAAAAAAAAAAACATACCTTTTAGCACATTAACAACATTTCACAACCCTATTGATACTCACACCATTCCAGCAATCGCCTTCTTGCATTACCTTCCAGTACTGCTTTGCCAGTCTTCAAGTTCTGAGCATTGGAACAGGAATCAGGACATTTATCTAACTTGGGCAATTATTTTCTAGCGCTATTTAGGCTTTAAACTAAACTATGCTCCTTTTGGTGATGGTGTTAACCTTACCTCTGCTACCAGAAACTGATCCAGCGGTAATTTCACGGTAATTTCTCAATGCAAAACATAATTTACCTCTAGTTTACCGCATTAAAGGTGGGTGGACCTTTGCCACCGTGTATCACCTTCAGGAGACTTTACATAAACATGAAAAATCAAAAATACAATTAATATTTAAGCCAATAAAGAGAGTTGTGAATATTTTAAAGGGTTTTATTTTCTAGTCAAAAGTTAAGTTTCTCTGACCCTTTATTCATTAGTCAAATATCAATCAGGTTACAGAATTTAAAAAAACTGGAAAAATAGAATTAATACAAAACATATTATAGGTTGCATACAAAGCACTCCATAAAGGAGGAAAAACCCCTAATTCTATGTCAGTCAGAACTCTTTAAAGAGTTTCAGGAAAAATATAATTCAAGAGTGAGTTTTGCAAGCCTAATCAATAATTAATAATTGGCAAAAATCTCCCATAAAGAGAAATAAATGCATAAGACAAATAAATCTTTTCAGAACTAGTTAGTTAGTCAAAGCATAAACTTAGAGTTTTAGCATCTAAATCTAAACCTGTTCCATCAGCTGCTTTCTCTGCCCTGGTCTGTCCAATCTGTCTCTCTGTGTCTCACACAGAGAGGCTGCCTTCCCTTCACAAGACCCCAGATGAATGTGATCTGCCTTGCCAAAAATATGATGTGCAAGGACTCTCTGAAAAACATATGAACAAGAACCCCTCCTCCCTCTGTCTCTCCTCGGACGCAATCTCCTCCCAGGCTGCACCCGCAACGTTCACGTACCTAACCCATATGATGTCTGTGTCAGATCTGCTTCTTCTCCTCTCCTCCCTCTAAGACTTCTAAGGTGTCTAAGGCTGACACGCCCCCTAAGGGGTCATTATTTATACTCTAATTCTTGGTTGACTACACTAATAATGTTGCAGTTTCAGTAGAAACTCGCACTGTGATTGGTTAGCACAGGTGACATAGGGGTCTCATCATCCTGTTCTCATTGCAAATCCAACCCATACCGGTTCTGACAATGGAAGCGTTAAGGCTTAATACAGTCATATGTATCACCATCAATAATTATATAATATTGCAACATTTATGCGGAAAAGTGTATCAGTCCATTTCCTGTCTCTCTTTCACATCGCACACAGGGATGACACTCTCCCACAAACACTGGTACATTGACACGGTGACAAGAGTGTACAGTTCATTGTGGCCTTGACCCATGTGTCTTCACTTGAGGCACTTGGCAGTTCATGCAGCTGGCTCTGCGCATGCGCCTCTCATTCAGCACACTGCTAACAATTCTCAGCCATGCTGGATTCCTAGGCAGTCATTTTATAGTGGGCCCAAAACAAAAACAAACACAAAAAAATATTAATTTATTAAATAAAACCCATTATGTTTACCTCCCCCATACTAGTACCCTGTATTAGTTATTACCTAGCAAAAGCTATTAGTTTAAAGCAGCTTTTCTATCATTTGTGCACAACATGCAAAAATGTGCAATGTACAACATAGCATAAACATGCTCTAGTGCAAATTTTCAAAGCGTAAACAGTTAATACATACTCATAGCAACATGCTCTAATGTTTTAAATAGCTTTTCATGCAAAATGCGTTTGCCCCATGTGTAGTGTTGGTGCATGGTTGATTCATTAATACACATTATAAGAAGATGTGTTATGAACTGAATATGCATTGTCTAAATATGCAACAAAGCCAAAGTCTCTTGAGACGGGATCAGGGAGTGTTGATTACAAGGAAAAGGAGCTGGGAGGAGAGAACATATTCCATGCTTATCTTCAAAGCTAAGAGGAAACTGAAATCACGAGTTTCTCTACACTGCAAAAACACATGTTAATTTAGCACAAGCATTTCAGACTGAAAGCATTTTGACCAGACCTCATTTCATGTCTATCACTTTGCATGCACCAAAAGTGCCATTTTAAAATGCAGTCTGTCTGAAACACAAAAATAAAGCAATGCCTGAATCCAGATGAAATCTGAGCTACATCATCACTTCCGGACGACGCCGGAGTGAGCTACCCAGTTGATCCAAGTTGGACAACAGGGGGCTAAATTAATCATGCCTGGCCACGAACCTCCTCTTTTTAGTGGCTATTCAGACCACTTGCTTTACATGCCTTTTGATGGCACCCACCTTTTTGGTGATCATGCCGGCTCTGCCTTGCGGCATTTTTGTGCCAGTCAGAGTGGAACAGAAACTTAGCTCTGTTCTTGCTCATGTCTGTCTCTCTAAATCCACCCATTTCAGTTTGTATGGGGATGTTGGTCCTTGATTTCTTTCTAGATTGAGCATTCCGTGGCGGTGTCCATGGTTGTCTGTCCCACCAACTGGTAACACCTGGTGTGGTATTCCTCCTTCCTGCAGGTATTATTCTTATCCCTCTTACACTGTTGATGTCAAGTTATAGGTCTGTTATGACTCTACATTCAGTCTGTTTCTCGGACTATGGCTCCGTGCATACAAGATCGTTTTTTGGTATTATTCTTTTCTCGCACAAGAATATCTACCTGTGAAACATGCTGTTTAGAATACTTCTGTATGCTTACTCTTTACTTATGTGAGCCACTTGTGGTCTAGAGTTTATGAGTTCTGACTCGCATCCTGCTGGAAATGGGGGTCTCTAGTTGGCAGAGGTAGGTACCTTTGACCAAATAGGGACCCTTTCTTCTAGTCAGGGTAAGGGGGAAACACACTGTAGATAACCCCTGCTCACCCCCTAGGTAGCTTGGCACGAGCAGACAGGCTTATCTCCAAGGCAATGTGTAAAGTATTTGCACCAACACCCACAGTAACACAGTGAGACACCACAAATGGACACCACACAGGGTATTATAAAAATAGATATATCTTTATCTAATTTATGCAAGACCAAAACGACATAAATCCAACATACATAATTGATCTTTCCTTAGGAATGTTTCTGATAGGGTTCTTGGTAAGGAAACGAAAATAGGCTTGTAAATTCGGGCTTCTCTAGGTTGATTACTTAATAGGATATCAAAATTACTGTCAGCATCGGTCCACGGTGTTTAGTGCGGGCCTCTTGCCACGTGCGGCTGACTCGCGGTCAGCGATCACCAAAATATGCCCCAACTGCTCTAGATGAAAAGTGAGAACTGTCCGGATACAGGCCCCGGTACTGCCGCTCCTCTTGGGGCAAGTACGGGCCACTACCGCACTCGGGCAGAGACTCTCACTGTCAAGGTCAGAGAGCCGATTCCCACAGACTTGCACCCCCGCCCCAGGCGGCGACTCACTCACGCTCCCTGGACTTCGATCCGAGCGTTTACCTGGGGGGGGTGCGGTCTCTCTCGCTTCTCCTCACAGGCAGCAGCTGTTCTCCGGGATGAGGTCAGGTTGCTGGGCGACGCTTCGCGCTTCCTGGACTTCAGCGCGGCTCCTCTTTGTGACGAGCCCCTCATTGCCAGGCAACACCCCGCACTGGCGCTGATCCCGGCGCGGCTTCCCCCTGACGTCAGCGGACTTGGGCCGGCGGCGGTGAAGTGCACAGTGCTCCCGGGGCTCCCGGGCCGGCGGCGGTGAATTGCAGGCACTCAGCGATTTCCTCCGGTCACGCCCTGGCGGCGGTGAAACACACAGCGCTGTCAGGCTCACGGGCCGGTGGCGGTGAAACACGCAGCTTGGAAATGATGATCCTGGGCAAAAGACGTGCAGGCAATGCGTGTCTCACGAAGGGCACCAGCGGCGTCCTTGGACACACAGCTATTTTTAGAGGCAGTACAAAAAGCGAAGCACTGTTCAGAAAGTGCGAGCCTCAAGATCTTTGGAAGCTTTTATATCCCTGTGTTTCAGCAAGAGGAGGCCAGCTCTCCTCAGGCCCTTGGAGACTTGTTCCTTCAGGACACAGCACACAGCAAAGTCCTTAGCAAGCAGGGGGGACACAGCACACAGCAAAGTCTATTGGTCCTCTCCTCAGTAGAAACAGCAAACTGCAGGCCAGCCCTAGACACACTTGGGCAGTACTTCTCCTCAGTCTCTTCAGCTGATCTTCATTTGCGGAGATTACTCTTGATCAGGAAGTAGTCTTGGAAACTTTTATATCCCTGTGTTTCCACAACAGGAGGCCAGCTCTTCTCAGGCCCTTGGAGACTTTCTTTTCAGGACACAGCACACAGCAAAGTCCTTTCTTCAAGCAGGGGGGACATAGCACACAGCAAAGTCCTTCTCCTTCCTTTGGTAGAAATAGCAACTGCAGGTCTACCCCAGACACACTGGGGCAGTACTTCTCCTTCAGCTCTTTAACTTTTCTCTTCAGCAAAGGTTCCTCCTTGATTCCAAAGTAGTCTAACTTTCAAGGGTTTCAGCTCTAGTATTTATACCCCAAAAGTCTTTGTTCTCTATGTGTGAGGGGTCCTGGACCCAGTTCAAACCAGTTCTGGGGGCATTCTGCCAGTGCACATCTTCTTCCTTTGTGAGTGTGGGCCAGGGCCATCAGACACACCGCAGGAGGTAGAGCCAGCATTGTGGAAGGCAGGCACAGCCCTATTCAGGCCCAGGGGCTACTCCTCCCACCACTCCAAATGCAGATGGTCTATTCAGCCTAGTGCTGACTCACCAGACTCCTGTAGCCACCCCAGCCCCTGTCACTCTCAAACCAGACAGTCAATCCACAAACAGGCAGAGGCACATAGAAAGGTTGAACAAGTAAATAAGTGCTATTTTGAAACACAGAATTTAAAAACCATCCTTCCTAAAAGATGTGTTATTAAATTCTGAGTTCAGGGATACCAGACTCCAATTTTCTACCTTGCTCCTATGGGAAGATATGCAGGTAAACATGTTACACAGCATTCCCCATTCTGTCCTATGGGCAAGATAGCCTTTCAATAGTGAAAAACGAATTTGGCAGTATTTCACTATCAGGACATGTTACCCACACTAGTACATGTCCTACCTTTCACATATACTGCACCCTGCCCAGGGGGGTATCTTGGGCCTACCATAGGGGTGTCTAATGTGTAAGAAAAGTGAAGTGTC
Source organism: Calotriton arnoldi (assembly GCA_963921515.1). Lineage (NCBI taxonomy): Eukaryota > Metazoa > Chordata > Amphibia > Caudata > Salamandridae > Calotriton > Calotriton arnoldi. The sequence goes on from CAWUFW010000337.1 coordinate 263,333, forward strand.
AGGCCTGGCAAGTGTGTACACTGGCCAGGTCAACATGGCAGTTAACAAACTGCGCACAGGCACTGCAGTGGCAGGCCTGAGACAACATTTTAGGGCTACTCATGTGGGTGGCACAATCAGTGCTGCAGGCCCACTAGTAGCATTTGAATTACCAGCCCTGGCACACTCAGTGCACTTTACTAGGGACCTACTGGTAAAACAAATATACCAATCATGGATAACCAATCATAATAACAATTTACACAGAGAGCATATGCACTTTAGCACTAATCAGCAGTGGTAAAATGCCCAGAGTTCTATAGCCAACAACCACAGGTCAGGAAAAACAAAGGAGGAAGAAGCAAAAAGTTTAGGGATAACCCTGCAAAAAAGGCCATTTCCAACACATCCTCACTGCTGGAACATTTTACACCGTCACTTCACGTTGATAAATATCGCTTAGTATCCCTTATAGGGAACTTTCACTTTTCTCCTCCAGGGGGAGTTTCTAAATAGCTTGTTCCATGAGATGCCATCTCATCAATCTCTCATTTCTCCATGATCTATACAGGGAGTACAATTTATGCTACCCTTCTTGTGCAATTCTGTTTTGCCACAGGCTCTAAATTTCCACTGGAACAGTGGGACATGTGCCTCAGTCTCTACTCTGTTGTACATGTTACTGGCCTGACTTTCTTTTCTCTATGTGTGCTTCATTTCTTTAGTGAGATTCTCACTCTTCTTCAGCAGGGTGCACTTTTAATGGACTACTCTGCTGATCGTCCTGTTTGTGGTTTGCTCCACATTCTTTATCTGCATGGTAGTACTTAAGTGCTCACTTTTTTCTACCACCGGTCTCGCTGTCCTTGCTCTGACTTTTCCTGTCAGGACATCGGTCATACTCACTTATTGCCTACAGGCAAGTCTTTTTTCCTTATTGCCACAAACACCTCCGTTTTCGGAGTTCATACACAAATGTGGCATCAAGATCACTGATCACAAGATCACGGCAGGAATGGTGGCTGACGTGACCCACACATGCAGCCGTTAGTGCTCTAGCTCCCCTCCCTCCTCCCGCCCACTTCCTTCACCGAGACGCTGAGACTTTGAGAAACCACAGAGACTATGAGACGCAATTAAAAATTAAAGAGTGCTTGGGAGGCAATGGAACCCTGCTGCGGCGAGCGAGGTAGAGCAGAGGCCTAATTAAGGGAGGCAGGCAGTAGCGTCCGGTGGTGGGAGTGCTGCCGGGCGCTGACATGGAGCGGTGGAGGGGCAGGGTGGGGGCTAGTAAACTATGGATTACGGCCGATTAGAGGTAAGTACACATATAAATAAATAAAACGAATTTCGTTGCGCGCGCTGCATCGCCAAATGCGTCGAGCACCTTGTTGGTTACCATCGGATAGCCGTTTACCGCTCAAGGTTGGCCGGAAAAGAGAAAAGCCGACAGCGAAAAAGCGGTAGGGACACCCGCAGTACCCGCAGCCCGTAGTGCTGGAAATACATGCAGTTTGCAGTGCAAAGGGAAAAATCACAGAGCCAGTGAGGGGACATTATCGCCATTGAGTGGAGGTGAGCGCTGCCACATTAGAGAACCAAGCAAAGGGGGGAGACACTTCTTTGATACATTGTGATATGTGTGACTGTTAATTCGCTTTCACAAGATTAATGCCCCTTCGGAAGCTGATTGGGCAGTTAACATATCTGTTTATCTGGCTGGGCACTTTGGCTTTTCTGGGCTACACTGGTTAGAAGGTGAAGACTATAGATATAGAATGCGCACAAAACAGTCAAGAAATACAAGGAAAAACATTAACAAAATGCCAGATGAGTCTACCCCCTCACCAGCTCCTAGAATTAAACGCAGGGGCCAGAGAAATGCTCAACATAGAATGGAGCTCAAAGCTAATACACTATTCGAGACAGAAAGACAAGCAGAGTTGGACAAAACCTCAGACACTGAGAAAATGTCAGAGGCAGAAATGGGAGAGGCTCCTGACTGGCAGCTTGATTCACAGCCTGACCCACATTTGGATACAACATGCAATGTGGAGTGTGAGCCTAGAAGAATAGAAGCACAGGTAATAAGAAGTAGTTCTACTCCCTCCAAACAATATCCACTCTTTGAGAAAAAACAGAAGCAACAGAAACCAGTCTTGTCTCCATTAGACAGAGCCACACACGTCAGAGAACAGGCTAGCCCTCAGCCTTTATTCCAATTGCAAGAAAATACTCAGCCGGGACCTATTCTAAGCTCCCCTAATGGCTCACCACCTCTTCAGGATATTCAACCAATAACAAGGACCCCACAGGCGATAGTCAGTGAGAATGAAGAGAGAGATGCACTGTTAAGTAGAATATATACAAAGGAAGACCTCATGAAACAACTGCTAGGAAGAAGATCAGACGATGGAGAGGGAGGAGAAACTTCAATTTAAAACATGTTGGTTACTATACTGGGCGAAATTAGAGACTTAAAGACTTCTCAGGCCCTTGAGATTGCTTCGTTACATGAGAGGTTATCTAAGTTGGAAGAGAACATCTCTAGTACACCAAAAAGAATGAACGAGGCAGAGAGTTGCATCTCGGAATTAGAGGATAAGCTTACTGTTGCTCAGCAAGAACTGTCAGAGTTGGGTAAAACCAAGAGTCAGGTGAAACTGAAGCTCCAGGATTTGGAGAATTACAATAGACGCTCAAACCTCCGCCTAGTGGGTGTCCCGGAAGGACGCGAAGATGCCCAAGTATCCAAATGGGTTTACTCACTGTTAAAGAAAGTAATGCCGGAATTGGAAGGGGACTTAACATCACAAGGGCTCATAGAGTCCCCGCTCAGAGACAAGCGAATGCAAGATTCCCTCGGACAATACTACTCAATTTTGCGGACTACAGGATCAAGGAAAGAATATTAAGTACTGCTATTGCTAAGAGGTCTTTCTCTACCACAGAAATCCCACAATTTAAGATATTTTCAGACATGTCAGCTGCAACGGCACGAAGAAGAAAAGAGTTTGTGAAGATGATCGACATGTTTAAAGAGAAGGGGGCCCAGGTCTCAATAATACAACAATCTAAGCTTAAAGTCTTATCTAAAGGGCAATTTTACATAATTACGGACATTCAGGAAGCTCAAGCAATGCTAACAAATTTGTCTAATGGGAAATAAGTGAGAGATCGAGGTCAGCTAACGGGGGAGCAATACATTCAGTTAGTCTTATGGTAATTTCTTCTTAGGACAGGAGGAGGGGGACTAAAAACATCAGTCCTTAATGAGGGTGACAGGAGCGAGAAAAGGATGCTACACAATGGCATCCAGAGATAGGAGGGGGGAAGAAGGAATAGTGGGCAAATCCATCTTCCAGGGAGGGCACAGGGTGTTAAAGGGGGTGAGGGTGATGGGGGTGGCAGGGGTGAGGCAAAATAGAAAAAGAGAGTTCAAAGCTAACTGTGTAAATGCCCGTTGGGATGAAACAAACTAGGGCACATAGGACACATAGGATGAATAATGTGATGACAGATGGGGAACTAAGAATAGAAAGTTTTAAAGTTTTCTACAACTGCACACGCCACTTTAAAAAAAAAGGGGGAGGAAACTGTGCACTTGATGCACTTTAATATTGCTATGCACTTGTCACTTTTTATTCAAAGTAGCTGCTGTATTTGATATAGTTTTTAAGTATAAGGTTTCAGATATGTTATTAGTTCAGACACTATTGGTGCTGTCGAATGGAGGGGGGAATGTCTGAGCCTTTGTTTACACACTAGATGCACTTTAGACCTTAATGGTTTACTTTCTGGTGGCTAATTTAGCCATAATATCTGCCTAGATGCAACAAAGGTATAATATGAAGCAATGCACGCAGCACTTTTTCCTCCGGGAAGGCAGGAACAATTATTTTGTTTACAATAGCACACGTCACTTTAGCACAGCTTGCTACAAACAATAGGTAAAGAGGTTTTGAAAGTAATATCTCTCAACACTAATGGACTGAATAATAAAAGTAAGGCTCAGGCGGTAGAAAGTTGACTTAGAGGCCACAGCCCTGATATTATACTCTTGCAGGAAACCCACTTTAAGAACATAAGCAGCGCAAATAGGATCTTAAAACAATGGGCTGGATTTTATTGTTTATCTAATGCCAGCTGCACACAGAAGGGGTTAGGGATATATGTGGGTAAACATGTACCACTTCAGGTAAAAGCTACACAGATAGACCCAGGTGGAAGGTGGGCTTTTATAAATGGGAGACTTAATCCATCAAACTTCACTATAGCAACAATCTATGTACTGGTTCTAGATAACCTGCCCCCTCCGTTACACCTTAAACAGGCCTTAACTAATATCCTCGGTCAGGTTATCCTGGGTGGTGATTTCAATTTCCTGCAAGAGCCATTATTTGAGTCATCACCTAAAAATCTAAAACAAAATAAGCCGCAGATGGCCATTGCCCTAGCCAATTGTAAAAGGGATTTGGATTTGGTAGATCCAAGGCGCTCTCTGCATCCTAGAAAACAAGTTTTTTCATGTTTCTCGGCAAAATATAATATCGCATGGACTGAAAATGATTACTCATGAATACATTCAAAATGTCTTTTCAGATCAAGCAATGGTTAAAATAGAGGTGGCGGGGGTGGGGCTTGAAAAAGCACCTAGAGGATGGTATTTTAACAAAATCAATTTAGAAAGTGAAGAATATGTGTATAGAGGTAACTAATGAGATCAATGGCTTTTTTTTAATAACACTGATACTGCCCGGGTGGATATTGTGTGGGATGCTTTCAAGGCTGTATTGGGGGGGTTTATTACATCTAAAGAAATCCTACAACAGAGAAGAAAAAGGGTAAGAAGAAGCAAGCTTGAAATCAGGCTGGAGCAAACTAGCAGGATATACTCTCAAAAGAGGAGTAAAGCTACAAAACAGGAGCTCTCACAGGCAAAATTAGAAATGCAGGAATACTATTATCAGCAGGGCAATACTGCCAATGCTGCTTACCTTCAGAGGGTATATGAGGAGAGTAAATATACGGGGAGATTACTTGCATGGCAGACAAAAGATAGACAGATTCAAAATAGTATCCAATCATTGACAGTTTTTGATCTCAAGACATAGATAACTAGCTCTTTGGAGATTGGGAACGCTTTTTTAAAACACTATGAGAAAATATATCAGACGGACCAACAAACAATGACTGATAGCCTCATGAGATTTCTGGAGAAACTTCCTATCCCAACACTAAGTAGAGAGCAAAATCAAATGGCTTTGTCTGAATTTTCCCTTGAGGAAATAGAGACAGTAGTGAGTTCATTGCCCAATGGTAAATCAGCCGGGGAGGATGGACTACCAGTAGAAATATACAAGAAGTTTGCTCCATTTTTAAATATACAATTATTAAACCTAGCCAATCACATATTAAAAGGTTCAGAACCCCCAACATCATTCCACACGGCTGTTGTAGTCAGCATCTTAAAGAAAGATAAGAACAGGGAAAATATTAATTCCTATAGGCCTATAAGCCTCCTCAACTCTGATTATAAAATGTTTACAAATCTGCTTGCTAATCGGCTAAATAAGATCGTGGGATCAATTATTCACCGGGATCAATGTGGTTTTGTGGCAGGCAGACAACTTTCCTCAAACATAAAGTTTTTAATGGAAGCTCTCGACTACCTCACCCAGAACAAAATAGAGGCACAGGTGTTATTTTTAGATGCCGAGAAAGCTTTTGATCTGGTGTCCTGGGAAAGCCTGTTTTTAATTCTCACCAGATTTGGGTTCCCGGAAAGTTTATACATATAGTGAAATATCTATATAAAGACGCATCTGCACAAATAATTATTAATTCTAGGAATGTAGGTAGCTGTAGAGTAAATAGGGGTACACAACAGGGGTGTCCCCTATCACCAATTCTATTTGCCCTGTTTATAGAAACCGTTAGAATAAAAATTATGTTTTCGCATGGTTTTATGTAAGTTAGCATTTGCTACGCCATTTTGTGTATAGGCGCCATTTCGTATTGTGATCGAAACAAATTGTTTGCTATTTCCGAGAAGCGGCCTTCTCTAGGTTATGTTTCGTCGGAGCTGAGCTCTGCCACAATAATGAATGCACTGTTCTTTTTAGCGCAAACCTTTCTTCTTAGATGTAGGCCTTCTCCCACTTGTATAGTGGCGGGCACAGGCAGAGTGACCTTGAATGATAGATAATGTGTGTCTGGCCTCAGAATCGAAACTTACTCCTTTGTAATTTACTGTCCAGCTGCATCTCTCTGGAAAATTCCATTGTAGGCATGCCTTCATTGGTTCTGAAATGCACATAATGTATCGTTATGCTTGTTGATGTCAGTCCCTCTGCAGCACTCCTTAGAGACTGGGCAGACAGGGCTCCGCTCTGAGCGTACTCTGAATAAACAGATATTGGTTTGTATTCTCTACTGTCTGACTGACTCTTCATTTGGTATGGAAGGCTGAGAGGTGGTCTTGTGTGACCCAGGTGACCCGAATCGGGTCATTTCCTTCAGTTGCCACCCGAACAGGGACTCCTTCGGGTGAGTGGCCCTTCCCCTTCCGCGGACAGGGGGGAGGTTGAGGCCATCGTTGGGTCGGACAGACGGATCAGTGATCCCTGCACAAAGAGTTCCTAATACTCGCAGCTGCCCCTTCTGTCCTGCAGGATGGTGCCTCGCCCAGTGGTCATCCCGACTGGAGTCCTAAAACGGTGAAACCCTTGGATCTGACCGTTTGGTCTGAAGAGTTGGCAGTGGAGAATACATTTGTTTGACCTGCATTTATCAGGTGAGTTTGTTTTGGTTCTTCGTGGATATGGTACCATTTTGGTTTGTATTTGGTACGGTCTAAGGACTGTCTTTTGGACAAAAGCATCTGCATTTGCTTTGCCAGGCATAAAATAGTGAATTTGTGTTCTTTTGAAGATGCCTGATGCCTGGTGCTAGTAAGTTGTTTTCTTTGTGCTGTCGATGTTGTTCTGTTGATGCTCAATTAGAAGAAGCTCAGCCAGCGCCTCCAGAAGGCACTCCTAATTTTGATATGTATGTGAAGCATGGTCTTGGCCCTATTATGTTTAGTACATTATGTCACAAATATACAATGTTGCAGTGGCCGTTGACGGGCACCTTTGATGAACAAAAGATTTAGTATTTACAAGAACAGTTGTTTAAGAAATGAAGTAGGCAGTCTATGTTTGATTCCCTCAGAACATGGCAGAAAGTAGCTAGACAACGGCGATTGAAGGCAGAAAAAGAGGCCCGGAAAGGAAGAATGCAGACGTTGACTCAGAAGGCAATAGCATATGATAGGGAGAAACAGGAAAAGGGTGTTGAATGTGAAGATAGGAGGTTTAGATTACATATTGATAAATCGTATTTGGTTCAGGAAGAAGATGACGCTTTTGTGGAAGAATTATTAGGTACCCAACCCCCGCCTCCATATGCCCCGGAAAGAATATATCCCATTGTTCCGATGCCCTCACAGCCGCCTGTTACAGTTGCTTCCACTGTCTCTCTCCCCGCATCTACTACTGTTGTTTTGACGGCTCTGGCTTCGGCTCCTCCCCCTCCTCCACTTCCTTCTGTTTCTTTGCCGTCTGTGGCAACTGTGACTGTTAGTACTCCTGTCGTACCTATTGTCTCAGCTACCCTTTCGCCAGCTCTTTCCCCCACGACACAACCTCCAGCGACGATAGTGCCTGTTGCTTCTCCCACTGTGGTTTTTCATCCTCCGACATTAGTAAGTAGTGGGACACCGGTGTGTGGATTTGAGGACAGGGATTGGATGAAATTTAAGGAGCGCATGGGACCGTTAGTGCGATCTGATGTGGGGGATGAAGAAAAAAGGATAATAGCTAATCAGGCTGCACAGTGGGCCCGTAACCCTATTTATAGTGTAGAGGATGTCTGGGTGACTATGAAAGATTTTGAGCCCTTTATACAGCAGCATACCCTTAAACACATGTCTGCTACTCTGATTGGTCTTTCGCAACAGCACTTTGAAGCGGAAGCACCTCAAATTTTATATGACATAAGAGATCAAGTGTATATTAGTGAATTGGGGCCAGAACAAGATTTTGCTAATGTTACGACAATAATAGCATATAGGGGAAGACTACATGAGAAAAGTCCCAGGTCAGTATCTCAGTTTCCGATGAGAGAGGTTCATCCCATATATCACCCCAAAATACCGGAATTGACAGATGGCCGTGGAACTGTTACTCGAGCGGCAGTGGCAGGCAGGTTTCATAAGCAATGGGTTTATACTCCGCGGAAAAGAAGTGAGGTTTTGTCTCTTAAAACTCATTTACCTGATCCTAGGAAAAATCCTACTGCTTATTATAAAGAACAGACTGAAGCTGCTTCCTCAACGGTGATGACTCTTGCTGATATTGAAATGTTCTTTGGTCTTCTTGTTCCGGTTGATATTTGGAGGCATGTTCATACTCAAGATCATGCTCCGGAGTTGGGTGGTACTTGGGATCAAATTAAGGCATGGGATGAGGAAAGAAAGCCCGGTGATAAGCTTCGAGTGGAATTTTTAGCGTTGCGAGGCCGCATAATTATGTATATGCATTCTCTTATTCTGCCGAGAAAGGTATAAATTGTCAGCCTGTCCACAGAAGAAAGATGAAAGTGTGTCTGATTTCTTTACCCGATTTGAAGGTACATTTTTGGACTATAGTGGACAGGATTTGTCCGTTGAGGGAGGTGTTCGGTTTTTTGTCAATAGATTTGTTTCCAACTTGCTTCCCGAAATTGCGACTCGATTGCAAGCTTCTGAGAGTACCTGGTCCACCTCTTCCCCCTCTGTTATTTTGAATATGGCACAATATTATGAGCATAGGGATAATGAGGAAAAGGAGAGGACAGAGAAGAGACATAAGGATTTAAAGACGAAGGTGTTGTTACAGCAGGCTTTTAGAGGGAATGGGAGAGGACGTGGTGGTCCTGCCCGACAGCTTCCACGCACTAGTAGGCAGCCAACAACTACGCCTTTGGGTCCGAATCAGTGTGCATATTGTAAAGAGGAGGGACATTGGCATAGCAAATGTCCGGTGCTTTTTCAGAAGGTAGCGGTGCCGAGAGGACCAGGTTCTCGTGGACGGGGTCGTGGAACAGGAGGGGCTGATAAGGCTCAGAATGCTGTAGCCTCACAGGGTTGTTCTGATAATAATTACTTTGATGTCCCTTGTGATGGACAGTATTACCATGATGATTATGACATGGAGGAAGTGACAGGAATGTCTTGCAGTTAGGACAGCCAGGGACAGAGTGAGGGGCCAGTTCCGATACCTGCAGACCAGTGTGGTCCTTATGTAACAGCAGAACTGCAAGGTTCAACTAAGGAATTTTTGGTGGACACAGGTGTGACAAAAAGTTCTGTTTCTCAAAATATGGTCCCTGGGGCGGCTCTGTCTGGCCATAATAATGTGTTGGTTGGTTTCTCTGGTGTACCGGTTGTAAGCCCCATTTCAAAACCTCTTGCGTTGACTATTGGTCCTTTCACTGTGGATTCGCCATTCTTGTTGACATCTAATTGTGGTGAAAATTTGATGGGTTTGGATTTGTTGCAGAAATTGCATGCTACCATTTATTGTTCCCCAGCAGGTGTCTATATGACAATGGGCCCCAATGTAGCACGTGCTAAACAGTGTTTGTCCAAAGATGCGCCTCTTCCTGTTGAATTTACAGATGTTACATCCACTTTGTGGGCAACAGGTGATACCAATGTAAGGCTGCTGCAGATACCACCGGTTTCGATACAGGTTAAGGATGGTGCTAATTTGCCTCACATCCCTAAGTATAAAATACCACAGGCAGGAGAATGAGCTCTATTGCAAATTATTCAGGATTTGATCAAGAAGGGAGTGGTTGAGGAGATGACAGCCAATATTTGTAATGGTCCTATTGTTCCCATTCCTAAACTGATGCCTTCAGGTGATGATCAAGGAGATGTCTATCGTTTTGTTATTGATTTGCACGAGGTTAATAAAATAGTGGTTCCCCAGTTTCCGGTGGTCCCAGACATGACTAATCTTTTGACAATGATTCCCTCTACTGCTAAATTTTTCTCTGTCATTGACCTGAAAAATGCTTTCTTTAGTATTCCTATTCATCCGGATAACAGGTACTTGTTCGGGTTTACACTAGCTGGTAGGAGCTTTAGGTTCTGTCGACCTCCTCAAGGCTATACTGAAAGTCCAAGCATTTATAGTCAAGCTTTAAAGAGTCAGTTGGATTCCCTATTGCTTCCCTCAGGTAATGTATTAGTGCAATATGTTGATGACTTACTCATCGCTTCTAACACAGAACAAGATTGTAATGACAGTACAGTTAAATTGTTGTTGCATTGGCCCAAAACGGACATAAGCTGTCTCTTTCTAAATTTCAATATTGTCGACAGGAGGTCACCTATTTAGGTCACCTACTGTCGAAGGAGGGTAGGAGATTGACTCCTGAGTGCATCAGTACCATTGTTAAAATGCCAGTTCCACAAACCCAGGAAGATGTGCGTGCCTTTATAGGTATCACTTCCTATTGTCGCCAGTGGATCCCTAACTACTCGCTATTAATCAAACCCTTGCTTGCACTAACCATTAAAGACGTGCATGAACCCCTGCCTTGGACGCCTGAATGTCAGCAGTCTTTTGAGCAAATAAAAACTGCACTTTGTTCAGCTCCAGTACTCGGCACCGCCGACTATAACAAGTCATTTGTTTTGTTCGTTCATGAGATGGCTGTTTGCACGCTTTCCGTTTTAACACAAACATTTGTAGATAAGCAACGGCCGTGTGCTTAATTCTCTGCTGTTCTTGAACCTGTCGCAAGAGCCCTCCCGAGCTGTCTAAGAGCGGTCGCGGCTGTGGCCGTTTCTATCAGACAATCGGCTTGACTCGTACTTGATACTGATCTCACGGTCATGGTACCCCATGCTGTGAATACGCTTTTGAATAAGACTAAGACACAGCACCTCACCAGTGCACGTCTGACTGGCTATGAATTAACATTGTTTGCCAAACACATCACGATTAAATGATGTGCCACCCTGAATCAGCCATGTTACTTCTCCTCCCTTCTGAGAATGATGAGATTGATAAACATGACTGTATCTTCCGGACGGAAGAAGAGATGAAGGGACGGGTAGACCTGACTGATGTTCCCTTATCTGACCCATAAGAGGAACTATATGTCGATGGCTCTTGTTTTAAATTACAAGATGGCACTACAACTGCTGCATATGCTGTTACTACGCTGCATACAGTAGTTGAGACATCACAAATTCCTTACCAATCAGCCCAAGCTGCTGAGCTTGTTGCCTTAATATGAGCTTGCGAATTGAGAGAGGGATTAGATGTCAATATTTATACTGACAGCCAATACGCCTTCGGAGTCGCACATAACTTTGGGTGACCCTGGGCTGAGAGAGGGTTTCTTACTTCGCATGGCACCAAGATTCAGTATGGGCACCTCATACTGAGGCTTTTGTCTGCTTTGACACTCCCTAAGAAATTGGCTATAGTGAAGTGTAGTACCCATCAGAAAATCACTGATGATGTGGGGAGGGGAAATGCTTTTGCAGATCAGACAGCTAAGGAAACAGCCCGGACTAAAATGAAAATAATGTTTGTAGCAGGCTCCACTAGATGGGTGCCTGAAGTTACTATGTTGGAGGATACACTTGAGAATGTGAAAGAGATACAAAGTGAGGCTACAATAGAAGAATTAGCATTGTGGCAAGAAAGTACAGCACAAATGAACGATGAGGGATGTTGGATTGACAAGTCAGTGAAGCAGAGATGGATGTTGCCAGATGCATATGTTCTCCCTGTAGTTACAATGGCCAATGGCCCTGCCCATATTAGTGCTAAGAGTATTTGTAAGTTGAAAGACCCTGTATGGCAGAACGATAATATTTCTAAGACAGCAGCCCGGTTAGTGAAATATTGTATGGTGTGCATGATGCACAATCCTGGAAAAGGTACCCCTACCCCACCCGGTAACTTTGCACCACCCTTTTTCCCTTTTGGAGTCCTTCAGATGGATTTTATAGAATTGGATCGGTGCAATAATTTGAAGTATGTGTTGGTGGTTGTCTGTGCTTTTAGTAAATGGGTTGAGGCTTATCCCACTAAAGATAATACGGCTGTTACGACTGCAAAGGTACTCCTGAAGGAGTTCTTTCCTCATTTCGGCTTGCCCCGTTTGATTTGGATTGATAACGGAAGTCATTTTAATGCCAAGGTCATTCAGTTAATTTGTGATGGTTTGCACATAAAGCAGAAGTTTCATGCCGCTAACCACCCGCAGTCAGCGGGTTTAGTTGAGAAGTACAATGGTACTCTCAAACTGAAATTGGCAAAGATACAGGAGACAACTGGGTTACAGTGGCCAGATGCATTACCGTTAGCTCTTTTGTCGACAAGAACAACAGCACATTCTAGGACAGTATTGTCACCATACAAGGTCGTGTTTGGATGTCCGGCAAATGTCTGGGGCGTCCTGCGACCCCGGTGGTTCTCGGATATTGAATATCCGTTGCTGATTGACTATCTTGCTCAGTTAACTGAAAGTTTGCGTTCTATTCACCAACAGGTCCGGGATACCCTGCCAGCTACACCAGAGGGGCCCGGACACTGCATTCAGCCCGGTGACTTTGCCCTTGTTCGTAATTTTCAGCGGAAGAAGAGTTTGGAGCCGCGCTGGAAGGGGCCATTCCAAGTCTTGCTGGCAACCCACACCGCTATCAAAGTTTCTGGTCATAAGAACTGGATTCATGCATTGCACTGTAGAAGAGTGCCCCTGCCGCTACCCTATGACCAGTGGGTCAAGGAGGGGGTAGCTGACCAGGAGTGTGAACAGATACCTTGTTGTGTTCCATTTATTACGCTGTCCTTACATGGATTCAAAGTGACAAGGAGAACAACGACATCCTGAACGAGGCTGTTCCACCGGAAATATGGGCTATCCAGGAGCCCCTTTTCACTGATCCCTCTGTGCCTGGAGTCACTAGGTACACTTTACGCCCTTGGCTATAGAACGGTGCACAAAAGGAGAAGTCAGATTAGTTAAGGATGGACTGTGTAAGTTAGGGTGTACTTTGCTATAGTACCAACGGAGCTAGTTTAGGGCAAGGCGAGATTTGTGCACTGTCTGAACATTGGACAGGATAGTTTAAAAGTATCCCCCTGGGGGTACTTTATCCTGGTCGACGTGGGTACCCGAGCTTAGGACAGAGCAAGCTCCACCGCCGGTGCTCAAAAGTGCCAACGTTTTGATGAACAATAGGAGCCTGTACCAGTGAGGCTCTGATGGACAATGGGAACTTGTATTGTTTTCTAGCTGGCATTTTGGCCCCTTTCCCCTTTGCTTCATTGTTTATCAGGCATCCCTTTGGCAGGATGGTTGCTGACGAAGAGCAGCCAGTGATTCCCCCTGTTCCTATACGTACATTCTGGTCTACAAAAAGAAAAATATTGTGTATTGTTCTTGTGGTATTACTGCTATTGATTTTGGGTGGGGTGTTCTGGGTTTTGGAATGTGATCAGGATGCACCGTCATGTACTAAACACAATGTTGTTTCTAAAATGCGCACCAAAAGGACAGCCCCGAGTAATGTCTTTTTAGACACTCACAAAAGATTTTTTGGAGAAGGTACAGCTTGTTATCCCACCGAATCTGTTACAAGTTTATGGACTGCTTACCGATTGTCGCTGGTCAATTATACGTATACGCGCCCAGCCCAATTCATAGAGGTAAGGGGTGAGTTTGGAATGGGGTATCCTGGTCCTTGTCTATATTACAGGAAGCCATGAGGGAAGGGATATCCAGGTTGTGACAATAAAATGTATTGTGATAATTTGTATATGAGAGAGCAGAACATTACCTTAGTGGGCTGGTATTACCAAGATTTAACAGTTACTCGAAAAGCTGGATATTATCCTGCATGTTGTCCAATAGTAAACAGTACTTATGCATTCTTGTATGTCAATTGTTCTGGAATATTATTGTTCAAAAATACGATGACTCTAGGGAAAAAGAAGGATCCGAGTACGTTAGGGATGAATACCAGATATGACCCTGTAGATTATCAAGGTCCATTTTATGAACACCCGGGATTTTATTTTTTGTCTAATGGTACTTATTCAAATGTTCATAATGGTACAGATGATGTTGCTCTAGGAATGGTGCTCCCTTTAGGTGTGCCTTGTAAGTACAGTAAGCCAAATATACGGTGGGTAAAAATAACGTTGACAGCAGAGTTCTGTGATGGAGTGGCAGATTTGGAAGTCAATAATTATAGTAAGGGTATCACCTTTGGGTATATTCTATCCTCCATTATTACCTTTGGTGGTTCGGCTATGGCCAGAGGTGAAAGAGCTAGAGAATATTTTGGATGTAAGCTACAGATACTGTCGAACTCCACAGTAGCAGCTTTGCATGACATCACCACCCAATTAGAAAGTATGCAAATGTACTCTGAGCAGACCAGATATGCTGTTCATTTCATCCTAGCTAAGATCGGTGGTGTGTGTGCAGTAGTAGGAGACCAGTGTGTAGTCGGGATAACTAATATGGAAAAAAATATTGCCCAACACATTTTAGATATTCTAGAAAACGTGAACGGAATGGAGAGTGGGAATTGGAGTTGGTCATTGTTTGGTGGATGGGGTTGGATCCTTGAAAAGGTGATCTATTTCATTGTGATTTTGGTTTCATGCTGTGTTTTAGTCCAGTGCCTCCCTTATGTTGCTCTTATTGCACCACTCTCCTCACTCCTAAAAGAATATCAATTCATGATACTAATGCAACAATCATGCTTCAGAAAGAGCTCGAAGACCTTATGCAGATAGACAAGGGTATTTTCGAGACCTCTTCTCGCCTTACCGTTTCCCTTCCAGAGGCTGAGAATATGGAGTGTTCATGATTTGTTCAATGATATGTCTTTCTCATTAATACACAAAAATTGCTTAGCTCATGCTAAAAGGAGGGTCTGTTAGAATAACAATTATGTTTTCGGTTAGCATTCGCAGCACTATTTTGTGTATAGGCGCCATTTTGTATTGTGATCGAAACTACTTTTTTGCTATTTCCGAGAAACGGCCTTCTCTAGGTTATGTTTCTTCAGAGCTGAGTTCTGCCACACTAATGAATGCACTGTTCTTATTAGCGCATACCTTTCTTCTTAGATGAAGGCCTTCTCTCACTTGTCTAGTGGCGGGCACACGCAGAGTGACCTTGAATGATAGATAATGTGTGCCCGGCCTCAGAATCTAAATGTACTCCTTTGTAATATACTTTCCAGCTGCATCTCTCTGGAAAATTCCATTGTAGGCGTGCCTTCTTTGGTTCTGAAATTTACATAATGTATTGTTATGCTTATTGATGTCAGTTTCTCTGCAGCACTCCTTAGAGACTGGGCAGACAGGGCTCCGCTCTGAGCGTACTCTGAATAAACAGATATTGGTTTGTATTCTCTACTGTCTGACCGACTCTTCATTTGGTATGGAAGTCTGAGAGGTGGTCTTATGTGACCCGGGTGACCCGGATCGGGTCATTTCCTTTAAACCCTTGGCAAAAAGAGCCACAAACAGCTCCACTGCAAGGCATATCTAATATAAAATTATGTACCGATCATATCGCCATGTTCCTTAAACCCGGGGAAAACGTTCAAAAGGAAATTTTTGCAATTTTTACGGTATTTCAAGCACTTGGTGGGCACAAAATAAATTATGCTAAGACGGAAATTTTACTTTGTAGTTGTTCAGAACACACATTATTACCAGAACTTCAGGTATTACACAACTCTAGTCCTAAGAGATATCTAGGAATATTTGTGTCTGAAAATGTTAATGACGTATACATATTAAATTATGTTCCCCTAGTGCAAAAAGTTAACTCCCGATCTCAATAATTGGACAGATAGCACTGATACTAATGTCGATTTTACCATTATTTAATTTTCTATTCTCAGCAATCCCTTACGCATTACAAATGTCGGGCATATTATCAAGAACGGCGTTAAAAATTATCGCCGGTTTAGCGGCAGAAAACTGCCGCTAAAGCGGCGACAATGGGCTTGATAATATGCCCTTGAGAATTCCAATAGAAGTCCATGTTCTGGTGTGAACATGGGCTTCTATTGGAATTCTCCGTTCTTGATAATATGCCCCGTCATTTTTTAAAGAAATAGACCGGTTATTTTCATACTTTAGATGGGCCAACAAGACACCACGATTAGCACTAGTCACTTTAAGCAATTCAACTAAGGAAGGAGGGTTGGCTCTCCCCAATTTGAGGGAATATTACTACGCAAACTTTGCACATAATATATATAGATTTTTTTATCTCAATCATCTTTGCACAGAAATTTTTTTATAATAAGGATTTTGAAGGAATATAACATTTTAGATCCTATGAGGTTAGTGAAGAACCCTAAAAAGTATGTTATAAGGTCTTCCAATGGTTTCTAAAACAAAAAGCCCAAATTTTTAAACATTATGGTATACCTCTGATAAATGGATCCACACGTTTGGCCGACCTCCATGTAAGGGAGCAACGGCTAATTCAACCCAATATTGTTAGAAAATGGGAGGAGAATGGATATAAACATTTGGGAGATTTTCTTATTATGGATACCTGGAAAAGTTGGATAGAAATAGAGCATGGTTTGAGCCAGTTTAAAGATATACTAAAATGGTCTTTTATTCAAATTAGGCACATTCTAGATTTTTTTTTAGATCCGATCATACTTTGCGAAAAACTAGAACTTAGCGAGATTATCCTAGAAACATCTAGATGTAGATCAATAAGTAGTTGGGTACAAATTCTCGATGAGTATAAGATCTCAAAGGTTTACAAAAAAGTCTAAGATAAATGGAAAGCAAAAGAAGACCTGCAGATTTTATGGGCGGTATGGAACAAAGTTAACAAATTTAACACTACACTACTAAGAGGCGCCAATTTTAGGGCAATGCAATTTTACACTGAATGGCTATTATACAGGACACCGACCTTTCTGCATAATATATATCCTCAGATAGAGGATAGATTTTTCGGTGCTAAGCAGAAAAGGGAGGCACATGGACCCACATTGTCTGGGATTGCCCAAAGATCAAACAATTTTGGGAAGAAATAGAGAAATACTGTAGGTACAAGCTAGGTCCCACAATAGTTATTGATGGATACATCGCAACCCTTGGATGCTCTCCAAATTTAACTGTAAAACAAAGCACAAGAGGAAGGTCTATATATGATGGCTTTAGTAGCGAGATCTCTAATTCTTCAGAATTGGTGAAGCGAGAACATACATACTTTTCATTGCTGGCATTCTAAATTGCATAAAGTTAGAGAATGGGAGAGATGCTATGCTTTAAGGTCAGGTTCGCATAAAAAGTTTGAGACACACTGGGAGCCTATAGGAAGTTAACTAATAGATAATTTAGGAAATAAATAATAAGCCGGCACTATTAGATTCGATCTTTTATTATCTGTTGATATTAAAAGGGGAATTGTGCAATATGAGACGGTTTTTAACAACCAGTTTTGAGTAATACCCTCATTGGTACATCTTAAAAATATTTTATTGACTAATCATGTATGTTGGACGGTATGTGTCAATCAAATCTGAGCTTTACAAGCACCTTGTTCTTTTTTTTTTGAGAATGTGTAATGAACTCTCAATAAAAATATTTAAAACAAACAAAAATAGCAAACAAATGTGGCATCAAGACGTCTTATTTTTATCCTTGCAAAGACACTATGTTGTCTCTTTTTTGCGTGATGGTGACTCAGCCACCTTTTGGTGGATTCCTTGTTACTTGAAACTGTTCCTTGAACATTATGGTTTTGTCCTCTTGGACTTAAATTTCTTTTTGTCTTGCTTGTCTTCGGTAACCCATTCTATGGACAACTCTTTTCATTTTGTTCTGTACAGTGTCCTAATATCCTAAGCCTTGAGGGTTTAGTCTTTACACCTATGCATTATCTTTTATTGCTAGAATGTCTTCTTCATCAAGAATATCCCCCTCTATTGTGTATTTGACTTCTTTAACCCAATTCTGCGTTTTACTCACTCATGTACCTTGGTATAATCAGGGCTGTAGGAGTGTTGCCCTTATACTTTCTGTAATTTGGATATCTCCCCACCCTCCTTTCTTGTGGTACATTGTTTCCTCTAATCAACACTTGTTGTTCTTCTTTAGCTTGCATCTCGTCTGTTGCTTAGCTTTCATTGCTTGGCTCAATTTTTGAACTGATCCCCTTGTGGGGATTTAGTCCCTATGAGACTATGGGCCACATGCATGAACATATTTTGCGTATGCAAACAGGCCGATTCATAGAATCGGCCTGTTTGCAAATGCAAAACAGGCCTTTCCTATGTATCAGACCCTATTTTGTGATTCAGTAACCTGTTACCGAATCGCAAAATACGTTTGCGATACGGTATTTGAAAGGGGTGTGTTTAGGGCGTCCCTTCCAAATACCGAATCACAGAGGTATGTATGAATGTTTTGTGACCATGAATGCGGTCTCAAAACATTCGCATTTTACCACCGACTTCAAGTTGGTGCTTAACCATTCGCAGATGGGAAGGGGTCTCAAGGGACCCCTTCCCCTTTGAAAATGGTGCAGAAAACGGTCCAAGGGGCCACTGCCTGCTCTTAAAAAATGAAAAGAAAACTGAAAAGTAATTTTAACCGTACTTACCAGTAACTTGAATTTCCTTCCATAGGCTAACATTGACTGGTTTCACTTGGAAATTCTTCTAAGTGTGGAGTTTTGGAACTTTATAATATTCCTCTAAAATCAGCCGAACTACGAATTCCGATTTACTCACCTGTTATCAGGAGAGAACCCAGTGCTGCATCTTTTAGCCAAGCACTGACCCTGAAAAGTAATTCTAACCGTACTTACCAGTAACTTGTATTTCCTTCCATTGGAATCCATTGTCTGGTTTTCAGCAGAAAAGTTTCAAAGTGTCGATTTTTACAAACTACAAATATTCCTTAAAAATCGCCTGTATGACTTAAACGCATTCTTTCAACTGTTTACAGGAGATGCACCAGTGCTGGATCCAGGATCCACCACTGAGAAAGAAAAAGTAACAATAACACTACTTACCTGCTAAGTGGATTTCCTCCCATAGGATAACATTGGTGATTCTATGTGAAAATGTTTCTGTCAACTTTTAAAATACAATAATATTCCTTAAAAATCACTACTGTAACCAAAACGCTTTTACTCAACTGTTTACAGGAGATGTCCCAGGGCTGAATCTAGGATCCAGTCCTGTGGTTAGAAAAAGTAATCCATAAAGTAACTAATTGCATTTAACTAGAAATTCACATTGAGCTCAATGTTGCATTGTGTTTGAAATTGTGTTGCCCATTGCAACAACTGTAACTACTGTACTTAAAAGTCTATTGCCTATTTGCAAAGTATTTAAACTAAAGTAATTCATTCTGAGAAAGTATATTTTGTAATGTAATGTATAATGTAATTACAATGTAATTTAAAAAATAAAATATGTAAAAATAAATAGTTTAAAAAAATGTAGTAAATCAGTATCAAAAAAATAAATATAACAATTAATACATTTAAAAATTGTCATTTACAAAACCTTTGAAATTCACTGAAAAAAACCATAGTCACTGGATGATGTCATCAGTGATGTCATTTGAGATGTCATCAGTGATGTCATCAGTGATGTCACTGACCATGTCATGAGTGATGTAAAATGTGACGTCATCAGCAGTGCATTGCGGGGCGCGAGTTATAGTTAGCTGAACTAACTATAACGGGGAATTTCACGGGTTTTGTACGAGTGCAATGTCCAACTAACTATAACTGTCCCTAAAACCTATGGTTTTTTCAGTGAATATATATATAAATAGCAATATACATATATATGTATATAGCAGTGCATATATATTGTGTATAACTTTATATATGTGTTATGCTACATTTTGTAAACAGAGCCTACATATAGCTTACGGGGATGTACCCTTTATTCTTATCTTGCAGTCTCGTCTTCACTCAGTCGCTATGTATGCACTAGCTCTTCTTTCCACCTCTATGGGTTCTACATGTTGAATTATCCCATCTATGTCATTCTGTCTCTGAAACTTAACACAAGCATTGCACTTGTCACTACTTGTTGTTCGTGTCTTCGTGATTTTTTCCAATGGTTGCATTAATCTATGCGCCTCCACTGTGGATCTATTCTAAGGTTCGTTTCTTAGTGTCTATCAGGACAGGTTTGCCTCTAATGCATTTGCTATTGCCTCTGGCCCTCCAAGCCCCAGCTGCCATGGGTTCAGTTCCTGGGCCCATTTTCTCTGTGTTTTGTGGAGTACATTTGACTGACATAATGATTTTCTAAGTCAAGGCCCTGTAGCTGAGTGGCATTGACTGTTATCTTTGGGTTCCCAGGTCATGGTCAACCATGTGTCAGATCCCACCTTGGGAGCGACCTAGTCTTGTATCTATGTTGCATATTGTCTACAGACACATTTCTGTTCCTCTGCCACGGTTAACTCTATTCCCATGCTTTTCTTCATCTTTATCACTTTGCTTGCATTTGGCTCTTGCCACAGTTCTTGTGTATGTTCTTGCTCACCTAACTTCCTAGGAGTGTCCGGTGTCGTCTGTGGTATTATAAACCAGCTAGTTCTATTCAGGGATCTTTAGTACGATCTGTTCGCAGGCACTCCCCTGGGGATACTCTTGCCTGGATATCTATTCTAAGGTAAGGAATCTGAGGCTAGACATCTTCATCAGATGAACAAGTGTCTTACCTTCGATAACGCCTTATCTCCTAGAGACATAGTTTAGACGCACATTCCTTACCGACCCACCCGCCCTTCCTGTTCTGCGTCCTGTTTCCATCTTACCTAAAATATCCCTTTCTTGGTATTGGCATACATGTATTTCGACTTCATAATTGTTAATCCATAGAGATATTTATTTTTTTGGCACACTGTTTCCACAGCAAGTATCTATGATGGCTCCACGTTTTTGGCGCGGTAAATAGTAACAGAAGAAACTGACGTCAGCTTGTAGGGGAGGGGTTTATATGAACTCCGGTGATGTCACATATGTGGACGACTTCGGTACGGAGTCGCACAATGCCCTCTACTGACACCCAGGGGTACTGCTGAAAAAATTCCCGGATCCAGTATAGCACCTGGGGAGAATTCCAAGGAAAGAATCTGCTGCTAGACTATGGGGCCGATTCCGATTCGGGCCGGAAATCTATCCGACCGAGTCGGATTCGGAGAGATTTTCGACCGAACCGGACTCTAGCAGTCCGACCGAACGAGTACGATGCGGACGCATGCTATCGGACTCGATTCGGTCGGACTCCCATTGAAGTCAATGGGAGCCAGTCGTACGACACGTACACTGGCTCCCATTGACTCAATGGGTGCGTCACGAACAAGGGCCCCCCCTACAGCAGGTACGCTTCAGTGCGACTCGTGCCGTACATGCATGTGTAGGGGGGACCCATGGGTCCCCCCTGTGTGCGACTTGCGCGGCTACGCGTACAGGGGGGTCCGACACGGAACCCCGAAGTCCGGCTCTGACTGCTCTTTCGAGCCGGACGGCGCGAGTCGGTCAGACTGTTCGAGGCGGCATTGTACTTGCCCGGTCGGGGAACGTCTCCATTGCGTGGTGCGAGTCGAGTCCGTACGAGTCGGTCGGAGCGGTTCAGAGCCGGGAACGAGTCGGTCGGGGATTTCGCGTATGCTCGCATCGTACTTTCTCGCGCGGACGGGTGTTTGAATCGGTCGGAAACAGGGCGTCCGAATCGGATCCGATAAAGCCGAATCCGATTCGGTGCCCTACCGGCCAAGATCGGAATCAGCCCCTATGTCTCTACCAGATAAGGCATTACCGAAGGTAAGTAACTTGTTCATATGTCCATCACTTTGAAAAAGGACAGATATGGAATAAGAACCCATACAATATGCATGTGATCGTTTGACATCGTTATATAGACGACATCCTCGTGATTTGGCATAGTAAGAATGTACAAGCAGAAATGTTCATTGTTTGGCTTAACACATGTAACCCATTTTTAAAATTCACGAGTATAAGCAAAAACCGTATACCATTTCTAGATGTAACAATACCTGCAACAGGAGGTAAATTAATATTTGAGTCCACTGATAGAAGCAGCCTCCTAGATTTTTAAAGTCCACACCCTCGGTCTTTTTGGCTGAGCGGACACATAAGACACTTTCTCAGGATTCAAAGAAAGTGTTCTGAGCTCAATGACTAGAGAACAAAGGCAAACACCCTAACTGAAAAACTTGAGGTGCGACATTATGCGAGAAAGATCATCAAAAGGGCCAACATATGGGCATGTAACAATCATAGGAAAGCACTGTTTGAAGACACGTACAAATCTGCTCAGACACATTACACTTATGTAATAAGTTACAATATCAACTCCAATTCAGTCCAAAAACATCTTCACAAAACATTGGAGCATCCTCAATAGTGGTAAACTACACTATGAAAAAACATTATTGTCCTTCAAAAAGGAATACAAGTCTGATGGACATGCTTGTCCACACCAGACCTAAACAGGACAATAAATCACTAAATATTTTATGAAATTTCTCGAAAGTAATGCAACATTTTCCTTGTGGTATATGCTCAGTGTGCCGCTTTACAACTTCATCGATTTAGGCCTAAACACCCCATGGGAACAGAGGAGGCACACTAATTGTAAATCTACTAATGTGGTGTACCTCATTAGGTGCCCCGGCAGTAAAATGTACATAGGAATGTTTTTCAGAAAAGTGAAGATCCGCATAAGTGGACACCACTGTAATATTTAGTGCCAACGCACTACAACTCCTCTAAAAGCACATTATCTAACAAATAATTACTCAGGGGATGGCCTTTACTGGACAGTCATTGAAGAGATTGATGCAAAATAAAACATGACCAAAGTACTACTGAACTGAGAACAGTCTACACACTCCCCTTACAGC
Source organism: Calotriton arnoldi (assembly GCA_963921515.1). Lineage (NCBI taxonomy): Eukaryota > Metazoa > Chordata > Amphibia > Caudata > Salamandridae > Calotriton > Calotriton arnoldi. The sequence goes on from CAWUFW010000337.1 coordinate 286,327, forward strand.
ATTAAACAATGACATCCCATGGTCCCAACTCAATTTCTTATAGCATAGTCAGATATGTTCTCCTACACCTGGCAATAAAATCTCTCTCTATTATTGATTTCCATATATTCTAACTTTCACCATGTACAGTGACACCACAATAGAACTTGTTCTTCATTGGAATAATTATGCACCAATATCTGCCATGAGATATGTTTCCCTGTGGGCCGGTCTATGCACACTGAAAGACAACTTGGTTGGTTTGTCTCCTATTTCAAAATATCCTGGTTACTAGTAAAAAAAAAAAATAGAGAGACTGGATAAATGACAAATGATTCCCGTTGGGAACACATACCATAGCCAAAATGTCTTTGTTACTGTTGGACCTGTCAGCCTTAGGGTGATATTCCCCCAATCTTTTTGCTTTTTGCCTCCACGTTTTGTTGTATTTTTTGTTGGCTAAAGGACTCTGAGCACTTTACCACTGCTAATCAGTGCTAAAGTGCATGTGCTTCTCCTCTAAACATCTGTGTAATTGGTGTATACATGGTTGACTAATTTAATGAACTTGCAAGTCCGATGTAAAGTGGTATACCATGTACCCAGGGCCTGTCAGTTAAATGCTACTAGTGGGCTGCAGCACTGATTGTGCCACCCACAAATGTAGCCTTCAAACCTGTCGCAGGCCTGCCACATCAGTGCTGTGTGTGCAGTTTACTGCCACTTCATTTAAAACTACTTGCCCAGCCTTAAATTCCCCTTTTATTAGATATAGGTCACCCCTAGGGTAGGCCCCAAGGTAGCCGTAAGGGCAGAGTTCTATGTAAGTAAAAGGCAGGACATGCACTTTTATGTTTTGCATGTTTTGCATGTCCTGGTAGTGATAAACAGCCTATTTAGTCCTACCCCTCTTATAGATTAGCATTAGGAATTCCTTAATACACTTTTAAGCTGTAATTCCTTATCAGAGAGGTGTCACTTTTTAATGTCTTATATATTTGGAATGGTATTGATAAATCCTACTTACTGGTGAAGTTGGATTTAACATTACTATTTTAGAAATGCCACTTTTAGAAAGTGGACATTTCTCTGCACTTACTGCTCTGTGTGCCTGACAGCCTGTCTCCAATACACTCCTGGGGTGTGTGAAAGCTACACTTTGCACATTCCCTCTAGACAGCACATCACAGGAAGGATAGGTGTGTCTGAGTACCCGTCTACATACATCTTCATTCTAATGGCATTGCCTGGGCAGGATGGAAGTGAGGGGCTAAAACTTCAGTTGAAAAGGTAGTGCCCTGTTCCCACACAAAGGGCTGATTTACCCCTGCATAGATGGCCTGGCAGACAGGACTGGACTGAAAGGGGAACATGTACACTGCAGATGTCTTATTTGAAGTACTACAATTCACTAGTACCACTCTCCTTGTATGCATTATTGTTTACATTACAATAGGGTCAGAGTACAGGAGTCAATGAAATTTCGATCTTCAGAAGATCATAGGATCATCATCAGGACATTGAAAATAGCTTGTCCAAGAAGTTAGTTACATAAATGTGAACAAATATGAACTGAAAAGCAAAAGGGAAAAGGGAGGATCAAAGAACAGAAGAAAGAAGCGAAAAAATTAGTTGCTGAGCAAGGGTGGAGGGTGCAATCCTCATCCATCCAGGCTGGAGGAGGATGGATTATGTGTCTAGTACCAGGCAACATGGGTACTATGCAAGAGTTGGTGGATCCCGTAGGATGCCACCAGAGAAGTAGTCATTAATACCTGAAAAATGTCCAGTAGGGGAAACCAACAGATGGCTTCACAGCCTCACAATTGTGGGTGTCAGCTTTCAAGGGGCTGTGAAGGGGAAGGAAGTAGATGAGCCAAAATGAGTAAGGTGCATATGAGGAATATATATATATATATATATATATATATATATATATATATATATATACACATAAATAAATAAATATAAATATATATATATATATATATATATTCACTGAAAAAACCATAGGTTTCAGGGACGTTATAGTTACAAATTAGCATTTAAAAAACCTTTGAAATTCACTGAAAAAACCATAGGTTTTAGGGACAGTTATAGTTAGTTGGACATTGCACTCGTACAAAACCCGTGAAATTCCCCCGTTATAGTTAGTCCAGCTAACTATAACTCGTGCCCCGCAATGCACTGCTGATGACGTCACATATTACATCACTCATGACATGGTCAGTGACATCACTGATGACATCACTGATGACATCTCAAATGACATCACTGATGACATCATCCAGTGACTGTGTGTTTCTGTAAAGTTTAAATATTTTTAATATATATAGGAAAAGACGTATTGAAGAATGAGTGGGTGTGTAAGTGTCTGTATGGATGATTTAGTAGGTGCGTGACTGACTGTATAAGTGAGTGATTTAACGTATCTTACTGAATGCATGGGTTAGTGAATAAACTGGGTGAATGTCTGTATCCGTCTGTCTGTTGCTGTGTAAGTGGCTGCATGTGTTTGTGAATAGCTACATGAGTGTCTATATGAGTTATTGAATGCTTGTGTGAGTATCTGTACGGGTGCCTGAGTGTTTGTGTGGGAGGGGTGTGTGCAACTCTGTGCATAGATGTGTGAGTGGGTGATTCACTGGGTGGATGGTTTCAAGAGTGCATCTGTGATAGACTGTATGGGTGCGTAAGTGTGTGTAAGAGTGTGTTAGTGAGTGAATGTATGTCCCAGTGGTACATGTGTGAGTAACTACATATGTGAAAGGCAGTATATATGTGTGTTGGTATATAAATAGCTATAAGCGAGAGTGAGTGATTGTGATAGTGGCTGTATGGATGAGTGTGTGCTTGTATCAGTGATTGTATAAGTGCGTAAGAATGTGCTAGTATTTGTATGAGTAAGTGAGCTGGTGTGTGTATAACTGTATAGGTGAGTAAATGGTAGTGTGTTTAATTATTTGCATGACTGACTAGGTGTGTGAGTACCTCTATGGATGAGTGGCGGTGTTTGAGTGTCTATATAGGAGTATGAGTGCATATGATAGTCCTGTACTGAGTGACCGTAAGTATGAGTGACTGTACGGGTGAGTGAGTGGATGTGTGCGTAGACCTAAGAATCAGTGAGTGGGTATGTAGTTATTGGTGTTGGAGTGTCTATGGTTTTGCGAATGGCAGTCTGTAATTTAGAGTGGGTGTATCAAAGGTTATATTAGGGTGTGAGAAGATGCATGAAATTATCACATGGATGATGTCATCAGTGATGTCATTTGAGATGTCATCAGTGATGTCATCAGTGATGTCACTGACCATGTCATAAGTGATGTAATATGTGACGTCATCAGCAGTGCATTGCGGGGCGCGAGTTATAGTTAGCTGGACTAACTATAACGGGGGAATTTCACGGGTTTTGTACGAGTGCAATGTCCAACTAACTATAACTGTCCCTAAAACCTATGGTTTTTTCAGTGAATTTCAAAGGTTTTTTAAATGCTAATTTGTAACTATAACGTCCCTGAAACCTATGGTTTTTTCAGTGAATTTCAAAGGTTTTTTAAATGCTAATTTGTAACTATAACATGTCTGAAACCTACGGTTTTTTCAGTGAATTTCAAAGGTTTTGTAAATGACAATTTTTAAATGTATTAATTGTTATATAAATTTTTTTCATACTGATTTACTACATTTTTAGAAACAATTATTTTTTACATATTTTATTTTTTAAATTACATTGTAATTACATTATACATTACATTACAAAAATACTTTCTCAGAATGAATTACTTTAGTTTAAATACTTTGCACATAGGCAATAGACTTTTAAGTACAGTAGTTACAGTTGTTGCAATGGGCAACACATTTTCAAACACAATGCAACATTCAGCTCAATGTGAATTTCTAGTTAAATGCAATTAGTTACTTTATGGATTACTTTTCTAACCACAGGACTGGATCCTAGATTCAGTCCTGGGACATCTCCTGTAAACAGTTGAGTAAAAGCGTTTTGGTTACAGTCGTGATTTTTAAGGAATATTATTGTACTTTAAAAGTTGACACTTAGAAACTTTTTCACATAGAATCACCAATGTTATCCTATGGGAGGAAATTCACTTAGCAGGTAAGTAGTGTTATCGTGACTTTTTCTCACTCAGTGTTGGATCCTGGATCCAGCACTGGTGCATCTCCTGTAAACAGTTGAAAGAATGCGTTTAAGTCATACAGGCGATTTTTTAGGAATATTTGTAGTTTGTGAAAATCGACACTTTGAAACTTTTCTGCTGAAAACCAGACAATGGATTCCTATGGAAGAAAATATAAGTTACTGGTAAGTACGGTTAATATTACTTTTCAGGGTCAGTGCTGGGCTAAAAGATGCAGCACTGGGTTCTCTCCTGATAAAAGGTGAGTAAATTGGAATTCGTACTTTGGTTGATTTTAGAGGAATATTATAAAGTTCCAAAACTCCACACTTAGAAGAATTTCCAAGTGAAACCAGTCAATGTTAGCCTATGAAGGAAATTCAAGTTACCGGTAAGTACGGTTAAAATTACTTTTCAGGACCAGTACTGGGCTGAAAGATGCAGCACTGAGGTCTCTCCTGATAACAGGTGAGTAAATCAGAATTCGGATTTCGGCTGATTTTAGAGGAATATTTGTATGTTTCAAAAATCAACACTTAGAAACTTTTTCAGCAAAAAGCAGGCAATGATATCCTATGGAAGGAAATTCAAGTTACTGGTAAGTACGGTTAAAATTACTTTTGAGGATCAGTACTGGGCTGAAAGATGCAGCACTGAGGTCTCTCCTGATAACAGGTGAGTAAATCGGAATTCGTATTTCGGCTGATTTTAGAGGAATATTTTAAAGTTCCAAAACTCCACACTTAGAAGAATTTCCAAGTGAAACCAGTCAATGTTAGCCTATGGAAGGAAATTCAAGTTACTGGTAAGTACGGTTAAAATTACTTTTCAGGACCAGTACTGGGCTGAAAGATACAGCACTGAGGTCTCTCCTTATAACAGGTGAGTAAATCGGAATTCGTATTTCGGCTGATTTTAGAGGAATATTTGTATGTTTCAAAAATCAACACTTAGAAACTTTTTCAACAAAAAGCAGGCAATGATATCCTATGGAAGGAAATTCAAGTTACTGGTAAGTACGGTTAAAATTACTTTTCAGGATTAGTACTGGGCTGAAAGATGCAGCACTGAGGTCTCTCCTGATAACAGGTGAGTAAATCGGAATTCGTATTTCGGCTGATTTTAGAGGAATATTTTAAAGTTCCAAAACTCCACACTTAGAAGAATTTCCAAGTGAAACCAGTCAATGTTAGCCTATGGAAGGAAATTCAAGTTACTGGTAAGTACGGTTAAAATTACTTTTCAGGACCAGTACTGGGCTGAAAGATACAGCACTGAGGTCTCTCCTTATAACAGGTGAGTAAATCGGAATTCGTATTTCAGCTGATTTTAGAGGAATATTTGTATGTTTCAAAAATCAACACTTAGAAACTTTTTCAGCAAAAAGCAGGCAATGATATCCTATGGAAGAAAATTCAAGTTACTGGTAAGTACGGTTAAAATTACTTTTCAGGACCAGTACTGGGCTGAAAGATGCAGCACTGAGGTCTCTCCTTATAACAGGTGAGTAAATCGGAATTCGTATTTCGGATGATTTTAGAAGAATATTTGCACAATGGTGAAGGGAGGGGGCGGGGCCTGAGGTGACATCTGTGCAAACGCGCCCCGTGGCGCGTTTTAAGTTGGGGATTAAGTCCCCTTGAATCCTGAGGGTCCCTAGGGGCCAACTAGCCGACCAGGAACCTCCAATATGCGCCAGGGGGCTGCGTTGCAGAGAGTGTAGAGAGGCCATGCCCCTTTTTACACCTCTCTGCAACGCAGCTCTGTGGCGCTTTCTGGATGTACCTGTTGGGCTAGTTGGCCCCCAGGGACCCTCAGGATTGAAGGGGATTTAATTCCCCATCTTAAAACGCGCCACGGGGCCTGTTTGCACACATGTCACCTGAAGCCCCGCCCCCTCCCTTCACCACTGTGCAAACACGCCCGTGGCACGTTTTAAGTTGGGGGATTAAGTCCCCTTGAATCCTGAGGGTCCCCGGAGTCCAACTAGCCCACCATATACCTCCAAAAGCGCCACAGAGCTGCGTTGCAGAGAGGTGTAAAAGGGGCGTGGCCTCTGTACACCTCTCTGCAAGGCAGCCCCCTGGCGCATACTGGAGGTTCCTGGTGGGCTAGTTGGCCCCAGGGACCCCCAGTATTCAAGGGGAATTCGTTCCCCCTCTGCAAACGCGCCAGGGGGCGCGTTTGCAGAGTGGTGAAGGAAGGGGCGGGGCCTGCGGGCCCGATCGTTTTTTATTTTTATTTATTTTTGTCCCCTGAAGGGGGGCTGTGTGGCCCCCCTTCCTTTTTCCAGTTTTTATGCCCTGGGGACCCCATCCCCCAGGGCCTTACCCCCTTTTTAATTAAATATTATTAAAAAAACGGGAAGGGGGCCATGTGGCCCCCCTTCCCTGGGCCTGTATTGGCCCCGGGGACCCCATCCCCGGGGCATGGCCTTGATTTTTTGTTTTTCTTTGGAGGGGGCTGCGTGGCCCCCTCCTCAGGCCACTTAAGGCCCCGGGGACCCCATCCCCCGGGGCCGGCCTTTCCTTTTTAATTTTTTTTTATTTTTTATTATTATTTGGGGAGGGGGGCCGCGTGGCCCCTCCCGGGCCACTACTTGCCCCGGGGACCCCATCCCCCGGGGCTGGCCCTCTCCATTGGGGACTGTGGGGGATCCCCAATCCCCCCACAGTCCCGCCGGATCCCCGCGTCCCTTGGGCGCCGGCATTGCTTTTCCACATGGGGAGCTGCTAAGATGCAGCTCCCCATGTGGAAAGCAATGTGCTTGGATATTGGAAGAGAGCAGGTTTCCCTGCTCTCTCTTCCAATATCCAAAGCAGTTTGCTATGGCAGGACGGGAGCCGCGAGGCTCCCGTCCTGCCATAGCAAACTACAGTGTCCCGGGGGTAGGCACCCCGGGACACTGCAGGAGCCGGCCCTGTGGGGTGGTGGTCCCCAGGGCCATCAAGGGCTCCAGGAGGGGGGCCGCGCGGCCCCCCTCCCATTCAGGTCACAGCCCCGGGGAGGTGGTGGTCCCCGGGGCTCTGAGAGTCCGTAACGGACCCCCATATTTAAATGTTTAGTGCCCCGGGGAGGTGGCGGTCCCGGGGCGTGTGAGGGGGCTGGAGCCCCCCACACAGGTTTTTCAATTATAAAAAAAAAGCCCCGGGGAGGTGGTGGTCCCCGGGGCTGCGGGAGGGCTCAGAGCCCTCCCGCACCATTTTTAAAAAGCCCCGGGGGTGGCGGTCCCCGGGGTTTGGGGGCCCTTTGAGGCCCCCACACATTAAATTATCCCCCCACCATGCCCCCGGGACTTGGGCCACCCGGGGGCAAATACTGATCGAAGCGCGGGAGACCGCGCTTCGATTCTCGGCAGGATTCGCGCACCCTGAGCGCATCCTGCCGATTTTAAAAAAATTATTATTTTTTTTTTTTTGCCCAGGGGGTCCTTGTGGGACCCCCTGAGCAAACCTAGGGGGTCAGGGTGTTTCTACCCTGCCCCCTTTGTGCGCTTTGCGCACTTGTTTCTGTCCCTCGGTTCTACCGAGGGACAAAATAGCTGCCAACATTTCCTGAATCAGAATGTTGACAGCCAGCTGACAGCCAATTAACATGCAGCTCGTGATCGGGACGGTGCGTGCAGGGTGCGCTGAGGGTACGCGGACCCTACTCGGCCATAGATATCACTTTCTTTTTACTTTTGATTTTCTCAGCAACTACTGAACGGATTTACACCATTTAACAAAAAGGGTTCTTTCTGAACCAAGAACTACCTCTTTGCCAAATTTGGTGTAATTCCGTTCAGCAGTTCGGGCTGTAGCCATGTCTAAAGTTTCCTATGGAAAATTGCATGGGGAAAACGCGTTTTGGGACCCCCCTTTTTTCTCGGCCCCCGCTTGACGAATCCCCCCGAGACTTTCAGGGTAGGAGCGGACCGGAGCGGGCCATAAAGTTTGAAAATTTTGCGAAGATACGTCAACCGGCAAGAGAGTTATTTCAAATAGAATGTCGCGGATTTCCTATGGATAATAGGTTGTAACTATAACTATCTACTGGCGACCGCCAGTAGATAATATATATATATATATATATATCCAACAAAAGAGAGTTGTCCCCTCAAAAGAAGCCAACACACTGGTAGGTATCCTTTAGCGTTTATTGCATGTAAGGCACAGCAAAGTTGATGCGACATCACCTCCATCATCAGAATGCCGACAACGCATTTCGTGCTTCCATAGCACTTTTTCATAGGCAGGAACAGGGGGCAAACGACGAGCAAAGAAGCACCTGATTTTTATCCCAAGACCCGCCCCAGTGGGCGTCGACAGCTGCGCTGCCCGACGGTCTCTGTAGTGCTAATGTGTTACTGCAGTGAGTTGCTCAGCATAGCCCAAATTAAAGTTCTTTAAAACACTCCAGTAGGTTAGGAAAATGTCCCCTTCATACTCTGCTGCACCATTCACCTTACAGCACGCACCTCCAGTCCACATGCTGCTGCACGCCGAATAGCGTAGAACAATGGTCCGCTTCCGTGCGGCGGGGCTTCTCTCACGGCAGGACTGGCCGTTTTAAATCCAACAAAAGAGAGTTGTCCCCTCAAAAGAAGCCAACACACTGGTAGGTATCCTTTAGCGTTTATTGCATGTAAGGCACAGCAAAGTTGATGCGACATCACCTCCATCATCAGAATGCCGACGCGTTTCGTGCTTCCATAGCACTTTTTCATAGGCAGGAACAGGGGGCAAACGACGAGCAAAGAAGCACCTGATTTTTATCCCAAGACCCGCCCCAGTGGGCGTCGACAGCTGCGCTGCCCGACGGTCTCTGTAGTGTTAATGTGTTACTGCAGTGAGTTGCTCAGCGTAGCCCAAATTAAAGTTCTTTAAAACACCCCAGTGGGTTAGGAAAATGTCCCCTTCATACTCCGCTGCACCATTCACCTTACAGCACGCACCTCCAGTCCACATGCTGCTGCACGCCGAATAGCGTAGAACAATGGTCCGCTTCCATGCGGCGGGGCTTCTCTCACGGCAGGACTGGCCGTTTTAAATCCAATCTTTTGTTGGATTTAAAACGGCCAGTCCTGCCGTGAGAGAAGCCCCGCCGCACGGAAGCGGACCATTGTTCTACGCTGTTACCGCTAATGACCCAGCCGCCGCCACAGCCCCCCGGGTCTTAGCACCTCTTCCGATTGTTTTCGGCGGCATTGCAAAGCTGATCCGGAGCCTCGCAACCACACCAGAATCGCCACCAAGGTAAGACCCGCTGGGCTCGAAGCACTCCGCTACAGCTGGTAGATACGGTGCTAGATGCAGAGTTTGATACCGGGCTCGATATACTTAATTCCAGATAACGCCACAACATCTCGTAGTTACCGCGCGGTTTATCCCCGGCATGTTACAGCCTATAGTACAGTGGGGGGTGAAACACGGAGGAGCGCTTACAAGCCACTCATTCGGCCACCGCTGCGGCCGCCATCTTGCCTCTCAATATGTGTATCTGATACTAACTATAACGGCTGAATTTCTCTGGTTTTGTATGAGTGAAATGTCCAACTAACTATAACGTCCCTGATACCTGTGGTTTTTCCAGTGAATTTCTAAGGTTTTTTAAATGCTAATTTCTAACTATAACGTCCCTGAAACCTATGGTTTTTTCAGTGAATTTCTAAGGTTTTTTAAATGCTAATTTCTAACTACAACACCCCTGAAACCTAAGGTTTTTTCAGTGAATTTCAAAGGTTTTTTAAATGCTAATTTGTAAGTATAATATTTATAATACCTATCTTTTTCTCTGAAAATTGCAAGTTTTTTTTTAAATGATATTTTGTAACTGTAATATCCTATAATTATTTTCTCTTATTTTTTCCTTTTATTTGAAATATGTAATGTCTTATGTCTTTTAAATTATATATTTATATATTTTTTTTTTACATAAATAGTGGAGTCGCATACCCATTGTGTACCTATCACGGTGGGTGCACGGATTCAAGCCGCCATATTGCTAAAGTCAAGAAGGATGCGCATTTGGTATGCGATGGGTGCGCGGTGCCTGGCCCCACGTAACGTGATATACGTATGGGATCGCGTCATGTGCGCGTTTGGTATGCGACGGGTGCGCAGTGCCTGGCCCCGCGTAACATGATATACGTATGGGATTGCGTCATGTGCGCGCTTGGAATGCGACGTGTGCACGGTGCCGGGACCCGCGTGACGTCATATACGTGCTGGGTCGCATCCGGTGCGCGACCCCCATAAAAAAGAATTATGTTTGAAGACTATACGTATATAACTTTAATGTATATATGAGGGCAAGAGATTATCTAAACTATTTTTCTAAATAATATATTTGTACTTGTAATAAATTTTCGCGAAGTCGCGTCGGGTGCGTGCTGGTTGCGCGCCGGGTGCACGACTCCCATGTGACTTTAAAAGAAAGCATTTGATTGGTTCTTAAGGTTTCCCATTCTAACAGTTGAAGGACCCCACCCATTTTAGTCATTCTCTCTGCAGCATCAGAGGACAGACACCTGTTGTGTTTTTGGGAGCTAGATTGACAATTTTTTTGGTGTTTGCTGGAAAAGTTTGACAATGGCTTCCTCAAATCCACAAATAGACCATGCTTCTGATGATGAAGACTTGGATCCACCTCCCAAGAAAAGACCGGAGTCTATTATATGGAAGTTTTTCAGCATCCCAGATAGTGAAAAAAAGGTAAATGCTCGAAAGGTGAGCTGCACACTTTGTCCCAGGATTCTTTCGAGAGGCAGTGACAAGAAGTATTCGTGTGGGACTTCAAGCATGTATAAACATTTACAAACTATACATCCAAAACATCTTGCACGGGAACAGGTGCGACGTGCTCAAGAAGCCACACAGCAAAGTGACCAGGGAGCTTGTCCCAGCAATTCTGGAGCCTCAAGCTCCACATCTCGTGGTCCAGACATTCGTGTAGAGTTTGCGACCCTAGAACAGCATTGCATGAAATGCAAGGCGATTTTATGTTGTGGGGAGCAGTCAATTGACGCTGTTTGTTCTGCAGCAAGAAACCATCGGTGCTAATTTTTTTTTTTTTCTGTTGGAATGACTATATAATTCCAAAAGTTAAAAGTTTTGTCTGTTATTTTTTTCCTTTTTCAAAAAACACCCAAAAAATTGACAAAATAGTTTAAAAAACACAAAAAAAATTACAAAACAAAAAAGAAGAAAAAAAAGAGTTCTTTTCAGAACTACCTTATTTGGTTAAAAAAGAGAAATAACTGCATGCTAATGTGTGGGTGATTGCTGGAGTACATGTGTAGAGCATTATTGATTGAAAGAGAGCATGGGTACTGACAGGGAGATGGCTGGACTGCATCAGTAATGCACAGGTGATTGTAGCAGTGCATGTGTTAGTGCCTGGGTCATTGCATGAGTACATGGGTAGTGAATGGATGATTAGAGTACTGCAAAGAGAGTGCATGGTGATTTTATAAGTGCTTGGGTTTTGGCGGAGTGTTTGGATAAGGACATGATGCTGGATGGGTGATTGAAGGAGTGCATGGGTAGTGACAGTGGGATTGCTGGACTGCATGGGTACTACCTGGGTAATTGGAGGAGTGAATCAGTAGTGTGTAGGTGGTTACAGGTCTGCATGGGTAGTGCTCAGGGGATTATAGCAGTGCATGAGTTAGTGCCTGAGACATTGCATAAGTACATAGGTAGTGAGTGGATGATTAGAGTACTGCAAGGAGAGTGCATGGTGAATTTATAAGTGCTTGGGTTTTGGCGGAGTGATTGGATAAGGACATGATGCTGGATGGGTGATTGGAGGAGTGCATGGGTAGTGACAGTGGGATTGCTGGACTGCATGGGTACTATCTGGGTAATTGGAGGAGTGAATCAGTAGTGTGTAGGTGATTACAGGTCTGCATGGGTAGTGCTCAGGGATTGTAGCGGTGCATGAGTTAGTGCCTGGGACATTGCATAAGTACATAGGTAGTGACTGGATGATTATAGTACTGCAAGGAGAGTACATGGTTAATTTTTAAGTGCTTGGGTTTTGGCGGAGTGATTGGATAAGTACATAGTGTTGGCTGGGTAATTGGAGAAGTGCATGGGTAGTGAGAAGGTGATTGCTTAAGTGCATGGGTACTATCTGAGTAAATGAATGTACAAATGAACAGTGTCTAGGTGGTTAGAGGACTGCATGAGTAGTGCACAGGTGATTATAGCAGTGCATGGTTACTGCCTGGGTCATTGCATGAGTACATGGGTACTGACTGGATGATTAGACGACTGCAAAGAGAGTGCATGGTGAATTTATAAGTGCTTGGGTTTTGGTAGAGTGATTGGATAAGTACATGTTGCTGACTGGGTGATTGGAGGAGTGCATGGGGAGTGACAGGGTGATTGCTGGACTGCATGGGTAGTGCTCAGGTGATTGTAGCAGTCCATAGGTTAGTGCCTGGGTCATTGCATGAGTACATGGGTAGTGACTGGATGATTAGAGTGCTGCAAGGAGAGTGCATGGTGAATTTATAAGTGCTTGGGTTTTGGCGCAGTGATTGGATAAGTACATGCTGCTGGCTTGGTGACTGGAAGAGTGCATGGGGAGTGACAGGGTGATTGCTGGACTGCATGGGTAGTGCTCAGGGGATTGTAGCACTGCATGAGTTAGTGCCTGGGGCATTGCATGAGTACATGGGTAGTGACTGGATGATTAGAGTGCTGCAAGGAGAGTGCATGGTGATTTTATAAGTGCTTGGGTATTGGCAGAGTGATTGGATAAGTACAAGTTACTGGCTGGGTGATTGGACGAGTACATGGGGAGTGACAGGGGGATTGCTGGACTGCATGGGTACTACATGGGTAATTGAAGGTGTAAATGAACAGTGTCTAGGTGGTTAGAGGACTGTATGGGTAGTGTACAGGGGATTGCAGCAGTGCATGTGTTAGTGACTCGGTCATTGCATGAGGACATGGGTGCTGACACGATGATTAGCGTACTGCAAGGAGAGTGCCTGAGTGAATTTATAAGTGCTTGGGTATTGGCAGAGTGATTGGATAAGTACATAGTACTGGCTGGGTGATTGGAGGAGTACACAAAGAGTGACAGGCTAATTTCTGGACTGCATGGGTACTACATGGGTAATTGAAGGTGTGAATGAGCAGTGTCTAGGTGGTTAGAGGACTGTATGGGTAGTGCAGAAGTGAATGTAGTAGTGCATGGGTAGTGTTTGGGTTACTTAATCTTACCATTTTGATAGTAGATATGAAAGTTTTTGAAACAATTTATTCAGTTGTTTTTTATAATCTAAATTTTAAAAAGTTTCAAACTTTAGAATTTTGGTCTGTAAAAGAGAAGGAAAAATACAGTTATAACATATAATGTTATAGTTTAAAGTACACAACATAATTTTACAATTACAAAACATATTCAGTTTGCCTTTTTTGCTGTTCTCAGAATCTATTGAATTTCACCATAGACAGTGATTTCAATGTTGTTCATCATGTAACAGCGGGCAAAAAAATACAATCAATAAGATTGCTAAAAAAAAACAAATCTGTGTTCAAAATATTTACAACAAACTCAACTATCTCTTCACATTTCCTAAAATAAACATCCTCAATAACATTGCATATAATACAAAGATCAAATATATGAAATGCTTCTTTCTAAAACAATGTTCTAAATACAATATCAAAGAACAAAAACGATAATTGAATCAGCAATTCTTGATATCTTCCCTATAGTCTAAATGATGTTCTTGAAATCATTTGGACCAAAAATAAACTTCTTAATTCATATTGACATCTTCCCAATAGGCCGAATGATGTTTCTGAAATCCTTTGTATTGAATATATCCAAAATAATCTCATTAATTCATATTGACATCTTCCCAATAGGCCGAGTGATGTTCTCAGAACTTTGGCATCAGAAATATTAGGTATGAATTTGGTAATTCATTAGGCAACCGATATTTGAAAGCAAATGGGCATCATTACAATGTGTCCATCCTTTATTGCACTTTAAATACACAGTGTAGTGTCCAGATGTTGTAGAAGGTCCATCGTGGAAAATAATTGCTACTGCTTTGAAAGTTCTTCCTGATATTGATAGTTGACTTACCACAACATTTTTATTTAAAGTTTCCAATTTTCTTTCATCTGTTCTACAACGTTGTATCATTAAAATGATATATTGTCCAAATCTTTCTATAAATAATGTTGATAACATTTCTGATTTGCAGTGATTACACTCCATATTTTGATTAGCTGATTTAACTAATTTGTTAAAAGACACTGTTTTACAATCTGGTATTGTCAAATATATGAATCTTTCAGTGTCTATGTTAGTGGTAGAAGTAAATGTACAATCTTCACATTCATGTTCCCATCTGTAACGAAGTCCAAACAGATTTTCAATTTCTATTCCTTCATCTTCCAATACTGCAAGCATAAACATAAGAAATTCCTGAGCATCTTGCTTTAAATCTACCAGCTCTGGAGGAATACCTACCAACTCTAGGTTATTATGTACAGCTCTAGCTGGCATTTTGTTATCCTCTAATTTGGTATAACAATATTTACAAATACATTGATCACTACCCAAATCAAAGTAATCTTCTACCAACAAATAAGTTGCAAATTCCTTCCACTTATCATTGTTTTCTTTTTCACTTTTTAAATACAGATCAACATTTCTAGTTTGTTTTTATAGTGAGTTCGTCGACAACAAATACAAACATAATTTGGTCTTTCACAAATTACCTTAAACTTTGTAATTTCTTCTTCAAACTTCTTAGTACTACTATCTTCCACGTCTTCTTCAACACCTAATTCTATCAATGTCTCACTTTTTCTACACTCTTGTTCATGACCAAAGTAACAAAACTCTATTTCGTCACAAACTTTTTTACATCTGATACTGACCCATGGAAAAGAGCACTGTTTAAATCACTTAAAATTATTGCTGGACTTTTTGCGTAGTACAATCTTCTTACTAACTTCCGCATTTGAGAGTGATGTACTGCTAACATTCTCAAATGATGAAAAGCACGTTTACACACTTTTCTAGAAAGACAAGCCAGAGAATGACTTTGCAAACCAGTATTTTTTCTCACTTTGCAAGGATCTAGTCCTTGCAGCATCTTAATCTTTTGTTTAACACTTTTTTTACTATACTGTCATAAGAAATTTCGTAAAATATCAATAGACTCCTGTCGTATACTACAAATACTACTACAATCCCAAGTAAACACTGGGGCTTTAGTACGTCTCCCTAGAACTTCATCAGCTATCACTTCTTCTACATTTCTAGGAACCATCTTTTCTTTTTCAATTGCAGAACCGTTTTTCATTTCATAAGCACGACCACTGGTATCAACTGCATGAATTAATGTATTGGTTTGAAAATAGCTCTCTTCATTAAAAAAAGTCTCTGAACTTGAAGTATGCTTCCATTCACCCCAAAAAAATCACAAAAGTTAGTTCTGTTAATTAGTCTCTTCTTTTTACTTTTGGCCTTCATAAAATGCATTGGCTTATCTAATGATCGCATTCTGTTTAAAACTAAAATGAATAATTTTCTTTTTAATTCAAAAGCCTTTTCAACAATAGTTTCAATCTGTTTTTTCTTTTTATAAAATGCTGATCTTTTTTAATATTTCTTGCCATCTTTTAATAAATTTTGTACTACTCTAGTTTGAAACATTCTTTTCCTTATTTCATCAAATTGATTCTTTCTTCTTTTACTATAGATTGTTTTTTCAGAACGTGATTTGCCATTAATTTGTCCTTTTTTCATTTCATTCTTCTTTGTTCTTGAGGTATTCTTTCTACTTTTCTACATTGTGCAAACTGTTTCTAGTCCTTGAAAGTCTTTTAATACATTCTTTTGTTCTCTTACCGCAAGACTTTTTCTTTTTTCCCACATGTTGTAGTTCATCTAATTCTTGCTGTTGTCTTTTCTTTAAATAATATTCTTTATTTTCTTGTTTCCTCTTTACTGTTTTTTTGATCATGGTAAGTCTTTTTTAATGATGATGAAGAATATCTGTAATTTTTTTTTTTTTAAAGTAGTATTATTAATATAAATATATAGAAATATACTATTCTATTACTAAACAAACACGTTCTACATAAAAACCAATTAAATGCTTTGTTTTGAAATCACATTGCGTTTGCTGCACTACACAGGTACTACCTGGATAATTGTAGGAGTGAATGAGTAGTGTTTAGGTGTTTGAAGGACTACATGGGCAGTGGACAGGGGATTGTAGTAGTGCATGTATTAGTGCCTGGGTCATTGTATGAGTACATGGGTACTGACTGGATGAATAGAGTACTGCAAGGAGAGTACATGCCGAATTTATAACTACTTGGGTTTTTGCGGAGTGATTGGATAAGGACATGGTGCTGGCTACGTGATTGGAACAGTGCACAAGAAGTGACAGGGTGATTGTTGGAGTGCATAGGTAGTGCTCTGGGGATTGTAGCACTACATGAGTTAGTGCCTGGGTCATTGCATGTGTTCATGGGTAGTGAGTAGATGACTAGAGTACTGCAAGGAGAGTGCATGGAAAATTTATAAGTGCTTGGGTTTTGGCACATTGATTGGATAAGTACATGCTGCTGGCTGGGTAACTGGAAGAGTGCACAGGGAGTGACAGGGGGATTGATGGACTGCACGGGTAGTGCTCTGGGGAATGAAGCACTACATGAGTTAGTGCCTGAATCATTGCATGAGTACATAGGTAGTGACTGCATGATTAGAGTGCTGCAAGGAGAGTGCATGGTGAATTTATAAGTGCTTGGGTTTTGGCGCAGTGATTGGATAAGAACATGGTGCTGGCTGGGTGATTGAAAGAGTGCACAGGGAGTGACAGGGGGATTGCTGGACTGCATGGGTAGTACTCTGGGATTTGTAGCACTGCATGAGTTAGTGCCTGGGTCATTGCATGAGTACATGGGTAGTAACTGGATGATTAGAGTCCTGCAAGGAGAGTGCATGGTGAATTTATAAGTGTTTGGATTTTGGCGCAGTGATTGGATAAAGACATGGTGCTGGCTGGGTGACTGGAAGACTGCACAGGGAGTGACAGGGGGATTGCTGGACGGCATGGGTACTACCTGGGTAATTGAAGGAGTAAATCAGTAGTGTGTAGGTAGTTAGAGGACTGCATAGGTAGTGCTCAGGGGATTGTAGCAGTGCATATGTTAGTGCCTGGGTTTTTGCATGAGTACATGGGTAGTGACTGGATGATTAGACTACTGCAAGGAGAGTGCATGATGAATTTATAAGTGCTTGGGTTTTGGTGCAGTGATTGGATAAGTACATGGTGCTGACTGGGTGATTGGAAGAGTGCACCGGGAGTGACAGGGGGATTGCTGGACTGCATGGGTAGTGCTCTGGGGATTGTAGCACTGCATGAGTTAGTGCCTGGGTCATTGCATGAGTACATGGGTAGTGACTGGATGATTAGAGTGCTGCAAGGAGAGTGTATGGTAAATTTATAAGTGCTTGTGTTTTGACGGAGTGATTGGATAAGGACATGATGCTGACTGGGTGATTGGAGGAGTGCATAGGTAGTGACAGGGAGATTATTGGACTGCATAGGTAGTGCTCAGGGGATTGTAGCAGTGCATGTGTTAGTGCCTGGGTGATTGCATGAGTACATGGGTAGTGACTGGATGATTAGAGTGCTGCAAGGAGAGGCATGATGAATTTATAAGTGCTTGGGTTTTGGCAGAGTGATTGGATAAGGACATGGTGCTGGCTGGGTGACTGGAAGAGTTCACAGGGAGTGACAGGGGGATTGCTGGACTGCATGGGTAGTGCTCTGGGGATTGTAGTACTGCATGAGTTAGTGCCTAGGTCATTGCATGAGTATATGGGTAGTGACTGGAGGATTAGAGTGCTGCAAGGAGAGTGCATGTTGAATTTATAAGTACTTGTGTTTTGACAGAGTGATTGGATAAGGACATGGGGCTGCCTGGGTGATTGGAGGAGTGCATAGGTAGTGACAGGGAGATTACTGGACTGCATAGGTAGTGCTCAGGGGATTTTAACAGTGCATGTGTTAGTGCCTGGGTGATTGTATGAGTTCATGGGTAGTGACTAGATGATTAGAGTACTGCAAGGAGAGTGCATGGTGAATTTATAAGTGCTTGGGTTTTGGCACAGTGATTAGATAAGTACATGCTGCTGGCTGGGTGATTGGAAGAGTGCACAGGGAGTGACAGGGGGATTGCTGTACTGCATGGGTAGTGCTCTGGTGATTGTAGCACTGCATGAGTTAGTGCCTGGGTCATTGCATGAATACATGGGTAGTAACTTGATGATTAGAGTGCTGCAAAGAGAGTGCGTGGTGATTTTATAAGTGCTTGGGTTTTGACAGAGTGATTGGATAAGGACATGGTACTGTCTGGGTGACTAGAAGACTGCACAGAGAGTGACAGAGGGATTGCTGGACTGCATGGGTACTACCTGGGTAATTCAAGAAGTAAATCAGTAGTGTGTAGGTGGTTAATGGACTGCATGGGTAGTGCTCAGGGGATTGTAGCAGTGCATGTGTTAGTGCCTGGGTCATTGCATGAGTACATGGGTAGTGACTGAATGATTAGAGTACTGCAAAGAGAGTGCATGGTGAATTTATAAATGCTTTGGTTTTGGCGAAGTGATTAGATAAGTATATGGTGCTGGCGGGGTGATTGGAACAGTGCACAGGGAGTGACTGGGGGATTAATGGGGTGCATAGGTAGTGCTCTGGGGATTGTAGCACTGCATGAGTTAGTGCCTGGGTCATTGCATGAGTACATGGGTAGTGACTGGATGATTAGAGTACTGCAAAGAGAGTGCATGGTGAATTTATGTGCTTGGGTTTTGGCGAACTGATTAGATAAGTATATTGTGGTGGCAGGGTGATTGGAAGAGTGCATAGGGAGTGACAGGGGGATTGCTGTACTGCATGGGTAGTGCTCTGGAGATTGTAGCACTGCATGAGTTAGTGCCTGAGTCATTACATGGGTACATGGGTAGTGACTGGATAGTAAGAGTGCTGCAAGGAGAGTGCATGGTGAATTCATAAGTGCTTGGGTTTTGGCGCAGTGATTGGATAAGTACATGCTGCTGGCTGGGTGACTGGAAGACTGCACAGGGAGTGACAGGGGGATTGCTGGACTGCATGGGTAGTGCTCTTGGGATTGTACCACTGTATGAGTTAGTGCCTGGGTCAAAGCATGAGTAGATGGGTAGTGACTGAATGATTAGACTACTACAAGCAGAGTGCATGGCGAATTTATAAGTGCTTGGGTTTTGGTGCAGTGATTAGATAAGTATATGGTGCTGGCAGGGTGATTGGAAGAGTGCATAGGGAGTGACAGGGGGATTGCTGTACTGCATGGGTAGTGCTCTGGAGATTGTAGCACTGCATGAGTTAGTGCCTGAGTCATTACATGAGTACATGGGTAGTGACTGGATAGTTAGAGTGCTGCAAGGAGAGTGCATGGTGAATTTATAAGTACTTGTGTTTTGACGGAGTGATTGGATAAGGACATGGGGCTGCCTGGGTGATTGGAGGAGTGCATAGGTAGTGACAGGGAGATTATTGGACTGCATAGGTAGTCCTCAGGGGATTGTAGCACTACATCTGTTAGTGCCTGGGTGATTGTATGAGTTCATGGGTAGTGACTAGATGATTAGAGTACTGCAAGGAGAGTGCATGGTGAATTTATAAGTGCTTGGGTTTTGGCACAGTGATTAGATAAGTACATGGTGCTGGCTGGGTGATTGGAAGAGTGCATAGGGAGTGACAGGGGGATTGCTGTACTGCATGGGTAGTGTTCTGGAGATTGTAGCACTGCATGAGTTAGTGCCTGGGTCATTGCATGAGTACATGAGTAGTGACTGGATGACTAGAGTGCTGCAAGGAGAGTGTATGGTAAATTTATAAGTGCTTGTGTTTTGACGGAGTGATTGGATAAGGACATGGTGCTGACTGGGTGATTGGAAGAGTGCACAGGGAGTGACAGGGGGATTGCTGTACTGCATGGGTAGTGCTCTGGAGATTTTAGCACTGCATGAGTTAGTGCCTGGGTCAATCAAATCAATCAATCAATCAAAACGAGCTTTATTCGATTTTAAACATTAAAATCATAAAAGCAGGCAATTAAAACATATCATCACACATCTAAAAATTACATTGAGACACATTAGCTAAATACAAATTCATAAAAAATTCATTTAACAATAACTATTTTTTACATCCGGGAAATAAAATGTATTATGCTGTACTTAATATACATCATCTCATGTCTATGTTTCTCTCATATATTTTACATCTGGCATTCAAATATTTAGAGATTTTCTGGCTCTTTATACACTTTTTAAAAAACCTACCATAGATCCAATACAGTAATAATTTCCCAACATCTGCAAATACAAAAAAGCAGGGCGACATTGTCTCCACCCCCCGTTTTAATAACAGTAATACCCATCTTCGCCTTTCATCCTTGTAAAATTTGCAGAATAGGATTGCATGAATAGTCGTTTGTGGTGAAATATTATCACAGGGACATCGACAAAGTTTCCTTGACCAGTTGTTAATGTCTGGATGGCTAATCAAACAGTGGAAAGTCCCAAATCTAAAACGCGTTAACATATACCTATCATATCCACCCAATATGCATGTCAAGTATGGTTGAATGTTGTATGTTATAATAATTAATTGATGTTCAACCACCGTAGGTTTATTCATTTCCAAAGTTAACCTATTTTCTTCCAGGTGGGTCATACAAATTTTTTTAAGTTCCTTCCGATTAATACAATTCATATTTTCAGGTAGGGAGAAATACTCTGGACGCCCGATATCCTGCATAAAATTTCTTACATACTTCAACAAGGGAATCTTGCTGGCGTTGTCTAATTTCATTGCATCAGTTATTATTTCCCTATTTAAACCAGTGCTAACAGAGGTCCAAATTCTGTGCCAGAGCAGCACCGGTTGCACCTTAATTAGATCAGAAATATATGTTACTCCTAATTCGCTATGGCAATTAAAAACTGGAGCACTGGCCGGGACTGCCAATATAAATCTTAAAAAGGCATTTTCCAAGTATTGGATCGATGTACAGTCATAACAACCTCAAATACCTGCCCCAAAAATTGCTATACTCACGCACTTAGCATCATAGATTTTTAAAAGAATTTCTGGTGGCCTTTTCCCCAATTTTTGGGTAAAATTAATTAAGGCCGCGGTAGACTTCATAAACAGGAGGCTCCTAGTCTTTATCGCTTGTGCCCAAGACCCAGTGCAATTAAAAAGAACACCCAGGTAACAAAAGGAGTTAATAGATTCCACCCTACTTCCCCCAGCTTGAAAACTTCTGTTCTTATGTTTCCCTCTCCCACAGGTCATAATGAAGCTTTTCTTTGCATTCATTTTTAGTCCAAGGTTGTCTATAAAACTTGTATAAAAAGTAAGAGCCCTCTGAAGACCAATCTGGGTACGTGCCATAAGTACCGCATCGTCGGCATAGAGGAAGGAGACTATCGGGCATTTATTTACATATGGCGGATCCCCAGCGTTTGCCACCAACTCCTGTTCCAAAGCATTTGTGTACAAGGTGAACAGCAGTGGTGCCAAAACGCAGCCTTGCCTCACTCCCTTCTTGACTTTAAACGGCACAGTACACTCTCCCTTGATTCCATACCGAACTTTTGCTGTAGCGCCAGAGTATAGCTCTCTTAAAAACTGAATTAAAATGAGATCAACCTTTAAATCTCTAAGAACGCCCCACAGCTTATTATGAATTACACAATCAAATGCAGCTGTGAGGTCGACAAATGCCAAATAAAATTTCCCCATTTTTGCCTGTGTGTACTTTCCAATTAAAATGTTAAGATTAAGAATCTGCTCGTTAATACCTAGACCTGGTCTAAACCCATACTGTACATCACTCAACATACTTTTTTCTTCCGCCCATGTTTGCAACCGATCTAAAACAATCCTGCCCGCTACCTTCATAAGTGAGTCTAACAAAGATATCGGACGGTAGCATGCAGGATTTTCCCGATCCCGTGCCTGGGTCATTGCATGAGTACATGGATAGTAACTGGATGATTAGAGTACTGTAAGGAGAATACATGGTGAATTTATAAGTGCTTGGGTTTTGGCGGAGTGTTTGGATAAGTACATGGTGCTGGCTGGGTGATTGGAGGAGTGCATAGGTAGTGACAGGGACATTACTAGACTGCATAGGTAGTGCTCAGGAGATTGTAGCAGTGCATGTGTTAGTGCATGGGTCATTGCATGAGTACATGGGTAGTAACTGGATGATTAGAGTGATGCAAAGAGAGTGCATGGTGAATTTATAAGTGCTTGGGTATTGGTACAGTGATTGGATAAGTACATGGTCCTGGCTGGGTGATTGGAAGAGTGCACAGGGTGTGACAGGGGGATTGCTGGAGTGCATAGGCAGTGTTCTAGGGATTGTAGCAGTGCATGAGTTAGTATGTGGGTCATTGCATGAGTGCATGGGTAGTGCTTGGATACTAACTGGGTGATTGCACAATATGGAATCAGTGAATCATTACTCATGTAGTTTTAAAATCACATATTCACTACCTTTGCACTCCTGTAATCGGTGAGGCACCTCTCAATAGTTCACTAAGCATACATACAACTGTATATATAGAATCTGAACACATAGATGAGTCATTACATACTATCTAATTAAGTAGATAAGTACAACATGCCAGAAAGGGTAATATGTGGTGGTTTACTTTTGAGCTACAACTTGACCATTCAATCTACAAATATGCGACATCATTAAATTATACCTCTCAACAGACTTAAGAAAGAAAGGTAATTAACAACACCTTTTATGAGCATTTTTAAAACCACACTTTTATTATTTATCTTCACCTTTGTATCTAAAATTATGTGGCATAATTCAACTATACCTTTGCTAAGACTACAAAAAGAAGCCAAATTAACAGCACCTTATTTCACCATTCTATCTTAAAACATATGGCATCATTTAACTTTACCTTCTGTACGAACTAATAACAGAAACATAATTTTTTGCCACCTTATATGATCATCTTTCAAACAGCACAGTTCTGCTGCATCTTTACCAAAGTATCTATAATTATGCAGTATCATTCAATTATACCTTTGTAGAGAGAAGAAAAATGAAGGCTAATAAACTAAACCTTATATGAACATCTTTCAAACTACACATTTGTACTGCATCTTCAACCAACTATCTATAAATATGCGGCATCATTCAACTATACCTTTGTACAGACTTAAAAAACAAAGCTTAATTAATAACATCAGTAATCATCTTAAAAATACACATATTACTGTACAGACTCTTTTTAAACAATAATCAAGTACAATGAACTAATTCCAATATACATCTCTAGATTTAATAATATATTTCAAACAACACAGTTTTAGAATAATGTCAAATCTTTTTAAATAAACCTCAAAAATGTATAACTCACCTTGCAAATAAATGTGTTGAATGAAAAATCTCACACACTCAGACAGGATTTTCTTTTACACAAAGTCAATATAATGCACCAGACTCAGCAAGGTTAAACCAGTAATGGCATGGGTTCCCTCTCTTTTTCCATACAAATACACATAAACAACAAATGACATTGCTTCCCAGACTTTTTCAAATTGTAAAACACATTTCCATTGGTTACAGATAATAACCCTTATCAACTGACTTCTTCACCCCTTCTGCTTAATGCCACTTTCCATAGCAACAGGTCATGGAACATTCAACTTAACTGACAGATCACAAGTTCACCATATTTTCAAGTTCACCACACAATGTTGCAAATGCAAACAGCAGGTGTGGTTGGTTTTGCAAAACATGACCTTATCCTTTCTACTGTACCTTTCAAACATTTTTTACTAACCAATAAGAAACTTGGGGGCATATTAGCAAGAATGGCATTAAAATTATCGCCGCTTTAGCGGCAGGAAACTGCCGCTAAAGCGGCGATAATGGGCTTGCTAATATGCGTTATAGAATTCAATAGAAGCCCAGGTTAGATGTGCAGGACATCTAACCTGGGCTTCTATTGAATTCTATAACGCATATTAGCAAGCTCCATTATCGCCGTTTTAGCGGCAGTTCCCTGCCGCTAAAGCGGCGATAATTTTAACGTGGGTCTTGCTAATATGCCCCTTGCTTTTTAAACAAAGTAAAATGCACCCTATTTTTGAATGTACAATGTTCTTAAACAGCCAATCAATGCTCTTCTTTCTTAAAAACAGCATCTTCTCCACCATTTTAGATACCTCTCATTCTACCAACTGACTACCTCAGCTACAGACATCTTTTGATTACCTCCAGACATCCCTTCAAGATGCTTTCTGTGTGGATTGTTGGGCACAGCTATGTATTCTGGTGCAAAAGGTATGCTGAACACAGAGGTATTGACAAAGACCTAGCATTGCAAAATGTAGACATTAAATGGATTGGACAGAGAGGATTAAAGTGCCACCAATTGATGCCTTTGGTTAAAACCTTTTTGCATCTCCAAGCCCCTGACCTCATGATTGTGCACTGTGGTGGCAATGACCTAGGCACATTGACTGGGGTAGGTCTGGAATTGCTAATGAAGGACACCTTTTACCAGAATTGATGTTGCTTTTCCCCCAAACTGTCTTTGTATACTCTAACATATGCCAAAGACAGAAATGGAAGTGGTCCAATCAATTTTGTCCTCAGATTGAAAAATCTAGAAAAAGTGTCGATAAAGCTGTTTCTGCTTACCTCAGAGACCATAGGATGGGCTCCATCTATAACAACAATCTTCGTTTCAATATGGATGGCATCTACAGAAGTGATGGAGTACACTTCACTGATGAAGGCAACAGAGTGTTTCTCAACAACCTGAAGCTTTGCATCCGCACTTACATGTAGCTACAACAATCTCCCAATGAAAACAAGGGCTCTTTTTAGAGCCACTCAATAACCCAACATGTAACCTAGGTTTATATAAAAAAATCTTAATTATTTTTGCTTGGAGTCGCGCACCGAGCGCGACTAAAGGAGCCGCGCACCCCTCGTGTTCACACCTTAGGGCCGCACTGGGAGCCGGGCCCCATCGTGTTCACACCATAGGGCTGCGCTGGGAGCTGCGCACCCCTCGTGTTTACACCAGGGGGCCGCGCTGGGAGCCGGGCACCCCTCGCGTTCACACCAGGGGGCCGCGCTGGGAGCCGCGCACTCCTCGCGTTCATACCATGGGGCCTCGCACCCCTTGTGTTCACACCAGGGGGCTGCACTGGGAGCCGTGCACCCCTCGTGTTCACACCAAGGGCCGCGCTGAGCGCCGGGCTAGGGTCGCAACCCCAAATTTTGGCAAAAAAAAAAACCGTCCACATCCATTAATTTATATTCGCCCCGGGGACCCCATCCCCCGGGGCATGCCCAAATCTAGTTATTTATATTTTTTTAAAAAAGAGGAGGGGGGACCACGCGACCCCCCTGCCGGGCCATTTTGGGCCCCGGGGACCCCATCCCCCAGGACCTGGCCTCATGTTTGGAGACCGTGGGGGGAGCCCCAATGCCCCCACGGTCCCGCCGGCTCCCCGCCTCCTGCGGAAGCCAGCGTTGCTTTTGAGCAAGGGGAGCTGCTAATATGCAGCTCCCTTTGCCCAAAAGCAATCCTGCTTTCCTTCATTGCCGACCCTCTTAAGCCCTATCAATTCCTGAAATCGCTATCTCTGTTTTTACCACCTCTGAGCCATCTGATCAATCAGTCACTGCTTACATCGACGGTTGCTAGTGCTTGGAAGCAAGCCAGGGTGGTTCCCCTGCTGAAAAAGCCCCAGCTCGACACTACTAAACCAGAGAACTTCCGACCCATCTCTCTCCTACCCTGGGTTTCCAAGATTTTGGAATCCTATATCAATTCCATTCTCACAGGTTATCTGGAGGAGAACAACTTACTGGACCCCTCCCAGAATGGCTTTCGGCCGGGTCACAGTACGGAATCGGCCCTCTTGGCTGTGACCGAGCATCTGAGGAGGGCCTTAGACGAGGGTCGTACATCGGCACTGATTTTGTTCGATCTCAGAGCCGCATTCGACACCGTCTCCCACCAGATCCTGTTGCAGAGGTTGGGGGAGGTGGGGATCGCTGGCTCTGCTCTTGAGTGGTTTGTTTCCTTTTTAGCTGATAGGACCTTTCAGGTTGCAGTTCCCCCTTTTGCTTCCAAGACACACACCCTCAAACACGGGGTACCGCAGGGCTCAGCTTTGAGCCCAACGCTGTTTAACGTATATGTGCAACCTTTGGCAGCAGTGGCAAAAAGTAGAGGGCTCACAGCAGTGTCTTACGCGGACGACACGCATTTGGTAGTTGCTCTCTCTGAGGACTCAGGACAGGGCTCATGCAAGTTCCAGAGGGATCAAGTTTATATATGAGTGGAAGACTGCCAACTGTCTTCAGTTAAATGCCAACAAGTCCGAGGTCCTGCTGGTCGGGAGAAACACTGAGTTGTGGAGTGAGCATTGGTGGCCTGCCAAGCTGGGCGATGCACCTGCTCCCAAACAGGTGGTAAAAAATTCGGGGACTGTGGGTAGATGTCACCCTTAGCTTTCAGATTCAAACAAAGAAAGTAGCAGGAACCTGTTTTGGCATCTTACGGGGGCTCAAACCAGTGCTGAGGTTTTTTGACCCGGCCATGAGACAGGTAATTGTCCAAGCATCTATTCTGTCAAGACTGGACTACGCCAACTCACTCTACCTGGGAGTTAATAAAGTGGAGATCACAAGACTGCAAAGGGTTCAGAACGCTGCCGCCAGAGCCTTGTTAGGTCTGCCCAGGACATGCCCTACTTCCAATGCTATCCGTCCGCTACATTGGTTGCCTGTAGCAAAGCGCATCGAGTTCAAGACTCTGTGCATGTCTTTTAAAATTTTGAATTCTTCCTCCCCAGACATTTTGGCCAATCTGCTTACACCTTACATCCCCTCCCGCCAACTTCGGTCTATGTGCCAGCATCTGGTGGTGGTCCCACGGGTGAGGAGGGTGCGTGCTGGTGGTCGTTCTTTTGGTGTATTGGCAGCCAGACTTTGGAACGCGCTTCCCACCGTCATTCGTAGCATGGAAAACTATATGGCATTCCGCAGGGCCTTCAAAACGTATCTTTTTCCATCATAGACTGTTGTGTGTTGTTTTTCAGATCTGCTGTTTTTTGTTCAGCGCTGGGACGCCCCTTTGCTGGGGCAGCTGTGCGCTATATAACATAACATAACATAACATTGAAGCAAGAGCAGGTTTCCCTGCTCTCGCTTCAATCAAGGAAAGCAGAGTTTGCTATGACAGGGCGGAAGCCGTGCTCCCGCCCTGTCATAGCAAACAGCAATGTCCCGGGGGTAGGCACCCCGGGACATTGCAGGAGCCGGGCCTTGGGGGTGGCGGTCCCCAGGGCCATCAAGGGCTCCTAGATGGGGGCCGTGCGGCCCCCCTCCCTTAATTTACATAGCCCCGGGGAGGTGGTGGTCCCCAGGGCTTGGGGGTCCGTTACAGACCCCCGCATTTACATATTTAGTGCCCTGGGGAGGTGGCGGTCCCCGGGGTAGCGTGGGGGGGATTGGGACCCCCCCACACTTTTTTTAACAGCCCGGGGAGGTGGCGGTCCCCGGGGCTGTGGGGGGGCCCGGTGCCCCCGCGGTTGTTTGTTGAAGCCCTGGGGAGGTGGCAGTCCCCGGGGCAGCGTGGGGGGATTGGGACCCCACCCATGCATTTTTTTTTCACAGCCCCAGGGAGGTGGCGGTCCCCGGGGCTGCTAGGGCCCCCACGGGCCCCCGCTAATAAAATGGCAGTGCCCCCGGGACCTGGCCCACGCGGGGGCTTTTTTTAAATGAAGCGCAGGAGTCCGCGCTTCATTTTAAAAAAAATAACTTCGGCAGGATTCGCGTCCCCATCGCGATTTACGCCGAAATTATTTTTAAAAAAATGTTTTTTTTGGCCCTGGGGGTCCTTGTGGGGCCCCCTGAGCAGGCCTAGGGGGTCAGGGTGTTTCTACCCTGCCCCCTTTTCTTGTTTTTTAGTGTTTTATGTACTGTTTTCTTGTGACTCGGAGTTACAAGATGGCTGCCAACACTTCCTGGTTTGGAGTGTTGGCAGCCAATTAGAATGAAGTTCATGATCGGGAGGGTTCGCGAACCCACTGCTGCTCCAGATATCGAAACTTTTTCTTTTCTAATTTCTCAGGAACTACTGAATGGATTAAAACCATTTAACAAAAGGACTCTTTCTGAACCAAGACCTACCCAAATTTGGTGTAATTCCGTTCAGCAGTTCGGCCTGTAGCTTTGTCTAAAGTTTCCTATGGAAAATAACATGGGGAAAACACGTTTTGGGACCCCCTTTTTTCTCAGCCCCCGCTTGACGAAACACCCTGAAGCTTTCACGACAGGAGCTGACTGGAGCGCCCCACTAGTTTTGAAAATTTCGCGAAGATTCGTCAACCGGCGCCAAAGTTATTGGGAAAACAAAAAATGCTTTACCTATGGAAACTAGGTCCTAACTATAACTACCTACCTATACTATAACTCGCTCGAAACGCGTCATGCTGCTGACAATCCACAAATAAAGCACGATATTCAATTTATCTGGTGGTCCGTACCTGATTTCTCGTTCAAGGAGGATGTTTCATCAGGATTGTGGTTCTTGATATATATATACATATTATCTACTGGCAGTCGCCAGTAGATAGTTATAGTTAGGACCACGTTTCCATAGGAAAGGCGTTTTTTGATTTGCTTATAACTTTGGCGTCGTGTGTCGAATGTTTACAAAATTTTCCACAAAACTTCTCTTTTTAGATCAGCTCCTATCTTGAAAGTTTGGGGGTGATTCGTCAAGGGGGGGCTGAGAAAAAAAGGGGGTCCCAAAACGTGTTTTCTCCATGCAATTTCCATAGGAAACTTTAGACAAGGCTACAGGTCAAACTGCTGAACGGAATTACGCCAAATTTGGCAGGGAGAAAGGTCTTGGTCCAGAAAGCACACGTTTGTTTAAATGGGGTTAATCCGTTCAGTAGTTTTTGAGAAATATCACATTTTACAAATATCGATATTTGAGAATTCTGACATCTGATTGGCTGAGGCGTTACGAGCACGAGCTTGCGGCTCATTGGCTGCAAACTGTTGAAACTAGGAAGTGTTGGCATCCATTTTGTGACTCAGTTGAAAGGAGTAGGGGAAAAAAGAGAAAAATTGTATAAGAGGGTATAGTAGGAACACTGTGGACTTATTTTAAGCAGTCTGTACGGTGCACAGCCAGGTAGTGTGAATGTTGCGTAGGCCGTGGAAATTACGTCCGCAAAACAACGATGCGCGGTATTGCGGCAATGTTCAGTATGCTGTGGAAATCATATCGGAAAAACAACAATGCGCCGTATTGCGGCCTTCCTTTAATATAATGAGCAGTAATATTTACTTATAATGCGGTGTTCACTTTTATCACGGATAGTGTCACTTTGTTAGAGAAAATGTAATATTATGTGGGAGGGCGTGTTCTCTCCCTGTGCTCGGAGCAAAATTAACGTTTAATTGGCTGAGGTGTTCCAACAACGAGCTTAATGTTCATTGGCTGCGAACCATTGAAAGTAGAAGTATTGCCAGCCATTCTCTCCCCCTCCGCGGAGTAGCAAGGACATCGTATTGGCTAACATGTTCCAAGCAGGACCTTCCAGAGCTTAATGTTCATTGGCTGCGAACCATTGAAAGTAGAAGTGTTGCCAGCTATTCCCTCCCCCTCCGCGGAGTAGCAGGGACATCTGATTGGCTGACGTGTTCCAAGCAGGACCTTCCCAAGCTTAATGTTCATTGGCTGTAAACCATTGAAAGTAGAAGTGTTGTCAGCGATTCCCTCCCCCTCCGCGGAGTATCAGGGACATCTGATTGGGTAACGTGTTCCAAGCAGGGCCTTCCGAAGCTTAATGTTCATTGGCTGTGAAGCATTAAAAGTAGAAGTGTTGGCAGCCATTAGGTTCCAAGTACAAGTTTGCTCCTTATTGGGTGGGAACGGTTCACTGTTGTCAGCCATTTTGTGACGCACTTTAAAGGAGTACAGGGAAAAAAAAGTAGTAGAGGGTAGGGTCGGAACACTATTAACTCTGTACAGTGGTCACAAGGTGGTGGACAGGGACTGTGAAGGTAAAAAATGTTTTTTATATACTTTAAGGGCCATTTATATAATTTGCGTGGGGCCTACAAATCACGGCGGGAAAATAACAGAGTGTGTTGCGGTCTTCTTTTTATAAAGTCAGCGGGTGGGATACTTCCCAGGAGCGGTATTTACTTATAATGTGGTGTTTACTTTTCTGACGGGGAGTGCTACATCTTTGGAGGAAAAATTATAATATGGAGGAGGGGGTTGCAAAAAGAAAGCGCGCTGTTGCGGTCTTCATTTAAATAAGGTTCTGAGTAACCCTGGGCGTAGTTCGCGTAGTCGCGCTACGCGAAGCTACGCGAAGACGTCGGAGCACTTCGCGAGCGTGCGTAGCTGCTTGGCGCGCCCGTTCGCGAT
Source organism: Calotriton arnoldi (assembly GCA_963921515.1). Classification (NCBI taxonomy): domain Eukaryota; kingdom Metazoa; phylum Chordata; class Amphibia; order Caudata; family Salamandridae; genus Calotriton; species Calotriton arnoldi. The sequence continues at coordinate 316,989 of CAWUFW010000337.1, forward strand.
GCGTTTTTCTTGCTCGGGAACGCGTTGTTCGTGTTTGGGACGCTGTTTGCGTGCTCGGGGGCGCGAACTTACCCATGCGGTCGCCTATGGGCGCGGCCATTTTGGTTTTCACTTGTCCCGCCCGTTCGCGATCCCTTATTTCCTGTTCCGGGTCGCGTATAGCGTGCTCGCGATGCGCATGCCATGTTCGGGAACGCGTTGTACGTGTTCGCGACGTTTTTGCGTGCTCGGGGAGAAATATCGCGCGAACTTACCCATGCGGTCGCGATGGGTGCGGCCATCTTGTTTTACCACTCTATGCTATGGTTCTGGGCCTGCTTTTCTATCCTCCCTCAATCTTTGCAATCCTTAGTTTTTTACACTGTTTTTCAATTTTTCTTTATTTCTTACCTATCTCTCTCTCTGCCTAAGTCTATATTTTGCATTTTTTTCTACTTTTTACTGTGTTTTTTTTACTTTTCAACTGTTTTATATAACTTTCTTCTTTAAGCTCCTACTTCTTCCCCTAACTTTATTTTTCCCTTCTAACTTTTCTTTTTCACCTCCTCCCACCCCAGAACCATGGCGAAGGGTAGCAGCAGCGGGTCAAAGGGCAAGGCGCGTGAGCCCAATCGCCGCCTGCCTTGCGGCAGACTGCGCTCCGCAGGGGTGCAAGCCCGCCAGCTGTTTACGGAGGAGGAGGTGGCCGCCCTTGTTTTTTTTATTCAGCGCCACCTCCCCTTGACCTTGGCAGCAGGCGGCAGGCCAGGCTCCGGTTACCCGACCCAGGAGCGTCACCGCCAGTGGGCGAAGGTGCGTCGGGCAGTGTTTCGCTGCTCCGCGGTCCGGCGCACCCATAACCAGCTGGCCCACCGGTGGTCAGACATTCTTGACCGGGAGCAGGACCTGTTGGACCTGCTAGGTGTCGAGGTCATGGGGCTTGGTGAGTAGCCAATATATATAGTAGTATAAGTATTGTGATTTGTGTATACATTTTTTACAAATAACAAGAATAATGCTGCTTACATTGCAGGTAAATTACGTTTCAAAATCTTCTGTGATTGTAGGACACAGGTGCTGGGCGGTACTCTTACTTTTTTGCAACTTTGCGCTCGCTTGTCATTATTATGTAAGAGTTTACTTTAGAGAACTTCAGTTAGGTAATGCTATTGCTAGAGAGACTGTAGTCCTTCCTTTGTCCTCCTGTCAAATAGTGGTGGCTGGATTTGCTACTAGGTTTAGTTACTATTAGTTGATAATTTTTGAGTGGTCTGCGTGACGCATCCTCTGTCACTGAGTGCTGCTTACCCCAGTCCTTAGTAGAACCTTTTGTAGTTTGTTTAGTGAGTGGTACTGGTAAGCTTAGCTTAGCAGTGTCAGTCAGCTGCAGAACATCAGACGCAACCAACCAACAATTTGGTGTATGCATTATGCACTGACTTTATGCATGTGTCCTCCTTCTCATCTATGCATTTTTGATGGAAAAAAAAATGGAAATGCAGGCTTAATGAACAATTGGCCCGCCTGGAATAGGTGGGCTAGGTCAGGTGGTACTTAGGCTTAGTTAGTGTTCTGGATTTTATTTGAATCAATCAGAATGGAACACTGAATTAGTGTTCCCAAATAAGTAGACTGTCCGTGAATCCCGCAAGCCAGTAGTCGATCGGATTAGATAGGTCAATATTATTGCAATTTTTGTTTCCTAAAACGTTTTTGAGCGTTTTTTTAGATAATTTATTTGTTTCACAGCAATCATTAATGTTTGTGTCTTTCTTTTCTTTATTATATCTTACATGATCACTGATCTGCAGCACCCAGGGGCAAGAAGACGGGGTCCGAGTCGGCGGGACAACCACCAGAGGACCGCTCCTCTACCGAGGGCCCTGCTGCTGGTCCCAGTAAGTCCTCCAGTGGTTATATTAACAATTATATTGCCCTAACTTTTACTGGACCTTATTTTTTCAGAACTATTAATTCTGGCTCCACTCCCTAATTATATTTTTTTACAAAAGATTCTTTGATCTTGACTTGACTATCTGTTTCTAAATTCTGGTTATCCCTGCCTCTAAGTTGTAACTACCTCTGCTATGAATGTCTGTACTCTGTACTACTACTATTAGTCTGTCGCTAAGCTTGCCCAGTTTGCATTGCCACTCTTTATTGTACGGTTTTGAATAAAACTCAGATTGACCAATACTAATAGCTCTAGCCACTGAGTCCAGTCCTTTCGGTTGTCCTCTTCTAGGCTTCTTAATCTTGAGGCTTTGACAATTACCACAAACAAAATGCACAACCAGATATTTGACTATTTTTGATAGGATATAGTACATACTACTTGGATTCTGCACAGCCCCATGCAGAACTATGCACAATGAAATAGGATGTTGGTGATGCGAGTTTGGAACTTGGACGTTCCTCACACCTCAGTCAGAAGTGAACCCACAATCCCCTGAACGACTAGCTAGTGTCTCATTAGGTCCCCGAACCCCCACCCGAAGATACCCAATGATTATGATTCCACAACCCAGAACATAACACACTTTCGCTCACTCACTCGTGTAAGTCCACCACCACCACCACACCAAATACCACAGAGTCTATGTGTAAGTTCAAAAGGTTTATTTTCAAATGACAACCTCTGTATGTTGTTGTTCTATAAAATTCAGTGTACTCCAGCCAGCTCCAACAGCAAAATGCATAAGATTAAAACAATAAAAATTGTTGCAACAAGTGCATGATGATATAAGACAAAAGATCTGTGTGAATTCTGGGCGACTCCTCACCGTAGAACGTAGAATTACTGGTTACATGCATCATTCATAAGCTCTGCAAATCTCTGGTTCGTAGAAGGGAATCCTCTGCCTGAGAAAAATGGTGCGTGTTAATGCAAGCATTTGTCAGTCCTGCCAAAAAACTGTAACATGTTACCTATGGCTAAGTAATACGGACTAACGGAACTCCATAACAAAGTGGCTTGTTTTCCGACCTCTTGCACGCAACGCTCAGACAGTAGCTGTATGTGCTCATGTGGGCTCAAAAGGCGTCTTACTGTTACTGCACAACAAGCTGCGAGGTAACATGCTCAAAAGACATGAAGCGAAAAATGGTTGCATGGCTCAGGCTAACTTTGCAAAGAGTAGAGTATAGTATAATAATGACCCTAGGGACCATAATAACACTACTAGTGTCTGTCTACTGACTGTACTCTAGTACCCGATTTGGACTATTGAATGTGATTTATAATAATAATATGTATTAACTTTTTTTCAATCTTGCTAGTGAAAAAGAATAAATAGGGGGAGGTGTACAGGCATCTAAAAATGTGTCATGTTTTTTCTAGGCGTACTACCGACCACCAGTGCCGGTGGGGCCAGCGGCGATGGCGTTGCGGCCATTCCGGAGGGGGCAGGAGATGCAGCACCTGCAGGAGATACAGGGGTGAGCCAGCAGCAGTGGCGGGCGGTGGTAAGTTATATTCATGACTTATTGACATTGCACTAGCTGGAAGGGTGTGTGGAGTGGACTTCACTCACTGTACTGTTGTTGAGACTTATTAGGTATGAAGTTGTAGTGAACATTATACAACGGTTAATAAAGAAGACACCCTTTACTTAGCATGAGCTATGCAGTAGCAATAGCATTACCAGCGTGACTTCATTAACCAATGGCCTCTTATATCTGACTCCAACTCAGCTGTGAAAGTTTTATGGAGGAGACTAAAAGTCAGATCAGATGACCTTGATGGATGTGTTGAACAAAAAGGGAAAGAAGGGTGGAAGGAGGAAGGGCGGGCGAGATTTAATATGACGACTGGCAGAGAAGGATACGTTGGAAGCATGGATAGGTGGCTGATAGGAATCAGATGCATGTGTTGTTGAAGGATGGGTGGGAGGTGAAAGAAGAATGGATGCCTGCCTGGGTGGAAGACACAGTATGGGTGGATACTGTGGATAGCAAGAATCATCAGCGGTGTTTGGGTGAAACTCAAAGCCAAGGCAAGCAACGGAGTGAGTGGACGCATGCGTTGTTGTTGGTGAAACAAAGTAACGTTTGTGGAGAGATTAAGAAGAATGATTGACATTTACTTAGAATGGATGGATGCCTGTATGTATTCATCATAGACAGCATAGGTGGAGACTGTCACAGGATGCACAGTTTTAGGGAATGTTAAATAAACCGTGCCAGCGTACCAAAGCCGATGTAGGGAGGGGCAGGGTGGGGGTAGTAGTAAACAATGTATTACGCGGGCAAATACAGGTAACTTTACTGTAACATACAAATAAATAAAGTGAATTTCATTGTGCGCACTGCACCGCCAAATGCGATGCAGTGTGCGCAACAAAATTAGTTTCATTTATTTATATGTTTACTTACCTGTAATTGGCCGTAATCCATAGTTTACTACCCCCATCCTGCCCCTACCCACGTCACCGCCCGGCCAAACTCCCCGAGTCCCACCAACGACCGCTACTGACCTTATGTCGTTGTCCCATATAAAAGCAACGATCATTGGATCAGATATATAATCTGCCTTTTTGTAGTAGCCAAGGCACTGTGAAATTGAGCAATTGCCCTCCATGTAACAGAGAGAGTATGGCCAGTGCCACCCGTAATAGAAAAATACGAGCTTCCCCACCTGCAAACAGTAGTAAATCAAACTAATGTGACTCTGCGTCATGACTCGTATGTTTGTCTTGGGTTCAAGCATAGATGACCGAGCTGGCAATGCCGGCTACAACCAGGTTATGTCATTTCGCTAAACTAGAGATAAGAAGAACACTGGTGTACTGTGTACTGGTTGGAGTCCATAGTGCTAGTATAATGCCTGAAACTCCCACAAATGTTAGAGGCCGAGGAAGTGGGAGGATAGATAGATTATTACCACAAATGTTATGTACTGTGCTTCTTGCTAGTGCTACTGTGCCATTATGTGTTGAATTAATTTTGTGTTACTGTTTAGGTAAGAGTACTGGTTACAACAATATTTTTTTCTTTCTTTTCCCAAGACAAACCATCGCGGAAGGAGTTGGCAGTCAGGGCCCGGCGCCGGAAACTGGAGGCCATATGCCGGGAGTACCGGCTGCTGGTGGCTCAGGCGGAGGAGGAGGAGGAGGCGGCAGCAGCTGCAGCCTCGTCCGATGCCCCGGGCCCCAGCCAGGCCCCAACTCCAGCGGTACGGCGCCGCGGTCTGATAGCCACCCGCCGCAACTCATTAGCAGCCAGCACTGCTGTCCCCCATTGTGGATGCCACTGCAGGGCATTCCGCAGGAAGATTCTCCTCCGGATGGCACGGCAAGAGGAGCAAATGGAGGAGCGGGTGAAAATCCTGGTGGACAAACACCTCAAAGCCCGCCGATTATAACATCGAGGACCCTGTTGCTTTGCCCCTTTTTATTCCTTGTTTTGGTGGGTGGGAATTGGGCGTTGGGGTTTAGGGACATTCTTTGGACTTTTTTCGTTTTGGACATTGGTTGGGGTTAGGGAGAGGGGTGGGTCAGGTGTGGGATAGTTTATTTTTGTTAGGGTAATAAATTATATTATACTTAAACATACAATGTTAATGTTTTGTGGGGGGTTACTGTTTTACGAATTAACGTCACATTGGTTTCCTTGCTGCTGCAGGGCCGCAGCCAGTGTTTGATTTAAATAATCTGCCGATGATGTATAACAAACAGATAGATGCGGTACCCCTCACTGAGTTATTTGTCCTACTAGTATTCTACCTCCCACCAAACTTATCTTACCTGTGATTGATGATGACTACGTTCGGCACAGCGATGGCTGCATGGTTTCCATAGAGAATGTAGAAGATGCCATGGTTGTGGTGGTAGTAGTAGAGTAGACACTGGCAGTAGCATTTGCTAAAAAAATAAAAAAAGAGACAGTCACTTGCCTGAGAAAAACTGTGGGAGGAGTAGTCGAACGAAGTAAAATACAGTACAGAAGACGACTGCCAAACAAACAATATTGCAGTTGCAACTGCTAAAGTCAAATTAAACATAATGGTGGCGGGGACAGCCTAGTACAAGAAGTTATAAACTGCAGTTGTGCTGTCGAGTGAGTCACTTAACTTAACACAATCGTAATTCGTAACCTTTACTGCTGTGTGGTAGGAGTTTGATGATTAATCCAATCAATGACAGCAATTAATTATGATGTACTACTATTAGCCGGTGACGGCTTGCACAATGCACATAGACTGAGCATGGGTGGCCAAGAAGAAGAAGCTCCTCGCCCTGCCTTGCAATTGAATTAGTGTTGCTTTCACCACATCTGCCCCAGCAAGCGTGTGATCAATTGGTGTACATTTTATGTAGTCACATCACACCTCAATATAAATCACAGCCCGGGGGAAGAGGGTTAGGGTTTGATGAATGGATGGGAAGGGGGGTTTGGGGAAAGGTTTGAAAATGAAAAACAGTACGCAAGGACAACAAAATCAAAGCGCAATCTTGGCAGACGACCATGATCTTATCCAAAAATCAATAAAGGGAGAAAAGGGAAATGCATGCGTTAATGATGATGAAGATTAGATAACTTGATGGTTAATGAGTAGTACTTAATAACTCCTACTAGACAATTAGACAGTACAGGGCACCAGTATATTCTATGCAATTTGCCTTGCCTGTAATATGCCCTCAGAGACCCAAATTCCATGTTGTACTGGGCTTACTTGTAAAGATAGCAAAGACAATTAAAAAACATTTGTAGGGATCAATTAGCAAACAAACACACAACACACAGTCCTAATGATTGCAGAGAAAAAGGATTCAAATTAATTAAAAGATGAATGATGAATGATACTAAAGTTACTGTATTATCATGCTAAAATTGTGGAGTTGAATCTCGTCCTTCCTCTTGGTCCTATCTTCCATGGACGCTCCGCACATCAATCTTGGTGGCCTTCCTGATGCCGATTGGTAAGGTAAATGTGAGTTGTGTCTCCCAGTATAGCAAGCACAGGGTAAAGGCCGGCCTGTAACGTCTAGATGGAAAAACAAAAGGGGTATTGAGAAATCAATGAATAAAAAAAAACATAATTTACGGTGGAGTCCAAGAAGAGAAGAGAGAACACTTTCAGAGTGAGGCGGCTTGGATATATCGTGTAGATTCTGTTTACAGCATTAAGCTACAACAACAACAGGACAGAACAGGCCCACCACAGCACCAGCCCATGACCCAACCTCCATTTACCTTAATTTTTGACATAGCCAGACAAAAGGCATACACAGCAACTTAGCATTTTCCTAATTAAGTGACAAAATCAATGCGCCGCTGTCAGTCATCACTACACTTGACTAGACCACTACATGGACATGTAGGTCTGCTGTGTTTACTACTTTCTTGTTGAATTGTTGTGTTTATGTTTACCTTATGCCACTTCATGAAATGCAGTTAGTCCTTGAATCATCTCCGATCCAACTGAATGACTGCGCGCGAAAAGATAGTATGGTCATCATCATGGTGTGGTACGTGTTGTCCAACTACAACTCAGTCTGTATTGACTCCGATTAAGTCCATATTCCATATTAAAAAATTGCAACAGATATTGGCCTGCACCTGCAGTAGTAGGAGTACAATTTGGTTATTAAACAACAAGAAGGTAAACATTGACTGTCACTGACTTACTTGAGTCACTTTGTAGATTAACTAGTAGAGTAGAGTTCGACTTCATGCACAACATCAACAACAAACAACAGCAATCGCTCAGAGTCTGCAAACATCCAATGCATTCCATCATTACCTGTCTTGCTCTTCTCTTTGGCTGTCAGATCATCAGATGCCTAGTTCTGACATTTTTTTTTTTTTTTGCTGGGCAGTGGCCTAATCATTACTCCAGTCCACATTCATTTTGAGTGTTAGGCGCTGTTTCGGTTTTCGTCTTATTCATCTGTGGCACTTCTTTGTCACAGTTTAAGTTGCTTCCCATGGTCAGCACTGTGATGATGGGCCGCGGCCTGTGTAGTGCTCATTGCTGGTCATTTGAGTTTGCACAAATGTCAGCAAGTTTCTTCGAAGAGTCTCTTGTCTTTCTCTGCCAAGTACCTTCTGTCCTGACAGTGAGGACCTTTGGATGCCTGCTGAGGCTGTAGCCTTCGGACACTGATGAGTTTCGGCTCGAAAACAAAACGGAGGATAGCTATAGTAGTCACGTTTCACTTCTAATGGAGGCGGGACTGGTAAAGGCAACATTTCTTGTACTAATGTCTGGCTTGATGGAAATGTACTTGTGCGAGACAGGAAGATGAAGCAGGACTCTGAAGAGTGGACAGTTAAATGCACAGATGTGCAACTCCAATAGGGAAATAAAAAGAAGACGGTGGTGATGGTTTTGTTGTGATTTGATTTGAACCAGAAAGACAGATACACAGACACATAAAGGAAGGAAGAAAGCAACAATTTGAAAGCCTAGTTGTCAGGGAAGAGGAGCTCGTCCTCAAACTCTGGTGGTTCGGACAGAAGTAGGTCCTGTAACGCACTATTTACGTCATCCAAGTCGCTCTGCTCTTCCTGCTGTGATTCACGTATTTTGTTATCCGGTGGTATAAAGTGCTGATTCATTTTGATCATGGTTAACCTCTCCACGCTTTGGGCCAAGAGACTGGTCCTTTTCGAAGTTACAATGGCACCAGCAGCACTGGAAAACACGCTCAGAAGAGACACTTGCGACAGGGGAAGCGAGATACTTTATCGCCAGCCTGCTGAGCACTGTCCATTGGCTTCTTTTCCCATACCAATACACCAATGGGTTTCCATCCATGAAGACCTCTGTTGGGTCATCCAGATAGGCCTGGACCATCCGCTCAATGTTAAGGGGTGCTCGGATGTGCTCGGCCGGTTTTGCCTTTGCATCAGCACTGGACTTACCATACCCCTGCTGTAGAAACCAATCAGTTGCACATTGTGCTGTGGATGATCCTGTTCTTGATGTTATTGTTGGTGTAGGTGACTGCTGGGAGGCAAATGCACTGCCCTCAGGCTCCAAGTATAACTTGACTCTGGATGCCCTGTAGTACTGGTTATGGCCTGGGGTGGGGGGCCTGTAATTAACAGCCGTTCGCTTTCGAAAATAGTTCCTTCCTTAGCTATCAAAGTTTTGTAGTTGGCAACATCCACTTCCGAAAAGGAATTACTGCCTTGCTGTTCAGAAATACTTTGTACCGTGGATCCAAAATTGTGGCACTAATGTAATGTGGTTGTGACAAAATTTTATTTTTAATCCTTGTATTTTCCGATAAGCGAGCGGCTAAGGTCTCCCCCAAATGATATGCGTCTTGTTTGTCATCCACACCTGCGTACGTTTCAGACACATCCTTCAGCTGTTGCTCTAGCATGTGCAACAATGGGATAGCTTGGCCCATAGTACAGTCCTCCCTGCTGACTTCACGTGTGAAGATCTCAAAAGGAAGTAGCATCTCAGTCAGGCATTTAATGAGGTCCCATTGAGCCATCTCAACGGTCATGCCTCTCACAGTAGGTTCCCCTATTCTTTGCATGACATAAGCATTGAGTGGTATGTACAGTTCAAACAGACGATCAAGCATGTAATAAGTTGAGTTCCAACGTGTTGGCACCTCCTGGATGAGCGCTTTGACTGGCAGTTTATGCTCACGTTGAATGACCCTCAGCTGCTTCCGGGCTTTAAAAGAATGGCTGAAATGTGTGCATATTCTTCTGCAGGTGACCAGTAAGTTGCTGACTTTTGATTCATTTTTCAAAAAGTCTTGAACAACAATGTTAATGCAGTGTGCCAAACACGGGACCCTGAAATAGCCACCATTGCGCATGGCCAAAACTACATTACTGCCGTTGTCCGTGGCAACAAAACCAATCGTAAGCCCTCTTGGGCGCAGCCACTCAAAGACCTTGGTGTTAAACTCTTCCAAAATGTTTGCAGCAGTATGAGATTTCTCCATGGTAAACATGGCTACAGTTGCATGTTTGCGAGTGGCATGAAAAATCTCTGCAGTATCAACACCAGCAGATAGCTGTTCTCTAACACCCACAAAACTGATCCAGTGTGCAGTGATGCACATGTAATCTGTGGCTTGGCAACTGGTCCACATGTCTGTAGTCAGGTGGATACTGTGAACAGCACTCTGCTTCAAGGCCTTTCCTAGCAATTCCAGCACGTCGTGATGTAGTGCTGGAACTGCAACTCTGGCAAAATAGTAGTGGCTGGGAACATGCCATTTTGGGCAGATGGTTGACACAAATTCCACAAAACCCAACCCTTCAACAAAAGAAAAAGGGAGAAGGTCCAGTGCTAACATTTTAGCCAGCTTCGCATTGTACAAACGTGCTATTGGGTGGTTGCGTTCGTACTGCCCCTCACCCCCAAACATGCTGATAATGGTAGGCTGCATGGTTTTCCTTTCTCTTAGGCTCAACGCACTTTTTGGTAGTGCGGACCTGGTACTTCTTGGTGTCTCCGGCTGACTCTTACTCTTGTGCCACTGAGATGTTGCTGAAGATGTGTGCAACGTTAAGACTGCACTGCTGGGGTCAGGGACACCTTGTGTACCACTACCAGAGAGAATGTCTCCCTGTCCTTCCTCTTCCACCGTGATCGGATCTTCTTCTTCTACTCCTTTATCCCCACCAACACCAATGGTTGCAGTTTTTTTCTGTCGCGAAGGTGGTCCTCCCAGCTGATCAAGTGGTGTTTTTTCAGATGGGTCATTTGGCCTCCGGTACCATAGTTTGTACCAAGCTTACCACGACTAACAGAGGTATTACAAATGGAGCATATAGCAATGTTCTCCTCCTTTTCGCTAACCGTAAAGAAGTCCCAAACTGGGGAGCTTAACTTTGGCCTCCTGCTGGAGGTGCCACTTCCAATGCCGGATGATCTGTAGGGTGTGTGTTGAATTTGACTCTGTGCTTCTGTACCACTACCTACTCCTACAGAGGTGGTGGTTGTGCTGGATGTAGGTCGCTGCCGGGCCTTTGCTAATGCAAATATGGAAGCTGTAGGTCGTGTTGGTGTTACCTGTGGAGGTATGCGTGCTACATCCCTCGCAGCGATTTTGGATAGATTAAGAATGTTGGTCTCCATCTCCTCGGGGCCGGGAGTGATGTTCGTGATGACTGGCTCGTCGTCATCATCATCATCATCTTGCTGTTCTACATCGACCTCCATAAGTGTAAGGCTTTCTGGAACCTTCCTTTTCCCTAGCTTGGTCTTGGAACGTGGCTCCCTCTCAGACTCAGTTTGTGGCTTCCAAGTGGCATCTAGATCATCAGAAGGGGGCTTGGCGAAGAACTCGATGGACTACCCCTCCTTTTCCTTGCTGGGGATTTGGAAGACAATGGATCTTCTGAATGAGTGGCTTCTTCTTCTACCTCTGCATGAGGCTCAATTTCCTGAACTGCCCCTACTGCAGGAGGAACAACAACTACTATTGCGGGCGGTGGTTGCGGCTGTTGTTGTTGACCACTTATCTGCTGTGTTTCCTCCTGCGTTGATTGGGTACTACTTTGAGATAGCGATAAGTTTATCTCCGGCTCAGCATCACTGCTTTCCACCATTAGGCTGGCTACCTCTTCCCCACTCATGTGCTTGGGCCTGGGTTGGTGGGTTGGGTCCACTGATGCGGAGGTGCTGCCCCCAGCTTGCCCCCCGGACACCGCTGCTGCAGGCGCAATTTTTTTTCCCCAAAAAGGTATTGGCCGGCACACCAGACTTCAGTGTCACTTGCTTCTTCTGTTCCTTCTTCTTCTCAATAGCAACTTTCTTGGTACTGGAGGACCTGGTACCTGCTTTCTTTGGGCCCATCTTCTTCAGATGTCAGCAGCACTCAGTTGCAGAGATGTCTGGTCAGGTCACACGTCACGTTGTGTGTCCAGCAGCAGGATGTCTGTCTGGAGTGCAACAGGCAATGATGAGAGACACACCTCCTCCTCAGTCTTTGTGCACCTAAAAGCAAAAAAGCCAGAACATCAGTCAAACATAGCACAAATCAAACAAATAGAATATAGAACTTAGTGTGTGGTGGCCTCAATTATTAAATTTCAGAAACTCTGCCAACAACAACACACAGTGTAGCCATTTATGAGACGTTGACAACAAGGCCAGGGCTTTCCTGGCTACTGTACACTCTGGAAGAATAAGAATATTAAAGAACAAAAACTAAAATGTACTGGAGCATGTTTGGCCTAAATTTGTGCATCACGTGGGATGTATTATATAGCAGCATCAGGGAGCTGCAGCTGGCAATGGGGATGGATTTGGAAGCAGTAAAACAAGAGGAAAAATGGAAAGACACGCAGGCCTATGTGGCAAAAACAGCACACTAATAACTACCACAACAAAATGGCCCCCAGAAACATGGTGACTCACAGGCACAAGGCACGGCAAACAATGAACTCAAGCAGGCCTATATATGGGCAGACAAAGGATGCCTTATAAAACAAACACAGCTTTAATGCAAAAACTAAAATCCACATGGCTAAAAACACTTTGGAAAGTTAGACAACCACTACAACAACACAATTATAATTACACAGTACACACGCAAAAAAGGCATTTATTTACCACACCAAATAAGTGAAATAGTCAGACCCTCCAAAAAAACACATTTCGCAATTCAATTGAATCTATTCAATGCCATCCATGGCCTAAATGATGCCAAAATTCCACAGACTACACAGAAACAGTTTTATGCACCCATGGTGACTACCTCTGGGCCTACTGGCATACTGGGCCGCAAGCTTGGAGGCCTATGGCAAAAGCACAGTGGCTGGTTTAACAAAATGGCCGCCGCCCACATGGCCAGGCCACCAAAAATAACAAAAAAGTGAAGACAAAGGACAGGACCAGGCAGTTGGAGACTCTGGGCAACTTGCTACCTCTTGGAAAAAATTGTAAAACAAAAAAAAAATTACTCCTTGCTCAGCAAACTACATCTAAATGACAACCTGAGGAGTTTTTTGTGCAAAATGAACTAAATCAACATTTTCGAGAAGGTTTAATGATGCTCGAGAGATATTGTTCGCCAGATTGTAAATTCTGCGTGTTCAGCATCGCGATCGTCACAAAATGTCGTTATCGCGCGCGCGAAAACGTACATTGAGCGCGCGAAGAAGATAAAAGTGTAAGTCCGCGTTAGTCGCGCAGTGCGGACTTGCCCAAAGTCCGCGAGCTGAACGCCCAGGGTTACTTACTGGCTGAAAAGGCCTATTTATTTAACAAACACCCAAAAAAATAAAATACGCCCCAAAAGCCACATTTTGAAAATCAATCCAATGCCATCCATGGCCTAAATTATGTTACAATTCAACAGACAACACAGAAACAGTTTTTATGCACCCATGAGGATGACTACCTCCGGGCCTACTGGCACACTAGGCCGCAAGCTTGGAGGCCTATGGGAAAAGCACAGTGGCTGTTCACACAAAATGGCCGCCAACACATGGCCAGGCCACCCAGAACAACAAGAAAAGGAACACAAGACAGACAATGCAGGCCTATGGCAAACGCACAATGCCTGGCTTTACAAAATGGCCGCCACCCACATGGCCAGGCCACCCAAAATAACAAAAAGTGAAGACAAAGGACAGGACCAGGCAGTTGGAGACTCTGGAACACTTGCTACCTCTTGGAAAAAATTGTAAAACAAAAAAAAAATTACTCCTTGATCACCAAACTACATCTAAATGACAACCTGAGGAGTTTTTTGTGCAAAATGAACTAAATCAACATTTTCGAGAAGGTTTAAAGATGCTCGAGAGATATTGTTCGCCAGATTGTAAATTCTGCGTGTTCGGCATCGCGATCGTCACAAATTGTCGTTATAGCGCGCGCGAAAACGTACATTGAGCGCGCGAAGAAGATAAAAAGTGTAAGTCCGAGTTGTCGCGCAGTGCGGACTTGCCCAAAGTCCGCGAGCTGAACGCCCAGGGTTACCTACTGGCTGAAAAGGCCTATTTATTTAACAAACACCCCAAAAAATTTAATACGCCCCAAAAGCCACATTTTGCAAATCAATCAAATGCCATCCATGGCCTAAATTATGTTACAATTCAACAGACAACACAGAAACAGTTTTTATGCACCCATGAGGATGACTACCGCCGGGCCTACTGGCACACTAGGCCGCAAGCTTTGAGGCCTATGGCAAAAGCACAGTGGCTGTTCACACAAAATGGCCGCCAACACATGGACAGGCCACCCAGAACAACAAGAAAAGGAACACAAGACAGACAATGCAGGCCTATGGCAAAAGCACAATGCCTGGCTTTACAAAATGGCCGCCACCCACATGGCCAGGCCACCCAAAATAACAAAAAGTGAAGACAAAGGACAGGACCAGGCAGTTGGAGACTCTGGGAAACTTGCTACCTCTTGGAAAAAATTGTAAAACAAAAAAAAATGACTCCTTGATCACCAAACTACATCTAAATGACAACCTGAGGAGTTTTTTGTGCAAAATGAACTAAATCAACATTTTCGAGAAGGTTTAATGATGCTCGAAAGATATTGTTCGCCAGATTGTAAATTCTGCGTGTTCGGCATCGCGATCGTCACAAATTGTCGTTATCGCGCGCGCAAAACGTACATTGAGCGCGCGAAGAAGAGAAAAAGTGTAAGTCCGCGTTGTCGCAGCAGTGCGGACTTGCCCAAAGTCCGCGAGCTGAACGCCCAGGGTTACCTACTGGCTGAAAAGGCCTATTTATTTAACAAACACCCCAAAAAATAAAATACGCCCCAAAAACCACTTTTACCAATTCAAAACAATGCCATCCATGGATGCCCGGCCTACATGATGTTTAAACTTTAAATTCAACAGACACCACAGAAACATGCACCCATGGGTACCTCTGGCTCTAGTCTGGGCCTACTGGCTGAAATTCCAATCAAAGAAAAACAACTAGGCCCCTGCCGAAACTACAGGCCACAACAATACATTTTAAAAAATATGGAAATCCCCCCAAAAATGTAGGTACAAACAAGCCCCAATCAAACAAACAAGTACACCAATTCTCCAACTTACTTGTAAAATCTCAAATCCAAGAGTCCTCAAATCCAATCCAATGATATGATGCAGCAGACAGACACAAAAAGTGATCCTTCCAGCTCCAAATCCAAATGAAAGTGAACAGCACATGGACAAAACACTGGGAGGAGCCTGCTGGACAGGAACAGGAAGTTTGAGAATCAGGGGCACTTCCTTCCTCTTGGAAAAAAGAAAAAGGACTCCTTGCTCACCAAACTACATCTCTAAATGACAACCTGAGGAGTTTTTTGTGCAAAATGAACTAATTCATCATTTTCAAGAAGGTTTTATGATGCTCGAGATATATTCTTCGCCAGATTGTAGTTTCTTCGTGTTCGGGATCGCGATCTTACCAACACTGCCGCCGGAAGTCAGATCGCGCGTCCGAATGACGTGTTCGCGTTCGCACACTCTCGCGGGATCGTGCGGCCGGATTCCAAATCTCGTGGCGCCCGCGAACGGATAGGAAGTCGCGTCGGCGAACGCAGAATCACGGTAGTTCGTTACCGCGCGTGCGAGAACGTATATTGAGCGCGCGAAGAAGAAAAACAGCTACGCTACGCCGCAAATTGCGTAGTGCACGGTAACTTCGCGTTCTACGCGAATCGCAAAGTTACCGCAACTTCGCAAGCTCCGCGAGCGTAGCGTAGTTCACCGCCCAGGCTTAGTTCTGAGTAGGCTACTTCTCGAGAGCAATGTTTACTTATAATGTATAGTTATAGTGCGGTGCTTACTTCTGTCGCGGGGAGTGCTACTTCCTTGCAGCAAAATAGTAGGTGTGGTTGCGCTGCAAAAATTTCAGTCTAGGTTTGAAACAGTTTTTATTAAGCAATCACAAATATACTTTCTTAGGAAAGTGTAGATGTGCATATCAGAGGGGTGACAAATAAAAACGCAATTCATAAAATATCCCTTAAGCATGGCCACACCCTCCCTTTTTTTTGTCGTCTATAGTTTTTAAAAGTGTTGCCCCATATTCTTGTTAATATAAGAGGGCATCAGTTACTTTTAGATAAAGTAGAAAAGAAGTGCTACAAGAAACACTCCCGCACTACATCATCTCAGGTCACAACAACAATAACAAGTAAAAAACAGTTAAACACAAATGACGTCATATTACCTAGAAATGTACGCTTCATCAAACCATTAAATAAAGCACTATGTATATAAAAAAAATTTAGGGACTACTATTTTATAAAATATTAGCAGTGTTACAAACTGTGAGGTAGTAAGTTATCAACGGAAATAACTGTAGTATATGTTGTTAATGTCTCGCACAGATAGATCTCCAACCCCTTTGAAGTACTATAAACTCACAGCATTAAAATGTACAGGGTGCGTTTATAGTATTCCACAGGAGAAGAACAATAAGGAGCACAACAAAAAGTTCTAAATTTTTACAATTTCTATTCTGTAGAAGTCGGGAAAGTTTTGTCGTAGTGCTTAGAGGTCGCTCACTGCTCCGCTAACAGATCACGTACTCCTTTAAGAACATATAGGATAGTAGTAAAATATACACTGCTATTCCTATAAATTCTATAGGGACAACGAGAATAGGAACCACAATAGAGAAAAAGAGAAATACCAAAATATCATTCAAAAATGTAGGGTTTATCAAAGGCATTCAGTAAGAAAGAGTCTTTGCAAACAATCTTTTTTTAAACTGCAATTAAAAAAAATATTCTCACTGTAAAAATATCTCATCAAGTAAGTTATAAAGGTCAGTAAGCTGTATTTGAGATGGTTTACTCCTGGCGGCGACAAATCTCCAATTCCTGTTGTGTGCAAATATGACACTCTACTACAATATAGAGAGTGACACTGATGCCACACAAAAAGGAAAAGGAAAATAAAGTCATGAACACAAAACAAGATCAATAACGAAATACTTTCCAGCGGTGAATATGTTCAGAGCTTCTTTTCTCCGGGTCTTCGAAATCTTTCATCTTCGCGCCAACGGGTCATAAACTCCTCTGAGATCATAATGACTGTGAATATTACAATATACATATTCACACTATATGATCCCAAGGGGGAAACAGAGTAAGAACCAGAAGCTGCTGACGTTATTTATAAATCTTTAGTCTTCACGCCCACGGGTCACCAACACCTCTGAGGTCAAGTATAGTGTCAATATTATAATATACAAAGTGACACTATATGAGCTCAAATGAGGCAGAAAAGGAATAGTGTTTCCTCTATTTTGTCTGTTTCTGAATACAAGCTGCTGACGTTACATATAAATGGCAAAAACAACCAATAACATTTTTTTCTAAATACAAATCTTTAAATATTCACAAATAGCTACATATTATAAATATCTACTATGCCATAATCAAACAACTTACAACTCCGTAATATGTTTTGTTGTCGCAAAAGAAGAATCCGACGCTAAAAAACGGAAGCTGCATCACAGAATGGACACGCGTAAATAACTCGCAAAAACTAAACTAATCGAACAGCGGGTGTGGTTACACTACTATTCCTATAAATTCTATAGGGAGAACCAGAATAGGAACCACAACACAGAAAAAGAGAAATACCAAAATATCATTCAAAAATGTAGGGTTTAACAAAGGCATTCAGTAACAAAGTGTCTATGCAAACAATCTTTTTTTAAACTGGAATTTAAAAAAATATTCTCACTGTAAAAATATCTGATCAAGTAAGTTATAAAGGTCAGTAAGCTGTATTTGAGATGGTTTACTCCTGGCAGCGACAAATCTCCAATTCCTGTTGTGTGAAATTATGACACTCTACTACAATATAGAGAGTGACACTGATGCCACTCAAAAAGGAACAGGAAAATAAAGTCATGAACACAAAACAAGATCAATAACGAAATACTTTCCAGCGGTGAATATGTTCAGAGCTTCTTTTCTCCGGGTCTTCGAAATCTTTCATCTTCGCGCCGACGGGTCATAAACTCCTCTGAGATCATAATGACTGTGAATATTACAATATACATATTCACACTATATGATCCCAAGGGGGAAACAGAGTAAGAACCAGAAGCTGCTGACGTTACTTATAAATCTTTAGTCTTCGCGCCCACGGGTCACCAACACCTCTGAGGTCAAGTATAGTGTCAATATTATAATATACAAAGTGACACTAAATGAGCTCAAATAAGCCAGAAAAGGAATAGTGTTTCACCTATTTTGTCTGTTTCTGAATACAAGCTGCTCACGTTACCTATAAATGGCAAAAAAAAAAAAAAAAACATTTTTTTCTAAATACAAATCTTTAAATATTCACAAATAGCTACATATTATAAATATCCTCTATGCCATAATCAAACAACTTACAACTCCGTAATATGTTTTGTTGTCGCAAAAGAAGAATCCGATGCTAGAAAACGGAATCTGCATCACAGAATGGACACGCGTAAATAACTCGCAAAAACTAAACTAATCGAACAACAGGTGTGGTTTATATAGTTTTTGGTTATTGAGTAGTCTATAGAAGGAACATGCGGCTCCGCCCATTTAGATGTCACGTTTTACAGTTGACATGTGCTCACGTTTTCACTGTTAAACTTGTGCACGTGTTGGGAAAAGTTACAAAATGTGAAGCGGTAAAGGTTTCGATTTCGATCCTCACACGTATAAGCTCCTTAATATGTACATACGTTGGAGACCTTAAAAACTGTTACCCGGTAAACCGTGTCATTTCCTTTCTCGTGACTAAAAACATCTATTAATTGCTGTAATTCTAAATAGAAAACATAAACAAAATATCGTTCAGAATAGAAAAAGAAATACGTGCTAATATTTCTCATCATTATAGTTTTACATTAAAAAAATGCCAGCATTTGTAAAGCATACAGCTACCTCAAGAGAGGTGTCCCAGCGCTCGGGGCGTCGGGAAGATTAAGCAATGTATTGCGCACAGTGACATAGTGGTGGGCTAACATGCCGCCGGAGCCGGGAATCGAACTGTGAACGCTGTTGTTCTAAGTCAGGTATCATAGCTGCTGCGTCACACTTTTTCCACACTTATATGTTAATTAGTGCTAATTAAGTTTTAAACATTGTTAAATTATAACTTATGACAGACTACTGTTACAGTTAGTTTTTCACTACAAAAAATATGCACGTCTTTTTAAAATTTACTTAAAAACAATATAGGTTTCAGGGACATTGTAGTTACAAATTAGCATTTAAAAAACCATTCAAATTCACTGAAAAAACCATAGGTTTCAGGCACGTTATAGTTAGAAATTAGCATTTAAAAAAACCTTAGAAATTCACTGAAAAAACCATAGGTTTCAGGCACGTTATAGTTAGTTGGACATTTCACTCGTACAAAACCATAGAAATTCCACCGTTATAGATGTCATCAGTGATGTCACTGACCATGTCATGAATGATGTAATATGTGACGTCATCAGCAGTGCATTGCGGGGCGCGAGTTATAGTTAGCCCAACTAACTATAACGGGCAAATTTCTCTGGTTTTGTACTAGTGAAATGTCCAACTAACTATAACGTCCCTGAAACCTATGGTTTTTTCAGTGAATATATATATATATACTGCTCCTGATCGTCACCTTTCCTCCGGCGCACTCACAGGTGGGTGCCTCAATCACGGGGGTGTAACCGTGTCTATTTTTCTTGGCTCCAATCCCAAGATAATGGTCCTGAATGAAGAGGCACTCGCGGGGGTGAGTTACAAAGTTTTATTTCTTAAACTCGGACTAACATTAGAGTAGCCCATCGGAGGGCGCCTAATTAACTATAACTATGTGGGTGTGTCAAATGTAGCACAAACCTTTTGTCGAGCCTCTGAAGAGAGCAGCAGCTCAGAAACGCGTCAGGCTATCATCGACATGGCTGTAATTGTATCAGAATGGGGATTTCAGTCTCACCTGATTAAATGCTTTTAAGCGCACTGCTGTCCGAGTGCGTCCTTACCTGCGGGAACTTTGGAGCTTTGATTAAATGCGCGGCAGCCCGGCCGCGAAGGACTGCACCACCCCGTGATCACTGGGGGTCCCGGGCTTGGAATCTTGCCGAGCCCATTATGTGAGACAGCAGGCAATGGGATTTATGACTGTCACGCACTCTGAGGCCCATCGGAGGGCTTTGAAAGTAAAAACCTTAATTATAGTGCACCCATTTGGGGTGAAAGGATTGGGGGACACACTACAAGGACCAGTAGGCATTGCACTCATTGGAGTAGCCCATCAGAGGGCGCCTAATTAACTATAACTATGTGGGTGTGTCAAATGTAGCACAAACCTTTTGTCGAGCTTCTGAAGAGAGCAGCTCAGAAACGCGTCAGGCTATCATCGACATGGCTGTAATTGTATCAGAATGCAGATTTCAGTCTCACCTGATTAAATGCTTTTAAGCGCACTGCTGTCCGAGTGCGTCCTTACCTGTGGGAACTTTGGAGCTTTGATTAAATGCGCGGCAGCCCGGCCGCGAAGGACTCACCACCCCGTGATCACTGGGGGTCACGGGGCTTGGAATCTTGCAGAGCCCGTTATGTGAGACAGCAGGCAATGGGATTTACGACTGTCACGCACTCTGAGGCCCATCGGAGGGCTTTGAAAGTAAAAGCCTTAATTATAGTGCACCCATTTGGGGTGAAAGGATTGGGACACACACTACAAGGACCAGTAGGCATTGCACTCATTGGAGTAGCCCATCAGAGGGCGCCTAATTAACTATAACTATGTGGGTGTGTCAAATGTAGCACAAACCTTTTGTCGAGCTTCTGAAGAGAGCAGCTCAGAAACGCGTCAGGCTATCATCGACATGGCTGTAATTGTATCAGAATGCGGATTTCAGTCTCGCCTGATTAAATGCTTTTAAGCGCACTGCTGTCCGAGTGCGTCCTTACCTGCGGGAACTTTGGAGCTTTGATATATATATATATACTGCAACATTTGCGCGCTATTGTTAACAACGATGCCGCATATCCGGTCCCACAACATTTCAAGTCAGAGCACAACAATGACCTCCAATGTTTAAAATACTTTGCTGTGGCTGCTATTCCCAAACTTCGGAGAGGAGGGGATAGGGAAAGACTGATGCGACAGCTGGAGTCGAGAATGATCCTTGAGCTGGACAGCAAGTCTCCTAATGGGCTAAACAACACTAAGGACCTACATTATTTCCTGTAAGGGCCACGATCTGACCATAAGGTATGATAGGTGACTATACTGCAAAAGGGCATGTGAGTGTTTGTGATGTCCCACTATACAGTTCCTATTATGACTAGATGGTAGAATTACACGTTTGAGTGTGATACTTATTAGGCTGCGCCGCAATTTAAACATGTATCTTACACAATGGTTTTTAATATTTCCATGAGTATAGTTTGTATTAATTGAGTGTCTCACTTAGCACTAGCACTTTAGAGGGTCATTTGACCCATGGTAGCACTTTATAGGCATATAGCACTTTTTATTGATTGGTATAATTTGCACATACTTTATGGCTTGCGCAGCTGGGCACTTCCTCATGATCATGAATGCAACGATATTATCGCAAGAGGCAGTGTCAAATTAATTGCAGCATTTATGCAGACAGAGTATCAGCGGCGAGGTCTTACCATATGTGGTGTAATGCACTTCTGTGTCATTGTTTACATAGTTTTTTGCGATATTTGCACAGTCCGGTTTATGGGCTTATAAACGGTCTTGATGGAGGGTGTCTTATATCTGATGCCTTTTGTACTGTAAATGGTATGCTTTTATTGAAATTTTAACAACGTTTTTTATAGGTACAATGCAATGTCTTACCATATTTATTACAGTATTTATCGCTATGTTTTTACCATGTATTTACAGAGTGCACTTATTTATTTATTTATTTAAGTCGATTTTTGCTGCTTTCAACTAGTATGTGTACATTTAAAAGACAAAACCAATGATCAAGGATTACTATGTGCCAGTATTTCTTCTATGTCTATACATCACGTGGGTGTAATGCACAGCATATTTAAATAACATAGCGAACTGCGTTTCTGTATGTGATCAATGACAAGTGTTGTCCAAAACGCGTCAGAACTGAGGTTTTTGTAAGGAATAAAGAACATTGCCATATCTCCCTGGAGTTCGTGTGTCTCTCTTCTCGCCGGAAGGAGGTTTGGAGAGCCAAGGTGTTTTTCTAATATATATATATATATATATATATATATATATATATATATATATATATATATATATATATATATATCACTGAAAAAACCATAGGTTTTAGGGACAGTTATAGTTAGTTGGACATTTCACTCGTACAAAACCATAGAAATTCCCCCGTTATAGTTAGTTCAGCTAACTATAACTCGCGCCCCGCAATGCACTGCTGATGACGTCACATATTACATCACTCATGACATGGTCAGTGACATCACTGATGACATCACTGATGACATCTCAAATGACATCACTGATGACATCATCCAGTGACTGTGTTTCTGTAAAGTTTAAATATGTTTAATATATATAGGGAAAGGCATATTGAAGAATGAGTGGGTGTATAAGTGTCTGAATGGATGATTTAGTAAGTGAGTGACTGACTCTACAAGTGAGTGATTAAATGTATCTTACTGAATGCATGGTTAGTGACTAAACTGTGTGAATGTCTGTATCCGTCTGTTTGTTGGTGTGTAAGTGGATGCATGGATTTGCGAATAGCTACATGAGTGTCTATATGGGTTATTGATTGGTTCTCTGAGTATCTGTATGGCTGCCTGAGTGTTTGTGTGGGTGGGGTGTGTGTGACTCTGTACATAGATGTGTGAGTGGGTGATTCACTGGGTGCATGATTTCAAGAGTGCATCTGTGATGGACTGCTTGGGTGGGTGAGTGTATGTATGGGTGTGTTAGTGAGTGAATGTATATCTCAGTGGTACATGTGCGAGTAACTACATATGTAAAAGGCAGTATATATGTGTGTTAGAGTATTTAAATGGCTATAAGTGAGAGTGTGTGATAGTGAGAGTGGCTGTATGGATGCGTGTGTGCTTGTATCAGTTATTGTATAAGAGCGTAAGAATGTGCTAGTATTTGTATGAGTAAGTGAGCTGGTGTGTGTATAACTGTATAGGTGAGTAAATGGGTGTGTGATTAATTTTTTGCATGACTGACTAGGTGTGTGAGTACCTCTATGGATGAGTGGCGGTGTGTGAGTGTTTATATAGGTGTATGAGTGCATATGATAGTCCTGTACTGAGTGACTGTAAGTATGAGTGACTGTACGGGTGAGCGAGTGGATGTGTGTGTAGACCTAAGAATCAGTGAGTGGGTATGTAGTTTTTGGTGTTGGAGTGTCTGGTTTTGAGAATGGCAGTCTGTAATTTAGAGTGGGTGTATCAAAAGTTATATTAGGGTGTGAGAAGATGCATGAAATTATCACATGGATGATGTCATCAGTGATGTCATTTGAGATGTCATCAGTGATGTCATCAGTGATGTCACTGACCATGTCATGAGTGATGTAATATGTGACGTCATCAGCAGTGCATTGCGGGGCGTGAGTTAAAGTTAGCTGAACTAACTATAACAGGGGAATTTCTATGGTTTTGTACGAGTGAAATGTCCAACTAACTATAACTGTCCCTAAAACCTATGGTTTTTTCAGTGAATTTCAAAGGTTTTTTAAATGCTAATTTCTAACTATAACGTGCCTGAAACCTATGATTTTTTATGTGAATTTCAAAGGTTTTTTAAATGCTAGTTTCTAACTATGCCTACAGAGGTAGGACATGTGAAGAAAGAAGAAAAAATGCACAGAAAGAAGCAAAAGATGTGCAGAAAGAACCAACAGAGGAGCAGAAAGAGGCCTTGTTGCAAAATCATCCTGTGCCCACAACGTTTTCAGACGGGTACTGGTGGTAACTGACTCTGACTAACCAGAGCCAGTGCTATGCTAAAAGACACTTAGAATACAGTGAAAACACCTACATACACTAGGGAACACTATGCGTTGGGGTACCCCTGTGATTAGCATGACCTCCTCTGCAAGTCCCTAGTACATAATAGGGCAGGGGATTAAAACTACCTCTTAAAACGCGCTACAGGGCGCGTTTGCACAGTGGTGAAGGGAGGGGGCCTGAGGTGACATGTGTGCAAACGCGCCCCGTGGCGCGTTTTAAGTTGCAGGATTAAGTCCCCTTGAATCCTGAGGGTCCCTGGGGCCCAACTAGCCCCCCAGGTACCTACAGTTAGGACCACAGAGCTGAGTTGCAGTGAGGCGTTCCGAGGCCACGCACCTTTTTTCACCTCTCTGCAACGCAACTCTGTTGTGCTTACTGAATGTTCCTGGTGGGCTAGTTGGCCCCCAGGGTCCCTCAGGATTCAAAGGGAATTAATTCCCCAACTTAAAACGCACCACAGGGCGTGTTTGCGCACATGTCACCTGAGGCCCCGCCCCCTCTCTTCACCACTGTGCAAACGCGCCCCGTGGAGCGTTTTAAGTTGGGGGATTAGGTCACCTTGAATCTTGAGGGTCCCTGGGGCCCAACTAGCCCACCAGGTGCTTCCAGTAAGCACCACAGGCCTGCGTTGCAACGCCTGTAACAAATTGTGCAGTTGTGTTTAGGTAGTGAAGAGGGTCGTGCTGGGGGTAGTGTTTTAGGGTTTAGGGTAGTGCAGTGGTGTTTGTGTAGTGTAGGGAGTCGTGCTGGGGGAGTGTTTTAGGGTTTAGGGTAGTGCAGTGGTGTTTGGGTAGTGTAGGGGGTCGTGCTGGGGGTAGTGTTTTAGGGTTTAGGGTAGTGCAGTGGTGTTTGGGTAGTGTAGGGGGTCGTGCTGGGGGTAGTGATTTAGGGTAGTGCAGTGGTGTTTGGGTAGTGTAGGGGGTACTGCTGGGGGTAGTGTTTTAGGGTTTAGGGTAGTGCAATGGTGTTTGGGTAGTGCAGGGAGTACTGCTGGGGGTAGTGTTTTAGGGTTTAGGGTAGTGCAGTGGTGTTTGGGTAGTGTAGGGGGTACTGCTGGGGATAGTCTTTTAGGGTTTAGGGTAGTGCAGTGGTGTTTGGGTAGTGTAGGGGTTCATGCTGGGGATAGTTTTTTAGGGTTTAGGGTAGTGCAGTGGTGTTTGTGTAGTGTAGGGGGTAGTGTTTTAGGGTTTAGGGTAGTGCAGTGGTGTTTGTGTAGTGTAGGAGGTCATGTTTTAGGGTTTAGGGTAGTGCAGTGGTCTTTGGGTAGTGTAGGGAGTCGTGCAGGGGGTAGTGTTTTAGGGTTTAGGGTAGTGCAGTGGTCTTTGTGTAGTGTAGGGGGTCGTGCAGGGGTAGTGTTTTAGGGATTAGGGTAGTGCATTGGTGTTTGGGTAGTGTAGGGGGTCATGCGGGGGGTAGTGTTTTAGGGTTTAGGGCAGTGCAGTGGTGTTTGGGTAGTGTAGGGGTCGTGCTGGGGGAGTGTTTTAGGGTTTAGGGCAGTGCAGTGGTGTTCGGGTAGTGTAGGGGTCGTGCTGGGGGAGTGTTTTAGGGTTTAGGGCAGTGCAGTGGTGTTCGCGCAGTGTAGGGGGTCGTGCTGGTGGTGGTGTTTCAGGGTTTAGGGCAGTGCAGTGGTGTTCGGGCAGTGTAGGGGGTCGTGCAGGGGGTGGTGTTTCAGGGTTTAGGGCAGTGGTGTTCGGGCAGTGTAGGGGGTCGTGCTGGGGGTGGTGTTTCAGGGATTGGGGCAGTGCAGTGGTGTTCGAGCAGTAAAGGGGGTCGTGCTGGGGGTGGTGTTTCAGGGTTTAGGGCAGTGTAGTGGTGTTCGGGCAGTGTAGGGGGCGGTGCAGGGGGTGGTGTTTCAGGCTTTAGGGCAGTGCAGTGGTGTTCGGGCAGTGTAGGGGGTGGTGTTTCAGGGTTTAGGGCAGTGCAGTGGTGTTCGGGCAGTGTAGGGGGTCATGCAGGGGGTGGTGTTTCAGGGTTTAGGGCAGTGCAGTGGTGTTCGGGCAGTGGAGGGGGTCGTGCTTGGGCTGGTGTTTCAGGGTTTAGGGCAGTACAGTGTTGTTCGGGCAGTGTAGGGGGTCGTGCTGGGGGGAGTGTTTCAGGGTTTAGGGCAGTGCAGTGGTGTTTGGGCAGTGTAGGGGGTTGTGCTGGGGCTGGTGTTTCACGGTTTAGGGCAGTGCAGTGGTGTTCGGGCAGTGTAGGTGGTGGTGCTGGGGCTGGTGTTTCAGGGTTTAGGGCAGTGCAGTGGTGTTCGGGCAGTGTAGGGGGTCATGCTGGGGCTGGTGTTTCAGGGTTTAGGGCAGTGCAGTGGTGTTCGGGCAGTGTAGGGGGTCTTGCTGGGGCTGGTGTTTCAGAGTCTAGGGTAGTGCAGTGGTGTTCGGGCAGTGTAGGGGATATTGCTGGGGCTGGTGTTTCAGGGTTTAGGGCAGTGCAGTGGTGTTCGGGCAGTGTAGGGGGTCGTGCTAGGGGTGGTGTTTCAGGGTTTAGGGCAGTGCAGTGGTGTTCGGGCAGTGTAGGGGGTCGTGCTGGGGCTAGTGTTTCAGGGTTTAGGGCAGAGCAATGGTGTTCAGGCAGTGTAGGGGGTTGTGCTGGAGGTGGTGTTTCAGGGTTTAGGACAGTGCAGTGGTGTTCGGGCAGTGTAGGGGGTCTTGCTGGGGTGGTGTTTCAGGGTTTAGGGCAGTGGTGTTCAGGCAGTGTAGGGGGTCTTAATGGGGGTGATGTTTCAGGGTTTAGGGCAGTGCAGTGGTGTTCGGGCAGTGTAGGGGGTTGTGCTGGGGTGGTGTTTCAGGGTTTAGGGCAGTGCAGTGGTGTTCCGGCAGTGTAGGGGGTCGTGCAGGGGGTGGTGTTTCAGGGTTTAGGGCAGTGCAGTGGTGTTTGGGCAGTGTAGGGGGTTGTGCTGGGGGTGGTGTTTCAGGGTTTAGGGCAGTGCAGTGGTGTTCGGGCAGTGTAGGGTGTCGTGCTGAGGGGTGGTGTTTAAGGGTTTAGGGCAGTGCAGTGGTGTTCGGGCAGTGTAGGGGGTCGTGCAGGGGGTGGTGTTTCAGGGTTTAGGGCAGTGCAGTGGTGTTTGGTCAGTGTAGGGGGTCATGCAGGGGGTGGTGTTTCAGGGTTTAGGGCAGTGTAGTGGTGTTCGGCCAGTGTAGGTGGTCTTGCTGGGGGTGGTGTTTCAGGGTTTAGTGCAGTGGTGTTCGGGCAGTGTAGGGGGTCGTGGTGGGGGTGGTGTTTCAGGGTTTAGGGCAGTGCAGTGGTGTTCCGGCAGTGTAGGGGGTCGTGCAGGGGGTGGTGTTTCAGGGTTTAGGGCAGTGCAGTGGTGTTTGGGCAGTGTAGGGGGTCGTGCTGGGGGTGGTGTTTCAGGGTTTAGGGCAGTGCAGTGGTGTTCGGGCAGTGTAGGGTGTCGTGCTGATGGGTGGTGTTTCAGGGTTTAGGGCAGTGAAGTGGTGTTCGGGCAGTGTAGGGGGTGGTGCAGGAGGTGGTGTTTCAGGGTTTAGGGCAGTGCAGTGGTGTTTGGGCAGTGTAGGGTGTCGTGCAGGGGGTGGTGTTTCAGGGTTTAGGGCAGTGCAGTGGTGTTCGGCCAGTGTAGGGGGTCTTGCTGGGGCTGGTGTTTCAGGGTTTAGTACAGTAGTGTTCGGGCAGTGTAGGGGTTCTTGCTGGGGGTGGTGTTTCAGGGTTTAGGGCAGTGCAGTGGTGTTCGGGCAGTGTAGGGGGTCTTGCTGGGGCTGGTGTTTCAGGGTTTAGGGCAGTGCAGTGGTGTTCGGGCAGTGTAGGGGGTCATGCTGGTGTTTGAGGGTTTAGGGCAGTGCAGTGGTGTTTGGGCAGTGTAGGGGGTCGTGCTGGGGCTGGTGTTTCAGGGTTTAGGGCAGAGCAGTGGTTTTCGGCCAGTGTAGGCGATCGTGCTGGGGCTGGTGTTTCAGGGTTTAGGGCAGTGCAGTGGTGTTCGGGCAGTATACGGCGTTGTGCTGGGGCTGGTGTTTCAGGGTTTAGGGCAGTGCAGTGGTGTTCAGGCAGTGTAGGGGGTCGTGCTGGGGGTGGTGTTTCACGGTTTAGGGCTGTGCAGTGGTGTTTGGGCAGTGTAGGGGGTCGTGCTGGGGCTGGTGTTTCAGGGTTTAGGGCAGTGCAGTGGTGTTCGGGCAGTGTAGGGGGTCATGCTGGGGCTGGTGCTTCAGGGTTTTGGGCAGAGCAGTGGTGTTCGGGCAGTGTAGGGGGTCGTGCGGGGGGTTGTGTTTCAGGGTTTAGGGCAGTGCAGTGGTGTTCGGGCAGTGTAGGGGGTCTTGCTCGGGGTGGTGTTTCAGGGTTTAGGGCAGTGGTGTTCGGGCAATGTAGGGGGTCTTGCTGGGGGTGATGTTTCAGGGTTTAGGGCAGTGCAGTGGTGTTCGGGCAGTGTAGTGGGTCTTGCTGGGGGTAGTGTTTCAGGGTTTAGGGCAGTGCAGTTGTGTTCGTGCAGTGTAGGGGGTCGTGCTGGGGGTGGTGTTTCAGGGTTTAGGGCAGTGCAGTAGTGTTCGGGCAGTGTAGGGGGTCGTGCAGGGGGTGGTGTTTCAGGGTTTAGGGCAGTGCAGTGGTGTTCGGGCAGTGTAGGGGGTCGTGCTGGGGGTGGTGTTTCAGGGTTTAGGGCAGTGCAGTGGTGTTCGGGCAGTGTAGGGGGTTGTGCAGGTGTTTCAGGGTTAGGGCAGTGCAGTGGTGTTCGTGCAGTGTAGGGGGTCATGCTGGGGCTGGTGTTTCAGGGTTTAGGGCAGTGCAGTGGTGTTCGGGCAGTGTAGGGGGTCTTGCTGGGGTGGGATATATGATTAAACAACTACTGCCTAAACAACGACTTCCTTAACCACGAAGGCTATACCACGAGCAATGCCAAACCACTACATTATTAACAACGAGTTCCTTAACCACGAAAATGTTTCATATTTAATGGCTTTCCAGAATCAAACATTCATAAAGCTTCAGTAAACATTTTTTTTATTACAATGTTCTCATTTTGTTGTTCGGTCTTATAATATATGTGCATTTCTCCAGTAAAACAATTTTTTTTTTTTTAGCATAACACAAATTCACTCTTCAGAATTTAGATGATGTCGTATAGCTACCATAGACTCAAACCGCCTGAACAAATGTTTCCTTCTTACATGCATAATAATGCCTGCATGGTCTTCCGATGCTTTCCGCGCCTCATTCTATCTTGGTAGGAACAGATGCCTGAAGGTCACCTTCGTGTGCTTGCTTGATTTTCAAAAGTATTGACTGAATGTCCGGAAGTTTGTACTGATAATCGTTGTTAATGACATCTTCAATGTAAGGATGACACGCAAGTTGCTCGAAAGGGATAGGTTCCCTTATCAACTGAGCCCAGTTCAAGGAAGATATGCGGTAACTGCTTAAAAAAAGTGGCATCTTTGTTCTGCTCACTGAAATATCTTTAGTTGTCTCCTTTATCACTTGTTCCTAGCGAGAACACTGTAAACAGAGCTGACAGGGAAATGAGGGTCTTATTTGTGCTTGAAATAATAACTTCACTCCCTTGATGGTCCTCTTTTGCTGGGTGCAATTAGTCAATTAGCTAAAGAGACTTGAGTAACTCGCCATTCAAAGGCCTCATCTGCCAGGAGCGGGAACCAATCTGGAAAGGCTTGTCATTGTAATTGCAATAGTGCCATCTATTGGCCAGTCACGAGTTTTTTTTTCTCGTGGATTAGGAAAGTCGTTGTTCGAGTAAGTCGTAGTTAAGGATGTAGTGGTTAAGGATGTCGTTGTTGTTTAGGATTCGTTGTTCAGGTCAGTCGTTTTTAAAACTTCGTTATTAAGGCTGTTTCCCGCTGGGGTGGTGTTTCAGGGTTTAGGGCAGTGGTGTTCGGGAAGTGTAGGGGGTCTTGCTGGGGGTGATGTTTCAGGGTTTAGGGCAGTGCAGTGTTGTTCGGGCAGTGTAGGGGGTCTTGCTGGGGGTAGTGTTTCAGGGTTTAGGGCAGTGCAGTGGTGTTCGTGCAGTGTAGGGGGTCATGCTGGGGATGGTGTTTCAGGGTTTAGGGCAGTGCAGTAGTGTTCGGGCAGTGTAGGGGGTCGTGCAGGGGGTGGTGTTTCAGGGTTTAGGGCAGTGCAGTGGTGTTCGGGCAGTGTAGGGGGTCGTGCTGGGGGTGGTGTTTCAGGGTTTAGGGCAGTGCAGTGGTGTTCAGGCAGTGTAGGGGGTCGTGCTGAGGCTGGTGTTTCACGGTTTAGGGCAGTGCAGTGGTGTTCGGGCAGTGTAGGGGGTCGTGCTGGGGCTGGTGTTTCATTGTTTAGGGCAGTGCAGTGGTGTTCGGGCAGTGTAGGCGGTCGTGCTGGGGCTGGTGTTTCAGGGTTTAGGGCAGTGCAGTGGTGCACGGGCAGTGTAGGGGGTTGTGCTGGGGCTGGTGTTTCAGGGTTTAGGGCAGTGCAGTGGTGCTCGGGCAGTGTAGGGGGTCGTGCTGGGGGTGGTGTTTCAGGGTTTAGGGTAGTGCAGTGGTGTTCGGGCAGTGTAGGGAGTCGTGCTGGGGCTGGTGTTTCAAGGTTTAGGGCAGTGCAGTGGTGTTCGGGCAGTGTAGGGGGTCATGCTGGGGCTGGTGTTTCAGGGTTTTGGGCAGAGCAGTGGTGTTCGGGCAGTGTAGGGGGTCGTGCTGGGGGTGGTGTTTCAGGGTTTAGGGCAGTGCAGTGGTGTTCAGGCAGTGTAGGGGGTCGTGCTGCGGGTGGTGTTTCAGGTTTAGGACAGTGGTGTTTGGGCAGTGTAGGGGGTCTTGCTGGGGGTGATGTTTCAGGGTTTAGGGCACTGCAGTGGTGTTCGGGCAGTGTAGGGGGTCTTGCTGGGGGTAGTGTTTCAGGGTTTAGGGCAGTGCAGTGGTGTTCGGGCAGTGTAGGGGGTCATGCTGGGGGTGGTGTTTCAGGGTTTAGGGCAGTGCAGTGGTGTTCGGGCAGTGTAGGGGGTCGTGAAGGGGGTGGTTTTTCAGGGTTTAGGGCAGTGCAGTGGTGTTCGGGCAGTGTAGGGGGTCGTGCTAGGGCTGGTGTTTCAGGGTTTAGGGCAGTGCAGTGGTGTTCGGGCAGTGTAGGGGGTCGTGCTGGGGGTAGTGTTTTAGGGTTTAGGGTAGTGCAGTGGTGCTTGTGTAGTGTAGGGGGTTGTGCTGGGGGTAGTGTTTTAGGGTTTAGGGTAGTGCAGTGGTGTTTGTGTAGTGTAGGGGGTCATGTTTTAGGGTAGTGCAGTGGTGTTTGGGTAGTGTAGGGGGTTGTGCTGGGGGTAGTGGTTTAGGATTTAGGTTAGTGCAGTGGTGTTTGGGTAGTGTAGGGGGTCGTGCTGGAGGTAGTGTTTTAGGGTTTAGGGTAGTGCAGTGGTGTTTGTGTGGTGTAGGGGGTCGTGCTTTTGATTTTCTCAGGAACTACTGAACAGATTTACACCATTTAAGCAAAAGGCACGACACTGAACCAAGGGCTACCTCTTTGCCAAATTTGGTGTAATTCTGTTCAGCAGTTCGGGCTGTAGCTGCGACTAAAGGTTCCTATGGAAAAATGAATGGGGGAAACATGTTTTGGGACCCCCCTTTTTTCTCGGCCCCCGCTTGACGAATCACCCCGAGACTTTCAGGATAGGAGCGGACCGGAGCGCCATAACAAGTTGGAAACTTTCGCGAAGATTTGTCAACCGGCGCCAACGTTATTTCAAATAGAATGTTGCGGATTTCCTACGGAAAATAGGTCCTAACTATAACTATCTACTGGCGACCGCCAGTAGATAATATATATATATATATAAATCGCAAAAAACGCGCTGGCTGCGCGGATCCGGACGATAAAAAAAAAAAACGAAGCGCGGACTCCCGCGCTTCGTTCTTAATTGGCCCCCGGGTGGGCCAAGTCCCGGGGGCATGCGGGGGTTTATCATATTTATGATGGGGGGCCTCTAAGGCCCCCCCAAGCCCCGGGGACCGCCACCCCCCGGGGCTATAAAAAAATAATGGTGGCGGGGGCACACGGCCCCCCCGCAGCCCCGGGGACCGCCACCCCCCGGGGCTTCTTTTTTTAATTTTGAAATTACCTGTGTGGGGGGGGCTCGAGCCCCCCACACGCCCGAGACCGCCACCTCCTCGGGGCACTAAATAATAAAATGTGGGGGTCCGTTTAGGACCCCGAGCCCAGGGACCACTACCTCCCCGGGGCTTGTCACAGGATGGGAGGGGGGATGCGCGGCCCCCTCCTGGAGCCTGTGGTAGCCCTGGGGACCACCACCCCCCAGGGCCGGCTCCTGCAGTGTCCCGGGGTGCTTACCCCCGGGACACTGCTGTTTGCAATGGCAGGACGGGAGCCTCGCGGCTCCCGTCCAGCCATTGCAAACTTGCTTTGCTTCATTGAAGCGAGAGCAGGGAAACCTGCTCTCACTTCAATGAAGCAAAGCAGATTGCTTTTCCATAAGGGGAGCTGCATGTCAGCAGCTCCCCTTATGGAAAAGCAATGCCGGCTCCCGCAGGACGCGGGGAGCCGGCGGGACCGTGCGGGGATTGGGGACCCCCCCACGGTCCCCAACCAGTGGCCAGGCCCCGGAGGATGGGGTCCCCGGGGCCATTAGTGGCCCGGGAGGGGGGCCACGCATCCCCCCTCCCCAAAAAAGGAATTTTTATTTAAAAAAAACAAAAATAACGTAAAGGCCGGCCCCGGGGGATGGGGTCCCCGGGGCCTTAAATGGCCTGAGGAGGGGGGCCAAGCAGCCCCCTCTGAATATTTATTTAAAAAAACAGTGGGCATGCCCCGGGGACCCCATAGAGGCCCAGGGAAAGGGGGCCACGCGGCCCCCTTCCGGTTTAAAAAAAAAAAAAGTAAATCCGCAGGCCCCGGGGGATGGGGTTCCCGGGGCCAAAATTGGCCTAGGGAAGGGGGGCCACGCAGGCCCCCCCAAGCCCCGGGGACCGCCACCCCCCGGGGCTATAAAAAAATAATGGTGGCGGGGGGCACACGGCCCCCACGCAGCCCCGGGGACTGCCACCCCCCGGGGCTTCTTTTTTTAATTTTGAAATTACCTGTGTGGGGGGGCTCGAGCCCCCCCACACGCCCCGGGGACCGCCACCTCCTCGGGGCACAAAAAAATAAAATGTGGGGGTCCGTTTAGGACCCCCGAGCCCCGGGGACCACCACCTCCCCGGGGCTTGTCACAGGATGGGAGGGGGGCTGCGCGGCCCCCCTCCTGGAGCCTGTGGTGGCCCTGGGGACCGCCACCCCCCAGGGCCGGCTCCTGCAGTGTCCCGGGGTGCCTACCCTCGGGACACTGCTGTTTGCAATGGCAGGACGGGAGCCTCGCGGCTCCCGTCCTGCCATTACAAACTTGCTTTGCTTCATTGAAGCGAGAGCAGGAAACCTGCTCTCGCTTCAATGAAGCAAAGCAGATTGCTTTTCCATAAGGGGAGCTGCATGTCAGCAGCTCCCTTATGGAAAGCAATGCCGGCTCCCGCAGGACGCGGGGAGCCGGCGGGACCGTGCGGGGATTGGGGACCCCCACGGTCCCCAACCAGTGGCCAGGCCCCGGAGGATGGGGTCCCCGGGGCCATTAGTGGCCCGGGAGGGGGCCACGCAGCCCCCTCCCCAAAAAAGGAATTTTTATTTAAAAAAAAAAATAACGTAAAGGCCGGCCCCGGGGGATGGGGTCCCTGGGGCCTTAAATGGCCTGAGGAGGGGGGCCAAGCAGCCCCCTCTGAATATTTATTTAAAAAAACAGTGGGCATGCCCCGGGGACCCCATAGAGGCCCAGGGAAAGGGGGCCACGCGGCCCCCTTCCGGTTTAAAAAAAAAAAAAAAAAGTAAATCCTCAGGCCCCGGGGGATGGGGTCCCCGGGGCCAAAAGTGGCCTAGGGAAGGGGGGCCACGCAGGCCCCCTCCCATAGAAAGAAAAAAAAAAGACCGGCATCGTGCCGGAGGCCCCGCCCCCTCCCTGCAGCAGTCTGCAAACGCGCCCCCTGGCGCGTTTGCAGAGGGGGAATGAATTCCCCTTGAATACTGGGGGTCCCTGTGGGCCAACTAGCCCACCAGGAACCTCCAGTATGCGCCAGGGGGCTGCGTTGAAGAGAGGTGTACAGAGGCCACGCCCCTTTTTACACCTCTCTGCAACGCAGCTCTGTGGCGCTTGCTGGAGGTACCTGGTGGGATAGTTGGACCCCAGGGACCCTCAGGATTCAAGGGGACTTAATCCCCCAACTTAAAACGCGCCACGGGGCGCGTTTGCACAGTGGTGAAGGGAGGGGCTTCAGGTGTCATCAGTGATGTCATTTGAGATGTCATCAGTGATGTCATCAGTGATGTCACTGACCATGTCATGAGTGATGTAATATGTGACGTCATCAGCAGTGCATTGCGGGGGCGCAAGTTATAGTTAGCTGAACTAACTATAACGGGGGAATTTCACGGGTTTTCTACGAGTGCAATGTCCAACTAACTATAACTGTCCCTAAAACCTATGGTTTTTTCAGTGAATTTGTAAGGTTTTTTAAATGCTAATTTCTAACTATAACGTGCCTGAAACCTATGGTTTTTTCAGTGAATATATATATATATATACACACATAAATTCTAGTGAAAGCAGAAAGAATTACCTTCAACCACCAAAATTGAGTACTCAATAAATATCATACAGAGATAGCAGGGTCTTAGGTAAATCCTGCTTATGTGAATGCACGGCCTTTTTGTCTAAAAGGAGAAGAGTCTGAATTAATGATCAATTAAACAGCTGTGCGGGACATGGACAATGTGTGAGCCACAATCTATTAGCCCTAGAGAAGTCTCATTGAGGAGTGGGTCCTGCCGGGAGAATGACCGTAGGCTGCTGTAGGAAGAGGAGAATTAGGGGCATATTCTCAAGGAACTATCGCCGAGTTAACGGCACTTTATCTCAGCCAAAGTCACAATAAAATTATCGCCCCATTCACAAGCTGGTGCTAACAGCCGATACCACCAGTTTACTTGCGAAAGCATCCGGAAAAAACATCGCCACAGATGACCCCAGCAACTATCGCTAATGAGATGCAGAGTAGGCATTCCCGAGCAAAAAGCTGCAACAACACCACACCTCAACATTCTCAGCGACCAGCCACATCGGCGGTAAGACCACAAAACAGGCGATAAGGCACGTTAGCAGCAGGAAATTACCACCTGCTCCGACCTGGTGTAAAGTCGGACGACAACCTGCACCATCAAAGGGAGCCCAGCCCAGAGCCACACATGAAGAACAACAGATGCCATGGAGCCACTCACCATGCATCCCGGAGCCCGAGAGGGCAACAACACCCACCGCCACCACCCCCAGGACCGCCACCCCCCGGGCTCCCCCGGACCACCACAGAAGCAGCGCAGACAAAGACAGCGGACCTTCAGGAAATGCACCAGCCTCACAGACCTAACACCAGACAACGTCAATGCCCACTACAGGCTCAAAAGGACAACCATCCTCCGCATCCTGAACATCATTGCCCACAGGCTGAGGGTACCAACACAGCGGACAACCAACATCCCTCCACAGACAAAGCTGCTGGCTGTGCTGCACCTGTTGGCCTCTGGTACCTCCCAACCAACAACCGCCAGAGTCGGAGTAGTCACCCAGCCAGCCCCATCCAAGTTCCCCACACCTGTCCTGGATGCCATCATCAGCTTGTTCCCTGCTCAGCTCTTCAGGTGCCACTATCTCAGTGCACCACAAATCATGGACCATTCTGCGTGCATGTTGGGTGAACACTGTACTTTCTCCGGCAACCACCATGATGCTTCACAGTTGTTTCTGTTATGCTGGTGTTTTCTGTTTCCGCTTTCATTGTGATCACTGTTCAAGTTGTTGCCAGCACCAACGACTCCATGAGGGCTGGCTTACACTCACCCCACACACATCCAGCACATGCGTCACTGTACATGTGACCATGCCAATAAAGGTGTCGAATGCACGTGCCCGTAGCCAGTTCAACGAACTATCTGAGTGTGTCCGTGTGCTCATGATGTATGCATTTGTGCCCCGGGCACTACAACATTACATTGTGCCGTCTACAGAGGATGCAGCCATGTCACCGCAGGCATCGGGTGGGACATTGCACATGTAGCTTTGTCATCCCCCACTCAATACGTAAGGGGAGTGGACTGGGCCGGCGTACGCCAGTCCAGCGTGGGGGTGTGGATGATCATCCTGTGGCTCTGGGTGTGGTTCAGTACTGGAAATGTGCAAAGGCATGTGTCTCTGTCGCAGTGTGGGTCTCCATTGGGGAGTGTAGGTGGGCCCTGATGGGACTTAGACACCCACGTATGTGATCTAGTTCGGCTTCCATGAGGTAGTGCCCCACCCGCAAATGTTTGGCCACCCCCTTCTGGTAGTCTGACACCTGGCCTTGGAATGTGATGTGTGCTTCGGTGGGCTGCTGGGAGCCAGCCGGGGTGGTGGGTGCATCCAGCTGTGCTGTCTGTGCAGGGGGTGGGGTATCCTCGATGCAGCGGTGCTGCCCTGCTCCTGGAGGTCGATTGCCTAAGATGTCCATGGACTGTTGTGGGGCATAGGTGTCGGAAGTGTGGTGGTCCTCTTCAGCATCACTGTAGAGTTGTCTGGTCTGCTCTGCTGGAGGTGTTCTTTGTCCCTCTGCAATGTGAAGGGGAGATGCTTGTTGACATTGTGTTGGCATGTATGTTGCCACATTGTTCAAGTTTACATACAGACTTCATGACAATGTACATTGTGACTGTTTGGAAGGGGCGGACTATTTGATGCGGGACAGTGGACATTTGGACTACATGTCGTAGGTGAGGTTGTACACGTACATTTGCATCTCACAGTTTCCTGCTATGTCAGATGTGATTGGCCATTTTCTAAGCACAGGCGGACCCAGTTGCATCCTCTGTTCTGCAGTGTAGGTGTTGGACTGTGTTCCACATTGTCGTCCATGTGGGTGTGCTCTCATTGCTATGTGTGTGTGCTGCATTGTGTGGGAGTCGCACCTGCAGCTGTGATTTTGCTGCCTCTTATCCCTTGGAGGCGGTGTGCCTTTGGCTTTTGTGCTTTTGAGGTGCTGTGATGTTGGCGACTTGGGTCATTTGTGCTCTTGGACGGTTTTTGTACTCTTGTGCATTGTTTGTCTGCAGATGTGTTGTTGACATCAGTGGTTGTTTGTGCAGGTGGATGTGTCAGAGTGTGACCTGCTCCTTTCCGGATGTGGTCCACACTCAGCCACCTCAGTCTCGTCGCGTGCACAGTGTCATGGTGATTGTACTTCAGCCATGCTGCTGGTCATGTGGTGTCACTTGCATTGTCAGTGTGGCTCTCACATACGCATCTTTGCTGTGTTTCGCACGGGTGCATGTGTGTGTTGTGTAATTGGTGATGTGTGGGGTGGGACCCCTTTGGGTACATGGTGAGCGGGGGCCTACTTGATGTTTGTATGTGTGCTGCAGTGTGCCACGGGGATCAGGGACATGACCCAGGGTCATTGTGGGTGTGCGGTGTGCTACACGTCGTTGTGCATGTGTGCCATTGTGCCCGTCCCCCCATCCCCACAGTCCCTGTTCTTTACTCACCCTGTTGCTGTTGTGTCAGGTCATGTCGAGCAGTGTCCGGACTCCCGACTCCTTGCACAGTCTCCACACTGATGACTGTGGCCGCCATTTGCTCCAGCTCCTCCTGTGGCGCAGGACTCCCACCTCCATTCGCCGTTGCTGCCTTCCTGTTGGCAGCGGGTTTCTGCTTGGTTTGGCTTTTCACATCGTGCCAGCGCATCTTGGCCTCCTCGACACTCCGGCTGCATTCACGATGGAATGCCATTTTTCCGTCTGTGTTGCCAATGACACAGTGGAGGTGACGGACAGTTGTTGTTGGTGCTCTGTCACCTCCGTTATGACGATCCGGTTGTCATGCGTACTGTACCCCGTCTTCCTCTTCCTCTTCTCCTTGGCCTTCCCCGACCCCG
This sequence comes from Calotriton arnoldi, assembly GCA_963921515.1. Taxonomy (NCBI): domain Eukaryota; kingdom Metazoa; phylum Chordata; class Amphibia; order Caudata; family Salamandridae; genus Calotriton; species Calotriton arnoldi. Next base: position 354,744 of record CAWUFW010000337.1, read on the forward strand.
AGGTTCCTTGCTGGTGGTCTGTGGGGCTTGTGGGGTTCGCGTTGACCTGGGCACTCGTTCCGGCTGCCTCCATGTTGCTGCGCAGTTTATTTTGTTTATGGTGTGTTTTTCTTGTTCAGCTTTTATAGTGCATTTTCCCGCATGACGCGTGGGGATTGCAGGCCTGTCGCTGGTCATCGCTGATTTTTATATCGCGGTTGGCCTCATCGCAACTTTATTCGCGTTTCGCATTTTTGCAGCGTCGCGTTAATTTTAACGAGGTCATTTGACGCTCTATCGTAGGGCTATCGCATGGTGCCGCCAGGTTGGGAATACTACGTTAACACAGCGTTGTTTTCCCGCGATAGACTGCGATGTGCAACATTGCGTTAAGCTAAACTTGCGGTGGTTATCACACGTTCTTGAGATTATGCTCCTTAACCTCTTCCGTGCTCATGACGGCCCCCGGCCGTCATGAGTCACGGTGGGCGTGTGCTCACGACGCGCGGGGGCCGTCCGAGCCACGCCCGCGATCGGAATGTCCAGCACCTGGGCGGAATTCCGGCCGCAGCGAAGCGGTTAAAGCGTTAGGAGGAGAGAGCATGAATAAACCGTAGCGTGGCTGTGTGGGCAGACCGCTAAACTTAAAGGAGCTGGAGCGGTGCTAATAATGCTTGCACACCAGGCATCACAGGGCTACGGGCAGTAGTGTTTGAGTCAAGTGACGCGTCTACTGATGATGTTGGTTTAAAACCGGGCTTAGGCCAATTAAGCTAAACTGAGGAGGGACCAGCAAAAGGTTCACTCCATGGGGGAGGTGCAGCGACCATAATGGGAAGGAGAAGTGGGCCATGGTACAGGCAAGAAGAGGTGCTTAAATAAAAGTGAAAGAGACGGTGATGTAACTAAGCCAATCAAAATAATACCCAGAGGCAATTATTGGAAAAAAATAACCCTTACTTATAAAAATAACATTTATAATAATACAATTAAATTAAAATAATTATGAATGAAGCAAAACAAGGAGCCTATTGCCCATGACAAGGCAATGCATGCGTCATTAGGTGCACATAGCATGGAGATAGGGCGGCAGCAATGTGAACGGGTGAAGTGAGAATAAGAGGTACAAACAATTAATGGAAAAATATCAGGAAAGTGAATAGAAGACATTGAATTAAAATAAAATTGATGATAAAGATGGAGACATGCTTAAAACAACACTACAGTGTAAGCAAGTATCCGGTGTCACATATGTACTGTGGATGATATCAGTATATATCACATGTAGCAAGAACTGAAAGTAGCGCTTTCAGGCAGTGGGTGCTACCAGGGTTCACACACAATTAGTCAGGACCCAATCTTTGCTATGGCACTGCCTATCCAGTGGTTTCACCCAGGAACCACCTATTATTAGGTAAGTTTTCTAGAAGTGAGATAGGTTGGTGCCCACGATGAGCATATAAAATCCCAGGGTAATGAAATCCCAAATTCTGGATTCATGTTATTGATACAGGAAGTACAATACTATGTGGTTATAATCTTTTTTTCTTCTCTATTTAAATGCAAGTGAAAACAAAGACAGCCGACACGTGTTTCGCCCAAAAGCCCTGAGGACCAAGGGCTTTTTCAAGGCAAGCTGTAACCGTTTCTGATTGTAAAGTCTAAAGTTGTGTGGAGTAGTCTATAGGATGCGTGGAGTAGTCTCTGTGGTCCGATCGCGATCGGACCACAGAGACTACTCCACGCATCCTGATCGGGGATGCCTCATATACAGATTGTTCATTGTTATGAATTTATGTTCCATGGGCAGCTGCTCCTGTGCAGGCTGCGCATCAGTAGCTTCACAATGTAGGTGTTCCGAGTGGGCCCTTGGCATAATCAGGGGCACCAGTCCTCCCTGGGTTTACTCCTAACACCTATCACTGTTCATCAGGACAGATGGGCAGGATTCTTTATGGGTATTGTAGGGTATGCAGCAGTCTTTTTGTCATTTTCCAAAGGAACTTGCTTTAATGGCTGATCTATCCCGACACAGTGACAAATCTAAGATATTATAACATTCACTTGATAAGGATGAAAAATCCTAATAGAAAATACCAGCCATCTTTGAGACTCAAAAGATTCACAAAGTCTCATGGCTTGAGTGAGTTTCACTGTTTTTTCAATGTGAGTGCTTGTCAGTTACTAGTGCGTAGATTTATAGTTGTGAGAGCGAGCAACAGTGAGACCGATCCTGCTTGGGCTATATGAAACCATTTTTTTATCATTTGGGACAGCTGAGGGTCATGACAGCTAATACAAATTCCCCCCTCCCTCTTTCCAACATTGCAGTGACATTATGAGTTATGGGATGAAGGATATTAAAAGCTCTTGCAGATTTGCTTCTCAGCATCTGACTTTCTCTTTCCCCTGCCTAGTCAACATATACTAGAATGTTTGCAAAAAGAGAGAGAGGCAGAGACTGTTGATTAGGACATTGTGATGTTGAAAACAATGGTCCTATATCAACATATATAGTGTGGTGCTGTTCTATTGTCTTCAGTGGACCTGTCAACATTCTGTTTCACTAATATAACTTTTAATGGTGGACCGTTCTGATTAGGTTACTCTGCACTGAATACCTAGGAAATATAGATTCCAATTGTGTCAGCAATTAAATGTGGTAGTCTATGTCTTATCTATCTACTGCTTTACAGTGTGTTCTTTGTCGCCTATTCCATGCTGTTTATCACCCTTGGGAATTGAATTTATAAGTTTATCTGCACTCTCTTACCATATGCTGTGCATTTCCTTCTATATTTGGGTTCATTTTTTTTATAAAAACATATTTCTTATTTTAACTTATAAATAATTCTATACATTGAAATAATTATTACATATTTATGCATCTAAAAATATTTATTTCTATTATTTCATCCTTGTTGCTGCAGGTTAATAAGTTTAGCAGACAATATGCCAACAAAACCACAGAAGACAAAACAATTGGCAGGGGGACTTAAAGAAAATATTCAATCTATAGTACACAAACCCTCATGTAGAAGTGTGCAAACAAACTGGATTGTGGTTAAGAGAAGTCAAGCTTCTAATAAAAACATGATAAGGAAAAACACAAGTTAGGAAGTAAGGTGTTGTGAGACTCAGCTACCAGCAAAATCAACAATGGTTCCAGGTAGACTAGGAGTATTCAATAATGTGTCCAAACATAGAAATGCAGGCACTTCTGCAAGAATCAAGAAATTTAAAGAACTCTGTAAAAAGTTCTTTTACAATAGGGTAGTAAACTACATTATGAAGTCAATGAAGCATGCAAGGAGGAGACTTGTGATACATAGGCAGAAACAGTTTGTAGACACTTGCAGAGAAGTCATTTTCTCTAAAGAGGAACTTTTCATTCTTATAAATAATAGAATAAAAATGTTAGCTAGGTTAGTGAGTTCACTGAAAAAGAAGTGCTGTCAAAAGCAGAACATAAACTGGTCAAACTGTTGTGCCACCTTTTTTAATGGGGAAGGCTATTTTAAACAGCATACTTTAATTTTTGACACTAAAGTAAACTTTGACATTGTCAAGTTTAAATATGCTCAGATATCAATATATAAGAAAACCTACACTACTATCTGCATCATTGTTCATGAAGGAAAGCCCATTACATCACGTCATTATACAGTCTATTTGAAAAATATGTCAGGTTGGACTAAATGTAATCATACTGGTCTAATATTCAAAGGGTAGTTACCAAGGAACTTAACAAATTCCTATCTATTATTTCTGGAACCATGGTTCAAGAAACTATAACATTTATTGTATTAGAGCTAGTTTTAAAGATATCAATTTTGAAAGTATTGTGAATTCATGTTGTCATTCGGCCTAGATAGGTGACGACCAGTATAGGCTTGTACTTTTTTTCAAAAACAAGTTCTATTGTTAAAGCTATGATATGCTGCTATTTGCACAGGGCTCTCACTGACCTTTTCTACTGTCTGAAAACGCTTCGGCTAATGCACATCTGATGCCGCCGGTCAGGATTAAAAAGATGAACTGGGGGGGGAGGAGTTTTACTTTTAACACCATCAAGGAATGGAATTCCCTTCCCCTATACCTCAGAAAAATGTCCCCCCTTCTCGAATTCAGGAAACAACTGAAGGCCTGGCTTTTTCAGTAGTAGTAGCACTAAGCACAGTATGTAGCACTGGAAGCGCCAAGACACCCGAGGGATTTGTGCGCTGTATACATTTTTATTAACATAACATAACAATACTAGTAGTTTAGGACAGTATATGCATTTGTTCAGGATTTCTTTTTATTTTGTTAAATACTAGTTGAATAAAATTGCAGGATAAATGATGTCCGCCATGTAGTGAACTATGGTATCTGCTCTTTACTGTTTAGATACTTACAAGTACAGCTTTAATGATTTTTTATAGTCGTTAGGATTTTTTTCCTCACACTTACATGAGAACGAATAGTTCTTTGAAGTGTTTGGAGTGCTGAAAGTGTGCAGGTACTCACAAGTGATGAAACAGCCCACAAGATAAAATAGCACACCCTGAGAACAAAAACATTCTTGTTGAAACAGCTCACAAGATAAAATAGCACTCCCTGAGAAAAATATATATATTTGTAACTTGTTTTAATGATAGCCATTGTGGAGATTTACAAACCAACTAAAAAAACTTGTTTTACAAATTTCATGATACTTTGAAAAAATGTCATAATAGTTACATTTTTTGCCATGTTAAGAGTACTGAGATATATTTTGAAAAATGTAAATCTAAAATTGTGTATGTCTGTTTAGGACATTTTTTTAATTCCAGTATACAATACAACAATTTGGGCCTCATTAGGATGTCGGTTGGAAAGCCTCCGACCGCAGGTTGGATGCTTTCCAACCAACATCCCTAGTTTGACTTCCGACTGCCCGTAATATGAATACGGCAGTCAGAATTCAAACCAGCACTTCATTTCGGCTGGCTTCCGATGGGCTCAAGGAGCCCGTCGGACAGTTGGAAACCCTCCCTAATCCCCCTACGGACGGCGTTTTGCCCTCAGGATTATGATGTTGGTTCCCAACAGACTTTTCATGTCAGGCTTTCCGGCATGAAAAGACTGTTGGAAAGTGACTTTGGGGGCCACTAGCAGGGTCCCTTTCTCCCTGCAGCCTCCAATTGGGGGCCAAGTGGGCACCTATGGTGCCCCCCTGTAAATTCCTGCATCGTGTGACAGGCACCGTGAGGTGCCTGCCACACATTGCGGGGATTTCCACAAACTCCCATTTCAATATGGGAGCTTGTGCTCCTGGCAGAAACCGTTCGTAGCACAAACTCTCATAGAGAAATGGGAGTTTTGCAACCACACCATGTGCGGTCACCTCGTAATGCAGTGTTCGGAACCACCGGACTACGGTCAGTCAGTTCCCACACTGAAACGGTGTTGGCTGGACTCAAGTCTGCCCAACATCGTAATTAGGGCCTTATTATGCAATACAAGAGGAAATGCTTTTTTACGGTACATATACTGAAATCAGTGATTGTAAGTTAGAATGCCAAAATAGTCAAATACAGGTAAAATTGTCTCTTAAATACTTTAGAAATTAAATACTCTAAAAGAAGATCAACATCATCCGTTTGATGATGATGGTGAAATGCCTGTAACATGGTGTGTAACTCTTAGTTTATGGAAAAATTATGTAGCTTGTTCTTAAAACGGAAGTACAATTTAATACTTATACAGAATATTATGCAAACTCTATTTGTCATATTGTTATGAAGTGTTCACAAGCCACAACAGTGCATTTCCAGCTAAAAAAGTGTTAGTTAATGGCGCTCTCTCTTCCTCACTGTGGTGTACATTAGACACAGACACAAATGGGCACATTTACAAAGATGGCACACAATGCAGTGCAACAACCAAAGTTGCTGCACTGCTTTACATGAGTGAGAGAGTGCAAATATGACATATCTACTAAGATATGGCACTGTCCTGCTCTCTCCCTGGCGTTAGTGCAGAAAAAGGCTGCCTACCACTATGCACACACCTTTGCACCATAGTGCAAAGGAGTCTGTAGTATGTACCATAGCTTTTGTACTTGCAGAGTACCATTCCACTATGCCTTGAGTGAGTTTAAAACTTTCCCACTTTTGATGTGTGCTATAGAGTGCAGCATGAATGTAAGTGGGAAGAGTTTAGGAAATAAAAGCAAGACATATGAAACAAACATTTCATAGCTGTAAGCAGTTAGAAACCCCGCTGTTGGTGCAGAATATTCTAATAGCGTTCTAGCCTACCATAGGTGGGTATTACAGCCATTAAAGTTGCACTAATTTGTAATGGACCTTTACTTTTGCACAGGTCATTGATATTAGAGTGGGTCTTTAAAGGTTAGTATATACTGGTACACAAGCTAGATATCCACCAGCCCAGGGTTCCAGGGCCCATCCATCTCTTCCCCATCCCAACACTGAGAGAATAGAGGAGACACCATACATGCAGTCGCCCTTACTGGAAGGGAGAGGGGGGTTGTTGGATGAACAGAAATGGCCCAAGTCGGGGCACCTTAGGAAGTCGGATACCCCTAGTGGGGCACTAAATGAGGAATGCAACCAACATGACAAAACTTCCCATTCTTGCTACCTTCCAAGGAGAGGGATAGTGCCCAATGCAACCCAGATTTATAGACCATCGCTCTCGAACCAGGGCCAGATTTTCCTTTCCCAAGTTCCCAAAGTAGCTCAGGGTCATAGGGAAGACCAGGATTCCCTAACTAACAAAGCCATCTATTGGTTTTGGAATGTAAAGAAGTGCTATTCAGTCATTAGGAGCGATATTATGAGAGCCTAGCGGACTGAGTCCCCGGGCAATTCCTGCAACCCAGTGAGAGTGGTTTTCTGTCCATGGATGACCACAAAATATGCAGTGCTAATACCCAAATCCACATTAAATATAGGGACAGTCTAGAAGCCCAATATAATAAGATTAATAGCCCAGGGATTGAACTGGCATAGCGGGTTGGGAAATGTTGATTGACCTAGTAAACCCGCTACTCTGGAAGCGCCTGCATTATAGCCAATCCAGGGGGCCAGGATTTATAGTATCAGAGGCCATGGAAAGCGCAAACCCTTGGGTGGTTGATGAGGGTCAGAGAGCATCTAGATCTAGAGCAATTAGCACTGGAGGGGGTACTTACTCCCTGCAACCTGATAGCACACCAAGACTGCACTAAAAAGTTAATCAAGATTTTGTCTTCGAATGTGGCTGGGATAGGCTCAAGCTGTGAGATATGGACTGGGGACAGTTTATAAATGAGTATAACATCTGTTTTCTCCAGGAGATGTGGAACACCACCTCAGTCACTAGAAAGAGGTACACTTCATTTTGCGCCCAGGCAATCCAGTCACTTAGGGGAAGAACCTTGGGGGTGTTACTGATAGGGGTAAAAACAGATCTGCAATGTTCAATAAGAGTCTTACCAGTCACATCCCCAGATGTATTGGCAGTAAGGGTGGATTTCCATAATGGCCATTCCCTGTTCCTATTTAATGTGTATAACCGGGTTGAGGGTGGAAACGAGGAAAAAAAAGCTATAAGCATTGTAGAGGATTTCCTCACAGAATACAAGGGGAAAGGAAAGGTAATAGTTGCAGGCGATCTAAACTCCCCCTTTGAACCTTTTGTGTCTTCCGACCTAAACCTAACAGCCGAGCAGGATTCAATTTGGAGACCTCCCAATAGTGAAGTGGACACCGAGGGTGGCACAGCTACTTTCTTTAACTCTAAAATAGTTTCTTAGAGTAGACACTGAGGGCAGACATACATTCAACAGACCAGGCCGCACTATTCATATTGATTGGTTCACTGATAGAATATCGACGCCCAAAATATCCCCATACACAAATATCGAGTCATAAATATCGATGTCAAAAATATCAACATCCTATATTTATAATGGTAAGTATAAAAATATCGGGAAAAAAATATCGATGTAAAAGAAATCGATGTACAAAATATCAATTTTTTTATAAATGTAAAAAATAATGTTAAATATTTTAAATAATAAAATTATATTTGGATTTAATATACATTTTAACAAATATATGAAATAAATTTAATTTAAATAAAATTAAACATACATATATAAAATGTAATATATATATATATATAATTACTTTAAAACAAATAAACTATTAATTTTAATTTATTTTCAAATTTTATAACTATATAAAAATTTACTAATAAATATATATATATACATACACCTATAACATAAAATCTAATAAAAAAACATTATATTATAAATTAAAACATAAAAATATTTAATAGTCTTTAAACTTACATTTTGCACTCCATTGAGTGCGACAGTAGGGAAAGTGTTGGATAGCGGAGGGGTAAGAACGTCTTTTCCCACTCCAGTGAGTGCAACAGTAGGGAAAGTGTTGGATAGGGGAGGGGTAAAAATTATTATTCCCACTCCAGTGAGTGCAACAGTACAGAAATTGTTGGATAGCGGAGGGTTAAAAATTACTATTCCCACTCCAGTGAGTGCAACAGTAGGGAAAGTGTTGGTTAGCGGAGGGGTAAAACTTACTATTCCCACTCCAGTGAGCGCAACAGTAGGGAAAATGTTGGATAGCGGAGGGGTAAAAATTACTATTTCCACTAGAGTGTGGGCAACAGTACGGAAAGTGTTGGATAGCCGAGGGGTAAAACTTAATATTCCCACTCCAGTGAGTGCAATAGTAGGGAAAGTGTTGGATAGCGGAGGGGTAAAACTTACTATTCCCACTCGAGTGAGTGCACAGTAGGGAAAGTGTTGGATAGCGGAGGGGTAAAAAATAATATTCCCATTGGATTCATTTCTTAATTTAAAACAAACAGAATCTCAACTACAACACAAAAGATTTTAAAAAACAAAAAAAGAAAACATATATAAAAATATTAAAAATTTACAAGATAAAAACATATTATTATGTTAAAAAGATCTAACAAATTCCTAGAAACATTTTTTGTTTTAAAATGTAAAAATTATTTACAAACAAATAACTATTTTACTAGAAATTATTTATAATCAAAAACATTAATTACTACATAAATGTAATCTTTTTTATTTCCTACCCTATAACACCACACAATTCACAACACGCATCTAAATTTTAAAAAAAATGTACCTCCATAATTAACATAATTAATTATCAATTAAAGTAATATAATTAATTAAAAGACAAATTAAAACTGATCAAAATTAATTTACTCCCCAAATGTTACCCCTATTAAACCGAAACCCACACACAAAATAAAAATAAACAATTACCATAAATATTTGTGAATTGATGAATCAATATTAATGATCAACTAATTATTAATTAATTAAACATAAATAACTTTCCACCCTCTACCACAATAAACTACACAACCCACACCTAAATATCACTACACAATTTCCATAACTAAGTTAACATTAATAAATTAATATCAATTAGCAAGATCTTATTAATTAATTTAAAAGATATTACTTCCCACCCTTTATCACTATAAACCCCACAACTGACATTTAAAATAATTACACAATTGCCATATTTAAATTTTAATTAATTAATTAGCATTAATTAACTAATAATTAATAATTAATTATAAATAAATTACTTCCCACTCTATTCCCCTATAAACCCCACCACCCACTCCTAAACAAATTGCACAATTAACATAATTAATTACCAATCAATTAATTAATAATAATTAACAAGCAATTAATACATAATTAATAATAAAATAATTCTCACAATTAACACTATAAAATACACATTAATTTAATATTAATAAATACAAAATATTAATAAAGTTATTATAATTAAATTACTTCCCACCCTTATTCCCATATAAACCCACAATCCGCTCCTAAAAAAAAGACACAATTAACATAATTACCAATTAATTAATTAATAATAATTAACAACCAATTAATAAGTATTTAATAATAAATTAATTCCCACACTTAACAGTATAAAATCTAAATTTAATAAATACTAATAAATAAAAAATAATAATTAATTTATTATAATTAAATTACTTCCCACCCTATTACCCTATAAACCAGCAACCCGCTACCGAACTAAAAAATGCAAATTTTTTAAAACTCGATATTCTCTCTGTGCATCAACCATAATGCCCTTAATCTGTCGCTGCTGGGTACCCTAGCCAATGCATTTTGTACCCAAAGTTGTGCCCAAGTTGGGGATGTTACGTATTCAAACAATGGGAAAACCATTAGATGGGGATGGGTTGAAAAGCACCCAGATGTCCTGGGGTTAGTGGCTACCATGATTAAGGAGGAGGCAGAGATATTAGACAGCCTGTCCTCAGGGGAGAGAGGCTTGACTACTGAAAAGACCCATGAAGTGCTCTTTACCAACATATGAGACCTTTTGGAGCAGGATAATAAGCGCAGACCGATGACCCAGAAAGAAGTCCCTTGGTACACCAAAGCCTGCAGGGTGGCTAAAACAGGGCATCTGTTAGCAGCTAAAACTAAAAATAGGACCAGCTTGTGCTGTGTGGAGCAATTGTAAAAAGGAACTGACAAATGCCAAGAGAGACAGGAAAATGTACTCTGGGACAAACTGTCCTCTGGCATGAGTATTAAGAACAATGTAAGCTTCTGGTCCGCTCTGGCATTGGGAGAAACGTTTCTAGTAATGCTTCCCGGTGATTATTGCGTGCGCGTTTCTGCCCTCTAACAACACATACCACAACTCTGCAATTAAACAACCAGGAGTGGACACAGAAGAAACATACAAACTGCAATACTAAAAACTGTGTGTATATGGTGAGATGTCCTTGCAACCTCCTATATATAGGAATGACAACCAGATCCGTGAGGACGAGAGTAAACGAACACAGAAGTAATATACGGAGCAAGAAAAACACCACTAAAATGAGACGACATTATATCGAAACAGGACATACACCAGATCAAAGGACCTGGACTGTCATAGAATCCAATCCTTCATGGTCCAATAGGACATTATTTCAAAAAGAACAAAGATGGGTCTACCGCCTACAGACAAATACCCATGGTCTAAACGACGAAATACCATGGATTGAGGTAGTGTAGGCTAATGACCATCAACCCCTTCTCCTTACAACTTTTCAGACAAAATTACCACAATGATGTGTAAACCATAGAGACACACGAACACAAACACCCTTATGTTGCCATCAGAGACACCCCCCGGCGAATAAAATCTTAAACATTAGAAATGGGGCTTAGCCATTCACACCTTATAGTGACCTATAATACATTGCGATATCACTCAAAGATGGCGCCCATGGTCAAACAATCGACCTGCCAACTACACCACTCAAAGATGGCGCCCGTGGTCTAACAACCTATCTGCCTAAATCTATGAGTAAGTCTTTACTACCTTAATCACACTTAAATAATAAAAATTCATTATAGGACACCCGCTGTTAATAATAGCTTGATAACAAAAATCACACTTAAATAATAAGGATTCATTATAGGAAAGCCGCTGTTAATAATAGCTTGATAACAAAAATTACTCGAACACCTCACTACAAGATGGCGCCCACGCATCACGTTGCTCACTTTCCCATTAACATGTAATTAACTCACTGATTGGAAACACACCTCCGCTATATAAGGGGCAAGGGCCACTCTCCCATTACCGGCGGAGAAAGGGAGAGGCATGCAGGTGGATCGGCCCTGCTACTACGGGAGAACCGTGAGTAAAAGAGAAATGGGAAACCTTTCAGAATGCGAGGGAACATCTCTCTGGTTTTAAAGCGCTTAGCCTGTAAAAACAACTGCTTCTTAAAAACAAAACCTGAGCAATTCATGTACTGATGTTCTCTGTGTAAAACCTTCCAAACATGCTAGGGATCGTCCCTGGACTCTGCATAACGGATTTTTAGCTCATTAGTTTTTTAGTTTTCTAGTTTCCAAAACAATGCGGTTTTGTTTTCAACAAAAACTTTATTAATTACAACAGTAAGGAACAATGAAGCCTCTTAACACTATTTACTTTGCCTCCTCTTATTCACGGTTCCAGAGTGCCCTCACTGATCTCATGAGGTCCTGATTCTAATATTAAGGGGTGAGAAATATGGTGTATTTTGTAGAAATCAATACAACAGTGTCTCAAGGTTTGCCATCAATGGTGGGGCCCACTTTCACGGTATTATCTACCTAGACAGCTATGGTTCATATACTTACCTTATGAATGAGCCTTTCATAGAGTTACATCAACTTGGATACTCTAACCAGCGGTACAGTATGAACGATGGAATAAATATATGGATAAATAACTACACTAGCCCAATCTTATCATTGATCTTATATCTATTTATGTATGTCTGTCACTATGCTGAGAAAAATCGTTTTAATTATTCACATCACTGTTATTATACATGCACCTACGCCAACCTATAGCGATAATACTCACGCTAAGAGTAATGCACACCAGGCCCTCCAATGGATGACCCGGACAATATGAATCTACCATGACAAGATACTAATGCCACTATACTTTTGTCCAACACTTTTGTCTTTTCAGAAACGCTACTCCTTTGTACAGATTTGGCGGCACTGGTTAATTTAGGCCGCCGCTTGATACCAAAATTAAACTTCCTTTGGTCAAGAAGAAGCGCTCTGGATCTCCTTCTGAGGCCACAGACAGCGCGAAACATGTTGACCGTTATATATATCCATTAGGGACATATACCCAGCTACAGAGGGACATAATATCCCCTAGAGCAGCACCACACACTTTGTTTTAACAATGACAGAGGGATCACCCTAATAAATAGTACCCACCCTCCCTCCAGTCATTTTTTAAATACACCACTTTGGACTTCACTGCCACTTACACCCACGCACCCAAACGGCTTTTCATCAAAAGATCTCCGATAAAGTGACCCTTCGGGGGACCCATTGGGAATTGCAGCGCCGGCCCGACGAGGAGCAAAGCCCAAATGATGAAGCATGACATCCTTCGGGGTGTGTGAGGGCATTATGATGAGGACACACTGTCCCCCACAGATAGAGTAGCACACGACAAACGTTTCTTCCTTTTCTTCCTCTACAAGGAACAGTGACTCCCTTTGTGTACTTGCAGAGTAACAATATTCTGATTGGCTTAATAGATGCTTCACAGAATATCCTCTGTAAGCAAGTTTTATCACATCTTCTGGACTGGGTTGAGGAGAATAATGTAATTTCTGAATTGCAGGTGGAGTTCAGAAGTGGTGTTAGCATGGTCAATTGAATTTTCCAATTCAACTGCCTATTCTGGAAGGCTGTAGCAGTCAACATGGGTCGACTTTTTGTCACCTTGCTCGACTTGCATGCAGCTTTCAACCTAGTCCCTAGAGAAACTCTCTGGTCAACTTTAGATAAGAAGGGCGTTCTGTCAAACCTACTTGCAATCCTTGTCTGGCTTCATAAAGACAACTATGCAAGTGTCCGGTGTGGGGAGCAGGGGCAACTCACTGACCCCATATGTATTCTGTGGGGGGTCAGGCAGGTTTGTGCTTTGACCACTCATTGTTCACATTACACATAAATGACGTAGTGGAATGGCTGGATAGAGATGGTTGTGATGCTCCCAAAGTGGCAGGTGGGAGAGGGCCAGCTCTACTTTATGCAAATAACACTCTGCTGATTTCTAAATCACTCAAAGGTCTACAACAGGTCCTGTATGATGTTAATAACTTTTGTAAAGAGTGTGGGCTAGAGCTTAATAGTATCATAACTAACTTTATGATATTTAACCCTGGAAAAAGTACAAACATCAAATGTAAGTTGTTTGCCAACAACGACCCTATAGAATAGGTTTCCACCTTTGACTATCTAGGGATAAGATTAACACCAAATCTGGGTTGGTCAATGCAAGTACAAAAGTCTCACTGCTCTTTGTTTCATTACTTGGCAAGAGTGCTAAAGATTGACAATAAAACCAGCTCAAAGAGAGCTGCCCCTGCCATTGTGATCTACAATGCGAAGGCACTGGGTGGGAGCCATCTTGTATGAATCAGAGACTTTTTTTTTAACATTCTTTTTATTCAAGATTTTGTTAATATAAATACAATGAATCTCATATTCATCCATACATGAATTGCGATTTAGCAGTTGTGGTTCGCTATATAATGTCCATCCTTCTGACTTGTCGTGATTTACAAAGTCCACTTGAGGCATATCACCTTTAGGATTTTCATTAGGTGCTCAGTGCAACTTGAAGGAACTAACATGATCCTGTTGACTTCTAGTGAATCACAATTGTGCTGTTCCGAATAGCATAGTGTTAACCTTACAACAGGGGAGAGGGGGAGGAAGGTCCAAGGGAAAGGTGTGGGGGAGGGAGGGTCTTAGGATGCGCAGTCAACTCTGTCGGTAATGTAAAGGGTCTCATTATCCCTGCATGGCCAGGAAGGCAGAGGGCAAAGCAACACATCTGTCATCATTGGAGCGAGGAGGGGGCAGGCGTGTCAGTCAAGTGTGCACTTATGTACTGTTGTAAGGGGCCCCAGAAGTCTCTAGGTCTGGATTGAGTGGGCATCAAGTCCCAGAATGCTGCAAGCTGCTCCTGGCAGAACGCTGCGTCTCTCAACCACATCGCTTATTTGGGAGCCTGCTTCCTGCCCCATGTCATGGCGATGCGTCTTTTGGCAAGCAGCAGGAGCATCGCACAGAGCCGTCTGTCCCCTGTTGGGATGCCCTTCACGTACCCCAGTAGCGCCGTCATGGGAGATCTGTCTATTGGTGTGTCCGTCATCTAATCTACAGCATCAAACACTGTCCCCCAATATGGGTGGATCTGGGGGCAATCCCACGCTAATTGCAGAAAAGTTGCATCAGGTGCCCTACATCTTAGACAACGCGCCTCCGCTGACAATCCAAGTCTCATGAGCCATGCAGGAGTTCTGTACGTGCAGTGCAGAAAATTAAAATGTATGAGGCGCAGCCGGTAGTTCGGGGAGAGGGCACGCACTTGTGCACAGCAATACGCCCATTGTTCCTGTGTGATAGGTGTGCCCCGCGCAGTTTCCCACTCTTGCCACGCTCGGGTCTCACATACCGGGGCAGTACTTTGCATGTCTGTATAGAGGCGCGTGATCAACTTGTGTGGGGATGGGTTTTTTAAAAAACGCTCCAGAGTCTGGAATGTATCCGGCGGCTCAGGGAAGGTTGGGTGATAGGCGTGCAACGCTGCTCGTAGCTGGAAATATGTCATTTTCTCTAGTACTGTAAGCTCTTGCCCCTCCCGGATCTGGTGTGAGGCAATTGAATGTGCCACCCGGATACACAGCTCCCATTTTTGTGAGTTTCATCGTTCTGAGTCGGGCACAGGGGCCGGCCTCCGCCAGAGAGGGTAGGCTCGAGTGCTTTATCAGGGGTACCAGAGGGGCGTGCATGATGTCGATTTGAGCCCTCCCTTTAAGGTTCTGCCAAGCCCTTACCATACATCCCACAGTATCTATCTCTTTCCTGGGTCTGGGTCGTGGTTGGTATAGGGTAATCGGGAGGGGGACCGGGTCCACTTGGTCATATTCCGGCGCTGTATGCACCATGAACTGTGTTGGGTAGATCCAGTAATATGCAAATTGCACCTGGGCACACCAATAGTACAACTTAAGGTCCGGAGCCCCGAGTCCTCCCTGATCGAATGGGAGAGTGAGCACCTCCCAAGAGACCTGGGGCTGCCTGCCCGCCCATGCCAAAGTCACCATGTTGGATCACAGCTGCCGTCTAAAGCAAGCTGTGAGGGGAAGCGGAATGTTAGTAAAAAGATACAGGAGTTTGGGTAGCACCACCATCTTGGTGATGGCCACTCTTCCAGCTAGGGAGAGGGGAAGTGTAACCCACCTCTTTCTGTGCTGTTCCAGCCAGTCTAAAAACTTCCCATAGTTGGAACGCCAGAGTTCGTCAGGATCTCGGCAAATCCATATTCCCAGATATTTCACCGGGTCTCACTCTACTGCAGAGGATACTCCGTCTGTGTCTGCGTTGTGGCCTCTGTGAGCAGGAATATTACTAATTTGGACCAGTTTATTACTATTCCAGCCCGGCCTCCGAAGAGCAGGAATTCCCGAATCAGCAGATCCAGATTGTCGTTGGGGTTCTTGATGTATAGTGTCACATCGTCCGCGTAGAGGGACACCAGCACCACACGTGGGGTGAAAGCTAGTCCCCTTCGGGCATGGTGCTGCCACAGCCTAGCCGCCAGTGGCTCCATGGCTACGGCAAATAGCAGGGGCGACAGAGGGCACCCCTGACGAGTGCCGCGGGAGATCGGGAGGGGCGGTGATCACCCCATTTACCCTGATGTGCACTGTGAGGAGAGAGTAAAGCAGTGATATTAGATGAAGGATTTTCAGACTGAGGCCAATGCGTTTAATCAGGGTAAAAAGATAGGGCCATTCGAGGGAGTCATAAGCCTTTGTGGCATCCAGGAGTATCACGGCTGCCTGTAGCTGCAGGTCTATGTCCTGCATTGTGGCAAACAGGGTTCGTAGATTGTGGGCAGTGGACCTGCCTGGGATGAACCCGCACTGGTCAGGGCGGAGTATCATAGGCATCAGGGGAAGAAGGCGCGCCACAATCAATTTCGGCAAAATCTTATTGTCCACGTTTATAATGGAAAGTGGGCGATATGGGTCCTTGTTGGGCTTAAGTATTGTAATTATGAGAGCCTCCCGGAGCGATGGGGGAGTGACCCGCACTCCACCGAGTCTCAGTACATGTCTATCAACCGGGGGGCAAGAAGGTCAGCATACTCCTTGTAGAAGGCGGCTGATAGGCCGTCTAGGCCTGGCGTTTCCCAGCCAGAAGGGAACGGATAACACCGATCACCTCCTCTTCCGTGAAGGGCTCGTCCAGGTATGCTCTGTGACCCGCCTTGAGCCATAGCAGCTGCAAAATATCAAGATATTCCTCCACGTCAGAGGTATCGGTTTGCAGCTGTGCCTGGTACAAGGAGGTATAGAAGGAGATCATTTCCTCTTGTACAGCTTTTTGACCCGTCACCACCGCACCGTCCGCTGATCGCAGTTCAGAGATATAGTCACTGGCCCATGGTTTCCTGAGCAGTCCAGCCAGGGTTTTGCCTGCCCTGTCCCCTTCACCGTATCATCGCGCCTTTGTCTCCCTTCCCAGGAATAGGACCTCTGTTTGGGCAGCCCCCTGAAACTCAGTCATTTTAGTACGTATGTCATTGAGTGTGTTTGTGCTTTTGCTAGAGAAGAACTCTCTCTCGAGGGCTCCTATGTCTTGTTCCAGCTGCCACAAATCCCCTCTGAGAGACCTGAGAACACCAGCCTGCTTCGCTATACACTCCCCTCTTATAACAGTTTTGAAGGCCTCCCACAGGGTCTATGGGGATTCCACTGAGCCCTCGTTCCTGCAGAAGTAGTCAGTGATTGCCTGCCTGATGGATTCACGAAATACCTGATCTCTCAGTGCTCCCGCTGGGAGCTTCCAAGAGAAGGCCCTGGTGGGGTAGTCTGGTATGTCCAGAGTGAGTAATATTGGGGCATGATCGAAAAGCGTGCGGGCCGATGCTGGGCCTCCGTCATCCAGCCAGCAGCATCCCGGGATATCAGCCAGTGGTCTATGTGCGACCATGCAGAGCCCGCTGCAGTCATGCATGTGCCACTTGCCTCATCCGGGTGTCTCTGATGCCAGATGTCTGTCAGCTGCCCATCCTGCATTATCATCTGGAGCTGTGCAGCCGCGCGAGGTTGAGGGTGCCGGGAGTCCCCAGACCTGTCTATGGGATCCTCTAATACGACATTGAAGTCTCCGCCCCATATAATGGCCCCCAGGCCTAGAGAGTCCACCACTCTCCAGACCTCCGCGAAAAAACCCGGATCGTCCAGATTTGGCCCATAAAGAGAAATAATCCTGACTGGATGTCCCCCTCGTGTGCCAGCTAGCATAACATATCTGCCCTGTTTGTCTAGGAGTGAGACTCGAGTGTGCCAGTGGAGCCCCTTCCTAATGATGATGGCAACCCCCAGGCCTAATTTGAGTAGTGTGCTACATGCTTCTCGCCGAACCACCCTGCTCGCAGGCACCCCTATATGTGCTGGGTCAGGTGAAGTGCCTGTAGGAACCCAATGTCCACTTTCTGCCTGTCAAGTTGTGCCGCCACAATCCTAACCTTGCGCACATCATTCAAGCCACGTATGTTCCAGGAAATGCATTTGATTCTGGTCATGAGACTCCAGGAGGCCAAGTGGCCGGTTTTATCATTTGCAACGCGCCATAGAGGAGGGGACACATAGGAATGAGCAAGGGAAGACAGGGAAGGGGACTCATTTGATCGTTCAAGTACATGTAACCCTCAAAACAATCCCACCCCCTCCCCACTCCAGCACCCCAATTAGGCTGAGCTTGTTTCCCGGTGAACCTTTCCCCCAACATAGAAAACCATAACAGCACAGTGGCAGGGAATCATCCCTAGGGGGTAGAGATAGGAGCCCAACCCGACTGCCAGAAGTGGTCAGACAGCAGGACGCCAAGCAACTAGTGGCACAGTCTCATTCAACAGTATAGAAACAGAGTTAAACATTTTGCATCAATACAGTGTTCTCAGAAAGGATACGGGTATAGAGCTCGGATGCAGTCCTTCATGCAGTTTGCATTAAGACAGGGTTCAGCCAGCTCGGTTCCTCTAGCTGGTGTGTGCAGCACGCCGACTTGCTGGTCATTGTCGCTGGTCTGGTCTCCTTCCTCTGGGTTGGCGCTGCGTCGATCAGGTTTTAGCACGAGCTGCAGTTCTTTCACATGTCGTGCAGCATTTTTTGGGTCAGTGAAAAAGGTTGTCTTTCCCACGTGGAAGATCCGGAGCTTGGCGGGGTAGAGGAGCAAGTGCTTGACCTCCAGATTTGAAGGGAGGGCTTGATCGGGATGAAGTCCCTGTGGTCTGACTGGACCGCCATAGTGAAGTCGGGATAGAAGGAAATTCAGTTCCCCTGGTACAACACACTTTGTATTTCCCTGGCAAGGTGGAGCACCGTGTCTCTGTCCTGATATTTGAGTAAGCGCGCGATGATGGGTCTGGCGGCCGCTTCCGGAGGCAGCCGCGGACCAAGGGAGCAATGAGCGTGCTCTACAATGTGAACAACAAAGGAGAGAGCGAGGACTATTATCGGGGTACGTCCTTATCCCCTAGTTAATATTCAGAAACAATGTGGATGGCCCCACTAGTGAATGCTTAAGCAAGGATGACTCTACTGGGAATATTGGAATGCCAAGAACCACATGGGTTTATAAAAAGAACCCTCACCCACCAACCTAGTTGGTGGCATGCTTCATCATCGGGTTTCCAACTGGGCAGCCAAATGCCACCCAGATGTGCTTCGACGCCTGAGTTACAGTGGAGCAGGTTTTGTTTTTTTGTGTAAGTGGTGCTCGAAAAAGTGGTGAGGTTAAAAATGCCTCTGGGATTCCTTGCTGATCAATTTTTTATTCCCAGCGGCCCAGGACATGTTTGAAAAAATAAGTGGATAAAGTGAAGACTAGCAATTGGTCTTCGTTATCCATCAGGTCGACATGTTTCAGCCTCAGCAAATGATTTTGGAGGCTTTCTTCAGGACCATACAACGTGAAAAAGTGGTGCTGTGGCAAAAATATTATACGTGTGTTGTTTTTACAGCACACACGCTAAGGTGTGCTGTGCATGCAGTGGTGTAACCATACTTACGGACCCACCAGTTGATTAAAACCTGTAAGACAAAAAAATTGAACATAAAAGAACACATACAACATATAGCGATGATTCGTAATTGCTTCATTTCGGTTCATCATCCTTTTGCTCGTGGTGCACTTGCTTTATCATCACACTCTGTGAGTCGTTCATTCATTTGTACCAACAAACATACTAAAGACATGCATCACACACCTGGTGTATGCAAACTCATGCATGGTGGTTTGGTGCAGGCATGCATGTCTAGTATTGTTGGCAATTTATTAGCTTGTTAAGTCAAATGTCATAGCGTAATCTTATTGTGTTTACCATCAGTGGTCAGGCCATGGTGGACTACTATTGTGATGTCTACAGAATGGTGGCCGAAGTGTACTAATGGTGCACAGATCAATTCAAAGTATGTGCGTATATATTCATTGTTACAACAAATTAAAATTAAAAGCTTTCATATTGTCACAAAGAGAAAAAGATCACAATTACACAAGCTACATGTTTTTAGTAGCTTTTACAGATCCCGGAAGGGGCGAGCGCCTGTAGTCACACACTGTGAGGAAGACAGTAAAAGCATTGTGAAGCTCGTTAACGCACTCAGTATTGCGATGGGTAGCGTTTGAGTCAGGGATAGGGGGGTTTTAAATGTAAAAACCTGAATCAGGCCTGGTCTATAGAAAAACCTTACTTCGTCAAGGCTGAACGCCCGCCAGTAGCACATACTCCGGTCTTCTCGGGATCGCGACGATACCCGAGGCTGGAGCCATCATCTTTTGAAGTCAGTTTTGCAGGAGTGGCTGGGGGTGAGGTCACGTAACCGCGTCACTGCGTGAGCGTGTGACATGGGACGTAGACTTCTGAACTGTTCGAGTACTAGAGCGCGCCTCAGTTAGTTTCATTAAGTGGTGAGTTCATCCGGAAGTGCGATTTCTCATGCATCTATACTGCTGGCCTATATTATCGTTTTACATTTATTAATGCGCTGTATTGCGCTTGGAGTGACTTATGGCAAAAAACCATTTGGGTTCCTAATGTATTTACCAGTTTCAGCCTCACGTAAAGGCATTGTAGAAATGATAGGTGTAAATAGGGTGATTAGGGATTATCAGAGGACATAGACTTCTGAACTGTTCGGGGACTGGGCGCGCCTTGCAGTTAGTTACACTACGTGGTGAGATCACCCGGAAGTGCGATGTCTCATGCCTCTAAACTGCTGGTCTATATTGTTGTTTTACATATAAAACATTTCTTAATGCGCTGTATTGCGCTTGGAGTGACTTATGGCAAAACCATTTTGGTTCCCAATGTGTTTACCAGTTTCTGCCTCACATAAAGGCATCGTAGAAATGATATGTGCAACTAGGGCGATTAGGAATTATCAGAGATTATCAGAGATCGGAGTATGGGATCTTGAGTGATTTAGTTGTGAAAAGAATATGTACAGGACAAGTAACTCCAATGGTGTTATGGAGATAGTAGCCGATTTTTTGGAATGTGAGGGAAAGTTAATGTCACGGGGGATGTTTGCTGGAGATCTCAGGCTTGAGTGGGTTTAAGGGAATTTGTTCAGAGAATTCCATGGAATATTATCGTTCATTCCATTTAAATGTGTGGACAACCGATAGATCCACCGTTGTTCTTTCTCTAGAAGGCGGCTCTGGAGGTTGGTGGTGTTTGGCTCCAGTTGTTCTATCACCACCCAACTCATGTCGTTGATGGTGCTTCTAGGAAGTGGTCAGTCATACGTGTAGTGTTACGTTTACAGCGGATATTACTCCGGTGTTCACAAATCAGCGTTTTGATTTTACGGCTGGTCATGCCGATGTACTGTAAGCAACATGGGCATGTGATCATGTAAATGGCATTCATGGAGTTGCAATTTGTGTGTTTACGAATTTGCCAGTTTTTTCCAGGTTCCAAATTTAAGCTCTTTGTGGGTTTGGTAAGGTGGCATACCCTGCAATTCCCGCACGGGAAATGGCTGATCACGTTAGGGAGACCCCAAGCAATAAGTACTGTGTTGGGATGCTTGATATGCTGCTGTGGGCGCGTTGACATCAGGTTGTCTTTTAGACTTCTTGCTTGTTTATAGGAAAATAAAGGTTTTTCCCAATTCAGTTTTCCTGTATTCAGTATCCTCCAATTTTTCTGTATGATACGTGATACTTTGTTGGAAATTGAATTATAGGTTGTCACGCATGTTTGGGGGATTGGCGATGATGTATGTCATGTCTGTTCAAGTAGGCCATCCCAATTTTGGTTGCGTGCTCGTTTTCTTGCTGTATTAATGACATTATAGCAAGATACAATGGCTCTGTCGGGGAGCAACAATTACTTTGTTTCTCAAGGTTAAATCATGAAGAATGACTTTATACCAGTATACTCAATGAGTCAAGTGATACTGTAGATAGAATAAAACAGTGCGAGCGAAAAGTTAAGTCTAAGGATGCCCCAGTACAAATAAAAGACACAACGGTACTTTGCAACAAGAATTTTTGTTATTGAATTGTTGCATCAGTTATCACAAATAAACATATTGCAGGGCTGTCCAAGTGATAATAGGGTATAAAAAGTGACAAGTGTTTTTAAGTGACATGAGTGCTCAGTGCTGGTGACAAGGTGTATATATACAATTGTGGAGCTATGTACAAGTATATACAATTTCAGGAATGGTCAGAACAAAGATTAACAGAGTCTCTCTGGTAATGGCAAGGTTGCTCTGCAGTAAGAACCAGAGGTATGTAATGGCTGAACCAACATTAAGCGTCGACGTTTCGACCCTGATATCGCATGAATAATATGTCATAGCGGGTCTTCTTCAGGACAGGGGGACAACCCCAGACTTGGAAGGGCGTCCCGTGAGGAATGGGGGCTGCCAGATGAATCTGCATATGACAGGGAAGACGCAAGTAGGCTCAATAGCACGAGTGAAAAATAATAGCATCAACGAGGCTGGGCAGAAGTCCTGTGGTTTATGTAAAATTCAAGATAATTCCAATAAGGTTTGTTGGCCATTGCCCTGGGGCTTGAAGACCAAAACGGGGAATAATTCCAGCACCGAATATTTCAAATCAATCTAGGCAAAAAGTTTGTGGAAGGAAACAGCCGCTCTGCAGTCTTGATGACATTGTCAGGGTAGCCTCGCTCCTTGAGTTTAGTTGTCAGGGATTGTGCTTGATCCTTGAAGTCTTTCAAATCACTGCAATTTCTGCGCGGTAAAGGTATTGCCCAAATGGTAAATTCTCCTGTAGTGTTCTGGAGTGGAAGCTTTTGTAGTGGAGGAGAAAATTTCTCGCTGTTGGCTTGAAATGTGTTTTTGTCCTAAGCTGACCACTTTCGGCCATGATATCCACGTCAAGAAAAGTGAGGTTTTTTTTATTCACACTATGGGGGAATTTTAAGTTGGGGTTACATCCGTTGATCCACACAAGAAATGCTTCCCAAATGAGGAAGATATCGACGATATCCTAGAAGTTGGACACACCACCAACGACATGAGTTGGGTGGTGATAGAACAACTGGAGCCAAACACCACCAACCTCCAGAGCCGCCTTCTAGAGAAAGAACAACAGTGGATCTATCTGTTGTCCACACATTTAAATGGAATGAACGGTATTATTCCATGGAATTCTCTGAACAAATTCCCTTAAACCCACTCAAGCCTGAGATCTCCAGCAAACATCCCCCGTGACATTAACTTTCCTTCACATTCCAAAAAATCGGCTACTATCTCCATAACACCATTGGAGTTACTTGTCCTGTACATATTCTTTTCACAACTAAATCACTCAAGATGCCATACTCCGATCTCTGATAATCTCTGATAATTCCTAATCGCCCTAGTTGCACATATCATTTCTACGATGCCTTTATGTGAGGCAGAAACTGGTAAACACATTGGGAACCGAAATGGTTTTACCATAAGTCACTCCAAGCGCAATACAGCGCATTAGGAAATATTTTATATGTAAAACAACAATATAGACCAGCAGTTTAGAGGCATGAGACATCGCACTTCCTGGTGATCTCACCATGTAGTGTAACTAACTGCAAGGTGCGCCCCAGTCCCCGAACAGTTCAGAAGTCTATGTCCTCTGATAATCCCTAATCACCCTATTTACACATATTATTTCTACAATGCCTTTACCTGAGGCTGAAACTGGTAAATACATTAGGAACCCTAATGGTTTTTTGCCATAAGTCACTCCAAGCGCAATACAGCGCATTAATAAATGTAAAACGATAATATAGGCCAGCAGTATAAAGTCATGAGACATCGCACTTCCGGATGAACTCACCACTTAATGAAACTAACTGCAAGGCACGCTCTAGTGCCCGAACAGTTCAGAAGTCTACGTCCCACGTCACATGCTCACACGGTGACGCGGTTACGGGACCTCACCCCCAGCCACTCCCGCAAAACCTCAGGTATCGTCGCAATCCAGAGAAGACCGGAGTAGGTGTTACTGGCGGGCGTCCAGCCTTGACGAAGTAAGGTTTTTCTATAGACCAGGCCTGATTCAGGATTTTACATTTAAAACCACCTTATCCCTGACTCAAACGCTACCCATCGCAATACTGAGTGCTTTAACGAGCTTCACAATGCTTTTACTGTCTTCCTCACAGTGTGTGACTACAGGCGCTCGCCGCTTCCGGGATCTGTAAAAGCTACTAAAAACACGTAGCTTGTGTAATTATGATCTTTTTGTCTTTGTGACAATATGAAAGCTTTTAATTTTAATTTGTTGTAACAATGAATATATATGCACATACTTTGAATTGATCTGTGCACCATTAGTACACTTCGGCCACCATTCTGTAGACATCACAATAGTAGTCCACCATGGCCTGACCACTGATGGTAAACACAATAAGATTACGCTATGACATTTGACTTAACAAGCTAATAAATCGCCAACAATACTAGACATGCATGCCTACACCAAACCACCATGCATGAGTTTGCATACACCAGGTGTGTGATGCATGTCTTTAGTACGTTTGTTGGTACAAATGAATGAACGACTCACAGAGTGCTAATGATAAAGCAAGTGCACCACAAGCAAAAGGATGATGAACCGAAATGAAGCAATTACGAATCATCGCTATATGTTGTATGTGTTCTTTTAAGATCAATTATTTTGTCTTATAGGTTTTAATCAACCGGTGGGTCCGTAAGTGCGGTTACACCACTGCATGCACAGCACACCTTAGCGTGTGTGCTGTAAAAACAATACACGTAGCATATTTTTGCCACAGCACCACTTTTTCACGCTGTATGGTCCTGAAGAAAGCCTCAAAATCATTTGCTGAGGCTGAAAAATGTCGATCTGATGGATAACGAAGACCAATTGCTAGTCTTCACTTTATCCACTTATTTTTTCAAACATGTCCTGGGCCGCTGGGAATAAAAAATTGATCAGCAAGGAATCCCAGAGGCATTTTTAACCTCACCACTTTTTCAAGCACCACTTACACAAAAAAACAAAATCCGCTCCGCTGTAACTCAGGCGTCGAAGCACAGCTGGGTGGCATTCGGCCACCCAGTTGGGAACCCTATGATTAAGCATGCCACCAACTAGGTTGGTGGGTGAGGGTTCTTTTTAAAAACCCATGTGGTTCTTGGCATTCCAATATTCCCAGTAGAGTCGTCCTTGCTTAAGGATTCACTAGTGGGGCCGTCCAGGTTGTTTCTGAACGTGCTCTACAATGCACACAGGGAATAGTGACTCACCCAACACCACACGTAGCATCTCCTCTACATAGTCCTCCACTCGCTCCATGGCTGTAGATTCGGGCACCCCATAATTCTTAGATTATTGTAGCCCGACCTTGCCTCCAAATCCTCATTCTTTTGTCAAATCAGCTACAGCACCTTCTCCATCTTTAGGAGCTTTTCGCGCGTCTGCTCCTTCGTCCGCGAGTGTGGAGGTGCGCTGCTCCACCTGCCCCAGCCGCTCTTCATGGTTCGTTACTTTTTCTTTGAGCCGGTCGAAGCAGTCCGAGAGCGAGTCGATTTTTCAGTCTATTGCAGTAAGGGATTGCTTTAGGTCTCTAAACAGTTCCCGTATATCGTCCTCAGGAAAGGGACCCTCAGACGTTTCCGATGCTTAGTGAGAGTCTTCTGTGGCCAGGGGACCGCGCGGGGTCCTGCGCGGTACGAAAATGAGCTTTGGCTGATTGGCGTCTGACTTCCCCATGCTTACAGTCTCGCCGTAGCAGGCGGCCCTCGGTCTATTGTGGCGTCCAAGTTCTGTGGCGTCAGCCTTGTCCCACGCAGCGCTTGTCACGTGATGGCTTTGATCTTGGTTACCTTGCCACCCAGGGGGCCCAGACTATGTCTTCGCCAAGCTCTCTGATGAACGTAGAGCTTGGATGCCTGTGTTGGTGCTGGCAGCCCCCGCCCCAGGTATCCGCGGGGCTCCTGTGTCCTAGATTCCGTTTACCACACCGCTGTGAGGGCACACGCGCTCCTGCATACCTCTCCAGGCCCGCACCGCTGCCCAATGGTGGCCGGTAATTGTGTGGCACGCCCAGGCCCAGGATCCAGGAACAGCAAGGGGGGCACACTCCAGCCCGTGTCCACACCAAGGAATGGCTGCAGCCGGTACAGTTTTGTCTTTTTTTTTTTGACGCGCACTCGATTCAGGTGTGCGGCCCTTCCGCGTTGTAGCTGGGCCACGGGCTGGCAGGCCCCCTTGTATAGGCCCAGGCTCCCCTTGAGTAGGGCTTGAGTTTATGGCGAAAGCCGGGGCAAGTGTGCGCCGCTTCACTGGGGAGGGGGGGAGGGAGAGGGGCAAGAAGAAGAGGAGCCCCACCTCCCCATGCCTCTTACCAGACTGTTCGTGGGCTGCCGTGGGAGTCCTCCAGGGCCCAGCGACACAGACTTACCCAGCCCGCCAGGCCCGCCACGCAGGGGCCGGAGGGGCCGGGCGCACCACGATGCACCCTCGATGGGCGGGAGCCTCCGCGCTCTTGATGTTTTCCTCCTGCTGGGGGCTTCTGAAGCACCTCTCCGCTGCTCACAGCGAGGTGCTCTCTAACGTGGCGTCCCTCCACGTCCTATCTTCGGTGCGGCCTTGTGCCTCGCCGCCCCACACCGCCTCACAGCTCAGCGTTGCAGCGGCCCTCACCCGGGATTTCGGGTCGCTTCTGTACAGTTGGCTTTCTGAGGCGCAGCGGCAACATTTTCTCGGCCCCAATTCGACTGTGGGTGAGGATGTATGATGGATTAATAAACCTGCTGTCAGAGCCGATCTACGGAGTGGCCATCATGGATCTGGCTCTCTAGCGCCCCCCCTTGTATGAATCAGAGACTTGAGGTCACGCAAACAATAACAGAAAACAATTTCATTAGGTCCCTCTTCTCCATTCGTAAGAGCTCGTCTTTGACCCCATTGCACCCTGACATGGCATTTAGGAAAATCTTCTGGAAACCTGAGTTTATGCCTTTGCTTTACTGGATGGACTTTCGACCTTGTCTGCTTTGGAAGCATATGTGGAACCCCTAAGTGATCTTTTGGCCACACCTGGCATCCTCCAAATCTCATGCATATTAGAAGTACTCTACGAAAGCTGGAATTTGAGAAACTTTGGGTAAGGCCAGAGCAATCTAACTCCATATCTAAAAGGGAGTTTAAATCAGTCTACTGGGAATATGTAGCTGTAGAAACTATTAATAGCAGTAGAAGCACGGTAACCACAGAATTTATCAACTTCAAAATGCTTCCTGTGTATGAAAAGACGATTGATGAAATTACACCCTTTCTGGCTAGGAAACTGTTTTTACAATTGAGATATCAGTCTCTCCCCCACTTGAGCCTTCCGTCCTAAGTGGTCTGATGTACAATATGCGGGTGATGAGTGTCCAGTGTGCAGAGGGTCTCCAGAGATCATACCCTACATTTTTTTTTCCGTCCTGCTTATATCCACCAGAGGAAAAGATGGTTATTGCCCCTGTGCAGGAATCTGTGAACTAGGAGGCACCTGGAAGCTTTTTGGATGTTGAGGATGGACAGTTCCAGGCTGGTGGTATTCGTTGTAGCGAGATACCTCTTGGCTGCCTGGATCTGACGTTCAAAGTATATCCGAGCAAGTGAACAGGATCTGCCATGATAATCATGTGGGAGGCTGCGAACAAGCCTTCTTCCTTTCATATCTAATATTGCTGCATTATTTTTTAGATAATCTATTATGCACTTTAACCTTTTGCACTGCTCATGGATTTTCAACTGTATTTTTAACATTGGTTTTAACTTAAAACATTTTTTATTGTGTTTTAGCTCACATTTAGTGGTGCTCTGCCATATGTCTGATAAAGAGCCCAAACAGAAAGTTGCACTATATTACCTAGTGGCCTACTGCTATTTTGCACACCCTTTCGGGTTTAAAAGGTTAAACAAGGGGCCTATGTGGGCACAAGAACCACTTGCACTTTATTCGAGCAGTCATACTGTACTGTATATAGTTGAGTCTAGGTCCAGCAGGATAAGTTGTACATATCAAACCCCGGCCCCATATTATATTACCTTTTTAGATCGATGGACCTAGGCACACTGCCATGTTGGTTTTATGTGTTTTAAACTTAGCCACTGATTAATCAATCAGGCCTTGTATTATGTGTTATGGGGAATAAGGGAACCTGTATGATGATTTGTATGAAATATTGTGGTTCAAAGTGTACAATGTTCGTACTGACACTTCTTGTTTTATATGACACTTACAGATAGGGAATGGATAGTTTTAATATGTCTGTATTTTTACTTTCATGATAATTGGTTGATCGAAATAAAGTTTATGACTGACTTATACATTCTTTCCCTTCATGTAGTACATCTCATGGCAGAGTGGGTGAAAGTCAGAAAAAATGTCTTCAACCGCACATACCTGATGCTGAGTTGACACTTTAGTAAATGTAGCATTTACAACCTTTCATAGATCAGCAATGTCACAGACCCAGATATGGTGACACTCAGCTTTAATTTTGTTTCTGCCGCCGCGAGTGATTTTCCCCATGATGACTTCATTCATTGGGATGGGTTGATGGCCACTGTATAAATAGCTATATCTCCTTGTATTCTGTGGGTTGGGTCAGGGCAGCAGTGTTTGTCTATTTATTTGCAGTTTGATATAATGCAAGTCAGACCTGTCATGGATGCAGTGCTTTACACTACACATAGGTGTGATACACTAAGTAGTTACAGTGCCCAACGTAGAACATGATCTAGTTGACAACCAGCAAGTACAATGTAGGTTTTAATAGATAATGTGGCAATAAGTATCACAAGCCAACCAAGAAAGAGGAACACAATGGTTGTAGCCACAAATGGCTTAAAATCCCATAACATCTTCTTGGCCTATGCCAAAAGTGGAAGAGAAACTGGATGAGTATCATGGGAGGGCCACCAGTATAGTTCAAGGCTATTTACTGCTATCAAATGTACAATCTAGTCAGTACACTTTATGATCGTTGGGGTTTTCCACACAAATAGATCAAAAGAAGGCATCACAGGTTTCTTTCATGGCTATTTTCCAGCTTTTCCCAGAAGTTCTTTTTCCTCCACATTAACACCCCTCTGATAAGGATCAACATGAAATGCTACAGAAAGCTGATTGAGTCAGTGAAAATATTTAGGAAGGAAAGAAGTAAGTTACATGAGTTTGGACCAGTGAAGTAGTAAAAATATGTGTTCAATTTCTCCAAGATCATGTGCTGCCGAGTCTCTTCTTTCACCTACTCTTCTCTTTCCAATCCTTCCCTTAAGCCTGCCACCAAGTGGATAATGCTTACCTGAAACCACAACCTTAGTATTGGGTCCTGTGAAAGTGCGTTAGGCACCTCCACAAGTAAGTTTAAATATTATATAACTACAATGTCACCTAGCAGAATTTTTAAACACAAATATAGAAATAAGTTACTACATTCTCTATTTTTTTAATGAATTTTAATCCTTAGAAAAGTTTTAGTGCTCCGTCCATCATCTCCTTGTGTTTGCTTTGTTCGCCCTAAGTTGGCAGGGTATGCCCAGAAGTGGGTCCCTTGCTCACTTTGCCACTGGATTCAAGCTAGCCTGGCTTATGAGGGGTGTTACCCCGAAACCGGTCCCAGGATGCTTGTTTCCGGTCCAGGAAAGACCTGGCTTGGCAGTTCGGGCTGGACTGTTCCCATGAGGCACAGGGTCAGGACTGATTTGCATATAGCTGGGTCTGACCTGGGGTGGCGAAGTGAGCTAAAGAACGATGATGGATTCAACCCAGATCTGTGACTGGGGGTGAGTGTTCGAAAAGTTTCAGTGCTCTGTCCATCATCTCCTTGTGTTTGCTTTATTAATCCTTAGATGCTAAAGAAACACTTCAGCAAAAATTAAGTACTGCATGATTCAACTCCACACTTGTTAACCTGGACAAAGGCACTTTCAAAGTAAGTAAAATAAAAACAGTTATAATAATAAAAGAAACTCTATATGTTAAACTTAAACCTAGAATCTCACCATCCCCAAAACTGACCAAACATGTTTTTTAATATGCAACCAAAACAAACTTTTTCTCACCAACAGAAAAGGAAAGCTCACCTGAACAAATCTTGATGACATCAAAGAAAAACTGAAGAAAATCAAGTGCATCTTAAAGCAACAGCACACATGAAAGTAGAAATTGTAAAACATTTCAAAGCATGTTTAAATTATATTAGCAAACATAATAAATGTTTTTGACAGAAGTCTCTTGAGGTACTACTCCACTTTTGAACCCTGTCTACAGTGTACTTTGTACACTGTACAGTGTACAGTAGACAATTTTGCCCCCTGTCCACTTTTCTTCAAATCCAATCCTCTCAAAATGAGTCCTCTTTTTATGTTCATCCTCCAGTCACCTTCACCCAAGGTTTGACACTTTAGTGAAGGAAATGGTACCTCCTGTTTTGGTGGAGTTTGACATTTCCCTTGAAAATTATTATGCAGAATCCTAGTACTACTAGCAATGAAGGACCTATGGTCGGCATGCATGGAAGGAGGAAACTTGGAGTACACCCCACGGCAAGGGCTTTCAGCTCTTTCTCTTTTCATGAGGGATTAGTCTTCCCTAAGCAAGGGATGGAGTTGCAGACTCTGAGAGAACTCACACAGAAAGATTGCTTCAGAGTTCTTGCTTTTTTAATTGAGCGTTAGAGAGAGAAGCAGTCAGTCCTTCAAAAGTAATGGGAAGCTGCTGTGAATACAAGTTTGTTTGTCATGTAGTATGCCTCATCTCCAGCTATAGGGCCGGATATTGGGTTTGGTGGACAGGGTTACTCCCTCACAAACGTGATGGCTATCCTGTCCACCACATTACAATTCCATTACAGCCTATGGAACCTATAATTTGGTGGATATCCGTCATGTTTGTGACAGACTAATCCATCTGCCAAACTCATAATCAGGCCCATAGCCTTAAGAACAATGCATGACAACTTGCCTATGTTTCTACCTACTATGGAAATATCCATTATAGAGTGATCACTATTGGGGACATGGGAGCCATTAATCAGATTAATTCTGAGTATTACCAATAGTAGTGAGTTGCTGTAGTTGAGCATCGAGTGAACTAATGATTGAACAGTTACTATATTGATGTCTTCATCGAGGAAAAGATAATTGTTTATCCTGAGGTGTCTGATTAGGTATTGGGATTACTTTACGAAAGTGTCAGTGTGGCTGCACTGATACAGGTGTGTGTCCAAAATAAACCCCAATGATTTGGCATATTCAACATATTCCTGTCAAGCATTTCCTAAATACCCAATCAGGCATGAACATCGTTGTTGCTGTGGATTGGAATTTTCTAGCGGTTCTATTTAAGATGCTGTTGTGACCTCCTTGACATTACGTCCCATAGGATATTAGTAGAGACTTTCAAATGCAACCGGGAATACAATATTGGAAATTTTCCCCTACTGCAGGGGTAACCCAGAATTTTGCCTTCTATTGCTGGACCCATTCTTTGGCTCTAGAAGTCTTTGCACTTTACCCCTGCTAAGCAGATGTAAAGTGCTTGTGCTCTTACTTGCAAACATGTTAACATTGTTATACACCTAATTGGCAAATATGATTTACTTATCAGTCTTATTATATTGTACTACCTGGACCCAGAGCCAGTAATTTAAATGCTACTAGTGGGGTGTCAGCGCTCATTGTGCACTCACTAAAGTAGCACTATAAAGTACATGTTTTAAAGCCATTCCCTACAGACTTGGTATGCAGTTTTAAACTGCCATTTGATCTGGCAAAA
Source organism: Calotriton arnoldi (assembly GCA_963921515.1). Classification (NCBI taxonomy): domain Eukaryota; kingdom Metazoa; phylum Chordata; class Amphibia; order Caudata; family Salamandridae; genus Calotriton; species Calotriton arnoldi. Next base: position 386,696 of record CAWUFW010000337.1, read on the forward strand.
TAACCCTTTTGCCAGACCTAAACCTTCCTTTTTAATATTTATAAGTCACCCCTAAGGTAGGCCATAAATGTCCATAGGGCAGGGTGCATGGTATTTTAAATTTGAAAAGTCGGACATGTATATATAATGATTTACATGTCCTGGAAGTGAAAAAATCTCCAAGATGTTTTTCTGTGGCATGGCTGGCTCTCCAATAGGCTAACCCTGGTTTATACTATTACATTTAATAAGTGCTAAATTCAGTTTGGGAGTAGTTAAAAAATGGTTCAAAGACTCATTTGATAGTGATTTAAAATCCATCTTAATGGTCAAGTCGGATTTTATATTATTGTTTTAGAAATTACACTTCTACAAAATTGTCATTTCTCTCCCCAAGCCAAAAGGCTTTTTCTGCCACTGTCCCATGTCACCTGATTGTTGAATGGCTCCCCTGTGGTGAGATATAGGCCTAGGCGAATTGTTCATTGTACCACAGTTATCAGTAAGGTTGTGTTACTGTTTTGATGCCAAATTATAGAAAATGGAGTGATTACGCCAGTTGTTGTAATTATAAGTAATTTGGCACAAAAATGATACAGCAGGTGCTCAAGAACAACAAAGTTAGTGAGTGCAAGTGAATGCTGGCTGCTGCTGTTTGTGTTCTGTTGCACTTAGAAAAATTTTCCTAGCACAGAAGGCATCCTCTGGTCCATTTTGGATGCAAGAGTGCATTTTGCACTAAAGAAATAGTGCTAATTGCTGGATTACACTTTTTGCATAATTTTGCCTAATATCACATAATTTTCCTGTAATTTTCCATAATTGTCCATTTCTTGAAAATGAACATTGCCAAAAGTAAGATCTTGGTTTTCTGTAAGAAAGGGTTCAGAATAAAGAGGTGTTACCAGTGGATGTTGGGGTCTGAAAAACTGGAATTGGTTGATTCCTATTTATATCTCGGAAAGGTTTTTTCAAAAACCGGGCGAGATATAGAACATATTAAACTCTGTGTGAGTAGGGCCATTTCCCAGGCTAGCACACTGAACAGATTCTACAGAACATGTGGGAGATGCCATTTTTGCCATGTTTTGTCAGTGTTCAGGGTTAAAATTCCTCCTTCCCTGTCATATGCTGCTGAGGTGCTGGATATCAACCATTGGCTTTCCTTCGATAAGGCCGAAGGTCGAATCCTGCGCCAAATCTGTAACCTAAACTCTCTGGCCACCCCCATGCTTTACGTCTTGAATTTGGCTTACTCTCCTCATATATTTTATCCCTGGCCGCGGTTTTGAGGTGGGGTAATTCTCTTCACTGGGGGGAAGAGGGTACACTTAGGGCTGCCTTGAGAGTGGAAATATTTTCTAAGCTGAAGGAACAATCAACATTTTTTAGGTCCTCTGAGCGAGCAAACAATTAATTTGGGCTTAGCTGGAACACTGACTCCCCCATGCCAAAGTCTGTATTGAAGCTGCTTATAAAGAAGTCTGTGACCTCCATTAGTCTGACCAGAGATATTGCTTTAAACCAGCCCAACGAGGTGGTTTGTGGGAGCACACTGGGGAACGAACGACAGCCCTATTTAACTTGGAACCTACCTCATGGGATTAGAAGGATGATGCTCTTATTGAGACCCCATTTGATGTCCCTAAGAGAAATTACTGGCATCTGGTATAAAATACTGAAAGAGGAGAGAATTTGCAAAATGTTTTGTTTACAAGTTCAAGATTTTAATCATGTGTTATTTGTGTGTCCGGAATTGCAAAAGCCTAGGCGTATTTATTTAAGACTTTCATACATCAAATTCAACATTCGTTCTGCCCATGAGGCCCAACTATTTGTCTTGTCCCCACCAAATGAAATGGTCTGTAATAGGATTTATCAATTTTTTTAAACTTTCTTGGCTGTTTATTAGGTAATTCTAATGCTATTTTTTTTACGCTGTAATATTTTTATGGTTGTTTATTTGGTTGTATGTGTGTTAATATTTATTTTCTTGCTTTATAGGAATGCTTTGTTCTATTTCGCTCCTTGTATGTGATACTTTGCACTTTGTTGTTTCATATGACTATTTTATCATCCTCTGCATTCCGCACAGTATGTATGATATTAAATTTTAGAAGGCCGCTTCGTACAAAGGAAGGGCTATTTATTGAATGAAATGCATTTCTTGTTTTATCTATGGTGTGTAATGTTGTGGACCGCTGTAGGAGTTCCATATCATAATAAACTTGATGATGATGATGATGCATAATTATGCTACAGCAAATAACACTATTTACCCCCACCCCTAGTAAGATATGGATAGCTCCTAGGCTGTTGATAAAGGGCTTGGGAGTGGAGAGGCATTTTCCTTGTTGAGCAGGATGGCCATGGGGGCTCTGCCCAGCCCTTCCTGATCTTCAAAGGATGTCTACCATGTCATTGTCCTATGAAGCTCACACCTAGGGCTGCCTGCCTTTATCTTCCTAGTCAGCTTGGCTCCAAACCCAGACGGAAAGGAGAATTGCCCTAGAACTGGTTTAGAGTGCCCTTCATAGCCACACCTCTGTGTGGGCACAGGGAGCTCGGACCAGGGGAAGAAGGGTTCTGCCATCATGGGTTTAGGAAGAGGGGGCATTGTGGGATAGTTTACAGTGAAACACACAGGAAGGGCTGCAAAAATAGTTAGGATCACCCTGGGAACACTTACCACATTAGTTAGGGAGTGGTTAGGAGATTTCCTTACCCACAGTTGGACATAACAAATTTCTCCTCAGAACACTCCTGGACCTATGAAGTATCAGAAGAAAGAGTGCAATGCTGTCTGAATAATCTGAAGGAAGGCTGGACCTGCTCGCCTTGAACACATGACCCCTGAAATGACTCAAAGGGTCTGTTGGCTGACCTCCTGTTTGAGCTACATGGGATCAACAAGTTTCCAGAGGCCTCTCTCCCGGAAACTGCCCAGCTGACCAGTTCCAACTGGACCTGCCCTGGAGGGGACTCTGCTGTTGGCCTTTGTTGAAGTCCTAAACCCCAAGTGGTGCCTCCCAGTCCTGGATCCTTGGCTGGTGTTAGAGTCTACTTCTCCTGATCAAACTGTAAAGCTGGGACTTAGAAACTTTTTGACAGCTTTTCCTCCAGAGAACTGGCAGCAGACCAGGAACACCAATGAGCCAAAGCCATTGACGTGGAATCACAAGTTCTATTCAACTTGCCTGTTTGCACCGCGGAAGGAAATCTAACTTCAAGAAACATTGCTAGGTTTGAAGATAGAGGGCTTCATCAGGATCAACGCTGAGCACCAACCTGTCAACGTGGAGGCCTTCCTGGCACAGACTTCGGATTTTGCCTGCTCAGTGCTCTCCTGCCTTCATAAACGACCATGCCCGGACCCTGGTCTTTAATAACCTACCATCATCAAGCCCTGCTTTGGATCCAACTTACCAAGCCAACAATTTGATGTCAACCATTTTTCTTCAGAAAAGTTTCTAAGTCTGAAGGTAAACCTTGCACTGGGATGAACCTGCTCCCTGTATCCTGACCCACACTCCATTGTGGTCAGACTTAACTTTTAACTTTGACACAGTCTAGCACAACCAAATAACCACAGTTGGCGCTTTGTCCTTTTTGGCACTATTTTTATTCCAAAATATATAAAAGTTTATATCTCTGGTTCTACTTAGTGGATTTTTTTCAATTAATATTACATTTTCTTACATATACACTAAAACAAATGTGTATTGTCTCAAAACCTAACTGAGGGGGTTCAATATATAGCATGAAGCATTTTGGGAGACAATTGAACCTTGAGGGACTCCATGTTGAAGAGAAGAGGGGCAGGATAGACAGGGTTCAACAGTTTTGCTTTCTCTGAAAGATTGGAAAGAATATGATTCAGATTATTGTGAATTACTATACATCTTTTGAGCAAAATGTGAACATCTGATCTGATGAAGCATCTCCAAATTCACTTATTTATGACTAGACATGAAGAGGGTATGCATGCAAAGGAAGCATATGAAAGATAAATCAGGATAATATACTGTTTGAAGTACTACTGGGTTACATTTCAAGGCAAATGGCCAAGTATATATGCAGCAGGGCTTGCCCACCTGCTCGATCAATGCTGTTCTCCTTTCATCTTCAACATGCTTACAATGCTTAAAAACATTGTCATAAAAAAATCTTCAGCACAGTAAAATAATACTCAACCACACCAACTAACGAGAGGCGTTTTACTCCAGACTCCCCCTATTAACGATATACTGATAGTATTTGCATTCCTGCGTTCTTCGACTGGATCTCTGCTTAGGTCAGTTACATATAACAGATTAATTTTGGTGTTTTTCTGGTTTTAAAAGTTAGCTTTTTTATTATTAGAAGGCCCACATATAACTCCACTTTAACCATTTTTTCAGTGAATTTTCCAGTTTTTTTTAACACATGTTAAAATATTACTAACTTACTTATGCATTACTCCACTTTAACCTTTGATTTTTTCGTGAATTTCTATGTTTGTTAACGTAAAGTAAGATGTTATAACCATACGTCTGTGACCAACCCCCTGTCACACACAGCCCTTATCCTTCCACATCTGTGGGTTTGCCGCAGGGCATGGCCTGAGACAAGGCCATGCATTCAAACCTCTATGATGGCCACCCCCCTATTCCCCCTGCCTTTTTGGCTTTGTGAGGCGTGGGGCTCCAGGCCCTACACCCAACACCCCACGAACAGCCAACCAGCCACAGAGGGTCACTGTGGGAGTCCCCTGGGACCACGCGGAAGAGCCACGCTCGGTACAGCTGGACTACTGGTAAAAGCTTACACAAAGGCACCATTGGACCAGAAAAACCGAAATATTTTTTTTTTATTTAGGCCCTGTGGTCCAAAGGGCAGGGGGGCAAAGGGCATGGAGTCAGATTACCCACACCCCGCTCCTTATAGTGTCTCTAATTTTAATTTTCAAGACAGGTGAACCAAGCTCCGTGCCTTGTAATGGCCGCTGCAACAATTTTCTTCATGTTGTGTCTAGCAGATCAAATTTTTAGAGACAGCTGACAAGATAAAAAAGGCCTCCTGGCCAATCAGAATGCCCTATTTTTTTATTTGCCTTCCCGGTGTACTCCGGTGGAACCAATCAGCCAAATATCTCTATTTTGGAACCCCAAATTTCACAAAATCATATAAACATATTTACACCAAATCACAAAAAGCATGCTATCTGGGTAAAGATCTAGCTTTTTCTCAAATTCAGTGTATTTCTGTTCAGTCATCTTTTCTGTATTGTTGCCTAAAATCTCCAATGGAAAGTGGGGGGAGAAGTGTTTTGAGACACCCTTTTTCTTGGCCCCAGCTGGATAGATAACCCTGAAACTCTCCAGGAAGGAACTAAGGTGGATGAACTTTTTCTTTTAAGTTTTGGGAAGGTTCATAATGTGGCATAAAAGTTATTAGCAAAACAAAAAACGCTCTTCCTATGGAAACTCTGCCTTATGTATAAATGCATGGTGGTGACCACGACTGTGCAATATATATTCATATTTGTACTCACACATATAACTCCCATTCTCACACATTTTCAAAAATATCCTATGATAGTGAATACACTCTGGAATATATATATCTGTAAAGTATTATTAAAATGACACCCATTCCTATCCAGAGCCTCAGGGACATTTAGGTGATTTCTGTTTCTGTTGTGGATTGAATACCTTGAGTGTTGATTGCTAAGGACCATGAAATGTCTCCCTTTAGGAGAGCCCAGTCGCCCTTTCAATAACTTGTTCCAGGTCACTGAGATGGGCCAGAAGGAGCTCCAGAGCAAGAAGAAAGAAAAGTATAGTGACAAAAATGAATAAAGAAGAAATAAATAGTGAGCAGAAAGACAGAAAGAGTGAATGAGAACACAGGAAAAAGAGTGTGAAGGGAATAAAAAAAATCAAGTGTGGGATCAAAGAAGGATGAATGAGCAAGAAGAAGGAAAAACAAAATTGCGAGGTGAAAGTTAAGAGTGAGAAACAGAGTGCCAAGAATTAAGAAGGACAGAAGTAGATGATTAGATGGAAGAAAGAATGAAAAATGAAAAAGTGAGTGAGAAAATCATGAAAGTTAAAAAATAAAAGAATTACATGAAAGAACAAATACTAAATGAAAAAGAAAGATAAATACACAAGAAAGAAATGGAGAGTAAATAGTAAAAAGGGAAAGCATCATTTTATCTAAGAATGTAAGAATTGAAAATAAAGGAGTTGGAAGGAACATAGGGTTAATTTAAGGAAAGAGACAAAAAATGGAGAGGAGAGGAAAACAAAAGGAAACAAACAAGCAAGGAAATAGAAGTAAAGAGATATAAACAAGTAGAAAAACATGCTGTTTAGACTAATTTCTTTTTAAATTGTGCTCTGGATTTAATAGTTTTGCCTATTTGTTTTCAAACTTTCCTCACAGGAAAAATGCACGGAACATCCTAGTACGAGTCGGCTTGACTAGCTTGCTTGGTGCAGTACGGGTTATGGTTTAAAGTGGGACATATTTCATTTTTCTGGTACTCTTAAGAAGGAGGCAGGTTGCATGAGACAATAGGGGCTATTGACTGGGGCTAGAGTATGAGCAGTGCTGTTTTCTCACATCACTATTCCCACACTTAGAAGTACAAATAGTGTAAGTGTCAGTACTTTCGATATGTGAGAATACCAGCCCATTCCATGGCACTCCCGAAGAAATGGAGAATAATAGGAGGGAGCAATGTGCCATACTGATTTCAGCACGTTATCCCTCAATCCTGGCCCAGTTTTCCCCAGCAAATTGTGCTTGTATTTAGCAGGTGAAATCTACTAGACAAACTAAACAAGTGTTCCTCTTTTCCCATGAACCCGTTTCCATTCTAATAGTGAATAACATGACCCTCAAAAGGCGGGCTTGGCTCTCCTAATATGGGTGACAACTTCTATTGCAACTATAGGCATGATGTCTGAAGCTTTCAATTAGCTAAAAGTGGTTGTAAATGCAAACCAAACTATGAACTAATAGGTCGATTTACAAAATCCCAAATTGCAGTGAGTCGCAATCTGACCTCCCACATTAATATTCATACGGTAGGTTGGATGCCATCAGAGGAATGGTGGCCTGCAGGGGTCAGCAGACCACAATGTCTATGAGCACTTATTAAATAAAGTCAACTTTTTTTTAAATACAACCCATTTTCCTTAAAGGAAATGAGGCTGCATTTTGAAAGAAAAACGGATTTTTTTTGTTTACTTGAGAATTGTCAGTGGTCCAAGGGACAACTGTGTACTCCCCGACAAACTTTTATTAACATTCACAAAGGGGAAGGAGTCCCAAGGGGACCTCTTACCATTTGCGAATGGGTTACCATTTCCTTTCCTTTCTGGTGTTGGTAAAATATCAATGTTTTCTGACTGAAGTTTGGTCACAAAACATTGATACTGACCTTAAAATATCCCTGTTTCGAAGGGATGCCTTGAACATGCCCCTTCCAAATAATTATTTTTTATGGGTTTTTTAACACATTTTGCAATTCAATAACCTGTTATCTATTTTCAAAAAGGGGTTTAGTACATTACAAAAAGAAATTTTGCAGCCTCAAACCCTGTGATTTTGAGAATCAAAGGCTTTGCGACTGCAAGATGGCTTTGTACATCAGACAGCTAGTTGCGAAACACTGCAGCAGAGTATGTGAGATTGCAGATGTTGTAGGCAGTGCCATAAAAAAGGATGTAAGCAAAGGAAACTGGATCTTCAGTCCCCTGGTTTGGTAGAATAGACAGCCACTAACTGAGGGGAAGAGGGCCCCTCAGAGCACTAGGCCTCAGTGCCACAGTGTCTGATGCATCGTTGATAGCAATGATTGGCCGATATGAGAAAGTGAATTACCATTTGGAGAGGATGTGAGTCCTCACTAGGTAATAATGTCACAATTCCATACCTGCTCCAGTTAGGTCGCAACAATTTAAACCTGAACTAATTCCCTGGTAGCTGTAGCACAGAGCAGACAGGCTCAACTTAGGAAAATGTGTAAAACATTTAACAGTACCAAAACAGTTAAAAAGTAGAAAACACAAAACAATATTAATCAGCTTCCACTTTATGAAAATAGAGTAAATTATAATGAGCAAATAGACACCACAATGAAAAAAAAAAGATGGAGGGAACCAGAGAGATGATTTTTCAAAGTTTTAGATGTTTCTAGTGCCAAAAAGCCCAAAGTGCCAACTGCTTGTGTCTGGTTGCGCTAGACTGGGTCAAAGTCAAAACAAGACTGACAGCAATGGAGTGTGGTTCAGTTACAGGAACCATGTTCATCCAGTGGAATGTTTACTTTTTGTCCTTTTTCTGGAGGACATTCCTCATTGACTGGGTCACCGGTGGGTTGGGTTGGAAGCTGAATTCAAAGAGGAGCTCGTCAACAGCGGATGGCTGAAGAGCAGGAACTCAGTGGGAGACTGGGCTCTGGAGGAAAGTTTGAGGCTCTCAACGCTGATAGCGGGCACACTCCGAGCTGGCAAAGTCTGAAGTCCGGGCCCAGAAAGTTGTCATTGTCTGGGTGGTGCTTGGCGTTGGTCCAGGTGAAATCCTCTACAATCGGACTTAGAAACTTATCTGGAAGTCAAGCTCCTTTCAGCAGCCCAAACCAACAAGTTGAGTCTGACTGGCAGTGTGTCGTCAGCAGCTACGCCTCAGAGATGGTCCAATGTTAGCCTCTGGTTCTTTTGAAGAAAAGTTCAGAAAATGTTCTAACTGTCCAGTCTTTCAATTGTGAAGGGGAAATGAGTACACTCTAACTCCAGCCAAGGGTCCAGCACCTTTTGGCACCACTTTGAGGTTAGGACTCTCTTTACCAAGAAGGCACCACCATGGTCCAGGGCAAATCCACTTGGTACTGGTCAGCTGGACTCAGCAGCGAATTAGACTTCTTGCAGCTTTTGTGTTCCTGGAGGTGAACAGGAGGCTAGCCAACTAGCCCTTGGAGTCCACTCTTCTTTCCTGGGTACAAGTGGGAGAGAGTCCAGCCCTTAGGGTGTCTCTCTGCATGTTCAACAGCAGATGCAGTCCTTCTTCTGTCTTCCACAGGTACAGAGGTGTTTTGAAGAATGTTTCCAGGGGTGCCACATTTATGCCTCAGACTAGCTTGTGGGTGAGGGTAACTCCCTCACCAATAGAGAAACTGTTCTTGGGCTACCCTACTCACTTTGACAACACTTCATGAGGGTTTGGTCCTAAACAATCCCAGAGTGCACTGTTCTGCCAAAATCCAACATGTAAAAACTTTCATCCCCTGGGCAGAGCTCTGGTACAGGGCCGGACTGGCCGTAGCGGGCACCGGGAATTTCCCCGGTGGGCCGCCAGGTTGGGGGCCGGTTTTGAACCCCTGGGGGTCCGTTTTTGTTACCGGGGGTCGGCAATATCGGCCCCCTGTAACAAAATCGGCCGAAACCGGCCCTCGCAAACAGCTTGGCTGCACCTCCCCTCACCCCAGGGGGGGCCGGCCGAGCTGTTTCCCAGGGCCGGTTTCGGTGCCCAGTCCGGCCCTGCTCTGGTACCACCCTTGAAGTGTGTCTACGGAAATGAAAACTTCCCCTGAAAACCTCTGAAACAGATTGCCACTCTGGCTACTTGGACAAAGGCAGAGGCAGGCCTAGCTGTTGGCTGGCACATCGCCCAGGCCATCTTGTCAGGAGGTCATCACACCTCCTTCCAGGCAAGGCCCTTTAGTATCCTCTCCTGTGAGTCATTCACGCCTCCTTGCATGGGGCAAGCAGGCTGCCAGGTGACAGTTGGGTAATAACTCTGAAAAGGCTACTAGAGGCAGGAAAATGCCAACTTTCTAAAAGTGGTGATTTAAAATCCAACTTGACCATTATACTCTATTTTAAATTAGAATCGAGTCCTTAAATCACTGTTCTAGCTAATCCAAAACTAAAGTTATACATCATAAAGTGTTATAATGTAACCCAGTGCTTTTCTAAGGGATAGTCAGCCTTGCCACAATGAAAAACGACTGGATATTTTTCACTACTAGGACATGTAAAATGTAAATAGAAGTGCCCTACTGTTTTAATACTGTGCACCATGCCCTATATCCTTTAGCGCCTACTCTATGGGTGACTTATAAGTATTAAAACAGAAGGTTCAGGCCTGGATAAAAGGGATATTTTGCCAGATCGGACACATTAGCATTTTTAAAACTGAACACAGGCTACAGGGAAAGGCTTGCAGACATGCTTTGCCTTGTCACTTTCATGGTAGCACTATAGGTACTGAGGTTCACTAGTGACACTTAACTTACGATATAGTAGGGACTTACAGGTAAGTTAAATCTGGCAATTAGGATATCTAACCAATTCAACAAATTTTTATGGGCCAGACCACATGCAGTGGGGGCTTGTTAGCAGGGTCCCAGTGTACCGAGTCCAAAAACAAACAGCATCAACTAAAAAAAAAGATATGGGGGTGAATATGCAACAAAGGCATTTTCTTACAGCTAGGTATTATGAAATAAAGCAAAGACAAGTCATTTATCAGTAATGTGAATAAACAGAATAATGTTATGTTAGCATACACATTCATCTAAACGGTCATTTTCCATTGTACCACTGTCACTCACTCATCGTCTGTGCGCATTGAGTTTTGTGCCATTCATAACTTTTGAAGGAGTGACATAATTGCATCCTTTGATCCAATTGTCACATTCATATCCTTATAACAACTAAACAAAGTCTCACTGACAAGTGTAGCCAATTTACTGCCATGCATCAACTTCAATGCAAGGCCCATGTCAATTTCCTCTATCTTATTGTAAAAAACTGATGCTCAGTAACACAATAAATGTTTTTGAAATGTCAGCCTGAGAACATGCGATCACAATAATTAACTTAAGATCCATCGGCTGAACCAATTTAAAACATGAGCAGCGCTTGTCTCCCAAAATCACCAGGAAATGTTCACTGAAAAAGACCTGTGGGCCCCCGTCTCTGCCACACATTGTTCCGATTGGATCGGAGCCCCTTTAGTTCCTTTGACAAGTGACAGCTGTCACATCTTTTTACAGAAGCCTCCATTCCTGAGTCCAGATTAAACCAATAAACCACATCTCTTGTGCGGTGCTTGCACAAAGCAAAAATGAAATACCCTTGATGAGTCTGCCCGTGCACTTGTTTTGTGTTCCATCCCCTGAATACGAATGCTGTCACCCCTGCGATGGCATTTCTGCAGAGTGACAGTTCACTTTGTACAGACCCGAATCCGTGCAGTTTTCAGGAACTTTTTCTCCTTATTATTTCTCTGACCAACCGATGCGCGTGACCCTAATCAATGTGTCTCATTTATATCACGCTCCCATCATCCAAAGCGGCTCCCGCTGGCACTTATTACTATTGTTCTTGAGGGCGAGAAGCAGAATAGGCCTAGACGGTGTTCACTGCAGTCGTAGTCATTTGAGATATGTTTACATCATTGGCAGAGCTTTTAATAAAAAGATATTGATAGTTTTCAAATTTGTTCTCTCCACTAATGTTTTCATATAAGTTACAGGCTTAATTCAGGATCGCAGATTCCGGTTAAGAGGGAAAAAAGGGGATGGGCTCAGTTATTACAGTTTTTATATGTTTCACGGCTGATTACCTAACCAGCCCTTTACTGCCTCTTACCGTTTTCCTGTTATTTTTATTTACAAGTTGAATGATGCCTTAGAATTAATATCGCCTGGGCATTCTATCTCCTCCCAGAACCAGAAATAATCCTATTATTATTATTATTATGCTCTCATTGTGGTTAATTAGTGAACATTTTCACCCTGTATCCTGTTTTGAGTGGTGGTGTTTTGGTTGGGGCATGAGATTTGTGTCAGTTGACAGTGTTGGCAGTGCTGACTGGGAAGAGTTTGAGGTAAATAACTTGTTACTTACCGGTAATTTTCATTACCCCTTTGCCCTGCCCCTTCGTCGGAGTCATCACTGCTTGAGGATTTACAGAAGTTCTTAAAAAAAAAAAAAAAACCGACTATAATCAACGTGCTTATGCAAGATGTATCAATAGCAATTACTTCATTGATTATTTCAGAATTCCAGCACCAGCATTTCCAGAGACAGAATTATACAACTGAATTCTTTAATGATGTACGAAACTATGTTGTGTGGATGACGTGGCCGCCTTGAAAATTTCCTGTAATGACACACCACAGCCACTCGCCCATGACGTAGAATCCACCTTGTAGAGCGGCCATGGATATTGTGTGGAATGGGCGCCCAAAATGATTTGTAGGCTTGGGATATGAGCACCAACTTGGAGTAGAGATAACAACTTTCTTAGGGGGATATTCACAAGAACATGTGAGAAACCTCTACAAAAAATGTAAACGCAACTTTACACATCGCAGCCTATCGTGGGAAAATAACCCAGTGTTAACGTGGAATTCACAACACGGCGGTACCATGCGATAGTCCGCCGAAAACGTGGCCAATGTCCGCGATACAACCACCACGACGGAGATAAAAACACAAACCACAACACCAAAAAACGTGCGATGAGCCCATCCGCGATGAGGAAGTCAGCGATAAGCAGTGCCAGGCCTGCCATACGCACACGTCAGGCGGGAAAATCACTACAAAAGGAGAAAAAACACACAAACACAAAATGACCAACACCGAAGCACCATGGAGGCAGCCGGAGCTGGCGCAGAGGACGAGCGCAACCCCACAAGCACCCCGAAAGACCAGCCTGGGACCTCGGTGACAGGGAAGGGCAAGGACAAGAAGAAGAGGAAGACGAAGTTCAGTCCGCAGGAGAATAGGATCCTGGTCACGGAGGTGATAGAACACCATCAACAACTGTTCGTCGCCTCCAATGTGTCATTGGGCACCAAAAATGGATTATGGCGGGCCATCGTGGACAAGGTGAATGCCGTCGGAGAGCACAAGAGGTCAATGGACGAGGTCAAGAGGCGATGGATTGACATCAAGCGCAAGACCAAGGAGAAACTCGCAGGCAACCAGAAGGCAGCAATGCAGACTGGAGGTGGGAGCCCAGCGCCACAGCTGGAGCTGGATGACATGGAGGAGCTGGTGTCGACAGTCATCAGTGTGGAGAACGTGGCAGGAGTCGGGGCACCGGACACTGCTCGACATGACACAACACAACAGCAACAGGGTGAGTAACCACCAGGTACTGGGGGGACGGGGGGAGATGGCCACAATGGCACACATGCACAATCAAGCAGAGCACAGTGCACACCCACAATCACTCTGGATCATGGCCCTGATCAACAGCCTGTCACAATGTACATTGCCATGCTGTCTGAATGTGAACATGTACCATGCGGCTACATACATGTGGACACATTGTAACACAGCATCTCCCCTTCACATTGCAGGGGCACCTTCAACGCCACCTGCAGAGCAGTCCCAGCCGCTCTTCACTGATGACGAGGAGGACACCACCAGCATCGACACCCAAGCCCTCCAAGACATGATTGTGCTCATCCGCCAATCACCTCCAGGACCAGGGCAGCCCAGCTGCATCGAGGAGACCCCACCCACTCCACAACCCACCCAGCAGGAGGCACCCACAACCCCGGCTGTCTCCCAAGACCCCCCGTACAACACATGGCCTTCCAACGCTGTGTGTTGGAGGTACAGAGGGAGATGGCTGAGCAGGTGCGGGTGGTGTTCGACCTCATGGCTACCAAACTTGACGCCATCCATGGGTGTCTGAGTCCCATCAGGGACCACCTCCAGTCCCTAACGGACACCCACATGCCGCTCCATGGTCTCCAACGAGCCCTGGCTGACATCGCTGGAGTCATGACTCGGAGACAAGAACACCTGTCCGCTCAGAGTGGCTCCAGCAATCTCAGCCGTGAGATGGCGCACATGCGGAGGCTCATGGAGGACATGGTGCGGATGGAGGCGGAAAGAATGGCAGCCATAGCTGCACATCAGCAAAATGTAGCTGGGATCTACCATGCCCTGCATGTCCTCATCATGGCATTGCTGCCACAAGGCGTGGCGCAGATGAATGCTGCTGCCCCTACACCATCCACATCTCTGCCCCCTGGTGTGTCAGTGCCTCACAGTGCGGCAGGCATTTCCACTCCAGCACCTGATGTGTCACTGCCACACAGTGCGGCCGACAATCCACCTCCGGCCCCTGATGTGTCAGTGGTACACAGTGCCGCAGCCAGAACTGCACCACCCACAGGTGGGGCAGAGCACACATCCGAGGACGAGGACGTGGATGGGCTTGAGTTCAGAAGGAGGCACTAGCATTTATGTCCGCCACCTGGCCTGTTTCTGCTTGGTGCCTCACATCGCCCCATGACCTTCCAATGACCCCCGATACCCTCTGCTGAACTCACCTTGCACTGCGACATGGACTGCCATATCCTGTTTGGTGACCAATGACACGGCGACCAGACTGCGGACTGTACCCTTCCTCTTCCACTGTACTTGTCATTCCCCAATGGACTTTGGCTGGCCCTCCACGGGTCCATATTGTGAAGTGGGGTTGGCATGGCCCTGTACTGTTCCAACTGCAAAACTCCACTGGATGTGCATTAAACATTCAGGAACGCACTGCTGTGTCATGTGTTTCATCATTCATGTATGAATGTGTGGATGAATGTAGGCTCAGTGATTCCCCCCAACGTCAATGATGCTCATCTAGTGGGAATCCAGTCACAGTGTGCTACATTTCCGATTGCGTTCCGGGTGCCGCAGGCACCACAACAGGGACACACGTATTAGTCACTTCCTTGTCCGGACATGGACTGAACCACGCCCAGAGCCCCTGAGTTATTGTTGCAAGCCCTGCACTGGTCCGGCGTACGCCAGACCACTCCACTTATGCTCCGAGAGTGGGCCCACATAGCTACATGTCGCAGGCGTACACGCCAGTGGTTTGCAGGTCGCTGGTCTAGTTGTCAGCATGTCACGGCCACTCCCTGAGGGCAGGTTTGCATGCACACCACACCCATCCGGCACAGGCGTCACAGGCCATGTGACCCCGCCAATATAGGGGCCGACAACGTCACATTCCCCACTGCCACTGGTGACTGGATGTCGGACGTTCCACGATACTCAATCATAAAGGGCCCATGACTTGTTGCGCACAGGGTTAGTGGCACCGGGAGCCATGCGGCCGTCACGGGCCTACCACCACGTGCCGCTGACTGGGGTTGCACAGGGTTAGTGGCACCGAAATTGCTGAGCGGGTGTGCAGCCTGCGATGATGACGTGTGCACTGATGTCGTCTCTGCCATTGATGCCTCAGGACTCAGCGTCATGTGTGGGACCTGCTGGGCCGTGGCGCGGGTCCACATGATGTGGAGCATGCTATGGTGGCGGGACCTGGGCCTGGAGCTTGCACGGGCACGTGGTGTGCCCACTGGTGGACACACCGTTGGAGGCAGGTGAGCAGTGGGGCCTGGGTGCGCAAGTGCGGATGGCCAGCACTGGCCGGTGGGAGGGGGTAGGGTGCAGCTGCATGTGTGCGCAGGACGGGCAGGCGTTGTTGCCGTGTGCAGTGTGATGGACTCTGCCATGATTGACTCTGGCCTCTATTGCAGATTGCAGACCTGGTGGCTTGCAGTGTATACCGGCATGTGGTTGGAGACACACCGGTGGCAGCAGGTGAGCAGTGGTGCCTGGGCGCGCGGGGCGGCAGTGTCCCTCCTTCTCCCTCTCTCTCTCTCTCTCCCTTTCCCTCTCCCTCTCTCCCTTCCTTTCCTTCTCCCTCCCTCCCTCTCTCCCTCTCCCTTCATTTCCTTCTCCCTCCCACTCTCTCTCTCCCTTCCTTTCCTTCTCCCTCCCTCTCTCTCTCTCTCCCTTCCTTTCCTTCTCTCTCTGCCTTTCTATCCTTCTCTGTTTCTCTGTGTCTCGCTCCTTTGAGGTGCGCATGGCACACGTTCTGATTTTGTGCTCTGTTTTCCAGGCTGTGACATCAGGATTGTCCCGGACGGACCCGACAGGAGTCTTCCACATTGGTGTTTTGTGTTGTATTCAATAAAGTTTTTGGTGGTTACTTCAATGATTAGTGACTGTTTCTCGTTCTTCTGCCACACGTGTTTCTTGTTGTCATTGTGCGACATCATGCGCTTTATGTGGCTCTTGTGTCGTGCAAGGTATGGGTTTGTCCCGGGGGGGGGCCGGGGTGTGGTGGGGGTGGGTGTTGTGGCCCTCTTGGATCTCGGAGCTGCATGATCATTGTCTCCATGGCATCTGTGGGTCTTCAGATGTGGCTCTGGGCTGGGCTCCCTTTCATACTGCGGGTAGTCGTCCTGCTTTACACTAGCAAAAGGCAGGTATTAATTCTCTGCTGCTACCGCGACTTATCGCCTGTTTTTGTTTCGCATCGCAGATCTGGCAGTTCGTTGTGAAAGTGGTGTAGTGGTGTTTTGGTGTGTTTTTGCACGGGAACGGGTTATTAGGGTTAGTTGGTGGTGTCACCCGTGGAGGTAAATTTGGAGGCGGTTATCGCCGGAATACTTGCGTTGTCTGCAGTTTGCAACCGCTTGTGATTGGGGTGTTAAATCTATCTCCACTTTTGTTGCGTTAAGGTGGCGATAACTCAGAGATAAGTCCTTGTGAATATGCCCCTTAGTCTTCTTAGCAAAACCATAGGAAACAATGAAGGGGTTCGAAAAATGAAATTCCTTAGTTGTTTCTAACTTATGGTGTTGATAGTGATTTAGCTCTAGATATTAGGAGAGCTTTGTTGTTATGTTCCATGCACTTGTCCCTCCCGCTTGTTTTCTTTTGCTCTTGCACCATTTGTCCAACCGATCCTGTAACTGTAAATGTTGAACCAATGTTTAATTATATTTGTTATGAGTTTAAATGTACTTGTTACCATCAGCATGTTATTTGTAGAGCCGATGCCGAGACTCGAACCTGGTTCCCCAGGCCCAAAGTTGGCAGCTCTGTTTGTTACTCCACATCTCTAACTTGAAAAGCAAACTGCTTTTGTTAGGCACAGGAACTTAAGTTATTCGCCACAATAACATGATGCTGAATTGATGTTGGGACTCAAACCAGTTTCCCACTTCCAAAGTTGGCAGTTCTAGGAACGGACCCTCGCCCTCCCAATAAAGTCAATTTATGGGGAGTATTTATGGATTGTAGATAATACACTGTTTTCTAACCTAATTTTCCAGCACACTAATAAGGGACACGGATCACTGACAAAATATCGAAGGTCAAAAAATCGACCTACAAAAATATCGGAGCAAGAATATCGATGTCAACAATATCGATATCCTATCTACAACATGGTAAGTACAAAAATATGGGGAAAAAATATCAATGTCAAAAATATCGTTATCAAAAATATCGGTTTTTTTTTGTTAAAAAAATATGTAAAATAAACTAAATAATACTTATAAATAAAATAAACATAGTTAAAAATATATTATAATGTTTAAAAGTAATAAGTCATATATATATAATTTAATAAAACATTAATTAAACATATACATATAATATATAATATATATATACTTACTTAATAATCAGTTTTAATAATTATTTTAATAAATTATAAATTAATAAAAAATATTATAAATTACAAATACATCTATAAACATAAAACAATAACATAAATAAAAATTTAATAATTATGTATAACAAATTAAAAAATTAAATTTACTTTTAATATTTTTAAAATTAATTATATACTACATTAACTAAAATAATACAAAAAATATTAAATAGCGGAGGGAATAAAACTACTATTTCAACTCCCAAAAAAACAAGTAAGAAAAATGTTGGATAGCGTAGAGGTAAAAATTACTATTCCAACTCCAGGTAGCGCAACAGTAGGGAAAACGTTGGATAGCGAGAGGGTAAAAATTAATATTCCCACTCCAGTGAGTGCAACCGTAGGGAAAGCGTTGGATAGCGTAAGGGTAAAAATTACTATTCCCACTCCAGTGAGTGCAACAGTAGGGAAAGTGTTGGATAGCGTAGGGGTAAAAATTACTATTCCCACTCCAGGGAGTGTAACAGTAGGGAAAGCGTTGGATAGCGGGAGGGTAAAAATGAATATTCCCACTCCAGTGAGTGCAACAGTAGGGAAAGTGTTGGATAGCGTAGGGGTAAAAATTACTATTCCAACTCCAGAGAGTGCAACAGTAGGGAAAGTGTTGGATAGCGTAGGGGTAGAAATTACTATTCCCACTCCAGGGAGTGCAATAGTAGGGAAAGCGTTGGATAGCGTGAGGGTAAAATTACTATTCCCACTCCAGTGAGTGCAACAGTAGGGAAAGTGTTGGATAGCGTAGGGGTAAAAATTACTAGTCCAACTCCAGAGAGTGCAACAGTAGGGGAAAGTGTTGGATAGCGTAGAAGTTACAAATAACATACTTATAAATAAAATATTTTTTTAAAATAATGAATTATTAAATAACTGTAAACTATTTACCAATACCAATAAATAATTATTAAAAACATAATTACTAATAGAAAATTTATTAATAATAAATTAATAATAAATACCAATAAATAAAAATTAATAAATATTAATTACTAAATAATAAATATTGAACAATAACATATTTTAATAACAAAAAACATATAAATTATTAAAACTTAATTACCAATTAACTAATATTGAACAATTAAATGCTTTTTTCTACCAAAAATAATAATAATTAAACATTAATTATCAATTAATAATTACTTCTTAATATTTTAATTAAATTTATCAATAAATAATATTTAATAATATGTAATTACCAATTGATGATAAAACAACAATAAATTAAATTTTAGAACCCAAAAATTCTAATAAAAAAAATTTACCAATTAATAATTAATGTCCAATAAATTAATTATCAATACCCAAAAATAAATTTAATAATTACTTAATTTGATTTCAATTACTTCCAAAAGTATTCCCTATAAACGCACAACACACTCCAATAATAAAATAATACACTTAACATAATGATCAATTAATCAATTAATAAAAATTAATTACCAATTATTAATTAATTAACAATAATATAATTATCAATACCAATTAATTAAAATAAATTATAACTTAATTACAATTAAATTACATAATGATCAATTAATCAATTAATAAAAATTAATAACTAATTAATAAAAATTAATTACCAATTGTTAATTAATTAACAATAATATAATTATCAATACCAATTAATTAAAATAAATTATAACTTAATTACAATTAAATTACTTCCCACCCTATTCCCCTATAAACCCACAACCCGCTACAGAACTTAAACGCAAAAAATAATTAAAATTAATTTATAATTCCTAAAAATTATTAATTAATTTAGTATAATTAAATTACTTCCCACCCTAATCCCCTATAAACCCACAACCCGCTACGGTACAAAAAAAACCCCAATAACTTAAAAAAAACATTATTAACATATAAAAATTGTATACATATATTTTTAGACAAGTAGAACACATACATATTAAAAACATAACAAAATACATAACAATAATACAAATATCGATATTAGTAACATCGATATTAGTAACATCGATATATTTGATTTCGATATTACTAACTTCGATATTACTTACCTTAGGGTCGATATTCTGTCCATAGATATTCTTAACATCGATATTCTGTTCCTTCGATATTGTGACTTCGATATTAGTGTATGTCGATATTTTATTTTCGATATTTTGACTGCTCACCACGGGACACATCTCAACAACATGTGTGGGGGAGCCTGCCATGCCTTTACTTAGCTACTTGCGAGTATGACGGATATCTTGGAAAGGTAATGTTTACTTTAAACTGTGACAACTGTAATTAGTAGCCCTTTGAAACAAGACAGACATTTTGGATTGTGTCACAAAACATTGTCGGGGGCAGTGGAAATTACTTGTGTCACCATAAGACGTTATAAAGATGTATGTAACCAGACGCTATTCATTCTTGACATTGACATAATTTATGTTAAAATGTGCTACAATTGAAAGTCTCTGTGGATTCTTCCCTTGTCCTCTCTGAAAGGCTCAGAGTATACCAATATATCAGGCGGCAGTGCCCTCTGTCGTTTCGTTTTGCATTTTGTCGAAGGATTAACATTGGCACTCAGAAATTCCATGGCATACATCTGCAAAAAGGTGTAGATTTGTACACTGGGCAAATATAAAACAACTTTTGAAAATGGTATTGCAAACCATAAGTAATAAGAAACGTTTATTTATATGTCCACCTGACTGTGACTAATTGTTGACAGTACATGGGCTTTCCAATTTTAAAAAGTTCTGGAAAAGTTTTCAGTGCTGGGGTTTTTTGTTGCTTTTCTCCTCTTGTTATTATTTGCGGCTTGTGTTGGTAGGCACGGAGAGATTAAGGGGCATATTCTCAAGGACTCATCGCCGATTTATCGGCACTTTAGCGCCGCAAAAGTGGGGATAGAGTCATCGCACTATTCCCAAGCTGGTGCAAACTGCCGATATCGCCAGTTTCCCAGCGATAGCTGCCGCAAAAAACATTGCCACGGATGAGAGCGACAACTAACGCTAATGATGCAGAGTAGGCGTACCCGTGCAAAAACACACAAAAACACCACTTCGCGATATTCTCAACGACCAGCCAGATCCGCGATGCGACCCAAAAACAGGCGATAAGGCGCGTTAGCAGCAGGGATTTAACACCTGCCTTCTACTGGTGTAAAGCCGGATGACAACCTGCAGCATGAAAGGGAGCCCAGCCCAGAGCCACATCTGAAGACCAACATATGTCATGGAGCTACTGACCATGCAGCTCGGAGACCCAAGAGGTACACAACACCCACCGCCACCACCCCCAGGACCCCCCCGGACCCTCCCCCGGACTACCACAGAGGCAGCGCAGAACAAGACAGCTGACCTTCCCAAAACGGCATGGCCACACAGCCACACAAATGCAGAATGTGGGGAGAGGTGGGTACCAAGTATGTGTGAGGGAGGCAAGTCACCCATGAATAAGAATGTACACAATGCCAAGTGTGGCGGTGATGTGCTGGACAGACTACAGTATACAGAGCACAGACATGTCCATGTGGACATATACTGCTGGTGTCTGTAGTGTTGTGGAAAGTGGATCCAACCATGTTACCTCAGGCAGTGGGGAAGACCCCGGTCATGTATCCGTGTCGTTCCCCCTGTAAGCGTAAGTGGAGTGGGCTGGGCCGGTGTACGCCAGGCTAGCGTAGGAGTGTGAATAAATAGGCCGGGGCTCTGGGCGTGGTTCACTTCCCGGATGTCCAACGTGTCTGCCAGGCAGCCGCCCCTCACCCTGCCACGAGTCCGCCGCCATTACCGCCATTACCGCCAGCCTCCTCAGCCGATCGCTGGCGTCCACGAGACAGGCCCCCAGCGCACCCAGCGGCACAGCACCGCGGAGTTATGTGTGTGCTGACTACTGTCTGCGGCCTACTCTGCGGTCAGCAGGGCCGGCAAATCAAATCCAATCCTGACCTGCGAGGACACGCCATCATCACTGGCTGCACACCTGCTGAGCGCTACAGGTGCCACCAACTCAGTGCACCACAAGTCATCATCACGTGGCTGTGGGCCCTTTCTGACCGCTGCCTCCGGCCTACACTGCGGTCAGTAGGGCCTGCAAATCAAATCCAATCCTGACCTGCGAGGACACGCCATCATCACTGGCTGCACACCCACTGAGCGCTACAGGTGCCACTAACTCAGTGCACCACAAGTCATCATCACGTGGCTGTGGGCCCTTTCTGACCGCTGCCTCCGGCCTACACTGCAGTCAGCAGGGCTCTCAAATCAAATCCAATCCTGACATGCGAGGACACGCCATCATCACTGGCTGCACACCCGCTGAGCGCTACAGGTGCCACCAACTCAGTGCACCACAAGTCATCATCACGTGGCTGTGGGCCCTTGCTGACTGCTGCCTCCGGCCTACACTGCAGTCAGCAAGTCCCCCAATTCCAAATTCAGACTTGATTTAATTATGGTGGAGTCCAGTAGGCAACAGACATTGCTTCCAGTGCGGCCCGCCGGGATGACGCATCATCGCAGGCTGCGCACCCACTGAGCACTCCAGGTGCCACTAACTCAGTGCACCACAAGTCATCATCACGTGGCTGTGGGCCCTTGCTGACTGCTGCCTCCGGCCGACACTGCAGTCAGCAGGTCCCTCAATTCCAATTCAGACTTGATTTAATTATGGCGGAGTCCAGTAGGCAACAGACATTGCTTCCAGTGCGGCCCGCCCAGACAACGCATCATCGCAGGCTGCGCACTCGCTGAGCGCTCCAGGTGCCACTAACTCTGTGCAGCTCAAGTCAACGCCACGTGGCTGTGGGCCCTTGCAGACCGCTGCCGCCGGCCTACACTGCGGTCAGCAGAGCTCGCAAATCAAATCCAATCCTGACCTGCAAGGACACGCCATCATCGCTGGCTGCACACCCGCCACCACCGGCAGGACCACCTCCAACCAACAACTGCCCGAGTCGGAGGAGTCTCACAGCCAGCCTATCAAAGTTGCTCACACCTGTCTTGGATGCCATCATCAGCTTGATACCCTGCTCAGCTCTTCAGGTGCCACTAACTCAGTGCACCACAACTCATGGACCCTTCATGATTGAGTTTTGTGCTGTGGGCAGCGGACGCAACAATGTCACCTCAGGCAGTGGGGAAGACCTGGGACGATGATGATGAAGATGAGGCAGGTGTACCACACCCCACTGCAGCTGCAGCAGGAATATCCCAAAGGGAACAACTCATTAACAATTTCTACACATGAGCACGCTCAGCTCTGGTGCCCCTACCTAGGCCTGGGCGTCAAATTCCGCTCCGCTCGTGGAATTTGCGGAATTTAGGCAATTTTGCGTTCCGCGGAGAACGCGGAATTGCCAACAATTCCGCGATCCGCGGCGTAGCGGAATTATTTTCTTGTTCGCGCTTTAAAAATGCGTTCTAGCGTGCGCAATAGCGACTTACCGGGATTCCTGCGTTCGCCGACGAGTTTTCCTATCCGTTCGCGTGCGCCACGAGATTTCGGTAGCCGGCCGCGCGATCCCGCGAGAGTTTGCCATCGCGAACACGTCATTCGCCGCACCATCGGACACCGCGAGAGTGTGCCATCGCGAACACGTCATTCGCCGCGCCATCATGCACTGCAAGAGAGATTGCGATCGCGAACACGTCATTCGGGTGCGCCATCGGACATCCGGCAGAATGTTGGTAAAGCTCGCGATCCCGAACACGCAAAATTTTCAATCTGGAGAAGAATAATATCTCGAGCAGCATAAAACCTTCTATAAAATGATGATTTGGATGAAAAAAAAACCTCAGATTGATATTTGGCTGTCCTTTTTTGTCAAATATTTTTGGGGGGAGAGGGAGGAAGTGCCACAGAGTCTCCTACTTCCTGTTCCTGTCCAGCAGGCTCCTCCCAGTACTTTGTCCATCTCCTGTTCATTTTTCACTTGGATTTGAGCTGGAAGGATCACTCTTTGTGTCTGCTGCATCATTATCATTGGATTTGAGGACTTTTGGATTTGAGATTTTACAAGTTGTTTGATTGGGGCATTGCAGTTGCTGCAACTACAATCTTGGTACTTTTCATCATTTTTAAAAATAAATAGTTGTGGGTAGCCAGTAGGCCCAGAGCTAGTCATGGGTGGGTGCATGATGAAACATGATGAAACAACTGTTCCTTTGCTGTGTGATGTATTTATTTATTTCAAACATCATTTAGGGCACATGGGTGGCATGTTGTTGTGGGCCTGGCCATGAGGCTGGAGGCCATTTTGAAGCCAGGCAGTGTGCTTTTTGCCATAGGCCTGCATTGTCTGTCTTCAGTTTCTTGTTGTGGTGGGCCTGGCCATGAGGCTGGAGGCCATTTTGAAGCCAGGCAGTGTGCTTTTTGCCATAGGCCTGCATTGTCTGTCTTCAGTTTCTTGTTGTTGTGGGCCTGGCCATGTGGCTGGTGGCCATTTTGAAGCCCGGTAGTGTGCTTTTATCCATAGGCCTGCAAGCTTGTGGCCTAGTCTGCCAACAGGCCTTTCATCCATTAGGCTCAGAGGTAGTCAGGGGTGCATGAAACAACTGTTTCTGTGTGTTCTGTTGAATTTAAACATCAGTTAGGGCATGGATGGCATTGGATTGAATTGCAAAATGTGTATTTTTGGGTGTATTTCAGTTTTTTTGGGTGTGTGTTAAATACATGCCTTAGTTGTGTGTGGTGTGTTGCAGGCCTTGTTTAGCCCTGTGGATTTTCGTTTTTGCATTTTATTGCATTACAGGCAAAGAAGTGTGGTTTAGCATGCAGCCTTTGCCTGGCTATTATAGGCCTGTTTTCAGTACATTGTTTTCCAGTCCTCCTGCTTGTTGCTTGTGATTTGTGAGTGTCCATGTGGCTGGTAGCCATTTCTGGTGGTAGTTATAAGTGTGCTGCTTTTGCCATATAGGCCTGCATGTGTTTCCTTTGTGGCCTAGGCTTCTTGTTGTGGTCCTGGCCATGAGGCTGGTGGCCATTTTGAAGCCAGGCAGTGTGCTTTTTGCCATAGGCCTGCATTGTCTGTCTTCAGTTTCTTGTTGTTGTGGGACTGGCCATGAGGCTGGAGGCCATTTTGAAGCCAGGCAGTGTGCTTTTTGCCATAGGCCTGCATTGTCTGTCTTCAGTTTCTTGTTGTTGTGGGCCTGGCCATGTGGCTGGTGGCCATTTTGAAGCCCAGTAGTGTGCTTTTATCCATAGGCCTGCAAGCTTGTGGCCTAGTCTGCCAACAGGCCTTTCATTCAGTAGGCTCAGAGGTAGTCAGGGGTGCATGAAAGAACTGTTTCTGTGTGTTCTGTTGAATTTAAACATCATTTAGGGCATGGATGGCATTGGATTGAATTGCAAAATGTGTATTTTTGGGTATATTTCAGTTTTTTTGGGTGTGTGTTAAATACATGCCTTAGTTGTGTGTGGTGTGTTGCAGGCCTTGTTTAGCCCTGTGGATTTTCGTTTTTGCATTTTATTGCATTACAGGCAAAGCAGTGTGGTTTAGCATGCAGCCTTTGCCTGGCTATTATAGGCCTGTTTTCAGTACATTGTTTTCCAGGCCTCCTGCTTGTTGCTTGTGATTTGTGAGTTTCCATGGCCATGTGGCTGGTGGCCATTTCTGGTGGGAGTTATAAGTGTGCTGCTTTTGCCATTTAGGCCTGCATGATTTTCCTCTTGGCTTACTGCTTCCATCCATCCCCTTTGCCAGCTGCAGCTCCCTGAATGATGTGATGAGCAAATAGTTTAATGCCAAACAGGGTCCACTTCCATTACATTTGTATTTTTGTTGTTGTTCCTCTTCTTTCCTATCCTTCCTGAGAGTGTACACAGTATACCATGAAAGCCCTTGTTGACAAAGTCTCACAAATGGCTACACTAAGTTATATATTTTATTTGTTTGTTTGTACTAGTAGTAATTGAACCACAACAACAAATGCAACATTTCACCGATGTTCTTCTCCTGGCTTCTTTGCTTTTAGGTGCACAAAAAGACAGAGGAGGAGGTGTCATCATCATCACCCGTTGTACTGCCAGACAGAAGTCCTGCTGCGCACCACGTCACGTCCACGTGTGACCACAGACATCTCTGCAACTTGTGCACCTGCGTCCTGCTGACATCTGAAGAAGATGGCCCCAAAGAAAGGTACCAGGTCCTCCAGTACCAAGAAAGTTGCAGTGAGAAGAAGAAGGAACAGAAGAAGGAAGTGGCACTTGCCAAGACTGGTGTGCCGCCCGATGTGTTTTTTGGGAAAAAAAAACTTACGCCTGCAGGAGCGGTGTCCGGCGGGGACCAAGCTGGGAGCAGCATCTCCGCATCAGCAGGCCCACCCACCAACCTAGGCCCAAGCCCATGAGTGTGGCAGAGGTAGCCAGTCTACTAACGAGCAGTGATGTTGAAATGTCATTATCGCAAAGTAGTACCCAATCCACGCACTCGCAGGTGGAAACTCAGCAGATAAGTGGGCAACCACAGCTGCAGCCGCAACCACAGCCGCAACCGCAGCCCCAACCGCAACCCCAGCCGCAACTACAGCCCCAACCACAGCCCCAACCACAGCCCCAACCACAGCCCCAACCACAGCCGCAACCACAGCTGCAACCACAGCCACAACCATAGCCACAGCCACAGCCCCAACCACAGCCGCAACCACAGCCCCAACCACAGCCACAACCACAGCCGCAACCGCAGCTGCAGCCGCAACCACAGCCACAACCACAGCCGCAACCACAGCCCACAATAGTAGTTGTTCCACCTGAAGTAGGGGCAGTTCAGGAAATCGAGCTTTTTGCAGACGAAGAGGAGCAAGCCACTGTTTCAGAAGATCCATTGTCTTCCAGACCCCCAGCAAGGAAAAGGAGGGTTAGTCCATCAACTTCTTCTTCAAGCCCCGCTTCTGATGATCTAGATGCCACTTGGAAGCCACCAGCTCAGTCTGAGAGTGATGCACGCCACAAGACAAGGCTAGTGAAAAGGAAGGTTCCAGAAAGCCTTAGAGTTATGGAGGTAGATGTAGACGAGGGGGTGATGATGATGAAGAGCCAGTCATCATGAACATCACTCCCGGGCCAGAGGAGATGGAGACCAACATTATTAGACTATCCAAAATCGCTGCGAGGGATGTAGCACGGATACCACCAACACAGGTAACACCAACACGACCTCCAGCTTCCATATTTGCCTTTGCAAAGGCCCGGCAGGGACCTACATCCAGCTCAACCACCACCTCAGTAGGTAGTGGTAATGTAACTGCACAGAGTCAAATTCCAGGCACACCCTCCAGTTCATCTGGTATTGAAAGTGGCACCTCAAGCAGTGCCAGAAAGTTCTCCTCCCCAGTTTGGGACTTCTTTTCGGTTAGAAGTAAGGAGGAGAACATTGCTATATGCTCAATTTGTCGACAGTCTGTTAGGCGGGGTAAGCTTGGTACAAACTATGGTACCGGAGGACAAGCAAGTCATCTAAAAAAACACCACAGTATCAAGTGGGAGGCTCACCTACTTCACTTAGAAAAAAGTAAAACTGGACCCATTGCTGTTGTTGGGGATGAAGAAGTAGGGGAAGATATGATCGCGATGGAAGGTCAACAAGAGGGAGACATTTCTAGCCCTATCCCCAGCAGTGTAGTGGTACCGCCCACATCCTCAGCAACATCTCAGTGGCACCGTAGT
Organism: Calotriton arnoldi; assembly: GCA_963921515.1. Classification (NCBI taxonomy): domain Eukaryota; kingdom Metazoa; phylum Chordata; class Amphibia; order Caudata; family Salamandridae; genus Calotriton; species Calotriton arnoldi. Next base: position 413,837 of record CAWUFW010000337.1, read on the forward strand.
AAGAGTCAGCCTGAGACACCAAGGCAACCGAGTACTGCAATGAGAAAAAGTGCGGCGTCGTTGAGCCTAACTGAGTTCAAGAAGACAGCTGCACCACAAAGGAAAATATTCCAGCCTACCATTGACAGCATGCTTAGGTCAGAGGGGCAGTACCAACGCAACCACCCAACAGCACAGTTGTACAATGCGAAGCTGGCTAAAATGTTAGCGCTGGACCTTCTCACTTTTTCATTTGTGGAAGGGGTGGGTTTCCTTGAATTTGTGTCAGCCATCTGCCCTAAATGGAAGGTTCCCAGCCGGTCCTATTTCGCCAGAGTTGCTGTTCCAGCACTACATCACGATGTGCTAGAATTGGTTGGACAAGCTTTGCAGCAGAGTGCTGTTCACAAAATCCACCTGACAACAGACATGTGGACCAGTTGCCAAGCCACTGATTACATGTGCATCACAGCACACTGGGTCTCTTTTGTGGGGGTTAGAGAAAAGCTATCTGAAGTAGGTGCTGTTGACACAGCTGAGATTTTTAATGCTACTCGGAAACATGCAACTGTAGCCATGTTCGCCATGGAGAAATCTCATACTGCTGCAAACATTTTGGAAGAGTTTAACAGCAAGGTCTTTGAATGGCTGCGCCCAAGAGGGCTTAACATTGGTTTTGTTGCCACGGATAATGGCAGTAATGTACTTAAGGCCATGGAGGTTGGTGCCTATTTCAGGGTCCCATGTTTGGCGCACTGCATTAACATTATAGTTCAAGACTTTCTGAAAAAGAACCCATAGTCAGCAACTTACTGACCACCTGCCGCAGAATATGCACTCATTTCAGCCATTCTTTTAAAGCCCGGAAGCAGCTGAGGATCATTCAACATGACTATAGAATGCCAGTCAAATCACTCATCCAGGAGGTGGCAACACGTTGGAACTCAACGTATTACATGCTTGACCGTCTGTTTGAGCAGTACAGACCAATCAATGAATATGTCATGCGAAGGGCGGATGCTACTGTGAAAGGCATGACCCTTCAGATGGACCAATGGTGCCTAGTTAAATGCCTGACAGAGATGCTTCTTCCTTTCGAGGTCTTCACACGTGGAGTCAGCAAGGAGGACTGTACTATGGGCCAAGCTATCCCATTGTTGCACATGCTAGAGCAACAGCTGAAGGAGGTGTCTGAAGCGTACATAGGTGTGGAGGAAAAAAAAGAAGCATATGAGTTGGTGGAGAGCCCATCATGTCGCTTAACTGAAAATGCAAGGGTGCAAACTAAGATTTTGTCACAACAACGTTACATTTGTGCCACAATTCTGGATCCACGGTACAAATCGGCACTGAACAGTAAGACATTACTCCCTTTTTCAGAAGTGGATGTTGCCCGGTACAAAACTTGGATAGCTGAGGCAGCCAGTAAATTGGAAAATGAACGGCTGGTAATTAAAGGCCCGCTACTCAAACCCACAACAAGTACTGCAGCAGGGCATCCGGCGTCAAGTTCAACTTCAGAGCCTGAGGGCAGTGCATTTGGTTCACAGCTGTCACCAACACCAACACTATTGACATCAAGAACCGGATCATCAGCCCCAGTAAAAACGGCACAGGATTGGTATTTACAGCAAGGACTTGCTAGGTCCAGTGCTGATGCAAAGACAAAAGAGGCCGAACAAAGTGTAGCACCCCTGAACATTGACCGGAATGTCCAGGCCTACCTGGATGACCCAACAGAGGTCTACATTGATCAAAACCCATTGAGGTATTGGTATGGCAAAAGGGGCCAATGGCCAGTGCTCAGCAGGCTGGCGATAAACTATCTGGCTTGCCCTATCGCAAGTGTCTCTTCTGAATGTGTTTTCAGTGCTGCTGGTTCCATTGTAACAGTGAAAAGGACCAGTCTCTCACCCAAAAACGTGGAGAGGTTAACCATGATCAAAATGAATCAGCAATTTATACCACCGAATTACACAATACATGAATCCACACAGGAAGATGAGGACAGCGGCTCAGGTGACGGAAGTAGCGTGTTAGATGCTGATTACCTACTTCTGGTTGAACCCCCAGAGTTTGAGGACGAGCTATACTTCCCTGACAACTAGGCTTCCACTTCTTACTGTTGTCCTCCCTTATTTACTTTTATTTGTGTGTCTGTCTTTCTGGTTGGAAACTTCAAATCACAACAAATCCATCACCACCGTCTTCATCTTTTATTGCCATATATGAGTTTCAGCTGTCTACATTTCAGTCCACTCCTCCGAGTCCTGCTCCTCCATCCTCCTGAATCGCCCTAAATCTATTGCCCTCAAGCCAGCTGATGATTGGATGTAGCATAATCGAAGAAAAAAGAAAATCTTGCCTCGTTGAGTCTCTCCAAAAGAAGTGGAACATGATGATGACTACTATAGCTATCCTCCTTTCCGAGCCGAGAGAGACTGCCCATTAACTGAAGATGAGAAGGAACAGGTAATGAATGATGACATGCATTGGATGCTGACTGAGTGATTTGTGTTGTTGTTTGTAGTGCATGAAGTTAATTCATTGTGTACTATTATCTAATCTACACACTAAAAGTAACTCAATGCAATGTTTGTTTCCATTCTTGTTTTTTAATAACAAATTTCTACTTCTACTGCAGGCCGATCCATTGCATTTTGAATATGGAAAGGGGACTCAATCTGTACACTGCACACTGAGTTGGACAACACACCATGATGATGACCACAGTGACATAATATCTTCTCAGTCACTCAGTACGGTCCGAGATGATTGATGGAATAACTCAGGGCGTTTCATGAGTGGCATAAAAGGTAAACAAGTCAACAACAACCACTGCAGACCTACATGTCTGTGTAGTGGTAGAGTCGAGTGTGGTGGTATGACTGACAGCGGTGCATTGATTTAGTCACTTAATTTGTAAAATGCTATGTTGCTGTATATCTGCTTTGTCTGCCTCTGTCAAAAAATTTACGCAAAATGGAGGATGGGTCACGGGTGCCGTGGGCCTGCTTTGTCCTGTTGTTGTTGGAGGTTAATACTGGAAACAGACTAGAGTAGACATGATGTATCCATGCCGCCTCTGAAAGTGTTCTTGTTGCACTCCACTGTAATTTATGCATTTTTTTTCTACTTGATCTTTCAATATCCCTTTTGTTTTTCCATCTACAATTACAGGCTGGCCCTTACCCTGTGCTATACTGGGAAAACAACTCACACTTAACTTACCAATGAATCTACATCTGCCAGGCAGGCAGTGGCGTCACCCAAGATTGATGGCCGGAGCGTCCATGGAAGGGAGGACCAAGAGGAATGCCGAGATGCAACTCCCCATTTTGACCAGGATAACATACAGTAACAGTATCAACTTTCATAATCTTTTAAATAATTTGATTCATTTTTTGTCTTCAATCATTACTACTGTGTGTTGTTGTTATTATTATGTTTGCTCTCTGCATATAATTCAATTCATCCCTACAGCTATTTTTGAATTTTCTTTGCTATCTTTAATAGTAAGCCCGGGCCGGTACAACAGAACAGAAACTGTATGTAATTCGGGTCTCTCGGAGGGCAGACAGGCAAGGCAAATTGCATAATATACTGCTGCCCTGTACTGTCTAATTGTCTAGTAGGAGTTAGTAAGTACTACTTATCATTAACCATCAAGTTATCATCATCATGCATGCATTTCCTTTTTTTCCAGATTTATGGATATGGTCGTCTGCCAAGATTGTGTTTTGTTGTTGTCCATGCGTACTGTTTTTCTTTGTCAAACCTTTCCCCAAACCCCCCTTCCCAACCATTCATCAAACCCTAACCCTCTTCCCCCGGGCTGTGTGACTTATTGAGGTGTGACTAAATTAAATGTACACCAATAATTTATCACACGCTTGCTGGGGCGGATGTGGCAAAAGCAACACTAATTCAATTTCAAGGCAGGGCGAGGATCTTCTTCTGCTTGCCCACCCATGAGCAGTATATTTGCGAGATAATTGTTTTACCAAAGGAACCTAATCCATCAGCATTAATTTCCGGCATCGATTGGATTTGTTGTCATCCTCCTACACAGCACTAACGGTTACGCTTGTGTCGAGTGTACTGTAGGCCTAGTCGAGTGACTCGACACAGCTAGAGTTTGTAACTCTATGTACTTTGGCATATTATTGTTTGGCAGTAAGTTCCGTTCTATACTTCGTTCTACTACTCCTCCCACAGTCTCTCTCAGGCGACTGACTGTCTCATTTTCTTTTTTTTGCAAATGCTACTGCCAGGGTCTACTACTACTACCACCACAACCATGGCATGTTGGAAAAGAAAACCATCATCACCATGCAGCCATTGCAGTGCATAAGTTAAACATCAAGCACAGGTAAGAGAAGAAGTTTGGGGGAGGCATAATTAATAATGGACATTTTTTCATTAATTCTATTTCACACACCCCTTTGAGTCCAGTTGCAGAATGCATAGACTAGGAGGAGAGACTGACAGTACTAGTAGGACAAGTCCCTCAGTGAGGGGTACCGCATCTATCTGTTTGTGTCTTACTAAGTCAGCCAATTATTTAAATCAAACACTGGCTGTGGCCGTGCACCAGCAAGGAAACAGTGTGACGTAAAACAGTAACCCCACCCACAAAACATTAACAACATCGTATGTAAAGTATAAATATATAATTTAATCCCTAACAAAAATAAACTATGTAAAAAAATCCCACAACAAAACCTGACCCACGCCTCTCCCTAACCCCAACCAATGTCCATTGTCCGGAACAAAAAAGTCCAACAAATTAAATGTCCAATTGTCCAAAAGTGAATACCCCAACGCCCGATTCCCACCCACCAAAATAAGCAATAAAAAAGGGGCAATCAACAGGGTCTGTTCATCGGTGGGCTCGCCTCTCCAGGACACGAATACGCTCCTCTAGGTGGGCCACGCGGCGCTTCAATGCGCGGCAATTGCATCCACAGGGGGGGGAGGCAGCAGTGCTATTAAATGAAGTGCGGCAGCGGGCGGCTGCCAGACGGTGGCGCCGTAACACTGGAGGGGGTGGCTGGGGCCCGGGGCATTGGAGGAGGTTGCAGCTGCTGCCGCCTCCTCCTCCAGAACCACCAGCCGCCGTTATTCCTTTTGTATGGCCTCCAGCTTCCGGCGTCGGGCCTTGGCTGCCAACTCCTTCCTGTCTACTTTCACTTTGGAAGGAGTAGCTATATCAAGAAGAAAAAACAAGACTATTGTAAAATATACTCTTAGCAAAGCAGTAAGACAAATTAATTCTACACATAGTGGCACAGTAGCACTAGCAAGCACAGTACATAACATTTGTGGTATGTATCTATCCTCCCACTACCTCGGCCTCTAACATTTGTGGGAGTTTCAGGCATTCCACCACCCATGCATCTGATTCCTATCAGCCACCTATGCATGCATCCCACGTATCCTTCTCTGCCAGTCATAAATATTAAATCTCATCCGTCCTTCCTCCTTCCACCCTTCTTTCCCTTTTCGTTCAACCCATCCATCAAGGTCATCTGATCTGACTTTTAGTCTTCTCCATAAAACTTTCACAGCTGAGTGAAGTCAGATAGAAGAGGCCATTGGTTACTCAACAGTACACTCCCGCCGCTAATGCTATTGCTAATGCTAAGTAAAGGGTGTCTTCTTCAATCGTTCACAACAACTTCTTACTTAAGTCTCAACATTACAGTATACATTACACCCTTGCAGCGAGTGTAATGTCAATAAGTAAGGATTAGGAATATAACTTACCACCGCCCGCCACTGCTGCTGGCTCACCCCCTGCAGCTCCTCCTGCAACTGCCGCATCTCCTCCTCACCCTCAGCGGCCGCGTCACCTTCGCCGCTGGCCCCGGTACTGGTGGTCGGTAGTACGCCTAGAAAAAACATTACCATTTTTTAGATGCCATATACACCTCCCCCTATTTTTCACTAGCAAGATTGAAAAAAAGTTAATACATACATAATACATATACAACATACATCACTAGTACAAATCAGGTAGTAGAGTAGACACTAGTAGTGTTATATGGTCCCTAGGGTCATTCTAGTCTTTGCTAAGTTACCCCGAGCCATGCAACCATTTTAGCTTTGTGTCTTTTATTTTTGCGCAAGTTACCTTGCAGCTTGTTGTGTAAGACGCCTTTAAGCCCACATGAGCTCATACTGCTACTGTCTGAGCGCTGCGTACAAGGTCGAAAAACAAGCCACTTTGTTATGGAGTTCTGGTGTTAGTCCATATTGCTTATCCATAAAAATACTACACTTTTTGGCACGACTGAGAAATGCTTGCACTATACTAACGCGCACCATTTTTCTCATAACAGACGGAAGATTCCCTTCTACGAACCAGAGCTTTGCAGAGCTTATGATGTAACCAGTACTAGGTTCTTCTAAGGTGAGGGGTCCCCAGAATTCGCTCAGAGATCTTCATTTATAATTTTATATAAACTATATTCCTACCAAGGGGAGGGTGGTTCTTCCACCACTGTTCAGTTATCATGATTTCACCTTTTGTCTTCAATGGACTAGTAGTTGTAAGTGTAACTAAGTGTAACAATGTTTAGTGTTTTAATCTAATGCATTTTGCTGTTGCTGCTGCATTATAGAACAACGTACAGAGCTTGTCAGTTGAAAATAAACCTTTTGAACTTACATAGACTCGGTGGTATTTGGTGTGGACTTACACGAGTGAGTGAGCGAAAGGGTGTGCATTGCTTCCGCGACTAAGAGGTCGGGAGTGTTATGTTCTGGGTTGTCTACTCATTGGGTATCTTGGGCGGGGGTTCGGAGAGCTAATGAGACACTATAACTAGTCGGTCAGGGGATTGTGGTGGCTTCTGATTGAGGTGTGAGGAAGGTCCAACCTCCCATCACCAACGTCCTATTTTCTTGTGCAAAGTTCTGTATGTGCAGAATCCCTACAACAGTAGTAGTATGTCCTATCCTATCAAAAATAGTAAAATCCGGTTGGGCATTTTGTTGGTGGGAATTGTTGAAAAGCCTCAAGATTAAGAAGACTAGAAGTAGAAGAAGAGGACAACCCAAAGGACTGGACTCAATGGCTAGAGCTATTGGTGAATCTGAGTTTTATTTAAAACCTTTTAAATAAAGAGTGGCCAACTGGGCAAGCTTAGCTACAGATAGACTAATAGTAGTAGTACAGAGAGTCATAGCAGATGCAGTTAGAGGCAGGGATAACAAGAATTTAGAAACAGATAGTCTAGATCGAAGAAGAATTTGTAAAAAATAGACTTAGGAAACCGAAATAATAGTTCGGAAAAAATAAGGTGCAGGAAAAGTTAGGGAAATATAATTATTAATATTAACCACTGGAGGACTTACTGGGGCCAGCAGCAGAGCCCTCGGTAGAGTGGTCCTTGCCCTGGGAGGCATGTTGTTCTTCTGGTTCCGCCGACTCAGACCCTGTCTTCTTGCCCCTGGGTGCTGATCATGTAAGATTTCATAAAGAAAGAGACAAAAATTAAAGTTTGGTGTGAAACAAATAAAATATTTTAAAATACGCTCCAAAAACATTTTTGTGAACAACAATTGCAATAAAATTGACCTATCTGATAGACTAGTAGTATTGCGAGATTCACGGACCGTCTAGTAAGCCTAAGTACCACCTGACCTAGCCCACCTATTCCAGACGGGCCAATTGTTCACTAAGTCTGCATTTCCATTTATTTTAGTCCTCAAAAATGCATAGATGGAGGACACATGCATACATTTTTGCATACACCAAATTGTTGGTTGGTTGCTGCTGATGTTCTGCTAGTGATGATATAAGCCTATTAACACTCACTAAACAAACTACAAAAGGTTCTACTAAGGACTGGGGTAAGCAGCACTCAGCAGCACGTGACGTGACAGAGGATGCGTCACGCACACCACTTAAAAATTACCAACTAATACTAATAAGTAACTAAACCTATCAATCCACCACTATCCCTTCTTAGTGGCAGGAGGACAAAGGAAGGACTAGAGTCTCTCTAGCATTACCTAACTTAAGTTCTCTAAAGTAAACTCTTACATAATCAGGCCAAGCGAGCGCAAAGTTGCAAACAAGTAAGATTAGTAGCGCCGAGCACCTGTGTCATAACAATCACAGAAGATTTTTAAACGTAATTTACCTGCAATGTAAGCAGCAGCATTCTTGCTGGTCGGAAAAAAAATATTTGCAATATATAACACAGAGCAGAAGAACACAAAGTAGTAATATTAAATAGCTACTCACCAAGCCCCGGGACCTCCACTCCGAGCAGGTCCAGCAGGTCCTGCTCCCGGTCCAGAATATCGGACCACCGGTGCGTCAGCTGGTTATTGGTGCGCTGGACACCAGAGCAGTGAAACACTGCCCGACGCACCTTGCCCCACCGCTGCCGACGCTCCCGGAGCCCGTACCCAGACCCAGGCCTGCCGCCTGCTGCCAGGGTTAAGGGGAGGTGGCGCTGCACAAAAAAAACCAGTGCAGCCACCTCCGCCTCACCAAATAAGGCCCGTGCCTGCACCCCTTTTTGGTGCCGCCTTCCGCAAGGGAAGGCGGTCGCGGCTCTGGCTAAGGCTACGAGCCCTGTGGCCCTTTGCCATGGTTCTGGGTAGGCGGGGGGGCGGAAAAGAAAAGGTAGGAATTAAAAAAGTAAGTAAAAGAAATGAAAAAGCAGGTAATAGAAAAAGAGTGAAAAAGTAGTGAAAAACACACAAAAAGTAGAAAAAAACTCAAAATATAGAATCAGGAAAATAGAGAGATCGATAATAAGTAAAAAAGATCCCCAAAAAGTTTCCAGAAACAAAGGATTGAAAATATAGAGGGAGGATTGAAAAGCAGGCCCAGAACCATAGCAATAGAGTGAAAAACAAGATGGCTACGCCCATTGCGACCGCATGGGCAAGTTCGCACGATATTTCCCCCCCGAGCACGCAAAAAGCGTCGCGAACACGTAGTACGCGTTCCCGAACAGGAAATACTTATCGCGAACGGGCGGGAGCATGCAATACGTGACCCGGAACAGGAAATAACCATTGCGGGCGGGACAAGTGAAAAACAAGATGGCTGCGCCCATAAGCGACCGCATGGGCAAGTTAGTGATATATTTCCCCGCGAGCACGCAAAAACACACCGCGAATGGGCGGGATAAGCAATTCCGCGTCTTCGCGGAATTTCTGCGTGCTCGCGGAGATTTTTAACAATTTCGCGGAGATTTGCGTAACGCGACTACGCAAATTCCGCCCACCCCTACCCCAACCTCAGTGCAGCTCAAGTCATCGCCACATGGCGGTAGGCCCGTGCCGGCCGCTGTGCATCCGGTCCAACTAACTCAGTGCGCCACAAGTCATGGACCCTTTATGATTGAATCTGTGCGTGTGATCCAATGATCACTGTTCTAGTTGTTGCCAGCACCAACCACTCCCTGAGGACTGGCTTACACTCACCCCACACCCATCCAGCACATGCGTCACTGGACATGTGACCCTGGCAATAAAAAGGGGCCGGGCGCACGTGCCCGTAGCCAGTTCCACTATCTATCTAAGTGTGTCCGTGTGGTCATTATGTATGCATGATGGCCCCGGGCCCTACCACATTACATTGTGCTGTGGACAGCGGACGCAACCATGTCACCTCAGGCGGTGGGTAAGACCTTGGACATGTAGCTTTGTTGTCCCCCCCTGTAAGCCTAAGTGGAGTGGGCTGGGCCGGCATACACCAAGCCAGCGTAGGGGTGTGAAGGATTTGCCCGGGGCTCTGGGCATGGTTCAGTTCTGGCATGGACAAGGAAGTAACTAATGAGTGTGTCACTGTTGTAGTGTCGGCGCTACCCAGTCCGCAATCGACAATGTTGCTATGTAGCATGCACCCGAAGGGCGGGCTCGCACGAACGGGGAAATGAAGGAGTGCAAGACCGCTCGGGGTCTTGGCTCATACATGCCAAGTGTTGTGTGTATCTGTATTGCCGCAGCATGAGCCAAATGCCTAGCCTTAATCGCAGCGCAAGTTCAGCCAGGCATTAACTCTACATCTGTGTCCGCCCTATCCTTCCCACAGGCCTACACTCACGTGGCCGCCCACCTTCAACGGCCAACATCACAGTGTCGTTGTCAGGCTTGTGGACATGCGCAGACAGGCATGACAATGGTGTGCCGTTGGAGTGCAAGTGATGCAACCGCGCAGTGCACACAAGTAAATAGGCTCGGGGGGAGGGAGGAGCAGCTGTGAGGCAACATAACACACAGTGATGCCGCTCATTTTCCACATGCAAGACATGTCAAACATGAATCCCAAAGTCGCAGACATCCCACCCCACCCCCAACAAGCCACATCACATTTCCTGAATGCAAGCAGATGAGAAACTAACATTAGGGATGAAAGCTCTTTTGTCTGAACTATCAGGCGGAAGCACATCTGCACCTCCGACCTCGGAATTGCATGTGCCCGGCACCCCCTGACAGATACTATAGCAGCTGATGACGACTCCCACACTACGCACAGCCCGACGAAAGACCAACGTATACACATCCCACACACAGAAGTCCTTGCTCAAAGTTATCTTGCATGGAATGGCCTTCACACTTACTCCCACACCATCCCAGGCGTACAACCGTTGCACACTAATACAACTCATTGATCCGAGCTGTGGCATTTCATCCACAGAACTGGCGCAGGTCAGAACAGTGCTGTTTCAACCAGAGCCACTAACGCAATGGCAGAACATCACGGACACTCGCACAACCCCTGTCACGTGGAACTGTACTGTGCATGTATGCTGTGTTTACTGGGGGCACTGCCATTGGCAGTGCTGCAGATCAGTTACCAGCTAAGCTTTCGCCTTGCCAACGTCACCTGCGTTCAGCCTGTGTTGCATTGTCGATCGTGCATATTCAAGTAGTTCATGGATGTCTGCCTATCCAACAGGACGGTAGTTGAACTGGATTTTGACATGTGTGTGCACCCCCTGTTGGCCCACGACCAGGAGTATCACCGTGATACCCGTTTATGGGATGCCTTGATACTTGGCATACATGCTGGCAGCTGGACCTGGGAGATTGCACAACTCCTCATGTGCAGTGACCACATTGAACCGCTCCCCTATTGTGCTGTAGTGCAAATTGGTGGAAGGGGGTGGACGCAGCACATCTGTCCGGACCTGCTAATGGATCGCCTCGCCCTCCTGTTTGATGAAGTCGACAACGACCTCATGTTGGAAATGATAGCCTATGGAGCTGCAATCGCTTTCATGGACGAGTGACTACGTACCTGCAGCCACAACAGATTGGAACCCATTGCATATGTCCCAACACCTTGTTGCATCTTGGAGATCTGGTCACATGTCCCACAACAACAGTAGACATGGCTGCATTCGCCTGGACTCTGAATACATGAGCGGACAACGACGCGGGTTAACACACACCTGTGAAAGGTGAGGCACTCCCCCGGAGTGGACAGCGGCGCTTGGCAACGTTCCTCATCCTGACATACTGCTGCATTGGTCTGCATGTTGTGGCACTTATCTTGCCCGTACTGACACGCATATGCTAATAAAGTCTACGCACCTTCACTTGTATTCAACTGTGATGAGTGTTGATTTGAATGACAATGTGTGTCTCACTGCCTATCTGGGTCACGGCCATACATGCGCGTTGATAGCATTACACAGGGAGTACCTTTTTGTGGAATCACTGTCCCTACATTCATTAATACTCTCATGCATAATTGATCAGGGCCATGACACATCAGTGTAAATTTGAATGTTTTATTCGCATTCAGTGGGGTGTTTAAGCTGGACCAGTACAGGGCCATGTAAACCCCACTTTACATTGTTGCCCCGTGGAGGGTCGGCCAGAGTCCATTAGGGATTGACAAGTTCATCGGAAGAGGAAGACTTCAGTCCGCAGTGTGATTGCTGTGTCATTGGTAACCAAACCAAATATGGCAGTCCCTGTCGAGGTCCAAGGTGAGTGTCGCTGAGTGTATCGGGGGACAGTGGAAGGTGTTATTCCAGGGCATGATGCAGAGGGCAGAACCAAGCTGAGACAGGCCATATGGCGGAGATGAATGCTACCACTTCATTCTTACCACAAAGCCAGATTCATGATCATCTTCGTCCTCTGATGTGTCAGGTGCCTCACATGTGGGTGGTGGTGTTTAGTCTGCATCACTGTGTGGCATTGACACTTCAGGGGGCGGAGATGTGGATGGAGTAGTAGCAGCAGCATTCTTCCACGCCAGGCCTTGTGGCGGCAATGCCATGACGAGGATCTGCAGGGCATGGAAGATCACAGCTACATCTCGCTGGTGTGCAGCCGTGGCAAATATTCTTTCCACCTGCATCCGCTCCATGTTCAACATGATCCTCCGCATGTGTCCCAACTCCCAGCTGACATCGCTGGAGCCACTCTGACTAGACAGTTGTTCTTGGCTCAGAGTCATGACTCCAGCGATGTCAGCCATGGATTGTTGGAGAGCATGGAGCGGACAGTGGGTGTCCTTTAGGGACTGTAAGTGGTCCCTGATGGGACGTAGACACCCACGTATGGCATCTAGTTTGGCTGCCATGAGGTCGAACCCCACCCGCAGCTGATCAGCCATCTTCTCCTGGCTCCCTAACACACAGTGTTGGAATGCCATGTGTTGGTCGTGGGGGTCCTGGGAGACAGCCGTGGTGGTGGGTGCTTCCTGCTGTGTGGTCTGTGCAGGGGGTGGGGTTTCCTCGATGCAGCTGGGCTGCACTGCTCCTGGAGGTGGGGTGCCGAAGCTGTCCATGGGCTGTTGGAGGGCGTCAGTGTCGATGTTGGGGAGGTCCTCTTCATCATCACTGCTGAGTTGTTGGGTCTGCTCTGCAGGAGGTATTGATTCTCCCTATGCAATGTGAAGGGGAGATGCAGATTGACATTGTGTTCACATGTATGTTGACGCATTGGACAAGTTTACTTACAGACTGCATGACAATGTACATTGTGACTGTTTGTGAGGAGATGCCTATGTGATGTGGGACAGTTGACATTTCTACACCATCAGGGATGTGAGGTTGTACTTGTACATTGTCATCTCACAGTTTCCTGCTATGCCAAATGCGAATGGCCATTTTCTACACACAAGCGGCGGCAGTTGTGTCCTCTGTTCTGTTGTGAAAGTGTTGCAGTTTGTACCACATTGTTATCAATGTTGAGGTGCTCTGATTCTTATGTGTGTGTGGAGCATTGTGGGTGTGTTGGCCCTTCAGCTCTGATTTGGCTGGCCCTTATCCCTTTCAGGCGGTGTGCCTTTGACTTCTGTGCTTATACAGTGCTGAGATGTTGCAGACTTGGGTAAATTGGGCTCTTGGTCGGAGTTGTGACTCTTGGGCATGGTTTGTCCGCAGATGTGCTATACTTAATTGTGCATGTGTGCCATTGTGCCCATCTCCCTCGTCCCCCCAGTCCCTGGTGGTTACTCACCCTGTTGCTGTTGGCTCAGGTCATGTTGTGCAGTGTCCGGTCCCCCAACTCCTGCCACCATCTCCCCAATGATGACTCGGGTCACCATTTCCTCCATCTCATCCAGCTCCTGGTGTGTCGCTGGACTCCCACCTCCAGTCTGCATTGCTGCTTTCAGGTTGGCTGCGGGTTTCAGCTTGGTTTTGCGCTTCACATCAGTCCAGCGCTTCTTGCAGTCGTCCACTTCCCTTCTCTTCACTCCGACTGCATTCACCTTGGCCAAAATGGACTGCCATATTGTATTTTTAGTTGCCAATGACACAGTGGAGGTGATGAACAGTTGGTGGTGGTGTTCTATCACCTCCGTAATGAGGATCTGGTTTTCCTGCGTACTGTAAGGCAGGTTCCTCTTCTTCTTCTCCTTGCCCTTCCCTGACCCCGAGGTCCCAGGCTGGTCCTCCGAGGTCTTGTGGGGTTCTGGTTGTCCTCTTTACTCGCTCCGGCTACCTCCATGGTGCTTCGCAGTTGTTTGTGTTTTGTTTGCGTTTTTTGTTGGCGCTTATCTAGTAGTTTTTTCCGCCTGACTTGTGGGACTTGCAGGCCTGGTGCTGCTTATCGCTGTATTTTTTTTCGCAGTTGGGCCCATCGCAACTTTTTTCACGTTAGGCTTTAGATTTTTATCGCCGTCCCGGTGATTTTATCGCGGACATTTGACGCGTTATCAGGACACTATCGCATGTTACCGCCGTGTTGAGAATGGGACGTTAACACGGAGTTATTTTCCCGCGATGGACGGCGATATGTGAAATTGCGTTAACCTATTTTGGCGATGACTATCGCACGTTCTTGAGAATATCCCCCTAAGTTGTTTGCCCAGAATCACAGGTTGTTGTGCCGACGTTGAGAGTCGAACCTGGTTCGCCAGTGGCAAAGTTGTCAGCTCTGGCCATAACTCTACATCCTCTCCCCGTTATTACGTCATCTTGCTTTTACTTTAGGGGAGTTAATATTGCAGAATTTACATAGCGCATCATTCTGGTGGCAAGGCTATAAAGTGCTCAGCTTCACTCTGGATTAGTAGGCAGCTTTAAACAGTGCATAGTTGATAGGATGTGGGTGAAACATTTGTCTATGTGAGAGCTGTGGGTTCCGGTGTGACAGGACCGTAAACATTCCAGTCGTGATGAGCTGAGTTGTTAGCCGTGCATAAGCACGAAGTGTTGCAGACAAGCATGAGAGTAGAGATCGGCCCTGGTGAATTTGCACCATGGAGCAAATTTAAGTTGTGCCATTTTTGCTGTTTACATATTTATATGTGGGAGCAATATACCTTCTCCATGTTTGAAATGCAAAACATAGGATTTTGAAAAGGAAATATGTTTTTTTAATGCATAAAGAGGAAACATATTGCAAAAAGTGTTAACTTCATTTTTTAAAGTTATTTGTGGAATAGGATTTCACTGTTGAAATATTGTTGACTTAAATGATTTACAAGCAATTCGTGTGCAGTATTCGCTTTCTGCAGTGTGTGTGTGTGCATGCTGTGCCTGTCTGTGGGATGTGTGTGTATGTGTGGTGGCTATCTGCAGTGTGTGTGTGCAGATGCATCTGTTTACGTGGACGCCTATGGGTTTGTGACTGAGGGGATTTCAATCCATGGCTTTCGTTTCAACATTGTTTTTTAGCAAACATTGGCAAAACCAGCAGGACGGGCATTGGCAATTGTGCTTTTTTTTGTATTTTTTTATGCGTATGCAATAGAAATTGAAAGAATAAAAAATAGTTTAAAAAAAGAAAGGAGAGATTGGCCCAACAGCGTTGGCATTGAAGTGCTTTACTTTCTAGGTGCATATGCAAGTGTTACCAGGAAATTCTATCCCAGGCAAAACAGCCAGCCGCTGAAGTGGGCTGAGCTGTTTTGTCTGCAGTGGTGGACATTTCCAATACACACCACAAAGTTCAACACCAAACCAAATATTTCAACTCAACAACACAATTACGCAACACAACACACCACATACACCCAATCCACACCACAGAAATCCACACCATGCCGCAAAATTCTACAGCAAACCACATAATTAAACTCAAATACATACCACTCCACAACACAAAATACAATTCCACATAATTGCCCTCCATAACACATAATCCCACTCCAAATAATTCCAGTACGCTCAAAACCACATAATTACTATCCACATATTTCCATTGCACACAATGCCACATTATTCCACTATACAAATCCACTTCACAACACACATTTCCATGCCTCACAAATCCACAGCTAAGAATTCCAATCCAGCCCACATAATTCCACTACACACCACATACATACACTCCATAATATATGGGTAAAAAACATTGTCATTTACAACACCAATAGCTCTCCCTCAAGCAAATGTGAGACCTACTGCACTTCCAATGCTTGTTTTTATTGTGGCTCATTGAGAGCGGAATCCACAGCCTCTTTTGTTATTGACTCCAAGACAGCCCTTGTTAGAGTCAGAACCTCAGCGACCCCTGACTGTGGTAGGGCTTCGTGAAGCACTTTCTGACCTCCATTGCTGCAAATATATGCACAACGGCATCATCAGCAGTAGTCCCTGTTTATATAAATTGCTTGGCAACTAACTTTCATCTCACAAGATGAAAGCAGCAACAAAGCAACCAGGTGTCTGCTTTCCAGAAGTCCATGTGTTAACATCATGAATTGCTGGGGGGGGGGAATGCTGACCTTGTGGCTTTCACACAGAATGCTCCAAGACAGAGACTAACTGCTGGCATCAGCCTAGCACATGATAGGATAATGTATCTTGCAGTGGAGTGCATGGATTGTCCCTAAAAATTCAGTTGGTGATGATATCACCAAATGGTTCACTGCATTTAAGAGGGCCTGTATGGAATGGAAAGTAGCCAGAAAAAATTAGGCTCCTCTCTTGTGGGAACTATTTTCAGGGAAATACAGGGATAGACTCCTGACATTGCCTGAAAAAGATGCTGAGTCTTATGACCTCATGAAGGGTACCCTGATTGAGGGATTTGGACTCACCACTGAAGAGTGTAGAATAAGATTCAGGGAAACTCGAAAAACCAGAGTCAGTCCTGGATAGAATTAGTTGACTTTTCAGTGAAAACACTACTTGGTTGGTTAACAGGTAACAATGTGAATGACTTTGAAGGGCTTTCCAATTTAATTACGAAAGAGCATATTTTGCATAATTGTTACAATGAGAAGTTACATCAGCATCTGTTAGACCTAGGTCTAATTTCTCCTCTAGAGTTGGGGAAGATGGCAGACCATTGGATCAAAGCAAGGGTGGCTAAAACTACCACTGGTGGGGGTGACCAAAAAAAGAGGACAAAAGGACCCCCCAAAGGGAAAGATGGTGACCAAAAAGCCAAAAACAACTTTGGAGGGCTTTCCAATTTAATTATGAAAGAGCATATTTTGCATAACTATTACAATGAAAAGTTACATCAGCATCTGGTAGAATTGGTCTACTTTCTCCTCTATAGTGGGGAAGATGGCCGACCATGGGGTCAAAACAAGGGTGGCTAAAACTTCCACTGGTGGGGGTGACCAAAAATATAGGCTAAAAGGACTCCCCGAGGGAAAGATGGTGACTAAAAAGACATAAATAAAAAAGTCTCCTTCAGGCCCCCAGAAATCTGTACAGGATGGTGGGCCCAGAAATGCATCGCAGCCCAAGGGAGGGTTCCAGGGTAAAATCTGGGATCCCAAGAAGGCTTGGTGTTTTGATTGCAAGACAACTGGACACTGGACTGGAGACCCTAGCGGTAAAAACAAAAAGAATGTCTCTAGTCCACCTGCAGCAAATGTAGTTATGAGTCTCCAGATGGGATCACCGGTGAGCCCTGACCAGGTCAAGGTGCTTACTGAGGCAACTCAAGTCTCAGAGGGAGGGGTGGATGTAGCTACCCTGTCTGTCTCATCCAGTAACCTGGAGAGATACAGACAAGAGCCAAATAATAATGGGATTAGGGTGGAAACCCTAGGGACACTGGTGCCAGCATCACCATGGTGGCTGAGCCACTGGTGTTCCCAGCTCAATATCACCTAGGACAGACCTATACAGTCCTCAACACTGACAGTCAGGCTGAGGAACATCTAATGGCCTTGGTGACCTTAGATTGGGGAGGTGTTAGGGGCCTCAAAAGGGTAGTGGTGTCTTCTGCTAGCCCTGTACAGGGTCTGCTTTGAAGTGATTTGGAGTACTCAGCATGGGCTGAGGTGGAAAATAAAACCCATGCAGAAATACTGGGAATACCTGAATGGGTGTGTGTAAACACAAGGGTACAAAGCAAAATCCAAGGTGAAAAAGAAGGGTTGTAGCCTGAAATGATGCACCAGCCTTCCAAGAGAAAGGGCAGAAATTCTGGGAAACCAACTTCAAAACAGACACCAGACCATGTCCCCTCTCCTCATGGAGAAGACTTGTCAGCCCCAGAGGAAACTGAGCCTCAGGAACTTGGACCTACACAGCAGAGCTCTTAGGGAAGATCCATGCCAGGGGCAGAACATCTGTCCCACTCTTGAAACCTGAGACAGCAAGCTGCTGATCAGGAAAAGGGAAGTGTCAGTGGTTCCCAAAGGACCGATTGGGAGGAGGGATTCCTATATACTAAGGCCAGAGACCCCAAACCTGGTGCCACTAGGAGAGTGGTAGTGCCTCAGCAATTTAGAGAGTTTCTCCTAAAATTGGCCCATGACATGAACTCCTGGAGTTCCCACCAGGGCAGAAGGTGTGGGTTTTGGAGCCTATGGCACCTAAGGCCCTCCAGAAGAAATGGTCTGGGCCTTACCCTATCCTGAGGTGAAATGGTGAGGTCACTTACTTAATGGAACTTGGCACATGTAGAAATCCTAAAGGGTAATACATGTAACTCGCTTTAAACACTACAATGACAGGGCTGATGTGACCATGCTTATACTTACAGATGAGGAACAGGCAGTAGGGAGTGAGTCACTCATGGATCTCTCTCACAACCTTAAAGATGGGTTAGTTTTCAGACACCCTCACTGCCCAACATCAGACTGATTGCAGGCAAGTCCTAAACCAGTTTGCCGAGCTCTTTTCCTTGACCCCTGGACATACTAACAGGTGTACACATGATTTGGACACTGGCAACAGCCGACCTCTCAAAAGCAAAATATACAGACAGTCTGATCATGTCAAGGAAAGCATCAAAACTGAAGTAAGCAAGATGCTGGAGTTGGGCCTCATTGAACCCTCAGAGAGCACCTGTACCAGCCCAGTTGTGTTAGTTCCCAAGCCTCATTCCCAGGGTGGAAAGAAAGAAATTAGGTTTTATGTGGACTACAGGGGCCTCAATGCAGTTAACCAAGACAGATGCACATCCAATTCCAAGAGGTGATGAGCTCATTGACAAATTAGAGGCAGCCACATATCTGAGTACCTTTGATCTCATTTTGGGGTACTGGCAGATAGGTCTGAACCCTCGAGAAAAGACAAATCAGCATTTTCCACTCCATATGGGCACTTCCAGTTCACTATGATGCCCTATGGTTTGAAGAATGCCCCAGCCAGCTTTCAGAGGTTGGGGAATAAAGTCCTTGCTGTACTGGAAGCGTATAGTGCAGACTGATATTGCTATCTTTAACTCCACCTGGCAGGATCCCCTGATCCATCTCCAAAATGCCCTGGAGGCTGCAGAGAGCAGACCTCACTATCAAGGGAAGCAAGTGCCAGATAGGGCAGGGAAAGGTTGTATACTTGGGCCACCTTGTGGATGGATGCCAAGTCGGGCCCTACAGCCCAAAATCCAGACCATTCTGGATTGGGAAGCTCCAACCACCAAGACCCAAATCAGGGCATTCCTTTGCTTGACTGGGTACTACAGGAGGTTTGTGCAGAGATATGGATCCTTTGTGGCCCGCCTTACAGAACTGACCTCTAAGAAAATGCCCAAAAAGGTGAAGTGGTCAGTGAGCTGTCAATAGGCTTTCAACACTTTGAAAGAAGCAATGTGCTCAGCACCCATTCTAAAAGTTCCAGATTACTCCAAGGAGTTCATAGTGCAGACAGATGCCGCTGAACATTGGATAGGAGGGGTCCAATCCCAGACCAATGATGATGGTCATTGGCCAACCTGTTGCTTTCATAATCAGGAGGCTTCTCCCCAGAGAGCAGTGTTGGAGTGCTATAGAGAGGGGAGCCTTTGCTGTGGTTTGGTCTCTGAAGAAGCTGAGACATACCTGTGTGGTTCTCACTTCCTTGTCTAAACTGACCACATACCTCTCAGATGGCTCATGCAGATAAAAGGAGAAAACCCCAAATTGTTAAGGTGGTCCATATCCCTACAGCGAATGGACTTTACAGTGGAACACAGACCTGGGACTGACCATGCCAGTGCAGACAGCCTTTCCAGGTTCCTCCACTTAAGAGATGAAGACTCTCTAGGGAAAGGTTAGTCTCATCCTCTTTCATTTAGGAGAGGTTGTGTAGGGAAAGTGCCTATTTTGCATGATTAGCCCCCAGTTTTTGCCTAGTGCCGGATGTGATTTTGACCTGTAGGTGCACTGGGTCCCTGCTAACCAGGTTCCCAGTCCAGATCTCTTTCCTAAAACAGTGTACCATGATTGGCAACACTTCAGCTACCCCTGTAAGTCCCTAGTAAGTGGTACCCCTGGTACCTAGGGCATGGGTACAGAAAACAGGGCCTCTGGGGCTGCAGCACTGGTTGTGCCACCCCAGGGCCCCCTCACCAAGGCCATGCACTCTGCCATTGCAGGCTGCATGTCTTGGTGCAGGAAAATCCGAAGAGTCGACATGACACAAAGCCCTGCGTGCCATGCCTCCCATGCATTGCATAGGATATAGGTAAGTTGCCCCTACTGCAGGCCTTTAGCCCTAAGGATGGGTACACTATATCCTATGTGTGGGCATATCAGCATGAGCAGATATGACCCTACAATGTCCAGTCCCTTCTGTGATGTTGGAAGCTAACAGGGAAGCCATAAAGAGTATATGGCTGGACACTTGTCAACAGGAGTTTCCTAGCTCCATGATGTATTCACTGATTTCAAAAATGTTTGGTACTAAACATCTTGTCTTAATAAATCCTCACTGATGCCAGTGTTGGATTCATTGATAAATTCACACAGGAGACCATTTTAGAGGATCCCCTGAAACATATTCAAACAGTAGTGGGGTCTATGGCTGTTTTTCACCAGCCTGCCACCACCAGACATGTGTTTGACCTCATGGGGTGAGAGCCATCACTCTCAGAGGACAGAAACAATACCTGATGTGGGCGGGGGTGTTTTACATCTCCTCCAAGACAGGATGACCTTCCTGGGCGGGAAGCTTCAAAAGCAATGCCGCCTTTGAAATTCAACCCAGGAACCCCAAGATAGTGGGGGAGGCCAAGCCCTCCTTCCTGCTTCACATTTGGTGGGAGGAAAGGTGGGAAAATTAGTTAGATGAGGAGGAGAGTCTCCCCTTAGCATTCACCACCCCTAGAGAATGGTAGGTGAGGTGAACCCCTCTCCTGAAATTCCACCATCTTAATTTGGTGAGAAAACCTCGAATCAGGGCTAGGGTAGTGCTCCTTGCCACAGGAAGTGGTCACTAAAGGGTGTAGACACCCTAAAGGTAGAAAGCCCATTGGCTATTACCTGTCTCCCATTGTAACACCCCTGAATTCAGTATTTAGGTGGCTCCCCAAGACCCGAACCTCAGATTCATCGGACCAAAGAAGACCAGGACAAAGAAAACCTGTTGCATGAGAACTGAAGCCCTGCTGCAGAAGAAAAAGGTGCCAAACCCTGCCAGCTGCTCCAAGAAGTGGACAATCACTACCTGCTGTGTCGTTCTGAACCTGCAAGGACTCCAAGAACCCTGGAGCACCTACAACCTTCAAGAAATCCCCATGAATCTCCCTTGGAGAGAAGGTATGTCTCCCCTGTACACCACAGGCATCAATCTCATGAAGTCTGGTTTATCGACTTGCTGCCCCCAATGACCTCAATGAAGTACCAAAGCAAGAGCTACTTCAGCTTCAGAGGGTCAGATCTGCCTCTCCACCACGTTTGGAAGTACCAGGACCTACTGGAGCCGTGGCGTATCAATACCCAGTGTACCAGACTCCCCCACTGTAAAAACCAAGAAGAAGAGTCCACTACAGACTCCCAAAGCACCAGAAGAAAGCACCCATTAAGAGATGTTGAGACACCCGAGAACCACTTCCTGAAATGCCCAACTGTCCCGAGATTGCCTCTCCAAATCGCCTGCTCCTGACTGCGAGGACCAAAAGATGCACGGCGCCAAGCTGACCTGTTCACTCTGCACCAGCCCCATCGGCCCACGCACCAACCATACAGCTCTGCTCCCGTGGTCCCCAGGTCCTTGCGACCGCTTCCCGCCGAGGAGACCCACCGAATTTACCTGTAAGTCCACCTGTGGAGTGCAGTTTCAAGTGGCCACCTTCATCTTTGCGTACCAGTTTCCAAGACCCTCAGTTCTCTGCTCCCACCCAATATTTTACGAACTTTGAAAAATCACAGCTCTGAAAGCACTTACTCAGAACTGTATAGTCTTAAAAAATACATAAAAATCGACTTTATTTTTATAAATTGGTCTCAGATTTATTCTTGAGTGTGTGTCTCATTTATTGCCTCTGTGAGTAAAACAAATGATTAGCACTACCTTCTGATAAGCCTAACTGCTCGCCCACACTACCATAAAAAGAGCATTAGAATTATCTGCTTTTACCTCTGTGTACCATTTGGGGAGTCTCTGCACAGTGTACTTCTTTTTAGTACACAATGCAGAGAGCCAGTTTCCTACACAGTGCCATTATTACAATACGTTGGGGCATTGGAAGCAGGAATGTCATCTTAATCCTGCAAATCAGGGTCAAAATCCAGGGTTTGCCCAGGGCAAGAATAAAAACCCTGTGCAGTCGCAAAATGTACAGAGACCGAGATCTCAAAATTTTAGTGTACCACAAGCCCCAGTGATGTAAGTTCCACAACCTCCGATGCCACAGCAAGCTGCTAATGGTCCTAGATTCACTTCGAATCAGGTACTAAATGTGAACCAGAATTATTTCCGGAATAACAATCCTTTCCAGCAGTATCCTATGTTTGAGATGCTGATAATTTTGGCTCCGATCAGTCCTCCTGACGGTGCCTGAGAGGGGAGGAAGATTGCATGCTTAGTGCAGTCTTGGAGGTAGACCAAAGTGGTCCATTTGTGGATGGTGAGGTAAATTGCCACACTGTATCATTTGTGGTTGATACTGGTGCTACCAGTTCTACTGTGAGAACAGTGAAAATTCCTAACCTACCTCTCTCGGGAAAAAACATTCAAGCAGTAGGCATTGCAAACAAACAAATGACCAATCCTGCAACTGAGGATGTGCCTGTGAAAATAGGACATTTTGAGGATCAACACCAATTTGTGGTTTGTAGTTTGAGCCCTGTGAGTTTATTGGGACGTGACTTGTTGTGCAAGCTGAATTGCACCATTTACTGCATGCTGAGAGGCATGGAATTTCAGACCCATGATGAAGACGTCACCTGTAAAATGGTTAATCAAATCCAAGCCATTAAGTTGCTCCCTATGATGACAAGTGAGGAGTTGCCTTTAGACCTCAGAAATAATGTAAAGTCAGAAGTCTGGGATTTCTACGGGAAGGACATTGGACTCATCAAAGAAGTTGAGCCTGTTCATATACAGATAAAGCAAAATATTGAGTATCCAAGAACTCTGTAATATAACCTGACCCCTGAAATGGTTGCCTGAATAACTCCAATAATCGAGGCAATGATCCATGGAGGTATTCTGAAGTAGATTATGGGGAGTTCATGTAACTTGTCCATCATGGGCTTACAGAAGTGTAGCGATAAGTACCGCATAGTGCAACACCTTTGAAAGATAAACAATATTGTGGCTCCTTGTTGTCCTGTCATTCTGAATCCTGCTGTGGTTTCATTTCAGATTCCATGTGAGGCTGAGTGGTTCTCTTTCACTTATTTGTGTCAGGCTTTCTTCTCCATACCCTTACATGAGGGCAGACAGTTCCTCTTCACGTTTTGGTTTGGCAGCCATGTTTTTGCATGGTGCCGACTCCCACGAGGGTATATGGAGAGCCCGTCAATCTTTAATCAGATCCTTAAAAAGAATCTGGATTCTTTGGTTATGCTCTGTAACTCTGTCCTGGTACAGTATATTGACGACTTGCTGGTTGCGTCAAATATTTAGGAAGCTTGCAAAACAGATACTATTGACCTGTTGAACCACATGGCTGAGATTGAACATAAAGGGCCCGATTCTGATGCGGGTTGGAAAAGCTTCCCGACCGAGGGCCTGATTCTGATGCGGTTAGAAAGGCCTCCTATCGGCATTTGCTCCTTCCAAATCGGATCGGGAACGTGTCTTCCCGACCGAGGGCCCAATTCTGATGCGGTTAGGAACAAATGTTCCCATTGAAGTCAATGGGAGTTCAACCAAATCGTATCTGGAAGCATCCGGATGCATCCTACTCTGCCGGTCGGACTTTCCCGATCCGAGTGGGTCGGACACCATTTCCCAACCGATTCGGTCGGGAAGCTTTTCCAACCCGCATCAGAATCGGCCCCTAAGTGTCCTCCAATAAGTTGCAATACTGTTTGAAAGATGTCCTAAATCTCAGACATCAAATTGAGAAAGGAGTCAGGAAGGTGTCACAGGAAAGAATTTTGGTAATTCTACAAATGAAACCGCCAACAACACAGAAAGAAGTCAGAATGTTCTTGGGAATGGTGGGCTACTGTCACCAGTGGATACCCAACTTTTCCCTAGTGGCCAAGCCTTTACAGAGGCTGACACACAAGGATTTATCAAATCCAGTACCTTGGGGTAATGACTACTTGGTTGCCTTCTTAGAGTTAAAAGAAAGTCTCTACCACGCCTCAGCACTGGGAAAGCTTGATTACAACAAAGCGTTTTTGCTTTTCTGCAGTGATAGGAAGAGCTGCGCTTTCTCAGTGCTTACACAGATTCATAGAGGCACCCGTAGACATGTAGCCTTTTTTCAGCTACCCTTGATCCAGTAGCTGCAGCGTTGCCTGGATGCCTTAAATCTGTGGTCGCTGATGGTGTCAGCGTAGAGAGATGTGAAGGCATTGTTATGGGTCATCCTTTAACTGTGTATGTGTCCCACTCTGTGGAGATACTGTTGAAACGTGCTCACACTCAACACTTGGCAAGCAGTCGTTTGACCCGGTATGAGGAGACCATATTTGCGGAAGAGAATGTCAACTGGAAAAGGTATTCTGTCTTGAACCCTGCCACCCTATTGCCCCTTCCTGAGAATGACAATGATGAGAGTGAAGTGGAGCATGACTGTCTCTACATTACTGAACTGTGCAACAAGCTGAGACCGGATATATATGACAAGCCACTGCCTGAATCTGATTTTGCATTATTTGTGGATGGTTCGTGTCTGCAAAACCTTGAAGGAAAGTTATGAGCTGCCTATGCAGTTTGTACAGTTTTAGGAGTAGTTGAAGCTTTGTGGCTCAAAGGAGTGTTTTCTGCACAAGTCACTGAATTGATTTCTCTTACCAGAGCACACTGTGTCTCTGACCAGCAGAGAGTGCCCATGTTTACTGATAGTCAGTACGGCTTTGGTGTCGCTCATAATTTGGTACAGTTATGGTCCCAGAGGGGGTTAATGACCTCTTCGGGGTTGCCCATCTGAAATGGCGAATAAGTTTCAAAGCTCCTTGAAACATTGCAAATGCCTACACAGATTGCAGTTGTCAAGTGTGCTGCTAATTGTAATGGGGAATGATTACGTGACTGTTGGTAACAGATATGCTGACGATGTTGCAAAGTACTGTGCTCAGAATGCTTGTACCTTCAATGATAAATATATATAAATAAGGGGACAGACAAGACCAACTACAACCTTTTGCTAACCACAGCTGATACTTGGGAGGAAGTCAAGAGGTTACAAGAAGAGGTGTCAGAGGCAGAGAAGCAGAGTTGGGTTAATGCGGGCTATGTCAAGAGGAATGAGGATGAGATTTGTGTTTCAACGGATGGAAGACCTGTGCTGCCAAATAGTCTGTTGCCACCAATAGTTAGGCATTATCATGGTCTGACACATGTAGGGAGATATGGCATGGTTAGGCTGTTCGGGCAGGCTTGGTTTAATCCAAGGTTTAGATTGATGGCTGAAGCATTATGCCATAAATGTGTTGTGTGTCAAAAGAACAATGTAGGAAAAAGAACTGCAGTGACATTGAGCCACATAGAGAGATCAGGTGGTCCCTTTGACAAGATGCAGTTGGATTTCATAGAGATGCCTGTGTGCAATGGTTTGAGGTATGTTTTGGTCGTTGTGTGCATCTTTTCACGATGGGTAAAAACATATTCGACTAGGAGGAATGACTGTCTCACTGTAGCAAAGCTGATTTTGAGGGAGTTAATAACTAGGTTTGGCTTCCTGACTACTGTGGAATCGGACCAAGTCACACATTTCAACAATAAAATCTTGAGGATGCTGTGTGCAGCTTTACAAGTTGAACAGTGACTGCATTGAAGCTATAGACCTGAGGCTTCAGGTCTGGTTAAACAGGTCAATGAGACTTTGAAATCTAGACTTGCAAAAGTGTGTGCTTCTAGGTCTTTGAAATGGCCTGATGCTTTGCCACTGGTGATGATGGGTCTACAGAGCATACCTGCTCGTAGGACAGGATTGTACTGCCATGAAATCATCATGGGCAGGGAAATGAGATTGCCATTTGTACCTACAAATGTACTTGCGAACATTACTGATGATCTGATACTGGACTACTCCAAAAGATGGGCTGAAGTGGTGCCCTCCCCTCCACATCAGGAGCAGTGCCATGACCTTAGCCCCCGGAGACTGGGTCCTGTTTAAAAAACATTTGGGAAAGAGTTGTCTGAAGCCCCGCTGGGATGGCCCTTTCCAGGTGATTGTAGGTAGTACAACTGCCATGCAGAGATCTCCCTAACTGACATGGTGCTCATACTCTCTGAGTTCCATGTCCCCTTGATGATGTAACAGCACCTCTCCTGGAAGTGCCGATGGTGGTCGAGAGATGTGGGGAGCAGGTTATTCAAGCTGTAGGGGACCAGCAAGAATCTGAAACAGCCCTTGTTTGGCCTGAGGGGGTCTTGGAGAATCGGAACTGAAGTTGAAGCCAAAGATACTAGTCCTGTGGTTGTGACTGAACAAGATTCAGACCCTGACGAAGGGCCTAGTGCTGTAGAACTGTGAGTGGCAGCAGGAGAATGTTGGCTGAAGAGACAGGAGAGAGGGCAACTGCTCCTGCAAGGGGAAGGTTGGCTCCAGGCTATTCCGGAAAATACTGGAGATTCTGACCTCAGTGACAAAGGAAGTGAGGGGGAATGTACTCAGAAGATCAAAACGACCTAGAGTGCCCTGCCGGAGGTATTCTTCCCCTGAATGGACTTACGTTGATGCAAATGACAGAGAAAGAGAGTTCTGGGCATTCTGGGATAATCATAAAGATTCGACTGAAACTTCGAGAACTTGAACTTCAGCGAGTGAATTCCCTGTGCCAGTAGACAAATTGCAAAATTGCTAAATTTAATTTTGGGACTGATTGTCAATGAACTTGAACCCTTTCTTATCAGGGACACTGAAATGGACTTTGTGGGAGAAGTAAGAAGACTACCAAGGCCCAAGTCTGCTGAAATAGTGTAAGGTTGCTATTTAGAAGCACATGGAGTAGGGCTAGGGAAGTCTCATGGAGGTTTGTAGATAAGAAACTTAATGCATACTTTATGAACTCCGGTTTCCTCATTTGCACAGGTGGAAATCAACAGACATGACTCTGCTGCTGCTAAGTTCCACCCAACGGTTCGCTTGAAGAGAAGTAATGGAAGCCAATCCTGATATTAGTAGACATAAATACATAATAGCAGGCACACTAATAGTTGTAGTTATAGCACTGATCGTTTTGGTTGTAGGATTATACACATCTACATCAAACTCAGTAGAGACTTGGTCTGCATGTAATCCCAAATCTTCATGCCCTAGAGGTAATAACGTGTACCCATTAGATGATTCAGATTTGCACGTAGATACATCTAGAAGGGATTTTTCTGCAATGCTTATTTTAAACTGCTTTATGAGTATATTGACACAATGGATGCTAGGGTCTGCTTTGTTTGCATGCAATTGCCTGCATTATCTGCAGAAAGTATTACATATCATAAATCCCTGTAGTAATTTTGATGAGCCTTCTGTATGAAATAGACCAATTTGAATATTATCTTTCTAATCAGGATTTAGTTTGTTCAGAGCTCCCCATATTTGAGCATTTAAGTTGTCCTATTGAGCCCAATGCTAAGTTCCTTAGAATCAATGAAAGGTTCTATTAAACCCATCCACAATGATTATTCTCACAGACACAATTTGACTTGTCTTCCAACAGAGGTTGAGAAGAAATGTTTACATTTGGTAGAGGACAGGAGGAAACATTTGGAAATTTAAGTCCTAGACAGAAAGAATATTACAAATGAACATAAGTGGACTAAGGAGGAAATTGAGCATTTAGTGGTAGGAAATCAAGCAGCATTGACCCTAGATTGGAAACATTAAGAGAAGTTATGCATATTTGTGGAGAAGTCTTAATTTGACAACCACCTTGTGGGAAAGAGGGATTGTGACCATATATTTGAAGTTAGGGGAAATTGGAATTTATTACTGATGGGTGATGATCCTTTTATTCATGGAGTCTATTAATTTGTGGAGGACACGTCTATTTCATATTAACCAGAGGCTGGTATGGTACTTGTTATCTAGGTGTAATTTTCCCAAAGATTTGTCATGTAGAACAGCTTAATGATCCCGTATGGGAACAGAATTCTAGGCCTAAACAAGGTGTTACTGCTAGAGATGTAGTGGGAGATATTTTTGGTGTGATGATTCGATCTGTGGGTGTGATTTCAACTGATATTAAAATTAGAACGTGATCCACCATAGTAGATAAGCTTGCTACTGGTACAGCTGGAGCTTTATTGGTTGTAGATAGTTGAATGATGGCGATCAGGTCCATGGTTTTGCAAAAAACCGTCTTGTGCTAGACACCCTGCTCGCAAAGGAGGACGCAGTCCATTGGATGTTAAAGATCCAGCAATGCTGCACCTACATTTTTGACAAGAGTAAGGACTTGAAGAGGTTTATCAATAATATTTTGAGTTACACAAGAACTTGCAGGAGTTGGAAGCGACAGATGCTTGGTAAGCTATTGGGAATGGATTTTCTGCTGTAGGCAAATGGTTTGGAAACCTGGGAAGTGGAATTTTGGGTGCCATCCTGAAACCCCTTGTGATAATTGGCCTTTGTGTAATTTTGCTAGTTGTGATATTTAAGGGATATAAGTTCATGGAAGTCAAACAGGGAGTGAAGAGAAAGAGGAGGTACGTAGAGTTAGAATATATATATGTGTATATATATATTATCTAGTGGTGGTCGCCACTAGGTAGTTATAGTTATTATTGCTTTTCCATAAGAAAAGCTTTTATTCTGTTGTGAATAACTTTGGCACCATTCGACGAATCGCCAGGAAACTTTTCAAAAAGGTGCTACTTTTTGACTAGTTTGTGCATGAAAAGTTTTGGGGTGATCTGTCAAGCAGGGTCTGAGAAAAAAGGGGGTCACAAAACACAAAATCCCCATTCATTTTCCATAGACTTTTTTAGACAAGGCTACTGCAGTAACTGCTGAACAGAATTACACCAAATTTGGCAGGAAACCAGATCTTGGTCCACAGATTGTGCTTATTGTTATTTGGTGTTAATCCATTCAATATTTTTAAAGAAACTAGGGATAAAAAAAATGGTATATCTGGATGGTTGGGTCCGCGAGAGGCTCGAAAGACTCTCGCGGGGGTGCTAATTTTAAAATTGAGCATTCTGATTGGGCCAGGGAGCTTTATTTCCCTTGGGCCATCTTGTCCCATGGGAGTCAGACTCCCACAGGAGCAAGCACTCTGATTGGTTGCCAACAACATGAGAAGAACGTTGCTGCCAGCCATTACAAGACTCGGAAACGTAGACCCCTGTCCTGGCGCAAAAGAAGAAAAATAGTATAAGGGGGCAGAGTAGGGATACTCTGACCCCCTAGGTCCCATGGGGGGGGCACAGATGGACCAAAAAACAGTGCGATCCTGCGGGACTCCAACAGCATCAGAAAAAAAACAAAATTCATTAGGTTTATGCCCCAGGGAGCCCACCCCCGCAGCTGTATTACTAAAAAGGGGCTGGGGGCTGCATGACCTCCCCCGAGCCATTAAAGGCCCTGGGGAGCTCATCCCCGGGGCTTAAATGTGCATGTTAGGGGATGGGGCCACGCAGATCCGGAGCAACATCCGTTGTAAAAGGAATGCCACCAGAATGACTGATCATTTCTTAACAGTGAGTCATACAACAAATGATCGCAAATAAATCATCATTGAGCAACTTGGCAATGGGTTTAGAAATCCAGAGCAATTATTCTTTGAGAAAGAAAAGAGATGGATATACCATCTATCCACACATAAAACAGATTTGAATGGCAACATACCCTGGAATCCCATACAACTATGATATACTAACAACTATCTGAGTACACCTCTGGTGCTTTAATGAAGGACCTTAGCATACCATACTATTTATCATGGGAGGTATGTGGCACTTCATGATTTAAACTGAGACAGTAGGACGCTGCAGTTTTGCTGTGAAAGCACAAGAACACAACCACCTTATGAATGGGAAACCCAAAATCCATTGTGAGCTGCAACCCTTATTACTGTTTAATAAATAGCTTTTATATTTTTTATACAACTTAGCTCGTGGTACTCACTATGCTTGAGGTGCATCACTATGCAAAGGGTGCTCCAATAAGATAACTATATAATATTCAAGACCACTGGCTCCTAATATGGAGGTTAGTTGAGCCCTACTATAAACAAATGTTTGTACAAAAGCCTCATGTTTCTTACACATAACAGCATGAGGAGTAATAAATCCCAATTTCACTTTAATTCCTATTTCATTTGTGTTTCAACCAAGCATTTGCTAGTTCCCCTTCCAGAGTGACATTACTCTAATCATAAATCGTGCGTACAAGTCCAATAGCCACATTGAGAGCACAATCACTGAGACTTAAGGATGTAAATAAAGAATAAGTCTTTTACAGCTACGCCCGCTCATGGCAGAGTGATGATGGCAGCTTATACACTGACATCATGTGTCGATGCACGCAGATGGGTGCACTGTGTCAATGCCAGTGAACTATAAGTCGTGGGACGGGTACCCTTGACAACTACTTATCGATGGAGAGCATTCTCTGATATATTTCTACTTCCTCAGTGTGTGACTGAGTATCCATGCCGCAAAGGACTATCAAACTGGAAGTTGGTGGTATTCCCCTGATTATGTGCCATGGCATGAAATGCATGCATCATATTGCCTATGAATAACCTAAAAACGCCTGATTGTGTGCTGTGGTGCATGTAATGAATGTATCACACTGCCTAAAAATAACTATAAACGGCACCTTCTGAGTACGCTACTCTTGTTTACTGCATGACGTATAATGCAGTTGGTTACGAATACAATGAATTCATAAGGGAACCTAATGGTTCCTAGTTTTCCAGCACCTACAGAATAGACCTCATGGCAGACACGCATTGTGATTTCTACGCTAAAAGAATACAGTATGACGACAGCTACCAAAAATCCTGTATAATGTCTCTCTTACTTTACTCATTACAGATACATACAAATATTGGTATTGAAGATTGTAAGTTACAAACAGTCTTGTACCTACCACATGTCAGACAGAATGTGTATGTGTACATCACATATGAATAACACATGGTTACAGGGATATTCCGGCCCAGAGGAAAGCCATTTGACCCTGTGGGTCTTTAGGAGGAGGGCTGAAACATGTAGACCTAAGATGTGGAGATCATAATAATCTCTTCGCACATCCACCTGTGTTTTTAATCTTACCTAAGGCTCCCATTATTCAATATTGCCTTCAGTGGTGCGAGAACTTAAGGTAATTTTATATTCTTGATCCCTGTGAAACTAAACAAACTTGCTCCGCTGTAACTCTGGCTTCGTAGCACACCCAGATGCATTATGTGTCTCGGGTGGGTTAGTGGGAGAGGATTCTTTTCAAAATCTAGTGGGTTTCCCAACTCATCTAAGTGAGGGGCACCACAGGATCTAGGACTTTTGTAGCAGGCTCTCTTTCAGTGGTTGTTGAATTTGATAAGGAAGTGAAGTGAGCCTTCACCCTTCGCACTCTCTCTTTGTAATTTATTTACCACTTCCTCCAGTTTACAGCTAACCCACCAAAGGGAAAAGCACCACCATCACTGCAGCCACCTTTGTTAGCTGAGTATACCATTCCCCGGAGCCCCCCAGCCCCCTGTCGCCTCAATTACAGACGTCCTGCTCCAGAAGGTCCTAAAATGCCTGGAGAAAGTGAAGAGGGAAATTATACAGAGACTGGACATGTTAAAGGGGTATTTTATTGGGGAGCGGGTGGATCTGTTGCAGATGGTTTTCCTACTGACAGAAGCTAGTCACCAAACCTGCCCCATTACAAAGAAATTGACTTGAGGAGAAATGCCTTGTCTGCCACCTCCAACAATATCTGTAAGTATCTGTTGATGAAGCAGTTTTAGCAAAGGGTCTAAGTGTTGGTGACCCTAATAGGCCCAAACAGGGATACAGTCAACTTATTAATAAAAGAGCAGGTGAATCAGCAAACAAATATTCTGTGTAAACTATGTTGATAGGGGAAATGGATATCAGACAATAGATCACTCAACTTGTGGGAAGGGGATTAGGAAATTCGTGAATAAATGGGTAGGGGGATTTATGGAAAAGCTGAGAGATAAGCATAGCATTTAGCAACTCCTGGAAAACAGTACACCTGTTGTGGAAGGAAAATTACAGTTAGATTAAACTATTTAAGCCATCTTTAGCAGCCTCCAGCCTTCCCAGTTAGTCCCCAGCTGGAAAGCAAAACAGTGAGGACACACACAATTCAAACATATTTATAAAGAAAGTAAACAAAATGACACAGTATATAACTGGTGCAACGGAATTCTTCTAGCATTGTCCATCTTGGAAACAGGGCTGAACCAAAGAGCAAGTTTGCCATACGGGTTCCTAGTAGAAGAGAAGGCCTGTGGAATAAGAAAAGAAAAGGACAACATTTGATAGACAAGCTAAGAATGGTGTGCAAGATAGTGTGGAGCATAAGCTAGAACACAATTAACCAAGGGCCAAGTAGTACCAATCCCAGAGAAAACGAGAACTAGCTGTATGTACCCTAATGATTGATCACCCAAATAATAACAGAGTTTAGCTATACCAATATGTCCACAACATCTTTTGATTTGCCACTCGAAACACTAGTCTGCATTATTCTAAACACCTCTTTCTAGTCCACAGGTGAAGGCTTCTTTGAGTTTTGTTTCCCATATAAGTAGATTGGCGTGTCTCCCGGATGTTGTTTACAGGACTTTCGGATGTTATTACTTCCAAAAAGAGACATACCTGTTGAAGAATGAAATAAAAAGAAATGTATTTGTAATCCAATCTGGGTAAACAGAGAGGTCTCAGAAGAACCAGGAGAAGCTAGAGTCCAGTTAATGAAAGGAGAAAGGACAATGAAGTAACACTTCATAGAGACATGTGTACGTGTTCATCTAGAATGATCACCCAAACATTAAATTAGGGGTTTGTGAAATTTGTGCAATTTGCGTAAATATTTGAATTTTCTAAAACAATATATGAATTTATATGCAATTACTCAACTTGCAACACCGGCGATTGCTGCTATATTTTAATTGGATATGCACACTCACATCGATTTTTGGAAGCGATGACACATTCTGCGCTAAAACAATACCTAATAAAACACAAAGTGAACAACAGCTACTTATGTACTCTTGTTTGCGTTGTTCCTGTGACCTTGTGGTATAACAGCATGTAATTATGCAACTCATCATCATTTCTGTAGTTTGCGTAGCAAGAATAACGTGAGATTGCCAAAATTATGTAAGATTTCACATAAGTCTTGGCCGGCCTACATTAAATACCAAGTTTTCCTGAGGCCCTCTCATCCATAACATGAATAATCATTAGGCATTCATTGATGCAATTTACTTGTTTTAAGATTGATGTCATGTATGTACCTATGGTACTGTTTTCCAGTGAAAGTGCCATACATAAGTAGTGCAATTCTTTGAATCTTTACTGACTGCCGAGCATGGGAATGATAGAATAGGCATCGAGGTAGGCATCTATTTTTTCAGGAAGTGGAGGTGTTCATAGTAGATTTAGATACCATTGCTGACTGCAAAATCAATGGTTGACTCCAAGGTTGAATTAGTTTCTGTCTTTTTGACCTCTCAGCACTCAGTCATCAGGCCAAAATAGCTGTATCCTCCTTTATTGTTTATCTGCACTATGTTCACTGTTCATTTTAACTTTACTTACATTAGTTGCAGACCAAATGTAAATATAAAACTATTTTTTGTCTCTTTTTTATAGGAGACGTTTCCGTTGTGTTAATGTTACTTTTTAATCCAGAAAGTAGAGTTTACCTTCATTTTTAGGGAGGTCATCTGGAGGATTATTACTGACCAAATTTGTGATGTCCCAGATATTACCCTCATCCAGTGTTGTGTCTTTTGGAGCGCTATAATTTTTGGTAGAAAT
Source organism: Calotriton arnoldi (assembly GCA_963921515.1). Classification (NCBI taxonomy): domain Eukaryota; kingdom Metazoa; phylum Chordata; class Amphibia; order Caudata; family Salamandridae; genus Calotriton; species Calotriton arnoldi. The sequence continues at coordinate 448,006 of CAWUFW010000337.1, forward strand.
GTTTACTAATTTTGATCTTCGTCCTTCTCTCCGTGCTTCAAGAAGAGACACTCCACCTTCTAACTGTGACATTGAGCATAAGCACAGAACAACCACACAAAGAATACACTGGCTATAGGACATGCAAGATACTTTATTACCAGCCTGCTGAGTTCTAGCCATTGTTCCTTTTTGTTAATGCAAATAGGTCAACGGCTCTTAATTCAAGAAGGACTTCGATTTGCCATCCAAGTAATCGTGCACTGTCTTTTATATCATTATAGCTGACAATTGCTGTTTCTGAGTTTCTCACATCTATGCACTTGATTTAGGTACTGTAACATTCATTGTAACTGAACCCACTGCAGGAGTTGGAAGTGAAAGTCGTGCTGTTGGTGTTAAAGATTTAGTTAGCCATAAGTGTGTCTTGGAATGGCTGTTTTTCTGTTACCAATGTTGGCTGCTACACCTGTAGTTGTCATATGTTTCTGGACTTCGAGACAACGTGCTCTCAAGAGTTTGAACACAGCACTTCCGTTCTTCTACGAGCTCAAAATTGCACTGAATCATCTTCTAGCTCAGTCACTTTCTTGATGATCCAATAGTTGTAAATGGAGACAATCTGTGAGCAAAAGGGAGTGAAAGTGTGTAGCTCTTTTGTGGAACCTAGGCCTTGTATCATGGCACAGATGTATTGAATGGAGGACACAATCTATTTTTGCAACCTTTATTTTGTATTCACATTAAGGATTAAGCTGCTAACCAATGCAACTACTTCTTCATTGACAGAGGACCATATTTGTTCCACCTTTTGAAAATTATCCTGCAGCATGGGCAACCATAGGGTGTTTTGGCTCATGGTAGAATCCTCCTTGCTGACGTCCTGTGTCAATATCTCAAAAGCACTAACTTATGAATTAGTTACTGTACTAGCCCTATTTTCAATCTGCATCCTCATGGTTTTGATAGTTGAATCACATCGCCTTTGTAGCACATAATCATTCAAAACTTTGTACTGCTCAAACAGATATTGCATCCTGTAGAAAGTGGAGTTCCAAGAGGTTGAGGTCTTCTGTATTATGGATTTTACACACTGAGTTAGCACATTGAATAGTACTCAACTGCTACCAGGTTTTGAAAGTATGGCTGAAATAAGTGTAAATCATGTGACAAGTAACTATTTTGTTGTAGATCGCTTCTTTTTTTTTGTGATTGTCTTGAAAACTTGGGTAGATGCAATGAGCTAAACATAGGACTCTGAAGTAACCTCAAAGACCTATGGCTTTGACAACATTATCGCCATTGTCAATGGCAAAGAATCCAGTGCTAATGATCCAGCGGTACACTAACAACAGATATTCTACTACCATATACTCACCTGTTTGTTTGTTTGTTTATGGATTTTGTAAAGCGCATAGCTGCCCATGGGCCTCCCAGCGCTGTGGAACAGGAGTAAGTGCGGATGCCTCTCAGCCTGGGAATAGCCAGGTCTTTAGTTTCTTTCTGAAAGTTCATTCCTCCGTGGTCACTCTTAGCTCTAATGGCATTGAGTTCCATAATTTCGGTGCCAGATGTGAGAAGGATCTTCCCCCCATCTGGATCTCCTTATTCTGGTTGTTGTGGCAAGATGTTCCGCGGAGGATCTCAGAGTTCTGTCTGGTATGTATGGAGTGATCAAGGTTTTTAGTAGGGTTGGGCCTTTTCCCTTTAGGACCCTATGTGCTATACATAGCGCTTTAAACTTGATCCTTGCATGCACGGGCAGCCAGTGTAATGATTTCAGAGCTGACTTAGTGGATTCATGCCGAGGAATTTTTCGGAGAAGTCTGACTGCCGAGTTTTGTACCACCTGCAGTCTGTTAAGAACATATTTAGGTGACCCCAGGAAGAGAATGTTCCCATAGTCCAGGCGGGACACCACCAGTGCCTGAACCACGGTTCTCTGTGCTTTCTCTGGGATGAGGTCCAAGATTTTTCGGAGCATCCTCAGGATTCCGAAACAGGTGGCCGCCAGTTTGCTGGCTTGAGTTTCCATTGTGAGGTGGTAATCTAACCATACTCCCAGGTTTTTTATGGAGTTTTTATGTCTTGGTGGGTGCCCTCGTTCTTCTGGCCAGTTCACGGAAATTTGTGGATTTATTTTGTTGCCCAAAAACATAAGTTCTGTCTTGTCCCCATTAAGTTTTAGCCTGCTGTAGGTCATCCAGCTGGCTATTTTTTCCATGCACGGGGCTACCGAGTTGTTTTTTGATTCGGCATCCTTTGCCACAGAAATTACCAGTTGGGTGTCATCTGCGTAGGTAATTATTGACAGTCCAAATTCCTGGACAATGTCAGCCAGTGGCTGCATATATAGGTTAAACAGTGTGGGGCTCAGGGAAGAGCCCTGGGGAACCCCCATGTGACTTTGAAGTTATCTGATAGCAATCCTCCTTCGGTGGTTTGGAAGGACCGGTCATTCAGATAAGATACGATCCATTTTAGGGCCTGACCTTGAATCCCTGCCCTTTCAAGCCTGGTTGTGAGCGTCGTATGGTCCACAGTATCGAACGCTGCGCTCAGGACTAGCAGAAGGATAGCGGCCTCGCCCCCCAGGTCTAGAATGCCCTTCAATTTTTCTGTTACCAGCAGTAGGGCGGATTCGGTACTATGTGTGGGTCTGAAGCCCATTTGGGTCGGATGGAGGATCGCATTCTCCTCGAAAAACTGGGACAGTGAGGAGTTGACATGCTTTTCGGCTATCTTACCTAGCGTGGGAAGGAGCGAGATAGGGCGAAAGTTGGCCAGGTATGGATCTAGATGTGGTTTTTTGATTAACGGATGTACTATGGCATGTTTCCAGGTTTTTGGTACTGTACCCTGGCTAAGGGAGAGTTTGAGTAGGGTTGTAGCAGGTGTTATGACTGTGTCCCCCGCCTGTGCCAGTATGTGGGGGGGAATGGGATCCAGAGGGGAGCCAGATTTCATTCCTTGTAGGATCTTGGATGTAATGTCTAAATCCAATTCAGGGAATGCCTCAAGTGTAGGTTTCCCCCATGTCTCTGAGTCCGCTGAGTTACCCTGCAGGTCTCGGATGTGAACATTCTCTGACATGGAATTGTAGATGGTGTCAATCTTATTTTTGAAGTAGGTAGCTAGTTCGTTACATCTTTCTATAGATGGGGGTATCGTAGGAGCCTCCGGTGCTAATGTTGTGAGGGATTTTACAATTTTGAAAAGTTCTCTCGAGGACTTATGGGCCCATAAACACTTACACAAATCCAAGTAGACCGCTGGGTTTAGTTTATATATTTTCCTTATTTAGGATTAGTTATTTCTTATTCCTAACTAACCTTTCACTGATCAAAAAGTTCTTTCTTCTGGTCAATGGACCATTAGTTGAACTAGTTGATGGGGATAATTAACATAATTTATTAACTATTCTTTAATTAAAGAAAATGACCACAGACTCGGGAAGTTTTAAAATCTTTATCTAAATTAAATGAATGTGAACCATTTCAAATTACAGTACAAACACCCTCATTCGTAAGATTGCAAATCAAATCTTCATTAAGAAAATATTTCAAACACATACAATAACTATGCCCGGAAAGGAGAGGACAGAGAGAAAAGATCATCTACAAATACCATGAATTTATAGTTACCAAGGATGGTGTGAAGACCAAACCCTCTGGCCAAAGGGCTGGTAAGGGTCCACCAGGATAGATCAGGAGACAAAGACTTCAGGACAGGAATCAGGACAGGATACATAACCTCTCTAAAAAACCGACGGCTGAGTAGCACCCCTCTCTGACACTCTCTTCCTCCTCAAGTTTCTTCCGCGATCTTCTTGTCTAACCCAATTAAGTAAAGATAAATGGTTCTGCATTCGATGTCTTCATCAGCATCTCACAGCGTCTCTTTCAGCATCAGCACCACCCACAGCACCAACAGCATCCCGAGCTCTCGACTTCCAGCATCGACGTCTCCCTCTAACTAACTATAGCTACCTCAGTTATACCTTTCATTTACCATTTACCACCCACTAAAGTTTCAATATCGCAAAAATACAAAATCTAATTGGTCAGGCAAGGGTGGATGATCATCACACCATGCTTACATATTACTTTTTCTAATGAACTATTGTTCGTAAAACCCATCCCCTTAAACTTTATTCTTTTCTTCCGTTCCCATACATGTCCAAACTTTATTAGATACAATTATTTCAGTATTATGAATACAAGTCTTCTTGCATGAACTCTCCACCCTGAGTTCACAGGGCACGTCATTCTCGTCCTTGGACGACTGTCATAAAACTTGGTCATTCTTCTGGGTTAACTCTCGTGTAGGCATGCGCAAACTTGAATCAGTCGGCTCAATTCAGACAAACGTGAAAGGCCCAAATGCACACTAATAATAAAGTCAAAAGAAGAATTGTTACTTTCACGAATAAATGGTTTCACTGTATACCACATGTCTCTACTCTAACCCTCTTTACTTAGTAATACTTTCCCCGCATTAGCATTTGTAAAATGGCTAGTTTTCATTTCGGCTAAGCAGATGCCATGCACGTGAGTCTTCAAGACTCCATTTTAATGCCTTCTGCACATGCGCTAGAATTTCCCTCCAAGCGTTAGTACCGTCATACTGCGTAGATGCAGTTGACGCATGTGCAGTAAAGATTTCCCAGTTAGAGCTGGATTAGTCCGTTTTCATTGTTATTTATATTAGTACACACATACGCAAGCTTCGCTAACCCGCGTGTTTCTGTAGTGCGTGTTATTATTTACAAGACGTTGTTAGTAATTCGTTAGCGAGTTAAATGAGAGGATTACTTCTGAGCAAGTCTCTTTTACAAGTCCTTGCTCCATCAATCCCCTCTCTGATGGCATTTTAAGCCAACACTAAATTACCCATCCCATCCCAGATGACAACTTTAGCACATCTCAATTTTCTATTTCTTTTCTCATTCTTCCATTTGTTACTTCTTTTCCTTCTAAATCTTTCATCTTCTTATATATCTTTCCTTTCATTTCTTCTAGTTGTATCTCCTCATATTCTCTTTTTCGTTTCTTTCCTTTTCCCTCTCTTTCTAAATGTATTCTTCCTTTCCCTCTATTTTTGCAACATTTATATGTAATCATTAATATCATTACTATTGTTATTATTACAACTAATGGTAATATTATTTGACCTAGAAAATTTTTCCCAAAATTAGTAAACCATTTCCCTATTGATGTTAGTTTTCCCCAAACACTGTCAACCTCCAGTTGGGTCAAGTCGTTATGCATTCTTGTAATGTTTTCAATATATCCTTTAATTTCTCTGCTCTTGTCCGGAATATAAGTGCAGCAATGTTGAATTTTCAACATACCACAGACTCCACCTTCTTTTGCTAATAAAATATCAAGATCAAGACGGTTTTGTAGAACCATAGACCTGATTGCAACCATCTCTGTGTTAATCATCAAGAATCCTCCTGCAGTGTCTGTAGAAAGACGATCAACTATGGTTGATAATTTACACATTTTCTGCGAATTTAGAATGACTCCAACTGAGGGTATTAATGCACTAAATATATCTCCTACTATTTCAGAAACACTAGCTCTTCTTCTTCATGTTAGTTCATTAGATTTTCCATTGATTCCATTGATTCTGACCAAATGATATATTTTCGGAAAACTATTCCAAAATAACAGCTCCCGTACCATCTTGCAGGTAACCTATAATAGGCATTGTTCCCGCAGACATAATAAACTCCTGGAAATACAGGATCAATTCCCCCTTTTAGTCCCCACCCTCCTAAAATTAGGAAGTTGTGTTCACACTCACTGGAACCAATGTAATTATTATTATAATCTGTCTTTAACCTGTGGAGGCAGAATTTTCCCTTTTTCACAAAATCCAGGGACATCGCAGCATGAGCTTTGCCATTTGCATAGATTCCCTCTTTCCCAGCCCATGGAGGTACATGGGTTTTCTGTTCAGCAGCTTTCTTTATTAAATCCTGTCTCCTTTCTTCTACTAAATTCAAAAACTCTTTTTCTTCTTCACGTAAGGTACAAGTTACATTATTTTCGTGTGCCTGAGCTATATCTATTGATCTCATTGTTAAAAAGAATTCACCCATAAACTGTGCATTCTTACTACTAGCTACTGGATTCATTTTCTCTCTAATAGGCAATTCGGAAAATACTACATCTAGATTTGAATAAAAATACTGAAGTCTCCGTGTAGCATAAAATAAACTTGATAAAATACTACATGACACACCATATGTTAGAGGTATATGGTGATATGTCACCCCTTCTGATACTGATGAGGGTAACTTCATACAAACATAGCAATTATTAATCTCCATTGTATTTACATACTCAAATAACAATTTAGTAAACACATTTGAAGACATATTATAATCTGAATCATTATGATAATTTGCCTCATCTTCTACCCCTATTTCTATTTTAGTTCCCTTTATTCTATCTACCTTTTCATTAGTAATGGTATCATTTTGTCACTTATTTCCATTAATAAAGGTACTCCTACTGTTAGGATTAACCATACTAATACTACCAATAAAATACTACAAAAACAAAATCTAAAACATTTTCTTTTTAAACCTCGTTTTGGTCTTTCGGTGACTTCAACTTCTGCCATTTTAATCTGAGAAAATGTCTTCTCTATTTTTCTTTCTTTTGTCTGCCAAATTTTCTTTTCTTTTATTTTAAGGAGGTCTCAATTTGCTTTCATCAATCTGTGCAACATGAACCCTTTCTGTTTCTTCACTTAAACCTAAGTTTTCAAATTCTTCGAGTATAAAGTAAGTCCACTCAGGGGCCTTGTATTTTCTGTTTAAATTTCTCAGTCTTGGGCTTCTTCGAGTAATTTTCACTAAAGTTTGCTTAGATTGTGTTTGACTCGTGACTTCATTTACTTGTTCTGGTTTCTTTTCTGATTTTCTCAAATAATATTTTAATTTCTTCACTCCTACTGGCCAATTGTCTCCTTTTCTAACTCTTTTGACCTGAACTGCACTTTCACCTTCTCTATCTCCTTCTAGAATCCTTTTATTTTCACTTAATATAGGCACAATCTGTCCTTGTTCCCTATTTTCTGTGCTTGGACCTTCCTCTACTTGCACCTGTCCAGGTCATATTATAATTTGTTCTTCTTCTGCCTGAACTTGTTCTTCTAGATCTACCTGATCCTGTTCAGGTCTTATTTCTAATTCTGACTCTCCCTCCTCAGGTTCCTGATTGTCTTTGTTTATTTCGACCTGAGTGTGTTCTTCTTTCCCTGTCTTTCCCTGTCTACCTTCCTGCCTTTTCAGTTTTGTTATTCTTCTTGTTTCGACAGCATCATCAGGTATTTCAATTATTGGTATCCAATCTTCCTGACTTGTCTTTCAGAATCTATCACTCTAGACTGTTCAATTTCACAGCTTTCAACTTCTGACATTCCAGCCTGCTCAGTAAGTGGCTGCTCTTGTTGGTCTGTTGGGCTCGGTACTCTTCTGGTATGACTAGCATGAATCCAATTGGGCAAACCTGCACACTTCACCGCTGTGGTAGTGACTAGTATGACTTGACATGGTTTATCCCACCTTGGTGCTAGACACGACTTCCTTGCGTGTTTCTTCACTAACACCCAATCTCCAGGATTCAAATCATGTGCTTGGTCTGGCTGTCTTTCAACTGCGTCTTCTCCAACCTGGTGAGAGACAGAACGCACCATTTCAGCCAATCCTTTGCAATAGTCCAATACCAGATCATCAGTTATACTCATTAATTTGTTTCCAGGAAAAAAATGCTTGTCTCATTGCCCTTCCCATGAGAACCTCATGAGGACTCATTCCTGTCTTTCTGTCAGGAATACTTCTGAGACCCATCAGTACAAGAGGTAATACATCTGGCCATTTCAGCATCCTGGATGCACACACTTTCCCTAATCTTGACTTGATTGTGCCATTTAGCTGTTCAACTATTCCAGAAGCCTCTGGATGATAAGCACAGTGCAGTTTTTGTTCAATGTTAAATGCAGCACAGATTAATCGAATTATTTCATTATTAAAATGAGGTCCTCTATCTGATTCCAAAGTGACTGGAAAACCAAAGCGAGGAATCAATTCCCTCAACTGTAATTTAGCAACTGTAAGACTGTCATTTCTTCTGGTGGGGTATGCCTCCACCCATGTTGAGGACAGACACACTATGACAAGTACATACTTTAGTCCATTACAAGGAGGTAACTCAATGAAATCTAACTGCAACCTGGTGAAGGGTCCTTCTGCCTTTCCAATCTTTCCCCAGCTAACAACTGTCTTCCTGCCTGGATTTTGTTGCTGACAGGTTAAGCATCTTTGGCAAAGGCTCTCTGCGACTACCCTGAATTTCGGATTATACCAACTCTGTCTGAATAAGCTGATCATCGAATCTCTCCCTATGTGTGTTGCTCCATGATATACTCTTGCCATTTTAGAGAGCAAACTATCTGGCATGACTGGTCTTCCATCTAAGTACACCCATACTTCATCTTCTGACCTTTTTGTACAGGCTGCTTTTATCCAAATTTCCTTTTCCTTTTCCTCAACTTCTTCTTGTAACTGTCTAATCTCATCCCATGTTTCTGGAATTGAGAAAAACATAAGCTGGCAGCTGGTTTCACCCGTCTCAACTTTTCTGTTTATGGCCATTGTATTTTTCGCACAATATCGAGCAATTTGGTCAGCATATCTATTGCCGGCTGCCACATAGTCATTTCCTGACTGATGTGCAGCGCATTTAACAACAGCTACTTCCTTTGGGAATTGTAATGCTTTCCAGCAGATCTTTCACATTTTTACTGTTTCTTAGAGGAGATCCTGAAGAAGTCAGAAATCCCCTCTGCATCCAGAGTTGGCAAAAATCGTGCACAACCCCAAAACCATATTGACTGTCCGTAAATATGGTTATTCTCCAGTTTTTCCCAATTTTGCATGCCTTTGTTAAGGCCACCAATTCGGCTACTTGTGCAGATTTGACTCTCGGTAAACAGGATGCTTCAACTACCCCTGTTATCTTACATACAGCATATGCAGCACTTAATCCTCCTTCTTCTGTTCTCAGACAAGACCCATCCACAAATATCTCATGATCAGCTTCTTTTAATGGAGTTTCTTTAATGTCAGGACGGGGCTTAGTACACAATTCAGTCACATCCAAACAATCATGATCAATTTCATCCCTTACTTCCTCATTGCACGGGTCTGGCAATAATGTGGCAGGGTTCATAACCATACATCTTATCAATGTCACATTTTCTGCTCCCAAAATCACTCTTTCATACTTAGTCAGCTGACTAGGTGTGAGATGTTGTGTTCTTGTTCTTGTCAGAAGAATTTCAACTGAGTGTGGAACATAGACTTTTACAGAATGTCCCATCACTATTGACTCACTTTGCTCCAGACTCATACAAGTAGCAGCTACTGCTTTTAAGCAGCCAGGTAAAGCTGAAGCCACTGGATCCAATGTAGCAGAAAAATACGCCACTGGACGTCGGCTCAATCCATGTCTCTGTGTTAAAACTGAAAGTGCACAATTTTCTCTCTCACAGCAAAACAACGCAAATTCTTTTGAATAATCAGGCATGCCCAAAGCAGGAGCTTCGCATAAACAATTCCGCAATTTCACGAAGGCTTCCAAACATTCATCATTCCAATCACTTGGATCTTTAGCTCTCTTCCGTGTCAATTGTATCAATGGTTTTGCTAGCATGGAAAAACTGTTAATCCACTGCCTACAGTACCCAACCACTCCCAGAAACATTCTCATTTCCTTTTGCGTCTGAGGTAGTTGCATCTCCTTGATTATTTTTATTCTTTCTGGTGTCACTTTTCTTACTCCTCTTTCTATTTTATGCCCTAAATATTTAACTTCTTGTTGACAGAACTGTAATTTTTCTGGAGACACCTTGTGTCCTCCTTCAGCCAAATGGTTCAGTAATGCAATTGTGTCAGTGACACAATCTTCTTGTGTTCTTGATGCCACCAGTAGGTCATCAATGTACTGAACCAGAACCGAATTTCCAGGCATGACTAATGGCTCTAAACACTTTTTCAGGATCTGATTAAAAATTGAGGGACTCTCTGTGTACCCTTGAGGAACTCTGCACCATGCATAGATATGATCCTCGAACTTAAATGCAAAAAGATACTGGCTGTCTGGGTGCAAAGGAATAGAAAAGAATGCTTGGCACAAATCAATTACTGTAAACCAGCACGCATTCCAAGGTATCTGATAAAGGATCACTGCTGGATTTGGTACTATTGGGCAACATGGAACTACAATTTTATTTATTTTTCGTAATTCTTGCACTATCCTATATTTTCCACTAGGCTTTTTAAGTCCCATGATTGGTGAGTTACAAGGACTACTCATTATTTCTTTTAAAATGCCTTTCGATCGATTTCTGGAATAATTCCTGCTTTTACTTCTGGACTCATCTTGTATTGTCGTGTGTTTGGATAAACTGCACCTTCCTTCACTGTCACTTTCACTGGGTCTACATTTGACATCAGCCCAATATCTTTTCCTGTAAAATCCCACACTTCCGGATTGACTGTGGCTCTCAACTCTTCTGGTAATTCATTTTCAGTCTTTAATGAAAACATTTCATCAACTTCTGTTCCTTGCTTGACTAGCATCATTTTATATATATCATCTTCATCAGGGGTCTGGAAAGCGACACCATCTGGTGTACAATAGATCGTGCAATTCATTTTGCACAGTAGATCTCTTCCCAACAGATTTACGGGACTGGAATCGCAAACTACAAACTGATGCATTTCTTTAAAGTTTCCAATGTGTACCTCCATTGGTTTCGTGATTGGGGTTCTAATCTGTTGATTTGACACGCCTACAACTTGGATAGATTCTCCCGAGAGGGGTAGGTTTGGGATGTCTGCTGTTCTCATAGTAGACCGGGTAGCACCAGTATCCAATAGAAAAGTGATGTCTTTACCTTCCACTTTCCCATCAACAAGTGGACCTGACTGATCTACCGGCAAGGATGCGCCAAGCACGCACTCCTCTTCCTCCCCCCTCAGGCACCGTCATTGTACAAAGTCTGAATTTTCCTCATCATTCTGCAACACAAATTGCGCAACTGTTCTATTATTCTTACCACTTTCTCCTTGAAATCCGGGGTTCGTACTGAACTTTTGGTGGTTCACAAAGTTTGCCATAGGAGCTGGTGGCACCTGATATTGTGGAGTACCTACCTGCTGCTGCTGATTCAGAAGTACTTCATTCTGCATCTGTGGGATTAAATTTTGATTTGGCCCATTATTATTCTGAATACTCTTACACTCGTTCTTCCAATGTCCAAGCTTTCCGCACGCATGACAAGGAAACTTCTTCTTCGCTTCTTCTCTGCTCATTCGTCCTCTATATTTATTACCATTCGCCACTTGATCATTCTGACTCTGCTCTTTCACTTGATTATCAGTCTGAGTATTGGTTTTATTCTCCTGTTGCTCTGCCAACTTTACCTGTGCCCACATCATTTTCTCTTTTCGTTTTATACGCCTTGCTTCTATGTCGTCTCCGCAGTATTTTGCATACTTTAAAATCTCATCCACTGTCTTGCTTTGCCAACACAACATGTGCTGCTGTATCATCTGACTAATCTCTGGTTTCAAACCATATACAAACCGATACACAAAATGTCCCATATTCTTATCACCAATATTCTCAAAACCACTTTACTGCTTAAACACCTGCAATAACCTTTCATAATACACATGTACAGATTCATTTGGTTCTTGTGTTGTCCTATCTATCTTTACCCAATCTGTTTCTTTAGGAGGAATTTTCCCTTTCAAATAAGTAATCACTTGGTGATATTTCTTCATCACCTCCTCTGAGGGTGCTCCTGTCTTTGAGTCTCTAGCATACTCTTCACTTGGCCAATCTATTGTAATCTTACACTCCGTCCATAAATCAGCAGGTACCACAATGTCAAACAAACCATCCAGATCCTTCAATAAGACCTTTTAAACCTTCACAAATCTTTCTACCTGTTTATACCATTCAACTGGTTTTTCTCTCAATTTTGGAAAATCATTTGTAAATGACAAAATATCTTGTCTACTCCAAGGAACATGAACATATCCTCCTCCTGGAACCTCTCTCATTGGACACAATTTCTCAACCTTTTCTGTTTCCCTTACTGGAAATGCAGATGATGCTTCTCTCGCTTGAACTTCCTCTTTCTTTCTTATCCATCTAATTCTCCATTTATCAATGTCTCCCCATTTTCGCAAAATATTCATTAACTCCTTTATCTGTAGTCTCTTTCCAGATGCATTAACACTTTCTAAATCTTTGTCAGTAAAATCCACTCAATATGGTTTCTGCAGCAACTTTGATTTCCCTATATCTATTCCAATTTCTGAAGCAACTTCTGTTAATTTCTCATGAAATACTCTTGCTCTTCTGGTTATACTCTTACATAAAAATAATAATTCTTCATCATTGTAAACATTCAATCTTTCTATGCCCACACTTCCCACTATCATTTCTTCCAATTCCACTTTCAATCTACTAATGTCTCAAATCTTTGGTGGTGGGTTCCGATTATCTATTTCCTGTGCCCATCTTTCTATGTCTTCAGGGGTAACTACTCTTGCACCTCCAGTTCCTATAGGAGCCAAAGATCTCTTTTGTCTCAAATTCATAGGCGTAACTCTTTTCGGGGATTCAGTTGAAGTTTCCACATTAGGGAGATCCATTAATGAAATAACTGATTCACTTTCACTGACCTGATCATCTGTAATTATTACTTCTTTTCTAGGACTGTTTAACGGAATTGTCACAGTTTGTGGTTTCTGGCAAGTCTTTTTATCTCCGTACAATGGGATTACCGGACCAATAGTCACTGGTACTGTCAAAGCTTCAGTATTCAAATTTAATTGACTTATTTTCTTTACTAACCCTTCTCTAGTTTTATTTAAAACATCTCTCTCATTATCTTGCAGCACCCTATTAAATGACGTATCATGTAAAATTTGTGGGGTTAAAGGCATTCCTAACACTGGTGCGCTTGGGTTAACCTTGCTAGTTGCTTCTTGATACGGTGATGGATTTTTAATTAAAATATCCTCTAATAACTCATCATCTGATTCACCATATCCTGTTGTATTCAAGTGTTTTGTTTTCTCTTTACACTTTCCTCCAGACTGTTCCTCAGCCATTAATACGGGATATAAACCTTCAGATACCATAGCTCTCCTCCACTGTTTCATCTGCCCTTCACGTGATTCTTGCAAGACTCTGGGAAAGAATCCTTTATATCTCCCACCTCTGCATTTCTTGCGTTCATATGACTCAGTCTCCCATTCTTCCAAAGCCTCGTATTGAGTTAACCTAGGTCTAGGTTCCAAATCATTCATTCTCATTCTCAAATTCTGAAGAATTCTCCCATTAAAAGTACAATTTTCAGGAAACGCTAGCACTCCATCACCTTTCGTATATTCTATCCAATTTTACAACCACACGCAAGTATGATATCCTCTTTCCATCATCATAAAGGATGCTGGTGTCTTCAGTGGCGGAATAGGAATTCCCTCTCTAGTCAACACAGACTTATCTTTCTTAAAGAAATTCTTAATTTTCTTTATAAACAACATTTTTCTCTTTTCTCCATACATCCTAGATGAACAATATATAAAATTGTATTCTGCAAACCCTTGAAATCTTCTATCTGCACGTCTCACACTAGTAGTCAAATCAAAATCCTGCATACAATCTCTCTTTCCACCAATCCTAGCGCAACTTCTAACTGGTTATCCAATCAAAATCAGGCTCACGCTCGTGGTCTGACCAATGCCAGTGCGGCCTCCTCTGATGTCAGTTCTGCTCCTTACTACTGACCCCTCCTTTACAAGGCTGTTTCTGTCACATGCCCGCTGTTTCAACCTATCCCAGCATGGCTCTCTGTGACGTCAGTGCATCTCCGGTGACTGACCCTCCCTTCACAAGGTAATAGGAAATCTTATTTTCTTAATACTTTGCATTAAATTCTTTGTTATTAACGACATAAAAACATTCGCTACTCTGCCTGTTCCACTAAAACCAAAGGATACATTTTCTTTCCACTGCGAGTAAAACCTTCCGCTTACTCTTCATAAACTACGAGTATAAACCTTCCGCTTACCCTTCATTCAAGCTCCAGAGAACCTGCTACTCCTCCAGTGACACCCGTATTGGGAAATGAGACCAAAGTTTCACCAGCGAACCCCTTTTGCTATCATTCGCACTCTACTTTTATACGACATAGTCCCTAGTTTAACTCTGCCAGCCCTTCGTAGCTTCTCAGTGCTATTCCAACAGACGTGTAACCTCACTGCAGTATGGCTTCTGTCACCACCCGCTATTCATTCCCCGGGAATTCTGGACAACATAAAACAAAGACGCTAACTCTTTTGTTAAAACATAAATCAATAATCAATAATCTATACTTGTCACCAAACTAGTCAATAATAACCATAACTCTGCTACAAGAAAACTGATCCAGCGATATACTAACAACAGATATTCTACTACCATATACTCACCTGGGCCCATAAACACTTACACAAAACCAAGTAGACCGCAGGGTTTAGTTTATATATTTTCCTTATTTAGGATTAGTTATTTCTTATTCCTAACTAACCTTTCACTGATCAAAAAGTTCTTTCTTCTAGTCAATGGACCATTAGTTGAACTAATTGATGGTGATAATTAACATAATTTATTAACTATTCTTTAATTAAAGAAAATGACCACAGACTCGGGAAGTTTTAAAATCTTTATCTAAATTAAATGAATGTGAACCATTTCAAATTACAGTACAAACACCCTCATTCGTAAGATTGCAAATCAAATCTTCATTAAGAAAATGTTTCAAACACATACAATAACTATGCCCGGAAAGGAGAGGACAGAGAGAAAAGATCATCTACAAATACCATGAATTTATAGTTACCAAGGATGGTGTAAATACCAAACCCTCTGGCCAAAGGGCTGGTAAGGGTCCCCCGGGATAGATCAGGAGACAAAGACGTCAGGACAGGAATCAGGACAGGATACTTAACCTCTCTAAAATACAGACGGCTGCGTAGCACCCCTCTCTGACACTCTCTTCTTCCTCGAGTTTCTTCCGCGATCTTCTTGTCTAACCCAATTAAGTAAAGATAAATGGTTCTGCATTCGATGTCTTCATCAGCATCTCACAGCGTCTCTTTCAGCATCAGCACCACCCACAGCACCAACAGCATCCCGAGCTCTCGACTTCCAGCATCGACGTCTCCCTCTAACTAACTATAGCTACCTCAGTTATACCTTTCGTTTACCATGTATCACCCACTAAAGTTTCAATATCGCAAAAATACGAAATCTAATTGGTCAGGCAAGGGGGGATGATAATCACACCATGCTTACATATTACTTTTTCTATTGAACTATTGTTCGTAAAACCCATCCCCTTAAACTTTATTCTTTTCTTCCGTTCCCATACATGTTCAAACTTTATTAGATACAATTATTTCAGTATTATGAATACAAGTCTTTTTGCATGAACTCTTCACCCTCTGTTCACAGGGCACTTCATTCTCATCCTTGGACGACTGTCAAAAAACTTGGTCATTCTTCCGGGTTAACTCTTGTGTAGGCATGCGCAAACTTGAATCAGTCGGCTCAATTCAGACAAACGTGAAAGGCCCAAATGCGCACTAATAATAAAGTCAAAAGAAGAAATGTTACTTTCACGAATAAATGGTTTCACTGTATACCACCCGTCTCTACTCTAACCATCTTTACTTATTAATACTTTCCCCGCATTAGCATTAGTAAAATAGCTAGTTTTCATTTCGGCTAAGCAGATGCCATGCATGTGAGTCTTCAAGACTCCATTTTAATGCCTTCTGCACATGCGCTAGAATTTCCCTCCAAGCGTTAGTACCATCATACTGCGTAGATGCAGTTGACGCATGCGCAGTAAGGATTTCCCAGTTAGAGCTGAATTAGTCCGTTTTCATTGTTATTTATATTAGTACACACATACACAAGCTTCGCTAACCCATGTGTTTCTGTAGTGCGTGTTATTATTTACAAGACGTTGTTAGTAATTCGTTAGCGAGTTAAATGAGAGTATTGCTTCTGAGCAAGTCTATTTTACGAGTCCTCGCTCCATCACTAGCACTTCCAGCTTGAAGCCATTTGTACATGTTTGTATCAAATTCATTTAGCTGGTTGACAGATGTATGCACTTTTTCCAAGGAGAACATTGCAACTGTTGCATTATGATTATTTCATTTAAAAGCATCAGCAACATTGAGACCATTGGCTAGTCTTTGCTTAACTCCCTCGAAGGAGACCCGGTGTGAGGTGATGCACATTCATTCTGTAGCTGGAGAACTGTCCAGCATATTTGTCATGAGATGAATGGACTGAAAAGAGCTGCTCTTTATTGATTCACAAACCAATGTAAGCACTTGTCTGGTGCAGCGCTGGCACAGTAACACTTGCAAAATAGGTCCGACTTGGAACTTTCCATTGTTACAGAAGGTCTCCGCAAATTCCAGATACAATACACCTCTCCTTCCACCAAAGATGAAGAGAGGAGGTCAATATCTAACATTTTGATGAGCTTCTATTGTATAAATGGACTTGCTTATACGCTCAGAGGTACAGCAACCCCTTGCTCAGTAGGTTATTGTGTCTGTTGTTTTCTTTGTGAGGACTCCACCTCAAGTGACTGAAATGCAGCAGGTAGGCTGCTTCGAAGCTTTTCTATTGCTCTATCACTCTTTTCCTTGTTCTATGCCTAGGTTGATGCAGGCAATAGCTGCACATTAAGAGCAACAGTCACAGGGCAGCTTCCCATGGCAGCAACATCTTTTTCCTCATCACCACCTTTCTATCAATTCAAATTCTTCTCTCTTGCTAGAAGCTAACCTTTTGAATAGCTCTTCCTACAGATAGGTCAGTTGTCCTCCGGTACTATCATGTGCATCTGGCTTCCCACAATGCACTGGTTTGCAGAAAATAGAGCAATCTGTGATGTGGACCTCTTCCAACCTTAGTGCAAAGCAGTCCCAAACTGGGAGAAGATCTTCCTTATAGAACAAAAGCAATAACTTGTAGTGGAGCTAGGTGGTTATGTTTGCTTCTCTAGGATGGGTTGTGACTGCAGTAGGGATGATGGTTGATGAAGGTTTTTGGGTTCTTGGAAAGATGGAAGCAAGTGGTGTTGGTGGTACTGACTTTGTATGTGCACTCTCAACATGAACAATCACTGATTAATCTTCCTCAATTCCAGCAAGGCTTTCTGTAACCTTCCTTTTCCATTTTCACTTATCTCCCATGGCATGGCTCAAGGCTCCAATCCATATCATTATCATCTGATGGGGAACATGGAGAAAACAGGGGCGTACTCTTTCTTTTCCTCTGAGAAGATAGTAAAGATGATATGTCGAATGGAATATGAGTGACAACATCATGCTTGTCAGCAAGCTCAAATTCCTCTGCTCCTACAGCTGGAAGATCCGGTGTAGCATACTCTTGTTGTTGTTGAGTTTAAGATAAGGTTTGCTGCTTGCGCAATTTGATTTTGGACTCACATTTCTCAGCCATGATTGCTGTCAATGCAGTGTGCAGAGACATCAGCCTTGGTTTTGTTGGTGGCAGTACCATTGTTGTTTGAGGGGTGATCCTTCTCCCAGCTTCTTCCTGTCCGGAAGAGAATGCAGAAGCTTTGCCTCAGTGCAGAAAAATTATGAAAGCTTGATGCCAGTGGTGGCAACTGACTTCTTCTCTCCACTGGCCACTTTCTTCCAACGATCCTCCTTATTTGGGTCCATCTTGTTTACTTCTTGTGCTGTGTGTCAGCAGCAGGGGCAATTGCACTTAGCAGAGCGACCTCTAGGGTGTCAGCTGATTCACAGACTTCTCTCTGTCTCAGTACTGTCTCATCCACCTGCAGGCAATGAAAAATAAGGAGGCAGATAATGACACTTGGCCAATCTAGTCAGTGCAATAAAAGTCATTATCAAGGCACTACTGAAATTCACTAAAAGCTAAATAAATACCTGTGGGCTCATTTACAAGCCCATTGCACCACCGGTGCACCACTTTTTTTGATGCACCGGTGGCACAGAGTGCAGACCTATATCTACGAGTCCAAGCAAAGCCACTATGCATGGCTTTTAATGGCCTCGTAGATATGGAGTAAGGCAAAGTAGAGCAAGTCACTGCATTGCCTTACTCTGCATCTAAAAGGCGTTCCATGGGCATTGTGGTGGATGTTCCCACACAACACCCCTGGATGTTGATGCATTCCCGGATTTACAAGGATTTGTAAACCTGGGAATGCGTCAAAAGCCTATGCCTCCCCAGGAAGGCATAACGAGAAGTAAATTTATTTCTCCCCGTTTTTTCCTCTTTCTATGCTGCATTCTGTAGCACACATTGAAGGAGGACAATGCCTCCATTGATTGTTTTTGTGCAGGAAGGTGTCCCTTCCTGCACAAAAACAATCATCCCTACAAAGTGGACACCCTTGTACCATGGTGCAAGGGTGCCTGTGTTGGTGCAAGGCAGCCAAAATGAAACCAGACAGTGGGCTGGAATGCGTTGTATCTCATAATTACAATGCAATCCTGCCCTTTCCTTTTGATGCAGGGCAGCGCAGCAAAGTGACTTACTGCGCTGCCCTGTGTCAAAAACTTGTAAACGAGTCCCCTGGTGTCTCTCTACCACAGCCCATGAGGGTCCTATAGGATTCAGGAGTTTGGCAAAATGAATACATTAATTTAAAAAAATACCTGCCGTCCCTCCACGGCCCACAAGGCCTCTTTGGAGGTGGGGGGAAGGGGGGTGCAGGCAAACAACTGTTAAATTAATTAGAAAAAAACTTGCATCATCTTGGATATTTCAAATTACTTTGGCTAAGAGTAGCAACCCTTCTGCTCTGAGAATAAATTGTTTTCACTGCTAATGTATATGAACCCTTTACACTTATTCATCCACCGCACATTATGAGGTACAAACACCCAGATGACTACTGATAAGCACATAGTAGGTGAAGCAGGAATACTTTCTGGCTGGTTATGTTAACATGATGCACAACCATCTTACAGCATTGCACTAACTGTAAATATCCATTTCTGTTTAATTAATGTGATATGGAAAGCCACAAGAGCGGAAGCCCATCATTTTAAATAGTCGTGTGCCCAGGGTTATGCTGACTATGCAGTTCAATATGTTAATTGACAATAAATCCTGCTTGTCCGTATAAAGCACTTGACTAGTCATTTTCAAGATGGTCATGATTTTTTATGATGCAGAACTTTTAATTTACGGGGCTGATAAAAATAGATTTACTTTCACCCACTTCCAGTTGATTTAATTACCTAATCAACTATAAATCATCTGCTATTGGAAAAGTGATTTAGCAGAGATGATATTTTGCCATCGGTTTTTAGTAAGTACTAAAAAGGCGTTTGCAAAAAACGTCAACATTATCTGCAGAACATTTAAAAATCTCATCGTCTAAATTAAAGGTTAGGTGTTGGTAATTGAAATGTTGGTTTTGTTTAAATCAGAAACAATGAAGTACAATGCATGGGACAGGCTGTTTTGCAACAGTGGAAACAGAATTAGATATATATCCATAGAAATGCTGTAGGTAACACAACCTGGTTAGAGAAGTTTGGAAATGCTAGTACATTCTTCCTGTTTTTCGCTCCCTGAGGCCGCCCGAAATTACAGCATTGACTAAAGGGAGCAGGGGTTGAGGCAGTAGGAGAATAACTTCCACGCTTTCCCCACCTCTGAGATAACATTCTGTGGCGGTGTTTACAGACAAATAAAGCAAGCCTAATTGTTTGATTCATTACATTTTTATAAAGTGGGCATTAAAATATTTGTCTTTAGACGACATTCTTCAGGGTGCCATGGGGCGTGGATGTCAATAGGGGAATAGGTGCAGTGGCACTGGGGCCCAGCACTCTTAGAGGCGACCTGCACCCCAATTATGGAATTATGGCTTTCTTTTAGAACCCAAACAGTGGTTGGGGTCTTTTGTCCTTGTTTTATTGGAGCAAAGGACACTCCTGCTAAGTGACACAGTGTACTGAGGTAAAAATCAGATGAGTCTGGAAAAAGCCCTCTGCATAGCAAAGGCACAATGGAACTCATCCTCCCTCCAAATTTAGCAGGTCAAAACTGACTTCATATTTTATGCGACAACCCGTATGAGTTAAATGAATCCACACATCAATATTTTATGAGGCGGCTCAAAGAGCGAAACTCTCATGTAGAGTAGGGGCCTGATCACGAAACAAGGTTGAATGGCGCTATGTTGTTGGTGGTGGGTAAGGCAGTGTTTGCTCCAAACACCATTAATACTGTATTATGAAAACACAATTCTTGAAGTGGTAATTTGAGACAAGAATAATTGTGTGCATTTGTTTGTGTGTTTTTTGTGGTGATGCGTTCTGTTGTTTACTTTGTGCTGCATTATTGCAATGTTATGGTTGTGTTGTACTGCGGTTATTGTGTTGAATTCTTTTTTTACTGTTTTCTTGTGCGAGGCCCTCTTATGTTTTAATTGTGGAGTTTTGTTACTTGTGGATAATAATTTGTTTACTTTAGAGACGACAGCAAGTGCTGAGACATATCCAGCTAAATGCAGCACACGCCTTGAACATTCTTGTGACAAGCAATGGTTTATCACTGCTGAAGGTGGCAAAATAGCATTGCCCCCAGCTCTTCAGCTACTTACGACAACAGTCAGCCTAAAGCTGTGGCTGAGACCATGTCTTAACTTAGCACCCCAGTGCTCACTTTATGTGATACGGCCCTACGTGTGAATCCTAGATCAAGGCTTCCTGGATTGGGGATGGTCTTCTTCTTTTTGTAATGAGCCAAACTGAGAATTAGCAAGCAAGCTACGGTCGGCCAATCTTATGGGCATGCCAAGGATTTCTGCCATGGCAGTTTGGGGGAAAACCTTATAGACTATCGGAATGAAAGCGCTGTCTTTAACAAACAAGCACATTTTTTTTTAAACCAAAAGAGCAACAAGATTCCATAATTCAGGACCATTTGCAGGCAATTAATACGTTCATATCATTGGAACCTATCCAGGCGTTCAAGCATGAACGCACATTTATCGGTTACATAAATGTGGAAATATACTAGTTTCAACTTCATTTATTCACAAAACCCAAAATAAATATGAATAAATACATATGGAAATGTCAAACAAATAAATACCATAAAACTGAGAGCTTTAAGTTATAAGGTAAACCATTGTAGATATGTTTTCATGAATGATAGTATTATTTTGCTGTGGCTCCCCAATAAGTTAACTCTATCCTTGACACAGATATGAAGATGTCCATGTAGGTCCCAAAGGACCAAGATTCATGCATAATTTTCCTGATTATACACATAAGATACTTTTGCATACAATGGGGTTTATTTGGCAGAGCATCTTAGAGTACATAAAATGGTAATCCACAAGTACTACTTTAGATAGTCACAAATGCTATTCACTAATGCCCAGGTGGAGATCTCAGCCTATACTTTACCTATCTCTTATGTCTGGAGTTCTAAACTTAAGGCCCGATTCCGATCTCGCTAGGAAAGTCATCCGTATGACCCGGATCCGGAGGGCTTTCCGATCGAGACGTGCTCTGGGAGTCGGAACGAGCGAGTACGATGCTGCTGTATGCTTACGGACTCGGCTCGCTCGGACTCCCATTGAACTCTATGGGAGCCCGTGTACAGACGCGTACACAGGCTCCCATAGCAAAAAAGGGGTGGGTGGGGAAAAGCGTACACCCTGTGGCGGGCACCCCATGGTGCCCGCCACACTGTGCATGCTTGGATTGAGGGGACCCATGGGCACATCCCCGTGACAGATTCAGAGGCCCCAGGTGAAGGGGGGCCTGCTACGGCCTCCCAAAGTACGATTCCGACAGGCGTTTCGTCTCGATGAGACTGAGGCGAAGCGGCTGTCCGAGTCGTGCATCGTACTTGCTCGGTGGGAAAACTGCTCCATTGCGCAGCACGATTTGGCTACGAACGTATCGGACGGACAGGTTCGGGTACGTAAACGATTCGCACGGCGCGTACATGATACTCGCATCATACTTGGTCGTTCGGAATGGGGGATGATTCGGGTGGAAAGATAGGCTCCGAATCGGATTTTCTCTTTACAAATCCCATTTGGAGGCCTTCCTTTACGAGATTGGAATCGGGCCCTGTGTGTGCAAAGGACTGCACTTGTAGAGGTATACTGTTTATGTGGAAATGTGGAAGAGGCAAGGCAGGAGGAGTGACGGGAAAATGGGAAACATTTACTACAAAATAGAAGGAATAAAGGGAAAAATAGGGAGCGGCCTAAAGACATACATTCCAATACAAAAACATACTTATAAAAGTGTAAGGCAGGTGCTATTCATCAACCTTACACCCACATCTTCCTCAGGAGTACTACAGCATAAGCAGGCTCAAATTTCCTCCACCCAAGCCTTGGAGTAAGTCCCCTATCACATACAGCTGCTCACAAGTATACTGTAAGCCTATTATATAGAAATTATATGAGGAAGGTGGGAACACTAACAGCACATAGAGACTAATAGGGTTAAACGGAAAAAATGTTTATGCTTTGAAAAAAGTTGAATATCTTAAAAAATATATATTAATTATGATATATTTGGTTTAAGGACAAACACAAGCAGGCACCATAGATGGAATTATCAGAAAACACATATAGCAACAATGATTCATTCCTATTCATTTTATCTGCTATGCAAGTGGGTGAGAAATTCAGCATTCACGACTATACCACACCCGTCCGCAGGTGAACCTCACTACACCATCAGCCAATAACAAGAAGCCTGTTTAAATAAGAAAGCACGCCACAGCCAAAATAATTTTTTCACCATGTTGGTTAATGTGTTTGGTGCTTTGTCCTTCATTTTGAGGAACAATAACTTATTAAGGTGAGAGAGAATATAGAGGCAAACTATTGACATCTTTATCATGTCCAGGAAATCAGTAGTGGGAATGTAGCATTTCCCTTCTGATGTGATGTGAGGTACCTGATTCTTGAGGCTGTGCCCGCTGCCCTAGTTCGATACTTTGAGTCCCTTCGTTCTGTTATCTCATCAGCCTTACTAGTCAGATGTCCCACAAGACTGGACTACAAGGCTGTGATAGCTCATAGAAAGGCCAAGCTCAGGGGAGAGGCCTGGTTGGACTTTTTGGCCGCCGGGTCTTTGAGGGACATGAAAAAATTCTGTGGAGCTATTCCTTGTCCGGAGTTCTTAGAAGCTCCCATGCAAAAATCAGATTCCCTGATATCAGGGGATACAAGAGTGTCACATTATTCATGCATTTTAATACCTCAAATAGAGTTTTAAACCCTAAGGATAGGGATGTCGATATCATTTAAGATATGGATCAAGCTTTGAAGCTTAGTCTCTCAATCTCTGTCAAGGAGGTGGAGGTAGCACTAACTCAGTGTATTCGCCTCAAAGCACCTGGCCCAGACAAGGTTCCCCTCAACTTATTGAAGCCCAGTCTTTGGGTGCCGCTGTTAACAAACATTTTTAGGAAATACAGACCCACGGGGTGTTTTCTTAGTGTGGAATTGGCGCCTCCTAAGTGTACGCTACTATTGTAAGGACTATCTGTGCGGTGCAGAGGTGAAGGATACGAACACCCTAAACCCTCAGCCGAGAACCTAACGGGGTCCCCTATATACAAATACTCTGATCCTATGCGTGTGCATAGGATCAGAGTAAACATTTTTAGGACCTTTATCACAGGTCCTTTACCCGCATCATGGAAAGATGCCACGTGGTCCCTATCTTTAAGAAAGTGGAAAGGAATGATCCAGCCTGTTTCAGACCAAAATCCCTAAATGATGCCACAGTAAAAGTTCTGGGCAGGGTCCTCTTAGCCTGATTAGAAGAGTGGGCCTCTGAAAATAATGTGTTCTCAAAAACACAATATGGTTTCAGGCGGGGAATTGGTACAACTGAACAATGTTTGAATCTGTCACTGATTGTCAGTAAGCACACTAAGTCCATGAAGAGCTCTTTACATCTGTCCTTCATGTACTTATCCAGTTTGTTCGACACTGTCAAGCATGACAGATTCTGGAGTAGGATGTGAGATATGGGGGTCGAGGAACCCTTACTTGTCCTTACTTGTCCTGCTGTGCAGGTTTCATGCTCACACCACTGTCAAAATACGCTATGGTAATGATGGTGAGAGAACAAACTCAATTGTTTCAATGGAGGGGGACCGCCAGGGCTGCATACTGGACCCTTTCTTATTTACTGTTTATACAAATGGCTTAAAGGCCCATCTAATGTGAAAGGGTTTGGAATGCCCAAAGATCGGCAACAATTATGTTACAAAAGTACTCTACCAAGATGATGCTGTCCTTCTTGCAAGGACAGCTAAAAGCCTTCAGCGATCTTTAGACGCCTTTGTAGATTTGATGTCATATCTGGACTTGAAAGTGAAATACAAAAATTCTTACATCATGGTGTGTGGCCCCAAGTCAACAAAGTCAAAACCTTTCGCTGTGCAGGGCAATCGGATTGAAAAAGTGAAAAAAATTCCTACATAGGGATCCTTTTTAATACTAAGCTATTGTGGGATTCCCTGCTGACCCTAAGGGCACAGCATACGATTGGAGCAATGGATGTACTCTTCTGTTTTGCAGCTAAATTGGGACGGAATGCGGGGCCATAGCAATTGCGGTAAGCTGCGACTAGTGGAGTATAAATTCATTAGAAAGCTCTTGATGGTTCCGAAGAGTGCATCAACACCTTCTTGTCACTCGGAACTGGCTCTGGAGTATATCGCAGACCGCATTGCACTTGCTCCTCCTGCTATTATGGGTGAAAATCTGGATTTCACCGGACCTAGATTTTTCAAGGTATATTATTATGGACTGTCTTTCTATGTCTAACACCAAGAGGATTGCATGGCTTGCTCACCTGGAACGAGTTTTAGTAGTGTTGTTTTAATCATCCTCTTAAATTGACTCCTTGAGCAAAACCTGTAATCAAGTCCTTATATTACTCAACAGTTAGCACACTCCATCAACAGCTATTGGACCAGCAAAGCTCCTGTAGTATGGGCAATGTTAGCCTTCCCACAAATCATATGTAATTTTATTTATCCTTCTTTTGGGTGTGGCAATCCAGATTTTTCATAACAAGGTTTCACTTGGGTACGATCCATTTCTAGGCAGCCATACCTAAACCAAGTGGATGGTGTGACAATCTTCTGCTGTGTCCTTGTGACAATGTGGCAATTGTTTTGTTTTGTGCACTTCACAAAAATCTGAGATCTGAATTTTTGCTCCCAATATTGAGGCCTCGCTGCCTGTGTTCTTGTAGAGAAGGTTTAAGCTATTTATATTAGCTTGAGTCCATTGACACCTGTGTCGCAGGTTTACATTTTATAAGAGGGGCCTTTAAAATACAAAAGAGTTATGGATAAATGAGTGTCTTAAGCCGCACCTTATGTAGTTATCATTTCTTGGTTTTTTTAGCAAAAGAATGAACGAGTATTCAATTTGCACATGCACTTTATTCTATCCTGCAGGCTGGTGACCTGATTTATTCGTATTCATGATAGAAAGGGCGAGAAATGAATGCTGGAACAGATTTCGGTTGGGTCACCATCTTGATTCCTTATCCATTTGTTTGCACTTACTATTGCTCCCATTTGATCTAGTGATGATTAATTGAAATCATGTGCTTTTTATCTTTGTCATATTTTGTTGAAATTATTGTTATTTTTGTGCTTTTATGATTTGTTTGCCAAATCAAATAACGTTTTATGACTTTCTTATTGCAGACTAGCAGCAAGGGCTCACTATTAACCACAAACTACTCCAAGACCGTCCCTAACCATGACAAATTTTTGACTACTCTCCACTGGCCATTTGATCTTTTCAGAGTATCCATGAGGACACTGTGGACATCTCACATTGAAGCAAATCCATGTGCTTGTGTCTGGTACAGGCCCAGTCAGTGGTGGCAAGGCAATGCTTGGCAAGGTAATTCTAATCCCATCCCATTTCCGTCTTGTTGTAGGTTCTGTTGATGGCACACCCTTTGCACGTCTGCCACCCAGCTACAGTGAAAACAATTTTCAAACAGACAGCACTACCACTCCAACAATGTGCGAGTTGCCTGCAATACCATGAGCTGCATCACTGATGTATATGCTTCCTTTCTTGGTGCAACCAAAATACCTGCACTTTCAATCAATCTTATTATGGGTTTCGGTGAGATGTGGCTGCTTTGTAAGTTTACTAATTCAGATTATGACTGCATATGTACCTGTGGAATGACATCACAAACATTCCCACGAATAACTCTTCCCCATCTCAATTCACCAATGAGAGTAACATTAACTACACACCTGTATAGATTGTCTGCAGCATTCTTGTGTTGATCCCAATATATTGAATATCGGTTCACTGACAGAATATCGATGTAAAAAATATAGATTGAAAAAATACAGATGAAAAAATATAGATTGAAAAAATATCAACTCCCTATACTTAAACAGGTAAGTACAAAAATATCCGAAAAAATATTGATGTTAAAAATATAGTTGTACAAAATATTGATTTTTTTATATATATATATATATGTACGCAGAAGACAAAATCGGAAGGTGGAACAGCGGGAGTAGTTCTCGTATGCAGACGGAAGCTCGGAGGAGCATAGTCACGTAGGAGACCACCGCTGAAGTCACCGAACGACATACAAGGTACAACATTTGCGTATTTGAAAAAACAGGTGGGGAGGTGTGCACTCAAGTCTTTTTCCCTCTAAGATTGCAAAAGGGTGCGAGACGACAAGAATTAATAATACAACAAAGGAGTACTCACCATGTCCGCCGCAGCGCTCAGGGACCGCGAGTCGGCAGCGGAGGAAATGTTTTCTGACAATCCTCCACAGGGACAGCAGCTTAATGCAGAAAATACCATTGAAACAACAGCAGGCGCCAAAAGCCTAAAAGAAAATTACCGTGTCCTGGAAAAATATATGCGTCAGGAGACAGCTAAGTGGTGGGAGGCAAAATCCCTCCAAAAGTACCTTGACACAGGAAGGATACCCAGGGGGCTGTGGATTATGTTAGCCCCCAGCTACGACACACCCAACCCTCGCATGATGGCCGAGTGGGCAGAGTGCAACCTCGACTCCTCTCGCAGGCTTGTCCAAATTTTGGTAAAGTATGCAGAGGTAGACCGTATTGAACTCCAGGCCAAAATTGATGCCCTCAACGAGGAAATTAGAGTACAGGGTGAGCCGCAAAAGAGGAAGAAATTCCAAGATGACATGATGATAAGACTTAATAAGGAAGAAGAAAAAATAAAACAACGTAAGATATATAAATTCAAAAGAGACAAGGATGACTACACCAACGGACAAATTTTCACGTTTGCCCGGAAATTCGACTCATTTAGAAATGTAACGGCAAAAAACACAAAGTTCCGACAAGAACGCAATGAGGAGCTAGGTGGCGCTACATCAGCATCGGCGTCGGACCTTAACTCGGCCGTGGAGAGTGAATTGGAGGCAGAAATGGCAAGGGACAGACAAGATCCTAGAGTTATAAAACCGTCATTGGGAGAGGAATTGGATTATTTAAGAAGAAGTCGAAGGGAGACCCTCAGACCGAGAGTAAACAAATCGGCAAAAAACGAAGGACTGAGAGCAGGCGGCAATGAAGGCAGGCTGCCAGAAAATGGAGGCAACAGTGGCAACAGTGGCAACCCGAAACCAGCGAGAGGACGGGGAAAATGGAGACGCAAATAATAACGTCCCCACTCTTCCCCCCAACAACTACTATCGATAATACCATCATCAATTTAACTGAGATAAATCTGGACGCAGCAGAACAACAGTTACTAGCGCTGGGATTGTCATACTGTCCCGAAACTAACTTTGACTACACAAACACACGTGCAGACATCTATAAGTTTATAAGGAAAGTAAAACTTAAGAATCACCAATTGCAGTCCAAGCAAAAGGAGCCAACAAGAGACATTGACACCCACGACCTAATATTGGGCATTGGAGGAAAGGAAAAGTTAACAGTATCTGATCTGGGCGTTTTAAAAGATCTCTACAATCTGGGGGACGAAGCTGCAATGGAAGATAACCCCAACCAAAACCAAAATCAACAATCAGAAATAAACACACAAGATCTCTTGTCTCCACCATATGCAACGTGTGCCAAGCCAATGACCACATTTAAAGTGAAATCCAAGTTTGTACCCATTATACCGTGTGATTCTTTAGATTTGTTTAATGAACATGTGGTAGCGGAAATAAAAAAACTCCATATGGATACCAACAAAACCAAAAAAAAGATCACTAACCAAGAAAGGCAATATCAGCAACTGATGGAAAAATTGAATAAAGAAAAACAGGTTGTCGTGAGGAATGCGGACAAAGGGGGAAACGTAGTGATATGGCCCCTTAAAGATTACATGGAAGAGGCAGCCACACAACTAAGTGACACAGATTGCTATCGTAAGAGCTCCTTGCAAAAGTTTAAAAATGCACAAGATAACTTTTTTCAAAAATTATTGGCATGGAAAAGCCTGGGCCTCCTAAATCTACAAGAATACAAGTATTTGAAAAAGGAAAACCCCATGATTCCAGTAATCTATTTTGTCCCCAAGGTCCACAAATGCCTAAATAAACCACCGGGGAGGCCCATCATTTCAGCCTGTGATGGGCAACTTGAAAATATGTCCATCTATATTGATTCATTTTTGAAAGAACACGTCAAAAACCTTAAATCATATGTGCAGGACACCAGTGACTTTATAAGAAAAATTGATAAAATCAAATGGCAAGCTGGTTACCATTTAATAGCACTTGACGTATCTGCTCTTTATACATGCATAAGGAACAATGATGGTATTAAAGCAGTTGAACATTTCTTAGCCAAAAGACCTATGAGGTTTGCCAAACATAATCAAATGCTGATCGATATGCTATTATTTTGTCTTGAAAACAATCTATTTATGTACAAAAATCAGATGTATCAGCAAATTCAAGGCGTGGCAATGGGGGCCTGCTTCTCCCCCAGCTATGCCTGTTTGTTTATGGGATGGTGGGAGGAGCTGGTCCTCATGCAGCAATTTGCCCGCATCTCTACTGAAAAGGCAATAATATGGCTAAGGTTCATAGATGATTTATTTATTGTATGGAATGGTTCAGAGCAGAGTGCCCATGATTTTATTTCAGAAATCAACAAAAATAATGTGAATTTAAAGTTTACTTATTCTATCAGTTGTGAAAATATAACATTTCTGGATGTAAAAGTGTACATAGTGAATAACAAACTAGCAACTTCTCTTTTTCGGAAACAAACAGCAGGTAATGCAGTATTGCACGCATCAAGTTCTCACTCACCTCATCTCACCCACCGCACCTTATACACAGCATCCCCTACAAGGAGATGCTGAGGATCAGGCGGATCTGTAGTGAGGAAAATGATACACAAGATAAACAAAGAGAATGTAAGAGCAGATTCCTCCAAAGAGGTTACAAATCAAAAACAATTGATGCGGCAATATCGAAATCGAGAAGTCAAGCTAGGCAGGATCTACTCCAATATAGATCAAAAACCCAGGGTGCCACAGGCGATACATTAAATGAGCCCACACGACTAATACTTGCGTATTCTAGGCAGGAAGGACAGATAAGATCTATCATAAGACGCAACTGGCCTATAATATTGGGAGACCCTGTTATTGGAGGGTCACTTCCCAAAAAGCCAGCAATAACATTTAGAAGAACTGAGTCAATGGGTAACGTCTTGGTCAAAAACAGTCCAGAAGACCAAGAAACAGGCACATGGCTAACAGCTAGAAAGGGATTTTACAGGTGTTCTAGCTGTAAGGCCTGCCAGTTTGGAATTAACAAGACGTCTTACAAAACAGCTTTTAGTGACCATACCCATATGATAAACCAGTATCTGTCGTGCAAAACAGAATTTGCGGTATATGTACTAGTTTGTAGCTGTAATCTGTTTTACATATGCAGCACAAAATTGGCAGTACATAAAAGGATACTGCAACACACACGAGCCATTTTAAATAACGATCCAAGCTACCCAGTTGCCAGGCATTTTAAAGAAAAACACAACAGCAGTCTTAAACATTTTAATTACTTTGTTTTAGACGCGGTGCCACCTAACAAGAGAGGGGGCAACAGGGAGGCTAAGCTAAGGCGCCTGGAAACAAGGTATATCCTTGAAATGGATACAAAGCACCCTGGTGGGCTGAATACGAGTGAGGACATGTACACATATCTATAGATATCCATATGGAGACATTGATATAGAAACTGTAATTGAATATCCGAATCTCCACACTGTATATATTATGAATTTTTATACTTGTAATTTTACACTTGTATGTTTATATTTGAATTTTTACACTTGAATTTTTACACTGGTATTTTAAGGTGTACAACAGGTGTAGTCTTATCACAATATAGTAGGAATGTATTTTTATATACTTTCTCATTATGAGTTTTATAATTTAGAGTCTTATCTGTCATATTTTAGCTAATTTATCTGATTTTATAGGGTTGAAATGATTTTATATAATATTTTAATGTATATTATATTGTATATCCTCATTTGTGGGAATCAACCGTGTATAACAGATAGGTACTTATGTACAAAGGCTTTTGGTGACTAAGACTGTCCAAATTTCAAACAATATGGTTTTTCTATACATGATGATTGAGAGGCATTAGCCAATACAATATTGCTGCTATACGCTTATTTTTGCACTAAGATTGCACATTTTGCACATAGAGAGGGTTCATAGACTTGCACTTAGGATAGGGGGTATTCTTTGCACTAGTCACTTTATTACTGTAATAGCAGAGCAATAGATTAAAACAATAGTTAGGACATCAGCCAACGTGGCAAATAATCGATTTTATGTATTTATACAAGTATTAAATCATATTTGATTGGATTTTAGCCATGAAATATTGTTTTTATATGTCAACGAGTATTGAGGTTAAATCAGATTTAAGCATGTATTGTACAAAGCAATGTAGTATGTTTTCTATGTCTATTGCTGCTATTCTTGCACAGTCACTTTAAAAGGGGAACTTCCACCCCCAGGCGCTGTCATGTGATCAAGGCCGTTGATCGGCCGAAACGCGTCATGGCGGCATGGTGTATACTAATTAAACACTAAATCAGCGCAATAATCGGGTCTACTCTCGTCTTTTCTACAAACGGATCGTCGGACGAGTTTCTTGAATATATATTATCTACTGGCGGTCGCCAGTAGATAGTTATAGTTAGGACCTATTTTCCATAGGAAATCCGCAACATTCTATTTGCAATAACGTTGGCGCCGGTTGACGAATCTTCGCGAAAGCTTCCAACTTGTTGGGGCGCTCCGGTCCGCTCCTATCCTGAAAGTCTCAGGGTGATTCGTCAAGTGGGGGCTGAGAAAAAAGGGGGGTCCCAAAACGTGTTTTCCCCATTCATTTTTCCATAGGAACCTTTAGTCGCAGCTACAGCCCGAACTGCTGAATGGAATTACACCAAATTTGGCAAAGAGGTAGCCCTTGGTTCAGTGTCGTGCCTTTTGCTTAAATGGTGTAAATCCGTTCAGTAGTTCCTGAGAAAATCAAAAGTAAAGTCACATATATATCTATGGCCGAGTAGGGTCCGCGTACCCTCCCGATCACGAGCTGCATGCTAATTGGCTGTCAAGTGGCTGTCAACACTCTAAATCAGGAAGTGTTGGCAGCCATTTTGTCCTCGGTAGAACCGAGGGACAGAAACAAGTGCGCAAAGCGCAAAAGGGAGCAGGGTAGAAACACCCTGACTCCTAGGTCTGCTCAGGGGGTCCCACAAGGACCCCTGGGCAGAAAAGCATTTTTTTTTAAACGGCGGGATGCGCTTAGGGTGCGCGGATCCCGCCGATTAAAAAAAAACACAAGAAACAAGTGCGCAAAACGCACAAAGGGGGCAGGGTAGAAACACCCTGACCCCTAGGTCTGCTCAGGGGGTCCCACAAGGACCCCCTGGGCAGAAAAAAACATTTTTTTAAAAACTGAAGCGCTGTCTCCCGCGCTTCGATGCTAATTTGCCCCCGGGTGGCCCAAGTCCCGGGGGCATGCGGGGGTGGGTTTAGATTTTATGGGGGGCCTCCAAGGCCCCCCAAGCCCCGGAGACCGCCACCCCCCGGGGCTTTAAATAAAAAATGGTGCGGAAGGGACCGCCACCCCCCCGGGGCTTCTTTTTTTAAATTTCAATGACCTGTGTGGGGGGCTCCAGTCCCCCCACATGCCCCGGGGACCGCCACCTCCCGGGGCACTAACAAATTTAAAATGGGGTCCGTTTTGGACCCCGAAGCCCCGGGGACCACCACCGCCCGGGGCTTTGCAGATGTGGGGAGGGGGGTCGCGCGGCCCTCCTCCTGGAGCCTGTGGTGGCCCTGGGGACCGCCACCCCCCAGGGCCGGCTCCTGCAGTGTCCCGGGGTGCCTACCCCCGGGACACTGCTGTTTGCAATGGCAGGACGGGAGCCTCGAGGCTCCCGTCCTGTCATTGCAAACTTGCTTTGCTTCATTGAAGCGAGAGCAGGGAAACCTGCTCTCGCTTCAGTGAAGCAAAGCAGATTGCTTTTCCATAAGGGGAGCTGCATGTCAGCAGCTCCCCTTATGGAAAAGCAAAGCTGGCTCCCGCAGGACGCGGGGAGCCGGCGGGACCGTGCGGGGATTGGGAACCCCCCCACGGTCCCCAATGAGTGGCCAGGCCCCGGGGGATGGGGTTCCCAGGGCCATTAGTGGCCCGGGAGGGGGGCCACGCAGCCCCCCTCCCAAAAAAAGTAAAACAATTTTTTTTAAATGACACAAAGGCCGGCCCCGGGGGAGGGGGTCCCCGGGGCCTTAAATGGCCTGAGGAGGGGGGCCACGCAGCCCCCCTCCAAATAGTTTATAAAAAAAAAACAGTGGGCATGCCCCGGGGGATGGGGTCCCCGGGGCCAATAGAGGCCCAGGAAAGGGGGGCCACGCGGCCCCCTTCCCATTTTTTTTAGTTTAAAAGAACATGCTGAGGCCCCGGGGGATGGGGTCACCGGGGCCAAAAGTGGCAGAGGGAATGGGTGCCACGCAGCCCCCTCCCATAAAAAAAAAATAAGAAAAAAAAAAAAAAACTGCATCGTGCCGGAGGCCCCGCCCCCTCCCTGCAGCAGTCTGCAAACACACCCCCTGGCGCATTTTAAGAAGGGGAAGTAATTCCCTTTGAATACTGGGGGTCCCTGGGGGCCAACTAGCCCAACAGGAACCTCCAGTATGCGCCAGGGAGCTGCGTTGCAGAGACATGTACAGAGGCCACGCCCCTTTTTACACCTCTCTGCAACGCAGCTCTGTGGCGCTTTTTGGAGGTACATGGTGGGCTACTTGGCCCCCAGGGACCCTCAGTATTCAATGGGACTTAATCCCCCAACTTAAAATGCGCCACGGGGCACGTTTGCACAGTGGTGAAGGGAGGGGGCGGGGCTTCAGGTGACATGTGTGCAAACAGGCCCCGTGGCACGTTTTAAGATGGGGAATTAAATCCTCTTCAATCCTGAGGGTCCAGGGGGGCCAACTAGCCCACCAGGTACGTCCAGAAAGAGCCACAGAGCTGTGTTGCAGAGAGGTGTAAAAAGGGGCGTGGCCTCTGAACACCTCTCTACAACGCAGCTCCCTGGCGCAAACTGGAGGTACAGGGTGGGCTAGTTGGACCCCAGGGACCCTCATGATTCAAGGGGACTTAATCACCCAACTTAAAAAGCGCCACGGGGCGCGTTTGCACAGTGGTGAAGGGAGGGGCGGGGCACGTTATAGTTAGAAATTAGCATTTAAAAACCTTTGAAATTCACTTAAAAAACCATAGGTTTTAGGCACGTTATAGTTAGAAATTAGCATTTAAAAACCTTTGAAATTCACTGAAAAACCATAGGTTTCAGACACGTTATAGTTAGAAATTAGCATTTTAAAAACCTTTGAAATTCACTGAAAAAACCATAGGTTTTAGGGACAGTTATAGTTAGTTGGACATTGCACTCGTACAAAACCCGTGAAATTCCCTTTATAGTTAGTTCAGGTAACTATAACTCGCGCCCCGCAATGCACTGCTGATGAAGTCACATATTACATCACTCATGACATGGTCAGTGACATCACTGATGACATCACTGAAGAATGTGCTAGTATTTGTATGAGTAAGTGAGTTGGTGTGTGTATAACTGTATAGGTGAGTAAATGGGTGTGTGCTTAATTTTTTGCATGACTGACTAGGTGTGTGAGTACCTCTATGGATGAGTGGCGGTGTGTGATTGTTTATATAGGTGTATGAGTGCATATAATAGTCCTGTACTGAGTGACTATAAGTATGAGTGACTGTACGGGTGAGTGAGTAGATGTTGTGTGTAGACCTAAGAATCAGTGAGTGTGTATATAGTAATTGGTGTTGGAGTGTCTATGGTTTTGACAATGGCAGTCTGTAATTTACAGTGGGTGTATCAAAAGTTATATTAGGGTGTGACAAGATGCATCAAATTATCACATGGATGATGTCATCAGTGATGTCATCAGTGATGTCATTTGAGATGTCATCAGTGATGTCATCAGTGATGTCACTGACCATGTCATGAGTGATGTCATATGTGACGTCATCAGCAGTGCATTGCGGGGGCGCGAGTTATAGTTAGCTGAACTAACTATAACGGGGGAATTTCACGGGTTTTGTACGAGTGCAATGTCCAACTAACTATAACTGTCCCTAAAACCTATGGTTTTTTCAGTGAATATATATATATATGCTACAAGAACGGGGTTCCAGTCGCGTTCTCAGGTCTCTCCACAAAACCACCAAAACTCCAAAGTTTAGAAACAAAGGGGGTTTATTTCCTCATAAACCCGCTGTGACCCGTTTCACCCTCGGAAGGGCTTGTTCACACAATGGTGTCTCAAAGCCAAGACCTTACATACACTTCCTGGTACGTCATAAGCATAGATGATGGACTTATCGTTAGTAACAGTGCACTATGCTACGTACATGGTCGCCTTTTTGGTGTTTAACAAAAATACATTAAAAAACAGAGTATACTGGACAAATGCATTTCTAATGCTAGTGCAAATAATATAAGAGTGAGAACATATATATAATTACACATAAATTCAAAGGGCAATATTTACATCTTTTGAAACCTGACAGTTAATTGCGGGAGTGACATGTTGTCAATGCCCCTTGTGTTGCATGCTGGGATTCGTAGTGAATCTCGGCAATTGACAAAGGTCATAACCATTACATGACCCTTGTTTATGGGAATTGTGCTAGTTTCACTATTGTAGTAGTGAATCTCGGCAATTGACAAAGGTCATATCCATTACATGACCCTTGTTCATGGGAATTGTGCTAGTTTCCCTATTGTATACCCTGATTAGTGGGGATAATCAGAATTGCGGCAAGACATGTGCTGTGCGTTATCTCTGGTGTGAGATGGAAAATTCTAGACCATTTCGGCCTGCCCTGCTATATGTGTTGACCATATCACTAGTGTTGCTCTCTCACTATGTAATGAATGTAGGATGAGTTAACACACTGGCTGGATGCTCAAAGTTGACCTAGGGACTGGTAAAGATCTGTCCTTGTTGTTCACCCCCAACCTCAAGTGCACATAAAAAAGTGAAAATGAGATAGAACTATTAAAAAGGTGTTTCTTATCTGTAGACTGGAAAGTGGTTGAACAATGATACGAAGAAAGGGTAGGGATCCCGTTGTCACAGGCATGAGACATAGTCCCTTCCTTTCCTCCTGTGAATTGTAAGAGAAAAGAGCAAAGTGTCAAGCACAAGATAAAAACTTTTTGCAATATAGATAAATAGAAAAATATACACATCGGTTCATTCAAGCACTAGGAATATCAGAACACTTAGGTGTCAATTCCGATTTCGGCCGGAAAACGTACTACCCGACACGGACCCGTCATTTTTTCCGACCGAACCGTACACACGCCGTACAAATAGCTGAGTACGATGCGAAGCTTGAAATTTACGACCGACTCGGCCGGAAAATATATTATACGTCCGAGTCAGCAGGAAAGGAGCCTGACACGATAGACTCGTACGCGCAAGATTTGAGATAGCCAAGCATCAACCTACAGACACGTACGCGAACGACTCCATGTAGCCAAGCATCAACACGACCCGACAGACTCGGACGCGAACGATGCCACATAGGGAAGCATCAACATGACCTGACAGACTCGGACGCCAACGATGCCACATAGCCAAGCATCAACACGACCCGACAGACTCGGACGCCAACGATGCCACATAGCCAAGCATCAACACGACCCGACAGACGTGGAAGCCAACGATGCCACATAGCCAAGCATCAACACGACCCGACAGACTCAGACGCCAACGATGCCACATAGGCAAGCATCAACACGACCCGACAGACTCGGACGCCAACGATGCCACATAGCCAAGCATCAACATGACCCGACAGACTCGGACGCCAACGATGCCACATAGCCAAGCATCAACACGACCCGACAGACTCGGACGCCAACGATGCCACATAGCCAAGTATCAACACGACCCGACAGACTCGGACGCCAACGATGCCACATAGGCAAGCATCAACACGACCCGACAGACTCGGACGCCAACGATGCCACATAGCCAAGCATCAACACGACCCGACAGACTCGGATCCAACGATGCCACATAGCCAAGCATCAACATGACCCGACAGACTCAGACGCCAACGATGCCACATAGCCAAGCATCAACACGACCTGACAGACTCGGACGCCAAAGATGCCACATAGCCAAGCATCAACACGACCCGACAGACTCGGACGCCAACGATGCCACATAGCCCAGTATGAATGGAACAGACTCGTCCAAAACAAATTACACAAGAACAAGCATCAAGTGCTGTCAAAACGACTTACAAAATGAGAAGACAATAAAACAATGGAAACAGAAAGAAGACTACCAAAAAACGCATTGTCATCTCCAAAAAAACACATTTTCAAATAACAAGACACACCCACAATACAACCTATATAAAGGGAGCCAAAAGTTCCCAACACCATTTGCTACTTCGACAGACATGCAAGCACACCACACCACTAGACAGACAACTCATCTAGCTACCATAAACACACACATCTCATCCACCAAACAACATCCACACAACTAGCACCAAAGAAACACACCTCCACTCACACACACTCACCCTCACCTTCACACACACACACATCTCCACCAACACTCATCACCATGCCCCCAAAGAAGAATCCACAGTTCTTAGCTGCTGAGTTGGAAGGGATGATAGATGAAATCATCCGAGTTGAGCCACAGTTATTTGGCAGCTTGGCCAAACAAACCTCCCAGTCCCAGAGAACCAAGATGTGGGAGAGAATTGTCAACAAGGTGAATGCCCATTCACCTACCTTGCGCACAAAGGAGGATATCCGGAACCGGTATTAGGACGTTCGCAGGAGGGTAAAGAGGCTCATTGCCAGAGAACATGCCCTGAGCACCAAGACTGGCGGTGGACGTCATAAACCGGTGCATTTCACCACCTGGGAGGTGAAGGTGCGGGACCTCCTCCTACAGGAGTCCATAACTGGACTAGCTGGAATCCCTGAACCTGGTGAGTACATGTACAAATAGTCTAAATTCACCCCAAATACACAGCCACAGACACCACAGCAACACATCTTGAATGTAACTTTGTACACACTGTCATGGAACCCTGGAACATGCTGGCCCATTTGTCCTGGGTGGGAGGAGGAGTGGAAGCAATGACTACTGCCACCAGCACACACTAGTCCCCCCCAGTCCCACAAGAACACACCTGTCACTATGCTGTCCCTGAGAGTTAATGCAAATGCCCTGTCAAGATGGCTGACACTGGCCACGGTGTGGGGAACACAAGGCCCTGTAGGCAGTCCTGTACAGCATGACTGCAGGCACCACTGTCAGACATCTTGAATGTAACTTTGTACACACTGTCATGGAACCCTGGAACATGCTGGCCCATTTGTCCTGGGTGGGAGGAGGAGTGGAAGCAAGACTACTGCCACCAGCACACACTAGTCCCCCCCCAGTCCCACAAGAACACATCTGTCACTATGCTGCCCCTGAGAGTGAATGCAAATGCCCTGTCAAGATGGCTGACACTGGCCACGGTGAGGGGAACACAAGGCCCTGTAGGCAGTCCTGTACAGCATGACTGCAGGCACCACTGTCAGACATCTTGAATGTAACTTTGTACACACTGTCATGGAACCCTGGAACATGCTGGCCCATTTGTCCTGGGTGGGAGGAGGAGTGGAAGCAATGACTACTGCCACCAGCACACACTATCCCCCCCCAAGTCCCACGAGAACACACCTGTTACTATGCTGTCCCTGAGAGTTAATGCAAATGCCCTGTCAAGATGGCTGACACTGGCCACGGTGTGGGGAACACAAGGCCCTGTAGGCAGTCCTGTACAGCATGACTGCAGGCACCACTGCCAGGCATCTTGAATGTAACTTTGTACACACTGTCATGGAACCCTGGAACATGCTGGCCCATTTGTCCTGGGTGGGAGGAGGAGTGGAAGCAATGACTACTGCCACCAGCACACACTAGTCCCCCCCCAGTCCCACAAGAACACATCTGTCACTATGCTGTCCCTGAGAGTGAATGCAAATGCCCTGTCAAGATGGCTGACACTGGCCACGGTGAGGGGAACACAATGCCCTGTAGGCAGTCCTGTACAGCATGACTGCAGGCACCACTGTCAGACATCTTGAATGTAACTTTGTACACACTGTCATGGAACCCTGGAACATGCTGGCCCATTTGTCCTGGGTGGGAGGAGGAGTGGAAGCAATGACTACTGCCACCAGCACACACTATCCCCCCCCCAGTCCCACAAGAACACACCTGTTACTATGCTGTCCCTGAGAGTTAATGCAAATGCCCTGTCAAGATGGCTGACACTGGCCACGGTGTGGGGAACACAAGGCCCTGTAGGCAGTCCTGTACAGCATGACTGCAGGCACCACTGCCAGGCATCTTGAATGTAACTTTGTACACACTGTCATGGAACCCTGGAACATGCTGGCCCATTTGTCCTGGGTGGGAGGAGGAGTGGAAGCAATGACTACTGCCACCAGCACACACTAGTCCCCCCAGTCCCATAAGAACACATCTGTCACTATGCTGTCCCTGAGAGTGAATGCAAATGCCCTGTCAAGATGGCTACACAGGGCCATCCTGTACGAAATTTGGAAATATCTACTGCCAGTTCTTGGCCTACTCACACAACTACAGACCATAACCTTAACTGCACATTACACACACTGACAGGTATAGATCAGTCACATGTGCCCTCAATGTGCATGCTACAAATGTGTGTGGAGGACAGGACACACTCTAATTAGCTGTCACACCACATAACACAAAACACACACAGATAAACACACATCCGGGACAATGCCCACGGACAGTAGATGTGAGGTGTAATGCAAGACGGCTGAGACTCTTGCGTTGTGTCATGTGCACAAGGCATTGTTGTGTGTAGCATTGTAATTCAACATCAGTCAGCGGTCTCAGCATCCTTCAAAACTACCACCCTCACTGTCATTGCTCCTCTGACAATGATGAGTAAGCTGGTCTGTTAGCCATTGGAAAGTGGGGTAGAAGTCAACACAGCCTAACTCAAGCACTAAACACACTGTACCTCACAGCTCTGACCATGAAATGGCAAAAGACCATCCCTGGGAAAGATCTCTCTGTACATGGAGAACAAGTAGAATGTACATGAAGTGATCATGTGCAAAAGTATGCAGCAACAAAATGCACCACATCAAGATATACACATGTGTGCAAAGTGATGAAAAATATCGACATAAATATGACTACTCACATTGCATACGTTCACAAACAATGCAAAAAATACACACGCATAACAACAACCATGTTGGGACATAGCAGAACAGCACAATGCAAAACATCACACAAACTTGCTGTAGGCTCTGCGCAGGAGTACAAACTTATACTATTCACCATTACAAGTCCAGTGTGGGCAACATTAGGGAATGTCAGATCATACTATTATCACATAATACAACTACTCATGTCAGTTACTCCCCTACTGCATGCCAATGTAATGAGCTGTGTTTCAAGGACTGCCATGTAACAATGCATTTGTCAGAAGAAACGCGTTGCTACTGCATACGAGGTTACACATGTGATGTCATTGATTGTTCACATCAACACATACATCCAAGCAAAATCATCTAATGATGACACATATTCAGGAGAGTGAGTTTGCATGTCACCCCAGCAATGTAACTGTGAGAAACTCCACAAAGGCAAGCACAGATGCACAATTCCTGCCAAACATAAGATTAGTTACAGTATGTATGTCATAGTGAAAACACTGATGTGTGAAATAACAACACACCTGGCTCATGCACAGTGTGACACTTGCCAAAAACTTAATACGAACAGTCAAGGATAACAATACATGCACATTGATGCACAGAGCTGGACATGCTCAGTAAACCACATGTCTCCAAATTAACAATGCCCGATTACAAAAAAGCTCAGTGTCTGTGACGATTGATGAGTAGAAATACGAAGGAAATGCAACATTATCCACAACATCTTCACATTTGGCTGTGCATGACAACATAACATCTGAAAATACACAACTAACATTGTGTCTCTCTACTACCCACAGGCACTCCAGAACAGAGGGCATCATCTGGAGAAGATTCAGAGTCCACCAGCAGCTCCAGCACAACGTTGGACACTGAGACCTCCAGTGTGGATGACTCTCACACCTCCTCGGGCGATGGGAACCAACCTGGCACCTCCGGTGTGGGTCAGCATGCGGCACTAGTACGATCAGCAGCCCCAGCGACCACTCCTGCAACGTCCATTAACATCCAGATGCCCCAGATCCCCACGGACACACCCAGACAACAAACCCTGGGAGCACAGCAAGACAGCCCAATCTGGATTTGGCAGGAAATACCAGCCCTGTCAACAATGAAGGAGGACAGGAGCTGTCAGTGCGTGCTACGCCAGGCAATGTCCGTGCGGGTAGGGAAAGGAGTGGTGTGAGGGTGCGTGGTGGCGGGACACGTCCCACAGCTGGTGTCGGACAACAAGCTGACCCCGAGTTACAACGCATTTTCGATGTATATCGCGAATGCACCGGAGACTTTGGACAGGTTGTCGGGATCCTCAGGATCATAAAACATCAGAAGGCTGCACATTTCGACTGGATGGACAACCATATGGACCGTGTGGACCAACACATGGACCATATGGACCAACACATGGACCGTATGGAGTCCAACTGGTCGAAAATAGACAATCTCACTGCGGTGCATAGGGACATACTTACATGCCTACGCCAGATAACCACCAACATTACCCCACCTCCCCGTGTGCACTCCACACCTGTTGCCTCTACATCGGCAACTGTCACAGGGAGGGATGAGGAGTCTGGCGTAGAGTCCCCTCCGCTGCAGCAGCCTGACACTGAGGGTCCACCCCCAACAAAGAAGAGGAGGGGCCGTCCAAGGAAGGATGGCAAGTGAGAGACTGATGGACATACATCCCCCCGGAACCAAATAAATGCTCTGGATATCCTCCATTGTGTGCAAATCATTCACTTTGTTGACAGTCCCTGGACTCTCCCACATGGGATGGAGCATGTAAGTTGAACTAAATGCCAAAGGACTGTGGATTTCGCTCAGAAGGATTTTCATCTGACAACACTTCCAACTCCTCTATGAACTGTGGATAATACATTTGGGAATGCAATCACCTTTACCTGTTAGATTTTGTCACATGCACATTAATAAATTCATATTCACACAATCCCTGTGTCATCTGTGAATTGTACACTGTACCCATTTATTAGCTCATGATCTGTATCACCTGGCACTGTCTCACACTGAGGTGCATGAGTTCTGTGGTAGTGATTCTTCTCATACAGAAGTATGCACAGCAAAATAGGCCGTTGTCGAAGGATGGCTGGACATT
The DNA here is from genome assembly GCA_963921515.1 of Calotriton arnoldi. Lineage (NCBI taxonomy): Eukaryota > Metazoa > Chordata > Amphibia > Caudata > Salamandridae > Calotriton > Calotriton arnoldi. The sequence goes on from CAWUFW010000337.1 coordinate 490,153, forward strand.
AGTTGCACATCAGAACACACAATCCAATGACCTACTACCTCTGGTGTCTCATCATCTCAACAAAATATATGCAGAAGACACCCAATGATTCTACCACCCAGTAGCCAGCACCAACAACATCTTCGAAGCAAGGTAGCAATGCACACATTCACGCTCACTCACCCATGCTTGTCCACCAAATCATGAATCAGAGTGTGTGTAATGTTCAATAATTCACGTCTGAGAAAAAACAATCTCTGACTGTTGTCCTACAATGCAGCATACGAGCTAGCCCCAGCAGCAGTAAACATGATTCTCAAACAACATACAATTCCATAATCAAACATAATAATACAGGTGAAATGTGTTTACAACCTCAGTGTGGAAAGCACCACCCTCTCTGTGATGGTGATAGATTCTACAAACCATTGAAGAACTCTGTGGCAATACGGGTCAACCGCTCACCTCAGACAGTAGGAGTACTGGTCACAGCATATGCACAGCAAAGCGCTGGTACGTATACGTAGATCTTCCATCTGTGTAGATTATTGCCCTGTGCGTCAATGTAATACAAGTATTCCACTTATGTGTAACAAAGTGTAGCAGTTCATGGCGAAACTATCCGTGCTGACTAGTTCTACCATTACAAAGAGTCCTGTTTTTCAACCTTGTGGCGCAGCGCTTCAACAGTACCAAAATGATCTCAGGTGGACTCAAAGGCATCTTGCACTACAATCACAGAAAGAATGTGTGCTAAAATGTCACACACAAAGCTATTATGTCAGCTTGGCTCTGGTAACTTTAGCATAATACAGCATGATCCTAGGGACCAGCTTACAATTCATCTACCGCCTCATGAAGAAATGTCACATGACACATACCAGAGATAGCCACGCAAGGTCAGCACAACACACATAGCACATGCAACCTTAAACATTGCCCACACTGTTGTCAAATAAAAACCATTGAACCGCACAAACAAAGACCATTGTCTAATGAAATGAACACCATGGCAGAAAAACATGATATGAACGGTTGTAGCATGTTTTTGCTATGGAGAAGGCAAACATCAATGTGTGTAACAGGTTTATTACACAGGCAGAAGCTCTGCTCAACACAAAAGCAAACTGATTACAGTTCCAAGTATCCAAATAAGCCAAAGAAAAGACAAATCTGACCAAATAGATTGGCTGTCAGAGAGTTTATTTGCAAAGTTTTATATAGCGCTGGCTAGACCCGGAGGTATCAGAGCGCTTTACATGAGGATCAGCGAGTTACAGGTTACATAGTTACATAGCGAGTTACAGGTTACATAGTTACAAAGCCAAGTATAGACATAGGAGAAAAAAACATGAGATAACACAATAATGTGAGTTATTAGCGCATTACACATGTCTTATGCGGAGGGAGAGGGTAGGGTGGGAATGGTGAACAGGGGTAAGGGAAGCAGGTAGGAAACACAACGGGGAGGCGAGGAAAACAGTGACTGATGTCTGGCTGGGTAGGTGACGGCCGAGGGGTGAACCAGAGCCAAACTCCTCTATAGCTGCAGAGGACAGCTCCACCGGGCATTGGTCAAGGTTGCTCGGGCACCGCTGTAAGTACAGACAGTTAGGTTTCCGCCCAGGGGGCGTTGTCAAAGTTCCATCGAGAGCACCGGTCACGGTGTTGCTGAGAAGCTCCCGCCTCAACCTCCTGCTCGCCCCCATGTCAAGGGTCAAATACTGATGTCGCTACCCGGAGAGAGGTCAGCTGCCGTTAAAGCCTCCTTCCCTCCACCAAGAACCGGGGTCTCAGAGCTCCCAGAGGACGGAGGTGGAGATCGCTGGCGGCGGCATAGGAGAAATACCCTGGTGGTGACTGGTAAGGGGTCATCTCGCTCAGAGGGGTGTTTTGTATACAGAGGGACGGTGCGCAGCTGCTGCAAATGTCTAACATACCTCCCAGTCACGGACTCCGTCCCCGATGAAAGGCCAGGTCTCGGGGGCTGTTTGGGTCTGAGTCACGGGCGCCATTTTGGTGACAGTTACTGCTCAAATAAAGATCACCGTGGTGATGAAGTCGGCCTTATACTGAAGCGCTCCTTATTATCAACAGGCACCGCATCAGCAAGAATCAGTGCCAAGCAAGAAATAGTTGCAGACGGTCATATCACTCATTAAATGCGCCAAGTTCTAAAACACGGGCACCATCTTAAGGTCAGGCTCTGCACCGTGTTGATGATATAGGCTTTGAAAGGAATGGAGCCCCAGGCCACTATGAGGCAGTTCAAATGATCCTGCTCTGTAGGGGGGGGGTGCTTGCAGATGAAGATCTAACCTCCGAGTGCCTTTGCCAATATAAGGCACACTGTCTGAGGGGTTCCGGGGATTATTAGGCATAAGCAGCCTACCTGGGTCCGTGTGTGGGCTCGATCCCAGAGTAATGCAGGAGGACCGATGCGGCGTCTATGCGGCAGCGGGGCTCTCGGCCGAGCCGCGCCCGCTTCGTCGTGCTTCCATTGCACCCGCGATCCTGCGGGCTTGATGTGAGGACGGCGGGGGCCGCTCACAGCTGGACCGGTGCCCTCAGCCGGGTGCGCCCATAGCAGAGATCCGGTGGGGGAAGGGCTGCAACCCGGGTCCCGGGTCTCAGCCGCATTGTCTCGCGTCCCTGTGACTGTGGTTTTCTCCGGAGGGCACCGAAGGTTTGCTGGGCTCCCGGGGATTGTCCCGCAAAAATTTTACGGGTCGCAGGCAGGTTTTTCGGCGGCTAGAGGCAGGATATTTGGCGCTCGTTGTGGAGCCGAGCTGGAGAAGCGTCCGCTCACGTCGCCATCTTGACCGGAATTGAAAATCCATTATGGAACAGCGTTGTGTGTACCCACACAACAGCCAAAGGAGCCTGTGAAGGAGAGACATAGTACAGTCTTAAATACAACTTGCCATGATGACATATCTAATAATTGACTCACTATTGTCCATTGTAAATTCTGACCAATTGCTAGGAGTGAATACAACAATGTAGTGGAGACCATCATAACTTAACATACACTGTACAACGGCAATGAGCCTGTAAATTAGCTGACCCACACACATATCACAACATATTGTCCTACTTACACACATCAAGCTTAGGAAAGGCATCATCAGACATATATGCATACTTACACTCAAGCAAAGAAGTTGTCAATGAGCTGTCTCCTGACATCCACCTCCTCTTCCTCCTCCTCCTCCTCACTGGCAACTTTCCCCAGGCCTGGATCCTCCCATGAGGGAGGACGTTGGTCCCTGTCATCCTGAATGAGTGGTAGCTTATTCCTCACAGCCTTGTTGTGAAGCATGCAGCACACTATAATGATTTTGCACACCTTCTCTGGGGAATATTGAAGGGCACCTCCTGTCCGGTCAAGGCAGCGGAATCTGGTCTTCAGCAGCCCAAATGTGCGCTCAATCACACGCCTGGTCCGCCCATGTGCCCCGTTGTAACGGACATCAGCAGGTGTGACCGGGTTCCTGAGTGGTGTCAGCAACCAGGGCATGTTTGGGTATCCAGAGTCTCCTAAAATTATCAAATATGAAGGATCAGTTGAGCAAAAACAGGGTACAACATGACAGACAATGATCACACAACTGACACTGACAACTTGACTCACCAACAAGCCAGGCACTCTCATTCATGAACTGGGCCATCAGCAGGGGGATCCGACTCATCCTCATTATGTATGCGTCGTGTGCAGATCCCGGGAAACGCACACATACATGGGAGATGATCTGGTCCGCCAGACAAACCACAAGGGCATTGATTGAATGAAAGTGTTAACGATTCCTGTAAACCTGTTCATGGGCTCGTGGTGCAACCAAACCCACATGTGTCCCATCAATCAATCCAATCACATGTGGCATGTGTCCCAGGGCATAAAAGTCATCCTTAATGGCACGGAACTGTGGCGGTGTGGGAAAATGTATGTACAGGTCGAGGAACCTCAACATGGCCTCACACATATCCCGGAGCACTCGACTGAACATAGTCTGGGACATCCCACCAGCATCAGACACAGTAAACTGGAACGAACCTGTGGCAAAAAAATGTAGTGCCGCCATCACCTTCACCTTGGGGGTCAGGGCAAAGGGATATGTGCGTCCAGGTAGCAAGTGTGGTGACATCTGGTCTGTCAATTCCGAAATTAATGCCCTTGTGAACCTGTATTTTCTCATGCACTCACGCTCCACCATGGTTTCAAGATCCGGAAAGGGTCTGTGGACATTTGGTGCCCTGAGGAACACATGACAAAGTATGTACCCATATTACCATATGAATTAAACTTCAAGTAATACAGTATCAACAGATTGCGTGGCACTTACAATGATGACACAGTGAAGTCAGATGTCTGAGGTTGACCTAATCCAGAAATTACAGCAATGTGAGCATGAACATACACACAATTATTTCATGTATTACCAAATAATCCTGTGTAGTACTGTGACTACTCACTGTTCTCTGACACTCTCCATGTGATCAATTGTAACATGCACAACACATACACAATTAAGTATCAGCCATAGATTCTTAGGTCAAATAGCACATGCATTGAATGTACACAGACATGGACAAGGTATTACGACCTAGCAACAACACTACATACAGACAGCTTGTCACCATGCACAACACTGTCATGGTCTGGACATTGTCATGATGTGATGTATGCCCTACATAACACAATGATCCCCTGGTACAGTGGCCAAGCAAAGGAGGATGATCTGTGAAGTGGTCACTCACACTAGTCATGTCCCTCACAAACACTGCTATAGTTGCACTGTAAGCTAGGATCATAATGTGAGTAGTCTTGTCTATTGTGTCTGTCCCATTTGACATGTGCAGAACTCCATCCACACAGGGCATACAGCATGCCATTATTCATACATACATTGTCTGAGTTGATGAGTGGGCATTGCATGCACGCGTCTGCCACCTCCTGACCGAGCCAGACTGACAGATTGCATGCTTGATTCAATGCTGTTCGACGCGGGTGAGTTTTCAATGCACGCGTCTGCCACCTCCTGACCGAGCCGGACTGACAGATTGCATGCTTGATTCAATGCTGTTCGACGGGGGAGAGTTTTCAATACACGCGTCTGCCACCTCCTGACCGAGCCGGACTGACAGATTGCATGCTTGATTCAATGCTGTTCGATGCGGGTGAGTTTTCAATACACGCGTCTGCCACATCCTGACCGAGCCGGGCGCACTGGTTGCCTGTTGGTCGTCATGGTGACAGACGCGCATTTTGCATCGTGCACGATTCGCGTAGGGTACGATTCGGTTAACTTTTAGAACAAATGTATCAAAATCTAAACTGTCATGATGCAGGTATTTTGAAAGTTGCAGTAGGCGTGTCCGATGCGTCCTATCTCATGGATTGGACTAATTCATAGGAAGCAAACGAGTCGGACCTATCGCTTTGTACGCATGGGACCGATTCTCTCTCTGCAGCACAAATATAAGGCTGTGTCTTGCCCTGAGAGCTCACTTGCCTGCACTGAATGCTCCATATAGACATCTCTGCTACCACTGCTGCTGTCTCTGTATCCTCTGGCTCCAAGGATGGCACGTACTGTGGAGAGGGCCCCAGCCTTCACAGAGGAGGAAAACCAGGCCTTGCTGGACAGCCTCCTACCACAGTACAGCAAGCTGTATGGGAAACCAGGGGAGCAGGTGAGTGTGCAGTCCACATCTTCTCTCATTGTGCATCTTGTCTGACTAGCACTAATGGCATTGTGTGAAGCATTGACTAGCATGTTCACTCAGTAGTTGTCACACCCAAAGTGTGCAGGTACCTGCACTGACTAGGTACTGTGCTGTGAGAGTGCATTTAGAGACGGTCATACTACCCAGGCAATGTTTCCATGTTGGTGATGGCAGGACAAGTGTCCATCCACATAGTTGCACTACCTGTGTACATCAGATGCCCTTGTGAAAAGCACATGTTTATCCAACTGTGTGATGCACAAACATGTTGTATGTGTGTTAATGGCCCTTTAACTTTGTCATCCTCACAGGTTGATGCCCATCAGAAGCAGGAGATCTGGCTGACCATTGCCAGGGCAGTTCGATCTGTGGGGGTCCACAGGCGTCGCATCCGCAGCTGCCAGAAGAGGTGGCAGGACCTACGTGGCTGGAGCAGACGCATTGCTAGAGTCCTGCTGAAGCTGTCGCCTCCTCGCAGTAGGGGCGGACACCGGACCCTGACCCCCACATGCGCCGGATTCTGCCAGTGGTCTTCCCTGACCTGGATGGGCTGTTAAAGGCCAGACAGCAGCAAGGAGGGGATAAGTGCATGCCTTGTCTGTGAACTGTGTCTAACATGATCTTTGCATTCCTTCAGCCTGGTTACGCTACCACAGTTTGTCTGTCTGCTTGAACTAGAATCATGTCCATTATTTCTGTAATGGCCCTTCCTCATCTGATACACAGGTGTGTCCCTTTCAGTCAGTGACATGTCTCACGGGGGGGCCTTCTGATGTCCAAGGTTGATGTGGGGGACCGCATCTGCTATGTATGTATGTATGTATGTATGTATGTATTAGCCTTCATGAGTGTGGAATTTATTGACATGTATCTGCACATTGACAGATATGTGACATGCACTCTGTGTGGGCCATACATACGTGTCCTAGTTGATGCTCTGCCTTGCCATATGTGTCTGGGGTGTTAACCACACACACATGCAGCATGTGTGACAATGTTGTGATCTCTGAAGTATGTCCACCATGTATGTCACACATGCATGGACACATGCCTACTGTTCGGGCTAATCCCATGTTGCACATGGACCAGGTCAGGTATGTCTACTCCGGACATGGTGTACACTCAGTTCTCCTAATCATGTGTGTCAAAGTAAATTGAATGCATTGTGCAATGTGCAATCAGATGTCAGCCTCTGTCTCATTGTGGAGTGGGCTAGCTTTTTAGACTCCTGGGGTGTCAAATATTTTTGGGTGGTCAGACAGCTGACATGTGGCTGTTGGATCTTCACGATGGGGTCAAACATCGGTGTGTAATCACTTGACTGTGCCTGATGGTGTTTCCAAAATTTAAGTGCAGGCAGCTATACTTCATTGTCATCAGACTGTGATGTGATCATGTTGCCAGACTTGTGCTTGCTGTCACTCTACTGTGGCATATGTTGGACGTGGGATCATCATTTGCCTTAACATGTGGGTAGCAGTGGGGCAACATGTGCACTTGACAGATGCAGGGCTTATATTCCCCACAACTACATGATTGAGATACAGTGCAGACTGTTGGTTTTGTGATGCACTGCCCCAGTGACAGAAGGCAGCAATGACTGATTACCCAGACTGCCCTGTAGCATGTTGTTTAATTTGCTCTAGTGTATCCTGCGGTGATGGAAGTTGTCCTGCATGCACTCAATTGTGGCATCGTCCAGCAAGACATGAGCACATCATCGTGTGTGGTGAAGGAAGCATATCCATATTACTGACAATTACTTTGGCCATCCCTTTACCTGACACATGTACAAACTCAATGGCAGGAGATGGTATATGTGTGTACTGACACATTTCCATCACAAATCCTGCAGTTCAGGCAACTGTCTATGTGGTGCATGTGTGCACAAATGAGTTGTGTCTGGCTACATGCACCAGACTGATGTCTCCATGGACATGTAGGATATGAGGGGCATGGTTTGCTGGCAGACTGACATGTGTGTTTTACAAATATGTGTCTGCACTTAAGAGTATTTACTGCAAATGATGCACAAACGTGCGCTGTCATGTGCTGTTCTGACTGTGATTTGTGATGTCTATACAGGTGACTGATGTTTCTCTGTTTACCCTGTTGATTTGCAGTTACATCTACGGACACTGGAGGAGACAGCTCCACGGACCATGAGGAGCCAGAGCGCCAGACAGGGTCCGCTGCGGAGGATTCAGAGGGACCCAGTGGAACGGAGGGTGAGGGGGGCCACACTGAGGAGACCTCGGCTACGTCCACCTCGGCTGAAGAACACGCCAGCTTCAGTGATGACTCCCTTGTGGAGGCGGGTGCCAGCAGCCCCCAGACAACACCTAGCAGGTCTGGCCCCGCCACCACCACCATCTCCACCCTCCCTTCTGCTCCCATTCCAGATGTCCGTGGAGGCTCCCGTGTAAGGGAGCATGTCTCCTGAGTGTGGAGTCTGTGGACTTACTGAAGCAGCTCCATGTAGGTCAGACAGCGATGCTGAGTGTCCTCCATTCCCACACCAGTCTGTTGACACAACTGGTGTCCTTCATGGAGGGCATCTCATCAAACATGTCTGCCCTACATCGGACCATTCAGGCCGTGGCCTCCACACAGACGGCAGCAGTGTCCCTCCTCCAACAGGCCTTCACCCTACCTCTGCCACATCCACAGTCACCACTCCCCTGCCTGTCCAACAGACACACACACCTGCACATGCACGCACCACATCAGGCAATGGCAGCATACAGACACGCAAGCCAAAGTCTCGATCCACAAGCACGCACACTCCGGGGACTGATGGCACACACACAGGGGATGGGTCACAGACACACATACAGGCATCCACAAGCACTCCGCATTCCTCAGATGCCTCTCCCTCCAAAACACCTTCCCTCGCCTCATCTACTGCCCCCACTTCCAAGCAGCTCTTCCTCTGTGACCTTGGCCTCTTCCCCACAGAACCATCTGCTCCAACTTACAAGGGGAAGAGGAAGTCACCACGCACAGAGGGGAGTTCCCCTGCAAAACGGACACCCTCCCCCAGGCGCATGGACACTGAGGCCCCCACCCGCAAGTCTCCCCGGACCAGGAAGGGTAAGACACCACCAAAAGCACAGGCTTCCACCTCACACTTTCCATCCTGCAGCACCTCGGACGCCAATACACAGGTCCTATGGCCATTCACCCACACACCCATACCGCATACCCAGGATGCTTAGGCCCTCCCCCCCTTCCACATGCATTTCTACCCCCGCCTCACATGCTCAGCCTGTTCCTGCCACTGGTGTGGAAACCGAGTCTCCCCCCTCTGTCCTGCCCACCTCATCTGAACCCCATTTCACTCCTCTTGATGTTGGCACTGCAGTAGGAGGGACATCCCACCCGTCTGATTTGGGCACTGCAGTTGAGAGCCCATCCACCACATCTGTCCCGCACACTGCAGTGGTGCAGGTAAACCCCACATCTGACTTGTGCCCAGCAGTGGTGACGGCGCCCACTGTGTCAGACCCCTCCACTGCAGTTGCTGGCGTCACCCCTGCACCCACCACACCTCCCCTGCCCCATTCTCCTGTCCCCTGATCCTGTCCCTGCGGTGCCTGGCCTGCCACTATGTATGCCCCTCCAAGGGGTGAGATGTCCCTGGTCCATAGCAGTGCAGGCAATAAATGGATGACAAGTTTTCACCTGTTACCCTGGTTGGACTCTTTGATGAACTGGCCATTGGCCTTTTTGCATCGTGGCATGAACATTCATATATATTTTATTGCTGAATAAAGCCATTTTTGTTATCCAGTGGTGTTGCATATTATGTACATGATGTTGATGATGTGTATCATGAACTTGCTATTGTAATGGTGTCTGTGTTTATGCTACGGCACCACTGCACTGTTATGTCTAATCCCGGCCATTGGCAGTATGTTTTTGGGAGGTTTTACCCTAGTGTCCTGTGTCTCCTGCACATTCATCATGTTTGGTATCTCCCATTGCTGACATGGTATGGGACTTGTTCACATAACATCTACAGTCTCCACAGGATTCCTTAGTGTGTGTGTCTGTTGGTGTTGATATGTGTGTATTCCTCATGGTGCTCACTTTGCACATTGTCTAACTGTTCACTGGAGTCATTGTCAAGGGTCATGGCCATTGCTTGTCTGCACATGGCAGAGGGTGTTCTTGTGATACACAGCAATATTTGCCAAACCAAATCTATGTTTGTATGTGACTCAACCACTGCATTGCCACAACATTGCTTGTGCAATTTGGACACAGACTCATGCATGCTGTTTTGAAGATGCTGCTATTTTCATGTACACAATGACCTTTTGGTCACTGTGGTGATGGGGGGTTTATGTCCCATTACAACAGTGATCAGTTGCAGCAGGATATTAGTGACACACATTAACATTTTGGGCACACGTGTTGTGAGTCACATTGTATGTCCATTGCCACAATCTGTGCTGTGAGCATTTGTCACATACAAACATGCAATGTTGCAAAGATGGTAGAGGGGGTGGTTATCTTAGTCTCCATATGTGTGTGTATCCTGGTGTTGATGGCATCCTGCCCCCTATGAGTGCGGATGGTCATTCTGATAGGCATCCACCCCCCTATGGGGTAGACAATACTGTGAGTGATAGGCATCCACCCCCCTATGGGTGGGATATGCTGGGAGTGATAGGCATCCACCCCCCTATGGGGTGGGCAATACTGTGAGTGATAGGCATCCACCCCCTATGGGGTGGACAATACTGTGAGTGATTGGCATCCACCCCCCTATGGGGTGGACAATACTGTGGGTGATAGGCATCCACCCCCCTATGGGTGGGATATTCTGGGAGTGATAGGCATCCACCCCCTATGGGGTGGGCAATACTGTGTGTGATAGGCATCCACCCCCTATGGGGTGGACAATACTGTGAGTGATAGGCATCCACCCCCTATGGGTGGGATATGCTGGGAGTGATAGGAATCCACCCCCCTATGGGGTGGGCAATACTGTGAGTGATAGGCATCCACCCCCCTCTGGGGTGGACAATACTGGGAGTGATAGGCATCCACCCCCCTATGGGGTGGACAATACTGGGAGTGATAGGCATCCACCCCCCTATGGGTGGGATATGCTATTTGGGATAAGCATCCACCCCCCTATGGTGGTGTTTTCTTTCCTGTACTCGTGACATTTTGGTGTGTGGTAGGTGTCTAACTTACCTTCTGCGTCGTGCGCGTCGGTAACAATGGGCGTACAGTATAGGGAAGACATGCGCGATTGGATACACAATCTGTTCGTAACCTTGGTATAATTATTGACGACCAATTGTCTATGAAACAGCAAGTAGTTAAGGTTGTTTCAACCTGTTTTACAATTTTAAAATGGCTAAAAAAAATTCTTTGGATGCTCCCTTTACCCACGCAAAAAACTGTTTTCAGGCCTTGATCGTGTCCAGATTGGACTTCGGCAATGTCCTGTATTTGGGTGTGAGTAAGGAAGTGACCCGTAAGCTGCAAGTGGTCCAAAATTCTGCGGCCAGACTACTATGTCAGTTACCCAGAATGGCCTCCATCTCAGGTCCTCTCCGTGATCTTCACTGGCTTAAGATAGAAAATCGTTCAAAATTCAAAGCCCTCTGCTATATGCATAGGATCAAAATGAATTTAGCACCACAGTATCTTAGTGCTTTGGTGCATCCTTACCTTCCCTCTAGACTTCTGCGATCCTCTAACCAATTAAAATTTCAAGTTCCTAAGATCAAACGAGTACGCATGGGCGGATGGTCTTTTGCCTACTTAGCTCCTTCTTTATGGAACTCTCTTCCATTTCAATTACGCCAGGAAACCATCTATCATAAATTTCGTAAGGATTTAAAAACGTGGTTATTCAACCACTAGAGCATGTTCTTTTCTTTAGCGCGGGTCCGTAGGTGCCGGGAAACCTCCGGGTAACTGTGCGCCATATAAATTTAATTTAATAATAATAATAATGGCTGCTCCGTCTCGTCCCCGTTTATCGTGTTCTGGCGCGACTCGGAGCTTTCATTCATACGCCTCATCCGGATGCTGTGACGTGCTGGAGCCGGCGCCCTGTGCGACGCGTATTGGGGACGCATCGTACTTGCGTATCCGGAAATTGGTTAGGTTGCGCCTCCGTACGACTCGCTTTCCGTGTTTCCTGAGCCTGTTCGCTACTGACATAGTGCATGAATCGGAGCGGACGATTCGGTCGGAGATTTGCCTGTTATACGCATCGTACTTGCTAGTTTGTAGGAAAAAGCTCCGGATACGGGTCGGACGTAAGGTAAGCCTACGAATAGCCTTCGGAAGGCACTTTTGGCGACATCGGAATTGACCCCTTGGTGTTGAGGCAGAAGTGGGTACTTTACTCTTCCTGTGGATGTATGGACATCTCATCATCCAGATTGTGGCCATTTGGATACCTGGTGCTCATCCCAATGATGTGTTTGGATTCCCGCTGTCTAAGTCTCAAAATGCGGTTACCTCCTCTCCTGTTGCTCATCACCTGTTCTATTGCATAGTAGGAAAGTTCGGAACAATCTGAAAAGTGGTATGTTTCAAAATGTCGTGCAATTGGGTATTTCTGATCCTTGTTTGTGATGGCCCTCATGTGTTCTAGGACACGTTTCTTTGCCATATGCGTGGTACTTCCTACATATCTTAATTTGCAAGGGCATTCCAGAACATAAATCACGAAGGTACTGCTACATGTGAGAAACTGTCTAATACTGATCATGCTGTTGGTACTGGTATTCCAAAACTCTTTTCTCATTCGGCTATTCCCACAGGCCTTGCAATGGCCGCATGGAAAAAAAAAAAATATATATATATATATAATAAAATAATAAATGTTAAATATATTAAATAATAACATTAATTTAAAATAATAAAGTAGATTTAATATACATTTTAACAAATATAACAAATGAACAATTAAAAAAGTTAAACACACATACATAATAATAAATAAATATATAATTATTAAACTATTAATTTTAATTTATTTTATAATTTTAAAATTATATACAAATTTACAAATATATATATATATTCACTGAAAAAACCATAGGTTTCAGACACGTTATAGTTACAAATTAGCATTTAAAAAACCTTTGAAATTCACTGAAAAAACCATAGGTTTTAGGGACAGTTATAGTTACTTGGACATTGCACTCGTACAAAACCCGTGAAATTCCCCCGTTATAGTTAGTTCAGCTAACTATAACTCGCGCCCCCGCAATGCACTGCTGATGACGTCACATATTACATCACTCATGACATGGTCAGTGACATCACTGATGACATCACTGCCCCCTCCCCCGCCCCACCGCCCCGCAGCACTCCCTCGGCGAGCCGCGACTGTTGGTTACTCATCACTAACTGAGTTGCCTCCTGTCACCTGACGCCCCGCCCCCTCCTTTCACCACTGTGCAAACGCGCCCCGTGGCGCGTTTTAAGTTGAGGGATTAGGTCACCTTGAATCCTGAGGGTCCCTGGGGCCCAACTAGCCCACCAGGTACTTCCAGTAAGCACCACAGGCCTGCGTTGCAACGCCTGTAACAAATTGTGCAGTTGTGTTTAGGTAGTGTAGGGAGTCGTGCTGGGGGAGTGTTTTAGGGTTTAGGGTAGTGCAGTGGTGTTTGGGTAGTGTAGGGGGTTGTGCTGGGGATAGTGTTTTAGGGTTTAGGGTAGTGCAGTGGTGTTTGGGTAGTGTAGGGGGTCGTGCTAGGGGTAGTGGTTTAGGGTTTAGGGTAGTGCAGTGGTGTTTGGGTAGTCTAGGGGGTACTGCTGGGGGTAGTGTTTTAGGGTTTAGGGTAGTGCAATGGTGTTTGGGTAGTGTAGGGGGTACTGCTGGGGGTAGTGTTTTAGGGTTTAGGGTAGTGCAGTGGTGTTTGGGTAGTGTAGGGGGTACTGCTGGGGGTATTGTTTTAGGGTTTAGGGTAGTGCAGTGGTGTTTGTGTAATGTAGGGGGTAGTGTTTTAGGGTTTAGGGTAGTGCATTGGTGTTTGTGTAGTGTAGTGGGTCGTGCTGGGGGTAGTGTTTTAGGGTTTAGGCTAGTGCAGTGGTGTTTGTGTAGTGTAGGAGGTCGTGTTTTAGGGTTTAGGGTAGTGCAGTGGTGTTCGGGCAGTGTAGGGGGTCATGCTGGGGATGGTGTTTCAGGGTTTAGGGCAGTGCAGTGGTGTTCGGGCAGTGTAGGGGGTCATCCGGGGGTAGTGTTTCAGGGTTTAGGGCAGTGCAGTAGTGTTTGGGTAGTGTAGGGGGTCATGCTGGGGGAAGTGTTTGAGGGTTTAGGGCAGTGCAGTTGTGTTCGGGTAGTGTAGGGGGTCGTGCTGGGGGAGTATTTTAGGGTTTAGGGTAGTGCAGTGGTGTTCGGGTAGTGTAGGGGGTCGTGCTGGGGGTTGAGTTTCAGGGTTTAGGGCAGTGCAGTGGTGTTCGGGCAGTGTAGGGGGTCATGCTGGGGCTGGTGTTTCAAGGTTTAGGGCAGTGCAGTGGTTTCAGGCAGTGTAGGCGGTCGTGCTGGGGGTGGTGTTTCAGGGTTTAGGGCAGTGCAGTGGTGTTTGGGCAGTGTAGGGGGTCTTGCTGGGGGTAGTGTTTCAGGGTTTAGGGCAGTGCAGTGGTGTTCGTGCAATGTAGGGGGTCGTGCTGGGGATGGTGTTTCAGGGTTTAGGGCAGTGTAGTAGTTTCGGGCAGTGTAGGGGGTCATGCAGGGGGTGGTGTTTCAGGGTTTAGGGCAGTGCAGTGGTGTTCGGGCAGTGTAGGGTGTCGTGCTGGGGGTGGTGTTTCAGGGTTTAGGGCAGTGCAGTGGTGTTCGGGCAGTGTAGGGGGTCATGCTGGGGCTGGTGTTTCAGGGTTTAGGGCAGTGGTTTTCAGGCAGTGTAGGGGGTCTTGCTGGGGGTGAAGTTTCAGGGTTTAGGGCAGTGCAGTGGTGTTTGGGCAGTGTAGGGGGTCTTGCTGGGGGTAGTGTTTCAGGGTTTAGGGCAGTGCAGTGGTGTTCGTGCAATGTAGGGGGTCGTGCTGGGGATGGTGTTTCAGGGTTTAGGGCAGTGCAGTAGTTTGGGGCAGTGTAGGGGGTTGTGCACAGGGTGGTGTTTCAGGGTTTAGGGCAGTGCAGTGGTGTTCAGGCAGTGTAGTGGGTCGTGCTGGGGCTGGTGTTTCAGGGTTTAGGGCAGTGCGGTGGTGTTCGGGCAGTGTAGGGGGTCGTGCTGGGGCTGGTGTTTCAGGGTTTAGGGCAGTGCAGTTGTGTTCGGGCATTGTAGGGGGTCGTGCTGGGGCTGGTGTTTCATGGTTTAGGGCAGTGCAGTGGTGTTCGGGCAGTGTAGGGGGTCGTGCTGGGGCTGGTGTTTCAGGGTTTAGGGCAGTGCAGTGGTGTTCGGGCAGTGTAGGTGGTCGTGCTGGGGCTGGTGTTTCAGGGTTTAGGGCAGTGCAGTGGTGTTCGGCCATTGTAGGGGGTCGTGCTGGGGCTGGTGTTTCAGGGTTTAGGGCAGTGCAGTGGTGCTCGGGCAGTGTAGGGGGTCGTGCTGGGGTGGTGTTTCTGGGTTTAGGGTAGTGCAGTGGTGTTCGGGCAGTGTAGGGGGTCATGCTGGGGCTGGTGTTTCAGGGTTTAGGGCAGTGCAGTGGTGCTCGGGCAGTGTAGGGGGTCGTGCTGGGGGTGGTGTTTCAGGGTTTAGGGCAGTGGTGTTCGGGCAGTGTAGGGGTCTTGCTGGGGGTGATGTTTCAGGGTTTAGGGCAGTGCAGTGGTGTTCGGGCAGTGTAGGGGGTCGTGCTGGGGGTGGTGTTTCAGGGTTTAGGGCACTGCAGTGGTGTTCGAACAGTGTAGGGGGTCGTGCAGGGGCTGGTGTTTCAAGGTTTAGGGCAGTGCAGTGGTGTTCGGGCAGTGTAGGGGGTTGTGCTGGGGGTAGTGTTTTAGGGTTTAGGGTAGTGCATTGGTGCTTGTGTAGTGTAGGGGTTCGTGCTGGGGGTAGTGTTTTAGGGTTTAGGGTAGTGCAGTGGTGTTTGTGCAGTGTAGGGGGTCATGTTTTAGGTTAGTGCAGTGGTGTTTGGGTAGTGTAGGGGGTCGTGCTGGGGGTATTGTTTTAGGATTTAGGTTAGTGCAGTGGTGTTTGGTTAGTGTAGGGGATCGTGCTGGGGGTAGTGTTTTAGGGTTTAGGGTAGTGCAGTGGTGTTTGTGTAGTGTAGGGGGTCGTGCTGGGGGTAGTGTTTTAGGGTTTAGGGTAGTGCAGTGGTGCTTGTGTAGTGTAGGGGGTCGTGCTGGGGGTAGTGTTTTAGGGTTTAGGGTAGTGCAGTGGTGTTTGTGTAGTGTAGTGAGTCATGTTTTAGGGTAGTGCAGTGATGTTTGGGTAATGTAGGGGGTCGTGCTGGGGGTAGTGTTTTAGGATTTAGGTTAGTGCAGTGGTGTTTGGGTAGTGTAGGGGGTCGTGCTGGGGGTAGTGTTTTAGGGTTTAGGGTAGTGCAGTGGTGTTTGTGTAGTGTAGGGGGTCATGCTGGGGGTAGTGTTTTAGTGTTTAGGATAGTGCAGTGGTGCTTGTGTAGTGTAGGAGGTCGTGCTGGGGGTAGTGTTTTAGCGTTTAGGGTAGTGCAGTGGTGTTTTTGTAGTGTAGGGGGTCATGTTTTAAGATGCAACACTCCAATACCTGACCAGTCTGCACTACATAAAACTGCAAAAAACTAAAAATAAAAAGTGTTTTGCACACTTTTGTCATTGGGCTATATGTGGGCTACATCTGGGTAATATTTGTGCTACATTTGGGCTCTTTTTTCTCTGGTGGCCATCTTGGAAGACCTTTGTTATGAAGTTTCCTAATTTCCTCATTTACTGCAGTCTCCTCAGTAGGAAATGCTTTCAGTTTTTTACTTTGATTCCATCAAGAAGGCATTCAGATGTGTCTCACATTTGCCATAAATTCAGAATGTTAGCACTCTAGTTGCTCATTAGATCACTGTAGTAAAGCTACTGCTCACTAGGGAGTTAACTGGAAGTCTGCTGCTGGTATTGAAAGTGATTGTTTCAGTCTGCATGTCAGAATTTTCTAATGAAGTAGAAGAGGATTTGAGATCTCACTTAAAACATGCCCTCATTTTTCTTTCTGCAGCACTAACCATAATTTCTATTTCAAAAGAACCCCCTCATTTTGTTCCTTTTTAAATTAAATGTTTTAAGTATTAACGGTTTATTCCAATCAAGATGGCTTCAGGTGTGCCATACTTTTGTCATAAGTAAGGCTGTTAGCGCTCTAGTTGTTCTTTAGAACTCTCTGGGAAGCTACTGTAGAACACAAAGGCATCAACTGGCAGGCTGCTCCTGTTGAATTATAACAGGAAGATATTTGAGATCACACTTGAAACATGTCCTAATTTTTCTTTCTACAGCACTACCCATAATTTCTATGACAAAATGAACCCCATCATTTTGTTCCTTTTTAAATTAAATGTTTTAAGTGTTACCAGTTTATTCCAATCAAGATGGCTTCAGGTGTGCCATACTTTTGTCATAAGTAAGGCTGTTAGCACTCTAGTTGTTCTTTAGAACACTCTGGGAAGCTGCAGTAGAACACAAAGGCATCAACTGACAGGCTGCTCCTGTTGAAATATAACAGGAAGATATTTGAGATCTCACTTGAAACATGTCCTAATTTTTCTTTCTACAGCACTACCCATAATTTCTATGACAAAATGAACCCCATCATTTTGTTCCTTTTTAAATTAAATGTTTTAAGTGTTACCAGTTTATTCCAATCAAGATGGCTTCAGGTGTGCCATACTTTTGTCATAAGTAAGGCTGTTAGCACTCTAGTTGTTCTTTAGAACACTCTGGGAAGCTGCAGTAGAACACAAAGGCATCAACTGGCAGGCTGCTCCTGTTGAAATATAACAGGAAGATATTTGAGATCACACTTGAAATCCTAATTTTTCTTTCTACAGCACTAACCATAATTTCTATGACAAAATGAACCCCATCATTTTGTTCCTTTTTAAATTAAATGTTTTAAGTGTTACCAGTTTATTCCAATCAAGATGGCTTCAGGTGTGCCATACTTTTGTCATAAGTAAGACTGTTAGCGCTCTAGTTGTTCTTTAGAACACTCTGGGAAGCTGCAGTAGAACACAAAGGAATCAACTGACAGTCTCTGCCCTTGTTGGATGTACATGTTTTACTGAGAATGTCAGACTTCATTCTCACATGACTGAGAAAGATAATGTGAATTTACAGAAAATATGCTCTCATTTTACCTTCTGGAGCACCTTCCAAAACTCTATGGGACAAGCATGTGAAAATAGTTTTCTCTCAAACATGATTCATGATATCCCAGCAGAAGGTTTTTCACAGGGTAAAATCACCTTAGAACACACCACAATTCCTGAAATTAGTATGGTACCATCAACAAATGAATTCTAATGTAACTAGAGTCTGTTATCACCCTTTATAGTTCTCCTTTTGGTAACCCTCAAAATCTTTGATTCACTACAATGCATTTCAATGGAGTACTATCATTTATATTGGTCCCAAGATGGCTGCCAGCAATTCCAGGATGAAGTGCTGACAGCCAATCAGATCTCACGATGACATGTGTGGTTAGGCTCCGCCCAGATATATCTATCTTTTTACTTTTGATTTTCTCAGCAACTACTGAACGGATTTACACCATTTAACAAAAGGGTTCTTTCTGAACCAAGAACTACCTCTTTGCCAAATTTGGTGTAATTCCGTTCAGCAGTTCGGGCTGTAGCCGTGTCTAAAGTTTCCTATGGAAAATTGCATGGGGAAAACGCGTTTTGGGACCCCCCTTTTTCTCGGCCCCCGCTTGACGAATCCCCCGAGACTTTCAGGGTAGGAGCGGACCGGAGCGCCCCACAAAGTTTGAAAATTTTGCGAAGATACGTCAACCGGCAAGAGAGTTATTTCAAATAGAATGTCGCGGATTTCCTATGGATAATAGGTTGTAACTATAACTATCTACTGGCGACCGCCAGTAGATAATATATATATATATATATATATATATATATATATATAAACCAATAACATAAAATCTATTAAAAAAACATTCTATTATAAATGAAAACATTAAACTATTTAAAAATCTTTAAACTTAAATTTACCACTCCAGTCAGTGCAACAGTAGGGAAAGTGTTGGATAGCGGAGGGGTAAAAACTACTATTCCCACTCCAGTCAGTGCAACAGTAGGGAAATTGTTGGATTGCGGAGGCATTCAATTTACTATTCCCACTCCAATAATTGTAACAGTAGGGAAAGTGTTGGATAGCGGAGGGGTAAAAATTACACTTCCCACTCCAATGAGTGCAACAGTAGGGAAAGTGTTGGATATCGGTGGGGTAAAAATTACTATTCCTACTCCAGTGAGTGCAACAGTAGGGAAAGTGTTGGATAGTGGTGGGGTAAAATGTACTATTCCCACTCCAATCAGTGCAATAGTAGGGAAAGTGTTGAATTGCGGAGGGGTAACAATTAATATTCTCACCCCAGTCAGTTCAAAATTAAAAACAAACAAAATATTAACAACAAAAATATTAAAAAAATAAAATGAATAAAACAAATATATAAATATGAGAAAATTGAAAATACAAATATATTTAATATTACAAATTAAAAAAAATATATTATAATGATAGATGCATATGAAAAATACCTACAAATATTATATTAAATAAAATTAAAAATAATTTCCAAACAAATAAATATTTTTAATTAGAAATTATTTAGAAAAAACCCATTAATATTTACATAAATTTACTTTTTTATTTCCTACCCTATAACACCACACAATTCACAACCCACATCGAAATATAAAAAAAATGTACTTACATAATTAACATAATTAATTACCAATTAAAGAAATATTATTCATTAAAAAACAAATTAAAACTCATAAAAATTAATAAACTTCCCACACTTTACCCCTATAACCCCCACAAACCACAGCTAAAATTAAACTGTAAAAAAGTGAATTACACAATTAAAACTTATTTTCAATTAAAAAACTAATAGTATTTAACAACTAATTATAAAGTAAGTAAAATTAATTTACTCCCCACCCTTTACCCCTCTAAAAGTAAAACCCACAGACAAAAAAATAGAAACAAATACCCTAATTAAACATCAATTAATGAAATAATGTTAATGATCAACTAATTATTAATTACTTAAACATAAATTACTTCTCACCCTTTACGCCTATAAACTCCACAACCTACACCTAAAATTAATTGCACAATTTCCATATTTAATTTTCAATTAATTAATTAATATTAATTAAGAGCTAATTATTAATTAATTAAACATAAATTACTTCCTACCCTTTACCCCTATAAACCCCACATCCCTCACCTACAATTAATTACACAATTTCCATAATTGATTTAAATCAATTAATAATATAAATTAACAACTAATTATTAATTAATCAAAAATAAATTACTTCCCACCCTTTACCCTATCAACTCCACAACCAGCACCTAAAATGTTTTACACAATTACCATAATTAATTATCAATTAATTAATTAATATTAATTAACAACCAATTAATAATTAATTACAAATAAATTACTTCCCACAATAAACACTATAAAATCTCAATCGAATTAATATTAATAAATAAAAAATAATCATTAATTTATTATAATTAAATTACTTCCCACCCTATTCCCCTATAAACCCACAACCCACTACAGAACTAAAAAACATAACATTTAATTAAAATAAATTGTTAACTACTAAAAATTTAAAACATATATTAAAAAACATAAACAATACTTATACAAAAAACATACATCACATACATTTAAAATATAAACTAAAATACATAACACTAATTAAAAAATCGATATTTTAAACAACTATATTTTTGCAAACAATATTTTTGACTTCTATATTTTCAAAAACAATATTTCTTACCTCAAAATCGATATTGTTGACCACGATATTCTTGCTGTCGATATTTCTGTGTCACAATATTTCCAACTCGACATTTGTGTAAGTCGACATTTCCAACTAGATATTCTGTCTGAATACCTTGAATATTATTTGTCTTTGTGGCGGGTAGATGCTGTATATGCCCTCACGTCCTATCACATCGCTCCCTTGCAACGTCTAACCACCGTGCCTCAATAGGAGGTACAACATGGCACAAAAATGTATGTAAGCCATCATTGAATGCACGTTTGGCACCTTTAAGTCATGCTTCAGATGTCATTATCCTATGGGGTAGTGGTCCAGTACTAACCCAGAAGTAGTGAGCAAGATCATTGTAGCCTGTTCCATGTTGCACAACATCGACGTTGAAGTGGCTTACTTGTAGACCTTACACCATAACTATGCCCCCATCTAGGTTCTCCTAGTGGGTCACAGGCCAGAGGTCAAGGTCTGCAGGTGGGTGACTAAACAGTGGTAATGCAAGCTACTAGTTTGGTTGCTGCATCATAGCTAGTGTTAAGTTAATGATGAATAGTGAACTGTTACACCTTCCCACATACCATCCTGAGACAAAACTGGTGTACAATCCCAAAGCCAGAAGGAAACTTGCAATTATAAATGTAATATGCTGCTGCAAAAACACTTATTCATCCACACATCATAATATCCATCTATATACATCATCAAGAGAAATATAGCTAACACATGTAGTATTACACCCATATACCTTAGATTACTCATTTTATACTTATATTTTCACAGTGTGTTATATCAATGCAAACTGCCTTATGGTGTCTATAGCATGGCATTCACAATGCCAATCATGTTGGCCTTCACTCTCTCTTTTTTTCCCCTAGTTGGTATGACTACAAAGGAGATGACTACAAAAGAAAGGCAGAGAACGTAGCTGCAGAAAAAGCAGGAGTATACAAGATTCTGGTCCACACCTGGGATTCAGTGCCGAAGAACTTTGAGGCATATTTTTGCTGGATTGTGTGGGATCGGCCTAGGAATGCTGCAGTGCCATGATAGGTTAGCAGAATAGAGGTCAGTACAGGCATTACAGGCATCTGTGCTACGTAAGCTCTGACAGTGCTTAATATGCAAAAGAATAAGTGCCGGGCCCCAAAGTTTGTATGTCCGCGTGCTAAACTCAAAAGCTGTGTAGTCTTGATTTCACCTCATGTCTCTTTAGTCCAACTTTAAACACTCCCTTCCCCTTTAACTCAGTCTTTCAGGTTTCTGCTTTCAATCTTTGTCACGTTTTTTTCCATCTTTTTCTTCCTCCTTCATTTCCCCTTGGTGTGTTTTTCTCTCTCTTGCTATGGGTCAAACATATTCTTCTGCAGAAAAGTAAGGGCCATCCCCCAAAAATAAGTGCCGGTGGGCCCCACCTGGAACTACCAGCTCAAATTAATAACTGAGCTCCGAACTCTCCCTGAGAAGGCGATTGGCAGCTTTCCACACTGCTTTTGTATTACCGCTTGCTGATTCAGTTTATTGATCGTTGCTTTGTCCATCATCTCTTTCATTTTGTCCCCTGACATTTTCCTCATTTACTAACCCTTTAAGGATTCTGTTTTGGCTTTGTTGCTTCAATTGTGTTTGTGCCCTTTCCTACCTTACTTTCAGGGTGGCTTCCTACATGGGCTTGTACCAATGATTGCATTAACTTTCTCTGGGATGTATGATGGAACACTGCAAATGCCATTATCACAAATAAACTTTATCACACATTTTTTACAACGATTATGCCTTTACTACACATACCTTTACAATATATTTCATTATAAAAGCATGAATTTTAAAGGCATATGCGTTGTTAATGTTTTCCATTACCCCAGCCCTGAGCCCTAAAACCGGACCCCAGGTCAACCCCCCCCCGGCCCCAACTCATTTGAATAGCACCCGGCTCTGCCCTGAGCCCCAAAAACAGACACCTGGCGCAACCGCCCCTTGCCCCCAGCCCTTTTTAAAAAAACGGCTCTTGTCCTGAGCCCTGAAACTGGACCCCGGCATGACCCCCATCCTGATCCCCAGTCCTTAAAAAAAAAAGAAAACTGCCCAAAGCCCCAAAGCCCTAAAGGTGTACCTACTTGCTTCATGCCCAACTCCCCTTACCTGACAAGAGTGAGGCAGCTCTTCCAGGCTGAGGCGCGACACAGGTCATAAAGAGGAAGACTAAGGATCTCTTTATTTCCTCTAATGATGCTGATTGACACACATATGCCTTTACCATGGTTACCACACATATGCCCTTACCACCAGTACCACACATATACCTTTACCATTCATAGCTTTACAATGCAATTTGTTATAAAGGCATGCGTGGTAAAGGCATATGTGTTGTAAAAAAATGTGCGGTAATGGCTATGCGTGGCAACGGTACATGCATTGTAACACACGATTGGTAAAGGCTTTGCGAGGTAACAGCCGCATTGTAATGGTTGTTTCCCCTTCCTCTGTTATATTGGCTGATGTGCGTAGTAGCGTACTGTATTTAAGCCACGTGCGCTATGACTGCTGAGAACTCCAGCGTGGGTAAGCCTCTTATGAAAACATGGACTAAGAAAGAACTCTTCTTGACAATACAGAGACGTCTTTACTACCAATCATTATTTTGATTGAATTTATACCTTTGTGGTACATTGTTTCATTGCTTAGAGCTATTCAAATACCACATACATACTTATAAACAAAACAACAACTCAAGAAACTGAGAATTCAGAAGGCGATTATTCACTACACAGGATTTTCAAGTTCTTAATTTGAATACATTTGACAAACAAATAATTATGGAGTCATTAGGATCAGCGAAGGAGAAGACTGAGCTAAAAAACTAGAAGATGGCACTGCCATAGAAGTCAAAAGGAATGAAATAGTTCAACTGACAGTGACCCGCAGGTTAGCACAAACCAGAAAGGCGTGAACTAGCAAAATGTCCGGGAGACAAAGATGCATGTTATATCACTCTATCATTCTTGTTAGAAACAGATAGGAGACATGAAAGATACAGGGATAAGCATCCATAACCTATGCTGTTGATAAGGTCAACACAGCTGTGGCACAACAGGGGGTACGGTAATTCATCAATACCCTCAGATGAGATTGCCATTCGAGAAGCACCAGTTCAGACATATCTTTCCATTGCAGATGTATGGAAGAAAAGAGAATTTTTTTTTTTTGTTCAACAATTTTTTGTTAATTTAAGAGAGAGAGTATAAATAATTAAGGTACTACAGCATGTAATACATAAAAGTCATCTTGACCAATAAATAGTTAACAAACACATAAATATGAGCAATATGATATATAGTGGGTAAAATCTAAAACCAGCAGGAATATAAGAACCTATTCATGTGAATTCATTTGTATTACATTAACTAGCAAGGGACGAACACACAAAAGAAAATAAAGAAAGAGAACGTAAGCGGAAAAAGGAAAAGAGGAAAAGAGGAAAAGAGACAGATGGAAAAAGAGAGAGAAAGGGAGAGAAAGAAAGAAAGAGAGAATAGGAGAGAAAGAAAGAAAGAAAGAGAGAAAGGGACTCCAGCCTTAGGAAAATAAAGAGGGGAAATCAACCAGCGGTAGAAAAGGGGTACTGAGCGATTAGGCCCTGAGAGGCTAAATGGATATATTTATCAAGCGATCTCCAGACACCAGAGGAAATGGAGGGAGTATAATGTTTCTCCTCCACCGAAGTGTGAGCACCACGGAGAAATGATACCCATGCCCACCATGTATGATACGATAAGGCATTAAATGATTTCCATTCTGACAAAATAATTTTAACAGCTATGGATATCAGTAAATCCAAGAGTTGAAAATCTAACTCATCTAAAGGAAGTGGAGATGGAGCTGCCCAAGGACCCAACAAGACTAAAGGAAAGGAAAGCTCAAATTGAATATAAAAAATTAATAATAAATGCTTATGGATGAGTTCCCAGAACGCATGGAGAAGGGAGCACTCAAAAAACATATGTTGAGGAGTACCAGCAGCACTTTTACAATTCCAGCAAAGATCATCATCTTTAAGTTTGAGTGTATATAGACGAGCTGGGGTCCAATGTAGAAGGTTGATAGTAAAAAACTTTGATTGAATCAGAGAAGGTGCAACTTTATTCCGTAGGGAAAGTTTCCCAATAGTTTTCCAAGTATCCGATGTAATATGTTTGACTACATCAGCGTCAAAATGTTGCATCCATTTGAGCTGTGTGACCGTAGAGGGTGATGACGGAGAAGTGAACAAAAATGTATATATCCTAGAAGCCATATGTCCTACCTTACCCCAAAGCTGTAGGAGAGAGACCATATGCGAATCTGGATGAAAGGTACTCTTGGACAAAGCTACTTTAATTTTAAGGAATGAGTAGAAATCAATAGAATTAAGACAATAAGCTGAGGCCAACGAGGAGAAAGGCAAAGGATCATTGTTAGCATTATAAAGATGCTTGACCAATGTAACACCTTTATTGGCCCAATATGACCTTGTCTCCACGTCCAACTGAATCTTAATCTTGGGATTGTGCCACAAAGAAGACCACCTAGAATTTTGAATGTGTAAAGAAACTCTCTTATCAATTTTTTTCAATGCTAAAATCGTGTCTGCTATGATACGTCCAGAGAAAGGAAAAGTCAATGTAGACGCAGTCATCAAAGCTGAGGTGGGTAAGGGAGAGCACAAATGTTGTTCAATACATAACCATGGTGGAATGTGTCTAGTATCAGAAGGAAACCATAAGGCCCCTGAGAGGCTAAAAACGCCGACTGATATAAACTCCAATCTGGGAAATTACAACCACCCATATCATAAGATTTCCTTAATTGTTTGTATGCAATCCTAGCACGTTTGTCGCTCCAGAGAAATTTAGAAGTGATCACATCTATCTCATGAAAAAAGGAAGAGGAGAGATTTACAGGGAGCATGGATGACACAAAATTGACAATAGGAGTTATCATCATTTTTAATGACTGGAGCCGTCCCCACCATGAGATGAACTTAGGCGACCAAGCCTCCAATAATTTTTTAACTTTATCCAGTACCTGAGATTCATTGTAAGAGATAGTATCCGATACATTCGCAGAAAACCAAATTCCCAAGTATTTAAGCCGCTCAGACTGCCATTTAAATCCTGCATCTCCCATGTTAGAAGAAAAGCACAGCCGATTAAGAGGAAACATTTCGGTTTTGTCTCTATTTAAAGTATATCCTGAGACAAGAGAAAATTGTTTGATAATAGTGGAAATAGCAGGAATTGCTCTTTCTATATCTTCAGAGAAGATAAGAACATCATCCGCATACGCAGCTGTTTTAATGCGCTGTGAACCAAATTGAAACCCCGAATGTCCTGATTAAGATTAAGTAGGCGAAGTAACGGGTCAATAGACAGTAAAAAAAGAAGTGGTGACAATGGACAACCTTGTTGAGTACCCTGGCCTAGATCAAAGAAGGGTGAGGTAATTCCATTAATTCTAATATTAGCCTTAGGTTGAGTATACAAGGACATAAAAGTGAAAAAATGTGTCTCTCAGCAAAGCTCCATGTACCACAATGGGGGTACCGACGGAGAGAGCGGGGCCCCCTTCCCTGAGTTGTTACCAGGTAGAGGTGGGTCTACTTATTCATCAATTCGGATAAGTTCCAGTAGTACCGAGCCTAAAACATTTGGATTACTGGTTTGATATCACTGTATTTTGCTATCATTGTTATTTTTTCATATATGCAGCAGCATTATTGTTTTTTCATGGTCCTGATGAAAGCCTGGACACTACGTTAGACCAAATAGGCTGAAACATGTCGACCGACCTGACCAACTTAGCAGTCTAATTGATACTGCTTTGTACTGTTTTTAACCCTGCCAGTTTGGACAAGCCAATAAACATATTTTGTCCTCTCTAGGTAGTTTTAGTTTCACATTTAGTATCCCAATCACATCCAGTGCTGCACCCTCACAACGCCTAGCATTCACAGATGGGGCTTTAGTACCCTTATAAAAACATCCCAGAGCTCCTACCTCACAGTGAGGGAGTTGTAGCCCTCAGTGAGACTAGGTTTTCTCACTGGGAGGAGAAGCCCATATGATGAAGCAAGCCACCTATGGTGGGTGAGGGCATTCGTCCTAAAAGGGATTGCTCCCCAATGGAGCTTTGCTGAGAGACACATTTTTTCACTTTTATGATAGACCCGAGAAGTATTGTGTTAAAGATTATTGTTTAAAGGGGAATCACTTCTCGCAGGTCTTTAAACTTTTCCCTTGGACCCTCTCCTCACTCTTTTTGTGTTTCTATACAAGGACATAACCATACCAATAAATGCATCCCCCAGGTTATGGGATTGAAGTACAGCCTGAAGAAAAGGCCACGAGACCTTATCGAAAGCTTTCTCGGCGTCAAGCGCAATAGCTGCCGTTGGCGAACTAGAACTCTTAGCTTTCTCTAAGATATGGCAGAAAGTACGGATATTATCCCTAGCTAATCTTCCCTGACAAAACCCGTCTGGGAGGGATGAATGAGAGTAGGAATATGAGACTCTAATCGTTTTGCCAAAATTTTTGCAAAAATTTTTGCTTCCATGTTTAGCAAAGAGATTGGGCGGAAATTCTTGGGGTCCGAATGATCCTTACCTTCTTTGGGAATAACCACTATAGTAGCATCCGTTGCCGAACCCGAAACCTTCCCAGAAGAAACAAAGGCATCAAAAACCTGTTGCAGACGTGGTACTAGAGAAGAACTACATTTTTTTTTAAACTCAATAGAAAAACCATCCGGTCCTGGCGCTTTCCCTGATCTAGTTGCCTTAATGGCTTGAACAATTTCCTCGGACTCAATCGGTTTACTTAGAGAAACAATATCCGTGTCGGAAATGGTACTAGTAGGAATAGAAGTCAGAAATTGTTGGCACTGCGCTAAAGAAGATTGGTGTTCAGGGGTGTATAAATTAGAGTAAAAGTCACGAAATACCTCCAAAATATCTTTAGTCAAGAATTTCTGCGTTCCCGCAGTGTCTGTGATACAGGTAATCTGAGTTGATCGAACACTAGTGTCCTGATATTTTAAAGTAGCTGCCAGAACTTTACCTGCTCGGTTTTTTAGTAACAAGCGTTTTGATTTTTGTAACTGTACCCCAATGTGTGCCCTCTTGGTCAAGATAGAATTATACTTATATTTAAGATTTTTGATTTCTTGCAGTATCACTTTATCTTTAGAACCCCTATACAATGATTCTTTTTGTTTAATATTGTCTGTAATCGAGAGAAGCTCTTTTTTAATAATACTGTTTCTTCGTGCCATAGTTTGAATAATGTTGCCTCTAAGGGTACATTTGAAAGCGTCCCATAATACTACAGGAGATGTCACGGATGATTCATTCTCTCGGAAAAAATTATGTATAGCTACATCAAGCAACTCAACCTCTTTGTCGTCCTGTAAGATTTCTGTATTGAGACGCCAAGTACGCGGTCCGCGACTATCTGTGAGATTAAGAAGAGTGAAAGAGACTGCGGCATGATCAGAGACAACTATAGGGTGGATTATCAGATTTGTAGTATGTTTCAACATATTAGCTTGAACCAAGAGATAATCAATGCGAGAGAAGCTTGAGTGAGGAGAAGAGAAAAAGGTAAAGTCACTGCCAGTGGGATTATGCATTCTCCACACATCAATGAGTCGTTGGGAAGAACACATGTTAAGCATTTGTTTGTGCGCCCTGGGAGGACGGAATCGGAATGCAGAATATCTATCCAAGATAGGATCCATTGGCAGATTGAAATCTCCCCCGACAATCAATTTATCACTCATAGGTATTTCGGAAAGCTTCTTGGTTATTGTTCGCCAGAAAGAAGAGTCATCACTATTGGGAGCATATATATTCATAATATAGAGATCAGATGACCCATTAGACAGTTGCGTAAGCAGCCACCTACCTTCAAGATCATGTTCAGCCGAAACAATGGACAATCCCGAATTTTTAGAAATAAGAGTAACCACCCCGTTCCTCTTCCCAAAAGCCTCTGAGCACGACACATCAGAAACCCATTGCTTACGCAAGAATAAAGCCTCCTTATACGCTATCTTAGTTTCTTGCAATAACACAATATCAGTAGAAAGGCCTTTGCAGTAATCCAACATTTTTGATCTCTTTACTGGGTGGTTCAGACCACGCACATTAAGTGACATCACATTTAAGCCAGCCATGAATAAGGAGATCAGTAAAGATAAGAAAAGTCAGTAAATGAAAAACACTAAGGGATGTATATTGCATGAGATGGACGGCACGGGAAGAAAACTTATACACATAAAAGTAAGAGAGTAAGGCTGAAGTCCGTAGGAAGAAAGAACTCAGTACAGCAAGAAAGAAACAGAAATGGAAAAGAGAAAGAAAAGGTGAGGAGAAAAACACAAACTGCAAAAATAAAAAGAATAATCCCACCAGGGGAAGTCTATAAGAGACCAGAACCATATATGGGGGGAACATGAAATAGCAGCCAAAGAGGCCATTGTTTACCACTAGCCATAGAAGGGATAGGGTATATACAGTATATAACATAATCCATTCATTATTATAGGTTACACAATGTTTGTGTAAATAAACATCAGACAAAATACAAATTAGCTAACGTGTACTATATTATTCCTACAATAAGAAATTAATCCAGGATATGAGTGAACACCCTTATGATTGATAAAAAGGGGAAGACGACTAGAAAGAATTAATGAGTATACTCACAACATTACCATTTGATAAAAACCTGAATAGCGAGTCACATTTTACGTATCATACAAATACTATAAAATACATATCTAAGAAAGAGTTAAATAGATACATTCTTAAAGCCTGCGGAAAAAAGGATTCTACAAGGGCATCCAACTGTCACAATAAACATATCACCTAAAAAACAGTTAATGTTTAGATAAGCAGCCACATAGTAATCCTCAGCCATACCTAGGAAATAAATTACGCTATGAAACTAGATAATGAGAACTGTAAGAGCGTCACACCAGCTATCAATACACAATGAAATGAGGAAATAGAAATTACTATAACTGCTTCAGTTAAAAACCTGCAAAGGAAAAGGAGTTAATGGAACATACCTATATAAGGGGCAATAATTAGATAGGTGAATAAAATACACTAAACAAAGGGCCTCATGTTACTCGAACTCCAACCTTCCTTTAAAGAGAAACAGCATTACAAGCTATAATTGGAGAGAAAAACCTGCAAAGGAAGGATTAATACGAGGAAAAAAATATATAAATAACATGAGGGGTGCATATATGCGATAAAAAAACAGAGTTATTGGAACACACCTACAAAAGGCAATTAATATATCCTGAGTAAAGAACACTAAGAGAAGGGCCTAATCTTATTTGACATCAACCTTCCCTCAAAAAGATATTGTTATAAGTTATAAGCGGAAAGATGAACCTGCAAAGGAAAGGTTAATACACAAAAAATAAAAAAGATAAAGATAAACTTGAAAGGCCCATAACCGTGGATGAAGTAAGGGAACCTCCAACTTCCCACAGGAAAAGAAGCCTCAAAACCTGTAAGAGGAAAAATAGGCACAGAAAATACTAGAGTCCAGCCATAAAAGCAATGATCCTTTCAAGAACCAGAGGAGACTGAGGGAGAGTCAGATTCCATTCGCGATTCAGATTGATTATCCAAAAAAGTTGTTAACTCTGATGGTTCATAAAAAATTTGAGAGCGACGTTTAATAGTTATTCTGAATCGTGAGGGACCAGCGAAGGAAAAAGGAATGTTCATGTCCGAAAGTCTCCGCCGAAGGTTTAAAAAACCTTTTCTCCTGATGACAGTATCTCTAGCAAAATCCTGAGATATAGCAATCCTGTGGCCTTCCCATGTAATCGATCTAATCTTCCTCATCTGAGACAAAATAAGTTCTGAGTGTTGATGTCGTAAAGGCTTGAACACTATAGGCCTAGGATGCGGCGAGGACTTAGGGCGAAAAGAGGGAACTCTATGAGCACGTTCTATTTCAAAGTCTTTCTGAAAAGAGATATGGAGAACCGTAGGGATCCAGTCCAGCAGAAACTCAAGCATTGAAGGAGCACCTTTCTCCGCATCTTCTGGTAGACCAAAAATACGTAAGTTACTCCTACGATTCCTATCTTCCTGTTCTGTAAGGTCCCTCTGCAAAGAAGCCATAGAGCGCTCCAAATTCTGTACCTGCCTGGTCTGCTGATGAGATGTGTCCTCAACAGCGCTTATGCGAGATTCTGCATTTGAGACACGTAATGACAAACTTTTGAAGTCACTTCTAATCGCCGCAACTTCAACCTGAAGTAGATCTGTATTTGTTTTAGTACTCTGCGCAATATCATGAACCGTATTTAGACGTAGAAGTATTGTGTCTAAAGTAGTAGTAGATTCTTTAGATGTTACCTCTGGCGTGGGAGACGTTTGTTTAGATCTCTTAAGAGCACCTTTTGCATCCTTATCTTTAACAGGGAGGCCCATATTATCTGCCATTGGAAAAGACAAATGTATTTGAAAAGAAAAACAGCACTACCCACCACTGCCTGTTCCAGACCACCAGAGCGTTACCTGGAAATATGGCGGAGCAAGTCCCTCAGAGGACAAAGAACAATGACCAAACACATAAACTGTGCCCTACAAAATGTCACTGTCCAGACAGATAGCAACCTCTACCTCGTGGTTAAAGAGCACTTAAATAAGTGTGCGCCACTGAGAGACTAGTGTCCAACCCGCGATAGTGGTAGAGGAACAGGTGCAGATGCAGAAAATCACCGTAGCAAAACCAGCTCATTAAGGAGTAGGTATTAATCTTCTGCCACTCCAAAACTGGTAGACAAGGTTATCATCGCAGTACACATTATGAACTTTCAGTCAGATTTTAAGCGCAAAAAGGTTGTTGATGATCCTGTGTTAAACAATGCTCCACATAGCTGGTGAAGAGAACACCATCGCACACCAGCGCACATTCAAGGAGCCTTCATATTAAATGTGTTGCCCCTCAGGAGAAACATATCGCCTCGGAAAAGAACAGCGCTTTATTTATAGGTGAAACAACGCTGCAAATATTCACATTATTTTGACCCCTGGAGTTCCCCTCAGGGCAAGCAAAACTTCCCATAAGCAGCCACTGTCAGTTTACACATACAGCGTCTCAGCGCTGCTTAAAAGAAACTTCATCTGAATGAACTTTAACTTCAAATGCCTCAGAGCATATATTATCCTTCAGCAGCAGCGTGGTATGTGATTCAGGCGAAGCGCTCTTACTTTATCAACCGCTATACCCTGGAATCTCCAAGTTGTGAGGGTTAATGCGCCCGTGTTCCTCGCGCCGCTGCCATCTTAGGCGCCACCCTGAGGAGAACACAGATGCTGCTGGAAAAGGCACCAAAAGCGCTCCAAATGCGCCGCAAATTCTCCTGGGTCCCCTCGCTACCTTCCGCTGCAGATACCCATCGTTGAAACCGACCTTCCAGGACTCCGTTCACTGGAAAACCGGACGGCCTCACGGAGGCTCTCCGGAGCTTAAACAGATGCGGCCATCTTGTCTGCGTGCGCGTCACACCCCCTCTGGAAGAAAAGAGTAATGATGTTTTTGTCTATATCACCCAAAAAGAAACATGACATCCTCTCACAGCAAGTCAGGCCTTCGTAGTTATGTCTTCAGCTGCAGCTCATTTCACCCACCCCTCCCTTCTCATTGCCCTTCAAATAATGGCAAATGCATTTGAATATTTCTCTCAGATCCTGGACCGATGTCTTTTGAAAGTGTTTGGGTTTCCTTCTATCACTTTACCAACACGTACACACAACCAAGTTCGAGCACTCAGAGGCCACATTCTAGAGCAAATGCCTGATCGCTCCTGACCATGGTCAATAGACATGTGAACCACAGAACATGAGCCTAGACCCCTTGATTTTTCACGTAACACAGCCCATCATCTAACTTTACTGTGCTGGACTGAGCAAATGAGTAAAAAGTGCAGCACCATACCTACACAAACTAGCTTCCTGCTGATGTCATACCCTAAGCTGTCAAACAAACAGTGGGCCAGATGTACGACCCACCAATTGGTGACTCGCAAATTGTGCCACATTTGCAACATTGGTGTGTTGGTATTGGTGGTGGTGGTATTGGTATTGGAAGTATTGGTGGTGTTGGTGGTGGTATTGATATTGGCGGTGATATTGATATTGGTGGTGGTGGTATTGGTATTGGCGGTGGTATTGGTATTTGTGGTGGTGGTGGCATTGGTGGTGGTGGTATTGGTGGTGGTGGCATTGGTGGTGGTATTGTGGTGGTGGTATTGGTGGTGGTGGTATTGGTATTAGTGGTATTGGTATTGGTATTGATGGTATTGGTATTGGCGGTGGTGGTATTGGTATTGGTGGTGGTGGTATTAGTGGTGGTGGTATTGGTATTGGTGGTGGTGGTAGTGGTATTGGTGGTGTTGGTGGTGGTATTGGTGGTATTGATGGTGGTGGTATTGGTGGTATTGGTATTGGTGGTGGTGGTATTGGTATTGGAGGTATTGGTGGTGTTGGTGGTGGTATTGGTATTGGCGGTGGTATTGATATTGGTGGTGGTGGTGGTATTAGTATTGGCGGTGGTTTTGGTATTGGTGGTGGTGGCGGTATTGGTGGTGGTGGTATTGGTGGTGGTATTGTTGTTGTGGTGGAGGTATTGGTGGTGGTATTGGTGGTGATGGTGGTATTGGTGGTGGTGGTATTGGTATTGGTGGTATTGGTGGTGGTGGTATTGGTATTGGAGGTGGTGGTATTGGTATTGGTGGTGGTGGTATTGGTGGTTGTGATATTGGTGGTAGGGGTATTGGTGGTATTGGTGGTGGTACCTTTGGTGGTGGTATTGGTATTGGTGGTATTGGTGGTGGTGGTATTGGTGGTTGTGGTATTGGTGGTAGGGGTATTGGTGGTATTGGCGGTGGTGGTGGTACTTGGCAGTGGTGGTATTGGTACTTGGCAGTAGTATTGGTGGTTGTGGTATTGTTGGTGGTGGTGGTGGTGATGGTATTGGTGGTGCTGATGCTATTGGTGGTGGTGATATTGGTGTTGGTGGTGGTATTGTTTGTGGTGGTGTATTGGTGGTGGGGGTGGCATTGGTGGTATTGGTGGTGGTGGTATTGGTGGTGACCCACTACGCCGGCCACACGCTTGACCCCGTCTTCTCGTCCAGCAAGCACATCTCCTTCAGCCACGCCACCGGACTCCACTGGACCGACCACAGCTGCGTCCACTTCAGCTTCAGAAAGACTGCGACCCACCACCACCCGCAACAGGCTCCCCGCCGGAGCTGGAGCAAGATCACCGCCGAGCAGCTCACCGCCTCCCTCAGCCAGAACACACCCACCAACACAACGGACCCAAACGAAGCAGCCAGCAACCTCGCCAAGTGGCTGACCGCCTGCGCCAACGACCTCGCACCACAAAAAAACCCTCCCAGCAGACCCGGAAGCAAGAAAACCCCTTGGTTCACCAACGAACTCAAGGAATCCAAGAAGAACTGCCGCACTCTCGAGAAAACCTGGCGACTCGACCAGACCACAGACAACAGGACCGCCCTCAAGCACGCCACCCGCAAACACCACCAGCTGATCCGTGCCACCAAGAAGTCGGCACTCAAAGAACGACTGGACAACAACGCCCATGACAGCAAGGAACTTTTCAGCATCGTCAAAGAGTTCTCCAACCCCAGCGCCGGAAACAACGACATCACCCCTCGCAAGACCTCTGCAACTCACTCCGCGTTCTTCCACCGCAAGATCACCGACATACACAACAGCTTCGACGCACAAACAACGCACCCTACCGCCGAACCAACGCCCGCCACCACCACCCTCTGCAACTGGACCCCGATCAGCACCGAAGACACCACCCGCACGATGAACTCCATCCACTCCGGATCACCAACCGACCCCTGCCCACACCACGTCTTCAACAAAGCCGACGCCACCATCGCACCCCATCTCCGGGACATCATCAACTCCTCCTTCCACACCGCCACCTTCCCGGAGAGCTGGAAGCACGCCGAGCTTACCGCCCTCCTGAAGAAACCAACGGCGGACCCCACCGACCTCAAGAACTACCGTCCCATCTCGCTCCTTCCGTTTCCGGCCAAAGTCATCGAGAAGACCGTCAACAGACAGCTTGCCGCCTTCCTCGAGACGAATGGATCCCTCGACCCCTCGCAGTCCGGGTTTCGGGCCAACCACAGCACCGAGACCGCCCTTATCGCAGCCACCGACGACATCAGAACCCTAACCGACAACGGGGAAACAGCTGCCCTCATCCTCTTGGACCTCTCTGCGGCGTTCGACACCGTCTGCCACCGCACCCTAGTGAAGCGCCTCAGCAACATCGGAATCCGAGAGAAAGCACTGGAATGGATCATCTCGTTCCTCGCCGGAAGAACCCAGAGAGTCCGCCTCCCCCGTTCAGATCCGAAGCCACCGAAGTCATCTGCGGCGTTCCACAAGGATCCTCACTCAGCCCAACCCTCTTCAACGTCTACATGAGCCCCCTCGCAGCCATCGCACGCCGACACAACCTCAACATCATCTCCTACGCCGACGACACCCAGCTGATCCTCTCCCTCACCAACGACCCCACCACCGCCAGAGCCAACCTACACGACGGGATGAGAGACGTCGCCGACTGGATGAGGAACAGCCGCCTTAAACTGAACTCAGACAAGACGGAAGTCCTCATCCTGGGCTCATCACCCTCCGCCTGGGACGACTCCTGGTGGCCCCCGGCCCTGGGCACCGCGCCCAAGCCAACGGACCACGCACGCAACCTGGGCTTCATCCTGGACTCCTCCCTGTCGATGACCAGACAAGTCAACGCCGTCTCATCTTCATGCTTCAACACCCTGCGCATGCTCCGCAAGATCTTCAGATGGATCCCCACTGAAACCAGGAAGACCGTCACCCAGGCACTCGTCACCAGCCGACTGGACTATGGGAACACCCTCTACGCCGGAACCACAGCCAAACTTCAAAAGAGACTCCAGCGCATCCAGAACGCCTCCGCACGACTCATCCTGGACATCCCCGACACAGCCACATCACCGCGCACCTGAAAGACCTGCACTGGCTCCCCGTCAGCAAGAGAATCACGTTCAGACTCCTCACCCACGCACACAAGGCCCTCCACGACCTGGGCCCAAAGTACCTCAACGACCGCATGACCTTCTACACGCCCACACGCCAGCTACGATCAACCAGCCACGCCCTCGCCACCGTACCACGCATCCGCAGAACCACCGCCGGAGGAAGATCCTTCTCCTACCTGGCAGCCAAGACCTGGAACTCCCTCCCCACTCACCTTCGGCGAACCCAGGACCATCTCTCCTTCAGGAAGCAGCTCAAGACCTGGCTGTTCGAGCAGTAACTTACCCCCTCCCCCAGCGCCTTGAGACCCTCCCGGGTGAGTAGCGCGCTCTATAAATGCCGTGATTGATTGAGTGGTGGTGGTATTGGTATTGGTGGTGGTGGTAGTGGTATTGGTGGTGTTGGTGGTGGTATTGGTGGTATTGGTGGTGGTGGTATTGGTGGTATTGGTGGTGGTGGTATTGGTATTGGTGGTGTTGGTGGTGGTATTGGTATTGATATTGGTGGTGGTGGTGGTGGTATTAGTATTGGCGGTGGTTTTGGTATTGGTGGTGGTGGTGGGATTGGTGGTGGTGGTATTGGTGGTGGTATTGTGGTTGTGGTGGTGGTATTGTGGTTGTGGTGGTATTGGTGGTGATGGTGGTATTGGTGGTTGTGGTATTGGTGGTAGGGGTATTGGAGGTATTGGCGGTGGTGGTGGTACTTGTGGTGGTGGTATCGGTACTTGGCAGTGGTATTGGTGGTTGTGGTATTGTTGCTGGTGGTGGTGGTGATGGTATTGGTGGTGCTGATGCTATTGGTGTGGTGATATTGGTGGTGGTATTGTTTGTGGTAGTGGTATTGGTGGTGGGGGTGGTATTGGTGGTATTGGTGGTGGTGGTGGTATTGGTATTGGTGGTAGTGGTATTGGTGGTGTTGGTGGTGGTATTGGTGGTGGTGGTATTGGTGGTGGTGGTTTTGGTGGTATTGGTGGTGTTGGTGGTGGTATTGGTATTGGCGGTGGTATTGATATTGGTGGTAGTGGTGGTATTAGTATTGGCCGTAGTTTTGGTATTGGTGGTGGTGGTGGTATTGGTGGTGGTATTGTGGTTGTGGTGGTGGTATTGGTGGTGGTGGTGGTATTGGTGGTGGTGGTGGTATTGGTGGTGATGGTGGTATCAGTGGTGGTGGTATTGGTGGTATTGGTGGTGGTGGTATTGGTATTGGTGGTGGTGGTATTGGTGGTGGTGGTATTGGTATTGGTGGTGGTATTGGTGGTGGTGGTATTGGTATTGGAGGTGGTATTGGTGGTGATATTGTTAGTGGTGGTATTAGTGGTGGTGGTATTGGTGGTGGTTGTATTGGTATTGGTGGTGGTTGTATTGGTGGTGGTGGTATTGGTATTGGTGGTGGTGGTATTGGTGGTGATATTGGTGGTGGTGGTATTGGTGGTGGTATTGGTGGTGGTATTTGTGGTGGTGGTATTGGCAGTGGTATTGGTATTGGTGGTTGTGGTATTGGTGGTGGTGCTGGTATTGGTGGTATTGGTTGTGGTGGTGGTGATGGTATTGGTGGTGGTGATGGTATTGGTATTGGTGGTGGTGATATTGGTGTTGGTGGTGGTATTGGTGGTATTAGTGGTGGTATTGGTGGTGGTGGTATTGGTGGTGGTATTGGTGGTGGTATTGTTTGTGGTGGTGGTATCGGTGGTGGTGGTGGTATTGGTGGTATTGGTGGTGGTGGTA
Source organism: Calotriton arnoldi (assembly GCA_963921515.1). Lineage (NCBI taxonomy): Eukaryota > Metazoa > Chordata > Amphibia > Caudata > Salamandridae > Calotriton > Calotriton arnoldi. Next base: position 527,649 of record CAWUFW010000337.1, read on the forward strand.
TTGTTGGTGGTGGTGGTATTGGTATTGGTGGTGGTGGTAGTGGTATTGGTGATGGTATTGGTGGTATTGGTGGTGGTGGTATTGGTGGCATTGGTATTGGTGGTGGTGATGGTGGTATTGCTTTTGGTAGTATTGGTGGTGTTGGTTTTGGTATTGGTATTGGTGGTGGTATTGATATTGGTGGTGGTGGTGGAATTGGTATTGGTGGTGGTATTGATATTGGTGGTGGTGTTGGTATTGTGGTGGTGGTGGTATTGGTGGTGATGGTGGTATTGGTGGTGATGGTGGTATTGGTGGTGGTGGTATTGGTGGTATTGGTATTGTGGTAGTGGTATTGGTGGTGGTGGTATTGGTGGTGGTGGTATTGGTATTGGTGGTGGTATTGGTGGTGGTGGTATTGGGATTGGCAGTGGTATTGGTGGTGGTGGTATTGGTGGTGGTATTGGTGGCAGTGGCGGCTCCTCGAAGGAGTGCTGTGGGGCGGTGGGGCGGGGGAGGGGCAGGGTGGTGGGTAGTAAACTCCGGCATACAGCCAAACGAAGTTAAGTAAACAAATAAATAAATAAAACGAATTACATTGCGCGCCTGCGACGCCAAATGGCGATGCAGCGCGCGCAATGTAATTCGTTTTATTTATTTATTTGTTTACTTAACTTCGTTTGGCCGTATGCCGGAGTTTACTACCCCCCGCCCTGCCCCTCCCCCGCCCCGCCGAACTGCCCAGCATGTGCTACCTAGTTTTAACATGACTTAATTCCCTAATCATTTCTAAATCCATTTTGGGGGGTTGAAACAGACACCAGATAACGCCGGGTTAAAGTGATTGAAAGCAGACGCCCGTGTTACGGGGCAGCCGCGCTGCTTAAAAAAACACAAGCGGTTTCAGCTGAAGCAACGCATGTCTGGACTGCAGTAAGAGAAACTCAATAAAGTAAATAGTGCTTACAGACTAAATAACAGGTCCTGTGTAACAACCGAAGTAAAGGGGCCAGTAACCATGGGAGGTTACAAATGAAGACAAGGCCGTACTAAGGAGGGACTAACAAGCCTATTATCGAATCCGAAGGCAGCATTTGCAAAAGACAATGACACAAGCCAATGAAAAATATTTTCAGAGAGTGGGCGCGGCTTCTCTCACATACTCTACTACAGCAGTCTCGCAGAGCGAGCAGAACATGCGCGCTGCCGCTAGGCTAGACCTAAAAATCATCAGGCACATATTAACTGTATATGGACGTAACCTGTAATGAACTGCATGCATTACACTGCAATCCATGCCAAATCTGAGGTGACTACCATTGACACAAAGTGGAAAAGACAAACACCAAACATTTAATGTCGATTTCTATACTACAGGTCGTTTTTAAAAACTATTTTAGAAATATACATTAAAACGTCTTTTTTAGCAGCACCCCTTGTCCTATTTTTACAATTGCACTCACAATGATCCTCTATTCACACCAATCTACACTAATACCCACACACCTAACCTTCACAGATGGCTTAAAAATGATCTCCGGTAAAGTGCCCCTTTGAGGGTGCCGGTCGGGCATTGCAGTGCCTGCCCAACTTGGAGCAAAAGCCCAATGATGAAGCATGACACCCACCTAGGTGTGTGAGGGCACTTGTTACTAAGGAGCCGCACTCCCTGCTGACCCCTTAGGACATGTCTGACTTCGAGTATGACTCTTCCCTTTTCTTCTTAAAAGGAACTGCATACACCCTTGAACTGTAAAATTTGCAAGAAAGGTGTCATAATGTCATGTATCAGATGCATGCTGAAATCTAGATCATGGGGTATAATGCAATTGCTCTGGGCAGTGTATCAGAACCCACCACAACACTTTGGTAGGTGGCAGAGGGACATATTTACGAATATATTTGCATTTCGAAACTCTGAGAGTCACATAGTTATTGGGTTCATGACCACACAATGCCTTTATAAGATGTATAAAACCCATATTACTAATCAGAAAAGTTTTTGTGACTCATGAAATGGGTGTTGCTGTTAATAATGAATCGCAAATTTGAAGAGGTGTAAAAGGGGCATTCCTTTCAAATTGTTTTCCGGTATGCAATATATCAATGGTTTGCAACAGCATTTCAAGATGCAAACTATAGATCAGTTACGGAACGAAGTGGAACTGATTTAAAACCCGGAAGGGAATCCCCTTGGGACTCCTTCCTCCTAAGGTATTGTGTTGGCAGCATCGAGTAGCGTAGGCAGGGGTCAAGGGGACCTTATGTTTTTCCAAATGGAATTTGTTTTAAAGCAGCACTGGTTCCTTTGAGGAACATAAGCTGCAAACAAAAAAGATATATTTCTCCATTTGGAAATGAAAACAGAAGGATGGTGGTTGGCTGTTGTCGCCACATGTTTGTAGTCAATCACAGGTGGTTGAAAACTGGGACCTGACTAATAATCAGGTAGGTCAATCTGGGGCCCCCTGTAAATGGTGAATTTGTGATGACATGTATTACTACATCGGTCATGTCACAAAATCAGAGGATATTTTCAAAATGTTGGGGATCAATTGTGGCCACTTTTTGTAGAACATCTGACGCAGATAGATCTGGTACTGAGATAAAGAGACAAAAGCACAAATATGAGGAGGAGAAGGGATGGCTGACGACATGGTAAGTGATATGAATGCTGTAAGTAAAACATTGAGTGAAGCCAGGGAGATGTTTGAATGTTGTAAGATGTAAGGGTAAACCTGACAATGTGAGCTATATGACAAATATGAAGCAGTGGGTGAAATAATGTCGCAGAGGAAGTCAACACTATATGAGTCAGAGCTCTTCAAATGCTGGAAATTAAAGAGACACAAAAGGCAATGACTGAACACACATTGGCCTTAGGAATAATTTTGTAAATGCTACAAAAGAGGCTTGAAGTGGTATTGGAAAGGAGTGATGTCATTTGGTTGTCTTTATTGTTGCCAAGTCTGTTGGGTAGGGGGATTGATGGAAGTGTGGCCAGTCATATCATTGCTGAAAAATCCACTGCACGGTTATACCAAAAGCATCAATGGGGTGGCCTGCAGACACTGGCCTACCTCAATCTGACATAATTTATTATTTCCAGAGGAAAAATGGCAACCCTTATCCCTATGAAGAGACATGAAGTACAGATGCATCACATATCTGGATGAAAACTGAAGCATGGCTGCTGGAAACACTGCATAGCTTCACTCTGGACTGCAGTGAGCCTAGGCTGCTGTCAGGGAGGTGGCCTGAGAGCTAGACAAATAGCGAGATTACCTCTAATGCTACAGATGGTGTCTGGCTTGTGTCCGGCAGCCCTTTTGCCATGAGCAGAGCCCTGGTTGTGCAGGCGGTACCAGGTTTGAGTGGAGAAGTCTGCCCTGCTCCTTTGACGAAATGGTAGAGAGACACCCTGCCTGGCTGCTGTGGTATAGCACTTGGTGCTTGGCTGTGAGATTGTGTTGCCCACTCCGTTGCTTGAATATCCCAGAGACCGCAATATCTGGGGGTCGGTTGAGTTGCTTACCTGTCTGGCAGTGGGAGGAGCGGTGACTGTGACTGTGGCAGTGTCCCCCTGAGCTGTACTGCAACAGAGGAGTTGTGGCAGGACTCCTGTCTCCCTTCCAGCTCCCCACCAAGGGGATTTTGTGCAGTTTCGGGCACCCAGGGGTCTATAAATAAAGATGGACAGGTTATCAGATCAGTCATGTTGATCAGGATCAGCCACCATAGCTGATGTCTACAAGGACTTTGGAGGCAGCCATCTTTCATTGATATACTTACCGGCAGCATAAGTAAGAGTAAACAGTCTGATGTTAGTGAGCAGCCACAAGCTGAAATCTACGTCTACCCACCTGCCAAAGAGTAGAAAACTGCGTCTGGGAATATGAACTCTGACTTCAGAATATAACTCAACCAGTTTTTTTATGATGCACAGAATTCAGACTGGCCTTTGAACAAAGGAGTGAGAAAAGCACTGGGAAAGTCAGTTCTACCAGTCTGCAGCACTGCACAACTGCTTCATTTAGAATTGACACAAGTGAACTTACCCCGGGGTTCTCATTGCCTCATTAATATTCCATTTGCTGTGCTGACTCGGACAATGGGGTAGTCCAGACCAATCAAAATGGACCAGAGAGGCTTGGAGAGTCCGGCACAGTCCCAGATCATAGAAACTATGGTTGAGAGTCAGAGGAGAGCCTCCAGCCACCCTGTCTCTATGTGTTCAACAGAACCCGCGCTTAATAAGATCCTGGCAGCAATAACTTCCACAAAGCTACCCTAGTGCAAAAGCCCACTATGATAAAACTACAGCAAAAAGTGGATGAACTGACTGACAATCTGTTTCTTGGAAGGGCGCAGTGAAGGCGTTCTTGCAACAACAATATCTGAATTGTGGGCCTCCCAAAGGGAACATAAGGGGCGGACATGGTCACCTTTCTTGAAAAATAGTGACACAAACAGTGGCCATACAAGGCCTCGCGCAGTTCTTTCCCTTGAAAAGGGCACATAGAGTATCCACCAACCAGCCATCACCATACACTGCTTCGAAACTGGTGGTTGCAAAATAGAACTACCATAAGGACAGAGACATCTTTCTTCAAAAAGATAGGAAAGCAAACTATTATATGATTCATAACAGTATAGTACTAGTCAGTCATAATTCTTTATTCGACGAATGCTCCATAAAAACACACAAAATTACATTGCTCAGTATAAATACAAGAATATAAAATCTCAATCTTTTTAGATCCTTACAATATTAAAACAATTCTAAAAACCATTAAACCATCAAAATTCATTAAAATGGTATCCTAAAAATATCAGCGTAACAAACGACGTAAATGTTTGTGAAATAACGAACACTCCTATAACACATTGAATCACTATAGTTCATTAAAATGATGTCCTAAGAAAAACAGCGCAACAAGTAACAAAAAAGTACGATGTGATGAAAGAACCGTATCGCTTTCTAATACTTAGAGTAACTCTAATGAAGTTTAAAACAGCAAAACATACTTCAGGGGTTGTTAATTGTTGTAAAAAAAGTAGACCAAGGTGATAATGTCTGATCTTAGTTGCACATAAACAAGGAACTAGAAAGTGCTTTCAGGGATTAATGTAGAGGTTGTAGAAAAGCATAAAGTGACTCATGCTTTGGTGCTTCCTCTGGTCAGAAGGTGACAAGGGCAAGTAGGAAGTAGCTCAAACCCGGGTACCCTGAAATGGAAATGCGAATGGAAAATGCAGGATATTTAATCTAAAACGGGTGAGATAAAACCTGTTCTGTGAGTTTGAAATAAACATCAAATAGGGCGCAATAGCATTTGAGATACAAAGAGTGGAATGTGCAGCAACAATCTGCATTGATCTCACCTTCTGTTTTAGTAATTCATTTTATGATTAGGATAAAGTTCTTTCAAAGCCTATTTGGAGACAGATTTCAATAATACAGGAGGGTCACAGTAGTCTGGAAGGCTCGTCTCAGTAAAAGTACGCTTCAGATACAAAAAACATGGAATTTTAGCCACGTGATCAAGCGTTAACACATCAGTAAGCTGTGACCTTGAAAATCGAGCATCCGGGGAAAGCCACATTTTATGCCACAAACGCAAAGGGTCCAAACCTGCTAAATCCTAAGATAATTCAGCCCAGTTTTATTGTGACAAATAGCATTCGCTGTACACTTAGGAACCAGCAGAAGGGTGTGCAGAAAGCTGTACTCAGCCCTCTGTAGGGCTATAGGGTTGAGATAATCTCAGCCCCCAGCCCCATAGGAGGCGACCAACATACATTTAGATTTATAAACATGTATGAGTTCCCTCACTGATTTATGGAGAAGCCTGGAGGCAAACCTGACCACTGCATTGATCGACCCCTTGAACTGCATACATCTTAGCTTAAGTTAAATATCCCCACTGTAATTCATCGTAAAAGATAATTTCTAAATAGCTAAAAGGTTTAACCCTGTTGATTTTGACTGCCCCAATCTTTTGTTTTTTTACCTTAGTCTTCGGTGGACCACAAACCATGGTGAAAGATTTAGACATGTTAACATTCATGTTCAAATAATTCATAACAAGGACAAAAGAGTCCAACAGGGTTTGTAATCCATTAGCCGTTCTCGTAATGAGAACAGGGTTGTCCACGTACAAGAGAACAGGAATTGCATGTGTCACTAAATGTGACATCTCCTTTTCATTGAGGGCTAAAAAGGTCTCTAAACCATTAATGTAAAGTAAAAAAGGGAAGGAGGCAGAATGCACCCCTGACGGACACCCTGAGTTGACTTAATACAGGAGGTAAATTCCCCATCTTGACTAAATCAAATTTCAACAAAGGTGTCCCAGTGGAGATGACAAAGAAGGTCTCCCAGAGCCTGCTCAGCCCTCAGACTCCTCAGCATGCCCACACTTTCATATGATCGGCAGTGTTGAAAGTAAAGGGAAGTCCATAAAGCCATATGAATAGCACCTCTGCTGGATTTCACATACATAAGAGCAATTTTGAGACACTGCTCAACCGTCCCCACGCCTTGGCAAAAACCAAACTGAATGTCTGAGATGATATTTTACTCATCCCAAGACTCCAACCTGACATCCCCAAATTTTTGATGTTGAATACAGTAATGAAATGTGACAATAACAGAAGGGTTGTTGTTTTTCTCCCATGGCCCCAGTCACAGCAACCAGAGACAAAATAGCTCAAATTCTTCAGTGTCAAACAGACAAGACACAAGCTTTCATCGAATATTGCTCAGTCTTAGATAAAAATTCAGACCAGGGCTCCAATGAAGCCATAAGTATTTTCCTTGATTTGATTATTCTCCCCAGCATATATTTGGAATACAAAAAGACAGTTAACAGTACAGAAGATGAGGAATGATATCTTGATCCTAGCGGGAAATAAGATCCCTCGGGCAGATGGGCTTCCAGTTGAGTTTTACCCTGCATACTCTGGAATACAGATACTGAAGTTGCTGGAACTGTATAATGCTGCTCAGAAGGCCATAACTCAGCCACTATCAGTGAGGCCATGGGGTCTTGCTACTTAAAACTAGGCAAGATCCTCTTGATATGACTTCATTTTGGCCACTTTCCATTTTAAAAACCGATTATCAATTACTCATCAAAATACTGGCCAATAGGCTATTCCCCTGCATGTCAACATTGCTTCAAATGGACCAAAATGGGATGTTCTATTTTAATTATACATTGTCTATTTCATCTACAGTTGATCTCACATTAGATATAGAGAAAGTCTTTGTCGCATTAAGTTTGAAATTTTTGTTACAGATACTATGCAAATTTGGCATAGGCAGATCCATGTTAAGATGGATACACATTTTACACGCCAAACTGACTGCCAGGGTCAGGGTGGGTGAGTCGATCTTTAAAAATGCAGCATTAGGAGACAAATGCAACAGGGACAGCCACAATCCCTATTTTTATTTTTTCTTGCATTGGAACCATTTTCTAAAACAGTGAAAAGAAGTGGTGGGAAAGGAGTTGGGAATTCCTCTTGTAGACGGGGTCCACTCGATATGACTCTATGCAGAAGATATGATATTTTGTATGAAAGATGGCAGAGGGAACCTTGGAGAAATATTCAAGATATTAAATATGGTAGATGTCTTTGTGGGACTAAAGATTAGAGTAAAACTTGCTATCGCCCATAGTTAATAATTTTACCGCCATTCAGTTTAGATAGAAATACCCTGTAATAACTTGGGAATCACATACATTTTGTTACTTAGGAATAAAACTGTATCACACATACATCGACATACTGGATCGGAATTTGGGGTCCAAAAATACTTCACTGCGACCTCAAATACAGATTTGGAGAAATCCCTCTCTAGCACCCTGGGCAGTTGTGCAGATGGTGATGTATCTGAGGTTGCTTTACAACTATGCGAACCTGCCTGTGATTGTACCCAGAGCCGCAGTCAAGAAATTAGTTAAAATGATTGGAGATCTGGTTGGGGTAGGAAAGTGGAAGAATTGCAAGTACCAAACTAAATGCACTAATAGACAAAGTTGGGTTGGGTGCCCTAGATTCGGAGTTAGGTGGCTTGGCGGCACTATATGTTCCAGACTGGGCTTGCTTTGGATATAGCATAGGGTGTCACGCTGTTTAATATGTTGTTCCAGAACAAAAATTCCCTGAGTTCCTTTCCTCGCCTCCTTCACGTACCTCTCCACTGTGGACAGATAGAACTTAATAGATCTCATAGGGGCTGGCACACCAAGGCACCACAGTGTGAATGAACAGTCTTCCCAAAATGTATGGATATCACACACAAAGGACCTAAAGCACTGGGAGGAGGTGGAAATATTCAAAGTGAGAAATTTGTTCATAAACCATCATCTTTAAACATTTGAAACACTGATCAATGACTATTGCATCCATAAAAGAAAATTCTTGCTGTACGAAGGTCTGGTTAAAGCATTTGTGCTACACTGAAATAATAGGGATCTTTAACCCAAAACGCAATACTATGTACAAACAATCTACACCATGGGAAATGGTGAGCAGCTGGTAACATGGACATATAGGGCACTACTGAAATCTGGGTGAGACTCCTTGACTACATTGAGAAGGAAGTGGGAAGATGATTTGAAAAGCGTTATTGAAAAAGAATGGACTTTCATTGAAGCTTTTCCACATATGGTCTCTACGAAAGATACATTTAGAGATATTCAGTTCTAAGTAATACATAGAGCATATCAGGCACCCAGTACTCTACATAAAACCTACAGCAATACAGCCCCTAAATGCCCTGGTTAAATCTTATAACAATCTGAGTTGTGACATATGTTCTAAGGGTTTCCTATCATACCATGCTATTGGCAGGAAGCCACAAATTTCCTCTTGCAGATGACTGGCTTCCAGGACCAATACAATGCTGAAAGCTGCATAGTGGATCTCAGCATTGCCAACCTCGCTCAGGTAGAGCCACCTCCAGATTCTTAGAATTATCTCTACCTTTAGCAAAGAAAATGATCACTATGTCGTGAAAAACCAGCCCTGCCTGCCCACCCCATTAAGAGATGGCAAGGCGAGCTTCAGAAAAGGGCCGAAGTCGAGACTCTTTTACTGCATAGAGAAGACATTAAAGACTTATGAAATACCCATCTGGGCACAATGGGAACGGTTGTTGAGACATAATCCACAGCAAAAAATAATGATAAACAACCTTGAATAACATATATATAATGAACAAAAGTGCTTGAAAGTACAACTCTTATGATGCCCTAGTAACGTAACCTTCTTACAGGCAACATGTAATACACTTGGTGCTTTGTCCAACCATCTTATTATGTCCTTTCTAAACAAGCAGTAAATGTTGCTTACTATATGTTTGGAATACTAAAAGAACCAAAAAACATTATTAAAGGAAAGCAATACAAAATACAAATAGACCAAATATTTAGGTTACAATTACTACATTGGAAATCAGTGTGTATAGAGGGTGGCAGTCTCTAACTGATATTTGTGGACCTTAAATCTGCATTTGACCTGGTACAGAGGGACAAATTGTGGGCTATTTTATTGGATATGGGGGTTCCAGCATACCTTTGCCACCAGCTGAAACGATTGCATGAGGGCAATTTTGCACAAATTAGGTATGGCAAAAATGGCGAACTTCCTGCCCCCATACCTGTAGAAAGAGGCATAAGTCAAGGCTGCGTCCTGACCCCGACCCTTTTTTGACTCTTTATTAATGGTTTAGTTGAGTCGTTGATTTTAGGGAAGGATATTGATGCCCCTAAGTTGGCGAACCATAAAATACCTGCCATGATGTTCGACGACGACACCCTCCTACTCTCAAGGTCACCTATGGGAATTTAGAGGGCCCTAGACATTTTTTATGTTTTTTGTAAAAATAGGGGGCTGGAGATCAATCTGCAGAAAACCAAATTCATGGTATTTAATGCAAGCAAGAGTACCCGGCCAAATCCCCACCTAGATGGGAAACCCCTGGAGAGGGTGTCCATTTTTAATACGTTGGTATTACGCTCACCAAAAAAATGGACTGGGGTGCTCAAACTAAGAAAGCTATTTTAAAGCTGGCCCAGATGATGGGGGTATTGACAAAGGTATATAGGAGCTCTACCCACAAATTTGTTGGACCGGCTGGGGAAATTTATAAAGCCCAAGCCAGGGGTGCCGCCCTGTATGGAGCTGAAATCTGGGGTCATTGTCCATCTGGCTCTATATCAAGAGTTGAGAACTCTTTTGCTAGGCAATTAGTGGGTCTTCCCCCAAGCTCCCCGCTTACACCGCTTCGCATGGATCTTGGCATTAGACCAATCGCAGACGAAGCCGCACTTAGACCTCTTCTATTCTGGCGACGTCTGTGGAGTACCCCGGAATTGGCTGCATACAGGGAAGAGCTGAGTGAAGTACTGAGCTTATAGGGTGCGGGCATACTGCCATGGCTGGCCTTCATTAAGAACACTCCTGTGGCCATGGGTAGGTGTAACTTGTGGAACAATGCAGAACAAATCTGCTCTATAACATCTAGGAAGGACCTGATAGAGAGCTATAGGGAGTATGAACTTGCCCAGATACAGGGGAGGTCTATGTCTGGTTCACTGACTATAGGGTTTCTAGAAGTAAAAGATCAGTACAGACTAGAACCTGCCCTGGATGACATCCAGCCGGTCCTTGCCAAGAAGTTATATTTGCAGTTCAGGCATGGGGTGCTCCCGTTGCATGCTTTTACAAATAAATGAGCGGGTTCATCCAATTTGTGGTGTCCGGCCTGTAGCAATGCAGCAGAGACGGAATACCATGTAGTATTTTTCTGTCAAGGATACAAGAAAGCGAGACAGCGATGGCTTTTACAGTTATGTAGAAATATGGGAACCAGCCACTGCACGGATGTTTTTAGGATATTGAAATATGACACCCACATGCCTATTGTGCTTTCAATATCACGTTTTTTATTCTCTATGTGGTGTGCACATAGAGCCATCCTAAAGATGAGCCTATAGGTTTTCCCGGCCTATTACTATTTATTCTATATAACCGGGCCTCTGTCTTCTTTTTAACATGAATGAAAGCATTTTATGATTTTTAAATGAGTATTTTTAATGATAATGTGCTGTACACGTTGCTTTTATATTTTTCTATTGTTTTTTACTTTCGATTGCTACTAGGTGAGTGCCACTAAGTTAGCATCATGAACCCCGGTTTTTGAAATCTGTAAAGGCCTTTATGTTGCTCATGTATTGCACATGCACATTATTGAATCTTATATCTACAAGTTAATTTTTGGACACTTGAGGCTGGCATGCGGGATGGCCGAGTGATTCATGTAACACTACTGTAATGCACATGCTCTCCTTGTGTAATCCAGTGCCCCACATAGAGCAATGAGTGTTTTTACTCAATTGAATGAAATGTATTGTATTTTTATTTGTGCTTTTATGGCCATATAGGCCGAAATAAAGATCTTTTGTTGATGATGATGAATAAATACAAAGAAACACATATAGGGCTGCACACATGGCACTCTTAGGGAAAAAGAAGCACTTACGACAGAAAATATTATGGGTATCCACATGCAGCTGACTATAGTTATGTTTACTTTTAGAAATTTTATTTTTGTTTGATTATCTTTTATTTAATTCTCTTAGTTTCTGCTAATCAATTATCATGCCTAAGAGCGTTTCAGAATTCCGAACACGTTACAGGTATCGGTTATGATGTGTGATGGGACAGAAATACTGGCTTTTTAAAATTTTTGATAGAAAGTGGTTCATACATATTTATTAAAATATAATGCTCAAAGATGCACTGTTGTGCAGACATACATTTACATTGAATGAATGTTACATACATTCAAGTATAACCCATTGTTTGTATACTTAAAAAAAGGCAATAAAGCGTATTGCACACAATAACAAATGGGGATATCCTATGTTCCTCAGTACATGGGTTTAGTACAGTACATCACGTAATGGTTCCGTCGGATCAATATGCAAAAAAACCTTTTACAGCTATAGGAAAGTACAACTGATAGATCCTTCCTTTGGGTCAAACAATGTTTCAGTGAAACACATATAGATCAGACATAGGCAAGAAATGGAATAAATAAATAAATGTATCTTGTCCTAACACAATCCATTGCAAATCATCATAATTCAGAGTAAAATGACAGGTGCTCCGTGTCAAATGAACATAAAGCGCTTGTGCAAGTAGTGTTTGCGCTATTTACAAACAGTAATGTGCATCTGATTTGAACATTATTCTGTACACTGTTCATAACATAATTTCAAAAGTGGTCGTGGCTGTATATTCATAAATGCAAAATTCACTGACAGCCAGTCTCAATGGTGCAGCAGAAAAATAATCATCAATGTTACACCAATAGGGATCTTCATCAAGACAACAAAGGAGACTCCCTAAAGAGTGTAAACAGGAATAGAATGATTCCTATGAGCTCCCGAAACCAGATACAGACAATTTAGGGCCTCATTACAATGTCAGTTGGAAAGCATTATGACTGACTGCTTGTTGGAATGGTTTCCGACCCACTCGGGTTCAGGGAGTCCGACTGACCGATTACGATGTTTCCGAACACCGTGCGGTTGGACTCCCATTGACTTCAAAGGGAGCCTGTGTTCCGACCAGCAACACAGACTCCCATTAAAGAAAGGGGTGGTTGCGGAAAACCTTGCACCCTGTGGCAGACACCAGAGGATGCCTGCCACACTGTGCAAACGGAGGCCTCCGGGTGAAGGGGGCCTGCTGCGGGTCCCTAAAGTCAGTTTCCGATAGCCCTTCCATGTCAGACAAACTGATTTGGAACGGCTGCCCGAATCCAATATCGTAATGCGTCAGTCGGAAACGGAGTCCATATGACCAAAAATGACCTCTGAAATTATAACATGGAGAGTGTACTGAATAATGTTCAGATCAACTGCACATTACTGTTTGTAAATTGCATAAACACTACTTGTATGAACACTTTATATTCACTTCACACAGTGCACCTGTCCTTTCACTCTGAATTATGATGATTTCTAATGGATTTTTAAGACAGTATAAATGTATTTATTTGGTCCATTTCTTGCCTATTTATACATGTGTTTCTGTTGCCACTGGGTAGTTTTAGTTAGGTCAGAATTTCTAAAGGAAATGCTTTTTTTGTTTTGCTAATAACTTTTACACTGTATCATGAATCTTCATGAAACTTTCCTAGAAAGTGATACTTTTTGTCTAAGTTGTGCCTGGAAAGTTTCGGGGGGATACGGCAAGCAGGGACCAAGAAAAAGGGGGGTCCCAAAACGCAAAATCGCCATGCATTTTCCATAGACTATTGTCAGAGACATTTTAGCAAAAACTGCTGATATGTGCCTGGGTTTGGTCCATGTAGCGAAGCTGCTCATTTCTTACATTGTTCAATGGTTGCCAAAAACCATTTGCTCCCTCGTAGGGTTAGGGGGGCTTATGGTGGCACTGTGAGCTAGCTGGTCTCCAGGCCATTATATCCTGAGGGGGAGCTTGGAATCAGTCTAGGCACCTCATCCAAAGTTTATGTTGTCCAAACAAATGCGCAGATCCTAGGAATTAGTGGGAACTACACAACATGGCGCCCAACGCTGGTTGGGTTCTTATTTTACGGTCTTCCTGAGTAACTCAGTTGTCCTTTCTCAGAGACCCCTACTCACCTCTAAACTGGAGATGTCCGTGGTGGTAGGGAATCCTCCTCAGCTAAGTAGGTATACCCTATGTCTTGGCTGTCGGTTATTCAAGCTTGTAGGATAAAAATTTCCCACATTGTGCTTACCCTATCGCCATAAATTACTCTATTCATTTCCTTCTTCTTTAAAAACAATGTCCATAACCGTTGACAACGGAGAAGACATTGGAGAAGAAGTAGAAGTACTAAACATCACAGAAAACTGCAGGCATGCTGTTACAATAAAATTATTACAATATGGCCTCCCGGCAACGGGTGTAGATGTTACCTTCATGGTTGAGGCACACGAAGCTTTCAGAATTAAGGTATTCTATTTCCTGGGTTAAATTCCCGACTGCAGATGCTCACACACAATTGTTTCACACTTACATTGAAGATAAAACACCAGAGGAATACATTCCATATGTTGAGGTAGAAATTCCATTAGCTTACCAAGAACATATAAATTGGTTTAAAGGCGCCCTCGCACACACTGCAGACAATGTGAGACTCGGCCCACTCAACAGAGAGGGAGCAACACGGCCGGTCTTAGCTACATATACACCTCATCCTAACACTGCTAACTTAACTGCAGCAGAATTGCGTACACTATACAGAGATCTAGTAAAGATTTACAGCAATCTTACACAGTTCATAATGCAAACACTCACAGTTAACCCTGTGCTGACTGCTCAGGCTGCACAACCACAATAACTACCGCGGGTATCCGCCCGCAAACGCTGAATGCCATAATGGGAACATTTCCCACCAGTAGGGAGCAAATTCTGTTCTGGATAGCACAGAAAAACTAGCCAGCTTGAAGCAGTTTTTTCCTCATATGGGCCAGCAGGAGAAACACAGAATATTAACAATTTGCTTGCCAATGGGGATGGCTCCCCCGGTGGAAGATTGTGCCACTTGGGGTACAGTCTTCATTGCCATTTACAACAGAACCCATGGTACCTCTTCACTGGCTGTCTTACCTGAAGTATTGAAAGAGGTACAGAATGAGTACAGGGCAGCACCTGCCCTGGACTTGGGGATGCAACTGATGGGTAATTGTGATGCAGTATCAGCCATTATGTTAAGTAACATAAAGGGGCAGCAGCAGCATTGGTTATTCACCAACACATGTGGGAGGTCACTCCTGCACAACAGGAGCGGGAATTGCCTAAAATTATTGAAGAAACCTATGCTATGCTCAAATAAGGTTAGAATTCGGCCTACACAGCCAAGAATTAGCCCGCAAAGGAGCTTCTGTCAAGAGCTGGTATAGGATCAAAAGGGCCGAAGCAGGAACATTGAATTTCTATCTATGGAATGAAATACACCAAAAGAGGGACTGCGCAGCTATGAGCTATCTGACAGCATCAAAAGAGCGTATGGGCCTGGAGGAACTCTGGGCAGCCTCAGGGACCTATCATTGTTTAAAAAAAATTGTGAATAAGACAGTGAAAAAATTATCCCTACTAGAAGACAAGGCGGCACTCACAGAAAGAGCCCACGGATGGTTTGTTGTGCTTAGCTACGTCAAGTCCTCTCCGCAACCTTACCTAGGTTTAGGTTTCAATAGGAGGAAGAAAGAAATATACCTTCATTTCCGAATGGGCATTTTACCATCATTGCCGAACCTTCCCCCTTGGAAAAGATCGCCGGGTCAGACAACATGTTGTTTATGTGAGGAAGCCAATGAAAGTGTATTACATCCTTTGTGCATCTGTGGAGAACTACAAGTTGAACGGCGACAATTACTGAAGCCACTCTTTGTAAGCAAGGGGATAAGAACCTGTAGACAAGCTGTGAAGGCATGCCTCGGAGGTGGAGATGTTCAGCTAGCATGCCGCTTTGTGCAATTTATGGAAGCGGCAGGGGTAAAAACTCGGTCGTCAAACAACCGGCATGCTTTATCACGGCAATAAAAATAATTTTAAAGTGTCACTTCACAGTAAATATCACATATTCAGGTTGCCCCTCTCCCGGAGGACATATGCCCCAGCATAATAGACAACAGCAATCGACTATTGCTGCTGGTTATAAATCAACTGATTATTGTACAGTTACCCTCCCACCGAGACCTGAGCATTTGTTTTGTTAAATTTTAATTCTACTTGATTTTTACTTCCCTCCTAAAAGCCTCAGGTACCCAAAAAGGACAGTATTAGTAAATCACTTGGCAAACTGTCTGTAGACTGAAAGGTTGAAAGCCTTTATCAATGTACTGTATTAGATAACAATTACCAATAACTGCATCATTGATGCTAACATAATGCACGAATGTTTTATGATATGTTATTTTTAAATTTGTCTCAAATCATGAACTTTGCTGCTATATCTCTTTTATGTGAAATTGTAAAGGTTTTAATTAACCAAACAATAAACTATTACTTTCTTACTTACTTAGCAATTCTATGCTGGGAAGAAATAATGTGGGAGCCAGACCTGGGAAAACACAAGTTAAGAGTAATTCTGAAAAGGATAACTCTAAGCAAGCACTCAATTCTTTGAAGAAAAAACTGGGATAATAAATAAAAAAATAAAAACTAAACAAATCACTGAGTGGGGCTCCTCAACAGGAAACCACTGAACAGAAATATCATTTTAGGAACCATGATAACATGAGAAAGCCTGACAGGTATCAGGATACTGATTCACGTTCCTCTTGTTCCTTTCAAGAGTCATCCGATACACGTTCGGAGAGAGATGGACAGTCAGAGCGCAGATCAGAGGAGCACATGAAACCGAAGAAGGAATCACAATACTCATTAGACTGCATCATTAAAAAAGAAGAAAAACCAAAGAACACTAAACCTCAATTCAAAAAGAAGAAGGTAGCTGGGATTAAAATAAGGCATGCCCAGTCTATTGAGGACTCTGATTCTGAATAGGGAATGGGCAGTGATGATACTGGACAGTGCAGCAGAAGTCACGATAGCTTGCCGAAACCTGATGGATTATCTGGCGGTAGTAGCACTGAGTGAGCATATCATGGTGGAAACACCTGATACTAGGGTAAGTGTTCCCCATTGTTTATATGAAATAATATTCCAGTTGGAAGGGGACATACCCAGGAACATCAAGGCTCTCCTTTGGGAGAACCTGATGTTTGGTTACAACATTCTTTTGGCTGAAAAAGACTGGCCACCTGAGTTCGTAATGGAATGCCCAAGTGGAGAAACGGTAATCTTACCTGCTTTCTCCGGCCTCGTCCCAGAATCAGTTAAACATTCATACGCCAAGGAGTGGGCGTTAGTGCTAGCTCCTGCATTATACTACAATCATGTTGGGTGGGATGATGAGTCACCTCATCATGAAACAAGTTGAATACCAGGGTGTAATAGAAAATTGCACCTCATCAATGAATAATCCCTTGTTTCCTGTAATGAAACCGGACAATTCATACCATCTAGTTTTAGACTACAGGCATTTAAACACAGCTACTCACACATTTGCAGTACAAAATGCACACAGTGTCGCATTAATGAATAACATTTTGCAGAAGAAATACAAAACAACATTAGATATCTCAAATGAATTTTTCTGCAAGAATATAGCACCTGAAAGCAGATATTTGACAGCATTTGTAGCGCTAGGTTCACAGAGGCAATTTTGCCGTTTACCTCAAGGGTATAAGAATAGCCCTGGGCTGTTTTCAGCCAGAGTGACAGAGTTACTTCAAAATTGTGATGAGGAGGCATTGTCCTATGTAGATGATATTTATCTAATGGACGATGAATTAATGGAACACTTGGACAGAGCAGACTGCATAATTCTGGGGGTTTGCTCACCTGGGCTACAATTGTAATTTCGAAAAATAAAAAATTGCCCATCTCAATGTCCTATTTTTGGCATACGAGCTGTACTGGCTGCACATTTTTTAGAAAAATGCGCAATAATCTAACCTCCAACGACTCTGAAAAGACTACAATCCATTTTTGGATTTTAAAAATTTAGCAGAACATAGAACATACATTTTGGATTACGCAGAATGAATAAAACCGTTCTCCAACTTAATCAGACCTGATTTTTCAATCAACCATTGGACACATGAGCATACAAAAATTTTACGTTCCGTACAAGCTGATATGATAGCTTCCAAACATTTGCACACACGTGTAAATAAGACCAACCTAGTGATCCTCATAGTTGCTGGACCAACTGGGTATACATACATCATGTTCAACGAAGGTGATACAGTACCTATAGCATACAAATCACATTTGTACACAAATGCTGAAATGCATTTTGCACCCACTGAGAAAATTCTCACAGCGGTACAGATTGCTATAGTGAGAGAGAGAGAGTACTAGCACAGGGGAAACGCATAATTGTGGTTACCCCAGTACCGACCTTAGCGGCTGTTACAAAAGCTAGTGTACCAAGTGCCAAATCATTACATCACAATGGATTCAATGGGCTAACTCTCTCACTGCAACAGATATAAGCTACAGATTTGATTCTACATTACAGACACAAGCATTTTTGCAGTACAAACAAGAATATCCTCTGCCGAATGAAATAATGGTTCTAAATTGATATTACTATATCATCTATACTGATGGATCTGCTCAGCCTGCTGTAGGGACAAGACACCAATATTCCGCGGCATGTGCAATCGTAAAGGTGCGCATGCATGACGGAAAGTTGTTTCCTGAAAAAACACACAAGCAGTCCCTGGTTGACCGTACAACGCAGCTGGCAGAACTCAAAGCCCTGGCACTACAAAATACGGATCATGGATTCCTCACACTGATAGTGTGTGATTCATATTACTGTGTCCAGTACTATTAAGAATACCTTCACTATTGGGACCAGAATGGACTTCGAGATTTCAAGTGTTGCACAATCAAGCACAACCTGCTTTGGGAACAGGTGGCAAAGCTGAAAGAATGCTTGCCATGGGCTCGTGTTATTCACACATTGAGTCATCAACGTGTTGGTGTTCACGTTGTAGTGAATTCCATGGCGGATGAAGCTGATAAGGCTAGAGTTCGCACTGCTGTCGTTGCTGCAATCCCTCGTTCTAACACGAGATTAGACAGAGACATCATGGTGTCTGTCACTGTCATGCGCAATAACACACACACCTGCCGCAAGGCTTTCCACTCAAGTACTCCTACAAGTTAGATACATAAAACATATTATATGCTCAGATTCCAGGAGTGGGGGATAGAGTTATACCAAATACTGATGGCGGATTGGGCTTAATACTGGCTGCACATGAGAGTCTGGGTTCAGCACATACAGGGATTACTGCTCCAGTTTTCTTACTTGAAGCAACGCTACTGGTGGCCAGGTCTTACTAAACAGACTAAGGACTTTGTCCTCAAGTGTGACATCTGCCAGCAGATGAAGGGCTCCACCGTAGCACATCCACCACAGACAACTGTATTGATTTCTGACAAGCCTTTGGCTTGCGTCTATTTGGATCACTGTGGCCCTTTACATTTAGTTGGGGCTTACAAGTACATCTTTGTGACAGTGGATTCATGCTCCAGATTCCTGTGGGTTTGGCCACAGCTGTCAGCTGACGCCTAAACTGTTATAAAGGATTTGTGAGTCTTCATCGGGACATACGCAATTGGCACACTACATTCCGACCAGGGTCAGGCGGTTAGCTCTCGGGCTTGCAAAGAAGCCATGGGAAGTTTAGGTGTGGCCTTGCGGTACTCCTCCCCCTATCATCCAGAGGGAAATCCGATAGTTGAGAGAAAAAAACATGACTTAAATCAGTCCTTAACAGCAAGGGTATTAAGCTTGGGTCACATTTGGGTCACTCACCTATATGGGGCCCAGAGGGCATTCAATAATATGCCAAGAAAATCCCTGGGTGGTCGTACTCCATATGGAATCCTGTTTGGAGTGAGAATGTGGGTGCCAGACCTCAAAAATGTCAGTGCAGTGGCGACCGAAACACCTTGACATCAATGAACATTTGGTTGTTTTGCAGGAACTCAATGAATTGCGGGGCACACAAAGCAACGTCCAAGTAAAACGCACCACCACTGGGGAAGGGAAGCTTGTTCTGCCAAGACCTGGCTGGGTCTAAAGATCGGGTATCTGGTCAGGGAAAAATTTGTGGACAAGAAAGAATTTGGCCCATCTTTCAGAGCGCCTATCCAGGCTGTCGAATGTACCAGAACTGTACTTCTTCTGCCACTTGCCGGCTGCCGAGACAAAAGGTTTGTCTCAATTGATCTGATCAAACCACACTATGGGGCCAATTACGATGTCAGTCGGAAAGGCTCCGAACGACATTCGGTTCAATCGAATCTGATTTGAAACCCGCCTTTCCGACCGACTCGGAAACCCATCCGACTGACCGATTACGATAGTCGGAAACCGTTCGGTCTGTCCGACTCGGTTCAGACCCGCTTTCGAACAGCATTCATAGAAACCGAGTCGGTTGGAGCCGACTCATACAGGTCTATGGACCGCGTTTCTGACTGACTGATTACGTTGTCAGATTCGGACAGCCTTTCCGAATCGGTTGTTCCGACACGGATTGGCTGTCGGAAACCGACTTTGGGGGCCTGTATCAGGCCCCCTTACAACCGGGAGCCTCCGAATGGGGCCCTTGGGGGTACTCATGGGACCCCTCTTTTCAACCATGCACAGTGTGGCAGGCACCATGGGGTGCCTGCCATAGGGTGAAAAGTTTCCCGCACCCACCACTTTATTCAATGGGAGCCTGTGTAGTCGGTCGGAACACAGGGTCCCTTTGAAGTCAATGGGAGTCCGACCGAACGGTGTTCAGAAAGATCGTAATCGGTCATTCGGACTACCCGAATCCGATTTGGTTGGAAACCATTCCGAGACCGAGTTGGTCGGAATGCTTTCCGACCCACATCGTAATGAGACCCTATGTGGCCAATTCTCAACAGTAGGCCTTGTGTGCTCCTGGGTAGCCGCCGCACTTCTCTCACTACTGTTCAGGAAGTTCAAAGGAAGCTTTAATAGGTAAAAAGATTCCTCTCTCCAAAGAGAAACTATGAACAATAATTAAGTATTTCTTCTTCCTGTCGAAACAGCTACAACTGTACAGTCAACAAGTACAGAAGTACAAATTTCAATTCGAAAAATTGACAGTGTCTATGTGAATATGCCACAGATTGAGTCAACCTCCAGTTCTACAAAACCTGCCAAAAATAGACCTGACGGTTTCTGGCTACTTTGTTAACTATGACGACTTCTCGGATTCAACGGATCCTGAGACACCATTGCCACCACCTCCCACTTTCAAGCTACAATTACGTGCTCTCTGTCTTTGGCTGAAAAATACATACTTTGTTACTCATTGGCTACATCTCTGGATTATAATTGAATTACTATTCCTGGTCCTTTGGATTGGTTAGGTGATTGTCTTTTTCTTGCTTGTGAAGGGACACTATCTCCCAGAATGCTCTACAGTACAACTTGTGAACTTGGGATTGAAATGACATGCATCATCGTACCGTGAACAAAGGGACCTGTCCCTGGTGAGCATTACAGCAGTTCCAAAAGGAATAGTGTGGGACAGTGTATCGTATGATGTGTATAGTCCTACTGAACTTTTACAAATACCATATTTGTTGAAAATGTTCCTAAATAATATCATTATCTCTAGTGCTCTCTCTAATGATTGGGTCACTGATACAGTACATAACATGCTAGAAGATCTGGAGCAGTCAACTGCGTTTTCTTCTGATGAATTGTATGATGGTACATCTAATTACAGTGATATGTTTTGGTATCAACATTATGGTCACCATTTTTTACACGAAGCAAGTATCCCACGTGCTGTTTATAGCTACACCCAATGGAAACACTGTCCAACACCAACGAAAGGTAGTTCAAAAACATTTGCACAAAAGATTCAATATTTTTCTGGTTTTGACACATCATACCCAGCCTCTTATTATTAAAGGCTTGCACCTGCAAAGAAAAATATGCTAACAAACACCAAGCTGATATACTCTGCTTCCTTTCTTTCCCAGCTGTCTGTACAGGGTTTCAAATTTTAGAATGATACAATAGACCATAGACACAAAATCTGTCTGGGGGACAAAAGATTGGCAGGTTCAGGGAACTGAGGCCTTGTTTACAGCATGCCTCATTTCAGATCAAATAATTTTCCTGAATAAAACAGTGCAACAGACTTCCTGTCTTGTACCTCATATTCCCACATTCTCACGTTGAGAATCGGCAGCATTTTACACAATACAGTGAGGATACACTAGATGCCATGATACGGAATTGGTTCTCACAATTCACCAGAACCCAAATGGAAGGGATGGTTGGTTTGGCCTGTGGACACTAATGGGTGTCAGTCTAGATTCCTGGGCAATGCCGAAGGGTTTAAGGTAAATTGCCTAGACTAGACTAGACCAGCGATACTTACAATCAGAACACTTGGTGTGGTGACATCATATAGTGTTGGGAAGTTGTGCCTTGATTGGCTAAAAACCTCAACACATTCTCAGGTGAAACAACACTTGTCCCTTCTTACTGGAAAAATGGATCTCAGGAATTTCTTGTTAGGTCCCTGGAACCCACGTCAAAAGCGCTTCTTGTATGCAATATACAATGAGCTGTGGAAAGTTTCTCAACAGGAAGCTGCTGAGAGACTGTGCAAGATTGACAGGGTTAATTTAAAAGGGCTTTGGCTGTGGTTGACAATGGTATGACCACATTAACAACCCGGATATATTCACTGGGCAACATAGTATCTTCTGCAATTGATATAATACAACAGGATATGTCTATTTTACAGCATAGACAATCACAACCGAGGCCCACTGTATTGTTAAGCTGGATGCTTCAAACATTACATTCTGTCCACGTGCCATAGCGTTATATCAACAGCACAAGTCTATTTTCTGACTACAAGCTGACTGAAAGACAGTTATTAATGGCACGAAGGGATGCAAAATATACGATGTTGCACATTGAAAAGTTAGACCAATTACCTTTCACTGTGGCTGAGACACCATCCACAGACATGGCTACATCACCCTACCGATCACGACTTTTCAATTCCAATATTGTCTACAATACCACCAGGTAGGCAGTTATGTGCATGAATACTGGGAATTACCATTTAGGTCGAGATGCAGGAATAGGGACATGGAAGTTTTCCTTAGTGGTTCCGAATGTGAAGATGATTTGAGCGGGTCCTTAGTATGCAAAGACATTTCACTTCATGGGGCATGCAATGCTTCAGTTGAGAACTTGTCTTGTTATTTGAAGGGTTCTCTGGCTGCCATGATTCATCCGGTTTCAACCTGCTCTCTAATGGGAGCTATTTAATGCTGATTGATCAAGGTTGCTTCGGAATGGAACCATGCATTGCTTATCTGGCAACGGTTAATTCCATAGTCACTTGTTGCACACAAGTACTGTTTCCACCTACCCTCACAGTTAGGGAGGCAATGCTATGGCCTTCGATAAATGTTTCCAAAATACGCTTTGATTCTCTGAGTAGAATGAAAGCCATGCTTTTTCAAAAAGATGTGGCCTTAACATCAGCCAAAGAGACATTTGATCTCCAAGTTGCAAGGTCCTCATCCTAGATACAGACGCTACTTTCTACTAACTTCCAATTGCATTTTGGTGAGCTGTTCCAACGTATCTTTAATATGTCTGATACAAAGGGAATAGTGCACTTTTTTTAAATGCATTGGCTCTGGACTGGTTAGCTCCTTTCAGATGATTTTTGGAGTTATACCATCTTTCATACACTCTGTGTTGGGAAGCGTTTTTGAAGGTCTCCCGCTTGTCCTGCTACTTGTGGGGGTAGTTCTGATTTAAATTTTTCTGCTCAGCAATGGACATCCCAGTTCCACCCGGAAAGGAGATAGCACTGGCTGTGCTGTGATGCCGTGAGCACATGATACACTGCTTCAGCACACCTCGGCCTTGAGAACTAAATGAGCAGTGGTTCTTGTCTTTAAGGCCTGTTTGGCTTCACTGCATACAAACTGTATTCTGCTGCCGGAGGTGCAGCTATGAATGCGCATTGGATTTCTGCCTTGGATCACAATCGGTTGCGCCACTGGACATTGAAATACTGATGGACCCCTTAAGGGCTCATGGATATTTTTTTTCTGGTTTTTATGTAGTGCAAATTTACCCAAAGGTATCAGGTAGCAGAGCGCTTTACATGAGCACCAGTTGCGTTACACAAGGACACATTCAATGTTGTTTATCACAGGGAGATTAAGTGAATTGCCCAGAATCACAAGATGTTGAGCGTCATTGCTGAGACTAGAACCTGGTTCCCCAGATTTGAGTCGGCCGCCCTAGCCGGTCAGGCCACATCCTCTCCCCCAATTTCTTTTTTTTGTGTTGTATTTTTTTTTTGTATTGTATTGTTGTCCCCAACGTATTCCGTTGCTAATGAATGCATTCTTCAAGCCACAATGGGATGCTTTGGCTCCTAGTGAACTGGATACCGGCTCTACGATACGCTTACAGGATGCAGTCCCTCCCTCAGCGGCTGCTGTGGGAACTGGATGGATTCATCTTTGGTACAAAAACCTGCTGCGAGGTGCACCCCTGGGAACTTCGTCTGTGATTGCCTATGACAGCAATGTTGCGACTATCACTCGGAACGCAGAAACAATAGGCTTTTGCGTGTGGTGGGAACAATTTGGCCTGTTTTTAAACAAAACAAATCAAAACAGTTTTTGCTTTCTTTTTCTAGGCACCGTGGATTTCTGAGTGCTTGGGATTTCAAATAGTATAATGACTTTTAAAGGCTTTTATGAATATTTTAGAACGGTGCGAAGAATGGCCGCGATCGGCGTATGCGGGTAGTGAAGGTAAGAGGCATTTTGCATCGCACAATTGAAATAGCAGTATGGCCGTGGCATGACTAGTCTAGCTTTATTCTTATAGAGGTACTTCCAGTCCGTCCTTTTTAGTAATCACTTGAAGGTGGAGTAGCTCATGCCACTATGGATCATTGGGTGATTCTCTCGTAACAGAAGGAAGCGCACATTACAAGTGAGTAATAGGGTGCCCAGTACTGTGGATGGTTGTGAAAAATAGTTTAGCTATGGAACTCCTCTTAGTAGTGGTATTCATTTATTTTTACAGTGTCGTAAGGAATCCTGTTGTGGAGACCGTGGCCCAAGTCGTAAGTATCTTTAAGTTGGAGATAATTAAGTTTGGATACATGAGGTAATTATGATGAGGAAGGAGCGCATGATGAATAGTGCGAATGATTCACAAGGTGTGTGTGTTAATATAATTTTTATTTTTATTTATTTTTTCAGCTCATTGCTGTTCTGAGTCCTGAGGAGAACCCGGTTAAATATATTACATTAGGGTTCGAAACTCGTTGACTTTTTTCTTCTCAAACAAGTGTTGTTTGGCAGATTCACACCAAGGTGGCTCATAAAATGAAATGACTTCTAGTCAATAAGGGTGACATATATGGAGTGAGCCTAATTGGCACACTGTTTGAGACCCACTCATGCTGTAAGAAGTAATTAAGCAGGGCATTGTACCCTAAAGTAAAAATGGCGGAGATGTTATTGTAATTTGTGTTGTTGTATGTTTTTATGCTATTGTCTCAAAATTCACAGAACCAGAGCGAATCAAAGACTTGTATAGGTGTCTATGTCATATATGTTTATAATGTTTATGTTTTTTGTCCTTTTTAGAGCAAAGAATTTAATGTATTAATACAATTGTGTCTCTATGGTGTACAATTTCGTGAATAGAACGATTGCTTTAACCAATGAGCATTTTAATTGTTGATAAGTGCAAAAGAAAAATTATATGAAAAAACTAAGATTAAAAAACAAAAGAATAAATAAAATATTTTTTTGTCATATCAAAAGTGTGGTGTGTTCACAAAGGAAGTGTGAAAAGACTATCACTATTAGTATGTGAGTTGTTTCTTGTTACTTAATAGGTCTAGCCTTACTGATTATGGGCCAAACCCCCTCTAGTTGAATTCAGTCCAGGCACTTCATCCAAAGTTTATGTTGTCCAAACAAACATGCAGATTCTATGGATTAGTGGGAACTACATGACGCTGCTGAACGGAAATAAACTATATTTGTCAGGACACTCGATCTTAGAACGAGTGCTTTTTGTGATTTTGTGTAAATCCTTTCAGTAGATTTTGAGAGATTAAGGTACGAAATTATTAAAATATCAAGACAGTTGTGCTTGAGGGACTCTTGTGAAATAAAGTGTTCTGATTGGCCCAGGGGCTATTTTTCCCTTGGGCCAATTTGCTCCCTCCTGTGAGAGCGAGCACTCCTATTGGCTGCCAGCAACAAGTAGAAAAATATTGCTGGCAGCCTTTCCAGGATGCGGGGACCTAGTCCCCTGTACTGAAAATGTTATGCAAAAAATATATAATACCTACTCTGCCCTCTAGCCCTTGTGGAGCCACTGGGCCCAAAAAAGAAAATAATTAGGCTGTAGGGGAGGGACGTATGGCTCCCCTTCCAGAGCCCAAACTGAGTCCCATGTACCCCATCCCCTGGGGCCAAATACTATATTGTAGGACAGGGTGGCCACATGCCGCTCCTCACTGAGCCTTAATGGGCCCCAGGTATGCCTTGCCCCAGGGCCAAATTAAACTTAGAAGGAAGGAGAACCACGCAACCCCCCTTCCTGAGAATCTTAAGGCTCCAGGACACATACCCCGAGGCTGGCTCACAGACATAGTGGTTTCCTAGCTCACACCAGTGCAGCCAGGGAAATATTTGGTAGCTCCCACCTGGCTGGATCATTTTTATCTCTCCTGCCAGGTGGGAGCAAGCATGCCTTCCCTGCCTGCCGCAGCGGGGAGTAGAGAAGGCATATATGCTCCTACCCAGTGGGGGTTTTAAAAATACTCCCACTGGATGGGAGCAGACTTCTTTTCCATGCCCGTACTCCTGCGGGCAGGGAAACAGAGATGCTCCTGCTGGGGGGAGCAAGTATAAGCAGCTGCTCCCACCGAGGTGAGAACACTGCTGTCTATCGCACCATGCGGGGAGCCGTCTTGGATCATGGAGGCCCTGGGTTTTGCCCCGTGGCCCCCTATGGTATGTTATTTGGGTGCCCCAGGTGGCCACAAGGGTACCCATTTAGATCACCAAAGGCCCCACGAATAGGGTACCTGGAGCCTCTTAAGGCTCAGGGAAGGAGGCCACGTGCCCCTATCCCTTATTATTAGTGGTTAGCCCCAGGGGGGGTGGGGTGAAGAGTGTGTGCACCAGGTAGTTGCCTACTCATGTGGGCTTGATTACCCACAATAGGTCAGCTATCTGCAAAGTGTTTGGTAAGGTGTTAAGTCTGTATATAGCAGGGCCTTCACCACCTTAGGGGCCTTGGGTGTGTAGAGGGAATGGTCTTTGCTTGGAGCAGTTTTGCCCAGAGAAAAAACTGTTTGGAATAAGTACTTTCCCACCTATGTGTGGTTGATTGCTCATGATAGGTCGGCTTTCCACAAAGGAGTCAATACTGGACAAAGGCTGTGCGTTGTAGGGGTTGGGCAACCTACTGGGGCTTGGATGTCTCGACGATGTGGGTTGTCCATGAAGACTTGTTTTAAAGGGCAATGGTCATGTGCAGCATGGACCTTCCCACTCATGTATGGTTGACTGGCCACATGAGTTTGGTTATCCACATAGCATTCAGTACAGGACAAAGGCTGTATGTAGAAGACCTTGGTTCACCTAAGGGAGCTTGTGTGTATGAATGGTAATTTATGGTTTACATGATTTTGCACCATTTACTACTTATTTCATGTCCGAAATAATGTACTGGTTTATAGAATACGTTGAACAGCATTAGGTTTGTTGATGTCAGAAGTGATGTCATCAGGTAGGTCATCAATGATGTATTTGAGATCCCAACACTCATCTCATCAATGATGTCATTGAATATGTCATGAGTGATATGATATATGTAGTCATAAGCGGGGCATGGCAGGGGTGCAAGTTATAGTTAAGTCAGTAAACTATAGCTGGTGAATATCAATTCTTTATTGCATTTAAAATGTGACATTATTACTGACATTTTCACCTAACTATAACGTCATTTTAACCTTTGTTTTTTTTTCCAGTGAATTTATAATTTTTTTTGTAAACGTAAATTTAGATATTATTACTGTAAGAAATTGGGTTATTAGCTGAAAGGGGTGAGAGTCCCACTCAAATAATAAACACAATCATTGTCAGAGTGAACCACAAAACCCTTTGATAGTGAATTTTCTTTTTTTTTAAATGTAAAGTAAGATCTTAAAAAAACATTGCTAACAATAACGCTATTTCATCCTTGGGACTTTTTAAATGTAAAGTAAGCTTTTATTACCATATTCAGTGACACGTGGGCAGGAAGACCCCACCTTTGGCTGTGCATTGCAAGGGGTTTGGCCCAAGGCCTGGCCTGCCTCCGCTAGGGGGCTATTCTCCACCTTCATTTATGCATGGTGTTGCGTTGGCTGTAAACGGCTGTGCGTGGCATGGGATTAGATACAGGGCCTGACCTCCACAGGCAGTCAAGCTCATTTGAGTGGCCAACCACCCACGGACCTTTACTGCACATTCTCCCTATTTTTACATTTTATAAGTGTTGCAGAGCTCCTGTGGGAGGATATGACTTGCTTTAGCTCCCATGGGAGTCCCACAGGACCAAATGGCAGACCACACTGGGTTCCCTAGGAGTCCCACTGTTATGTTGTGTTATATTTTGTTATGTTATGTTATGTTATGTCATGTCATAGTATATATTATGTTATGTCAGGTGTCATTGCACTGCCTTGTTTAAAGAAGGCAGTAAGAACCGTGATTTTTTGCTGGGGGAGAACCTAACATAACTGGTCCCAATTGGTTTATTGTTTAAAAAGCCATGTTTTAAGTGCTTTCCTGAACTATAGGAGATTGGTCAGTTCTTTCAATTTGAGAGGGAGAGAGTTCCATAACTTGGTTTTTCAAATAACAAAACGTTTGCCTCCCCAGTGGGATTTACTGAATTTGGACACTACAGCATTCTTTGCGGCCATTGAGCATAAAGGTCTGGTGGAGATATACCAGGAAAGGTTTTGGATTAGATACTCTTGTCCAGTATTGTGAAGTGCCTTAACGGCAATGCACAGAGCATTGAAGGCTATTCTTTTTTATAGGTAACCAGTGTAGCTCGTTATGTGCAAAGGTTGCTGATTGATGTTTATGTAGTCCGAACAAAAGACGTGCTACAGCATTCTGCAGTGTTTGGTCAATATTTTTTGTTGCATATTACTTTACAGGGTGTTGCTTTAGTTTAATTTGGACAGGATCAATGCTGTGACGACTGACTTTTGAAGGTTAATAGGTATATAAGGGAGGCTTTCCTGATTATTTTTAGGATATAGAAGATGGATGAGGCAATTTGATTAACCTGGCTGTCGAAAGTCAGCCTATTGTCGAAAAGGATACGTAGGTTCCTTACTTTTTCAACTGGAGTTGGCACAACACCCATATCTTGGGGCCACCAACTAGGGCACCAAAAGGATGTATTGTTTCCAAATAGGAGGACTTCGGTCTGTCCTGAATTTAATTTTAAACAATTGTTGTTCATCTAGTTATGACATTTAGTGGCCATGTGGTCTGGGTTGCCTGAGATCGAGACCACAATTTGGGTATTGTCAGCATATGATATCACTGAGAACGTGGACATTTTTATCAGTTTAGCTAGTGGTGTAATATGTAAGTTAAAAAGAGAAGGGCTGATGAGAGAGTGGTACACTTCATTGAAGGGTAAAGGAGTTTGATAGAATGTCATCTAGTCCTACATATTGTTCTTCTTCTGACAAGAATGATGTTAAGAGGCCGAGGGCTGTTCCTCTGATTCACAGTAAGTAAAGGCGGTCAATAAAGATGTTGTGGTTGACCCTGTTAAATGCCGCTGAGAGGTCTAACAGGATTAGGGTAGCGTTTTCTCCTCTATCAATGGAGGTTCTTATATTCTCAGATGCAACAATTAAAGCAGACTCTGTGCTGTGTTGGCTTCTAAAGCCAAATTGAGTAGCATCTAGAAGGTAAGTTGCATCAATGAAGACTGTCAACTTCTTGGTTCATGGCCTTGTCTATGATTTTAGCTGGGAATGGCAAACAGGATATAGGTTGATAGTTACTCGGGTCTGTTAATGGGAGATCAGTTTTCTTTATTAGGGGTAAGATGGATGATTTTTTCCAGGCTTTTAGGAAATAACCTGTGTTAAACATATCATTGAAGATATTCATTAGATAGGCTGGGATTATTTCAGGTTCTTGTTGAAGGATTTTCAGAGAACAGGGGTCATTAGGGGACCCAGACTTCATGGATTTGGATAGTTTAAGTATCTGATTAGTTGTAAGAGGTGAGAAGGAGGTCAGAGATTCTGAGTTAGTAAAAGGACATATAAATAACTCCAGATGAGCTAGATGATGGCGTAGAAATAGTTGTAAAAGCTGCATAGAAATCTTCCACTTCAGTATGGAAGAAGGTGGCAAGTGTGTTACAAAAGGACTGACCGGAGTTGGTGTTTTTATTCTCAGAGGTGTTGGAGAGGGATTTCACTGTTTTGAAGAGCTCTTTAATGTAGTCTTTAGCGAATTAGATTTTATGAGTAAAGAAAGATGATTTTTCTTTGAAAATCATGTTTTTGTATTCTTTTAGGGATTTTTTGTTTATATCTTTATCTTCTGTATTAAAGTGTTGTCTCCATCTGTGTTCTAATTTACAACACAATTGTTTTTGTGTAATGAGCATGTTCGATTACCTGGGTTCCGCAGGCTTCAGCCTATGGTTTGACAGGAGCTGTCAAAATCTCCTGCAAGAGTACGACAGGACCACAGGCCCTGCCTCCTACTGCCACTGGATTCAAGCTAGCCTGGCTGATGAGGGCTGTTAGCCCGAAACCGGACCCAGGATGCTTGTTTCCGGTCCAGAGAAGATATGGCTTGGCAGTTCGGTCTGGACTGTTCCCATGAGGCACAGGGTCAAGACTGATTTGCATATAGCTGTGTCTGAACTGGGGTGGCAAAGTGAGCTAAAGAACGATGATGGATTCAACCCAGAACTGTGACTGGGGGTGAGTGTCTGAAAAGTTTCGGCGCTCCGTCCATCATCTCCTTATGTTTGCTTTGTTCGCCCTAAGTTGGCAGGGTATGCCCAGACGTGGGTCCCTTGCTCACTTTGCCACTGGATTCAAGCTATCCTGGCTGATGAGGGCTGTTAGCCCGAAACCGGTCCCAGGATGCCTGTTTCTGGTCCAGAGAAGACATGGCTTGGCAGTTCGGTCTGGACTGTTCCCATGAGGCACAGGGTCAAGACTGATTTGCATATAGCTGTGTCTGTACTGGGGTGGCAAAGTGAGCTAAAGAACAATGATGGATTCAACCCAGATCTGTGACTGGGGGTGAGTGTCTGAAAAGTTTTGGCACTCCGTCCATCATCTCCTTATGTTTACTTTGTTCGCCCTAAGTTGGCAGGGTATGCCCAGACGTGGGTCCCTTGCTCACTTTGCCACTGGATTCAAGCTAGCCTGGCTGATGAGGGCTGTTAGCCCGAAACCAGTCCCAGGATGGTTGTTTCCGGTCCAGAGAAGACATGGCTTGGCAGTTCGGTCTGGACTGTTCCCATGAGGCACAGGGTCAAGACTGATTTGCATATAGCTGTGTCTGAACTGGGGTGGCAAAGTGAGCTAAAGAACGATGATGGATTCAACCCAGAACTGTGACTGGGGGTGAGTGTCTGAAAAGATTCGGCGCTCCGTCCATCATCTCCTTGTGTTTGCTTTGTTCGCCCTAAGTTTGCAGGGTATGCCCAGACGTGGGACCCTTGCTCACTTTGCCACTGGATTCAAGCTAGCCTGGCTGATGAGGGCTGTTAGCCCGAAACCGGTCCCATGATGCTTGTTTCCGGTCCAGAGAAGACATGGCTTGGCAGTTCAGTCTGGACTGTTCCCATGAGGCACAGGGTCAAGACTGATTTGCATATAGCTGTGTCTGAACTGGGGTGGCAAAGTGAGCTAAAGAACGATGATGGATTCAACCCAGATCTGTGACTGGGGGTGAGTGTCTGAAAAGGTTTGGCGCTCCATCCATCATCTCCTTGTGTTTGCTTTGTTCGCCCTAAGTTGGCAGGGTATGCCCAGACGTGGGTCCCTTGCTCACTTTGCCACTGGATTCAAGCTAGCCTGGCTGATGAGGGCTGTTAGCACGAAACCGGTCCCAGGATGTTTGTTTCCGGTCCAGAGAAGACATGGCTTGGCAGTTCAGTCTGGACTGTTCCCATGTGGCACAGGGTCAAGACTGATTTGCATATAGCTGTGTCTGAACTGGGGTGGCAAAGTGAGCTAAAGAACGATGATGGATTGAACCCAGATCTGTGACTGGGGTGAGTGTCTGAAAAGTTTTGGCGCTCCGTCCATCATCTCCTTGTGTTTACTCCTTATAAACTAACATAACTATTAAAGCCATCAACCAAAATACTTACTAACTCGCAAGATTTATCCTTAAATCCACCAATTTTAGCTTCAATAGTAAACACTATCTACAGGTAAAAGGGACTTCCATGGGCAGTTGGATGGCTCAATCCTATGGGAATATCTTCATGGGCAAGGTAGAGGGCCATATACATGCTATTTCTAGCATCAAACCATCCAGATGGACTGGACATCACAGACAATAGCACCTGATTACTGCATATCACAAGAGATCTGAGGGCTGCATTGAGTCAACACTCTAAATGGAAAAAACATAACACAATACATCAATCTGAACCGACATAGGGCTGATAATACAACAGATACCACAATGAGTCGAGCGCTTCGAGAATGGCATTTGACCAATGGTGGTGGCACCTAGCGGAGCTGTTTGGAGGCTGTATGACCAGTGGAGTGAGGCAGAAACCTCTTGTCTATAGGCAGGATTCACAGCGAGGAGCTCCCGACATGCTCCGCCGCTGAGCTTTGTGCATATGCGAATGGCATTTGACCCGTGGTGGTGGTGCTGAACGGAGGTGTTTGGTGGGCGTGTGACCAGGGGAGTGAGGTGGCAGAGTTCTGGGTAGCAATGGGAGAATGTCAGCGACAAGCTTGCGATGAGCTAGTGACGGATTGAAGTTAGAAACCAGAGCGGAGATATTCTTTGCACAAAGCTCCATTCAGAGAGTTGAGCTGCTTCCAGTGACCCCCACGGTGAGGTGTCACTGCCTCTATGCCATTGTTTTCATTTTTTCTTTTCACCCTTGACTGGTGTGAAGTGGAGAAGCAATAAGAAACAGGCCAGCCGTTTCTCATTTTTTCAGTGCAGGAGTAGCTACTAGAAATCAGCTGAACTTCAAAACTTTTGTACCTACAACAACATTTTTGGACTTTGCTTAGCAAATCTCCATGCGTGTAGCAGTCAACAGAGGTTGAGCTCTCAGGAGGGGTTCATAGGCGCCTCTTCTTAGGGCAGTGGCTCCCTGAGGATTGTGCAAGCAGCCCATTTAGAGGTGGGTTATGCTTGTGGCCCTTAGGGGTGCATCTGCATGCTCCCTCATACTCCTAGAAGACGTGTGGTAAAATTCTAATAATCAGGAGAAGCTGTATCTCACATAGTGGCTACTAGGCGACTGGGGGACAATACACTATGGTCAACAAGTAGCACGCAGTGGCATTACAATGTAAGGCAACCTTGCTCCATTGAAATGCTATTCTCTTCAGGACTCACTAGCCACCATTGCATATTCGCAAAATCCAGCAAAGGTCTTAAACATCGATTCGCAACTGCTCATCCAGGTAGGAGTGCACTTGAATCAGAGTCAATGACTACGATTACTGGGTTATCCCATTCAGCTACTAAATACACCCTATCTGAGCCCATGGCTTCTAGTCAGTCTTTAGAAATTGCAGCAGGCGGCAGTGTTATGGATGAATTGCTCCAAGATACTGGGGGATGTACAACTCACCCACTGGTGCAATAGCAATTGTAACCACTTTGCTACAAGCTACAGCCACCACAATATCATTACAACAGGAGGAACAGCCTCAGTGGCCTCTGCAGAAAGGGTCAGGGTGTGATTCAGTATGTAATACATAAGTCTCCTAAAGTTACATACCCAATCTTTGTTCACTCCTCGCATCCTCCCAGGTCACCTCCGGTTGCTCTTTCTACTGTCTAAGGACACTCAAACTTCCAATACCTCATCTTGCAATCAGGTGCTGCCATTGCAGGCATTGATCATCCAGTAGAGGTCCTCGATCATGATTTGGGCAGGCTGCAGAATAGTGAGCCCTCCGACAAGATGGAAGTTAATGATGGGTTGAAATCCAAACTTGAAGAAATGGAAAACAGAGCTCATTTTTCCAATTTGCACTTTGTGGGTTTACCAGAAGACCAGAAGAAGGATCAGAACATGGGCAAGTTTATTATGGATTTGATCAAATCATAGGTATTACCAGAATCTTCGGCTCCAATTGAGAATCTTACTATCATGTGGGCCCATCGTGTTCCTGGCCATCTTCCTGCTAATTCAAATTAGCCTAGAAAGATTCTTGTGCACTTTGGAGACTATTAAAATAAAGAGCAAATCTTTAACAGAGCATTACAGAGCAAGTCTTTCCAAATGATATATAATTTTTCCTTTTGCATTTTTGGCACTATGTCACTATCAACTGCCAATCGGCAAAAGGAATTTACAATATATGGTCAATTCAGTCAAGCAGTTTGGGGTACAGGCTGGATTGATTCAACAGGCTAAGCTCAAGCTTATCAATGAAAGTCGATTCCATATTTTCTCCACAGTCCTATCTGCTGTGCAGTTTTTGAAGAACCTCAATTTCTCCAAATACCAAGCTCCAAGTTGAACACTATAGGCTTTTTATAAGTGCTACATCCCCTAGTGACTCTGCAATAACTCCACTCTCTAGAGAGGTAATCTAGGCAATGTGTTAACCTTTTCTCTCTCTCTTTTCCCTTTTTTCCATTAGAGATTATTCTTAAAGACCAATATTAGCTGTGCGGCAGTATAGAGGCATTAGTGTTGGACACTGCATTTTGCGTTATCTATTTAGAAACATTTGATTCAGAATCATGTACTTTCTATCCATGCATATTTGTGCCTCTGCTGGCAGTGTAGCTTCATGCACATGTATGTACATGTATGAATATGTGTATAGGATATGTATATTGCTATCTGCATACTCACTCCTTTAGATCAATAATATCACCCAAAAATGATTTATCTTTTTTTTAATTGGCAGGCGCTAGATAAAAGGTTCAGGACGACAGTAGTAGCAGCCTTAAAATTGCAGATAAGTCCTATGTGTGAGTTTCCTGTCCTGTTATAGCTGTGCCTAAAGGCAAAGACAATTGTTAAGTCATAATTTTTTTCAATATTATTTGTAGCCACAAGGTCTAGATGATGAATCTGTCATTTACCTATTCAATACTAGAGAAAGGTGGTAGGGCGAGAGAGTAGAAAATCTCTTTGTAGCCATGGTCAGATGCCATTACCCGTGTAAGGAGCTCTGCGTGCTCTGCTGAGGCACCTGTTTCAGGGGGGAGGGGCCAAGGGGTTGAATGGGTGGGCTTTCTGGGGAGAATGGTGGGGGAGCTACAATGGACCCTGATCTCAAGGTGTAGGTGTTTGGGGATGGGTGGGGAGTCCTGGGGAAGACCAGCAGGTTGGAGGGCACTGGGTGGGTGAGGGTTTTTTAAGTAAGCTAAAGAAAAGTAGAAAAGTGCAGATTATTAGTATGCTAGTGCAGCTTTGTTTATGCCATGGAAGAATTCAAGAGGGTGGACCATTAAGAGTCGAGGCCACCAGTATACAGAGTCTAGTTAGGATTTTCCTCAGGCAGATAAGGTAATTATGAATACAAGAATTATAAGGGCTGCCACCCTGTAACATTGGTGAAACCGATAACAAGGTTAAATGCAGATCTTTATTGTCATGGTTAAAATCATCTAAAGTGCAGGTTATATTCTTTCAGGAGATCCACTTTAAATCCGCTGCATCTCAACCAGGGATGCAGGCTATATTTTGCATTCATTTTTTGGGGCATCTAATGCGACAGTTAGAGGAGTGGATGTATTGATTTCTAGGGAGCTCCAGTGTGATGTTTAGCAGGTGATACGGGATCCCAGGGCGAGATGTATTTGTGTAAGTGTCACAATTCACCAGCAGCTGATGCATTTTATAAGCTATCATGGCTTTATTGAAGATGATACTTCTGCCGTTGCAGAAAATTGCAATCATGCTATGCAATTAAGGAGACTAGTTTTTCTAGGTGGGGATTTCAATATCATTCAAAAGGTAAGTCCTGACTGTTCCCAAAGAAACAAACAGTAAAACAAGCCTTGATCATCTCAACTTTTGCAAAAGTTAAAATATGATCTTGCATTGATAGATCCATGGCGGGCTGACCACCCTCAGGGGAAAGCATATACCTGTTTTTCTAAGTGGTTCAATTCGGCTTCTAGGATTGATTTCTTCTAGTATCCCATCACTGGAGCAGAGGTAAGGAGGATATACTAGCTAATGCCTTCTCTGACTATTCAACCCCCTCTATCGATCTGCTGGTCGAGGATCCTGGCCCCAATTTGCCAAGATGGTGTTTCAACAGGTCCTTGTTAACTAACAAGATCTGGGTCGCAGATATGCATTTCGCAGTAGAGGAATCCTTGATGAGGAATATCAGCACTGCTTCCTTTTTGATTTGGGGTGCATTGACAGCCTTTATTCGAGGTGAAGCAATTTCTTTTAAAGAACGAGACAAAAGAAAAGTAAAGTGCTAGCTATACAGTTACAATCCGAATTACACCTGCTACTGTTGCTTATACTGTATCCAACACACTGATAGCCAAATTGAAATTATTACAAGCACGACAAACCTTAAAGAACCACTGGCCATTGAAATAGTGAATCCAAATGTATGCTTTCAGAGAAGCTGCGAAAAAAGTGAGCATGTGAGGTGGTGTTTAGTATGGTCAGTAAAGAAAACAAGGAATAATGACATGATTAAATCGATCTTCAATGCAACTGGAAATAAAGTGGTCACTCAGCCATATTCAGTAGAAGAGGTGTTCCTTAAACATTATGCAGAACTTTATACAATAGTGGAAAACCCTACAGCTGAAAGTATTAATAATTATCTGCAAATTATCCAGCTGCCAGTTTTAGCAGATGACTTACAAGCTGTAGCAGGAGAACCTATTATACTATCTGTGGTGTAAGATGCAATAAAAACATCTCCCAATCCGAAGGCCTGTGGGAGTGACGGTCTAACCGTAGAAGAATTTAAGCCAGTATATAAGATATTTAAGAACCAAGTGAGTACATTTCTGGTCATTCTTTTTAATGAAATATTAGAAGATAGTGATCCACTTAGCTCTTTCACTGAAGCTGTCATCATAAGCTTTTTGAAAAAGGATAAGCCTCCCAAGAGCCCGGGCTCATATTGTCCAATCAAACTTGCTAAATAGCGATTATAAAATATTTGTAAAAATAATCACAAGCATACTGTTTTCATCCGCACAAAACTTGGTCCACCCAGACCAAAATGGTTTCCTTCCAACGAGATTGAGCTCTATCAACACTAAGGGGCTTATTTACAAGCCCCTTGCGCCACCCTACGTCACTTTTCCCATGTTAAAAATGACGCAAAAGTGTTGCAAGGGCCTCGTAAATCTGCCCCTAACTATTTAGTACACACCATCGACTATTATTCAGTCAGTAGTACTAAGGCAGCTATTATGAAAGCCTTTGGTTTGGTTCAGTGTGAGGTTTTGTTGGCTAAATTGACAACATTTAGTTTCCTATTGAAACTGGTTAATTTGCTGCAGAACTTGTATTTAAAAGTCCATGCGAAAATTGTAATCAATTCCAGAGCAGGGTACATTATGATTAAGAGGAGGGCAAGACAGGGGTGTCCGATGTCACCTATACTTTTCGCATTATCTATTGAGCCCTTGACCAGTGCACTGAGGCAAGATCCCTGAATTGTGGGCTCCAGTATAAGCAGCAAAATTGTACTCTTCGCTGATGATATGTTATTGTACCTGGCTGCAGACGAGAAAAATATTCAAAATACGTTTGCCAGCATCGAGGATTTCAGGTGCATAGGAGGATGCAAAAATAATCGTTCCAAGTCTGAAGCCCTGCTATTTAATAGTCCTCCTTCAGTCCTTCCGCTTGAAAGGAAGGCTCATTTTTCCTATGCTTATCCCATTAGATTCTTGGGGATCCATGTTGCAACTAGTTTTCTTGACCTATTTTGTTTAAATTACATCACCACTCTGATTAAATTACGTGGATTACTTCGTCGATGGTAGTCATTGGCCCTTACTATTATAGGTCAGACCGTACTACTTCCCCTGTTTATATTTATTTTATCGGATGTTTTGATATAAGTTCATCAATCATTTTTCAATGAAGTTGATCAAATGACGCGTCATTTTCTATGGCAGGGTAAAAACTCTCGTACCAATTTGAAGACACTATTGCTCGACGTAGAAGATGGAGATCTGACACTTCTGTGGGTTAAAATGTATTACCAGGCCGCTTTCTTGGATTGATTTGTTCATGCTACAATCATCAATGCTCATCCTAACCAATCTTACTTCGAAATAATGCTAAGAGAGGCATATGTTAAGTTCACTACTTTTCTAAAGATATATATAGCTTGCCAAAACGAACTAGGCATAAGACACTCCGCGTATTGGCTTATAGGCATGACAAAATATGGCACGCGTTTCATATTCCTAGGTATGATTTATCTGTATGCTTAAGAGATTGTCGTGAATTAGGTCTACAGTTAAAGGCATCTGCTATAGTGGATTGGGAAAGGGCAGGGTGTCATAAGCTTGAAGACTTTACTTTAGCAGTAGTATCATAGCAACAGCAAGTAAATAACCATCTCGCAATTCCTCCCAAGTTGTTGTTTACCTATTTACAAATTAGACATTTTCTGTCAGAGAGCAGACAGGTATTTGGCAAACTTACCGAGAATATTAGCAAAGCCTACTTTGTCACTTGTCTTAATGGTATGGGCAATTGTTATCGTCTATTGCACCAGTAATTACGAGACAAAGTGGTACTCCCTTTTCTAGATACTATTGCTGCTTCTATGAATTGCAAGATCGATTGCCTTATCTGGGCATTGTATAACAATATCTCCCAAAAAGTGCCTTTTTTCCTGTAAGTGAATGATATAATATACTCCATATCGAATCCATAAGATGTATTCTGTTCCCTCAGCAGCATGCTCTCAGCAGCATGTTTTAGATGTGGCATTGCTAAAGGTGATTGGTTGCATATATGTTTTACATGTCTGTGTCTTTATTATTTTTGGGATAAAATATTTCAATTTATTAGCCAAAATCTTCAATTGACCCTATGGCTAGATCCTTTCGGGGCTCTGTTCGGAATGATTCCCCAATTAGGCATAGCACTGTATGGCAACAGAAATTTGTGTTCATCCCCTCGTTGATTGCCAAGTCACTAATCCTACAAAAATGGAGATCGATTGAGATGCCTACCTTTAGTCAATGGCTAAAAAAGATCAAATTGGTGAAGCAGTCAGAGAGCAGCAGGCAGCAGGGCAACAAACAGAAAAGCAGGCCTTCCAGATCAGCAGCACCACAGTTGAGTTTTAAGCAGCACAGCAGTTCTTCTGGCAGAGCTTCAGTTACAAGTCCAATAGTATCTGATTTGAGGGGGCCAGAGACCCAGTACTTATAGCCAGAAGAGCCTTTAAAGTGGGGATACCTTTAAAGAGTGGTATTTGAAGTGTACAAGTATCCTTTCAACCTAGTCCTGTCTGCCAGGCTATCTGTGGGGGGTAATCAGCCCTTTGTGAGGGGTCAGGCTACTACCTTTTGAAGTGTAAGTATCAGCCCCATTCTCCCTTCCTGCCCAGGAAGGCCAGTATGTATGAAGATGGATAATCAGCCACACCTAGCCTTCCTGTGTTTGTGGCTGTCTGGAGGGAATGCACAAAGTTTACCTGTCACCCAGCCCAAACATCTATTGAACACAGGCTGCAAAGCAAACAGAGCAGTGAGAGCAGAGAAATGCCCAGTTTCTAAAAGTGGCATTTCTAAAATAGTAATGTTAAATCCAACTTTACCAGTAAAGAGGGTTTATCATTACCATTCCAAAGATATAAACATCAACTGGCTACTCCTCCCTGACCAGGAATTACAGCTTAAAAAGTGTATTAAGGAATCCCCAATGTTTAACCTATGAGAGGGGTAGGCCTCACAGTAGTGAGAAACAGATTTAGCTATTTGACACTACCAGGACATGAAAAACATAAAAGTACATGACCTACCTTTACTTACACAGTACCCTGCCCTTAGGGCTGCCTAGGGCCAACCTTAGGTGTAGCTTATGTGTAAGAAATGGGGAGTTCAAGGCTTGGCAAGTAGTATTAAATGCTAGGTCGAAGTGGCAGTAAACTGCACGCACAGGCATTGCACTGGCAGGCCTGAGGCAGATATAAAAAACTGGTTTTGTGGGTGGTACAATCAATGCTGCATTTAGCTTACAGGCCCTTGGTATATGGTATACCCCTTTGCAAGGGTACAGGTAAAGTAAGTATGCTAATCATGTATTCACCAATTACACACATGTTTTAGGAAATAAGCACATGCACTTTAGCACTGGTCAGCAGTGGCAAAGTGCTCAGTGTCCTAAGGACAACAGAAATATTCAGCAAAACGTGGACAGAAAGATCAAAAGGTTTGGGGAAGACCGCCATAAGGATGACAGATCTAACAATGTTATTTATTGAATAAATGTATTTTTGTAATTTTGCAATAGGGTTAAGTCCAAAGATCATATTTTAACTCTGATTAATGTATGTAATAGATTTTCCCACAATAATAATAAAATCAAAGAACACGCAATGAATTAGGCCATCCTAAGCTAATAAGGGTCATGTTAAAACATTTTTCCTTTACCTCCCAATCCCCTAAATAGGTACCAACCCAACAGAATCCTAATCTTTTTGTTCTTCCTCCAAACGCTTATAATAATAGCAGTACTGCCATTCGTTCCCTGTTCTTTATATATCCTGAGTTATTAAGCACTATAAAAAACATGTCTGTACCCTCGTATTGCAATTGTTCCATAGAGAAGAATTTTCTCCTAAAATATTACATACATAGTAACAATATTTCATAGCAATCCCCAATTATCCCTAATTATTGCACATTCTAAAGTGCTACACATCATAAAGTGCCTGTGTTCCCTTAAAGTTTAATTATTCTGGAAAAAGTAGATTCCTTCCAAAATGCGTCAAGCATGGTGACTGTACTTAATTTCAGTCCCCGATTATTAGCTATTCTGAGGTACTATTCGTCAAAAAAAGTGCAGGTGCTCCTTTAAAGTACCAATGCGATGAATTAAAAAAACAGCTGTACCAGAGACCTGGTCCTACTCCTTCCAGACCAGTTTCCTCAATTTTCCATAATATTGTAAAGAGCAATTCATTCTAACATGAAACCAAGCTTCCCGCTCGCTATCATTCTCTATTTTTCCCTCCTATTCTGCTAACTTAGGCATTGTGGGGGATTTCCATTAAGTTTAGATCAGACAACTGGCCACTAACAATGCAATAAATATAAAATGTTCTCTATCATTTTGCCTTGTCATCTCCCCATCCCAAATGCCCAAAAGTGACGTTCTCGGGGAAGGGTAGATATCCCATTCAGTTATCCTACCTACTGCCTGGAACACACCCCTTCAAAATGTGTCCAAATGTCCACAGGTCCAAAACATATGCAACCAATCCCCTATCTGAACGCATTTCGGGCAGTTCCTAGAAGTGCCAGGAAACATCCTATTTACTAATTGTGGAGTCTGATACAGCATCCATCCATTGAAGAAAGACTCTAGGAGTCAAGTACCTAAGATCGAAGTATCTTTCCCAATGTATCTCATTTAATTTTATCCCTGTATAGTTTTCCCATTTTGATCTTATCTTCTGAACAATGTCATTCGATCCCTGATGCAATTCCTTGTACCAGTAACTAAAAGTAAGATTAACTATATCATCCCGGAGCAGTTGTCTAACCCTATTTCTGAAAGAATCAATATCTTCCCCAGACAAATTGCTAAGGATGGCCATTATTTGGGTGTACATAAAAAAAATGAAAATGCATATGAACTATCTTTCCCAGAAAAAGGGTCTGAAGAGATTTGTGCCTGGTCCCTTAAAAAATCCCCTGCCTTAGTGATAGATAAATTGCCTATTTACCTATTGTTTCTTCCCTCAAAGCAGAAGAAAGGGTTTTTATAATAAGGCAATGGAGTTTCTGCGTTAATGTGGAGGATTTCATATCTAATAAACACTTTATTTTTGCACAGCACCATAAGATGTAAGAGCTTATACTTAACTTTTTGTGGTAATTTGGAAATCTATGGTCATGAACCCCCAAATTCTTCAACATAAGTAGAAGAATAGAATTAGCAAAACTAGAGGAGGACATTGAGAAACAGCATAATTGTAGGATAGTTGATGCAGTTTCTGGAAATCGTACAGTCCCAACCCCTACCCCCCCTTAGTTAGCTGTAGCACTTTTAGCTTCATTCATGGGCATTTCTGAGTCCATAAAAAGATGAGATAGCTTGTTCCAGTTTTTTTTTTTTTTAAAGAAACCTCCAGCTTACAGGGAATGGATGAAATTAGAAAGAGAAACAGCGGTTAAACTGACATTTTAATCAGGGCTGACCAGCAATAATATCTCAAATAGATTGAAAACCTTTCTCATCAAGGGATTGAAATTATTATAAAAAACTTCTTCTAGCTCCTCTGAAAAAAAAACATCCAAATACCTTTTTAGGCCTTGTTAGAAATGGGGGTCTCTAGTTGGCAGGTTGTTACCCTGTCCAAGTAGGGACTCTTCTTCCTAGTCAGGATAAGGGATTTACACTCCAAAAATAACCCCTGCTTACCTCCTTGGTAGCTTGGCACGAGCAGTCAGGCTTATCTCAGAGGCAGTGTGTGAAGCATTTGCACATAACCAACAGTAATACAGTGAAAACACTACAAAAGGACACCACACCAGTTTTAGAAAAATAACCAATATTTTATGTGTGCAAACAAGACCAAAAATTATAAAAATCCACCATACAGTTCTCAGAAATATCAATAATCAAAAATAGACTCAAAATACAGTCCCTTGAAGTCAATAGGTCCATCTGGCACTATTACCGCATCATGAACAATAAATCCAAACAGTTCTGGTTGACCGCGGCGCCGCGGGCCAGCTATGGTGATGGGGAGACCTGCAAAATAGTACCTTTAGAAATGCAGGGTGTCGGCGACCTCTCATTGAGCTCCAAAGAGCCGGCGTCAGCAGGCGTTGGTTCCGGAGTTCGGTGCAGGAGTCATTGGGCCCTCGAAGTCACACGTGTTGCAGATCGAACGCCTCACAGTTGAAGTCGGGAGCGCTGGTGTCGGCAGGCGTCGAGGCTGCGGTGCGAAGTGCAGCAGGGCAGCGTGGGGTGCCCTCAGGTCGCGGCTCAGTGACAGTTGTCCAGCGGTGTGGGTGAGACCAGGGTCGCAGTGCGAAGTGATGCGTTGCTTGTCGCGGTGCTGGCAGCGACATCGTTGTTGCGGGAGCACTGTGGTCGGCAGCTGGACCGGAGTGGAAGGTGCCAGCGTCGGTAGGCCAAGGCTGCGATGCAGGATGAGGGCAATGCGTAGTGTCACTTATGAGCAAGCAGCGGCGCCGATGTCAGCGTTGAGCAGCATCGTCTGGGATACCAGGGTGGCTGTGTGAAGCGAGGCAAAACGAAGTGTTGTGCCCACAGGTCAAGGTGCAAGCAGCATCTCGGTGGCGGCATCGTACGACGTCATCAGTGAGACCAGGTTTGCAGTGCGAAGTGCAGCAGTGACCTCTGCTGTGCCTTCAGGACATGGAGCCGGCAGCAGCGTCAGTGACGGCATTGGATTGCTTTATCTTCTGCTGCAGCACAAAAAACACAGTTCCCAGTGCTGGTAGCAGATGAACTTAAAGTCTTTGCTGACCTGGGACTTCATGAACAGGGGGCAAGCGCTACCTCAAGCACTTGGAGAAACTCAACAAAGAAGTTGCAGAAAGTTCAGTCCAGTCCTTTCTCCGTGCTTAGTCCAAACCAGTTTTGTCCTCTCTGGCCCAGCTTCCTGTCAGGAGGTGGAGAAAGCATTGTGTAAGGCAGACGAGGCCTAGTCAGGTGCAAGGAAATCTCCTCCCACTACTCTAAATGCAGCCTAGGTCTATTCAGCACAGCCCTGACTTATCCAGTAAAGGCAGAACACACCTTAACCCCCCTAGTGGCTGTTTACTGTGAATGCACATCCCCAGCCCCTGTCACTCCAAAACCAGACATTCAATACACAACCCAGCAGAGGCACACAGGATGGTTAAGCAAGAAAATGCCTACTTTCTAAAAGTGCAAAAAGAACAATTGATGGACAGAATGCTGATCAATGTCAAACATTCACCCCAGTACAGAGATCTGGGCCTAAATCCATTGTTTTTTTGCTCCCCATGCCATTCCAGTTTAGACCCAGCCATATGCAAATCAGTCTTGACCCTGTTCCCCAATGGAACAGGCCAGCCTGAACTGCCAGGCCAGGTCCTCCCTGGGCCGGAAACAAGCATCCTGGGACCGGTTTCAGGGCATCACCCCTCATCAGCCAGTCTAGCTTGACTCCAGTGGCATGGAGAGCATGGGACCCACGTCTGGGCATACCCGTCCCACTCGGAGTGATAAATGAAAAAAGAACAATTGATGGAGAGAATGCTGATCAATGTCAAACATTCACCCCAGTACAGAGATCTGGGCCTAAATCCATTGGTTTTTTTTGCTCCCCTTGCCATTTCAATTTAGACCTAGCCATATGCAAATCAGTCGTGACCCTGTCCCATGGGAACAGTCCAGCGCAAACTGCCAGGCC
This sequence comes from Calotriton arnoldi, assembly GCA_963921515.1. NCBI lineage: Eukaryota > Metazoa > Chordata > Amphibia > Caudata > Salamandridae > Calotriton > Calotriton arnoldi. The sequence continues at coordinate 572,219 of CAWUFW010000337.1, forward strand.
AGGTCCTCCCTGGACCGGAAACAAGCATTCTGGGACCGTTTTTGGAAGTTTATGTACAGCTTGTTAGCTGGAGAGTATTGTTAGGTTGAAGGTATAATAACCCTTTAAAATATTTTTCCAATGGATACATTAAAAACATTTGGTAGCTCAGAGGATCAATTTAACAAAATTATAAATGGTACCTCTAAAACTATCAGTACAATTTCTTTGTCTAAAAATGATAATGAGAAATGGAAGAATCTCTGGAATTTAAAGACAAAAATGATCTTTACTGAGTTGCATTCTGACTTCCTTATAGAATATTGTAAAAAGGGTATCATCCCAAAGGGATTACAAGTAAGAAATGAGCCAGGATTATTTGTGAAAAATGAGAAGTTTATAGAGAATTGGACACTGATTCCAAAAACATGCAGCCATGACTGGTTGCTTTTAATAATAGAAACGGCACAGGGAATAAAAGTAATAGAATATAAACGCAATGTTGGAAGAATAACAAGAAGATTTAATTGAATACAAAGAATATTTAGTTAATAAAAAACAATTAAACTAAGAAAGGATTTAATAACTATAATGTAGTATTGGTGTACCCTTACATTAGAAAGGATTATTATGAACAACCATTATATGAGGTGACAAACCCTAGGAATAGGCACCAAAATAGAAACCGAGGCCCAAAAAAAAATGTTTCATTCTCTGATACTTCATATACTAGTTTAGACTCAGAAACAGAAAAAATTGAAGGAAGGAGACAAAATAAGGAAAATAGAGAGGAAACAGCAAGTCCCAGTAGAGGAAATTCCCAATTTTTAGACCAGTACCCAAGGAAACACACACATAACTTTCGAACAAGGGGGAGTGGAAGAGGACCATATCAACATCAATATGTAGGTCAGAGGAGACTGTATATGAGGACAAGGTGCCAGAGAGAATGGGAGTAGAAAACAGGAAGGCACCAATAATCAATCTGTCATCAAGGGATTTAAGTAGGGAAGAAACACTAGCATTAGAGAAAGAATTAGGCTTTTCATGGACAGCAACTGTTAATAAATATGAACTGGAAATTGACATGAGGGATTTGTTTAGAAACATCAGAATAAAAAAAATTCTTTGAGGACAAGGAATTCAAACCCAAACAAAATCTCTAAGGGTTAAAACCTCCCTCCATTTGGACTCCTCCTAGACAAACGATTGGGAAAGAAGTGGATACTTTTGAAAAGGTGATAGAGAAAGGTGTAGAGGATCTTTTAGGTAAGAAAAATTGGGTGAATATCAATCGACCCCATGGACAACGTGCAGCGCTTAAACAATTAGAGGAATGCCAAAATATTACCATCAAGCCAGGTGACAAGGAGGGGAGCATATTGATCATGGACACTGTTGATTATAACAGATGCATGCGGTCCCTTCTAGATGAGAAATCCCACTGTTGAAGATCCAGTAGGGAGGAATGGAACAATCTGGCAACCCAAGTGGGCAGCGTTTTAAGATTAGCGAAAGAGGATGGTATCTTATGCCAAGATGAGTATAACTTCCTCCACAACGAACATCCTATTATACCTGCATTATGTGGTCTTCCTAAGGTCCATAAGAACCTAGAAGACCCACCAATGAGACCTACAGTGTCAAACCTAAACTCCCTCACTGAACCCCTGAGTGAATATGTTGATTGCTTCCTGAGACCGAGAGTCGATCAACAAGCATCCTATATAAAGGATACCACGGATATGATCAGCAAAAGAGAGGGAATTGAATTTGATTCTGACAATGAATGGCTGGTATGTCTTGATATTGAACCCCTATATACAAACATTCAGCAAACTGATGCAGTCAGAATGATCAAGGTGAGGGAGAGGTTTTGTCACCCCATTCTAACTTTATTGTAGAATGTGTTGAGGTCATTCTAACCAAGAATATTTTCCTGTCCAATTAAGAATTTTACTGCCAGGTGAGGGGGACTTTCATGGGTTCAACCTGTGCCCCGAGCCTGGCATGTTTATATGTAGGATCATTTGAAGATAAACACAAATATACCAGTATAGCCCCATTTTTGAGAATGTGGAACATTTGTTAAGATTTATTGACAATGTATTTTTTTCATTTGCGGGGACAAAATGAAGACCTCTGTGCTTTTATTGAGAGGTTAATCCTTGGAGATCCAAATCTCAGACAATGAGTCATCTCGGTGTGATTTCTTGGATATTAGGATTAAAGCTAAAGAGGGGAAATTGGCAGTAGAGTTGTAACGAAACCATCAGATCAAAACACTCTTGTGCATTATTCGAGTAATCATCCCAGTTGCCAAAGGGACAGTGTACCCTTTGGGCAATTTCTCAGATTGAGATGGAATTGCACAGATAGAACTGACTTTGAAAGACTTAGTAAAATATTACAAGATAAATTGATGTGCAGAGGACACCTAAAAGATTAATAAAAAGGGCCTACAAATGTGGCAAGTAGTATAACAGAGAGAGCCTATTCAAATAAAAACAAGACACCAAGAGGCTAACAATAGGATAGTCTGTGTAACTATCTTTTCCAATTTGAGTAACAAAATAAAACATTTAGTGGCATATTCACAAGGACTTATCTCCGATTTATCGCCACCTTAACTCAACAAAAGTGGAGATAGATTTAACACCCCATTCACAAGCGGGTGCAAACAGCACACATCGCCAGTATTCCCGCGACAACTGCCGCAAAATTTATCTCCATGGTGGACACCACCAACTAACCCTAATGAGATGCAGAGTAGGCGTTCCCGTGCAAAAACACACGAAAAAACCACAACACCACTTTCACAACGAACTGCCAGATCTGCGATGCGAACCAAAAACAGGCGATAAGCCGCGCTAGCACCAGGGAATTAACACCTGCCTTTTGCTGGTGTTAAGCTGGACGACTACCTGCAGCATGAAAGGGAGCACAGCCAAGAGCCACATCTGAAGACCCACAGATGCCATGGAGACAATGACCATGCAGCCCGGAGACCCATGAGGGCCACAACACCCACTACCACCACTCCCAGGCCCCCCCCGGACCCGCCCCGGACAAACACATACCGTGCACGACACAAGAGCCACAAAAAGCGCATGACGTCGCACAATGACACAAAGAAATACACGTGTGGTCAGAAGAACGAGAAACAGTCACTCATCATTGAAGTAACAACCAAAAACTTTATTGAATACAACACAAAACAACAATGCGGAAGACTCCTGTTGGGTCCGTCCGGGACAATCATGATGTCACAGCCTGGAAAATAAAGCACAAAATCAGAACGTGTGTCATGCGCACATCAAAGGAGCGAGACACAGAGAAACAGAGAAGGAAAGAAAGGCAGAGAGCGAAAGAGAGAGAAGGAAAGGAAGGGAAGGGACAGGGAGAGAGAGAGAGGGAAAGGAAGGGAGAGGGAGAGAGAGAGAGAGGGAAAGGAAGGGAGAGGGAGAGAGAGAGAGAAGGAAAGGAAGGGAGAGGGAGAGAGAGAGAGAAGGAAAGGGAGGGAGAGGGAGAGAGAGAGAGAGGGAAAGGAAGGGAGTGGGCGAGAGAGAGAGGGAAAGGAAGGGAGAGGGCGAGAGAGAGAGAAGGAAAGGAAGGGAGAGGGAGAGAGAGAAGGAAAGGGAGGGAGAGGGAGAGAGGGAAAGGAAGGGAGAGGGAGAGAGAGAAGGAGGGACACTGCTGCCCCTGCGCACCCAGGCACCACTGCTCACCTGCTGCCACCGGTGTGCCCAACCACGTGCCAGTACACACTGCAAGCCACCAGGTCTGCAATCTGTAAACGAGGCCAGAGTCAATCATGGCAGAGTCCATCTCACTGCACACGGCAACAACGCCTGTCTGTCCTGCGCACACATGCAGCCACACCCTACCCCCTCCCACCGCCCAGTGCTGTCTGCCCGCACTTGCGCACCCAGGCCCCACTGCTCACCTGCCGCCAATGGTGTGTCCACCAGTGGGCACACCATGTGCCCGTGCAAGCTCCAGGCCCCGGTCCCGTCACCATGGCATGGTCCACATCATGCGGACCCGCACCGCGGCCCAGCAGGTCCCACACATGACGCTGAGTCCTGAGGCATAAATGGCAGAGACCACATCAGTTCACACGTCATCATCGCAGGCTGCACACCCGCTCAGCAATTTCGGTGCCACTAACCCTGTGCAACCCGAGTCAGCGCCACGTGGTGGTAGGCCCGTGACAACCGCAAGGCTTCGGGTGCCACTAACCCTGTGCGCAACAAGTCATGGGCCCTTTATGATTGAGAACCGTGGAGCGTCCGTCATCCAGTCACCACCGGCAGAGGGGAATGTGACGTTGTCGGCCCCTTATATTGGCGGGGTCACATGGCCTGTGACATGGATGGGTGTGGTGTGTGTGCAAACCTGCCCTCAGGGAGTGGCCGCGACATGCTGACAACTAGACCAGCGACCTGCAGACCACTAGCCTGTAGACCTGCGACATGTGGTGATGTGGCCCCCCCCCTCGGAGCGTAAGCAGAGTGGTCCGTTATGGCGTACGCCGGACCAGCACTGGGCTTGCAACAACGACTCGGGGGCTCTGGGCGTGGTGCAGTCCATGTCCGGACAAGGAAGTGGCTAATGCGTGTGTCCCTGTTGTGGTGTCTACGGCACCCGCAACGCAATCGGCAATGTAGCACACTGTGACTGGAATCCCACTAGATGAGCAGCATTGCCGGTAGGGGGAATCACTGACCCTACATTCATCCACACATTCATACTTGAATGATGAAAGACATGACACAGCAGTGCGTTCCTGAATGTTTATTGCACATCCAGTGGAGTTCAGCAGCTGGAGCAGTACAGGGCCATGCCAACCCCACTTCACAATATGGGCCCGTGAAGGGCCTGCCAGAGTCCATCGGGGAATGACAAGGACAGAGGATGAGGAAGAGTACAGTCTGCAGTCTGGTCGCCATGTCATTGGTCACCGAACAGGATATGGAAGTCCATGTCGTGGTCCAAGGTGAGTGCCGCAGAGTGCATCGGGGGTCAGTGGGAAGTCATGGGGCCATGTGCGGCACCAAGGAGCAACAGGCCAGGTCGCGGACATGAATGCTAGTACCTCCTTCTGAACTCAAGCCCATCCACGCCATCGTCCTCGGATGTGTGCTCTGCCCCACCTGTGGGTGGTGCTGTTTCGGCTGCTGTACTGTGTGACACTGACACATCAGGGGCCGGAGGTGGATTGCCGGCCGCTCTGTGTGGTAGTGACACATCAGGTGCTGGAGGTGGAATGTCTGCCGCACTGTGGGGCACGGACACACCAGGGGGCGGAGATGTGGATGGTGTGGGGGCAGCAGCATTTATCATCGCCACGCCTTGTGGCAGCAATGCCATGATGAGGACATGCAGGGCCTGGTAGATCCCAGCTACATTCCGCTGATGCGCAGCGGTGGCTGCCATCCTTTCCGCCTCCATCCGCACCATGTCCTCCATGAGCCTCCGCATGCGAGCCATCTCCTGGCAGAGATCGCTGGAGCCACCGAGAGCGGACAGGTGCTCTTGTCTCCGAGTCATGACTCCTGCAATGTCAGCCAGGGCTCGTTGGAGACCATGGAGTGGCGTGTGGGTGTCCATTAGGGACTGGAGGTGGTCCCTAATGGGACTCAGACACCCATGGATGGCGTCGAGTTTGGTAGCCATGAAGTCGAACCTCACCCGCACCTGCTCAGCCATCTCCCTCTGGACCTCCAACACATGGCGCTGGAAGGCCATGGGTTGTTCGGGGGGGTCTTGGGAGACAGCCGGGGTTGGGGGTGCCTCCTGCTGGGTGGTTTGTTGAGTGGGTGGGGTCTCCTCGATGCAGCTGGGCTGCCCTGGTCCTGGAGGTGCTTGGCGGATGAGCTCAATGATGTCTTGGAGGGCTTGGGTGTCGATGCTGGTGGTGTCCTCCTCGTCATCAGTGAAGAGTGGCTGGGACTGCTCTGCAGGTGGTGTTGACGGTGCCCCTGCAATGTGAAGGGGAGATGCTGTGTTACAATGTGTCCACATGTATGTGGCCGCATGGTACATGTTGACATTCAGACAGCATGGCAATGTACATTGTGACAGTTTGTAGATCAGGGCCATGATCCAGAGTGATTGTGGGTGTGCACTGTGCTCTGCTTGATTGTGAATGTGTGCCATTGTGGCCATCTCCCCCCGTCCCCCCAGTACCTGGTGGTTACTCACCCTGTTGCCGTTGTGTTGTGTCCAGTCGAGCAGTGTCCGGTACCCCGACTCCTGCCACAGTCTCCACACTGATGACTGTCGACACCAGCTCCTCCATGTCATCCAGCTCCTGCTGTGGCACTGGGCTCCCACCTCCAGTCTGCGTTGCTGCCTTCTGGTTGGCTGCGAGTTTCTCCTCGGTCTTGCGCTTGATGTCATTCCATCGCCTCTTGACCTCGTCCATTGACCTCTTGTGCTCTCCGACAGCGTTCACCTTGTCCAGGATGGACCGCCATAATCCATTTTTGGTGCCCAATGACACATTGGAGGCGATGAACAGTTGTTGATGGTGTTCTATCACCTCCGTGACCAGGATCCGATTCTCCTGCGGACTGTACTTCATCTTCCTCTTCTTCTTGTCCTTGCCCTTCCCTGTCACCGTGGTCCCGAGCTGATCGTCCGGGGTACTTGTGGGGTTGCGCTCGTCCTCTGCGCCTGCTCCGGCTGCCTCCATGGTGCTTCGGTGTTGGTCATTTTGTGTTTGTGTGTTTTTTCTCCTTTTGTAGTGCTTTTCCCGCCTGCCGTGTGTGTATGGCAGGCCTGGCGCTGCTTATCGCTGATTTCCTCATCGCGAATGGGCTCATCGCACGTTTTTTGGTGTTGGGGTTTGTGTTTTTATCGCCGTCGCGGTGGTTGTATTGCAGACATTGTCCGTGGTTTCAGGTGACTATCGCATGGTACCGCCGTGTTGTGAATTCCACGTTAACACAGGGTTATTTTCCCGTGATCGGCTGCGATGTGTAAAGTTGCGTTAACATTTTTTGGAGATGTTTAGCACACGTTCTTGTGAATATACCCCTTAGTGAATAGGGATTGGACACTTTGACTACAATAGATGGTATACAGTTACAAAAACCAATGTTCGCTTACAAAAGCCATGTAGTTAAGACCTATAGAGAGACAAGATTTACGCAACAACCAAGTATTAGAGATGGAACAAAATTATCGGGGAACTTCCTCCGTGGCATGTGTAACAACTGCACTATGATTATAAAGAGCAATATGGTTGAACTAGTAGGAGTATCCCATGTGATAGATGAAATGGTTAACTGTAGAACCAAAAATGTGGTCTAGGTGACAATACGCCCATGCTCCAAATGGTACATTGGAAAAACCAGTAAAGAAATGAGAATTAAATTACATGAACATAGGTCAGCTATGAGAACAGGGAGGAAAAATGCACCTTTGGTAGAACACTGGTCTGAGTGCAAACATAAGGATAATGAATTTGAATGGTTCATTCTAGAAAAGATAAAGGGGACACTACGAGGAGGAGATCTGGATAAAAAAAGGAAAAAAGAGAAAGGTTTTTATGTCAAAATTTAGCACATATAATTATGATCTTAACAATAGAGAGGAATAGGGGAGAATATTATGTTGATCCGCACTATGATATACGCATGATAAGACTCAATAAATGACCATTCAGCTTGTGACATTAGGGAAAATAAGAAACAGGGAATAGGATTTTTCTGGAGCTGTAGAATGAGTAAGTAATTGACACACTATTTATTTTACAGATATGGAATGAGCAGGGCTATATTGTCCAACACATGTTAAACTGCACTTTATCCTTTCTTCAATTAAAAATTGGAGGCCTGATGAATAACTGCCCAATAAGAAGTCCAGGTAAATAACTCTAGGACACGGGTACTAGGAAGAAAGAAGAAAGGGTCAAATGAATAAAATAATATATATTTTTTTTTAAAAAGACATTGGTAATGTGGGTAAATATTGACTTTATAACAGAATAGTATAAGGATACTGAGTAAATATAACAGTGCCTAACCACAATATGGCCATCATAGAGAGACGCAGTTGAGACACACGCGTGTCGATGATACAGGAAGTAGGATAGGATAAGGAAAGAAAGTAAATATAATAGTGCTTAACCACAATATGGCTTCCATAGACGGATGCAGTTGATATACGCGTGCGTTGCTGACAGGGGAAGCAGGATGTATAAAGAGGTCATGTCGAGGAATGGCAATTAGATAAGTTATCCTGACGATGTGACATGCTGCTTTGCATGGTGAGTAAATGGGTGGGAGTAATTTACCATACTTACAACATATGGTAAATGCTTTAAGAAATAAATGAAGGGAATTTTTGTGGTTATAGAAAACAAACCTCGAAACAGACAGAACATAGGGGCATATCATCAACAACGAGCGATAAATATCGCTAAACACGTCTAGCGCGTTTTACATTATCGCCGTATATCGCCGGATCACATCGCCATGTTAGCGGCGTATTTGCAACGATTTGCTAACAGGCGATGTGAAATCCGGTGATATACGGCGATTGTCATCAATATCGCATGAAAACCAGCGATGTTAGAACAGCGCTGAAGAAAATGTTGTAAATAGGGAGAAGTGGATGTAACCAAACAATCCACCTCCCATTATGTACATGGCTAAGTCGAGAATTTAGCAGACGTTAGTATTAGGCGATATTCGCGGTTAGCGCAGATTTTTTCATCGATACGCTTTTTCTGGGACGGCTCGTAAATACGTCGATGTACGGTTGGCGATCATGTTCCTGTTGTTTCCTGAAAGGAACGCCTACTTTGCATCTCATTAGCAATGCAAAGCTAGGCGTTTGAAAAATGGCTGCTAACATACGCTAATGCATGTTAGCGCTGCCTTGTAAATAGGGCGATGTAATTTTCGCCGCTTTTTTGGCTTTTAAAGCCAAAAAAGCGGCGAAATGGCCCTTGATAATATGCCCCATAGTTCGAAAACGTCTGTGAGCTTTATATCCCAACAAAGCATCGAGGGGAGTGTAAGGAGTAAGGGATTCCCTGAGACAATATGGCTTAAGGAATTTAAAATGATGTGTTCGGTGCACATGCTCAAATGGAATTAGTGTAACAGTTGTTAATGAAAAGGACTAATCGTAATGTAGAGTGTGCATGGCTGGGGGCATTCTGGGGGTTAATATCATATAAAGAATAGCTCTAGGGAACGTATATTTAACCAGTATGGTAGAAGTGAGATTCATTGCGGTTGATAATATACGTGGGGGGGAATAACAAGATTTGAATTGAAAGAGGAGGTCCCATAATGAAGAGTGAGAGTATGGGACAACCCAAATAAGAGATGTTGCACTTGTTAGTTATACTGCGGCCCAGACAAAGGCTGATATGCACTTGAAAAGAATGAAAATAAAGGGCCAGGATTACTAAATGGGAACTTTGTAGGGCAACTGTGAACCCTTAAATATGAAAAAATAAAAGACCATGGGAGAATATGAATATAATCCCAATAATTGAAAGTATTTGACTGGTGGGGAGGCCATATAAAGTTACAAGCAAAAACTGTAGAACAATAAATGCTATAATTTACGTTTTAACAAGAATATATTTTAAACCTAGAGACTTATTTATTTATTTACTTATTTATATATTTTTAACCTAGGCACCTATTTATTTATTTTCTAGTATACATTGAATCAGAATTGATCAGTGATAATAGAACTAAAAGAACTACAATTAATAAGGACTCTTTACTTTTTGAAAGGACCGGGCACGGACATATACACAGTGATTATATCATCACGGGAAATAAACGGGTAAGCATTAATGTACCAATATTATACAGATGGGCAACAATGAGTAAGAATAAAATGATAAGAGGAGTAATTAAAAAGTATATATGATATTACAGCATTCAGGAACGCCTGAAAAGAAACCATGATGAACCAATGGTTATATTGGGGGAATCACCAGGATATATTTACCTGAGAAAATTAAGAGAGTAAGTGAGTGCAAATGAGTATTTATTTTTGTGGAATAGTTTTTATGATAAGTGAATCAAATTAAACTGAATTAAATTACATTTAATATATATGTCATAGGATACAAATGGTGCTGGAGGCGATTGTGTAAAGCTAATGGACCCCCACAGTGAGGGACTCATTGTACCAAGATTAAGGTACAATATACATAAATGTATGTACTGATTTAAGAGCTAGATCATAATTAAGCCGTAACTAATATAAGGACAAAGATTTAGGATTTTTAGAGATGAGCTGAATATTCAAAGCTAACTAGCCCCTGAATTTATCAGTAATCACTGGAAGGCTATTTCAACAGTGATCCCATTATTTGAGTTTGTATAAATGAATGATACAATGAACTTTAAAAATTAAAAATAATTTTTATCTATAGCCAGTAATTTGCACCAAAATATGAGATGTGTGATGGTTTTAAATGTTGTACTGATAGGGGTTTTTTATGTTTTTGTCTCCTAGAATATATTGTTCTCTGGTTAAAACATTTTTATATATATGATTTTCCTGAAGAAGGCGGGGATCAACTATTGGAACCACCAAAGTGCTGCATCGACAGAAATTTCTTTACCGTAAAATTCTTAACATATAGTTTAAGAATTGTTATCATTCTTATGAAAAAGTTTCAACAAAAAGATTAATGAATGTATTGTTAATATTATTGTAAGGATTATTAGAATATCCATGAATTTGATGGTTAATGTATGAAGATTTATTGGATGCATTTATTGTATATATGGTATTGAATGTTGTAGCAAATTGAGACTTTTCAATTGTGAAATTTTGTGTTAAATTGATAAAGTACAGTATTTGAATTTTGGTGATAACAATAACAATATATGGAATTTTTTAATGAGGAGACATAGCAATAATTGGCTTTATTTACTATAGGTGTAGATACATGTTTGGTGCATCCTGACTCTATTTTTGTTGCAACATAAGTGAAGGCTAGATATAGATTAAGTACACACAAAAGGGAAATACTTACTATTCAGTATATTTTACCCTGTCTCTTTTGGTTTGGAAGGGTGAATCTTCTGAGTTGGAAGAATATACATTTCGGACACTAATGAAGTCATTCTGATCCCCCGCTATAAGAGAATGGGCTTTTTTATCAATCCAATTGGCTAAAATCTTATTATAAACCTAATAATCAGAATTTAAAAGAGTTATAGCTCTATAAGTTTTTGAATTCACAGGCTCTTTCACACCTTCAAAACATTCACCAAAATTCCTTTTCAAAATGAATCTAGCATCTTACCACTGGTGAGCAGATGATTAAAAAGCATAGACATGGGACTCTTTAATGTTCCTAAAAATGTTTTATAACACTTGGAACCGAATCCATCCTCCCCAGGGGCTTTACTATTCGGAAGCTGTCCTATAGTCTCTACCATCTCTCTTTCTGAGATAGGATTGACTAAAAGAGAACCCTACATAATACTCAAAGAAAATTTAATAATTTCTTCTACCTTAGCTGTACACTGTAGGTTTCTCATTTTGGTAACCATATTGCGATTAGCCCTCTCATTTGCCATCCAGGTTAAAAAATGATCTATAAATTCCCCCTCCTCATAAACTTGATGACGAAATTGTCTGATTAAAAACCAATGCCATTTGTGAAAATAAATGAATTATTCTTTCTTTTGAAAACATCCACTGAGGCCGATGGCCCTAGACCGTGAAAACTCTATCTACTTCTGCTTGCAGTTTGGCTAATTCATCTCTCTTTCTCTTCACTCAAAATGATTGTATCAATATAAGGGTCCCCCTAATAGTACATTTAAATGCATCCCAAATAGTTAATATACCCGCTGACGACTCATTGGTCATGGACAAGCTGACAGTGTATAAAGTAATCAAATCCATCATATCCGTTTCCAGAATAATTGCTTATCCATCACCCACCTCTTATCGGTACTTACTGAAGGAACAGCACATTTCAAAACTATGGCCTGATGAACCATTAAGCCACTAGCACATTGTGAGATATCAACAAACGGAAAAGAGGGACGACCCAAAAATTATCAATCTGAGAGGCAGTGTTAAACCTTTTATAGTAATAAGTATATGACCTAATTCCCTCCTTATTTACCCACCACATATCCACCAGCCCTAACTGAAGAGAAAGATCTTAAAAAATCTTTTCGTTGTGCCTCTTCCTTTGCATCCTAGGAGGGTTAAGGGAATCCAGGCTTGAATCTGGTTCAAATTTATATCAAACCCTGCAAATAGCTTAATTCCCACCCGAGCCTCTATAAAGGGTTTGGATTATCCAATATTGGGCCATAATAAGAGGCAAAATTAACCTTGCAATTATTAATCTGTGCTATGAGAATTTCCCAGTACCCCTTCCCAGCTGTAATTAGTGGTTGGTACCTCATTTGTAACTCTTTTTTATCCAAAACTGCTAATCCCCTTTGGGTATGATTAGCTGAAGAGAGTAAAGGATCCTAGTGCCTCAGATGCTTTATCTTATTATACTCACTTCTCCTATCCAATCAGTCGCCGGTGAAATAATTACACTGGGCTTAAATTGCATATACCTCTTCATTCTATTTTTAAGCCAGTTAATATTGAGGCTAAAGACTGTCATGCCCACCATCCTAAGAATCCGTAATACACCAACATAGTGTGACAATGAGCCCAAACTTGTCCGGGATCTCTACCTGAACCCTCACAAAAAATCACATACATTATTTTTTTCGTCATCTTCGATACACCCAACCTTGATGCCCTTCCTTGGAAACCCCTTCCCCTTTCCTCTCCCCCTTTCCTCTCACCCAACCCACCTCTCCTACCCACTTGCTTCCAACCCCCCTCTACTCCCCCAACCTCCCCAGACCACCCGAAACCCCAAAGTACCTAGCTCCAAAAGCTAAGCCTTCCTTTTCCCTCCATGTAGTTTGTATACTGGATAGGCACCTGGGGTGGCTTTGTCATCTGAGCCCTTTTTTAAACTAAAAAGAAAAAAGAACCCTCAGTAGCTAACCTGGATTTCTCTCCAACTGAAAGAAAAACTTTCTTCCCTCTTGCACTTCAGAAAAAAAACCTGGAATCTCCCACCCTATAAAACGTTCAACTTGGCTGGTTGAATCCCTTGAGCTTGCACCCCTTTTGGCCTTAAGAGTATTGATCATCTGTTTAAATTCCCAGTCGGTGAGAAGTTTCAAAGGACACATCAGTGATGATGTGAAAAGAAAAATTCTTCTTTACATTTATGGTTTTACATTGAGCAGCTTTTCTCAGTAATGTTCCTCAATACAAAAGTTCTGAAAATGCACTAATATTGTTAGAGGTTTTCTCCCATCTTTTGGCACCATTCTCAAGGGTATTCTATGAACTCCCAAGGTTACTCCATGAGACCAGGCTCAAGATAAATTAGATAGAGGTTCTTTCAACACATGGGAAGAAATCAAATTAGAAACCACCTCTATTGTTTCTAAGTATCTTTCTCATCTCTCCGGAATTCCGAGCAGGCGCATATTTGACCTGCATGATCAATTTTGAAGTCCTCTAACTTCCCATTCATGTTCCTCATCTCATTTCATGTAGCCTGAGCCATCCGCGTCTAATTGTTGAGTGCATCCTCCAAATTGGACACCCTCTGACCCTGGCCTGATGGGCATTCAAATCTGCAATTGTAGTCTCTATCACTTCCAACTTTTCTTCCAGTTTCCTAACCATAGCAGTTTGTGCCACTTTGATCTCTTGAACTACTTTTACGAGGAGCTGGAACATGGAGAGGATTTTCTCCTCCAATCCTTCCCGGTCTGACACAGTTAAATTTGGAGCAATAAGTACCCCTTGTTCCATCAAATTTTCCATCAACATCCTTACTTGCTCCCCGATGGACTCTGAGCAGGATGTTAGAATGTCTTAGGGATTCTGAGCCTGGGAGGAGGGAGGATCTCTCCCCTCTTTTACCTAATTATCTGGGGTGGGCCAGGTGCCCCATTCTCCATGCCTGCCACCTTTTGAGAATGCACTCTCCTATTCTCCCCCTTACCAAGCCCTGAAAGATGGAATACTGTGTCCCACTGGGGAGGTCTTCCTGCTTGGAACGGAGGTCAAATGGGGGGAAGAGGACTGAGGCTTCTTACCCCACCAAATGTTCCTCAGTTTGGCCAATATAAGCTTTTTCCCGACTTGCCCCAGATTTTTTCATTACCGTGGCACTCAATTCCATTATACAAATTTATTTTACTGCCGGGTTTAGAAGTAGTGGGATTTCTGTAGTTTTTTTGGTCTCCTATCAGCTCCTTCCCACTTCTTACTCAAACCCTTACGCGTCCCCTCCCCTCTTAGTTTGTCTTCCAAGTCTGTGGAAGCCTTAAGATGGCTCATTGTGGGATTCATTAAAGAGAGGGGATCTAATTTGCCTGACTGGCTTTACTTCCCAAGGGCATAACCTTGATAAGGTTTCCCTTTTCTTGTGCAGGTCTTCCTTTTTAACATGCCTTCAGATTAATCCACTTCGCATTAGTTTGCACAATCTCAGAGTTTGACAAAAGATGACTAGCTCATGTAGGCCTTCTTTTATTGTATGGCTCACCCTAGTGCAATGAACTGCTGCCCCTAATGCTGGCAGAACATGGCCCTTATAGCAGCGAAGGAGTTCACGTTTTTCATCGCCCTTCCCTGGATATCATATGATGTATAAATGTTCCTGGGGGAGGGATCCTGGGCTCTAATCCCAAAGTGTATTCCACCAACACAGCTGTGTTGAAATTTATAGACATTTGCAAGCAAAGTCTTCTATTACAAGTCCTATATCCAGTCAAACACTAATTAAAGAAGGGTTTTAACAGGCACACGTGCACCGCAAAGGCAGGGGTGCTAGTATTACCCTGTCTTATTCAGATTGTTGCAGAAACCCAGAGGATGGTAATGTGTCTTTTGTACATGGGCTCCCACAGGAGAAATCATCAAGGGTCCTCAGCAAGTTCAGGCTATGTCCAACAGTGACTTACCATGGCTTCAAGAAGCACACAATAGCCACGCCTGAAGTCGCTGGAGGAGACCAGTCCCAAAAAAGTGGAGGAAGATCTCCCTCTATTGGGATTTAATCCTTCACTCCTTCGCCTACCGGCGGTCACAGCAACCCTACCACTGCGTTTCTCTTAGTCTGTGCTGAACCCACTGTGTAATACAGCAGCTGAGTTTCTTGCCTCCTACCTCCACCTCCGCCACAATTTCAATGGGTCATAATAGTCTAATGATTAGCTCTGTCTCTCCTTCCATCAGCCCGCCTGAGTTCTCAGCTTCGCCTCAAACGCCGTAAACGCCGACCATCATCTTCTCCCGGCAATCGCCGACCATCACCTCCTCCCGCTCTGCTCACTGTGCGGGGTTCAGACATCGACCCGCCAAGACAGGAACATTTTGGCATGCTGCATGTCGGGAATCCTCTCTCCCGTCATCTTCCTAGGATAACAAGTCATGTCTGCTGTACAGTCTTTGTGCAAACAATCTTATACCACCTGAGGAAGAAAGAAACCGAAATGTAGTAATGGAAATATATTTTTGTTCTTTGGCGAGTCCATCTGTTTGAGTCACATCTTTCTTGGATATGGCTATATATGCAGATTTTGGTTAAGACAGTGCAATCACCACGTCCTGCACTGTTTTCTCATTGTGTACTTCATTTTTTGTTAACAAACCGAACATGCTCATGCTATGGTCATTTTGCTGACTCTAACTTTGCCATTTCTTTTTGCAATCAGCGTTTACTCAATCTTGCCTGATATATTTTTTGCAATGATGCTGTACACCACTATAACATCTTGGATTATTGCTTGCAGTACTGTAAAAAAATATTATTCTGCAGTCAAAAGGAAATGAGGAAGCACAATTACTTTGACTTGGGCCGCAAATATCTTTTTTTTTTAAAAATCATTCCTTAATGCGAGAGCTGTGATTAAAGTACATGCAAATGCCTGTTTCTGTATTCCTTTTAACATGCTCCTAATTAACAAACTGCACATCAAAGATTGGCATTAATATTCAAGTCATATTTTCCCATTATTATATGCTAGTCATTTGTCATCTAGTTGTCATATATTCATTTGTTTCAAATATTGCAACGCATAATGATTGTAATGCATTTGTAAAAATGTTGTGGAACCATTTCTAAGCGATTCAATATTAATAAGTAATTCCATATTGAAAAATAACTTTTCTTCACATTAGCTTTTCTGTTACCTTTAGCGACATTTCAAATAGCAAAGAGCAATATGTATTACAGCGATAAAAACAAAATGTTCATGGGAACGTAGTTGTGGGACCGAACACAATTTCCTCTGCGTACTTTAGGCATTGTATAAACTTTGGAGTAGAAACCAAAGTTTTAGCTGTAGGACTTTCCGCTTTTAAACTAAAGAGGACTGACTTACTACCAGTTTTTCTGTCAAAATGTTGGGGGAAGGCTTTTAATTGGTGTCAGACTTTTCTCAGTTACTTCGACATCTACACTCAGACACTCGCTGCTTCCTGACTTGTGCTACTTTTAAGAGGCAATGCAGATAAACAAGAAAATCAAGAAACAAACAATTTAAGTGCCAGGATACTGGGGTTAATCTCACTCCCTGGAGGAGCAGTATGGGAAATGGAAATCCTAACCGAGGAACAGAGGGTTAGAGATAGAACACAGCCACAGCAGAGTAACACCAGGCCTACAAGATCTCAAATAACATCCTAATCCGATCAGGAACAGGGAATTCTAAGAGGATCCTTACCTCCTAGAATATAAACAGCTAGTACAAGCAGCACAATCGTCTTCCTCTCTAGGGAAACATAGCCAGAGAATACAACACCCATGAACCACAAGAGTTCTGTCAAAACCCAACTTGTGATAGGTGAATGAAAACTGATGGGTTTGGCTGAGGGCTGCAAAATATGAACCTCAATTGTGGACTGTTGGACCTGGCCCTTTGTGCAGCGTCTCCCCAGTTTTTTGCCTTATGTTCCTGAAGCTGTTTTTACTGGCATTAGGTCTCTGTGCACTTTTTCCCTGCCATCCAGTGGTAAAGTGCTTGTATTTGCTCCCTAAAACACGGTACATTTGGCCTACCCCTAATTGAACATGTTTTATTTACTTGTAAGTCCCTAGTAAATGGCACTACATATTCCCAGGGTCTGTAAATTAAATGCCATTAGTAGGCCTGCATCGCTCATTGTGCCACCCAATAAAGTAGCCTTTTTAAAATTTGTCTCAGGCCAACCACTTCAGCCTGTAGTGCAGGTTTAAATTGCCTTTTCGACCTGGTAAAAAAACCTTTTTGCCAGGCCTAAATCACCTTTATTAATAAGTAGGCCCTAAAGACTCTTAGGGGCCGATTCTGATGCAGGTTGGAAAAGCTTCCCGACCGAATCGGTTGGGAAATGGTGTCCGACCCACTCAGATCGGGAAAGTCCGACCGGCGGAGTAGGATGCACCCGGATGCTTCCAGATAAGATTTGGTTGAACTCCCATTGACTTCAATGGGAAGATTTGTTCCTAACCGCATCAGAATTGGGCCCTCGGTCAGGAAGACACGTTCCCGATCCGATTTGGAAGGAGCAAATGCCGTTAGGAGGCCTTCCTAACCGCATCAGAATCAGGCCCTCGGTCGGGAAGCTTTTCCAACCCGCATCAGAATCGGGCCCTAAGTGTAAGGTCCATGGTATTTAAAAAGTTGGACCTCTGTACTTACGTTTTGCATGTCCTGGCAATGAAAAACTCCTAAAGTTGTTTTTTACTCTGGTAAGGCCTGTCTCTCCCATTGACTAACACTGGGTCTGAGCCACATTTACTCCAGCTTAGAGGATGAAGTGAAATCATGCAATTACATTGGCCTACAGTTATGAATGCTGAGGTGGATGCCTAATATTTTTCATAAATTTACAGATGCAGATAATATTCAATATTTGACACTCAAGCTTATCTTCCAGAGCATAGTGGGCGACTTGAGTCCTGATGGATGCCACTGAAACCTCCTTTGATGGTTGATATGGGCAGAAACAGGTCAACTTCTATTTGTGGGTAGAAATATCTCCCACTTTTTTTTTCTCCTGCCAATAGGAGATTCATTAAAAAGCACTTTTCCACCTATTAGGTAGTTTATTATTTTTTCCAGTTCATTATTCCCCTATGCACACTCTCACACCCCCTTAGATCAGATGAGTGCCATAACTAATCATTACATTATATCCCCCTAAGCTCCCCTATATATTGAAGGGTAGTAGCTTGAATCTATTTTCTAGGAGAATTGCCAGGAGGGGCAGAATGATGGAGCAATCCACCCATTGAATAGATGAGGGCTCTCGTTCAAAAAACAGGAGGGGTTTCCCACTAGATTAACCTGACTTTTGGGTTATTTTCTAGATATTTTGGCAGCTAATTCTTTCTGTGGTTAGGCATAAATGCTTTACGTATTGTCTCTAAGATAAGCCTGACTGCTAAGCACAGGTTAATTTAGTGACGTTTGTAGTTTATCCTGACAAGAATTGTGGTAGGTGCCTAGGTGGGGCTTCCACCACCGTCAACCAATAACCCAGTTTCTTACATGAACCATAATGCAGGAACAACCAAAAAGACACTTAAAAGTTCTGTTAATAAAAAATCATAATATCTTGTACAGAAAGGCCAATAAAATGTTAAAATCACAAACAGCTGAATATTAAAAGACTTCATAATTACTGACTGTAAATGGTATTATTTCAGGCAAATTACTGTTTTAAAATGCGAAATAAAAAGACTAAAAATTGTATACTAATGCAGACAACAGCAAAAGCATTATCTTTTTCCTATTTCCTTAGATTTAAAAATGTAAATTAGTGTATTTATTTATGGAAGAATGCAGTAGAAACTGAAGTGTAACTAAGACCATCACAGTATCTTCAATTAGTTTTGGTAAAAGCGTGTCTGCCAAGATGTAACATATAGGTTATCGCCATAGCTATACTTTCATTTACATAAATGATGACGGTGAAGATAAGACATTACAAAATATTTCACTAGGGAAAATAAAGAAGATAAATTATAGTCTATTTAGAGAGTTCAACATAGGACCTCCCACAGTCTCATTTAGTGCAGCCTTATTCCAAAGTAAAGTGCAGTGGTGTATGTGCATCCTCTCTCAAAGTACAGAAGAAGTTTGTACAAGAGTCCTCAAAACAACAGAATAATATTATAATTAAGCTGGGAAAATACACATTATGGGCCCGATTCTGATGCGGGTTGGAAAAGCTTCCCGACCGAGGGCCTGATTCTGATGCGGTTAGGAAGGCCTCCTAACGGCATTTGCTCCTTCCAAATCGGATCGGGAACGTGTCTTCCCGACCGAGGGCCCAATTCTGATGCGGTTAGGAACAAATGTTCCCATTGAAGTCAATGGGAGTTCAACCAAATCGTATCTGGAAGCATCCGGATGCATCCTACTCCGCCGGTCGGACTTTCCCGATCCGAGTGGGTCGGACACCATTTCCCAACCGATTCGGTCGGGAAGCTTTTCCAACCCGCATCAGAATCGGCCCCTATGTCTCCACAACCATGGGGTCGATTCCGATTCGGGCCGGAAAAAGCACCGACCGACTCGGAGCCGGTATTAATTCCGACCGACACGTACCTGTGGCGCCCGACCCGCCAAGTACGATGCAAAGCGTGCAAAATCCGACCGACACGTACGGAACCCAAGCCGAACGACCGAGCCGCACGGAAAACAGCAATCCGGCCGGAAAAACACGCGAATCGAACCGACCGACACGCACCCGGAACAAATCCGACCGAAACGTACCCGCGAACTCCAAACAGCCAAGAACGATGCAAGGCGCGAAAACCACGACCGAGTCGGACGGAGGACAAGCTGTATGACCGACATGCATACAAAACTGCGAGCCGAAGTAACACAAAACACCGCGACCGACGCGTACGCAGCATAGAAAATAGCACAAACACAGCGTGAACGAAACGGAGAAGACCGTACGAGACAACTGCAGGGTCCGACTCGGTCACAAGAACGTTTCCAACATGCACAGAAAGTACTAAGGGAAAATACACAAAAAAGGCCAAACAAGCAATTACAAAGCCAATAAATACTGGGGGGACAGAGAACAAAGACACACCCACAACTCCACCCATATAAAGGACACAAATCCCAACCATGATCCTTTGCAAATGCTATTCACCTGCCAGCACACAACAGACAACAACCACACACCCACAGCTCAGCCCTCACACAAGCCACACACCATCAGCACACCAACAAATAGCTACCTCACATACACCCAGCAAAACACACACTCACACACCTTCACCTGCACACCAACACACACATCACTCACCATCACCACCCATCACCATGCCCCCAAAGAAGAATCACAAGTTCCTAGATTGTGAATTGGAAGTCATGGTAGACAAGATCCTCAGGGTAGAGCCACAGCTGTTTGGCGCACTGGTCCAACAGACACCCATCTCCCAGAAAACAAAGATGTGGGAGAGGATCATCAACAGGGTGAACGCACAATCACCATGTCTGCGCACAAAGACTGACATCCAGAACAGGTGGTATGGACGTGCGCAGGAGGGTATGGGAGCTGCTGAAGAAGGACTACCTCCTGAGCCAACACACCGGCAGTGGCCCTCCTGCCAAGCCAGTATACCTCAGGCCCTGGGAGGAGAAGGTGCGGGCCATCCTTCCGCCAGTGAGCGTCTATGGACTACAAAACATCCCAGAGCCTGGTGAGTACACAACAAATGTACACAATATTCTGCCACAATACACACACACATCACTGTCAAGGGAGATTCAAACCATGCACTCTTAGCAATTACACAGCAACCAGCACAGAATCATCCCAAAATGTGTATGTCAGTCAGATAAACACAACACATGCCATCTCAAAGTTACATTTAACCGTGTCATCACATGTAGAAACACAACTACAACTACAGCTAGGCAGTGGCACAAATATAACTAACAAACACATCCAGACATGTAGCCACCACTACAACACCAACACACAGTGAAGACCACTGAAAGAAAGGAATTCTGTGTATGCTGGGCAAGTCAGTGTAGCCAATAGCATCATGGGAGTCGTAGTCACAGATATTGCTCACCCCCACAACTGTCCCATCAACACCACCATGAACCATGTGCACATCACAGGGAGTGGAAAAGGACTCACAAGATGGCTGACACTGGCTACTGCTGTGGGGAGCACAAGGCCCTGCTGGCAACTGTGCAACAACCAACAGCAGGACACCACTGACTGACATCCTGAGAGACAACTTGCACTCCCTGCAATGGATGCACATTCCATGGTGGGATATCTGGCTGGGTGGGAAGGAGGACTCACAGCACTGACCATAGTCACAAGCACCTCCCCTCACACACCCCCTCAACACAAACTCCACATAACCCACCTGGGAGAATGCAATGCCTCACATCCTAACTCAAGATCCCACAAAGAACCACCACCCTGGGTTATGTTGTGTGAAGCACAGGGACACTCTTGGGACTTTTAGCCAAACAACTGCCAGGACAACACTCCCAGCCATCCTGTCAGCACAGGCAGCCCACCCCACAGGGAAGCAGAGTCAAAAGGAAGGAAGGATGGGCATGCTGGGAAGGGGGGTGGAGGCAATAGCATGATGGGAGTTGTAGGCACAGATATTGCTCAGCCTCACAATTGGCCCATCAACACCACTCACAACCATGCTCACATCACAGGGAGTGGAAAAGGACTCACAAGATGGCTGACACTGGCTACTGCTGTGGGGAGCACAAGACCCTGCTGGCAACTGTGCAACAACCAACAGCAGGACGCCACTGACTGACATCTTGAAAGACAACTTTCACTCCCTGCAATGCAAGCACAGTCCATGGTGGGATAACTGACTGGCTGGGTGGGAAGGAGGACTCACACCACCGACCACAGTCACCAGCAGCTATTCACACCTCCCCCCTTAACACAAACTCCACACAACTCACCTGGGAGAATGCATTGCCTCACACACCAATAATCTATCCCACAAAGAACCACAACACTGGGTCATGCAGAGTGAAGCACAAGGACACACATGGGACCTGTAGCAGAACTAACCCCAGGATGACACTGTCAGCCATCTTGTCAGCACAGGCACACAACCCCACAGGGAAGCAGAGTCAAAGGGAAGGAAGCATGGGCATGCTGGGAAGGGGGTGGAGGCAATAGCATGATGGGAGTCGTAGTCACAGCTCAACATCCCCCACCCACATGGCCCAGCAAGCTCACACTCACGCATGCACATCCCACAGAGAGTGGAAAGGCCCATCAAAGATGTCTGACACTGGTGCTGTGTTGTGGGAGCACAAGGGCATGCTGGGAACTGCACACCAACCAACAGCAGGACACCACTGTCAGCCATCTTGCCATTGCTCTCACACCCACACACAGTGAACTCCCCACAAAAGCAAGTAAGTATGGGAATGTTGGGAAGTGGGGTGGAGGCAATAGCATGATGGGAGTCATAGTCACAGACATAGCTCACCCCCACAACTGTCCCATCAACACCACACTGAACCATGCTCACATCACAGGGAGTGGAAAACAACTGACAAGATGGCTGACACTGGCAACTGCTGTGGGGAGCACAAGGCCCCGCTGGCAACTGTGCAACAACCAACAGCAGGACACCACTGACTGACATCTTGAAAGACAACTTTCACTCCCTGCAATGCAAGCACAGTCCATGGTGGGATAACTGACTGGCTGGGTGGGAAGGAGGGCCGGCTGTCAACCAAATACAACCAATGCAGACCATGTTCACACCCCAACAAATACATAGAAATGCCCAAATAATGCAGGACAATGTGCTACACCAATATCAACCCCTGACTGTGACAACTTAGGACAATGCAATGTACAGGCCCGCACCCAGAGGCACAGTCACAACTGTCAGGTGTGTCAACCATTGATGCCTGCAAAAACATAACATACATTGTGTGTGTCTCCCAAAAACAGGTGATGATGGGGACACAGCAGCAGACACTGAGGAGTCCCAGTC
This sequence comes from Calotriton arnoldi, assembly GCA_963921515.1. NCBI lineage: Eukaryota > Metazoa > Chordata > Amphibia > Caudata > Salamandridae > Calotriton > Calotriton arnoldi. The sequence continues at coordinate 595,263 of CAWUFW010000337.1, forward strand.
CCAGGCTCAAGAGGATACGGAGCTCACTGGTGTCGAACAGCCTCTGCCCTCCTCGGATGAAGACGACCAACCTGGCACCTCCGGTGCAAGTCATCATGCTGCACCAGCAGGACCACCAGCTGCAGCACCAGCAGGACCACCAGCTGCACCCCCTGCACCCACCCCTCCAATGACTGTCACCACAAATACCATCCCTGCCGACATGGACAGAACAAGGAGCACCACCAGCACAGGGACCCTGGACCAACGTGGGGCCATGGACACCACCACCACCACCAACCCCCAAGGGGGACCAGGGTCATCTGTGCATGCCACTGCACGCACTGCACATGTCGGCAGGGGTGGTGGGAGGGGTGGGAGACAGAGGTCGCTGCTTGCAGAGGTGTCTGGTGTGCATGATGACCCACAACTGGCACGCATAGCCGATGCGTACCAGTCTAGCACCGGAGATCTCAGCCAGGTAGTGGGGCTCCTCAGGGACATCAAAGAGCAGCAGGCTGCCCATCATGCCCGCTTGGACTCACACATGTCCCGCGTGGAGTCCAAGTGGGACACACTGCAGGAGATGACGGCGGTGCATAGGGACATATTACAATGCCTCCGGCCAGATGACCAGCAACCAGTCTACACCTCCCTGTGTGCCAACAACATCTGGTGCCGGAACAACTGCAACTGCCACAGGAAGGGAGGATGACTCTGGCGGAGAGTCCCCTGCACCGCAGCAGCCTGCACTTGAGGGGCCCCCCCAAAGAAGAGGGGTCGTCCGAGGAGGGGCAAGTGAGAGGCCGATGGCCATGTGCAACCCCCAGGAAGCCTGAACCTGTTCTGGATGATGACCTTTGTGCGCAAACTGTTCACCCTGTTGACGGCAACACAACTCCCACACATGACATGGGGAGTACAAGTTGGACCAATGTCTCAGACAACTGTGGCCCCGATACTGAGGATTTTGTCTACCAGGACTTTCAATTCATCTAGGAACTTCTGATTGCAATATAAATGTACAGCACTAACCATCCTGTGCACTATTCACACAAACTTATCACAATAAACACACTAATACACCATACTTGCCTCTGTTGTGATTCCAACGTGGGTGCTGTCATGGGGATGATGAACTGCAAAACTACACTGTGTATGCGAACTGCAACAGCAAGTACAACACAGGCATGTGAGTAATGGCAACGTGACACATATGAGGGAGACACACCACCAGGGCTACACAACACATACACACCTAGGCCATCTGACTCATTGCCTACACTGATGTTGCCAGGAAAGACAGTGCAATGCACAGACACCACACCTATTCCCAGTTGTAGTCAAGTAGCCCACAGGTGCAGTAAGCAAATGGCAGTCAAATGTGTGACCACAGACAACGCACATCACAAAGTGAAGCACAGGTTTATTACACAGTTGCAACATGTCGTAACCACTACAGATGCAAGGTAATCCCACCTGGCAGCGGGCACACAGTCAACAACTGTAGAAGGAAGGAAGTCCATGGGTGTGGCGCACATCACCTGTAGGGACACAACAGCTACCACCCTGGAAGTGCAATCACGTCTTCGGTGGACACAGTTGACCAAACTAATCTGAAAGTACCCTGTGAAGGACAGAAATGACACACAGTCAAAAGCAATGGAGAACAGGACAGAACAGCAAAACTCATGCACAATACATGTTACAAGATACCCACCCAGAACCAAGTTAGCATGTCAACACTGTTGGGGAGTACAGACTACCTGTAAGCACACATCGCTACACACATCCAGTCAAGTAGCCCATGGACACACTCTAACAGCACCAGAGCACAACCCACACATATCATGCATACTCACATCATTGACCTGACATCTCTGGATACTCACATTCAGCTGAAGAAGTTGGTGATGAGCTGTGTGCGGACATCACCATCATCATCATCATCATCATCATCATCACTGGCATCGTGGTCCAGGCCAGGATCCTCCACAGGTGGCGGATGTTGGTCATTGTCATCCTGGATGAGAGGCAACTCCTTCTGCACTGCCAGGTTGTGGAGCATGCAGCAGACGATGATAATCTTGCACACCTTCGCTGGGGCATATGGGAGGGACCCTCCTGTCTTGTCGAGGCAGCGGAAGCGGCTCTTCAGGAGACCAAATGTCCGCTCAATCACTCTCCTGGTCCGACCATGTGCCTCATTGTAGCGCATCTGGGCTGGTGTCACAGGGTTCCTGAGGGGTGTCAGCAACCATGGCATGTTGGGGTATCCCGAATCACCTATGGACAGACAAGTGCACATTAGCTGACTTGGAAAAGTGGGCGGAATACTACAGATCAGATCACACACAATGGCACAAAGTCAGTACACACCGACAAGCCAGGCACGCTGGTTCTGCATCTGTGCCATCATCCTGGGGATGCGACTACTCCTCATCACAAAGGCATCGTGTGCTGAACCAGGGAAACGGGCACACACGTGTGTGATGGTCATATCTGCAAGACACACCACCAGTGCATTGACCGAGTGGTAGTGTTTGCGGTTACGGTAGGCCTGTTCATGTGCCTGTGGTGGTACCAAAGCCACATGTGTCCCATCAATGGAGCCAATGACATGCAGCATCCTCCCCAGGGCATAGAAGTCACTCTTCACGTCAGTGAGTCGTTGCAGTCTAGGGAAATAGATGTACCGGTTCAGGTATAGCAACATTGCCTCCAAAACATCGCGGAGCACACGGCTGAACATGGTCTGTGACATCCCACCAGCAGTCGCCACAGTGTGTTGAAAGGTACCAGTGGCAAAGAAGTGTAGGGCTGCCATCACCTTCACCTTGGGGGTCAGCGCTGTAGGATACGGCCGGCCAGGCTGCAAATGTGGGGCCAACTGCACTGCCAAATCCTCAATCAGCTGCCTGGTGAAGCGGTACCGTCGGATGCTGTCCCGTTCCACCATCGTTGCCAGGTCTGGGAATGGTCTATGGACAGCAGGAGCCCTGCAGTGCAGAGGAGAAGAAAGCAAGATTGTCAGTCACCCCACATATGCGGCATTGAACACACTCAATATCACATCATACATCATTATGAGGCACAACTACATGAAGTGTGCAGTTCCGTAAGGACATGTATGGTACATACATGGCCAACATCTGTCATCATGGTTCAACAAGTGGCATCAATTAGTCCCAGGTTGGCCCATTGGATATCATGAGGCCGTGTCACAGTTCCCATCTCCTGCTGCCATGTTACAATCACCCCCACAGTGACATGTGAGGACAGATGTGCCCCAGGCATCACAGCTCAACGACAGGTACATTCCCAGGGACCCTGTATTGCCACATGGACACTGACATTACATGGAGTATCATGTATACACCACAGCAAAACAACCATGACCCCCACAGGTAGTGGTTCCACTTGCCTCTGCAGGACAGACATGGACGTCTGTGACACACACACGCACAACATCAAAGTCCATGCACAAACAATGTGGATGTGGAGACTGTCTCCCATTGTGCACATGAAATCAGAGACATTGTGAACACTACATGCACACAGACTGTGGAGGACCATCACTATTGTGCCACTGGGTCACCCTGGCTCAAACATACCGTCCCACATGGGACTCACGGGGTATCTGACATGACATACACATACACCACCGTGAAATGTGAGCATGGCACATGCTCAGATATGAACAGTTGCACATCACAGTGGTCATGTACACGTAACACCCAGGATCCTGTCCCAATGAACATGTGCACAGCCTGGGGGTGCCTGCCCCCATGTGACACCCACATGACAACATGTACACCAACATATACACAATAGGAAATGCAGCCTGACATGCCTTATGATACAGTTTGGACAGGCTGTGGTGTTGTAGGTGTACCCCTCACTCCCTGGGAGCTATTTGTGGCTGGCATATGTTCATCTGAGACAGGCATGGTGACATATGCCAGTCACTTGTACAGGGATGCGTTGAACAGCAATGGACCGATCGGTGCACCCGGCCGGCCCATTGCAATCAATGTGTGCGGGTACGCGTTGTACCCCTGTACGCGTTGAACAGCAATGGACCGATCGGTGCCCCCGGCCGGCCCATTGCATTCAATGTGTGCGGGTACGCATTGTACCCCTGTACGCGTCGAACAGCAATGGACCGATCGGTGCACCCGGCCGGCCCATTGCATTCAATGTGTGCGGGTACGCGTTGTACCCCTGTACGCGTCGAACCGCAATGGACCGATCGGTGCGCACCCATTGTCAATGGCCTAACCTGGCAACGGACGCGTTTTTGAAATTAGAACGAGTCGGTTGCTGGAAATTCAGTTGGTCACCCACAACAATGTTGCAAAATCATGTATGTCATGATTTTGAAGATTTGAAGGATGCTGTGGGCGTGTTTTGGTGCTGCTATTCCATGGATTGGCCAGATTCAGAAGATGCAAACGACTTGGACCTATCACTTTGGACACATGGGACAGTATCTGCCTCTGCAGCACATATATATTGCTGGCTGTTCCCCTGAGAGCTCACTTGCCTGCACTACATGCTCCAGGACGACATCTGCCACTGCACTGCTGCTGTCTCTGCCCCCTCTGGACCCTGCAATGGCACGTACTGTGGAGAGAGCCCCAGCCTTCAGCCTTGAGGAGAACCAGGCCCTGCTGGACAGCCTACTTCCACAGTACAGCAAGCTGTATGGGACACCAGGGGAGCAGGTGAGTGTTCTGTGCACTGCCTTTCTGAATGTGCATTTTGTCTGACTAGCAAGGCTGAAAGTCTGCACGCCACTGGCTAGCAGGCTCACTGAGTAGTTGTCACCCCCCATAGTGTGTAGTGACATGCACTGGACAGGTATGGTGCAGTGACAGTGCATTTGAACAAGGTTTTACTTCCCATGCAATGATACCATGTAGTGACTTCTGGCAAACTGTCCATGGGCAGGGTTGCACTGCCTGTGTACATCATGTGCCCCTGTGATTGAGACATGTATATACAACTGTGTCATGCACGGATATGTTGCATGTGTAGTAATTGCCTTTTCACTTTGTCATCCTCACAGGTTAATGCCCATCAGAAGCTGGAGATCTGGAAGGACATCGTCCGGGCTGTCCGGTCCGTGGGGGTCTACAAGCGCCGGATCCGCAACTGCCAGAAGAGGTGGCAGGACCTTCGGGGCTGGACCCGGAGGATTGCACGGGTCCAGCTGAAGCTGTCGCCTCCTCGCAGGAGGGGCGGAACACGGACCCTGACCCCCACATGCTCCAGATCCTGGCGGTGGTGTTTCCAGACCTGGATGGGCAGCTGAAGGCCAGACAGCAGCAAGGAGGGGGTGAGTCAAAGACTGCACTGTGAACTCTGTATTACATGCTATGTGCCCTCCTCTGGCCTGGTTAAACTGCCACAGTACAGCAGTCATGTTGTCCAGGAGCCATGTCCCTCTATTGTGCACTGCCCACTCCTCATCTGATACCCAGGTGTGGCCCTTACATTCAGGGAATTGTGTCACTTGGGACTGTGTCCTTGCAGTTTGCTTCACTCAAGGTGGGGGACAGCATCTGTTTCCCTAACTCTGTTGTGGGCATCATGGGTGGGTCCATTGTTCACACATTGCCTGTGTTTGGACATGTAATCTGCGTGTTGCTTTGATATGTGGTCCACTTGCTGAGCTGAGCCACCACATGTGCCTGGGGTATCTGGCACACACCCATGCAGCGGGTGGGAACAATGTTTGGGCCCCAGGAGTGTGCAGATTATGTGTGTCACACTTACATAGCCAGCTATCCACTGTCCAGGGCTCATCCCTCATTCATGTGGGGCAGGACAGTCATGCCTACTCCAGCCCATCCAATACACCTGTACTCCCACTCCCGTGTATCAGCTGACACGTTGTGCGCAGTGATTTGACCCCTCAGGTGTCTGCCTCTGTGTCAGTGTGCTGTGGATTTGTTGCCAGGACTGCTGGGGTGTTTCTCGGTTGGGGCTCAGCATGCCACTGGAGATGTGACCATAGGAGACGATACTTGTGTGTCACATAGGTGTTTGATCAGCTGCCCGTGCAGACTGGGGTATGCGAATGTGAAGTTCAGGCAGCTGTTTCCCATTCACAGCAGATTGTGAGGGGCTCAGGTTCAGAGGGTAGTGTCACAGGTCTCCCATATGTCCAATCGGTATGACCTGGACAGATGAGGGTTCAGATGATGTGTTGTGTGGGGGATGTACATGTGCCCTTGTGCAGCTCCAGGACTTGCATTCCCCATGACCTACTATTGTGACACAGTGCAGAGTGTTGTTGTCTGGCTGCCAAGTCATACATCACTGAGACAGTGATGTATGACTTAGCAGTCATGCCTCTGCCATGACATGTGTCTACTTATTGGTGATCCTGCAGGGGAGTGACATGTGCTACGTGGACACCATTGTGGCGATGGCTATCAGGACATGGGTGCATCATGGTGTCTGTCGCTGGTATGCATCACATGCATTTCCTATTTGACTCTGGGCATCCCTTTCATCCGGAAACCTGTACTGACTCAGTGGCAAGAGTTGTGATGTGTGCATGTCCACATGCTACACCGTGTCCTCTGCACTGTCCAACTACTGTGTAGGTGGTGCATGTGTCCACACTGGGGTGTTGCTATCCAACAGACACCAGACAGAAGGGTGCAAGGCCATGTGGGATGTGAGTGCCATGGTTGGCATCAGACTGACAAGTGGCTTCTCCTGTTCAGTTAGGGCACTTTTAGCAATGTTCAACTAATGATGCCAGGGCTTGCTCTGTAATGTGCTATGCTCACAGTGGTGTGTGCGTTTGGTGCAGGTGACTGATGTCTGGCTGTTTCCCCATTGATTGCAGATACATCCACGGCCACGGAAGGGGACAGCTCCACGGACCAGGAGGAGCCGGAGAGCCAGACTGGGTCAACAGCCGAGGAGTGGTCGGAGGGACCCAGTGGCACGGAGGCCGAGGGGAGCCACACCGAGGAGTCCTCAGCACCATCCACCTCAGCTGAGGACCACAGCGGCTCGGAGGATGACTCCCTTATGGAGGCGGGTGTCAGCAGCCACCACACCCCAGCTAGTGTTGCTGTCCCCGCCACCACCAGCACCACCACCGCCCTCCCATCGGCTCCCATTCCCCAGGTCCGTGGAGGCTCCCATGTTCGGGAGCGTGTCTCCTTCGGGCCAGGCATCGCACCCCTGCCCCTGTGTCCCCTGCTGCCCTGAGTGAGGAGTCTGTTTACCTCCTTCGCCAGCTCCATGTAGGGCAGACAGCCATGCTGAGTGTCCTCCATGCACACACCGCTCTGTTGACTCAGCTGGTGTCGTTCATGGAGGGCATCTCATCTGGCATGTCTGACCTACAGAGGGGCAATAGGTCCATGGACTCCTCCCTGACGGCAGCGGTGTCCCTCCTCAGACAGTCCCTCACCCCTCCTGCCTCTGCTCCATCCACACTCCCCAGCACCTTACCCGTCCCAAGCACACACACACCGGCACAGGCACACACCAGCACACACACGTCCAGCACACAGACACACACGCCACAAACAAAATGCACACGCACGCACAGTCAGGGGACTGAAACCAGACTCACAGGGGATGGGGCCCTGGAACAGACACACGCATCCACAAGCACTGCGCAGTCCTCAGATGCCTCTCCCTCCAAAGCACCCTCCCTTGCCTCACCTGCAACCCCAAAGTCACAGCGGCTCTTCCTCTGTGACCTCGGCCTCATCCCATACGATCCAGCTGCTCCAGCATCCAGGGGGAAGAGGAAGCCCACCCACACGGAGCAGAGTGCCCCTCGCCCCCGGACACCCTCCCCCAGGTGCAGACAGACTGAGGCCCCCACCCGCAAGTCCCCCCGGAGTCGTAAGAGCAAGACCCCGCCGCCGCCCTGCAGCTCAGGCACCAGGTCTCCTTCCTCCATCCCTCAGGCCCCCACTCCACAGGTGCCCCCACCACACCCTGCCCCAGGTTCCCCCACCCACAGATATACCATCCCCAAGAGGATCAGGCCTTCTCCCCCTGCCACTTGCTCTCCCGGCACCACACTCCCCGCTGCGCTTGTCTGTGCCACTGATGTGGTGAGGGTGTCCTCCCCTCTGTCCAGCCCACCTTGCCTGTTCCCCATTCTCCTCCCCTGGAGGTAGGCACTGCAGTGGAGTCCACTACCACCCTGTCTGACTTGGGCACTGCAGTGGCGGACCTGTCCACTCCATCTGCAGGGTCCACTGCAGTCGTGCCGGCACCCACAACATCTGAGCCATGCCCCCCAGTTGTGCCGGCACACACCATGTCAGACACCTCCACTGCAGTTGTCAGTGGCTCTCCAGCACCCACCACCCCTTCCCTGCCTCCTCCTGGTGAGCCCTGATCCTGTCCCTGCGGTGCCTGGCCTGCCCCCCGGTTGCCCCTCCTAGTGGATTGTCCCTGGTTTTGTGAAGTGCAGGCATGCATAGGGTAACATCTGCCACTGTCACCCTGTATTGACTTACTTGATGGACTGGCCATTGGCCTTTGTTGGAGCATTACTGTTCTCTGAGTTTTTGGACACACATATGCTGAATAAAGCAACTTTCTGTTCCCTAATGCTGTTACTTCTGATGTACATGATGTTGATGATGCTGACCATGCCCTTGCAGCAGGGATGATGATCTTTGGTCTCATGACAATGAAGTGTCACTGGGCAGGGCCCCATGTGGTCCAGGGGGACAGTGTCCTATCCTGTGGTGTATCCATGTCATCCTTAACAGCATCTGTGGGTGTCATGTTTACAATATTTGGCAATGGAATTTCCTAGTTACATTAGCAATGTCACATCTGTGGCTTCCATCCCTGCACATCTGTAGTGCTTGCCATTGTTCAATTCGTCTACTTCCCTGACCGTGTGGCCATCTCCAGTGGACATGCAGGTTTGGGCATCAATGGGGAAGGACTCATCTGTGTTTTCAGTGCAACTTGCTGTACATGTGTGTTGGATCTGTGCTGATGATTACGTTGACACTCCCATGACCAGGCTGATGTGATGGGAGCCTTGATTTGGTGCTAATTGTTTACTGTGTGACAAAGTGTTGTGCTGACATGATGGACCCTACTGATGCGACATATGGCACAGCTTTCCTCACACAGGAGTGGAGTCCCCTCATGGCAGTGTGTGCTCCTGTGACATTGCCTGCGCCCAAGGTGTGTGTTGTATGAGCATGTCTGTGTGTTCACTTCCATTTTGCTATGCGTGCTGGGATCCCTAGTGATGTTCCTGTTTGTGATGCTTGCTGAGTTGAGCTATGTTCCCCCAAAGTCTACTCCCTGGGTTCTCTGTGATGTGGGTGCATGGCACATTACTGGTCATCAGGGTGTCACCCATAGGTGTGTTTGCTGTCAGGGCTGAGTTTGTGGGCAGGCGCTGATGGGTCACAGTTAGGATTCCCCTTAGCACTTGTTGTTTACTCCTGTAATGTGATTTCCGGTTTGTGTTGGCTTTCATTGTTTGTGACACGTTGTGTGTGTGACTGCTGGCACTCCTCAGGGTCAGGGCTGCAATGTTGGTAGTTGTCCATGTGTGTTCTTTGTGGGTGACCTTGGCTTCTTCATTGGTGTGTGACTGTGGCTGGGATCCCATTGGTTGGTGTGGTGTTGCCGTCATGTCCATGTACGGCCTAGTGTGCAGTGTGTCAGACATTTAGGAGTCTTGTTGAGTGGCCATGTGTGCTGTGTTTCTGCACCTTGCGTCCCACCCACCCCCCTGGGATTGTCATGGGTGCATGCGCAATGTCACCTGTGCATGTGAGCTTCACTGCAGCACATTGTTGGTGGTCGAGGTGTGTGTTGTTTAGTGTGTGCAGATGAGAGTTGTTGCCCGGCAAGACCCCTGCCTCCATGTTGGCCTTGGCTCACTGGCCATGCTGATTGATTTGTGCTTGTGTGGGTGTGCTGGTGATTCTTTGCTCAGGATACATGACTGTGGTTCACAGTGTGAACGACATCTGGCTTTGTCATCACAGTGGTATTGTAATGCATCCCAGGGTCACCACATTGTGTGGGCCCTGGGGTGGTGCTGTGGTGCCTCGGTGTCTTACTGTGTGGGTTGCTGTTCCTACATGCTTGTGTGACATGTGTGATTTGTGCTCCCTCTCATCTGACAATGCCTGATTGCCCACATAGGGGAATTGGATCCTTGAGTTACCTTTGTGTGGCACTGTATGCACATCTGTGTGTTTGGTCTTCAGGCCTCCTCATGTGTTGTGTGGTTGCCTGGGGACACTGGTCCCCCCCCTCACCTGTTGTGTTTGATGTGCAGTGTGTGTCTGCCTGTTTGTGTTTGTGCATCAGCGCCACTGCATTGGCATATTCATGGTGTGCCATTATCTTTATGTTGTTTGGTGTGTTTGCCCTGCTGTCCCTGGGACTCCTAGGTCATCAGTCAGCACAATGATCATTGTTTATGTGTCCCATTGCTGCCATGGTATGGTATATGTTCACCTGCCATCTGCAGTCTACACAGGGTATCTGCATTGGTGTGTCCATTGGTGCAAATATGTGGGTCTGCATTGTGATGGTCACTTCTGTCATTGTGTCATTGATGTATGTTGACGGTGTCAGACACCATGGGTGATGTTTGTATGCAGCTGGCCAGAGGTATGTCTTATTTGCACTGCACTGTTTGCCTCCCCAAATCTATGTTGCAATGGGACACCTGCACTACTTTGCCACAGTTGTGTTTGTTGTTCTGTGGCCAGGATTTGTTCATGCAGTTTGCCAGTTGCAGCTTCTACTTTGTTCACACTTACATTTTGGTCACTGTGATGATGGGGGTTTGGACCCCATTGCCACAATGGTCAAGATGTGCTTCAGCTCAGGACCCCACACTTACATTTTGGTCACTGTGATGATGGGGGTTTGGACCCCATTGCCACAATGGTCAAGATGTGCTTCAGGTCAGGACTCCACACTTACATTTTGGTCACTGTGATGATGGGGGTTTGGACCCCATTGCCACAATGGTCAAGATGTGCTTCAGCTCAGGACCCCACACTTACATTTTGGTCACTGTGATGATGGGGTTTGGACCCCATTGCCACAATGGTCAAGATGTGCTTCAGCTCAGGACCCCACACTTACATTTTGGTCACTGTGATGATGGGGGTTTGGACCCCATTGCCACAATGGTCAAGATGTGCTTCAGCTCAGGACCCCACACTTACATTTTGGGCACTGTGATGATGGGGGTTTGGACCCCATTGCCACAATGGTCAAGATGTGCTTCAGCTCAGGACCCCACACTTACATTTTGGTCACTGTGATGATGGGGGTTTGGACCCCATTGCCACAATGGTCAAGATGTGCTTCAGCTCAGGACCCCACACTTACATTTTGGTCACTGTGATGATGGGGGTTTGGACCCCATTGCCACAATGGTCAAGATGTGCTTCAGCTCAGGACTCCACACTTACATTTTGGTCACTGTGATGATGGGGGTTTGGACCCCATTGCCACAATGGTCATGGCCTGCTTGCATTGTGGGGGCCACACACATTTAAGTGTGGCACATGTGATAGGGTGTCACATTGTATGTTGATGATCATGTTCTGTGTTGTAGGCATTTGACACAGTCTACACACGCTTGTCATGGTGTTGGGGGGATGTCTTAATGTTGCATTCTTTATGTTGGTGTGTGCTTGTTGCGACATGTATTAGCCATCCTGTGAGTGGAGTTGTTGTTAGTGGTAGGCATCCAGCCCCCTCTGGGTAAGGGTGGTAGTAGTGGTTGGCATCCAGCCCCCCCTGGGTAAGGGTGGTAGTAGTGGTAGGCATCCAGCCCCCCCTGGGTAAGGGTGGTAGTAGTGGTGGGCATCCAGCCCCCCCTGGGTAAGGGTGGTAGTAGTGGTGGGCATCTGGCACCCCCATGGCTAAGGGTGGTAGTAGTGGTGGGCATCTGGCACCCCCATGGCTAAGGGTGGTAATAGTGGTAGGCATCCAGCCCCCCCTGGGTAAGGGTGGTAGTAGTGGTAGGCAGCTGGCACCCCCTAGGTGAGGGTGGTAGTAGTGGTGGGCATCTGGCACCACCATGGCTAAGGGTGGTAGTAGTGGTGGGCATCCAGCCCCCCCTGGGTAAGGGTGGTAGTAGTGGTGGGCATCTGGCACCCCCTGGGTAAGGGTGGTAGTAGTGGTGGGCATCCAGCCCCCCCTGGGTAAGGGTGGTAGTAGTGGTGGGCATCCAGCCCCCTGGCTAAGGGTGGTAGTAGTGGTGGGCATCCAGCCCCCCTGGGTAAGGGTGGTAGTAGTGGTGGGCATCTGGCACCCCTGGCTAAGGGTGGTAGTAGTGGTAGGCATCCAGCCCCCCTGGGAAAGGGTGGTAGTAGTGGTAGGCATCTGGCACCCCCTGGGTAAGGGTGGTAGTAGTGGTAGGCATCCATCCCCCCCTGGGTAAGGGTGGTAGTAGTGGTGGGCATCTGGCATCCCCATGGCTAAGGGTGGTAGTAGTGGTGGGCATCTGGCACCCCCATGGCTAAGGGTGGTAGTAGTGGTGGGCATCCAGCCCCCCCTGGGTAAGGGTGGTAGTAGTGGTAGGCATCTGGCACCCCCTGGGTAAGGGTGGTAGTAGTGGTAGGCATCCAGCCCCCCCTGGGTAAGGGTGGTAGTAGTGGTAGGCATCTGGCACCCCCTAGGTGAGGGTGGTAGTAGTGGTGGGCATCTGGCACCACCATGGCTAAGGGTGGTAGTAGTGGTGGGCATCCAGCCCCCCCTGGGTAAGGGTGGTAGTAGTGGTGGGCATCCAGCCCCCCTGGCTAAGGGTGGTAGTAGTGGTAGGCATCCAGCCCCCCCTGGGTAAGGGTGGTAGTAGTGGTGGGCATCCAGCCCCCCCTAGGTAAGGGTGGTAGTATTGGTGGGCATCCAGCCCCCCTGGGTAAGGGTGGTAGTAGTGGTGGGCATCCAGCCCCCCTGGCTAAGGGTGGTAGTAGTGGTGGGCATCCAGCCCCCCCTGGGTAAGGGTGGTAGTAGTGGTGGGCATCTGGCACCCCCCTGGCTAAGGGTGGTAGTAGTGGTAGGCATCCAGCCCCCCCTGGGTAAGGGTGGTAGTAGTGGTAGGCATCTGGCACCCCCTGGGTAAGGGTGGTAGTAGTGGTAGGCATCCAGCCCCCCCTGGGTAAGGGTGGTAGTAGTGGTGGGCATCTGGCACCCCCATGGCTAAGGGTGGTAGTAGTGGTGGGCATATGGCACCCCCATGGCTAAGGGTGGTAGTAGTGGTGGGAATCCAGCCCCCCTGGGTAAGGGTGGTAGTAGTGGTAGGCATCTGGCACCCCCTGGGTAAGGGTGGTAGTAGTGGTAGGCATCCAGCCCCCCCTGGGTAAGGGTGGTAGTAGTGGTAGGCATCTGGCACCCCCTAGGTGAGGGTGGTAGCAGTGGTGGGCATCTGGCACCACCATGGCTAAGGGTGGTAGTAGTGGTGGGCATCCAGCCCCCCCGGGTAAGGGTGGTAGTAGTGGTGGGCATCCAGCTCCCCTGGCTAAGGGTGGTAGTAGTGGTAGGCATCCAGCCCCCCCTGGGTAAGGGTGGTAGTAGTGGAGGGCATCCAGCCCCCCAGGCTAAGGGTGGTAGTAGTGGTAGGCATCCAGCCCCCCCTGGGTAAGGGTGGTAGTAGTGGTAGGCATCTGGCACCCCCTGGGTAAGGGTGGTAGTAGTGGTGGGCATCCAGCCCCCCCTGGGTAAGGGTGGTAGTAGTGGTGGGCCTCCAGCCCCCTGGCTAAGGGTGGTAGTAGTGGTAGGCATCCAGCCCCCTGGGTAAGGGTGGTAGTAGTGGTAGGCATCTGGCACCCCTGGATAAGGGTGGTAGTAGTGGTGGGCATCCAGCCCCCCTGGGTAAGGGTGGTAGTAGTGGTGGGCATCCAGCCCCCTGGGTAAGGGTGGTAGTAGTGGTGGGCATCTGGCACCCCCTGGCTAAGGGTGGTAGTAGTGGTGGGCATCTGGCACCCCCTGGGTAAGGGTGGTAGTAGTGGTGGGCATCCAGCCCCCCCTGGGTAAGGGTGGTAGTAGTGGTGGGCATCCAGCCCCCCGGGTAGGGGTGGTAGTGGTGGTGCGCATCCAGGCCCCTGTGTGCATATGTGGCATTGGTGATGGGCATCCCGCCCCTATGGTGCTGCTGTTGCTGGTGTAAGTAAATTCTGCATCCCTCTGTGTGTGTGTGATGTGTCGTGTACGTGTTGTATGTTTTTGTGGTTGGTGTCTGACTTACCTTCTGCGCCGTACGCGTCCGTGCCTGTTCCGGTAGTAGATGTAGAATAATGGTAGGATCGGAACGAAGGGAGTCATGGTTGGTTCGTCTCGTTCGTCTTTCTCGTTGCTTCGCCTCGTCCTCGTCGCTGGCGTGTTCGCCTCGTAGCCGTGGATCGTGTTGTGGCGCGAATCGGAGCTTATGTGCGCCTCTCCCGGAAGCTTTGACGTGCCGGACGTAGCGACGGGTTCGGCGCGTACGGAAAGCGCATCGTACTTGTCCGGCCGGACTGGGCTGCATTTTCCCTTCCGTGCGACTCGATTCGTCGTTTTCCGGATTCGCCTCGGTCGGAGAACAGGACCTGGATTGGGTGAGTACGACTCGGCCGGATTCTATGCTGTTGTGCGCATCGTACTTGCTCGTTCGGAATGATGTGCGGATCGGTCGGGAAACAGGCTTTCGCATGGCTTTTTTCCCGACCGAATGGTATTGGGTGCGCCTCCGACCGAGATCGGAATCGGCCCCTATGTGTTGTGATTCCCTTGAACACAAAGCAGTATACCAAATGAAATCAACGGAATTATGTTCGTTCAAAGTGACGCTTTGCCCTTCTGTTCCACCTTGTTTACAGATTAAAGTGCAAACGTATCTTTGCAAAATCATTTAAGCTGATGATGGGTTTGGACAAGATTCGTCAAGAGAACAATACAATAAAATTGATTTTGGCAAGTGATGTCTCAACATTCGTATGTGACAATTCCTTTAACCAGCGGCCAGGTGTAGTCAGTGTTGTTACAAATTTATTAAAACTGTTGCATTCATTCTTTCCTGAAGTAGGACCAAAACTGCAAACTTATATCAATGCATGTTAGTTGTTTGTCGTACCACATGGTGGTCATCAGGCCTTTAGCTGTCAATAGCTAGTCAGCTTTGAGAATTCATTTTATAAAGGCTGCTATTATTTGAGGAGATACGCCTTTCATACAAAAATGTAATCCATGCTGGCATGTGATAATACTGCTGATTAAAGTTTTTTTTCAGTAATGTCTTGTGTTCGGCTAACAGAGTGGGGTAGATCGATAAAATATGGGCTAAGCTTTCTTCATGTAAATGACATAGTCTACACTTAAAAATCTGTGGGTTTGGCAGCCATTTGGGGGTGTAATCAAGCATTTGACATAAACCAAAGCACAGATGAAGTATCTTGTTTTTGTCGAAAGATAGAGTAAAAGTAGAGTTATTAGATATGGCTGTGGACAAGGCTGCTTATAGGAGTCAATGATGGTTCATGCATGACTTCTTTTGCTGAGCTCCTCCTTGTCTCTGTGCCAAGACAGCCTTCCTATTTGATTATATAATGTGCTATTAAAGGAGTTGTGGGGTAGTGATAGATCCCATAGCTCTTTTGCTTTCAGGTCCTTCTGCACCAGCTCAAAGGTCCGGGCCAAGTTATTTGAATTTGTCTGAAGACCTGCTTGGATTTCCTTCTACATCAGAGCGCGTAGTGTTGTTCCATCAGCGGACCTTAAAAGTGACATATATTTGAGTAATGAGCCTTTTTCTTGGCTGTTCAGGCTGAATTTGAGTAGAATCGGAGAAGGCGACGGGTTCTGGGAGAGATGGAGCAGGAGACGGAATACCTTGTTTTGTGCCGCGTTGAGGAAAGCCCAAACTTTCCGGGAAAGGCCACTATCCCATAACTGAGTGTTGGGATGATCTTGGCTTTTATTGCTGTGAGTAGTGGCTGGAAGGTCAGGCTTTGTGGTTTTCGATGTAGTAATTGAAATGCTGCAATCAAGGAATCAATTCTTGGTTCCAGTATATTACGATGGAGTCGATTACGACAGCCAATCTTGTAGCCAGACATCAAGATATTTATATGACGAGCTTCGAAGAATAGATTTCCCACCCTATGACTAGCTCCCCGTGTTGTTGTTCTTCCTGCCAAAAACCCCAACCTGAGTTTTTGTGAGGTTGATGGTCATTCGTTTTTGATCCAATAGATATTAAGATGGTTAAGTAACTTTTGTAACCCATTCCTGGTGAGATTCATCAGGGCTAGGTCATCAGCATATTGTAATTAGGACATATTTCAAGAACCCAGGCTTGGAGGATGGGAATTGGCTGTATCTAGGTATGTGGTTAAGTTCGCCAAGAAGTGATTAAAAAGTATTGGTGCTAGGACGCAGCCTTGCTTTACGCCCCTTCATCAGACAAGCAGTTATTCTGACTAAGTTTGACCTAAGCATAGTTATTAGAAATTTGGAGCTGGATTTCATGTAATAATATGTTTGTAGTAATCTTCCAATCAATAAGCTTCTTTCATAATAGATTTCGATTACCTGATCAATGGCTTTGGAGAAATCCACAAAACATGTGAATAAGAGTTGTTTTTTACTAATGTATTTCTCCACGATCATAGTAAGCACAGCCAGATTGTCTGTAGTGCTGGATTTTCATTTAAACCCTGTTTGATTAAATGGAATTAGGATTTTGCTTTCAACCCATTCTTCCAGTTCAGCCAGTATCAGGCCTGCAAAGATTTTAGAGTCTCTATCAAGAAGAGCAATCATGCGATAGCTATTCGGTTAAGCATACGTGCCTTACTTATCTACTGGCTGAAAAATGGAGCCACGTCACGATTCTGGGATTGCTTCTGCTACCAGACAGAAATTAACCAAGGTGTGAAAGCAGGTGATCCAGAACTCGTGGTCTTCTCTAAATATGGTCCAGGGAGTCAATTTGGGCTGGGGGCACCATTGCTTCTGCTTTTCCCAATCTCCTTTACGATTTTACCTTGAGAGAAGGTTAAAGGTGTACTACATCAATTTTTTGTGACATTGGGTACATGCACATCTTGATTGCCATATAGGGAGCTTATATGAGTCAAACTATGATTCTTGTGTTACATTGTTGCCTACTGAACCCTCAGGGTGACTATCTAGATGATTTATTAGAGACCAGACAGATTTTGAACTGTTTTTACAGGCTGGCACTATGTTGACCAGTCCTGGTCAGCTTGGGCCTTTTTTCCTTCCAGACGACTTTTTTAAAGGCATTTCGTAGTTCTTGAAATTGTATTTGTGCCTGGGAATCAGGATGAAATTGATGGATTTAATTTCCTTATCCAGGGAAATTCATTGTTGTTTGAGAGTACTTGTGTACCAGCTTTGTTTGTTTGGTCTTAGCAAGAGTGGAGGTCCAGTGTTTGATATTATAAGAGTGGCTTTGAGTTCATCTTGCATCTTGCGTCATGCAGTAATTGGGTCTTACAAATCTCAATTGGTTGATACACCGGACTGTTTCCAAGCCTTACATTGGGCTGACAATAGTTTATTCCATCTGACTCTTTTCCAGTGGCCGCTTGCTCACCTTGCGGTTATATTATACAACAAGATCTTGTGAAATAGTTCATGAGATACAAACGTGCAATCTAGGCCAGATTTTGTTTCACAAGCTTTTCTTGTCACAGTCATTGGGGTGTCTACTTGAGTGTGAGCATTTAGTGCCCGGAGTTTGAGGACCTCCACGGTTTGGAGTATCATTGTCAATCAATTTAATTTTGATTAGGAATGGGAGCAAGCCAGTTCCAGTCTGCTGTTTCAAGATGAGCTAGATTGGAAATTCGGAAAGTATATCCCTGTGAGTCTGTTGGAGAGACATAGCTTGCACCACCTGCTTTGGTGAACACCTATCAGATCTGGTAACACCAACAACTTAGTCCTAGGTGACTTCAACTTCCACTAGAATGGTGAGATGGACACTCTAATCCAATAGTTAAATGAACTCCTACACAGCAAATATCTTTCCTAAAACTGCAAGGGGAAAACTCACAACAGAGGTTCAACCTTAGATGCTATCATAGCCCAATATGAAGCAAGTGGCAGCACCTCCAAACTGATTTCAGAACACCAGAACACTCTCCAATGGTCTAGAAACATCAAATCAGATACCCCAAACTGATCTGGAAGAAAGAATGATGACCCTTCTCCCCCCAACAAATAGCCTTACTACAGTCGAGCTTACAACCCCCTACAATTCTACGATGAAAGCCATCCTAGACCAAGTAGTCCCCTTTAAATTAAGAAGGGTCAGAGACATGCCCTTGAGATCCTGGTTCAACAAAGACCTCAATGCAGAAAGAAGACAACCAAGAGCTTTGGAAAGACTCTGGAGAGCGAATTAGTCCCTAACCCATCTCTACAAGCTCAGAGGGGAACTGGAAATACAAAAGTCACACACTAAAAGAGAATGCCTCCTTCTTCCGTAGCATGCTATGCTAGACAAAGCAAAAAAATGCCCCAAAGAGCTTTTCAACATCATCAGACAGCAAACCTCCAAACCAACCAAAAAAGCCTCACTTGTCTCTGAAGAACGTTGCAACAACTTTGCCAAATTCTTCAATGATAAAATCACAAAGATTTAACTCTCTCTAGGCGCCCACACATGGAACTTTTATGCAACCCTTCCCCCTCCATAGAGGTTAACAGCTCCCCCACTCACTCCTTGGTCCCATCAACAGAGGCACCTCCTTCATTGACCACCAGATTCAAATAGAGCCCTAGGCCCTCCACAGCACCCAAGAGTTGGGAGGTTTTCAGCCCACTCACGGAAGAGGACATATACAAGGTGATTGTAAAATCCAAACCCTTCTTGCACTCCCCAGACCCTTTGGCAGCCGCCGTGGCTAATAGTCTCACCAAGCCCTAACCCCTCTCTGGACCAAGATAATAAACAAATCCCTGATCAACGGGATTATGCCGAACTGCCTCAAGGAGGGCCAAAACAGCCCCCCTACCAAAAAAGCAGGATGACTTCAACAATTTTAGGCCATTCTCCAACTATCCCTTCCTGTCAAAATCCTCGAGAAATGTGTTCTCTCTCAACTCAACCAACACATTAACTCCAACAAAGTACTTGACTCACATCAGTTTGTTTTCAGGAAGGGATGCAGCATGGAAACAGCTATACTGAATATAGCATATGATATGCACAATTCTCTGGATGCAGCTAGATGTTGCCTGCTCATTTTCCTTGACCTATCATTGGTCTTCAACACGGTCAACCACAGGCAACTTTTGAACTACCTGCAACAATAATTGGAGCTGATGGCATGGATCTTCAGTGTTTCTCGTCACTCCTGCATAACTTCTCTCAAAAAATAAACAATTTGATTTCTGAATCTTAAGCCATCACCTGAGGTGTCCTCCAAGGCTCAGTACTCTCACCTACACTCTTCAATATCTACATAGAACCCCTCAACACAGTGCTCAAACAACCAAACACTTGCCTACCACATCTATGCAGACAATATCCAACTCTACCTTGAAATATCCTCTTTGGATGACATACGCCGGCTGAACACCACTCTCATACAAGCCCAAAATTGGCTGACACACAACCACCACAAACTTAACCAAGGAAAGAATGAAATTGTCCTGTCCAACCACAGCAGGCCCAACCAGATCCAAGAATGGCTAAATAACCTAGATGCGCTAAACTGAAAACTGACTCTAATGGACTGAGCCAAACCTCTTGAGATCACACTGGCCTCAAGTCTGAACATGAGTACTCACACAAAAACTACAGCCTAAATCTCCTGAACAAAATTAAGCCCTTCCTCCCACCAAATGACCTAAACCTGCCATACAAACTATGGTTCTGTCGAGACTGGACTACAGGAATGCCACCTTCACCGGAATGCCAAAATCTTACTTAGCCCCTCTGAGAGCCACTCTAAATCCAGCGGCAAGGATGGTCACCGGAGCAAAGAGATACAACCACATCTCCCCTGCAATGAAAAGTCTCAAGTGAATAACAATTGAAGCACACTGCTGCTTCAAGACTGCCTGTCTCACCCACAAAGTTTTACAAACTGGTAAACCAGCATACCTAGTGGCCAATCTCACAAATGCAGGCCAAACCAGAAATCTAAGAAGCTCCAACACACTACTTATCATCACTCCAAAAAACATTAAAAAAAAGTTCTTTCCCAAGTAATGCCCCCAAAATCTGGAACCCTCTCCCAGTACATATCAGAATTAATCCCTCCTTCATGAACTTCAAAAGACAACTGAAAGAACTCCTCCTCAATCAGCACCTCAGCCACCCGGTAAACAACATCTAACTCACTCTGGAACTACTACCTCATCCTATCTTGTTTTTCCTAAGGATTCTACACTGATTTAACACTTGACAATTTAGTTATACCCTATTGTTATTGATGCATAATGCCTTGACAATGTTGTAAAGTGCTCTGATACCCTCAGGTATAGCCAGCTATATAGAAAACTATTTAAATAAATAAATAAAACACATTATTAGGATATTGCAAAACACCAAGGAGTTCCATAACCACATAAAGGAACTAGGATGAAGGTTGATTTACTTATATGGTTATGGAATTACAAGTTGACTTGTAATATCCGTATCATGTATGCCAGGGGGTACTTTATGCTATATAATACATGGTCACACCATCCCTTTCCCACAAACCACATAAAACCTTAGTGCATAGCTCTTTTATATGAAAGAGCTGGTATGTTTACAAACATGAAGAATAAAAATAAAACCTCTAGTGCAAAATTAAACCTATCAAAAACCTGTCAGTTAATTGCTGCAAACAGATATTAGAAACAGCTCAATGGAAGTAAGATTTTTCTTTTTTTTTTAAAGCTGCACTAGCTCAGAATGTGTAGAAACATGCAGACAGGTTCTAGCATTTCTCTAACTATCTAAGGAGTGCAAGAAATAAACATGCTCTCTGTTTGTCATTGTATGCTAAAAAATAAAAGAAGAAAAGAAAAGCAACATTCTGTTTTCATTGCTTTATACAGCTGCTTGCAACGTGTGGAAACTGGGAGAAAGATTCTAGCTTTTTTCTAACTATCCAAGGAGTGCAAAAAATAAACATGTTCTTTCTGCTTGTCATTATAGGCTAAAAGATAGAGCATGAGAACGAAAAGCAACGTTCTGTTTTGGTTGCTTTAAACAGCTACTTCAATTATGCTCTGTGACCTGATCTGCCTTTCGCACTGACTGCTGGCTCTGGCAGCAGGCATTATGACATCAGAACTCGACTGTAATAACTTATAATAGTGGAATTCTGACATCTTTTCTTTATAATCGGTGATTTGGGTGCGTTACAAGTCACTGATTATAAAGAAATTAGAGACTGGCATTTATACAGGGAATACAGAATCCCATGTTTTATATAATGGATAAAGTACCCCATACCATACATTATAAGGGTATTGCAAATCACAGAGTAGTTCCATAACCATATAGAGGAGTGAGGCCAAAGGTCGATTTCCTTTATAAGGTTATGGAAATCTGAGGTGGCTTACATTGTCATTATGTACACCCGGAGTACTTTGCGCTATATACATGGTCACACCATCACCTTTCCCACAAACCACTAAAAGCATTGGTGTGTAGCTCTTTCATATAGCAGAGCAAGTAGGTTTACAAACAAGAAGAATAAAAATAAATCCTCTAGTGCAAAATTAAACCCATCAAAAACCTATGAGATATTTGTAGAAAACAGATATTATAAACAGCTGCACTAGCTCCGCATGTTTAGAAACATGCAGAAATATTCTAGCTTTTCTCTATCTAAGGAGTGCAAAAAATAAGCATGCGCTCTCTGCTTGTCATTGTATGCTGAAAACAGAGCCGAAGAAAGAAAAGCAACATTCTCTTTTCGTTGCTTTAAACCTCTGCTTCAATTATGCTCCATGACCTGACCTGCCTTGCATCTCAGCTGCTGGCTCTGGCAGCAGGCATTGTGATGTCAGAACTTGACTGTAATAACTTACAATAGTAGAGTTCTTTTCATTATAATCGGTGACTGGGTGCATCACAAGTCACCAATTATAAAGAAATTAGAAACTTGGCGTTTATACAGCGATTACAGAATGCCATATAGTATAAAACCACTTCAGATCAAACCAATACAAGGGTACAGCTCTGTTAGTCTGTGTGACAAGTGAAAGTTACTTCCACAGCAGGCATGGCTTCAGTCTGTCGCTGATATATGGCAGTGAGAGAGGAAAAGCAGCCATCTGAAAGTGCAGCTGGGACCTGGAACGTACGCAGCACTGGCTAAGAGACAAGCAACGTGGCTCATGCATGGGCTTTGGAATATTAGTAGGCTGATACACTGTGATGACCACACCTGCCCTTTGTCTCTAAAATGTTTGCAAAATCCATCAAAGCCAAGTAATACATCTGTGAGACCAAAGCCACAGTGACTGAGGCCAAGCCTTTAAACCACCTGCTTATACAAATACTGAAGGGCAAGTTTACAAGCCCCCGCAACATGGTGCAGAGCGACGCAACTTCAAAATAAGATTTATGAAGCCACGCAAGACCACACAAGGCCACGCAAGGCCACGCAAGCCCCTGAGTGGCTTCATCAATCTCAAGTTATGCGACAAGAGCGCAAGTCGCTGTGTTACATTACTCTGCGCCAGGGAGGTGTTTCCATGGGTGTTGAATGGGTGTTCCCATGCAACATCTATCGATTTTGATGCATTCCCAGATTTACGTGAAGTGGTAGATCTGGGAATGGGCCAAAAACATATGCCTTCCCAGGTGAGGCGTTACAAAGAGAAATACGTTTACTTCTCTACGTTTTTCACTCTTTTGTGCTCACATAGAAAGAGAAACAAGCCTCAGGGTATTGTTTTTGTGCAGGAAGGTGCCCCTTCCTGCACAAAAACAGTCCTCCGTACAACTCAGGCAAGGGTGCCTGCATAGGCGCTAGGCAGCCAAAAGGCACCAGTGCAGGGTAAAAGACAGGAACGCACCGTATTAACTTAAATATGGCACCTTCCTGCCCTTTCCTTTTCACGAAGTGCAGCAAGGTGGCTTGCTGCGCTGCACTGCGTGACTTGGCCATAAATATAGCCTTTGAGCTTTAACCACTCAAAATACTATTTATGGAATTAAGCATCCAACCTCTACAAATACAATGCATCCCTTCACATGCCAGTGTTTCTGTCTGCAGGGATCCAAATATATTTGAGACTTCGTAGCAGCCAAGAAGCACTTTACCCTGTACAGTTCTGAAATATGGAGAGCAGGGTTGAAATGGGGATTGGAATCAGCGGTGCCACCTCTGCAAGCTCTGATCTTGTCATGCTTGTATCGTCGCATTTTATTTATTGTGAAGAAATAAACTATACTCATATGTACAATTTTTATGAAATGCGGTCCAAAGCACTTCTTGGTGAATGACGGTGGAGGTCATTCTTTGCAATTGATGTCGTCATGTGATGCATGATGCTCTTTCATAGATGCCACTGGCCTTCCCCTTGTACATGCAGTGGGCTCGGGAAGGCCACTTTGTAACATTCCTGTGTGCATCTGAACAGTATGTGAGATCGTTACTTTTGGATAGCGCAATGAAGTAGTGACATCATTAAACAAGCATTGAACACTAAAAACAAAGATAAATGCCTCCAGAAACTAGAGTCCTAAAACTTCATTTCATCTCATATCGAATGGATTTGGAGGCAACCAAACTTCATGCAAAGAAGTCACTATTCCTGACAAAGAGATTTCCAGAAAGAAAATTATAAAGAGAATACTTAACTGTCTATAACAAAATAAGGCCTCCATTTGTGTTTTGCCATGAATGTAAGGACAAAATAAATAAGACACACCAATCTCCTTTCATTATTTACTCTGATGCATAGTGAAAAAAATTCCTTTATGCAATATAATTCTCACATAACACCTGTAGCACAGCAACAGTATGGCAAACCAATCATTGGTGAGTCATACTAGCTTCCTTCTTGAACACAGTCTTGTGCCTCATGCTTCTCTAGGACACCGCTCATTATCTATGAATTTTCATAAATCACAGACTGTAAAGATAATCACATGTGTGCACTCCCAATAAATGAGCTAAAGCTATTTGTCCAGGGTCAAACACTTTAGTTAAGCGAAGATACAGGGATTTAGATACAAATCTGTGGTTGCTGTAGTTTTCAGCAGACTTATCCTCAAACTTTATACCATTATCTGTTGCCTAGAATCATGGTGAATGAAGAGCGCAGTGGAGGATGGTCCACACTAGGTGGTATGCACTAATGCTTTATAGAGTGGATAAGAGGGAGATGGACTGAAACCAGACAGCATTGGTGTCTCCTCTTCCACCTAGTAGTCCCATTCCTAGAAAAGGTCTTTGCCACCTGCAAAATACTGTGGTAGGTTCAGGGCAAGCATACTTTAGAAAATAACTCAGAAGGTTTTTACTATGTTGGGATTGTGTATGTATGTTTTGCTTATGCATAGCCCATCTCTAATGAAAACACTTCCACAAGTGCAAACTGAACCTAAGGAAACTCTCCCAAACCCCTGACACATCGCTGTCTCACAGCTGCCTGTGTGGAAGACACTGAGCAAACTAAATTGCAGAGGTAGCCTACACTCTTCTGGACTTGCGTGGCTTTACCATTAGTAGGGGTGTATTCATTAAACAAAGAGACTGAAACCATTCCAACCAACAATTTAGTAAATAACCACCTGCCTTCATTATTAGCTTCTTGAGAAACAAGTTTAGTGCAGAGCGATTTGTGGCACAAAGTTAGAACTCCATTTCTCTTACCATCACCTGGCAAAAAGAAAACATCACCTACCCAACCTTTCTTCAATTTTAATGATTCAGTTTCCATAAGATGCAACTCTTGAAATAGAACTGTACTGACATCTAATTTAGCTAAATATGACAAAACACGCTGTCTCTTAATAGGGGAATTCAAGCCTCTGACATTCCAAGAAATAATTTTCAAGGACATAAATCAATCATATGAAAAACGTAACAGAATAAACCAGACAAAATATAAAGGGTGTACAATATAGACCAAAAGACAACTGTTGTGTACATAGTGATGTTAAAAGGCAATGAACAAGAGGTAAGGAATGAGAGAAAAAAAGAATAGAGAAGAAGTAGCAAGAAAAAGAGCACAAAAGGCGTTCTGAAAGAAGATATGAATGAAATTGAAAAGAGAAGAATAGTAGTAAGATGAGTAAGAAGAAAGAGAATAACATACCTACAAAAATTCCAGAAAGAATGGGTGGGGGGTGAGACCACATGGAACAGATGACACGTCCGGACTGCATGGGAAAGGCAAGGGAGACTGCAGCACACGCGACAAGAGGTATAGGAAGGCCAACAAATGAGAGGATAGTACCTGTAAGGAGATAAAAGACTGTTAATACATAAAAACTCGAATAATGTAACAATATACTAGTGAAAGGCGTAAATGGATACATGAATATCACAGTTTGACTTTTCTTTACCTTTTCCTGTCCCTATTTTAAGGGAAAATAAGTTCCAAAGAATAACAAAGCCAAAGGCAATTATGAAGTAGATGGTGTAGAGGTATCCATAATGTCAATCTTGCAGGCTTTAAGAAAGCTCTTCAGTTTGACAGGGTCCTTGTATGTGGTTGTTTTGCTATTGTATGTTAATTTGAACAGACAGGGTTGAAAAAGGCCAAAGCGGGCTCCAAGCGAACGAAGATCCGATTGCATGGTGAGAAACTCTCTGCGTCTGTCAGCTGTGCTCTTTGCATAATACTGAGAGAAGTGCAAAGGATGGCCTGACCATGAAATATGTTTCATGAATCTGACCGCAGACAGAACTTTAAGAATATCAGTGTACTCCAAAAAATATAAGATAACTCCTCTTGTTCGCTTGAAGAAGAAATCTTAGATTTAGGGTCCACTCTGTGTGCACGCTGTATATTAAGAAGAGTACCATCAGGTAATTGCAGGACCTTTGGGAGGAATGATTTAAAGAAAACAATTGCATCAGGACTTTCCAAGTTCTCAGGAAGACCATATATACGAAGTTTGTTTCTCCTAGTTTTATTTTCAAGGTCTCCAACCTGCTTCTGGAGAAACGATACCTGAGCTTGAAGGGCATTCATCTTGAGATTAGTTTCTCCAAGTGACGCAATATTTTGCTCAGCAACATTAAGTATTTCCTCCTTCTTAGATTATCTATCCATAAAATGCTATAACTTAGTAGAAGAACGGACAGTAAGTACTCCTGTGGTACTATCAGCATGCTAAAACACTTAGGAACCATGCACTCAAAGTATTTAATTTGTGCTGAGGAAGAGAGAGAAAGGAGTGATCATGGAACATTATCTTCAGATGGTGCGGAACCAGAAACATCATCGGCTACTGAGATAACATCACAGTTGCCTATCACCATTCCAGAATTTTCAAGACTTAGACAGTTTAGTCTCAATTGCAAACACATTCTAAGCATGGAGAGTAGTCACTTCCTCCTCTAAAAGACATTGTGAACACTCATAAGTTTTTTTTAGTTCCTAATGTAGTTTTGTGCATTTTCTTCATGAGCAGAATGTTTTTGACTGCTATTTGAAAAAAACACCCCAAATTGTTAGAAAATACAAAAAAAGAAAAAGGAAATGTTAAAAAAATGAAGAAATAATGGTTCTTTTTCGAGCCACCAATTCTGGTTTAAGAAAGAAAAATTCTATGTTATATGTATTTTGTACTAGTGTGACCACATCCTGTTATGTC
This sequence comes from Calotriton arnoldi, assembly GCA_963921515.1. NCBI lineage: Eukaryota > Metazoa > Chordata > Amphibia > Caudata > Salamandridae > Calotriton > Calotriton arnoldi. Next base: position 622,033 of record CAWUFW010000337.1, read on the forward strand.
TGTCAGTGTGTCACTGAGTGTATATATGAGTGCGTAAGTCTGTGGGTGTCTGTATGGGTGAGTGAATGGTTGTGACACTGGCTGTATAGGTTAGTCACTGCATGTGTGAGTGTCTGTATGAGTGAGTGAGTGTGTTTGTAGGTGGCTGTGTAGGTGAGTCAGTGGTGTGTAGGTGAGTGAGTTTGTATGTAAGTGTCTCTATGAGTTTAAGAGTATGTGTGTGAGTACCTCTATGGGTGAATAAGTGGATGTATGACTGGCTGTATGGGTGTATGATTGGGTTTCTCAGTGGCTGTATGAGTGGGTGTTTGAGTGCCTTCATTGATGTGTAAGAGGGTGTGTGAGTGGCTGTATAGGTGAGTGAATGGGTGTGTGAGTCGCTATATGGGTGAGTTAGTGGCTATGTGAGTAGGTGTATGAGAGACGAACTGGGAATAATAATGGCTGTATGGGTGTGTGCGTGGGTGTGTGAGTAGATGTATGAGTGAGTGGGTATGTGCATGATTTGGTATATGGGTGAGTACTTTGGTGTGAGTGGCTTATGAGTGAGATAATGGGTGTGTGAGTGTCTGAGATGGTGTGTGAGTGGCTATATGAGTAAGTGAAAGGATGTGGTGAGTATGTAGTTGTGTGGGTAGTTATATGGCAGACTGAGCAGGTGTGTGAGTTACTATAGAGTGAATGAGTGGGTGTGAGAGTGGCTGTATCAGTGAGTTTGTGGCTGTGTGAGTGAATGTATAGGAGAGTCAGTGGGTGTATGAGTGAGTGAAATAGTGTGTGAGTGGCTGCATGAGTGACTGACTGGGTGTGTGAGTAGCTTTATAGGTAAGTCAGTGAGGGGATGAGTTGTTATATAGGTGGTGTATGAGTACCTGTATGGGTGAGTGACTGAATATGTAAGTGATTGTATGAGTGAGTGAGTGACTGTGTGACTCTCTGTATAGTTGAGTAAGAGTATGTGAAAGTAGCTGTATGGATGAGTGAATGTGTATTGATGTACCTGTATGAGTGAGTGAGCAGCTGTGTAAGTGACTGTATTAGTGAGTGACTGGGGGCATAAATAGTTATATCAGTGTGTGAGTGGACATGTCACTCGCTCTATAGGTGAGTGACTGAGTGTATGGGTGACTATATGAGTGAGTTACTGGCTGTGTGAGTAGATGTGTAGATAAGTGAGTGGGTGTGTGAGTGGCTGTCTGAGTGAGTGAGTGTCTGAGTTGCTGTTTCACTGTGTGAGTATCTGTACAGATAAGTGAAACAGTGCAAGAGTACTTGTATGAGTGAGTGAGTGCATTAGTGTTTAACACAGGTACTAGCAGCATGTTGTTCCACAGGTTTTATAGAGACCTGGTCAGAATCAATATTGGTTCCAATTTTAACAAAAGGTGACTGCCAAAACCCTGCATGCTATCACCCAATATCATTGCTAGATTCCCTGGTTAAAATCGCAGGGCGTATAGTCCTCAATCGGCTACAGGATTGGGCAGAAGATAACAACATCCTATCTGAGCTACAATTTGGTTTTAGACAAGGTCTAGGTACAGTGGAACAAGGACTCAACATATTATTGGGGAAGTCACACGGGCTAAACAGGGTAGATTATACCTAGCGTTCATCGACTTAACAGCAGCCTTTGACTGCATAGTCTATGTCAAACTCTGGAAGATATTGACAGATATAGGGGTGGAAGATCCATTAGTACAGTTTCTGAGGCAGCTCTATAACGAGGCGAAAGCAAGGGTTCGATACAGGGCCAAGGGTGAATGCACTGCACCGTTGAAAGTGGAGAAGGGGGTTAGACAGGGATGTGTCCTGGCACCGTTTTTATTCACACTTTACACCAATGGATTGGGCAAAGCCCTGGTGGATCAGTGCCAGGACCTGCCCCAGATAAACAGTCATCCTATACCCACCCTTCTGTACGCAGACAATGCAGTGCTGATGGCCTGAACTCAATTGGGGCTCCAACGGGCACTAACAAACTACACTGTGTATATGGATAACCTGGGTCTTAGAGTGAATTTGTCAAAAACTTTTATAATGAAATGTGGGAGTGGCAGTATAAAATGTAGGGACATATATATTGATAATAAAAAGGTGGAATTTCCCAAGGCATTTCCTTATTTAGGTATCCTTTTTGACCAGAAGGGGACATGGACCGAGGTAGTCAAAGCCAGGAAGTTACTATTCATGAAAGCTACAGCCGCCCTAGCTAACTTTGCAAGGAAGTTGGGAAGAGGACCACCTGTGGAGATGTTGCATATTTATCAGGCAAAGTATGTCACAAAGGCCATCTATAGTGTGGGCATGTGGGGGTATTGCGACTTTAAACCCATACAACTACAGGTTTACAGGTTACAGGTTTATTTTATTATGCATAGTTATTAAAAACCTTTGCACAGTTGTGTGCTATCAGGATAAAAGGTCATTATGGTTCAACAGTAAAAACATTGATATACATGATAAAAGTGTTGTGCAGTGCTAACATACAAATATACAAAAAGACTGATAAAACCATTTGATGAGTGCCAAAAATGTGACAGTCAAAACAATAAAAATGGTATAAGGCAATAGTGCCAGACAGCCACAGGGCAGAGTGCAGAAAGTGCGTTTATATCAGGAGGAGGCTCCTGATGGCTGAGCAGCAGGACGGAATTTCCCATCTTGGTGGGCTCTTTTTTGAGTTGTTAAAATTAAGTTTAGCTTCCGGTTGGCATGTCGGGTTCTTCATTGTCTTCTTAAAGCTGGAGTGGTTTGTGAGCTCCTATGAGGTTGATTCATTTTTTGTTCTGCCAGTGTGAGATATTTGACCACTCTGCAATTCAGTTGTGTGGTCCATGAATCAAAATATGCCAGCACAGCTTGCCAGCCAGGTGTGGATCCCTAACTGCTTGAGTGGAAACTTAAGAAGCTGTTTCCTCTCTTGCTGCAGCGCCCTGCATGTGCAGATTAAGTGCAGAATGTCTCCTGGACCTGTGTCGCCCAAGCAACTAGTTGAGAATGCCTTTTAAAAAAAAAAAATTGCCGTCCCGGGTAGTACATCCAATTATGTATGTCACTCAGAATTAGGGCTACCGTACATTTCAGACCTAATAAAAGTCCAACCTGTCATTTTATGGCACAGGATTTGGACTTCTCCAAAAACTATTTTTAATCGTGAGAACTTAAAAGATATTCTCAAGTTACAGCGGGCAATCGAGATTCTCTAGTCAAAATACATAAAAGAGTTTATGAATGATCTGGGACACCCAGAATATTATGACGTTCCGGGGTCCATAATTTCTGTCTCCATAAGGGATCTTAAAGGAACATGTATGACATTTTTGGGAACAAATAGGTTTTCAGTAGAGGCTGCAAGATCTACGGTACAGTCTAATCAAATGATATTGACCACTTATGGTATTCAGCTGTGCCTAAAATTTATACTAAGTGGTTACGACAGATTTATACTGACCTGCTTTAGACTTGGGATTTTCCATAGTTTAACAAGCTTCCCTATAACAAATGATTGGTCCAAGATACTGAATATCTGCCCATGTGACGACACGGCCCAGCAATCAACAATACATGTGTTTTTATTCTGTAGATTTTATGAAACTCAAAGAAGGAGATGGATATTACCCATCTTAAGATTGCTAGGCTTCAAACAATGTCGTCCAGCTTTTTTATTGCTGCAATTTTTAGACACTGAATATTTTACAAGGCTAATTGTATCTTTTTCAAAAAATGTAATCAAATGTAGAAAAACTATTACTATGTGAAGTCTGAGAAGCAGCACAGCTTGCTTTCGATCTTTATATTGGTAAAGTTTAGGACCATGTAATTAATTTCTGTCTTCTCTAACTTCACTGGACGACCAAATGTGGACCCTCCCGGACATAAGGCATCAGTACCAGCAGAAGGACGGACACAGCATAAAGGTAGCAGCTTACCTAAATCAACTAGGCCTCCGTATTCTAAACGGAAGATCCAAATCAGATTTGCCAGCTGCTTACACGCACGTATCTTTCTCTAGAATGGCCGCTCTGGACTACATTTGGACTTCGATCGCTCACTTCCATCTAGTACAGAAATTTGTGGTAACTCCCCCACCGGCAAGCGATCATGCCATTCTCACGTGCAAAGTGTCACTCTCGCAGTGCCTCCAACCAGTAACACAGCTGCTTTGGAAAGAAGGCATCTTAGAACCTGTAAGAAAAGTACAGTGGACCTTGGACCATCAGGACATAATTGAAGAGAGGATGGACCATTTCCTAGATAAAATGAAACAAGAGCCCAATGATCAATTGACTGCAACATCGTGGGAAATGGCAGTGGAAGACCTTAGAGAAAACTTAGCCATAAAGACAATTAAAGGGCCAAACAAAGCCACGACAAAAACCCACTACTTCATCGAGCACATGCAAACCACAATGAAAATAAAACGCAAATTAAACAACCTATTGCGTAGGCTCGCCTACGATGACACTGAATACAAATTTCTTCGTGAGAAGATATCAATTACTCGCAAGAAGTACAGGAAAGCAAGATTCACCTATGAGAGGACGAAAGAAGAACACCTCTGGGTAACCGCTCATGAAATAATAAAATCAAAGGACCTAAGGACCTGGATTAATAAAGGAGCCAGACCCACCTAACCATCAACTGTAACTAACATTGCTCCTGCCGAATGGGAGGCTCACATTGAAACACTCTACGTAGAGCCCAATAGCGACAATCGGACTGGCCACCACAGCTCTAGCCATACCAACTCCCATACAGGACCGGAGCACACTATTAAGATTACACCAACCCAAGTTGCACTTATTATTTAAAAAAATGCGCCCAGGAGGGGCGCCTGGCCCAAACGGCTTACCGACAAAGGTTTATAAAGCCTCGACGCGCAAGTGGGCTGTACTCTTGGCCACCCTATTCGAGGCAAGCAGAATGGGCGGGCCAATTCCTGACTCCTGGTGAGGCTCTCCTCGTCCCTATTCACAAAAAAGGTCCCCGCTCCAGCCCCGATAACTACCGGATGATCGCTCTCCTTGACGTTAAAGGGAACGCCTACGCAAGTATTCTACTTCAAGAATTGACCACCTGGGTGGAAGACCACAAATTGATACTATACACTCAAACCGGCTTTCGAAAGGGCTGCCACATTGAAGACAACCTGATCTGTCTAGCGCACATGATCGAGTGCTCGCTCGCTATAAAATGAAAGTCGCTGTGTCTGGGGTTCATCGACTTCCGAACAGCTTTTGACAGCATGGTCCGCCCCAGATTGTGAGAAAAATTAATTAACTGGGGCATCCCGCAATCCTTATTGAATGCTCTTATCGCTTTGCACACTCACACCTGGGTAAAAATAAAAGTTTCTTCTGGATGGTCAACAACCAATAAAATCATGACCAACAGAGGCCTAAAGCAAGGGTGCATATTGGCCCCACTACTCTTCAATCCCTACCTAGCAGACCTGCACGAGTGGCTGGCTCTCTCTCGAGCATTTCTGCCTAAAAACGCATCTACTAAAATTCAATCAATGCAATACGCAGATGATACGATTCTCCTTGATCAAACCCAGGTGGGCCTCCAGAGGCTCTTTGTCTCATTGGCCTTGTACTGCAAAACAAACGCTTTAGAGATCAACATCGCCAAAACAAAGGTGATGATGGTATCGAGACAACGAGCAAGAAAACGATTCTGGTATATTGAAGGAAAACCTATAGAGGTAGTGGCTGCATATAAGTACCTGGGAGTCTGGATAGATCATAGAGGAAGATCGGCTCCGCATATTGCAGCAATGCACGGAGTGGCCCACTGCCTGGAGGGGGCCTTCTTAAGAACAAAAAAAAGCCCTGAATTCTCCGAATTTCTCACAGTTAATTTGCGTGATAGGTGCCACATTTTTACCATAATTAGCCTTTGGTGTGCTGACCTTCAAAGATAAAATGTTCACATGGCTAGACAGAGCGCAATCAGCCTGTTTTTGCAGAGTGTTCCATCTACCTAACTCGACCTCCCATGCCCAAATCCGCATGGAGTTTAGCCTGCCATCTCAACACTGGATAATGAAAGCAATATTTATTGCCTACTGCTTAAAAACTAAAAGGCCTGTGACCTCACATTAAAGAGCTACATTTGGTCTTTATTAAATAACCCTAGAAGCTCTTGGAGTCAATTGACCAAACGAGCAAAGATCTTGTCAGCGGAACATGATGCACTATTCGTGAAAAATCTTTCCCATGGCAGCTGGGCGTCAAAACTCTATGTTCGTGAAACCCTACCACACTATTTATCATCCGCCATGAAGCCATCAGTGAAACACCATTTAATGAGACTATGTTTTGGCCTAATCCCCCTGATGGTGTATAAGAATGGCCAAAGGTACAAGGAAGATACGCCCTCTCAATGCCGTTTTTGCGGCAACGGGGAAGAAACTTTAATTCACGTTATATGCATTTGTAAGACCCTGCACCGCTTGTGAATTTTTGGGCTGCGTCCAATTATGCGCATCCTCAATGTGCGGACATGCCAAGAGGCTCTAGAGGAGTGCATGAAGGGTGACTCTGCTCAGATGGCCACCCGTTTTGTAAATTTTATGTCTGCAATCAAATCTATTCTTCCTGCAGTAGATCACTAAGAATTTTAGCCATGCCAGACACGAATTCTTTTTAATAGAGAATGAAAATTGTTTTTAATATCTTTTGTAAGAATTTACAATGATTTAAAGTAATTGTGCAATAAAAATGTATCTTATATCTGTCTTTTTATTATGTATGCTTTTATGATTTTCCCGCAAAAAATTGAATAAAGCTTTTATTGATTGATTGAATGCATTAGTGATGTACAGATGAGTGAGTGTGTGTAAGTGGGTGTGTGGGTATATGAGTCAATGTGTTTATAGCTGTATGGGTCGGTGATTGGGTATCCCAGTGCATGCATAGGTGACTGAATGGTTGTGTTGGTGAATTTATGGTTGACTGAGTAAGTAAATGATTGTGTGAGTATGTGCGTGACTCTCTATATGAATGAGTGAGTGTATCAGTGACTGCATGGATAAATAAGTGCTTGTGTTAGTACTTATATGAGTGAGTGGGTGGGTGTGTCAGAATGTGTTTGGGAAACTAAGTGTATGTAGTTGTATATGTATGTATAAGTGTATTGGTCTGTATCTAACTGTATTGGTAAGTAAATTGATGAATGAGTGGCTAAGTGGATGATTGGATGGGTGTATGAGTGTGTTTACAAGTGTCTGTATCACTGTCTCTATGAGCCTCTATAGTTGTACATTACAAACAAAAGAGTAGACATCTCTTATGCTGTAATATTATTTCACATTTTAATAATGTTTTTCCCTTTTTTTACTCTTTTCATGTTTTGTAGTTGTATACCATAATTATTTTATAAATATTCATTTTTCAACTGTGGGGAAAAACAATCACAAATATTGTTAAAAGAATACCATATTCACAATTCAGCACCTGCTCTAAATTTAACTTGCTTGCCTTTGTACCATTTGAAAATTAAATTACATCTGATGAAAGTGAGGATTAGTTGCAACAGCACAGCAAAGCAGTAATCAATTGAATGGTTGTTTTCTACCATCCCCTCCTGGCAAAACAAACTGGTGGCATACCATATTAAGTGCTCATTATACTTGAAGACCCACTCAATGAGTATGTAAAATAATACTTCCTGTGGCAGTACATGTCCTTTGACACAATCTAAAGGTGTATCACAGCAAACACTGTTATAAAACAAAAAGAATAGAAATATGTTAGTATTTGATTTACAAAATTCCAGAAACATAACAGTACACATTGCTCATGCAGTAACAGCATATCACAATATAGAAAAACATTGTTTTTTCTCTTTTTTACTGTTCTCAGCTTTCATACTTGCACACCATAAATGATGTACTATATGAAGTTTCATCCTTGAACAGTGGGCAAAAAACAATTGTGTGGATTGTAGAAAAAAACTGCACAGTATATCACTATAAATAAGTGACACTACGCATTGCACTTACTACATTTTGTTAACAGTAGTTTTGCCAACACTTACTACATTAATGTAAACAAGCCTATCTTAAAATGTTTTCTTTTATTATTATGCCTGGTATGCTACTACTAATAAATGTAAACCACACTTGAATTTTGGAGATCCTTTTGAAAACATCACCCCTAGCAGGCCGAGTGATTTCTAAAACGCTGATGATCCATGTAGATGAAAGACAATACATTCGTTTTTTTCCCAGAAATAGTACGTAGAACTTTGGTTCAAGAAACGAAAGGTGACAATTCCATAGTTTGAAAGACAGTTTTGGTTTAAATTGAAGGTTTCTGTGATTGCATTGTGTCCGTGATGTTTCACTATTTAATAAGATTATGTACTCTGTAGATGTTATATTAACTCCTTTGTGGAAGATAAAAGGACTCTTGAAATTTCGAGAACTTTTTAAAGACATCACCCCTGATAGGCCGAATGATCTCTAAAACACTGATGATCCATGTAGAAGAAACATGTGTATTACTTTTGTTCCAGAAATACTCCTTAGAAACTTGATTGAAGAACAAAAGGTGAAAATTTCGTAGTTTGAAAGGCAGTTTTGGTTTGAACCTAAGGTTACTGTCATTGCATTCTGTCAATCAAGTTGCACTCTTTAAATAGACAGTATAATGTCCAGATGTTATATTAATTCCTTCATGAAAGAGGATACCCGTTGAAACATAAGTTCTTTGAGAAATTGATATTTGTACTGCTTTGAAGTTTGTAATTTCGGTTTCCAATTTAGATCCATCTGCTCTGTATCATTGCAGCAGTAATATAAGGTATTTTCCACTTGTTTTTGTATATATAGTGTAGAGATTACATTTAATCTACAATTTGGGCAGGTCATATTTTGGTTATCATTTTAATAAATCTGTAAAAAGGCACAGTTTTGGAATCCAGTTGTGTTAACTACAGAATTCTCTCAGAGTTTATTTGAGTTGTAGATGTAAAAGAACAATTTTCACAGTCATGGTTCCATGTGAAACTCAGTCCAATAAGTTTAAAACTCCATCCAATCCAAGCAGGATCATTATACATGTCTGTGCATCTTGTTGAGTGCTCTGAGTAAATAGTACGTATCCACTACATATATCTACTAGATCTTGAATGCCTGAAGCACAATGTATTGTAGTCCTATCAGAAAGTAAACATTGTTGCAAAGCACACAGTATGGAACATAATATCTTTTCTGCTTTCTGTTTTATTGCATTTATAAGATGTGGTAAATGAAACAGTACATTTAGTACAACATTTTGATAGTAGTTGACCCGAGAAGTGTTTGACAACTGGTAACCTACAATCTCGCATTCATTCTCTAATTTTCTCTTCTTAACATCTTCATTGTTGTCTTTTTTTACCTTCTTTTCAGCCTCATCTGTAGATTCTTTTGTGAGCTTCCTCTTTGGGCAGATTATCAATTTTTCATAATTGGGATACTGTTCTAAATGAGGAGTGGGCACACTTCTTAACCGATTGTACTTTTTGTCACAACTTGAATCAACACTAACTTTCCTGCCATCAAAATCAACCAAAAGACAGGCCAGTCAATGTTCTTACTTAAGACAATGCAACATATGCCATACCTTCCTTAAACACAGTACTATCAATATTAATAGAAGCTGCGTCTACACTTCAACCTTGAGATTTGTGGATAGTTAAAGCATACCATAGAGACACTGGGAACTGCAGTTGATGGACATATAGGTCTTACTAGCAAATAACGTACTATATATCTGCCAATCTGCTTGACTCCATCAATCTGATCACATTTTATGGCTAAGTATTCAACCTTATTCCCATTTGGAAAATTAATTAAATCAAAAACTTTACCAATAGCACCATTTACTTATCCTTCCTCAAAACTTAAATATATGCAAAATTACTTTACAGCTTTTACATATGCGTAAACACTTTTCTAATCCAGCAGTCTTGGATAAACATTTCTCCAATGAATCCAATTTTGCTTGTAGCTTTCCACTTAGCAGTATTGTAACTCCCTGGTGGTCCATTTTGTCAATAGCTGTAAGTTCACACATTTCTTCTTTCTCCAGTTTTAGTAATTGTTCACTAAAATTGGAGCACCTTTGAAGTGTAGGCATTAAAAAGACTACAGATTTGCCTTCTTCAATGAAATTGAACATTAGCTGTGCTGCTGTGTTCTTAGAATGACTGAATTAATGAATAGTGTACTTGTAAAGTGTACTGCACTCCCAGAGGAGTATCCTGGTGGTGGGCGGCAAAAGGGTGGTTTCGTAACACAGAAGTGATCTAAAAAAGGAAGAAAATCAAAGAATAAGCAGGTAACACTGCAAATTGGTGGCAGCAAAAAGCCAGCTCTTCAGCTGCTTTCTAAAGATGGGTTCGGATTTAATGAGTCTCAAGTGACTGGTGTGCTGATTCAAAGCCTTTGTGCCCAGAACAGCAAAAGATTTGCCTCCTCTAGTTTTGAGCCTGGAAGTAGGGTGCTGTGATCTTGTTAGAGGTATAGTTTAAGGACAGAAATTACATGAACTGAAACTGTTGTCTTAAACAGTTTTTTGCCTATGTATGTTTTAGCATGTGGTATGCTCCTTGTCCCCTTCCCCAGGAGGTGCACATTCCACTATGTTCTGTTCAGAATGTGATGACAGTTGAACTGTCTGTGAAGGTACCGTTGTGGCTTGAGGTTGTTTTCCCTCTGAGTCGTAATAAACTTCACTTTTCAACTGCCACCAGTTTCCCGCTTTCTTCACTGGCAATGATCTGCGGGAATTTAACCATCTGTGCAGGGGACAGCAAGTTCAACCTGACCCCTGTCTTCGTTTCAGCCACTACTACAGTACTGCTGTGGAGGTCAGGATCCCGGTAGCGGGAAAGGTCTGGCTCAGGTGTTGGTAGTGACGCGTGGAGCAAGGCTCCACATATCTGAGGTACTTTATGTATAAAAGTGCACCTACCATGTTCAAATTCTTGGCGCGATTAAGTTGTGTTACTGATTTGTATTGACTAACACTGATTGCGAGCTATGTGCAAATACCATTTTATATTTCCATGTGCGCTGCAGCAGCGGCATTTTTGTGAATTTGTGCATAAGCTGCGCGGGACATGTTTGAAGCAGGGTGGAGTTGGTAAAAGCCATTTTTATCTGCGCAACAGGAGCAGGATTGGTGTGATGCAGTGCATATGCAGCACAGTACATATTATAAGCGGAGCTGAGTTAGTAAAAGCAGCATATTTTCTACATATTTTGGCCGCAACATGAGCATTGTAAATAATAGGAGCAAGGAAAAGTATAAGTACTACAGTTGTAGTAATTATAATCACTTGGCAAACAGTCCTATTTTTACTGCAAGGTCTGGCATATGCAGGAAATGTAACAAAAGAGGTCACTTTCTGCGTGTCTGCAGGAATGGTGAGTCAGAAGTAAAACAGGTTCATGCCATAGAGGAGGATGACGTAGGTACTGACAAGTTTGTTTTCCAAATTAAACCAAAGGTAATGAAGGATAGCAGTGATTATCCTGTTTGTGAAATCCAGCTGGATGGTACAAAGGTAAAAATGTTTGCGGACTCATGCTCACTTTATACTTTCATTGACCACAAAACATTTCAAGAGAAATTGGGTAATAAGGGATATGTTCTTGCATCTACAGATGTAAAACCCCGGGTTACAATCAAGATCCTATACCTTTATTGGAATGTTAGAAATGTGCATTTCTTTTAAAGAGCGTTCTACTAGAGGCAAGGTGAATGTGGCTGAGAGAGGGTCAAATTTACTTGGTTGGAAACATCAAAAGGAACTAGGCATAAAGTTAGACCCCAACAGTGTTGAACAGGTCATGGCTATTGAGAATATGCACCTCACCCAGGCTGCAGTAGCAGGCCTGTGGTGTCAGATTTAGTCTGCTTCCCAGGGGTGGCATAATACATGCTTCAGCCCCTGGTAGGCCTGTGAAGTACCTATGCCCTTGGTACCTAAGGTACCATATACTAGGGACTCATAAGGTACCACAGTATCCAATCACTAGTGCACCTAGAGTGCACTCCAAGTCATTTAGAGAGAACAGAGAGGCTGGGGCCCTGATTAGCAGGGACCCAGCCAGACTATAGCCAGAAACCAGTGTAAACATCAGAAAAAAAGTGGGGGCAACATAAGAGGCAGATCCTACTCTCCTACACAACCCCCCCCCCAAACGCAGGGACACTAAACTAACCTTGACCAGTTGAGTCTTCGTGTTCTAAGTGGAAATACCTTGAGAGTCCATCTGTATTGGCATGTTGGGTCCCAGGTCTATGTTCCACTGTATAGTCCATCCCCTGTAGGGAAATGGACCACCTCAAAAGTTTTGGGTTTTCACCTTTCATCTGTTTAAGCCATAGGAGGGGCTTGTGGTCAGTCTGAACTATGAAGTGAGTGCCAAACAAGTATGGCCTCAACTTCTTCAGAGCCCACACCACACCAAAGGCCTCCCTCTCTATAGCTGACCAACGTTTCTCTCTAGGGGTCAGCCTTCTGCTAATAAAAGCTACTGGCTGGTCTTGACCTTCATCATTCAGTTGAGACAGTACAGCTCCCACACCCAGCTCAGAAGCATCTGTTTGGACAATTAACTTTTTGGTGTAATCTGGACTCTGTAAGATGGGGGCAGTGCACATGGCCTGCTTTAGGTCTTCAAATGCCTTCTGACATCTAGCTGTCCATTGAACCTTTTTTGGCATTTTCTTTGAGGTCAGATCATTCAAGGGGGTCACTATAGATCCATATCCCTTGACAAACCTCCTATAGTACCCAGTCAGGCCTAAGAAGGCTCTCACCTGTGTCTGGGTGGTTGGAGCAACCCATTCCATTATGGTTTGGATTTTGCTCTGTAAAGGCTGAACCTGGCCTCCACCTACAAGGTGGCCCAGGTACACAACCTGACTCTGCCCTATCTGGCACTTAGTGGCCTTGGTAGTGAGGCCTGGTTTCTGCAGAGCCTCCAAAACATTTCTGAGGTGGACCAGGTGATCCAGCCAGGAGGACCTAAAGACAGCAATATCATCTAGATAAGCTGAGCAATAAGTTTCCATCCCTGCCAGAACTTTATTCACCAACCTCTGAAAAGTGGCAGGTGCATTTTTCAATCCAAAGGGCATCACCACAAAGTGGTAGTGCCTACTAGGGGTCGAAAATGCTGTTTTGGCTTTTGCATCATCAGCTAATCTGATCTGCCAGTAGCCAGCTGTTAGGTCAAATGTACTTAGATACTTGGCTGAGGCCAAAGTATCAATCAGCTCATCTGCCCTTGGTATGGGATAGGCATCAGTCCTAGTGACTGCATTGAGGCCTCTGTAGTCTACACAAAACCTCATTTCTTTCTTACCACCCTGGGTATGAGGCTTGGGTACCAGGACTACTGGGCTAGCACAAGGGCTATCTGAAGGCTCAATTACACCTAGCTCCAACATTTTCTGGACTTCAGTCCTGATACAGTCCCTGACATGGTCAGGTTGCCTGTAGATTTTACTCTTGACAGGCAGACTGTCTCCAGTGTCCACCTCATGGGTGCACCAGGTAGTCTGACTAGGGGTCAGGCTAAACATATGTCTATACTGTTGCAGAACTTGTCTGCACTCAGTTTGCTGATGGTCAGTGAGGCTGCTTGCCAAAGCAACACCATCTACTGACCCATCATCAGGGTTCTGAGAGAGCAGGTCAGGGAGAGGGTCACTCTCCTCCTCCTGGTCCTCATCAGTTGCCATGAGCAAGCCCATGTCAGCCCTGTCAACATATGGCATTAATCTGTTGACATGGAGCACCCTCAGGGGGCTCCTGGGAGTTCCAAGATTCACCAGATAGGTGACTTCTCCCTTCTGTTCAACTATTGTATGGGGGCCACTCCACTTGTCCTGGAGGGCTGCTGGGGCCACGGGCTCCAACACCCACACTTTCTGTCCTGGCTGGTACACAGTCAGCACAGCCTTTTGGTCATGCCAAGCTTTTTGCAATTCTTGGCTGGCCTCCAGGTTTTTGGTTGCCTTTTTCATGTATTCGGCCATCCGGGAGCGGAGACCAAGTACATAGTCCATCACATCCTGTTTGGGGGTTTGAGAGGTAACTCCCAGCCCTCTTTAACCAAACACAATGGACCTCTTACAGGGTGCCCAAACAGAAGCTCAAATGGGCTGTAACCAACCCCCTTCTGTGGAACTTCTCTGTATGCAAATAACAGGCAAGGAAGAAGAAGGTCCCATTTCCGCCTAAGCTTCTCTGGGAGTCCTTTAATCATTCCCTTCAGGGTTTTGTTGAAACGTTCAACCAACCCATTGCATTGTGGGTGATAGGGGGTGGTGAACTTATAAGTTACACCACACTCCTTCCACATTTCTTTCAGATATCCTGACATGAAGTTTGTACCTCTGTCAGATATGACCTCCTTTGGGAAACCCACTCTGGAGAAAACTCCAATGAGGGCTCTTGCCACCACAGGGGCTGTGGTGGTCCTCAGGGGAATTGCTTCTGGGTACCTGGTGGCATGATCCACTACCATCAGGATAAACCTGTGCCCAGATGCAGTTTGAGGGTCAAGGGGACCAACAATGTCAATCCCTACCCTTTCAAAGGGTACCCCCACCACAGGTAGTGGTATCAGGGGGGCCTTTGTCCTGCCACCTGCCTTACCACTGGCTTGGCATGTGACACAGGAGCGACAAAACTCCTTTGTGTCCTCTGACATATGTGGCCAATGAAAATGTGGAACAAGCCTGTCCCAGGTCTTGTTTTGGCCCAAGTGACCTGCTAAAGGGATATCATGTGCTAGGGTCAAGAGGAACCCCCTAAACTTCTGAGGTATTACCAACCTCCTGGTGGCTCCAGGGGCTGGGTCTCTACCCTCAGAATATAGGAGTCCCTCATCCCAATCAACTTTATGGGACCCACTAGCACTCCCAGCAGCCTCAGCAGCAGCCTGCTGTCTGAGGGGTTCAAGAGAGGGGCAGCACTGCTGCTCCTTACTCAGATCTTCCCTAGAAGGGCCCCTGTCCCCAAGAACTCAACCTGATCAGGCTCAAGTCCCTCTGGGGCAGTTCCTTCTTCAGGATCTGCTTCACCTCCCTCTGGGGGTGAATCTGTGATCTGAGACAGAGGGAAGTCACTGCCTTTACCCTACTGCTCCTCCTCTTGGGAAGCATCTGGTCCATTGTTCCAGGATCCAGAGCTGGTTCAGTGTTATGCATTCTTGCTTGTGACCTGGTCACAGCAAATACCTCTGCAGGGATGCCCAACATCTCAGCATGAGTCCATAACTCTACTTCAGACCAGGCTGAAGTCTCTAGATCATTGCCCAATAGACATTCTACAGGGAGGTCTGCACTGACTACAACCTTCTTGAGGCCAGTTACCCCTCCCCAGGAGAAATTCACAACTGCCAGACTATCGTTGGTCCTGACATTGCTTGCATTGGTCACCTGGTACATTTCGCCCAGGATGATCTGTCCAGGGTCCACAAGATCCTCTGCCACCATGGTGACACTAGCACCTGTGTCCCTAAATGCCAAAGCCTGTTTGCCATTTATTACAGGCTGCTGTTTGTATTTGCCCAGATTACTGGGGCTTACCAGGAAGGACATGTCAATGTCTCCATCACAAATCAGCATTGCCTGAGTGGGTACTCTGACTAGGCCAGAGTCCACTTCAGAACCCAGGGTCAACCCTACTACACCCTTATTCTGAGTACCACCTCCAACAGTAGCTGAGCTAGGGGGAACAGTTGCCTTAGGGGCAGGAGTGGTGGTGGTTTGGTCTTTGGACTTGTTACAATCAGAAGTCCAGTGCCCTTTCTGTTTACAGAATTTTCACCAGGGCTTCTTTTGGCCTTTTCCCTTGTTGGATTGTGACTCCCCACCAGATGCAGATTTTTGGGGCCCTTGTGAAGACTTCTGGTCTTTTGACTTATCCCCACCTTTCTCAGAGCCCTTAGGATCTTGCTTCTTGGTGTCACACCCTTGGTTCTGGGGTTTCTGCCTTACCCTGGTTCTGACCCATTTGTCTGCCTTCTTTCCCAATTCTTGGGGAGAGGTCAGATCTGAGTCCACCAGGTATTGATGCAACAACTGGTTCTGGCAATTATTAAGGATCTGTTCTCTCATCATCAGATTATACAATCCCTTGAAATCAGTAACCCTACTGCCAACCAGCCAACCCTCCAGAGCCTTGGTTGCACAATCTACAAAGTCAGTCCAGTCCTGAGTCTGTACCTTCTGGGTGTCTCTGAACTTCTACCTGTACTGCTCAGTGGTTAAGCCAAACCCATCTATCAGTGCACTCTTCAGGACTTTATAATTATCAGCATCCTCTTCTCTAACAGTGAGGAGCTTGTCTCTACCTTTGTCTGAAAAGGAGAGCCACAAGATTGCTGCCCACTGCTTTTGGGGGACCTGCTGTACTCTACAGGCCCTCTCCATAGCAGTTATCCACTTGTGGTTATCATCCCCACTCTGGTAGGGAGGAACAACCTTGCTCAGGTTCCTATGGTCTGGAATAGATTCTCTGCCTCTAGGGACACTGTTGCTGCCACCAAGGGGTTCTAACCCTCTCTTCTAGAAGCTCTCTGGATCTCCAGGGCTTCTCTATCCAGTGCCAACTGCTTGGTTCTGAGGGCAACTCTTGCTTCCTCATACTGCAGCAGTTTGCACATTCTGTCAGAGGAGCTCTCTCCTATGGGAAAGTATGAGTTCCTCTGCTGGACAAATTCTCTGCCAGAGTGATAAGAGTGGTCAGATTCCCTTGAAGGGGACCTATGCCTCTCATCCACTCTGTCAGTTCTCTTAGGGAGAATTCCTCTGTCCTTTTCAGGCCCCTTGGAGCCTGGCCCTTCAATCACAGAGTCTTGGTCATTCTGATTTTCATCATCTGACCCAGACACTGTAATTGACCCACCCCCTGATTCAGACCTATTAGCTCCTAGAGCCAATCTAAGATCATCTGCTGTCAGCAGATCTATCAGGTGTAGTGTGGAGGGACTCTGTCCTAGCTTCAGGTGTCTTTCAACACACATGGCTCTCAAGTCAGAGAAAGCCATGTCCTTATACTGAGGCTGAGTGGATCCACTGGTTCCACCCTTTAAGGACATTCTAGTGTTGTGCAGTGTTGTACTACCTACACTAGTTTGTGGCCTACTGATACTAGCTTGAGCTGTAGAAAGGGTGTGCTATCCCTTGGCACACAGCTCTAAGTTCAGTAGAACTTATTGATACTAAGCTTGACTTTATATGTACCTTAAGTACCTATAGTGGTTTTCAGTTAGTAATTCAAATAGAGATTTTCTGGTAAAACAAAAGCAAGCTGGAATCCCACACGCTGCCCACCAATGTGAGAAGTTGGCCTGGTATATGCTGTTAACTAATTAAAGTGGACACCTTGCACCAGAACAATTCGACTCTTATGGTAGATAGGTTTAAGACAATCTTTAAAGAAAGCTATCCTAGTGGTAGCTGTGGAGAGCAGCCTTCAGGCTGAGTCTTGAAGGAATGTAAAGCAGCTTGTTTTACCACACAATCTCTTGAATCACCAAATGAAAAGACACCACACAGGTATATATATCAAATATATATGTATTTATTAATAAACAACTCTCTACTAATCTCTTTATGAGATTAGAAGTCAGGAACATATGTACAAATCAAATGTTATCAAAATAAGTTTAGCACAATCGAATATCACAATCTTAGTTTGGCTAGACCTAGGTCTAGGGCATCTAGAATCGAGGGACCCCCAAGAACCACCCCAGGTAGTTGTAGGAGACCCACAGGGGACGGACGCGGTGTCCTGGCACCGGTGTGAGTCCTGTACGAGTCTATGCGAACAGACGCGATTGAGATTTCAATGTTAAAGGTCCCTTGCGTGTTCGAGGCGAACACACCGATCGGTCCTTGTACGAGTCGAAGGACGCGGTTACAGACAGAGTTGCAAGGGAGTTGGACGCGGTGTGTCTAACACAGACGCGAACCATGTACGAGTCAGCGCGATAGTCGCACTTGGAAAGTAAGAGTTTTAGGGAGAGGTGTGGTGCAGCGGCCAGGGCAGCTGACTTCGGAGCACAGGGTTCACGGTTCGATCCCCGGCTCCGGCGGCAGCTCAGCTCAGCACCATGGACTCTGGGCAATAGCTCACTTAATTTCCACGACGGCCCCCAGCGCCTTGAGACCCGTAAGGGTGAGTAGTTCGCGCTTTACAAATACGGATTTAGGGCACTTCTAGGGTAGCTACAAGCAAGTCACTTACAGGGTAAGTAGTTCTAGGGCCCACACCCACAGGAGCACTGTAGTGCTGAAGTTACCTCACCCAAGGGAGCCGGGTGCATAGGTGTTCTTTGGTGTCGGGTCGCGGCATCGTTTTCAATGGGAGCCAGTGAAGACTTGCTGCTTGCGGCGACAGGAGAAGTGTCCGGAGGAATCCAAGCCTGGATTCAGAAGATGGAAGACCTGAAAGCAGAGGGGACAGTGTTCAAAGTCACTTGGCAGTGACTCGGGGCAAGGAAGATGGATGCCCACCGTCATCGCAAGATTCAGGTCATTCATGTGTACCTTGACTCTTCAGCCACGAGGTACAGGAGGTCTCGACGATGACCAGGAGCTGTATTCGGCGTGTACCACGATGTCTGCAGCTTACTGCGGTGTCAGCGACTCAATTGGAGCCAACAAGCCTTGGTAACAGCAAGTCTCAGGGAAAGTATAAAAAGTCAATGGCGCAGACCAGCAAGGTCTGAGGGACTCACCCAGCAAGGGTAAGTCGGGGCAGGCCTGGAGAAACCAGGGGAGCCCTTTGGTTCTGTAGGAAAGCCTTCAGGGGACCCATAAGCCGGCTGGCAAGGGATCGTGATGATGCCTCGGGAGGATTCGCCAACAGGGGCCCACGGTCACTCGGGACATGGTAGGCCTCTGATCTTTGGAGGCATTCCTGCTGGAGGCTAGGACTATATGTGGTCCAAAGCACAGGTTCGTAGAATGTTGTGAAGGGGTTGTACTCGAGAATAGTGCACGATACCCAGGGGTCACGGTTCCTCATCACTCTTGGGGTCCACTGGCCTCAGCTTTGCTGTGGACTCACGATGGACTTTGATAAGTCAGGAAATCCACTTCTTGGGCTGCAGGAACTTCGGACTCCGGCGGGAGCAGTGTAGTTTGCGACCGTCGTTTGTAGTTTTTGGTGCCTGCCAAGCAGGGGAGTCACTCCTTGACTCCAAGGGAGATTCTTCAGTCTTCCAAAGGTAGTGGAACATCGAAGGTCGAGGATTCTTCTTCAGAGAGTCATCCAGGGGTATCTAGGGTGCAATGCACAGGAGCCCCCTCTTATACTAAAAGAAAGGGAGGGACTAGCTCTAGGACCCCACCTATGGGAGGGGAGTGGGTGGCTACACCCACTTCCCTTTGTCCAGTTTCACGCTAGAGCAGGGGCAGGTAGCCCCTGAGCTGGTTTGAACTGGCATATGCACAGAGGAGCCTTCTGCTCCCCCAGTGCAGGACTTCAAAGCACTATAAGAGTGCACCCACCCAGCCCCAATACACTAAACCCTGTCTGGGAGGTGGTTACACCTCCCTGTGACAGGATGCCTATTGTTGGGCTTCCTCCACTGCGAGTTTCGGTCATCAGCAGGAGGGCAGCCCCGTGTCTGTGACTGGTGGCATCCATTTTGTGATGCCAGGGCTCTGCAGGATTCTACCGTGTTTCCACAGTAGGTACATGTCTATCCCTCTAGAAGGGTGGAATGCTACCCCCGCCGCCAGAACTGGCGGGGGGGTAGTATTCCAAGATGTTTGACACCAAACACGACATGTTTTGATGCAGCCATTCCAAAGTTAGCATTCTACCGCGAGGATATAATGCACTTAAGAGTATATGGTTTAACCGCATCCACAAACAGCCCCAGAGAATGGACTCTGAGAGCTGCAGAGGGGCCCTGCTCAGGCAGAGGCACCCTCTCACATTGGAACCAAGCACCCTGCCCTCAGGATTGATAGGGCCTGCCTTAGGGGTGACTGATAGGTTTAAATGTGTGTGCAGGAGAGATATAGGAAACCTATATCTCAGTGAGGGGGTGCTAGCACCACCTCACCCAGGCTGCAGTAGCAGGCCTGTGGTGTCAGATTTAGTCTGCTTCCCACGGGTGGCATAATACATGCTTCAGCCCCTGGTAGGCCTGTGAAGTACCTATGCCCTTGGTACCTAAGGTACCATATACTAGGGACTCATAAGGTACCACAGTATTCAATCACTAGTGCACATAGAGTGCACTCCAAGTCATTTAGAGAGAACAGAGAGGCTGGGGCCCTGATTAGCAGGGACCCAGCCAGACTATAGCCAGAAACCAGTGTAAACATCAGAAAAAAAGTGGGGGCAACATAAGAGGCAGATCCTACTCTACTAAGATTAAGATTTAAAAATAATCCATTTTACTCCAAGGACGCTCCTGAGAGAGATGCCAGGACTGCCTGTTGTTCTCTGGCCATAGTGTCCGGGTCGGGCGTGTTGATGGGCTAGGAGGCTTGATGGTGGTCACCCATGGCCACTGCAGCGTCTGCGCGTGTGATTGTTCTGGTGCAACTTGTCTGCTGTAGGATCCTGGATGTCCACAAGTTTGTGAGCGACAGAGAGGGAGCAAATTTGTCTCAGTTCCCCTTTGAAATGGAAAATCAGTCTAAAGGGATGTCCCCAGGAGTACTTGATGCCAGCATCTCGGAGGTAAGAAGTGATTGGGCAGAACGTTTTGCGCTTGAGTAGGGTGGAGGCTGCCAGGTCTTGAAATAGAGTAGGCTTTTAGCCCTCATAGGTGAAGTCCGTGTAACGCCGAGCCTCTCAGAGAATCTGCTCCTTTAGCTAATAGTCGTGGGCACACGTCAAAATGTCCGCTGGGGGAGCCGGGGTCACCCTCCTAGGGGCCCACTCTGTGGGTGCGTGCCAGTTTGATAGTGAAGTCGGAGGATTTACCCATGATGGAGCGGAAGAGGCCTGCTACAAGTGTCTCGATGTCGACGTCCCCCTCGCCCTGAGCCATGCCGCGGATGCAAATATTGTTCTGCTGGGACCTA
The DNA here is from genome assembly GCA_963921515.1 of Calotriton arnoldi. NCBI lineage: Eukaryota > Metazoa > Chordata > Amphibia > Caudata > Salamandridae > Calotriton > Calotriton arnoldi. The sequence goes on from CAWUFW010000337.1 coordinate 643,110, forward strand.
TTCTCCAGGTCCTTCGTGTGGGCTTGGAGGTCCAAGTTCTGTTCTTGCAGCTTAAGGACTTCCTGTTGGAGGTGCTCGAGCTCTTCATCTCGCCCTGCTTCATGCTCTTCTAAGGTGTTGATCCGTTCTCCCAGTGAGTCCACATCGCAGCGGATTTCCCTCATATCCGCTGATAGCTCACCCTTCATGATGGACAAATCCTCACGGAGTGAGGAGAACAGTGACTCCATGAAGGATCGGCTGACCGGGCCCTCCAGACCCTCACTGCCCTCAGCCTCATCCAAGTGCTTCACTGTAGGTGGGCCCTCCACCTGCTGCGCCGTTGACTTGAGCAGCAGGTCTTTCACTGATCTATCTTTCAGGCCTTTTGAGGCTGCCATTGCGCCGTAACTTTGGTGCCTCTCTATGCGGGTGCAGGCCCGAAGCGAAAGGCCCAGCAGGTGGGGCGGTGCAGTGCAGTGCTAATAGAGGTGAAGTGCTGTTGAGCTGTCGCTGTTGCGGTGATGACTCCCCCGGCCGTGCTCCTCTGTCGCATTGGGCTCTCCCTACATACCTCCCTTTAGTCGCCTGTGGGGGGTATTCGGTATTCCACCAGGGCTCTGTGTCAGGGCCTCTCTGTCACAATATTATCCTGGCCCTGCCCCACCGCCACTCTCACTTCTTAGTGGAGCCCATGATATCAGGCTGCAGAATCCTCGGGGCTGATGCAGTGGTGCGGGAGGCGAACTTGAGGCCGGTTGGCAGGAGTGCTCCTTTAATCTTCCCCTCTTTGAATCGCTTGTGCCGCCAAGTGCGTTGATGCCCCCAGTTGCCCCCCGTATGATCTGGGTCAGTGGAGCCTCCTTGCAGGCCTCTACTCCAGTGGGGCCCGTTAACGATATGTGCGCCTCCCAGAGGCCTCAAGAAGCTGATAGTTGTCCACCTGGGGGGTCCTTCTTTCTCCTTGTGACCATAAGGGGGGAGGTCTTTATAGATGGGGGGGCCGCGTGGGCTCTTCCTGCAGCCGGTGTGGGCGATGGCACAGGCGCTCAGTGAATTGCAGACCTGAAGGCCTGCCAAGGCCTACAAAGCCGGGACCTCCCTGCTGACCTCTCCTCCAGCGGGCCTTTGGGTGATGTAAGTGCCTCCCTGAGGCCTTAAGAGGCTGTTGGATGTCTACCTGGGGGGTCCTTTATTCCTGTGGCCATGGGGGGGAAGGTCTTTGCTGGCGGGGCAGCCACACCGGCACTCTGCCCAGCCGGCGTGGGCAGCCGCTCTGGTAGTCGATAGCATGCTGGGATGAAGGCCCGACTAGGCCTGCCTAGCCGGGTCCTTGCGTAGTTTACACAGCCCAGGCTCGCCTCTGTAGCTGCTGATGCGGGCTGCCTCGCTCGCGGCCAGCACCGCCGCTCAGGACATGTTATGTAGCAATGGTGGTCCTCTTACCCATCACGGGGACCGCCGGAAAGCCTGCCCAAGCGCCCTCCGCTCAAAGTCTTCTGCAGCGGCCTCTCTCAGCTTCCCGGCACGTCTCGGGCCACTCTGTCTAGGTCCTGAAACAGCCTCTCTCGCTGGGACCTGGCCCTTCGCAGCCTCCCGGAATGTGGCGCTGCTCTTTTTCAACAGCCCAGGCAGGCTCTGGTGCCCTTCCAGCTGCTGGAAATGTGAAAACGGGCCCGGCGGGAGTGGAGAGCAGAGCAACGCCATCTTGACCATGCCCCTGGCACAGATTTTTAACACTTCGCGGATATACGCGTAGCACGATACGCGAACTCCACCCAGGCTTAATTTAGATACTCATGGAGTTACTGAGAGAGACACATTATATTGATATACTCACTTACAGAAACACTCACACACCCATTCAGAGACTAATACAGTCACTCAGATATGTATTGAGGTAACGACACATCAAAGTCACTGATCCAGACATGTAACTGTTTACGTGTCTCAAACCTGCTAATGCAGAGCATGTGTGTGAAGTTTTACTGCAATGTTGACTGGGATTTAAAACCCTTTGTCTGACCATAAACTTCTGTTCTAATACATATAAGTCACCATTAAGGTAGGATGTAGGTAGGTCATAGTGGAGGGTGGTATGTGCCTAAAAGGTAAGACATGTGGTTTTAAGTTACATTGAGTTACACATGTACTTAAGTCCCATACGCCAAGTTATAGATCCAGTTTTCCACCCATGCTGTGAGTGTTATACTTACCCAGATACAAACTGATGCATACAGTAAGATGCACAGATACACAGTTATGGATACAGTGATACAGTCAGAAACGCATTTATTTAGGCATGATAAGTAACAGACTTCCAGTGGCTATTATGTAGTGTTATAAGTATTTATATAGGAAGACAAATTGTTAAATGATGTACCTTTATAATGTATAATAAAATGCTAAATACAGTTATTTGTTTTTTGTTAACATAGTTCTACTTCTACTTAAAAACAGATACTTAAAATGCCAACTAAAACATAAAGAAGAAAGAAACAGAGGAAAGGGTACTATCTTCTTACAATACAGAAAGATAAGGTACAGAATGTAGACAATCGAGTTAAAAGAGAAAAGAGCTTCTGGTAAGAAAACTAAAAGGTTTCTTAAAATAGTATGTGAAAAACTACAAAGTAAGGAAAACCACGTTAATAAAATCAGAAGTCTCAAATCACCTACTGAAATGAAAAAGGTAAGTGACAGCAAGACTAATCAATTGTATAAGAAAGGAGATACTTTAACAAGGAGATAGAGGCAGTTTAAAGAAATACGAGTAAGAATGTTCCATAGTTAGGTAACTCAGAATTTCATATGAACTATGAAACAGGATAAAAGGAAAAGAGAAGCAGCCAAACAAAAGAAATGTGATGTGGCTGTAGTTGATAAGGTATTTGCCCTGCAGAAGAAGCTGTTTATTTTGATACTGAGCAGAATGAGAACACTGGACGAAATACTGTTGTCTGTGAGGAGAAGAAGCCAAAAGAAAAGACTTGTGAATAGAGGTAATTTTTACAAAGTTTACAGTGGCAAATGGAAGCATACTTCCAGTACTGAGCCTTTCTTTAATGAAGAAAGCTACTTCCAAGAGAAACACATTGGGGCATGCAGATGAAACAACTGGTCAATGTTATGAGGTGAAGGATGGTTCTCCCATTTCAAAAGAGGAGATGGTTCTTAGGAATGTTGAGAAAGTGATAGCTGAAGAGATACAAGGAAGACGTAAACAGTCCCCTGTATACAAATGGAACTATAGCAGTATTTGTAGTGTTTATCAGGAATCAATTGATATATTGAGAAGTTTCCTATGTATGTTCCCCTGCAGATGTCTGAAACAGAAAAAAAGTATTTTGCAAGGCTTAGATCCATGCAAAGTAACAAAGTATACACATTTACAGAGACATTCACTGGCATGACTATATAAGAAAGTGTGCCAAAGCAGCTTTCATCACTTCCGAATATTAGCTGTTCACCCCTATAAAATGCAAAGTTTAGTAAGAAGCTTTACTATGTCAAAACTCCTGCAATATGTTTAGGAGAAATTAATAGAACTCTGATACAGTAGCAGAAGTTGAAAAAGTTTGTAGATATGTTCAGTTTTATTTATTTGGTCTTGATCAGGAGTGTAGGGAAAATGAGCAGTTGGTGTGTGCAGGTGTTTAGGAACAAGACACAGGTATTAGTGTTGATAACTTTATAGAAGGGATTAGGAAGTTTAACACAGTTTCTTCTGAGAAACCAAACTGTGTTTGCATTTGCTGTTGATGCACTCACTACAAAAGCCAAACTCACAATGTAGTTGAATTCTCAAAAACTGAACAGGAGAACAGAGATAAGTGGCAAGAATTTGCTGTTTATTTATTTGTAGAGGAACGGTTTTGGTTGTCCATATGACAGATTATCTGTAAGTACTGCTATGATAAGTTAGAGGAAAACAAAGTGCCAGCTAAAGCAGTACAGAACAAGTTAGAATTCGTATCTATTCCACAAGAACTGCAAGATTGATATGTTTAAGAATCAATTCTCATACAATGTGTACACCCATTTCAGGCTATAGTTCGTATGGAACCAAAGGCAGGGAAGCTGCCACCAACTGACCTTCACAAAGGCTTTAAAAGAAGAGTTGTCTACTTACCTTTAGATTTTAAACAGAATATTGAAACTGTTGGCATACACAGAGGTGATCATGAACCTCTTATCATTCTAGTAAATGATATAATGCCTACGAAGAATAGAAAAAATCTGGCAAGAGTTAGTGGATGTTAGTAAAGTAAAATAAGCCACATTATAACTGGAACAAAATAATATGTATTATAAAAATGTTGCTGTGATTCAAGATTTGACATATATAGAGGATGACACATTACAATCAAATGGACAGATTCAAAAAAGTGAATCAATCCAGGTCAGAAGAGATTTATGAACACTACTGTATCCATCATTTGCATTCTAAATAAGGGGGTCATTATAATGGTGTAACGTTCGCCACCCCCGAGCCGGCGGTGGCGACCGTTACGCCATCGTAACAAGTAATACCCCGCAATATTATAATGGCGGGGGGTATCGCGGCAGACGCAAAGTCCGTCCGCCGCTTTCCCGCCGGTCGGCAATCGTTCCGATTGCCGGCCGGGTGGACTTGGGCCTCTAATATGGTGGCGGTGCCTGGCAGGCACCGCCATCCATATTATGATGCGTGCGGTTCAAGGACTTTCCATGGCGGCGATGCCACCATGGAAAGGCTGGCGGGGAATTGCTTTGGGGGCCTGTTGCGGGCCCCCGAGGGGGTGGGGGATGGGGGGTGCACCTGGGGGGTACCCATGGTACCCCCCTCCATTTCCATGCACAAAGTGGCAGGCACTGCGCGGTGCCTGCCACATTGTGCATGGAAATGCACAACATGGCAATTTGACATTGCGGCGGGTGCTGCTGTAAGCAGCACCCGCCGCAATGTTAAACTGCGGAATGCGACTGCCAGGGTGGCAGTCGCATCCTAATCAGGGGTGCGGGACTGCTGCATGGCAGGCGGCCGGTCCACTAGGATGGCGGGCGGACTAAAGTCCGCCTGCCATCCTAATGACCCCCTAAGTCATCAGTGATACTATTGATCTCTTCCAAATAAAGCAAGCGAAAGGAGCTCCCATGAGTGTATGGGAAAAAAATGTAGAAGCTCGTTGTTTTCTACAACTGTTTCCCACTAGAGGAAGCGTCCGCTTTGATGACCGCCCTTGATAGAAACCAGCAGCTGAATACCAGTCCAGCAGATTGTACTCAAAGGATCCAAGATTTTAGCAGTGTTTTCCCTACATAGTCCATCTTCTGTTTGAGAAGGAGTCATCTGGACTTTCATATGCTGTTAACCATATACTGAAGACAGGCGTTAATCTTCAAAATATCTCTGCATAGAAATTCATTGGTAAAGTTCATGACAAGGACAAACTTGATTAATATGATGGTGTGCTAACGAGGCACCAACGAGTATTAATATCGCCATCATGGAGAGCTGCAAAGTATGTTGAGAAATCTAGGTGCACCTACTTTAATTCTGACACTCAGTTGTACTGAGTATGCCTGGCATGACCTGCTTGAATGTTTGAGAGAAGCAAACTGTAACATTAAAGACATCAAAGTGAAGAGAGCAAGAGAACTCTGCTCCTTGGTTCCTGCTAATGTTTGCAGATATTTTAACCATAGGTTTCAAGCTATGATTTCTTTCATCTGCAATAAAAGAAATCCTCCTCTAGGCGAAATAACTGATTGTTTGGCAAAAAGAGTACTAAGCAAGAGGTGCTCCTCATATTCACATGCTTGTGGATAAAAGATGCAGTGACATTTAGAACAGACAGTAATGTGTCTGTATTGTCTTTCATAGAACAGTATGTGACATGCACCATCCCAAAGACAGTGATGAAAGGAGCTTGAGACAGCAAGTTCTATGCTTTCAAACCCATAGATGTGGACAGTACTGTTGTCGAAAATACAGAGGCAAAGGACAATTTTACACAAGATGTCAATTTGGATTCCCAGGACCTGTGATTTCTCAAGGAACAGTGAACAGCTTTTTGTCTGCGGTCAGACATACACTGACACAGAAATCACCAAAAAACACATACAACCTGAGAAGAACAGAGGCTTCCTATTATATTAATGACTACAACCCTATTATTCTGAAAGATGTGGAATGCAAATATCGATCTATAATTTGTTGCAGACAACTTCATCACTGTTGCTCGGAACATCACTTCATACATTACAAAATCAGAGAAGACGGAGATGAAAGAGATGTGGGAGGAGATTTCTGCAGAAAGGACTCTATCTAAGAATTTGTACAGCTTCAGCTTGAACATGCTTTCCCATAAAGAGATGGGATCCTATGAGTGCTGTGACCGGTTGAGATCGGCCAGTTTGTTCTCAAAGTCAAGGGCAATAGTTTGGGTAAGTCTAAAACTAGCAAGTATATGAAATAGAGTGTTAAAGTATTTCCCAGAAAGTCAGTACCTAGCAGAGTTTGACCCAGAAAGTACAGAGATTCTGAAATCAAATATGTTAAACATGTACTATCTAAGATGTAGTCCACATCTATAACACATGTGCCTTTGTGAAGTACTTCAACACTACAGATACAAAAGGAATGTAATAGACAACATAGAAGAAGGAAAATATGCCTTTGTTGGATGTGACTGTTGTTTGATGAAACATACAACAGGAAAAATATTTAACCACAGAAAACGTAGCTGCCAAACTCCTGACAGAATTGAGTATTTCTTTTTGGCACTTCTACAACTCTTCAAGCCTTGATGTGCTGAATCAGAATTACTTGGAGACTATGACTGCAATGAAGATTCTTTCAACGCTGTCAAGAACAGCATTCACTGTTCAGGCTATGCAAACTATTTGTAGATGTTAAATGATGAGATTCAGCAGGCGGAAACGATTGCTGCTGAAAGGACTAAGGAGAGCTCACAAAGCAACCAAAGTTCTGGACCACGGAGTCAAGATCCTCTTGGATAACCCATTATTCAAACAAAGCTGCAAATGCTATGAATGAGGTGGAAACTGCAATGGAACACGCAAGACAGGAAAGTGTTGATTTGGAAGAGTTAGTTGGGCAATTGAACGATGAGCAGAAAGAAATGTATATGGAGATAAAAGAGACAATAGAGCACGGATTCTTCCACAAGAAGAAAGAATGCAAATGTTCATCATTTAAGCCAATACTATTATACATCACCGGTCAAGCTGGCACCAGGAAACGTTTTTTTAATTAAAGTTCTCACTGCTTACCTACAGAGGATTACAGAATCAAATTTATTGTGTGTAGTAACAGCAGCCACTGGATTGGCTACAGACAACATTAAATGAGTTACTCTACATCGCCTACTAATGCTACCTGTTGAACATGACAATACATTAAAACATAAAAAGTTATCAAGTGAAGCTTGTTATGAGGTGTCAAGAGTGCTGAAGAAACAAATATTTTGATCATTGATAAGGTGAGAATGGTCTCAAACTTAATGCTTGCCTTCGCACACTTAAGGATACAACAGATTTTAAAAACAGGGTATGACATGCTGTTTGGAGGAAAGCATTTAATTCTCTTCGGTGACCTACTGCAGCTTGCCTCCAACAAAGGACAGCCTGTTTTCAAGACACTTGTGCATGATGAAACTTGGAATTCTTTGGAAAATATTGGCAATGTAAACATTTGGCTAAATGTTGAATACAAGGAACTACTAAGAAATATGTGTCAAATATCGGACAAGGAATATGGAAAATTTCTGAAGGGCATAGGAGAAGGAGTTCTGACAAAGGAAGGGAAACGTACCTTTGAAAGTCAACTTATCAGCAAACCCTTCCCCTTGTCACCCCTCTCATGGCTTAAAAAGTGGTGCAAACTTGATATTGTTCATGCCCTACCACCATGATACACCATTCATAGACAGAATAGAATAGAGTCCCACAGTGGCAGCCTGGCTATTATCTTCGGAGAAGTCTTTCAATGCCAAACCTTTGACTTAGGCCCCTTGAAAGGGGAAGAAAGCCTCAGCTTTTGTTTTAAGATTGGACCCTCCATGTCATTTGCAGATGGACTTATTTTAGCTTCGTTAGGAGAAGCTTTAGCTCCTCTCATACTTTGCTATGTGAATTGTACAATTTTAGGAGATTTTAACTTGCACCTGGAATGCAGCAAAGATTCTGAGGTAGTCAACTTTATCAACTCTTTAAGTACCCTTGGTCTTCATCAGTTGGCTGCCTTACCTACACACACTGCAGGGCATACCCTGGATGGAGTTTTCTCTAATATCCTCAATTTGGCATTTGAACCCCCCATTCGTCAGGTCTGGTCCAACCACATGATGATCCTGTTTGGAATCCGGCTTGAATCAGTTAGCCTAGCCTCCTCCTCTCCTTTCACACCAGGCCCTCAAACTACAAAGAAATGGGAAAAATTGTTGTCTGACCCCAATTTCTCCATGCATTTAGCCTCCTCGACTCCTACCTTGTCCGGAAATGTAGCAGAGGATGCCTCAGACTGGATTGCCCATGCAATTAATGAATTAGCTCCAGCAAGCCCTTTAAAGAAGAAACAGAGCTCTCAGTCTCACCTCCGCCACAAGCAACTTTAACGGAGGTGGAAGAAAGCCTATAACTAACCCTGGGCGTAGTTCGCGTAGTAGCGCTATGCGTAGCTACGCGAAGTGCACTTCGCACCACGCAGACTACGCGTAGCTAAGCGAACTGCGTAGTGCGGTAGGGAAATGCTGTTCGCACTGATTGCACAGTGCCGGATGCTTGTCCGCACTGTGCAATCATTGCAAACGGCATCTTGCACAGTGCAAGCGGTCGTTTTCTGCCGCTTGAGTAGATTTGTACTCGAGCGGCAGCTTTCTCAACGCGGACTGGTAGTTTCTCATCGCGAGCGGTCGCGAGCATACGCAACCACTCGCAATGAGAAACCTGACCTCCCCGCGTTGAGAATCTCGCCGGGAGGTTTATTTTCCACGCTCGCGATCGGCAACTTGATGTTGCTGATCGTGAACGAGGAAAAAGTCTCGCCGGGATGTTGATTTTGCTCGCTCACGGTCGCCAACTTGACGTTGAGGACCGCGAGCAAGCAAAAAATGCCCGCTACGCTACACGTTTTTGCACTGTGCTTCGTGCAATTCGCGTAGTAGCGCAAACTACGCAAACTCCGCGAGCGTAGCGTAGTTTTCCACCCAGGCCTACCTATAACACAGAAGACCTGCTTCAGTTTAGAAGGGCCTTGAAAATCAATCACAATCAGATTAGGACTGCGAAAAATCCCTATTTCTCTACTCAGATTGATGATGCCCATCCAACTAAAAACTATTTTCATGATTGCTAAATCGATTTTACAACCTAAAGCACTGGCCAGGGATATTCCACACTCTCAAACCTTATGTAAACAAATTTCTTCATTTTTCGAAGACAAAATACAAAATATCCAACAGGAGTTTAGAACTATCTCTCCTTTAAGGTTTGATTTTGAGGGGAACATCCCCCCATTTGGAGTGTCCTTGACAGTCTTTTAGAAAATTACCTTAGCTCAGTCACAACATGCTATATTGTCCTGCAAATCTGGGTCCTCTCATGATCTCTGCCCCCTTGCATCTTTAATAAAGTGGTTGACATTGTCAACCCAGTGATCAATGAAATCTTGAATACCTCATTGGTCAATGCCAAGGTCCCGACTAACTGGAAAGTAGCAGTCATCAAATCGCTTCAGAAAAAACATCTGGCTGATCCCACAACTCTTTCTATTCTCCTATCTCATTACTCCCTGCCCCGAGTAAAATCATTGAAAAATGGGTAAATGGGCAATTAATTGCTTTTCTGGAAGAGGCTAATATCCTCCACCCACGGCAGTCCAGCTTTCACCCGAGATTCTTCAAAGAGTCAGCTCTGTTGGAAGTTGCAGGCATGTAAAAATTTACTTGGGATGCTGGTAAAAATGCTGTGCTGATTTTCTTAGACTTGTCAGCTGCATTCAATACCATTTCCCATGACAACCTGCTGCAAAGCACCAAGAACTGTGGGATCTCTCATCTTGTCATATCTTGGATCAAATCCTTACTCTCAGATCATAGACAAATGGTTGTGTTAGGACCTTTTCTATCCCCTGAGAAGACTGTCACCTCAGGGGGTGAATGTTTTGCCAACGTGCAATATTCCGTCCATCATCTTGTGTGTTTTGCTGTTCGCCCTATGTGGGAAGGGTATGCCCAGACGTGGGTCCCGTGCTCACTACGCCACTGGAGTCAAGCTATCCTGGCTGATGACGGCTGATAGCCAGAAACCGGTCCTAGGATGCTTGATTCCGGTCCAGGGAAGACATGGCTTGGCAGTTCGGGCTGGACTGTTCCCATGAGGCACAGGGTCAAGACTGATTTGCATATGGCCATGTCTGAACTGGGGTGGCGTGGTGAGCAAAATAACGATGGATTAAACCCAGATCTGTGACTGGGGGTGAATGTTTTGCCAACGTGCAATATTCCGTCCATCATCTTGTGTGTTTTGCTGTTCGCCCTATGTGGGAAGGGTATGCCCAGACGTGGGTCCCGTGCTCACTACGCCACTGGAGTCAAGCTATCCTGGCTGATGACGGCTGATAGCCAGAAACCGGTCCTAGGATGCTTGATTCCGGTCCAGGGAAGCCATGGCTTGGCAGTTCGGGCTGGACTGTTCCCATGAGGCACAGGGTCAAGACTGATTTGCATATGGCCATGTCTGAACTGGGGTGGCGTGGTGAGCAAAATAACGATGGATTAAACCCAGATCTGTGACTGGGGGTGAATGTTTTGCCAACGTGCAATATTCCATCCATCATCTTGTGTGTTTTGCTGTTCGCCCTATGTGGGAAGGGTATGCCCAGACGTGGGTCCCGTGCTCACTACGCCACTGGAGTCAAGCTATCCTGGCTGATGACGGCTGATAGCCAGAAACCGGTCCTAGGATGCTTGATTCCGGTCCAGGGAAGACATGGCTTGGCAGTTCGGGCTGGACTGTTCCCATGAGGCACAGGGTCAAGACTGATTTGCATATGGCCATGTCTGAACTGGGGTGGCGTGGTGAGCAAAATAACGATGGATTAAACCCAGATCTGTGACTGGGGGTGAATGTTTTGCCAACGTGCAATATTCCGTCCATCATCTTGTGTGTTTTGCTGTTCGCCCTATGTGGGAAGGGTATGCCCAGACGTGGGTCCCGTGCTCACTACGCCACTGGAGTCAAGCTATCCTGGCTGATGACGGCTGATAGCCAGAAACCGGTCCTAGGATGCTTGATTCCGGTCCAGGGAAGACATGGCTTGGCAGTTCAGGCTGGACTGTTCCCATGAGGCACAGGGTCAAGACTGATTTGCATATGGCCATGTCTGAACTGGGGTGGCGTGGTGAGCAAAATAACGATGGATTAAACCCAGATCTGTGACTGGGGGTGAATGTTTTGCCAACGTGCAATATTCCGTCCATCATCTTGTGTGTTTTGCACCTCAGGGGTACCACATGTCTCATCTCGAAGCCCTGCTTTATTTAACATATACTTGCCCCCTCTGATTTCATTGATCACATCTTTTGGAATTGAAACTACATCATACACCGATGACACGCAGATGATCTTGTTACTGGATAAAGCATCCATTGCCTCTGAGCGCAACTTTAAAAACGTCTTTACTGAAGTTATCCAATAGATGCAATCCAATCATTTAAAATATAACACCGATAAGACAGAGATCATGCTGCTTGGTAACTCCAATTCCTTTGACCCTGCTTTATGGTGGCCTAATTCCATGCCTCTTCCGCCTGCGACATTTGAGGTTGTAAAAAAACTCAGAGTAAAATGTATTGCCTCTTTGTGATTCCAACCACATGTTCTTGCAGTGGTGGGAGCATGTTTTAACCTAATAAAAATGTGATTACCTCCCACAAGTGGCAAGAAAGACAGTGGCTTTTGCACTGATAACGTCCATATTGGACTACTGCAATAGTCTGTATGCAGGTGTCTCAAAGCAAACTATTCAGATACTGCAGGTGGTACAGCATGCTACTGCCAGACTGGTACCAAAACTTCCTTGATGATCATCAGCATCGGCTGCTCTAAAAGCCCTACACTGGATGCCAGTACATAGGAGGGCACTTTTAAAAATTCTCTTGTTCACTTTCAGAGCCTACAGAGCATTAAGGCCAAAATACATAATTTCTTGATTCACCAACTACACTCCCAAATGTACTCTGAGGTGTTCACATGCCAATCTTCTGAAGACCCCTATGAAGAGAGCAGCAAACTAGTGGCAGTTGAAAGGTGAAGTTTATTACGGCTCAGAGAGAGAACAACCTTAAGCCACAACGGTACCTTCACAGACAGTTCAACTGTCATAACATTCCAAATAGAACATAGTGTAATGTGCAACTTCTGGGGAAGGGGACAAGGAACATACCATATGCTAAAACATACATAGGCAAAATACTGCATAAGACAACAGTTTCAGTCCAGGTAATTTCTGGCCTTGAACTATAACTCTATGAACAAGATCACAACACATCTCCTTCGCTTGGTAAAAATAATTAGAAACCACCATTACCTAAAATAAAATTGAATTAGGCTACAAAATGTGTGGTTATTGAAAAACATAATCTTTATGCCAGATTGGCCCCTGAAGTCGACGGGGTAGGCAATCAAATTTACACTGTGAAGTTGCAGGTACCTATGGTGTAGTAGGTACCACATGTGTTGAATTGCTCATCAGACCTGAACTATTGCACCTGGAGATTCGGTCCACACTCCAGACTTTGCCAACTTTCAATATCCCAACATTGTTTTTAACTTTAGTTATTCTGAAAGGTATAGAAAATTTGCTAACCCCACACTTAACGGAAACCGGGTTCTTTACTACAACCCAATCTCCTACATTCCATCACCAGTCTTTTACCCCATGTTTCTCATTGTATTTTCTCTTGTAAACATCCTGATGTAGCCTGCTTTTCTCTTTCAACTCATCTTAATTCACCCACTTTTTCTTACCACCCCCAAGCAATTGGGGAATAACTTAGTACCTGGAAGTCTACCTTTCAGAAAAAAGGGGAAACTCCAGTGACAGAATTGGGTGCAGTATGCCAATCCCACAACAACTGTTTGACTGCAAATTCCACTGGTATACCTGACACATGCGTGGTCTGAATACACTCTTTTATCATGTGGTTCACCCTTTCTACAAGGCCATTGGCCTTAGGACAATACAAAGTATATTTCAGATGGACAATGGATAGATCTTTTAAGTAAACATGCATCTTGTCTGAAGTGAACTGGATACCATTGTCCGTAAATAAGGGAGCGTGGTATCCCCTCTGTCATAAAGGTGTCAGAGATTAAATCAATCATGTCCTGGGTCGTGATACAATTAATTGCCTTAACAACAATCCAGTAATAATACTAGTCCACCAATATCACCATGAATGTTTCCCTCCAACCAGAATAATTGAGAAGACCTATAATGTCCAAACCTGGTTTGTCCCATGGTTTGGTCAGAACCAATACAGGAGATTGAGGAGCCTTCCTTATAACCTTACTCTTGTGCTCAACGAGCAAATAACACAGTTGCTTACACTAGATTCCACCATACTGTCCACTCCAGGGAACCAATACATGGCTCTAACTTTTGCTTTTGTAATACTTCGACCCAAATAGCCCTTATGAGCCAAATCCACAATTCTTTTCCTTAAATTCTTAGGAGGTACCAGTTTTTCACCCCTCCTAACCATGTTATCATAAATATACAACTCGTGTCTCACTTCCCAAAAACAACAGGCGTCATCCTGCAACCCACTGGGTTTGGGCGGCCACCCATGTAGGATGTTATCCTTCAAAGTTGAAAGATCAACATCTTTTTCAGAACACTCTTTCCACTTCTCCTTGGTTATGCCAGGAATAGTCACTAGTAACACAGAATCATCTGCACAGATCACATCCTCTTCCCTCTCCCCTTTCCAAGGTAAATGAGATAGGCAATCAGCCACAGAATTCTTGTTATCTAGTACAAAATCAGTCTTGAAGTTATAGCCCTCCAGGCCTAAAATTCATTTGGCTATTCGAGGAGTGGCATGCTCCCTTCCCTTGGTGGAAAAAAAGAACATTGGTGGTTTATGATCAGACCTCAAGGTAAAAGGTAAACCCCACAAAAATATTCTAAAATGCGTTATTGCCACAAACAAGGAAGAGCCTCTCTTTCTATTGTGGAATAATTTACTACAACACCCTTTGACTATCTCGAAGCAAATGTGATCATTCTTTCTTTACCATCCACAATTTGCAATAAAGAAGCTCCTATCACCCTTCCACTTGCATCCGTGGAAAGAATGGTTTTCCTTGACGTGTCTACATTTCCTAGATATGGAGTACCAACTATGTCTTGTTTAAACAACTTAAAGACCTTCCCACAAGCTTCATCCCACTCAAAGTGAGTACCTTTTTTTAAAAGATGCCTCATGGGCGCAGTGTGGTCTACACATTCCTTCACATATTTTGCCATGCACTCAACCAACCCCATAAAGGACTTGAGTTCCTCTTTGTTCATGGGTGAAGGTGCTTCTTTGACTGCAATCACTAAATCATCTTTAGGTTTAATTCCATCTTTAGATATATTGTGACCCAAGTAATTTACTTATTGCACACAAAAACTGCATTTGTCAACCATAATTGTTAAACCTGCATTCTTCAGGGTGTTGAGAACCGCTTTCAGTGTGGTATTGTGACTACTAACAGAATCACCATATATCAACATATGCTCTTGAAAATAAAGGACATTCTTGATGTCCTTCAACAACTGGTGCATTACCCTTTGAAAAGCAGCCGCCGCAGATGCCAGACCAAATGGAGACCTGCGGAACTGAAAAGCACCAAAGGGCATGATGAAAGAAGAGATTTGGATTCTGGATGGAGTACAATTTGATGATAGGCTGAGAAAAGATCTAATACACTAAAGTAACTTGCGTCACCTATCATACTTATCATATCAATAATCTTTGGAAGGGGGAACCTGTCCACCCAGATATTATTGTTTAAATCTCTGAGGTCCACACATAAACAGATGCCTCTCCCTCTAGCCTTCTGAGCAATGACAATGAGGGCAAACCACAGTGAACTCTCCATAGGCTCGATTACCCTTTGTGATACTAATCTGTTCAATTCGTTCTCCAAAGGCACACATATCAGATTAGGAATGTTTCTTACTTTTATGTACAATGGGCACAGCATTACCTTTTAAAATAATTCTATGTTTAAAATATTTTAAATGACCCAATTTTTCAGAAAAAAATGTTGGAAATATTTCTAGAACAACATACTTCAAATGAAAGAGGGAAGAGAGGTACAGAAAGTAAAAGAGATTTGCAGAAAGAGGCAAGAGAAGTGCAGAAAAAGAAAGAAATGTGCAGAAAGAAGCAACAGAAATGCAAAAAGAGGCAAGAGAGGCGCAGAAGGAAGCAAGAGTGGCTTGCACACCATTAGTACCAATTTAACACCCACATTTAGCAATAAGTAACAGGTGACCATTCTAGGTTTGCAAAGGGCCTTCCACCACGCTGGAACACTTGTCGCTGCATTTTTGGTAACGTTGAGCTGTTTGAGCTAGAAACAAGGCTTTTTTTGTTCAAATCTGCAGATTAGGGAGCAGATGATGAATTATGTGGCTAATGCAGAAAATGTATAATTGTGCGAAAGTCGGTGCAGCCAAACAGTCGCATAATTCCAGTGGCCCTGCTCATACCTCTGACTAGGTCCACAAGTGTTCCTCAGTGATTCTTTCTTTTTTTGTCTCACTGAGTTCATACTTGAGCTTCTATGGAAGCGAGGATAACTAAACCTGACATTACCACTCCACAACACAGACTACCATACCACATAATTACTCTCCATAACACATAATCACACTCTACATAATTCCTATACACTAAATACCACATACTTTCTATCCACATAATTTCACTGTACAACATACCACATAATTCCTCTACACACAACGTACATCCACTCCACTCCAAAAAACATTAGTAAAAAACTTTTACATTTACAATGCCAATAGCTCTAATTCTCGCAAATGCGAAACCTATTACATTGCAAACACTTCTTTAACTAGTAGTCACGTTTGCAGAGTGGTGGAGAAAGGGTGCTGGACCTCTGACCAGCACTCAGGAATTCCACTGCGTAGGACTTACAGGAGGTACCAGGAGGGCTTATTGGCCCCCAAAGTCCCCCAGGAGTAAATTTGACTTCATCCCCCATCCCATAGTCTGCCAGGAGGTGCGTTTGCAGTGTGGTGGAGAAAGGGGAGCATGGCCTCCGCAGACGTCTTAGCAATCTCACTGTGTGGGACTTACTGGAGGCAACAAGAGAGGTAATTGGCCCCCAAGGACATCCTTGGGGGCCAACTACCCCTCCTATTACCTCCAGTAAGTCCCACATAGCAGGATTGCTAAATTCTCATAGCAGGCCCGCCCCCTTTGCCCACCACTCTGCAAACGTGCTCCCTGGTGCACTCTTGGATGGGGATTGAAGTCCCTTTTGCTGCTGGGGGTCCTTTAGGGGCCAACTAGCCTACCTCTTACCTCCAGTAAGCCCCACACAGTGGGATTGCTGAGAGCTGGTCACAGGCCACACCCCCTTTCTCCACCACTCTGCAAACGTGCCTCCTGACACGTTCTTGGTTGGGGGATGAAGTCCCCTTTCCTCCTGAGGGTCCCTGGGGGCCAACTAGCCCTCCTGTTACCTGAAGTAAGCCCCATACAGCTGGATTGCTGAGAGTGGTCCGAGGCCACGCACCCTTTTTACATCACTCTGCAAACGCGCCTCCTGGTGCACTGCTGCTCAGGGTATGAAGTCCACTTATGTCCTGAGGTCCTCAGGACACAAGAGGACCTCATCGCCCCACCAGCAATGTGTCAAGAGGCGCGTTTGCAGAGTGGTGTAAAAAGAGGCGTGGCCTCGGACCACCTCTCAGCAATCCCACTGTGTGGGGCTTACTGGAGGTACCTGGTGGGCTAGTTGGCCCCCAGGGACCCTCAGGAATGAAGGGGACTTAATACCCCAACTTAGAATGTGCCAGGGGGCGCATTTGCAGAGACATGCAGGGAGGAGGTGGGGCATCCGGCGAGTTGCCGGTTTCTTTTTATTTTTTTATTTTATGGGAGGGAGGCCGTGTGGCTCCCCTTCCCTGGGCCACTTCTGGCCCCGGGGACCCCATCCCCCGGGGCCTGTCCAGCCTTTATTAATTTTTACACATTTTTGGGAGTGGGGCCGTGTGGCCCCTCTCCTGAGGCCAATTATGGCCCTGGGGACCCCATCCCCCTGGGCCTGGCCAGCCTTGTTGTGTTTTTTGGATTTTTTTTCCGAGGGGGGCCATGTGGCCCCCCTCCAGAGGTCAATTATGGCCCCAGGGACCCCATCCCCCGGGGCCGGCCTTCCGTATTTATTTTTATTTTTTTTAATTTAAATTAAAGGGGAGGGGGGCCGCGTGGCCCCCCTTCCCTGGGCCACTTCTGGCCCCAGGAACCCCATCCCCCGGGGCCGGCCCTCATTGTTGGGGACTGTGGGGGGAGCCCCAATGCCCCCACGGTCCCTGCCAGCTCCCCACCTCCTGCTGGAGCCGGCATTGCTTTTGGGCAAGGGGAGATGCTGACATGCAGCTCCCCTTGCCCAAAAGCAATTCTGCTTTGCTTTCTGGAAGCGAGAACAGGTTTCCTGCTCTTGCTTCCAAAAAACAAAGCAGAGTTTGCTATGGCAGGGCGGGAGCCATGCCCTCGCCCTGCCATAGCAAACAGCAATGTTCCGGGGTTGGGCACCCCGGGACATTGCAGGAGCCAGCCCTGGGGGATGGCAGTACCCAGGGCCATCAAGGGTCCAGAGGGGGGCTGCGCGGCCCCCCTCCCAACATCTAACATAGCCCTGGGGAGGTGGTGGTACCTGGGGCCGAGTGGGGAGGGGCAGAAGCCCCTCCCCACACTTCTCTAAATTGAATTGGAGCCCCGAGGAGGTGGCGGTCCCCGGGGCTGCGGGGGGGGCACGTGAGGCCCCCGCCCCTATTAAAACAAAACCCCGGGGAGGTGGTGGCCCCCAGGGCAGCGTGGGGGGGCAGGAGCCCTCCACGCTTTTTGGGAAAAAAAGCCCCAGGGAGGTGATGGTCCCCGGGGCTTGGGGGGGCCCGCGAGGCCCCCCCGCCCATATGAAAACAAAGACCCGGGGAGGTTGTGGTCCCCGGGGCAGCGGGGGGCACGTGCCCCCCGCACATGATGAGGAAAGCCCCAGGGAGGTAGCAGTCCCTGGGGATATGGGGGCCCCCTCGGACCCCCACATCATAATTTTAAATTGCCCTCGGGATCTGGCCCACCCGGGGGCTTAAAACAAACGGAGCGTGGGAGCCCGCGCTTCGTTTTCTTTTCTTTTTTCATCCGGATTCGCGAACCCAGCGCGAATTCGGCTGATTTTTTTTTTTTAAATGCTTTTTTGGCCCTGGGGGTTCTTGTAGGACCCCCTGAGCAGGCCTAGGTGGTCAGGGTGTTTCTACCCTGACCCCTTTTCTTCATTTTTCACGTTTTTCCCCCCTTCTTCTTGTGACTCGGTTAACGAGTCACAAGATGGCTGCCAACACTTCCTGGTTTGGAGTATTGGCAGCCAATCTGAGCAAAGCTCGTGCTCGGGAGGAGTCGCGACTCCTCCTCGGTGCTCAGATATCGATATTTTTATTTCTTGAATTTCTCAGCAACTACTGAACGAATTTACACCATTTTCAAAAAAGAGTGCTTTCTGAACCAAGAGCTACCTTTTTGCCAAATTTGGTGTAATTCCGTTCAGCAGTTCAGGCTGTAGCCGTGTCTAAAGTTTCCTATGGAAATTAACATGGGGAAAATGCGTTTTGGGACCCCCCTTTTTTCTTGGCCCCCGCTTAATGAATCACCCCAAAACTTTTAAGACAGGAGCTGACCGGAGCGGGCCATTAGTTTTAAAAATTTCGCGAAGATTCATCAAACGGCGCCAAAGATATTGGAAAAGACAAAATGCTTTTTGAATAGAAACAAGGTCCTAACTATAACTACCTACTGGCAACTGCCAGTAGGTAATATATACATATATATATATATATATATATATATATATTTTATTGCAAAAAAACGGACTCCACACTGCTCTCGGCAAGGATTCCACAGCACTGGAGAAAGAACGATCCACAGGTAGGTTTTTTAAATAATAAAGTGCATTTATTTAGTACACCATTTGTGCAAGCGTGGACGGTCAACGCGTTTCGGCTCCTGCCTTCAACTGGACCATAGAGTCCCGCCGTCCAGGACATCTATTTAAAGTGACAAAGTGCATTATGATCCCTTGTTTATTTCTAAAAATGTGCTAGACTGCTAACCCTCATAAAACTTTCTTCAGTATTAGTGGGATTTAATAGCTACCATTTTCGATGTGTATTCATAAATCTATCTGTAAAGTACTAATATCAGTGCAGTTCAGGGGCAAGGTTTTATACACGCACAGTATCAATCTTGCAATTCAGGATTGTTTTTTTGGGGAGGGTAAACTAAATTCATAAATATACAAGATTTCATCTGTATAAAAGAGTTATTTCAGATATGTTAAGATAGTTTGATCTAAAAACATGGACTAATTAATGAACATATGTTTGTAAAGTACACGAGAGTAAATGACATTATAGTCCAAACAGTCTTGTTATTTTTAAAGTGCTTTGTGCAAAGTCTTTGTGCAAAATGCATGTTTAGTCTGATTTCTTCCGCAATATATCCAAATGTGATCATTCCATATCCGAAAAAAATCTGTATAGCTGCCATATGAAGAAAAAGTGTTTGTTGCAGTGCATTCATTTTATACACCATTCTCCTTGCATTTTTTCTATTTTCATTCCATCTGAAGTAGAATTATAAATATATATTTTTTTATAAATATTTTGTCAGCTAAAAAGGTCTTAAAAGGGTCTCATTCACTAGGATATTATTGTATCTAATTCATTATTGCACAGTTTTTGTTACAATCTTCTTGTTTTTAGATTCAAAGTCCTTCATATCTTCTTTTTTCTTTGCTGTATTTTCTGTTTTCAACTCCTTTTCCCTTTGAGCTAGTTTATTGAATGTGTTTTATTGTTCAATCTGTTTCTCAGAGATGTACGTGCAACTCAGCATCCAAGTTATGACCAAATGGTTTCTCTGTCCCAATGGCTAGTATGCATCTTGATTCAGCTTTTCTCAGTTCCAGGGTTCTGTCCCCTCCTCGTTCTTTCTGTTTTATCATTTTGATGCCAAAGTATATCAGAGACTGATTGTCTCCTGAATGTATCTCCGCAAAATGTTTCGCCATGGGATATGAGAGGTCCTTGTTTTTTATTGCTCTCAGATGTTGTAAAATTCTTAGTTTAAATTTATTAATGGTGCTTCCAACGTATTGTTTCTTGCACGGACATTCTAAGATATATATCACGTATTTTGATTCACATGTGATATGGTCAGTAATTTGTTCCACTTTTCCATTTTGAAGATGATAAGTCTAGGTGTTCCGACCGTGTTCACACGCCCTGCATTTTGGGTACTTCCAAAATCCAGGTGTGTTCAACCACGATGTGCTTACTGTATTTTTAGTCTCCAAATGACTGTGTGTCAGGAGGTCACCTAATGATGCTGTTTTTCTGTAGGTGATTTTGGGAGTTGACGGCAGCTTCCTCTTCAAAGTTTCATCGAGCATAAGGATGCTCCAATTTTTCTTTATGATGCTTTTTAAGATTTTATTTTCAACATTAAAATCCATGAGCAAGCGTGTTAGATCATCTTCTTCTATGGTTTCATTTGTTTCCAGTATCTCCGATCTTGTTTCAGCACTTACTTTAGCTCTAGCACCTTTAATTACTTCTTGTGGATAGCCCCTCTCCAAAAAGCGTGCGCCCATATCATCAAGATTTCTTTCGATGTCCATATTTTCTGAGCAATTTCTTTTGGCACGGAGCATCTCTCCATACGGGATGCTCCACTTCAAGTGTTGTGGGTGCCCACTATTCGCATGAAGGATACTGTTACTGGCAGTTGGTTTCCGATGCATCCTTGTGCAGATTTGTTGATCTTTGACAAACACTTCCACATCTAAAAAGATTACTTGATTCTTACTGTATGTGGATGTGAAGGGCAGATTGTATTTGTTGCTATTTAGCGTTTGGATAAAGATTTCAAGTTCAACTGATTCACTGAAAAAAAACAAAGGTTACAGGGGCATTATAGTTAGGAAAACACATTTAAATAACCTTAGAAATTCAGTGATAAAACCAAAGGTTACAGGACGTTATAGTTAGGCTGACATTTCACTCGTACAAAACCAGAAAAATTCTGCAGGTATAGTTAGCTGAGCTAACTATAACTTGTACCCTTGCAATGCACTGCTTATGACCTCACTTATTACATCACTCATGACATGGTCAGTGACATCACTGATGACATCTCAATTGACATCACTGATGTCATCATCCAGTGACTGTGAGTGTTTTTAACCCATTCGCTGCTAGGCCTTTTCCCCTCCTGTGCTAAGCCCCACACATAAAAAAGCCAGCGTAATCGTTGGCGTCTAGTTGGCTTTTTGCCCCCCTGGGGGGGGGCAGATTAGGGGCTACTGCCCCCATCTTCGCCCCCAGGGGGCAGAAAGGCTGTAATTGTTGTGGGTGGGGGTGGGGGCATGGGCATGCCTGTTTTGGGCAGCCCCCACCCTAATTAAAATTTGCCCAAAAATCCCTCAGCGTCTAGTGGGCTTTTTAGCCTCCCAGGGGGCAGATTGGGGGCTACTGCCACATCTGCTCCCAGGGGGCAGGAATGCTGTAATTTTTACGGGGAGGGGGTGGGGGCATGGAATGCCCGCTTTGGGCAGCCCCACCCGAATTAAAATTTGCCCAAAAAATCCCTGGCATCTAGTGGGCTTTTACCCTCCGGCGGGCAGATTGGGGGCTAATGCTCTCATATGACTTCCCAGGGGGGCAGAAAGGCTGTTATTTTTGTGGGGAGGGGGTGAGGGCATGGGCATGCCCGCTTTGGCAGCCCCCACCCTAATTCAAATTTGCCCCAAAAAATCCCTGGCGTCTAGTGGGCTTTTGCCCCCGGCGGGGCAGATAGGGGGCTAATGCCCCCATCTGCCCCCCAGGGGGGGGCAGAAAGTCCACCAGACACCAGGGAGTTTTTTGGGCAAATTTTAATTAGGTGGGGCTGCCCAAAATTGGCATGCCAATGCCCCCACCCTAATAAAAATTTGCCCATAAAATCCCTTGCATCTTCTGGGCTTTTTGCCCCCCCGGGGGGGCAGATTTGGGCTAATGCACCCAGCTTCCCCCCAGGGTGGGCAGAAAGGCTGTCATTTTTGCGGGGGGTGGGTGGGGGCATGGGCATGCCCCACCACAAATTATAATAAAAAAAAAATCCCTGGCGTATAGTGGGCTTTTGCCCCCCCCGGGGGGCAGAAAGGCTGTAACTTTTGCGGGGTGGGGGCATGGACATGCCCTTTATGGGCAGCCCCCACCCTAATAAATTATGCAGCAAACAGAAATATCCCTGGGGTCTAGTGGGCTTTTTGCCCCCCCCGGGGGGGCAGATTGGGGGCTACTGCCCCATCTGCCCCCCAGGGGGGGCAAAAAGACTAAATTGCACCCAAAAATTGGGGGAGCAAAGCCCTTGCCCAAGGGCCGCTCCCCTCCCTGGTGTCTAGTGGGTGGATCCCTGCTTGGGGATCGCCCTCCTGGGGCAATCCCAATGAGGGATCCACTGGGGAGGGGTACCATTGGAAAGGGGAGATTCTCCCCTTTCCAATGATACCTCTCCCGTCTTTCTACGTGCCCGGAGGGCTGAGATAGCCCCCTGAGCACATAGAATGTGAAACTGAAATGAGCCTAAAGGCTCATTTCAGTTTCGGTTTCTGTGCAATGAGGACGGCGCGACATGCACGCTGATCCTCATGGCACAGAAACCAGGGAGGGGGCCTCGGGAGCTGGGGAAGCTCTTCCCCAGCTCCCAAGGTCACAGGGGTGAAATAGAAATCCCTCTGCTGTCTGCAGCAGAGGGATTTCGTGCCCCTGGCCTCATGACGGAATGGTTCCGTCATGAGCACAGGGGCACCGATGCTCATGACGGAACCATTCCGTCATGAGCATCGAAGGGGTTAAAATGTTTATGAGTGTTGTATATATATATATCAAGGTATATTTATGAATCAGTGGCTGTATGAGTGCCTCTATGGATGATTCAGTGTGTGCATGACTGACTGTATAAGTGAGTGATTAGGTTTCTCAGTGAATGTATGGGTGAGTGACTAGGCTTTGAGAATGTATGCATCAGTCTGTCAGATGGTGTCTATGTAGCTGTATTGGTTGGTGAGTGGGTGCGTAAGTGGCAGTATGGGTGATTGATTGGATATCTGAGTATCTGTATGGGTGTATGAGTGCCTGTGTGGCTGGGTGAGAGGGTGTGCGACTGCCTTCATGGATGAGTGAGTGGGTGATTCAGTGGCTGTATGGGTTGGTGAGTGTGTAAGTGAGGGGCTGTATAGGTGACTGAGTGTGTGAATGGGTGTGTCAGTGAGTGAATGAATATGTCACTGGTATAGGGGTGAGTAACTGGATATGTGAAAGGTAGTATAGGTGAGTATTGAAGCATATGAGTTACTGTATGTGTGAGTGAGGGATTGTGATAGTGGCCTTATGGGTGAGTGTGTGCTTGTGTCAGTGAGTGTATAGGTGAGCGTGTATGTGTATCTGTATGAATAAGTGAGTGAGTGTGTATAACTATAAGGGTGAGTAAATGGCTGTGTGAGTGGCTCTCTAGGTAAGTGAGTAGGTGTGTGAGTAGCTCGATGAGTGACTGACAGTAAGTGAGTGGCTGTGTGGGTATATGAGTAGATATATTAGTGGCTGTATTAGTGAGCGAGTTGGTATATGAGTGGCTGTATGGGAGACTGAGTGGATGTGTGTTTAGACCTATGAATCAGAGAGTGGATGTGTAAGTACTGGTATGGGTGTGTCAATGGTTTTGAGAATGATAGTTAAAGGTTATATGGGGGTGTGAGTGGGTGCGTCAGAGATTCTGTGGATGATAGCATCAGTGATGTCATTTGAGATGTGTGGGAGGGATGGGCAGAAATTAAAGCTAGGAGGATTTATATGTTTATCAATTTTGCTTCTTTATTCAGCAAGTAGATTTAATGCTGTATTCCTGATTTCCTTGACTTGATCACTCTTCTCCCTTTTTTCTTCTCATTATCAGGTTCCACTTTTCTAGGTGGAAACCCTAGGAGGCTCGGAAGAAGTTTTTCCCCGCTGTCACTCACACTGTGGTGATTGAAATAGATAGTGGTGGGTCTCTCCACACACAGGACCTGGAAAATGCAAAAAAGAAAAAGAAAACAAAAGAAGCATTTCTTAATTAATCCAGTTGAACTGATTCTCTAAGGCCCTTCTCTATGGCCCTTCTGTCTGCCTTCTTTTAATTATCATCCTGTTTCCTGGACTTTTGACCCAAGGGTTTTCTATTAGGACTGAGTCCAGCGAGGGAGGAAAATTGTGCAGGAAATGAAAAAATGTGTCCATTTGCTCTACCAAACAAAATCTGCCCTTTTCTATCGGGCCCCCTGAGGTAGATGGAAAGGTTTGTATGATATCAAGGTCAACTCCTCAGGGTTCCTATCCAGAAACCCCAAGTGCACAATCCCGACCCCACTCCCACAGTACCCTTTTCCATCCCTGCTCCCTTCCTCCCCACTGTGAGTCCCCTTTTTAAACAAAGAAAAATGTCCCCAGTCACTCACCGCCCGTGCCACAACTCTCCTGAGTTGTGGCAGTAGACACTCTCCTCCTGGAGGAATCCACCAGTCTTCAATCCACTCTTCGGGCGACTCCTCTTCATCCCCGGAATCTCCTTCCAGTTTGTCATCTCCACTCTTTGGCATCTCTCAAGGGCTTTCCTCCTCAGCGTTCTCCAGCACTTCCTGGCCCCGCCTCTCGACCTCAGACTCCAGCACTTCCAGCTCTGGGATGAGGCCCTTTTCTCCTTGCAGGATCTCAGATTGGTTTTCTCCGGGGTAGGCTCCTCCTGTTTCCTGTATGGGAGAGGTTGGGAGGAATGATTTAACCCTTTCCTGGTATTCCTTTTTCCAGGTTTGGGACGTTCTCTGAGTCCTCAGCGGTTTCCCGTGGGACGACAGATCTACCCCGGTAAGTAGTGGGCTGCGAGGGATTTGGTGTTGGGCTCTCTCCCACATCTCCCTTCTCTAACTTTCTTGCTTGCAAGAAACAGTTCCAAGGGGTATCTGGATAGATAGTCAGCGTTGGTTTGTTCTTTTCCTTTTCTATGCTGGGTGGTGAACCGAAGGGCTATAAGGATAAAAACCAACGCAAAGTCCTGTCATCATGTCCCTTGTTTTGGGAGAGCCACTCTAGTGGGGCATGATCAGTGTACAGAGTGAATTCGCAGACATCAAGGTAGTACCTCAGGGAGTCGATGGCCCATTTGATGGCCAGGGCCTCCTTCTCCACTACAGCATACTTTTTATCTCTGGGAAATAGTTTTTGACTCATATATTTACTATAGGGTTTTTTTGATCTTGGGAATTCTTTTGGGACAGGACAGCCCCTAAACCGTATTCGAAGGCATCAGTTTGTAATATGAAGGGTTTGATGTAATCGGGACTGAGAAGCACAGGCTTAGTCATCAGGGACTGCGTTAACTGGTAGAAGGCTTGCAAGGCTCTTGCTGAAGGTTGTTTGAGCTCTTTTTCTGTTCTTACATCCTATTTGAGGAGATCAGTTAACAGGCAGCTATTTGGGAAAAGGAGAGCATAAACCGCCTGTAATATCCCAAGATACCCAAAAAGACTTGTAAGTCTTTTTTCGTATGGTAAAAGGGTAGGTTAGAGATGGCTGCTACTTTCTCCTCTTGTGGTTTAATGTACCCCTCACCTAAGAGATACCCAAGGTATTTTACTCATCGAGCAGCCAAACGACTTTTGGCCAGATTTATGGTTACCCCTCCTTCCTTTAATGCCTGGGTTACCTTCTTAAGGTGAGTCAAGTGTTGTTCCCAGGAATTTCTATATATGACTATGTCATCTATATTGGCTGCGGAAAAGGCAGCATATGGTTTGGGGATCATATTCATAAGTCTCTTAAAGGTGGCAGGGGCTCCAGTCTTTCAATCATCTCATCCACTCATGGTAATGGATTTGCATCAAATTAAGATATATTGTTAACCTCTCTAAAATCAATACAAAACCTGATAGAGCGGTCAGGTTTAGGTACTATGACGATAGGTGAACACCATTCACTGTTAGAGGGTTCAATTATCCCCATTTTTAACATTTGTTGAATTTCATTTTCAATTGCCTCGCGCCGAGACTCCGGTATTCAATATGGACGTAGTCGTATTATTTTCCCTGGAGTTGTATGTATTTCATGGTTAATTAAAGTGGTCTTTCCTGAGTTTAAAGAAAACACTCCCTGCAAAGGGAGTAAGCACTCCTTCAGCTCTTGTGGACAGTAACCAGGCAAATCAGCATCTATGCTTTGTTGATATATGAGTTATGGTTCTCTATCTTCCCTAATAGGGCCGGTCTAGCCCCCTCCCATTTCTTAAGCAGATTGATATGATAAATGTGGGTATTCTTTTTATTATTAGGATCCAGCTCCAAACGATATGCTACTGGGGTTACTTTTTCCAGGACTTTGAAGGGGCCATGCCACTAACCTGTCAATATATGGTTGGAGTTGGGCATCATCAATAAGACTAAGTTGCCTATGTCAAGGGTTCGTTCTTAAGTTTTTTTGTCATACTGTTTTTTCTGTGCTACTTGGGTTTGTTTTAATGGGTCTTGACTTTACTCCGGATCTGATGTAAGTGGAACTTCAGATTGTATACATACTCAGGAAGTGGCTTAGCTCCATTGGGTTCCTTCTCTCATTCTTCTTTTACCATATCCAAAAAGGTACGGGGTTGTCTCCCATATAAAAGCTCAAAAGGGGAGTACCCAGTGCTTTTTTGTAATTTATATCGAATGGAAAAGAAGGCCAAGGGCAGCACATCCTCCCATTTCCGGGATTCTAATTCTAGTAGCTTTTTTAGAGTTGTTTTAAGAGTGGCATTATACCTTTCCACCAACCCATCTGTCTGTGGGTGATAAGCAGCAGTGCGTATCTGTTTTATGTTCAGCTGTTGGCAAACCTGCTTCTTTAAGTTGGAAACAAATGGTGGTCTCTGATGAGTTATGATCTCCTTCAGGAACCCCACTCTGGAGAAAATATTAATCATGGCTTTTGCTATCTGGGTGGCGTTAGGGTGGCTTAGAGCGATTGCCTCTGGAAATCGGGTTGCATAGTCTACCAAAACTAGGTCATAACAGTGACCACTACGTGAGGGAATAAGGGGTCTGATTAGGTCCATTCCAGCTCTCGAGAATGGTTCTTCTATTACCGCTAGGGGCTTTAACAGAACTTTGATTGGAAGATTCCGACTATTTTTTTGACATATGGGGCATTCTCTGCAACATTTGCAGACCTGATGGTAAATCCCGGACCAATAAAAGTTTTCTAATATTTATTTCTCCATTTTTCCCCTCCAAAATGACCCCCAAGTAGATGGCTCTGTGCAAGGAACACAATTTTTTCCCTGTATGGTTGGAGTACCAATAACTGCAGTGTGAGGTCTTTCCCCCCCTTTTGGTATAGTAACCCTTTCTTTACAAGAAACTGGGGACCTACATGCTGGGGATCCTCAATGAGAGTTGTTCTTATCCAGGCTTCTTGAAGTGTGGGATCTTCCCTTTGAGCAGCATGGAAGCCTCGATTGTGTTCCCAAATTTTGGATCCTTCTGATCGAGCAAGAGCAATCCGGGTCCAGTTTTTTTTTTCTTTTCTCCTCTGCCCTTTACTCTTCCTGGGTCTTCCTTGGGGCCATTCCTGGTTGGCAGTTGGGAGAACGGGGCCATCTTCCTCCATTCATCTCCCTCAGTCCACTGTTCTCTTATCAGTTTATCCATATAGGGGTAGTCATTACCCAAAACCAGGGTCTCAGGTAGTTTAGGGATTAGCCCTATTTTGAGGTGCACTGGATCAACTGACGGCTCATGTTGTACACAAACTTCAGTTGTTGGATATTGTTTCTGCTCTCCGTGTACACATTGAATGTTCATGACCCCTGTGGTGGTCTTTACCCCTCCAGGGACAGCCTGTGGTTGCATGACACCCTGGATACACCCTGTGTCTATCAGAGCCTCTCAGGGTTCCTCATTAATCGATACCTGTTATTGATAAGAAGGGGTTTTAGGTCCCTCTGGGGCACAATAGAAGGATCTTGTTAGTCCCATCTCCAAGGGTTCCTCCTTCTGGGGGCATATACGGGCGATATGTGCAAACATACCACAGTGGAAGCACTGAAGTCCAGGAGTAGGTGGAGGTCTTGTTGGCATAGGTAGTGGCCCTGGTAATAGGGTTACGGCTTCTGATGTCATTAGGGGGGTTTCTCTGGGATTTGGACGCAACCCGTCCACTTGGACACTTCCACTGGGTCTCCTCTCGTCCCTTTTGTATCTCTTGTACTCTACTAAAGGCATTGGCAATTTCCACGGTCCTATCCATGGTAAGCTGGGTATGTTGTCGGACCCATTTGTGAGTCGGGGGGTGGAGGGAAGATAGGAATTGTTCTAGGTATACTTTTTCCATTATTTCTTCCTTGGTAGAGCTTGAGGGCTTCAGCCAGCAATCCGCCATATCTCATACTCTGTAATACAGAGCCCCCGGGGTTTCTTGGGGCCCCTTTTGAATTTGCCTAGGACGAATTCTATAAGTCTCTTCAACTACTCCCATTCTTTCTAAAATGCTCTTTTTGACTTCTTCATATGGGGTTATCCCAAGGGGATTGGCCACCTGATATGCTGCTTGGAGATCCCCAGAGAGGAGAGGGCTGAGGTATTGTCCCCACTTATCCACAGGCCATGCAACAGCTCTTGCCATTCTCTCAAAGTTGGAGAAACTAAAATCAGTACTTCTGCATGACCATCGAGGGAAGGGTAGTATGACCCCTCTGTTGACTTTCCACCATTTTGTGGAAAATTGTGCCAGGTAATGAAATAATGTGCCCGCTCACGCTACCAAACAAAATCTGCCCTTTTCTATTGGGCCGCCTGAGGTAGATGGGAAGGTTTGTATGTTATCAAGTTCAACTCCTCAGGGTTCCTACCCAGAACCCCCAGTGCACAATCCCGACCCCAATCCCACAGTACCCTTTCCCAGCCCTGCTCCCTTCCTCCCCAATGTGAGTCCCCTTTTTAAACAAAAAAAATGTCTCTGGTCACTCACCACCCGTGCCGCAACTCTCCTGAGTTGCAGCAGCCATCACCCTCCTCCTGGGAGAATCCACCAGCCTTTTCTCCACTCTTCGGGTGACTCCTCTTTGTCCCCGGAATCTCCTTCCAGTTTGTCAACTCTGCTCATCAGCATCTCTCGAGGGCTTTCCTCCTCGGCGTTCTCCGGAACTTCCTGGCCACGCCTCTCGACCTCGGACTCAAACACTTCCTGCTCCGGGGGTAGGCCCTTTTCTCCTCCTTGCGGGCTCTCGGATTCGTTTTCTCTGGAGTGGACTCCTTCTACTTCCTGTATGGGAGAGGTTGAGAGGAATAATTTAACCCTTTCCTTGTCTTCCTTTTTCCACGTTCGGAACGTTCTCTGAGTCCTCGGCGGTTTCCCGTGGGACGATGGATCTACCTCCGTAAATAGTGGGATGAAAGGGATTCGGTGTCGGTCTCTCTCCCACATCATGTCATCAGTGATGTTAGTGATGTCATCAGTGA
Organism: Calotriton arnoldi; assembly: GCA_963921515.1. Classification (NCBI taxonomy): domain Eukaryota; kingdom Metazoa; phylum Chordata; class Amphibia; order Caudata; family Salamandridae; genus Calotriton; species Calotriton arnoldi. The sequence goes on from CAWUFW010000337.1 coordinate 672,960, forward strand.
TGTCACCGACCATGTCATGAATGATGTAATATGTGATGTCATAAGCAGTGCATTGCAGGGGTTTGAGTTATAGTTAGGTCAGCTAACTATACCTGCTAAATTTCTCTGGTTTTGTACAAGTGAAATATCAGACAAACTATAACGTCCCTGTAACCTTTTTTTTTCCAGCGAATTTCTAAGGTTTTTTAAATGCTAAATCCTCACTATAACATCCCTGTAACATTTGGTTTTTTCAGTGAATTTCTAAGGTTTTTCAAATTCTGATTCCCAACTATAACGTCCATGTAACCTATGATTCTTTTATTGAATTTTTAAGGTTTTTAAATAGTTTTTATATTCTATTTTATTTCCTGTCTAAAATGACTCTATAAGGGGTATTTTTATCAGCTTATATTTTCTTCAGTGGATTAATAAGCGTAGTATTTTTCTTTAAATGTTTTTTATTCGCGTTGACGTCGCGATACCGGTGGTGACATTGTGAAAGGCGCATGTTTACATTTAGATAGGCAGACTTTATTTAATAACAGATGCTAGTTGGTTATTAATGTTGAGTTTGTATTTGAGTTTGAGTTTGCGTAATGGTTTTGTGAAAAAACATCCTCAATGTGATGTTTTATATATTTGAGGTGACTCTATAGACCGCGGCATAGTAGGTAGTCGTGAAGTGTGCGTGTTTTTTTCAAAACTGGGGTACACATACTTAGACATATTTTAATGAATGTTTGGCACAAGTTCTTTATTGATATACTCTTTAAACCTAACTTTTTGGAAGAATCTTTTCAATTAAAAGCCTTTTATTTGGTATTTTTTGTGATCACGGTGATGCCGAAAGTCGATATGATGTTGGTAACCGCGATGAATGTGTGTTTTTGGTAAACTCTATAACACATATTTATACATACTAGATTGGATGATACTCATTTGGGGTTTAATATCAGGCGATAAACATTTATGTTTGACTACTTACTTTCAAACAAAAAATTATTCTGTCCAATTTCCGGTCTTTGCGATGACGCTGATCGTCGCGAAGATCATGTGAACGGGAAACAAAAAAATGATTGGATGATACACTTTTCAACTATAACATTGGGAAGAACACACCCATACACCTTTCTGGTTCATTCTCTGAGAGCACTTCAGTAAGAGAAGGTGTCTGGAATTTACTGGTGAAATTTTAATTACTTTATTAAAGAAATGGCAACTTAAACAACAGAACAACAACAGGAGGAAAACCAGCAACAACAGGAAAACCAGGAAGTCCAGGAACTGCATTCTGAAGACTCTGAAGATGAGGGGCCTCTACCAAAAAAAGCAGAATCACATGGGAGTTCTTCACACTTCCTTCTGGATAATCCCAAACTGCGGCAAAAAGTGTGCAATGCACAATTTGTGAGAAGAAGTTGTCGAGAAGTACACATAAAAAATACTCTTGTATACAACTTCAATGCTCTACCATCTGACAACTTTCCACAACAACTGATTAAAAGCTGCGAAGAGACAATGTGAGGCTGAACATCCATCTACACTTTTAGCAAGTGCATCAACACCTGAACAGAGAGTGCCTTCTGAAGTTCAACAACAGTCTCAATATATCGCACCTGAATGCAGCCAGATGGCCACTTATTGTATGGACTGTGGAGTTGTGGTTAGTGCTGGTGAACAGAGAATAACAGCTTTCCGCAACAGTTGCAAGACTCACAAATGTTGATTTTGTCTTTGGGTCCTTGCAGTATTCTAATGTTTTTGAGAGCTTCTTTAAGTTTTTCCACTGCCAGTTGCAGTTAATTTTTGCTTACAAAAAAACAATAAGTTGAAAAGCACAAAAAAACTAAAACCTCAAAAAAAAAAAACATTCTTACAGTTATAAAAAAAATGGAATGAATGAATGTGTGTGTAAATATGTGTATAATGTTTGCAATATTGAATGACTGAAAGAGTGGTGTATTGAGGAATGAATGAATGCAAGAGGGGGTAATGGAATGAGTGCATGGGTAGTGCCTGAGTGAGTAGATCAGTGCATGGGTAGTGCCTGAGTGAATAAGTGACTATATGAGTAGTACCTACGTGAATGGATGAAAGCATGGATAGTGCCTGAGTGAATGGATGAGTGCATGGGTAGTGCCTGAGTAATTGGATATTTGCATGGTTAGTGTCTGGGTGATTGCACAGTGCAGGGGTAGTACCTGAGTGAATGGATGAGTACATGGGTAGTGCCTGGGTAAATGAATGAGTGCAAGGGTAGTGCCTGGGTGATTGGATATGTGTATGGTTAGTGACTGGGTGAATGGATGAGTGCATGGGTAGTGCGTGAGTGAATGCAGGAGTGCAAGGGAAGTGCCTGGGTCATTAGATGAGTGCACAGGTAGTGCGTGAGTGAATGGATGAGGCATGCATAGTGCCTGAGTGAATGGATGAGTGCAAGGGTAGCGCCAGGGTGATTGGATGAGTGCATGGGTAGTGCCTGGGTGAATGTATAAGTGAATGATTAGTGCCTGAGTGAATGAATGAGTGCATGGGTAGTTCCTGAGTGAATAGATGAGTGCAAGGGTAGTGCCTAGGTGATTGTGTGAGTGCATGGATAGTGCCTGGGTGATTGTATGAGTGTATAAGTAGTACCTGAGTGATTGGATGAGTGCATGGGTACTGCCTGGGTAACTGGATGAGTGCAAGAGTAGCGCCTGTTTGATTAGATCAGTGCATGGGTACTGCCTCATTGAATGGATGAGTACAAGCGTTGTGCCTGGGTGATTGGATGAGTGCATGGATAGTGCCTGGGTGATTGGGTAAGTGCATGGATAGTGCCTAGGTTAATGGATGAGTGCAAAGGTAGTGCCTGGGTGATTGAATGAGTGCATGGGTTGTGCCTGATTGATTGCATGACTGCTTGGGTAGTCCCTAAGTGAATGGATGAGTCCATGGGTACTGCTTGGGTGATTGTATTAGTGCATGGGTAGTGCCTGGTTGATTGTAGGAGTGCATGTGTAGGACCTGATTGAATGGAAGAGTGCAAGGGTAGAGCCTGGGTGATTGGATGAGTGCATGGACAGTACCTGAGTGAATGGATGAGTGCATGTGTCCTGCTTGGGTGATTGGATTAGTGCATGGGTAGTGCCTGGTTGTTTGTACGAGTTTGTGGGTAGTACCTGGGTGACTGGATGAGTGCAAGAGTAGGTCCTGGGTGATTAGATGAGTGCATAGGTAGCACCTCATTGAATGGATGAGTGAAAGGCTAGTGCCTGAGTCATTAGATGACTGCATGGGTAGTGCCTGAGTGAATGGATGAGTGCATGGGTACTGCCTGACTGAATGAGTGGGTGGAAAGGTAGTGACTGGGTGAATGGATGTGTGCATGAGTAGTGCCTGGGTGAATGGATGACTGCATGGGTAGTGCCTGAGTGAATGGATGAGTGCAAGGGTAGTTCCTGGGTGATTGGGTGAGTGCATGGATAGTGCCTGGGTGATTGGATGAATGTATGGGTAGTGTCTGATTGATTTGATGAGTGCATGGGTACTGCCCAGGTGACTGGATGAGTGCAGGAGTAGCACCTGGGTGATTGAATGAGTGCATGGGTACCACCTCATTGAATGGATGAGTGCATGGGTAGTGCCTGGTTGATTGCATGACTGCATGGGTAGTGCCTGAGTGAATGGATGAATGTATGGGTACTGCTTGGGTGATTGGATTAGTGCATGGGTATTGCCTAGTTGATTGTATGAGTGCATGGGTAGTGCATATATATCAAGGAGAACCAGCTATGAGGTGGGTGCTCCTAGTGTATGTTTGTACTGGGCAAAACACATTTGTGTTTTTATGGAAGGCCCTCACTCACCAACCTAGTTGGTGACATGCTTCATCATCGGGCCCCGCCCAAGGCACGAGTGTGCCTTGGGTGTGCTTCGACGCCTGGATACAGCGGAGCAGGTTATTGCACTGTGAGTGTGCGGTGAAAGTGAGTGAGTGAGTGTTAAAAACTGTCCAACGGGTCCCAGGAAACAAAAAAAGGACTATTTTAATGTGTGGGCCCCTGGCAGTGGCTAAAAACGAGAGGCGGATATCTGTGGAGGTCTTAATTAACTCCGATATCCTAATCGGTCAACATGTTTCAGCCATACTCTCATTAGTGGGATGGCTTTCTTCAGGACCTAAGTGTGTGCAAGTTAAGTGGTGGTCTAAAGAAATCGCGTATAAAAGACTATGTCTATGTGCCGCACGCGCTAAGGTGCGTTATGTGGTAGAGGATGTTTTCCTCTAGCGGCGCATTCTCAGACAATATCTGGAAAATGCCCCCTGAGTTCCATGTGAGGGTCCAACCTGTAGTCATACTTTCATCAATGTCAGGTACCCGCCTCCATACCTACTTTGGCCGCCATGGAGCTCCGTCGTTGTGAGCCCGGTGCCGGGGTTGGGTTTAAATACCCTGGGGAGGATTCAGGTGCGGACTGACTCATTGAATGGATGAGTGCAGAGATAGTGCTTGGGTGATTGGATGAGTGCATGGATAGTGCGTGGAGATTGGGTGAGTGCAGAGATAGTGCACGGGTAATTGGATGAGTGCATGGGTATTGCCTGAATGAACAAATGAGTGTATGGGTAGTGTCTGGGTGAATGGATGAGTGTAAATGTAGTGCCTGGGTGATTGGATACGTGATTGGTTAGTGCCTGGGTGAATGGATGAGTGCATGGGTAGTGCGTGAGTGACTGGATGAGTGCAAGGCTAGTGTCTGGGTCATTAGATGAGTGCATGGGTAAAGCCTGAGTGAATGGATGAGCACATTGGTAAGCCTGAGTGAATGAATGAGTGTAAGTGTAGTGCCTGGATGTTTGGATGTGTGCATGGGTAGTGCCTGGGTGAATGGATGAGTGCATGGATAGTGACTGAGTGAATGGATGAGTGCAAGGGTAGTGCCTGGGTGATTGGGTGAGTGCATGGATAGTGCCTGGGTGATTGGATGGGTGTATGGATAGCACCTGAGTGATTGGATGAGTGCATGGGTACTACCTGGGTGACTAGATGTGTGCAAGAGTAGAGCCTGGGTGATTGAATGAGTGCGTGGGCACCGCCTCATTGAATGGATGTGTGCAATGGATAGTGCCTGGGTGATTGGATGAGTGCATGGATAGTGGCTTGGTGATTGGGTGAGTGCATGGATAGTGCCTGGGTGATTGGATGAGTGTATGGGTATTGCCTGGGTGACTGGATGAGTGCATGAGTAGTGCCTCAGTGAATGGATGAGTACAAGGGTAGTGCCCCTGTGATTTGATGAGTGCATGGGTTGTGCCTGGTTGATTGCATGACTGCCTGGGTAGTCCCTGAGTGAATGGATGAGTCCATGTGCAATGCTTGGTTGATTGTATTAGTGCATGGGTAGTGCCTGGTTTATTTTAGGAGTGCATGTGTAGCACCTGATTGAATGGATGAGTGCAAGGGTAGAGCCTGGGTGATTGGATGAGTGCTTGGATAGTACCTGAGTGAATGGATGAGTGCATGGGTACTGCTTGGGTGATTGGATTAGTGCATGGGTAGTGCCTGGTTGATTGTATAAGTGTGTGGGTAGTACCTGGGTGACTGGATGAGTGCAAGAGTAGCTCCTGGGTGATTGGATGAGTGCATAGGTAGCACATCATTGAATGGATGAGTGCAAGGGTAGAGCCTGGGTGACTGGATGAGTGCATGGGTAGAGCCTGGGTGATTTGATGAGTGCAAGGCTAGTGCCTGAGTCATTAGATGATTACATGGGTAGTGCCTGAGTGATTGGATGAGTGCATGGGTACTGCCTGACTGAATGGATGAGTGCAAAGGTAGTGACTGGGTGATTGGATGTGTGCATAGGTAGTGCCTCATTGAATGGATTAGTGCATGGATAGTGCTTGGGTGATTGGATGAGTGCATGGATAGTGCGTGGAGTTTGGGTGAGTGCATAGATACTGCCTGGGTAAATGGTTGAGTGCATGGGTACTGCCTGAGTGAACAAATGAGTGCATGGGTAGTGTCTGGGTGAATGGATGAGTGTAAATGTAGTGCCTAAGTGATTGGATATGTGCATGGTTAGTGCATGCGTGAATGGATGAGTGCATGGGTAGTGCGTGAGTGACTGGATGAGTGCAAAGGTAGTGTCTGGGTCATTGAATGAGTGCATGGGTAATGCCTGAGTGAATGGATGAGCGCATGGGTAAGCCTGAGTGAATGGATGAGTGCAAGTGTAGTGCCTGGATGAATAGATGTATGCATGGGCAGTGCCTGGGTGAATTAGATGAGTGCATGGAAAGTGCCTGAGTCAATGGATGAGTGCAAGGGTAGTGCCTGGGTAATTGAGTGGGTGCATGGATAGTACCTGGGTGATTGGATGAGTGTATGGATAGTGCCTGAGTGATTGGATGAGTGCATGGGTACTACCTGGGTGACTGGATGTGTGCAAGAGTAGAGCATGGGTGATTGAATGAGTGCATGGGTACCGCCTCATTGAATGGATGATTGCAATGGATAGTGCCTGGGTGATTGGATGAGTGCATGGATAGTGCCTGGGTGATTGGGTGAGTGCATGGATAGTGCCTCGGTGATTGGATGAGTACATGGGTACTGCCTGGGTGATTGGATGAGTGCATGAGTAGTGCCTGAGTAATTGGATGAGTGCATGAGTAGTGTCTAAGTGAATGGATGAGTCAAGGGTAGTAACTGGATTATTGGATTAGTGCATGGGTTCTGCCTGGGTGATTGGGTGAGTGCATAGATAGTGCCTCGGTGATTGGATGAGTGCATGGGTACTGCCTGGGTGATTGGATGAGTGCATGAGTAGTGCCTGGGTGAATGGATGAGTGCATGGGTAGTGCGTGAGTGACTGGATGAGTGCAAGGATAGTGTCTGGGTTATTAGTTGAGTGCATTGGTAGTGCCTGAGTGAATAGTTGAGCGCATGGGTAAGACTGAGTGAATGGATGAGTACAAGTTTGGTGCCTGGATGATTATATGTGTGAATGGGTAGTGCCTGGGTGAATGGATGAGCACATGAATAGTGCCTGGGTGAATGGGTGAGTGAATGGATAGTGCCTGGGTGATTCGATGAGTACATGGATACTGCCTGGGGGATTGGATGAGTGCATGAGTAGTGCCTAGGTGACTGGATGAGTGCATGTGTACTGCCTGGGTGATTGGATGAGTGCATGAGTAATGCCTGGGTGAGTGGATGAGTGCATGGGTAGTGCCCGGTGTATTCTGTGCCATGTGCCCCTTTTGCCTTCTGTTCCCTCGCCGTCCCTGCCCCCGTTTCTCCCGCCGCTGCGTCCCCTGCGGCCCCACCCCCCTGCTCTGTACTGTATTGCCTCTGTGCTCCCTGATCACTGTTAATTCCCTCGTTATTCCCCCCGTTGTATTCTGTGCCCTGTGCCCTCTTTTTGCCTTCTGTTCCCTCACCCCCGGTTTTTCCCGCCGCTGCGTCCCCTGCAGCCCCGACCCCCCGCTTGCCCATTCGTCCACTCCCTCCTCCCAGCTGCTCCTCCCTCCCACCTCCCATTCTCATGGCGGCTGCTGTGCGGCCACGCCGCGGGCGTGCCGCTGGCGCACCAAAGGCACGCCCGTCTGCGCCCGTCCGCGCCTGGACCGCTCCCAGCGCCAGAACCCCTGGCCCCCGCGAACGTCACAACGCCCGTCTCCGCTATGACTCCAGCACCCTCCACGCACTCAACGCCGGACAACCACGCACCTGCTGCCTGGCCGTCCCGAAGCGCACCCAAGGACCCTTCTCCTGCCGGAACTGCAGATTCACCAGCATCCGGCCCGCCAACCCACCGACCAGGAAAGAACCCAACTACCTCAGATGCATTCTTCTCAACACCGCTCGGCCCGCAAACATGCCGTTGAACTCTGGGACCTACTCGACTCAACCTCCCCAGACGTCGCCTTCCTGACAGAGACCTGGCTGAACCCCTCCTCGGCACCCAACATCGCCATAGCCATCCCAGACAGCTACAAGATCACCCGCAGGGACCGCACCAACGGAGTAGGAGGAGGAGTCGCCATCGTCCACAGGAACACTCTCAGAGTCTCGACCAACACCGACGACACCCTCAGCACCACCGAACACCTGCACTTCCAGGTCCACACCGACCCCAACACCACCCTCAGAGGAACCCTCATCTACAGACCCCCCGGACCCCGACCACAGTTCAGCGACTCCATCGCCGACTTCGTCAGCACACACGCCCTCGCTTCCACGGACTACATCCTCCTCGGGGACCTGAACTTCCACCTTGAGAACAACAACGACACCAACTCCACCACCCTGATCGACAACCTCGGACTCAGACAACTCGTCACAACACCCACCCACTCCACCGGCCACACGCTTGACCCCATCTTCTCCGCAAGCTCCCACATCTCCTTCAACCACACCACCGAACTCCACTGGACCGACCATCGCTGCATCCACTTCACCGTCCGGAAACCCACCACGCACCACCGCACCCAACAGATCCCCCGCCGCTGCTGGAGCAAAGTCACCAAAGACCAGCTAACCACCACCCTCGCCCGGAGCCTACCCGCCGACCCCACTGACCCCGACACTGCCGCCCGCAACCTCAGACAGTGGATCAACGACTGCGCCAACACCCTCGCCCCGATCAAGAAACCCTCCAACAGCCACACCAGCAAGAAAGCCAGCTGGTTCACTGAAGACCTCCAGGCCTCCAAGCAAACCTGCCGAAAGCTTGAGAAGAAATGGCAGCGTGAACGAACACCGGACAGCTGCGCAGCCCACAAGAACACCACCCGCAGACACCATCACCTCATCAGATCCGCCAAAAGGACCTCCCTCAAAGACCGCCTAGACAACAACGCACACAACAGCAAAGAGCTCTTCATCATCGTGAAGGAACTCTCAAACCCCAGCTCCAACACCAACGACATCCCACCTTCGCAAGACCTGTGCGACTCCCTTACCACCTTCTTCCATCGCAAGATCACAGACATCCACGACAGCTTCAACACCACAACCGCCCGACAACCACTGAGACCTACACCCCCACGACCACCATCCGCACCGACCGCCTGCTCTCCTGGACCAACATAAACGACGACGACACCATCAAAATCATGAACACCATCCACTCCGGATCTCCGTCAGACCCATGCCCACACCACATCTTCAACAAAGCCAGCACCACCATCGCACCCCATCTCCGGAAAGCCATCAACATCTCCTTCGAGACGGCAACCTTCCCGGAGAGCTGGAAGCATGCCAAGATCAACGCCTTACTCAAGAAACCCAAGGCGGACCCCCAGGACCTCAAGAACTTCCAGCCCATCTCCCTGCTCCCGTTCCTGGCGAAGGTCATCGAGAAGACCGTCAACAAACAACTGACCCGCTACCTCAAGGAGAACAGCATCCTGGACCCGTCCCAGTCCGGGTTCCGCAGCAACCACAGCACCGAAACTGCCCTCGTCGCTGCCACCGACGACATCAGGTCCCTGCTCGACAACGGAGAAACCGCGGCCCTCATCCTCCTGGACCTGTCAGCCACCTTCGACATGGTCTGCCACCGCACTCTACGCACACGCCTCCATGACGCCGGGATCCAAGAAAAGGCCCTGGACTGGACCACCTCCTTCCTCTCCGGCAGAACACAGAGCGTCCGCCTCCCCCTTTCTGCTCCGAAGCCACCGAGATCATCTGTGGCGTACCCCAGGGCTCATCCCTCAGCCCAACGCTGTTTAACATCTACATGGCACCGCTCGCCCATGTCGCCCGACTGCACGACCTCAACATCATCTCCTACGCCGATGACACCCAACTGATCCTCTCCTCACCAAGGACCCCCACACCGCCAAAACTAACCTCCACGAAGGAATGAAAGCCGTCGCCGAGTGGATGAAGAACAGCCGACTGAAGCTGAATTCAGACAAGACGGAAGTCCTCATCCTCGGCTCCACCCCCTCGGCCTGGGACGACTCCTGGTGGCCGACCGCACTGGGAACAGCTCCAACACCCACCGACCACGCACGCAACCTAGGGTTCATCCTCGACTCTACCCTCTCCATGTCAAAGCAGGGCAACGCCATCTCGTCCTCCTGCTTCAACACCCTCTGCATGCTCCGCAAGATCTACAAGTGGATCCCCACCGAAACGAGAAGAACGGTTACCCAGGCCCTCATCAGCAGCAGGTTGGACTACGGAAACGCCCTCTACGCAGGAGCCTCGGCCAAACTCCTGAAACGACTTCAACGCATTCAGAACACCTCTGCATGCCTGATCCTCGACATCCCTCGCCACAGCCACATCACACCCCACCTGAGAGACCTGCACTGGCACCCCGTCAACAAGAGAATCACCTTCAAGCTCCTCACCCATGCACACAAGGCATTCCACAACACCGGACCAGCGTACCTCAACAGACGACTCAGCTTCTACATCCCCACCCGCCAGCTTCGCTCTGCCGACCTCGCCCTCGCCACAGTCCCCCGCATCCGAAGAGAGACCTCCGGAGGCAGATCGTTTTCCCACCTCGCCGCCAAGACCTGGAACACCCTCCCCATCCACCTATGGCAGACCCAAGACCTGCTGACCTTCAGAAGACTCCTCAAGACCTGGCTTTTCAAGCAGTAGCAGCATTCCCCCCCCCAGCACCTTGAGACCCTCACGGGTATGTAGCGCGCTTTACAAATGCTCTGATTGATTTATTGATTGCCTTAGTGAATGGATGAGTACAAGGGTAGTGCCTGTGTGATTGTATCAGTGCATGGGTTGTGCCTGGTTGATTGCATGACTGCCTGAGTAGTCCCTGAGTGAATGGATGAGTACAAAGGTACTGCTTGGGTGATTGTATTAGTGTATGGGTAGTGCCTGGTTGAATGTAGGAGTGCATGTGTAGCACCTGATTGAATGGATAAGTGCAAGGTTAGAGCCTGGGTGATTGGATGAGTGCATGGATAGTACCTGAGTGAAAGGATGAGTGCATGGGTATTGCTTGGGTGATTGGATTAGTGCATGGGTAGTGCCTGGTTGATTGCATGAGTGTGTGGGTAGTACCTGGGTGAATTGATGAGTGCAAGAGTAGCTCCTGGGTGATTGGATGAGTGCATAGGTAGCACCTCATTGAATGGATGAGTGCAAGGCTAGTGCCTGAGTCATTAGATGACTGCATGGGTAGTGCCTGAGTGAATGGATGAGTGCATGGGTACTGCCTGACTGAATGGATGAGTGCAAAGGTAGTGACTGGGTGATTGGATGTGTGCATAGGTAGTGCCTCATTGAATGGATGAGTGCAGGGATAGTGCTTGGGTGATTGGATGAGTGCATGGATAGTGTGTGGAGTTTGGGTGAGTGCATAGATGCTGCCTGGGTAAATGGATGAGTGCATGGGTACTGCCTGAGTGAACAAATGAGTGCATGGGTAGTGTCTGGGTGAATGGATGAGTGTAAATGTAGTGCCTGGGTGATTGGATATGTGCATGGTTAGTGCATGCATGAATGGATGAGTGCATGGGTAGTGCGTGAGTGACTGGATGAGTGCAAGGGTAGTGTCTGGGTCATTGGATGAGTGCATGGGTAGTGCCTGAGTGAATGGATGAGCGCATGGGTAAGCCTGAGTGAATGGATGAGTGCAAGTGTAGTGCCTGGATGAATAGATGTATGCATGGGCAGTGCCTGGGTGAATTAGATGAGCGCATGGATTGTGCCTGAGTGAATGGAGGAGTGCAAGGGTAGTGCCTGGGTGATTGTGGTTTGCATGGATAGTACCTGGGTGATTGGATGAGTGTATGAATAGTGCCTGAGTGATTGGATGAGTGCATGGGTACTACCTGGGTGACTGGATGTGTGCAAGAGCAGAGCATGGGTGATTGAATGAGTGCATGGGTACCGCCTCATTGAATGGATGATTGCAATGGATAATGCCTGGGTGATTGGATGAGTGCATGGATAGTGCCTCGGTGATTGGATGAGTGCATGGGTACTGCCTGGGTGATTGGATGAGTGCATGAGTAGTGCCTGGGTGAGTGGATGAGTGCATGGGTAGTGCCTCAGTGAATTGATGAGTGCATGGTAGTGCCTGAGTAATTGGATGAGTGCATGAGTAGTGTCTAAGTGAATGGATGAGTCAAGGGTAGTAACTGGATGATTGGATTAGTGCATGGGTTTTACCTGGGTGATTGGGTGAGTGCATGGATAGTGCCTCGGTGATTGGATGAGAGCATGGGTACTGCCTGGGTGATTGGTTGTGTGCATGAGTAGTGCCTGGGTGAATGGATGAGTGCCTGGGTAGTGCGTGAGTGACTGAATGAGTGCAAGGATAGTGTCTGGGTTATTAGTTGAGTGCATTGGTAGTGCCTGAGTGAATAGTTGAGTGCATGGAAAAGACTGAGTGAATGGATGAGTACAAGTATAGTGCCTGGATGATTAGATGTGTGATTGGGTAGTGCCTGGGTGAATGTATGAGCACATGAATAGTGCCTGGGTGATTGGGTGAGTGCATGGGTACTGCCTGGGTGATTGGATGAGTACATGAGTAGTGCCTGGGTGACTGGATAAGTGCATGGGTACAGCCTGGGTGATTGGATGAGTGCATGAGTAGTGCCTGGGTGAGTGGATGAGTGCATGGGTAGTGCCTTAGTGAATGGATGAGTACAAGGGTAGTGCCTGTGTGATTGGATGAGTGCATGGGTTGTGCCTGGTTGATTGCATGACTGCCTGAGTAGTCCCTGAGTGAATGGATGAGTACAAAGGTACTGCTTGGGTGATTGTATTAGTGCATGGGTAGTGCCTGGTTGAATGTAGGAGTGCATGTGTAGCACCTGATTGAATGGATGAGTGCAAGGTTAGAGCCTGGGTGATTGGATGAGTGCATGGATAGTACCTGAGTGAATGGATGAGTGCATGGGTACTGCTTGGGTGATTGGATTAGTGCATGGGTAGTGCCTGGTTGATTGTATGAGTGTGTGGGTAGTACCTGGGTGACTTGATGAGTGCAAGAGTAGCTCCTGGGTGATTGGATGAGTGCATAGGTAGCACCTCATTGAATGGATGAGTGTAAGGGTAGAGCCTGGGTGAATGGATGAGTGCAAGGGTAGAGCCTGGGTGATTGCATGAGTGCAAGGCTAGTGCCTGAGTCATTAGATGACTGCATGGGTAGTGCCTGAGTGAATGGATGAGTGCATGGGTACTGCCTGACTGAATGGATGAGTGCAAAGGTAGTGACTGGGTGATTGGATGTGTGCATGGGTAGTGCCTGGGTGAATGGATGACTGCATAGGTAGTGTCTGAGTGAATTGATGAGTGCAAGGGTAGTGCCTGGGTGATTGGGTGAGTGCATGGATAGTGCCTGGGTGATTGGATGAATGTATAGGTAGTTCCTGATTGATGAGATGAGTGCATGGGTGCTGCCTAGGTGAATGGAAGAGAGCAGGAGTAGCACCTTGGTGATTAAATGAGTGCATGGGTACCACCTCATTGAATGGATGAGTGCATGTGTAGTGCCTGGTTAATTGCATGACTGCAAGGGTAGTGGCTGAGTGAATGGATAAATGTATGGGTACTGCTTGGGTGATTGAATTAGTGCATTGGTATTGCCTAATTGATTGTATGAGTGCATGGGTAGCACCTGGGTGACTGGATGAGTGCAAAAGTAGCACCTGGGTGATCGGATGAGTGCATAGGTAGTGCCTAATTGAATATATGAGTGCAGGGATAGTGCTTGGGTGATTGGATGAGTGCATGGATAGTGCGTGGAGATTGGGTGAGTGCACAGATAGTGCCTGGGTAAATGGATGAGTGCATGGGTACTGCCTGAGTGAACACATGAGTGCATGGTTAGTGTCTGGGTGAATGGATGAGTATAAATGTAGTGCCTGGGTGATTGGATATGTGCATGATTAGTGCCTGCATGAATGGATGAGTGCATGGGTAGTGCGTGAGTGACTGAATGAGTGCAAGGGTAGTGTCTGGGTCATTAGATGAGTGCATGGGTAGTGCCTGAGTGAATGGATGAGCGCATGGGTAGAGCCTGGGTGATTACATGTGTGCATGGGCAGTGCCTGGGTGACTTAGATGAGCACATGGATAGTGCCTGAGTGAATGTATGAGTGCAATGGTAGTGCCTGGGTGATTGTGTGAGTGCATGGATAGTGCCTGGGTGATTTAATGAGTGTATGGATAGTGCCTGAGTGATTGGATGAGTGCATGGGTACTACCTGGTTGACTGGATGTGTGCAAGAGTAGAGCATGGGTGATTGAATGAGTGCATGGGTACCACCTCATTGAATGGATGATTGCAATGGATAGTGCCTGGGTGATTGGGTGAGTGCATGGATAGTGCCTCGGTGATTGGATGAGTGCATGAGTAGTGCCTGGGTGAGTGGATGAGTGCATGGGTAGTGCCTCAGTGAATGGATGAGTGCATGGGTAGTGCCTCAGTGAATGGATGAGTGCATGGGTAGTGCCTGAGTAATTGGATGAGCGCATGAGTAGTGTCTAAGTGAATAAATTAGTGCAAAGGTAGTGACTGGGTGATTGGATGAGTGCATGGGTACTGCCTGGATGATTGGATGAGTGCATGGGTACTGCCTGGTTGATTGCATGATTGCATGGGTAGTGCCTAAAGTGAATAGATGAGTGCGTGGGTACTGCTTGGGTGATTGGTTTAGTGAATGGGTAGTGCCTGGTTGATTGAATGAGTATGTGGGTAGCCCCTGATTGAATGGATGAGTGCAAGGGTAGTGCCTGGGTGAATGGATGAGTGCATGGATGGTGCCTAGTTGATTGGGAGAGTGCATGCTTAGTGCCTGAGTAAATTGATGAGTGTATGGGTTCTGATTGGGTGAATGGATTAGAACATGGGTAGTGCCTGGTTGATTGTATGAGTGCGTGGGTACTCTCTCATCAAATGGATGAGTGCAAGGTAGTGCCTGGGTGATTGGGTGAGTGAATGGGTAGTGCACGGGTGATTTCATGGGTGCACAAGTAGTGCCTCGGTCATTGTACGAGTGCATGGGTAGAGCCTGAGTGAATGGATACAAAAGACACACAATTGAGTGAATGGATAAGTGCATGCATTGTGTCTGAGTGAATGGATGAGTGCAAGAGTAGTGCCTGGTTGATTGGATGTGTGCATGGGCAGTGCCTGGGTGAATGGATGACTGCATGGGTACTGCCTGTGTGAATGGATGCCTCCATCAGTAGTGCCTGAGTGAATGGATGAGTTTAAGAGTAGTGCCTGAGTGAATGAATCAGTGCATGGATAGTGCGTGGAGATTGGGTGAGTGCACAGATAGTACCTGGGTAATTGGATGAATGCATGGGTACTGCCTGAGTGAACAAATGAGTGCATAGGTAGTGCCTGGGTGATTGGATGAGTGCATGGGAAGTGCCTCAGTGAATGGACGAGTGCAAGGGTAGTGCCTGAGTGATTCAATGAGTGTATACATACTGCCTGAGTGACTGGATGAGTGCAAGAGTAGTGCAAGGGTGATTGCATGAGTACAAAGGTAGTGCCTAGGTGATTGGATGAGTGCATGGATAGTGTCTGGGTGATTGCATAGTGCATGGGTAGTGCCTGATTGAATGGATGAGTGCAAGGGTAATGCCTGATTATTTGAATGTATGTATGGGTGGTGCCTTGTTAATTGCATGAGTGTATGGGTACTGCCTGAGTGAATGGGCAGTGTCTGGGTGAATGGATGAGTGCAAATGTAGTGCCTGGGTTATTGGATATGTGCATGGTTAGTGCCTGGGTGATGGATGAGTGCATGGGTAGTGTGTGAGTCAATGGATGAGTGCAAGGTTAGTGTCTGGGTCATTAGATAAGTGCATGGCTAGAACGTGAGTCAATGGATGAGTGCAAGGTTAGTGTCTGGGTCATTAGATAAGTGCATGGCTAGTGCATGAGTGAATGGATGAGTGCATGGGTAGTGCCTGAGTGAATGGATGAGTGCAAGTGTAGTGCCTGGTTGATGGGATGTGTGCATGGATAGTGCCTGGGTAAATGGATGAGTGCATGGGTAGTGCCTGAGTGAATGGATGAGTGCAAGGGTAGTGCCTGGGTGATTGTATGAGTGCATGGATAGATCCTGGGTGATTGGATGAGTGTATGGATAGCACTTGAATCATTGGATGAGTGCATGGGTACTACCTCAGTGACTGGATGTGTGCAAGAGTAGATCCTGGGTGATTGAATGAGTGCATGGGTACCACCTCATTGAATGGATGAGTGCAATGGTAGTGCCTGGGTGATTGGATGAGTGCTTAGATAGTGCCTGAGTGATTGGGTGAGTGCATGGATAGTGCCTGGGTGATTGTGTGAGTGCATGGATAGTGCCTAGTCGATTAGATGAGTGTATGGGTAGTGCCTGAGTGATTGGATAAATGCATGGGTACTGCCTGGGTGACCGGATGAGTGCAAGAGTAGTGCGTGGGTGATTGGATGAGTGCATGGGTACTCCCTCATTGAATAGAAAAGTGCAAGGGTAGTGACTGGTTAATTGGATGAGTGTGTGGGTAGCGCCTGGGTGATTGGATGAGTACATGGGTAGCACCTGGATGTTTTGATGAGTGCAAGGGTAGTGCCTGAGTGATTGTATGAGTGCAAGGGTAGTGCCTGGGTGATTGTGTGAGTGCATAGATAGTGCCTAGGCGATTAGCTGAGTGTAAGGGTAGTGCCTGAGTGATTGGATAAATGCATGGGTACTGCCTGGGTGACCGGATGAGTGCAAGAGTAGTGCGTGGGTGATTGGATGAGTGCATGGGTACTCCCTCATTGAATAGAAAAGTGCAAGGTAGCACCTGGGTGATTGGATGAGTGAATGGGTAGTGCCCGGGTGATTTCATGGGTGCACAAGTAGTGCCTGGGTCATTGGATGAGTGCATGAGTAGAGCCTGAGTGAATGGATACAAAATACACATAATTGAGTGAATGGATAAGCGCATGTGTTGTGCCTGAGTGAGTGGATGAGTGCAATAATAGTGCCTGGCTGATTGGATGTATGTATGGGCAGTGCCTGGGTAAATGGATGACTGCATGGGTAGTACCTACTTGAATGGATGCCTCCATGGGTAGTGCCTGAGTGAATGGATGAGTGCAAGAATAGTGCCTGAGTGATTGAATGAGTGGAATGGTAATGCCTGAGTGATTGCATGAGTGCAAGATAGTGCCTGGGTAATTGGATGAGAGCAAGGCGAGTGCCTGGTTGACTGGGTGAGTGCATAGATAGTGCTTTGGTGATTGGGTACATGCATGGATAGGGCCTGGATGAATGCATGAGTACATGGATACTACCTGAGTGAATGGATGAGTGCATGGGTAGTGCCTGAGTGATTGTATCAGTGCAAGGGTAGTGCCTGGGTGATTGTGTGAGTGCATGGATAGTGCCTGGGCAATTGGATGAGTGTATGGGTAGTGCCTGAGTGATTGGGTAAATGCATGGGTACTGCCTGGGTGACCAGATGAGTGCAAGAGTAGCATGTGGGTGATTGGATGAGTGCAGGGGTACTCCCTCTTTGAATGAATGAGTACAAGGTAGTACTTGAGTGATTGGATGAGTGAATGGGTAGAGCCTGGGTGATTTCATGGGTGCACAAGTAGTGCCTGGGTCATTGGATGAGTGCATGGGTAGTGCCTGAGTGAATGGATACAAAAGACACACAATTGAGTGAATGGATAAGCGCATGCATTGTGCCTGAGTAAATGGATGAGTGCAAGAGTAGTTCCTGGCTGATTGGATGTGTGCATGAGTAATGCCTGGGGGAATGGATGACTGCATGGGTAGTGCCTGTGTGAATGGATGCCTGCATGGGTAGTGCTTGAGTGAAAGAATGCATGATTGAGTAGTGCCTGAGTGAATGGAAGGGTAATGCCTGAGTGATTGGATGAGTGCAAGGTATTGCCTGGGTAATTGGATGAGTGCAAGCAGAGTGCCTGGGTGACTGGGTGAGTGCATAGATAGTGTCTGGGTGATTGGGTAAATGCTTGGATAGTGCCTGGGTATTGGGTGAGTGCATGGATAGTGCCTGGGTGATTGGATGAGTGCATGGGTAGTGCCTGGGTGATTGGACGAGTGCAAGGGTAGTGCCTGAGTGATTCAATGAGTGTATACATACTGCCTGAGTGACTGGATGAGTGCAAGAGTAGTGCAAGGGTGATTGCATGAGTACAAAGGTAGTGCCTAGGTGATTGGATGAGTGCATGGATAGTGTCTGGGTGATTGCATAGTGCATGGGTAGTGCCTGATTGAACGGATGAGTGCAAGGGTAGTGCCTGATTGTTTGAATGTATGTATGGGTGGTGCCTTGTTAATTGCATGAGTGCATGGGTACTGCCTGAGTGAATGGATGAGTGAATGGGCAGTGTCTGGTTGAATGGATGAGTGCAAATGTAGTGCCTGGGTTATTGTATATGTGCATGGTTAGTGCCTGGGTGAATGGATGAGTACATGGGTAGTGCGTGAGTCAATGGATTAGTGCAAGGTTAGTGTCTGAGTCATTAGATAAGTGCATGGTTAGTACGTGAGTCAATGGATGAGAGCAAGGTTAGTGTCTGGGTCATTAGATAAGTGCATGGCTAGTGCATGAGTGAATGGATGAGTGCATGGGTAGTGCCTGAGTGAATGGATGAGTGCAAGTGTAGTGCCTGGTTGATAGGATGTGTGCATGGATAGTGCCTGGGTAAATGGATGAGTGCATGGGTAGTGCCTGAGTGAATGGATGAGTGCAAGGGTAGTGCCTGGGTGATTGTATGAGTGCATGGATAGATCCTGGGTGATTGGATGAGTGTATGGATAGCACTTGAATCATTGGATGAGTGCATGGGTACTACCTCAGTGACTGGATGTGTGCAAGAGTAGATCCTGGGTGATTGAATGAGTGCATGGGTACCACCTCATTGAATGGATGAGTGCAATGGTAGTGCCTGGGTGATTGGATGAGTGCTTAGATAGTGCCTGAGTGATTGGGTGAGTGCATGGATAGTGCCTGGGTGATTGGATGAGTGCATGGGTACTGTCTGGGCAAATGGATGAGTGCATGAGTAGTGCCTGGGTGAGTGGGTGAGTGCATGGGTAGTGTCAGGGTGATTGGATGAGTGCATGGGTAGTGCCTGAGTGATTGGATGAGTGCATGAGTAGTGTCTAAGTGAATGGATGAGTGCAAGGGTAGTGACTGGTTAATTGGATGAGTGCATAGGTACTTCCTGGGTGATTGGGAGAGTGCATAGATAATGTCTGAAAGAATGAATGAGTATATGGGCACTGCTCGGTGATTGGATTAGTGCATGGGTAGTGCCTGGTTGATTGTTTGAGTATGTGGGTAGCGCCTGGGTGATTGGATGAGTGCATGGGTAGCACCTGGATGTTTTGATGAGTGCAAGGGTAGTGCCTGAGTGATTGTATGAGTGCAAGGGTAGTGCCTGGGTGATTGTGTGAGTGCATGGATAGTGCCTAGGGGATTAGATGAGTGTATGGGTAGTGCCTGAGTGATTGGACAAATGCATGGGTACTGCCTGGGTGACCGGATGAGTGCAAGTGTAGTGCGTGGGTGATTGGATGAGTGCATGGGTACTCCCTCATTGAATAGAAAAGTGCAAGGTAGCGCCTGTGTGATTGGATGAGTGAATGGGTAGTGCCCGGGTGATTTCATGGGGGCACAAGTAGTGCCTGGGTCATTGAATGAGTGCATGAGTAGAGCCTGAGTGAATGGATACAAAATACACACAATTCAGTGAATGGATAAGCGCATGCGTTGTGCCTGAGTGAGTGGATGAGTGCAAGAGTAGTGCCTGGCTGATTGGATGTATGTATGGGCAGTGCCTGGGTAAATGGATGACTGCATGGGTAGTGCCTTCTTGAATGGATGCCTCCATGTGTAGTGCCTGAGTGAATGGATGAGTGCAAGAATAGTGCCTGAGTGAATGAATGAGTGGAATGGTAATGCCTGAGTGATTGCATGAGTGCAAGATAGTGCCTGGGTAATTGGATGAGAGCAAGGGGAGTGCCTGGGTGACTGGGTGAGTGCATAGATAGTGCTTTGGTGATTGGGTACATGCATGGATAGTGCCTGGATGAATGCATGAGTACATGGATAGTACCTGAGTGAATGGATGAGTGCATGGGTAGTGCCTGAGTGATTGTATCAGTGCAAGGGTAGTGCCTTTGTGATTGTGTGAGTGCATGTATAGTGCCTGGGCAATTGGATGAGTGTATGGGTAGTGCCTGAGTGATTGGGTAAATGCATGGGTACTGCCTGGGTGACCAGATGAGTGCAAGAGTAGCATGTGTGTGATTGGATGAGTGCAGGGGTACTCCCTCATTGAATGAATGAGTACAAGGTAGTACTTGGGTGATTGGATGAGTGAATGGGTAGTGCCTGGGTGATTTCATGGGTGCACAAGTAGTGCCTGGGTCATTGGATGAGTGCATGGGTAGTGCCTGAGTGAATGGATACAAAAGACACACAATTGAGTGAATGGATAAGCGCATGCATTGTGCCTGAGTAAATGGATGAGTGCAAGAGTAGTTCCTGGCTGATTGGATGTGTGCATGGGCAGTGCCTGGGGGAATGGATGACTGTATGGGTAGTGCCTGTGTGAATGGATGCCTGCATGGGTAGTGCTTGAGTGAAAGGATGCATGAAAGAGTAGTGCCTGAGTGAATGGCAGGGTAATGCCTGAGTGATTGGATGAGTGCAAGGTATTGCCTGGGTAATTGGATGAGTGCAAGCAGAGTGCCTGGGTGACTGGGTGAGTGCATAGATAGTGTCTGGGTGATTGGGTAAATGCTTGGATAGTGCCTGGGTATTGGGTGAGTGCATGGATAGCGCCTGGGTTATTGGATGAGTGCATGGGTAGTGCCTGGATGATTGGACTAGTGCATGGTTAGTGCCTCAGTGAATAGATGAGTGCAAGGGTAGTGCCTGAGTGATTCAATGAGTGTATACATACTGCCTGAGTGACTGGATGAGTGCAAGAGTAGTGCAAGGGTGATTGCATGAGTACAGAGGTAGTGCCTAGGTGATTGGATGAGTGCATGGATATTGTCTGGGTGATTGCATAGTGCATGGGTAGTGCCTGATTGAATGGATGAGTGCAAGGGTAGTGCCTGATTGTTTGAATGTATGTATGGGTGGTGCCTTGTTAATTGTATGAGTGCATGGGTACTGCCTGAGTGAATGGATGAGTGAATGGGCAGTGTCTGGTTGAATGGATGAGTGCAAATGTAGTGCCTGGGTTATTGGATATGTGCATGGTTAGTGCCTGGGTGAATGAATGAGTGCATGGGTAGTGCGTGAGTCAATGGATGAGTGCAAGGTTAGTGTCTGAGTCATTAGATAAGTGCATGGCTAGTACGTGAGTCAATGGATAAGTGCAAGGTTAGTGTCTGGGTCATTAGATAAGTGCATGAATGATTGGATGAGTGCATGGGTAGTGCCTGAGTGAATAGATGAGTGCAAGTGTAGTGCCTGGTTGATTGGATGTGTGCATGGATAGTGCCTGGGTAAATGGATGAGTGCATGGGTAGTGCCTGAGTGAATGGATGAGTGCAAGGGTAGTGCCTGGGTGATTGTATGAGTGCATGGATAGATCCTGGGTCATTGGATGAGTGTATGGATAGCACTTGAATCATTGGATGAGTGCATGGGTACTACCTCAGTGACTGGATGTGTGCAAGAGTAGATCCTGGGTGATTGAATGAGTGCATGGGTACCACCTCATTGAATGGATGAGTGCTTAGATAGTGCCTGAGTGATTGGATGAGTGCATGGATAGTGCCTGGGTGATTGGATGAGTGGATGGGTACTGTCTGGGCAAATGGATGAGTGCATGAGTAGTGCCTGGGTGAGTGGGTGAGTGCATGGGTAGTGTCAGGGTGTTTGGATGAGTGCATGGGTAGTGCCTGAGTGATTGGATGAGTGCATGAGTAGTGTCTAAGTGAATGGATGAGGGCAAGGGTAGTGACTGGGTAATTGGATGAGTGCATAGCTACTTCCTGGGTGATTGGGAGAGTGCATAGATAATGTCTGAAAGAATAAATGAGTATATGGGCACTGCTTGGTGATTGGATTAGTGCGAGGGTAGTGCCTGGTTGATTGTATGAGTGTGTGGGTAGCGCTTGGGTAATTGGATGAGTGCACAGGTAGCACCTGGATGTTTTGATGAGTGCAAGGGTAGTGCCTGAGTGATTGTATGAGTGCAAGGGTAGTGTCTGGGTGATTGTGTGAGTGCATGGATAGTGCCTAGGCGATTGGATGACTGTATGGGTTGTGCCTGAGTGATTGGATAAATGCATGGGTACTGCCTGGGTGACCGGATGAGTGCAAGAGTAGTTTGTGGGTGATTGGATGAGTGCATGGGTTCTCCCTCATTGAATAGAAAAGTGCAAGGTAGCGCCTGGGTGATTGGATGAGTGAATGGGTAGTGCCCGGGTGATTTCATGGGTGCACAAGTAGTGCCTGGGTCATTGGATGAGTGCATGGGTAGAGCCTGAGTGAATGGATACAAAAGACACACAATTAAGTGAATGGATAAGCGCATGCGTTGTGCCTGAGTGAGTGGATGAGTGCAAGAGTAGTGCCTGGCTGATTGGATGTGTGTATGGGCAGTGCCTGGGTAAATGGATGACTGCATGGGTAGTGCCTACTTGAATGGATGCCTCCATGGGTAGTGCCTGAGTGTATGGATGAGTGAAAGAATAGTGCCTGAGTGAATGAATGAGCGGAATGGTAATGCCTGAGTGATTGCATGAGTGCAAGATAGTGCCTGGGTAATTGGATGAGAGCAAGGGGAGTAACTGGTAAACTCTGTGAGTGCATAGATAGTGCTTTGGTGATTGGGTACATGCATGGATAGTGCCTGGATGAATGCATGAGTACATGGATAGTACCTGAGTGAATGGATGAGTGCATGGGTAGTGCCTGAGTGATTGTATCAGTGCAAGGGTAGTGCCTGGGTGATTGTGTGAGTGCATGGATAGTGCCTGGGCAATTGGATGAGTGTATGGGTAGTGCCTGAGTGATTGGATAAATGCATGGGTACTGCCTCGGTGACCAGATGAGTGCAAGAGTAGCATGTGGGTGATTGGATGAGTGAATGGGTAGTGCCTGGGTGATTTCATGGGTGCACAAGTAGTGCCTGGGTCATTGGATGAGTGCATGGGTAGTGCCTGAGTGAATGGATACAAAAGACACACAATTGAGTGAATGGATAAGCGCATGCATTGTGCCTGAGTAAACGGATGAGTGCAAGAGTAGTTCCTGGCTGATTGGATGTGTGCATGAGTAATGCCTGGGGGAATGGATGACTGCATGGGTAGTGCCTGTGTGAATGGATGCCTGCATGGGTAGTTCTTGAGTGAAAGGATGCATGAAAGAGTAGTGCCTGAGTGAATGAATGGAAGGGTAATGCCTGAGTGATTAGATGAGTGCAAGGTATTGCCTGGGTAATTGGATGAGTGCAAGCAGAGTGCCTTGGTGACTGGGTGAGTGCATAGATAGTGTCTGGGTGATTGGGTAAATGCTTGGATAGTGCATGGGTATTGGGTGAGTGCATGGATAGTGCCTGGGTGATTGGATGTGTGCATGGGTAGTGCCTGGGTGATTGGACGAGTGCATGGGTAGTGCCTCAGTGAATAGATGAGTGCAAGGGTAGTGCCTGAGTGATTGGATGAGTACAGATGTAGGGGCCAATTCACAGGACTAATCTGAGATAAAATCCTAAACTTACTACTTTTGGTATTCACAAAAGGCATTTAGTAGTAGTAAAGTTAGGACTCCTAACTTTACTACTACTAAACTGAGATAAAATCCTAACTTTACGACTTTCGGTATTCACAAAATGTATTTAGTAGTAGTAAAGTTAGGAGTCCTAACTTTACTACTACTAAATGCCTTCTGTGAATACCAAAAGTAGTAAGTTTAAGATTGTATCTCAGTTTAGTAGGAGTAAAGTTAGAGTCCTAACTTTACTACTACTAAATGCCTTCTGTGAATACCAAAAGTAGTAAGTTTAGGATTTTATCTCAGATTAGTTCTGTGAATCGGCCCGTAGTGCCAGGGTGACTGGATGAGTGCACGAGTAGTGCAAGGGTGATTGGATGAGTACAAAGATAGTGCCTAGGTGATTGGATGAGTGCATGGATAGTGTCTGGGTGATTGTGTAGTGCATGGGTAGTGCCTGAGTGAATGGATGAGTGCAAGGGTTGTGCCTGAGTTTTTGGATGTATGTATGGGTAGTGCCTGGTTAATTGCATGAGTGCATGGGTAGTGCATGGGTAGTGCCTGGGTGATTGCATGAGTGCATGGGATGTGCTTGGTTGATTGGATGATTGCATGCATAGTGCCTGAGTGAATGGATCACTGTATGAGTAGTGCCTGAGTAAATGGATGACTGTATGGGTAGTAGTTGGGTGATTTGATGAGTGCATCAGTAGTGCCTGAGTTAATAGATGAGTGTATGGGTAGTGCCTGAGTGAATGGATTAGTGATTGACTGGTGCCTAGGTGATTGGATGATTGCATGGGTAGTATATCAGTGAATGCAGGAGTGCAAGGGTAATGCCTGGGTGATTGGATGACTGCAAGTGTAGTAACTTGGTAAATTAATAACTGCAGATGGAGTGCCTGGACGAATGAAAGAGCGCAAGTGCAGTGTCTAGGTGATTCCATAACTGCATTAGACTAAGTGAAGTCTGACTCTATTGGTAGCACCTGGGTGATTGGATTAGTGCCTGAGTAGTGGCTGGGAGATTAGGTTAATTGAAGTGCAGTACCTGAGTAATTGGATGACTGCTTAGGTAGTGGCTGGGTGATAAGATGAGTGCAACTGTTGTGCCTGGGATATGGGATGAGTACATGAGTAGTAACTCAATTAATCCATCACTAGATTAGTGATTTGACACACGTAATATAGAAACAGACAAAAATGTATTAGAATTTCATTTTGAACAATAGGCAACCAAACAGCATACAATATTTTTTAACCAAAACTTTAATTTAACATGGAAAAATGTTTTTCAGTTTTTTTCCTGTTTTCAGCTTTCATACTTGTTCACTTTCAACAGTGCTTTGTATGAGGAATCATCATTAAACAGTGGAAAAAAACAATCAATGGATTGTAAAAAAACACATCTGCACAGTAGATCATTACAACTATGTCATACTCTTCACTGCACTCACTACAAGTGTTTTAATACTGGCTTGTTGATAGGTTACTACCTTAATGAAAGCAAATATATGTTAAAACTGTTTCTGATATTTTTATATCTGGTACAAAATGTCCAACAATTATGAAACAGTCTTCATTTTTGCATTTCCTTTTGTAAACATCATCCCTGTAAGGCCAAATGATGTCTAAAATGTTCTTAGTCCATGTATGAAAAACATAACAAATATACTATGTAGATGTTGCTGTAAAAGAAACAAAAGGGGACATTTGTTTTAGTTGTGAAGAGACTTTTCACATGCAGCTTAAAGCTACTGGTATTATAGTGCCTCCATTTACTTTTTGTCTGTAGTAACACAATGTAGTCCTCATATTTTATAAATTCCTTTCCCGCAGTTAAGAAGAGTACTTCATTTCCAACAGCTTACTGTAGACAATACCCCTAATTGGCCGAATAATGTCTCAGAAACAAATAATCCATATATATGTCAACACAATACCCCATTTTCTTATCCTAGATTCTCGGTTCTGAAAATAGCACATATGAGTTTGGCAACTTTTTAGGCAGTCTTGATTTGACGTCACTTGTATGTCTATGCACTCTGTTTATCCTGTTTGACATCTTAAATATATTGTATACTGTCCAGAGGTTATATTAACTCCTTCATGAAATATGATTGATGTAGTTGGGAAAGTTCTTTTGAGATGGAAAATTGTGCAGCTTTAAAGTTTGTAATTTTAGTTCCTAATTTAGTACCATCCACTCTGCATCGTTGTAGCATGACTATGACATATTTTCCATACCTTTGTAGAAACAACGATGACCTAAGTTCTGATCTGGAGTTTGGACAGGTCATATCTTGATGGGCGTTTGTAGTTAAATCTTCAAAGGGCACAGCTTTACAATCTGCTAATGTCAAGTAGAGGAATCGTTCTGAATTGATTTCAGTACTAGATGTCAATTCGCATTCTTCACAGTTATGAGTCGATTTATAAGTTAAACCGAATAATTCATTGATATTCACATCTTCTTCATCTACTAGTCGTAGCATTACCATTAGAATTTCTTCCGCATCCTGCTGAAGATTTTGAGAGTACAGTCATTGGTAAGTTTTCTTATTGAAGTAGCAGAATGTATAATACTTCTGTCACTTCTTAATTCTTCAAGTAAACTACATAGTTGTGAAGACATTCCTTTGTCTACCTTTTGTTTTATAGAATTTGTAAAATGAGAAAGATTATATACTCCATTTAACATTACATTTGCATAACAGTTCACTCCAGATTTATTATCAAAGTGATAGCCTTGTATTTCCTCATTGTGCTGTAGTTTTCTTTTCTTTCCACCTTGTTTAAGTTCTTTTTGTTCATCTTTCTGTTCAACTCTGATAGACTGCTTTGATATTTTCCACTTTGGACACAGTATTGCTTTTGAACCACAGGATACTGGCCTAAATGAGGAGCATATTGAAGTCTTAACCCATTATGCTCCTTTTCACAGCTCACATCAGGACTTACTTTCTTCTCATCAAAATCAATCAGAAATAAACCAGACAATGTTCTAATTCGCGGCAAAGCAATATATGGCATTCCTTCTTTGAGTACACTACTACCAATATTAACAAGACCTGTATCTATACTTAAACCTTGCGATTTGTGAATGGTTACTGCATACCCTAAAGACCCTGGGAACTGCTTTCGCTGGGCATACAAGTCTTTCACAACTAGGAGACATACAACGCATCTACCAATATGATTAACTTCAGCAATATTATCAGATTTTATGTATTCCACATAATTTCTGTTTGAATCATTAATACATTTCAAAACTTTACCCATTGCCCATTTACTAGCCTTTCTTCAACATTTAAATTATGATGTAAGATTACACAACAATTTTTACAGATACGTAACTGTTTTTCTAATCCTGCAGTTTTCGACATATACTTTTCTAAACTATCCAGTTTTGATTGCAGTTTTTCTTTAGTAGCATTGTAACTCCTTGATGTTCCATTTTATCACTTGCTCTAATTTCGCCAATCTTTTCCTTTTCCAGTTGCAGTAATTGTTCATTGAATTTACTAAAGTCCTTAAGAGTTGGCATCAAACAAACAATAGGCTTCTCTTCCTTAAGAAAATTATACATTACTTCAGCAGCAGAAACATTACTTGGAAACACATTTTTGATGAGACAGGTTTGTAATACTGTCTTTCCCTCTTTGTGAGGACTCCCACTATTATATCTGTTAGTATATCTGCATAATGCATATCTGATGCTTGGATTAACTCTTTGTATTGAAAGTTTTCCCAAATGTTTACATTTCCAATATTTCCTAGTGAATTCCTTGTTTCATTATGTAGTAGTTTCTTGAATTCAGGTTGTCCTTTTACGTGAGTTAGTTGTAGCAGCTCTCCAAAGACTATTAAGTGTTTTCCTCTAAAAAGTAAATTTTAGTCTGTTTTTAATATTTGCTGAATTCGTACATGTATAAAAGCTAGAATTCGGTTAGACATCATTCTGACTTCATCAATAATTGGTAGCTTTAATTTCTTTAATACTCTTGCCCCTTCATGTCAAGCATCACCAGATAATTTGTTGTATTGTAATTTGTTGGCATGTTTAACAGGCAGCATTAATAACCAATGAAGGGTAACTCCTTTAGCATTATGAGCAGCTAAGCCTATTGATGCAGTGACAACACATGACAAACTGGAATCTGTTGTCTTCTGTAGGTAACTTGTCATGACTTTAATCAAGCTTTTTCCAGTTCCAGCTTGACCACTTATGTACAATAGAACTGGTTTGCATGTACAACATGCACACTTTTATTCTCATGGAGAAATCCATGTTCTAATTTACTTTTTACCTCTTCAAAAATGTCTTTCTGATCTGCATTCAATTGCTGTATTAGTAGTTCTACATCCACAGTTACTTGCTGCATTGCATTCTCCACTTCATTCATAGCAATTGCAGCTTCATTTTCAATGATTGGCTGTCAAAAAGGATCTTGACTTCCAGATGCTGAACTTTGACTGCTCTGAGAACTCTCTCTTGCTATCTCAGCAGCAATTGTTTCTTCTTGTTCAATCTCTTCTCTCAACATTTGAAGATACACTTGAAACACAGCACTCAATTATGTCTTTCACAGCGTTGAATGCGTCTTCATAACAGTCAAATTCTCCAAGTAGCTCACTTTCAGTTCACCATGGCTTAAACAACTGTAACAAGGCTAAATAGAAAAATTCTCTTTTCTCTGAAGCTTAGCAACTTAGATTTGAGGGTTGATTATATTTCCTTTGTTATGTCTCACCAAACATCCTTCACATCCAGCCACAGCAAATTTACCTTTATCTATGTTTTCACTGGCATTACTTCTGAAAGTATAATGTTGTAATATTTCATAGAGACACATCCTTTCCAGATGAGGACTTCTTCTTGGATAGTATGAATTCAGCATGTTACTCTTCAGAATATTTGTACAGTGTGGTTCAAATTCTGCAAGATATTGAATTTCAGGAAAAGACTTCAGTACTCTGTTACGAGGATTAGAAAGCCCTAAACTCACCCATAGAACTCCTCTAGATTTAGAAAACAAACTAACTGAGCTTAAACAGTCTACACATTCACTGGAGCCTTTCTCTCTGTGAGAAAGCATTTTCAAACTAAAACTGTACAATTTCATAGTAAGACTCTCTTCTGCTGTAAACTCCTCCCACATCTCCTTCATCTCAGTTTTCTCTGACTTTGTTATATAAGATGTAAAGTACCGAGCAACAGCAATTGAGTTGTCTGCAACAAACTGCACATCCATGTTTGCATTCCACATCTTCAGAATCACAGGGTTGTAGTTATTAATGTCCTTGGAGGCCTCTGTTCTTCTTAGGTTGTATGTATTTTTCATTGATTTCCCGTAAGTGTATGTCTGACTGCAGACAAAAAGTTGTTGACTCTTCCTTGTAAGATAACAGGTCATGGGAATCAGAAATGACATCTTGTATAAAGATTTCCTTTTGCTCTGTATTTTCGCTGACAATATTTTCCGCATCTATGATTTTGGAATCATAGAACTTGTTGTCTTAATATGTTGTTACTACTCTCCTGTGGGATGGAGCAAGTTACATACTGCTCAATAAAAGACAACACAGACTCATCACTGTCTGTTCCAAGCATTTGGGCATCTTTTACCCACAACAACATGTGAATATAGGGAGCACCTCTAGGTTGGTGCTCTTTACTCCAAAAGAAATCAATCACTTCACCAAGAGGAGGTTTTGTTTTGTTCAAGATGAAAGACATCATTGCTTGAAATCTGTGATTAAAATATATGCAAACATTTGAAGGGTCTAGTGAGCACAGTTCTCCTTGCGTCTTCAAATGAATGTCTTTTATATTTGAATTTGCATCCTGCAAGAATTCAAGCAGGTCATCCCATGCATTTTCAGCTCAACTTAGGGTCAGGAAACAATAAGGTGCTCCAAGGTTCCTCAACATGCACTTCAGTTCACCATGACGCCGATACCAATATTCATTAGTCCCACACTGACATGCCATTAGGTTTATTAAATTGTAAAAGTGCTCATCTTTTCCTTGAACTTTTTCTCTTGCCGATATATTATGCAAATTAACTCCTGTTTTTAGAATATGATTCATGGCATATGAGAGGCCAGACAAATCACTCTCAAATAATAGGTGAAATATATATGGAATACACTGACAAAATCTAGTGTTTTCTCAATAAAGTAAACTACAACAATAATGAGCTGCAGGTATTTGCACAGGCCGCTCATCATACCTGCCACTTACTCTAGTAGGAAAAAGATGTGGGAAAACACTGAGCTTCGAAACTTGTTTCCCACACACTTACTGGAGCTCCTTTTGCTTCCTTCATTTGAAATAGCTCAATGGCATCACCAATAACCTCTTTAGAATGCAAAGGGTGGATGCAATAATGTTCATAATTTTCTTCTGTTCTGGACTGATCCACCTTCTCAATCTGAGCTGTTGATGGATGTGTCTGATCCTCCATATGTGTGATATCCTGCAGGCTTTCCACATTTCTATAGTAAACATTGTTTTGTACCAGATATAAAGTTGTTTTTTTAACTTTGGTAACATCTACTAACTCCTGGCATACCTCCTTGTTCTTGGTAGGCACACCATTTACAAGAATTGCTAGTCTTTCCTCTATATCTCTATCTACCCCTACCGTTAAGCCGGGTCTGGTGGCTCAGCGGACTAATACCTCCATTGCAGGATACTGTGTTCAACCTGATAGTCACAGGTTCAAATCCCGGTGGGTACACTCAGCCTTTCATCCACCTGAGGTCGATAAAATGAGTACCATTGAGTGGGGTAACAATAAACATCTGTTATTCAGCGCCAAGATACCTACGGGTGAACATGCTCTTTACAAATACACATGTTATGTTTCAATGTCTTTCTTGACATCTACTGGCAAATACACAACTCTACCTTTTAGACCTTTCTGCAGCTCTGTTGGGGGTAACTTGCCTGTCTTTTGCTCCATACGTACTATAGCCTGAAATGGATGTGTAGTTTGGATAAGAATGGACTCATAAATATTTAAACCTTGAAGTGCTTTTGGAATGGAAACTAGTTCTAACTTGTTATGCACAGCTCTAGCAGGCATTTTATTATCCTCTACTTTATTGTAGCAGTACTTACATATAACTTGTCATGTGGACAAGTCAAAACGTTCTTCTACAAATAAGTGCAGTGAAAATTTTTGCCAGTTATCATTATTCTCTTTTAAATATATTTCAACAGTCTGCTTTGATTCTTGTAGTGAGTGCATCGACTGCATATACAAACATACTCTGGTTTTTCAGAACATACTGACTTAAATTTGTAATCTCTTCAAAACTATCAACTATAATACCTGTGTCCTGTTCTGCAACTCCTCCTGTTGTCAACTCTTCAATTTCCCTACATTCCTGTTCTGGACCAAAGAAACAAAACTGCACATCGTCACAAACATTTTCTACCTCTGCCACAGTACCATGCACAAGTGCCCTATTCATTTCTCCTAAACATAAAGCAGGAGTTTTCACATAGTACAGCCTCCTAACTAAAGTTTGCATTGTTGAGTGGTACAGCTAACATCCTAAAATGACACATTGTCTGCATTTTGCCGTTTTGTGGCTCATTTCTGCAAGCATACTGTAGTTGCTTCTGTTGCTTTTTCTTCCGAGCATTTGTAGGCTTTCTAACTGTGTGTAGTTATGTAGATATTGTTCTGTAAAAACAAGTAGATTTAAATTTTTACCCTAGCCAATCTACCAAGTACTTTACTACTGACTTACACATAATACAATAACAGTTTTCATCCTATGTTACAGTTTTATATTAACAGATGTACCTAGATATATTACTACATGCACTTACTTCAATATAACAAACACGGAGCAAACCCAAAGCAAAACCCAAAACTTAATCTATTAGTTACTTTTTAACATTTTTGCACCCTGTCGTACAACACAGCTACAGCATATCTCACTTCTCACTTATACATGGTGAAAGAACAGTTTATCCCTTCGGTAGTAACTTTTAAAATGAACATCAAGGCAAGGAGGCGCATTTACAAGCCCCATGCACTTTCCGGTGTGTCACTTTTTTTGACACACCAGCGCTGTAATGTGGTGCTTCATATTTACAAGACCATGTAAAGCCACTCTGCATAGCTTTTCATGGCCTTAGAAAAAAAGGACCCTTTTCAGGCAGCACTTTGCGTGAAAGGAGCATGCCATGGGTGATGCTTTGGCTGTTCTCACGCAACACCCATTGATTCTAGCACATACACAAATTTACAACAATTTGTAAACCTGGGAATGCGTTAGAATCCTACACCTCCCTACACCTCCCCAGGGGAGGTGTAGGGGGATGCAACGAGGAGAAATACTTTTCTTTCTCCTCATTTTTTCTTGTTCCTGTGTAAGCTGCATTCTGCATCACACATAGAATGGAGAAAATACCTCTCTTGATTGGTTTTGTACAGCAAGGTGTCCCTTCCTGCAAAAAAACATTCATCCCCACTACATAGGCACCCTTGCCTGGCGCATGGCAACCAGTTGTGCACCAGCACAGGGAAGAGCATTGGGATCCATCATATTGTTGTAAATGTGATGCATCCCTGTGCTTTGAAAGTAATGCAGCATGGCATAGCCAAATGGCTTGCGGCTCCGCATTGCATTACTTTATTGTAAATTTAGCCCCAAGTGTTCAAGTACATACAGGGGTCGATTCCGATGTCGGCCGGAAGCGCACCAAACAGTATTCGTCCGGAAAAAATACCAGCCGAACGCGTGTTTTCCGACCGACTCGAACACTCTACCGAACGAACAAGTACGATGCGCATAACAGCCCAGATTCCGAGCGAGCCGTACTTACCCATTCCAGCTCCTGTTCCCCGCCCGAGCCGGATCCGTAAACGCCGAATCGAGTCGCACGGAACCAAATACACAGCACCTTCCGGCCGGACTAGTACAATGCGTCTTCCGTACGCGCCAAACTCGTCGCTACGTCCGGCACGTTTGAGCATCCGGGTGAGCTGCACATAAGCTCCGATTCGCGCCACAAGACGATCCACGGCGACGAGACGAACAAGCCAGCGACGAGTACGAGTCGAAGCCACGAGAAACCCGAACGAGACGACCCAACCATGAATCCCATCGCGCAGGTCCTACCAATACTCCACATCTATTACCGGGACCGGTACGGACGCGTACGGCGCAGACGGTAAGTCAAACACCCACAACACAAACAAACGACACGTACCCGAAATATGTCACACACACATAGGGATGCACAAATGACGTACACTAGCAACAGCAGAACCATAGGGGCGGGATGGCCATCACCAATGCCATACACACCCATAGGGGGATGGATGCCTGCCACTACTACCATTCCCACCCATAGGGGGATGGATGCCTACCACTACTACCATCCCCACTCATGGGGGGCTGGATGCCTGCCACTACTGCCATCCCCACCCATAGGGGGCTGGATGGCTGTCACTACTACCATCCCCACTCATGGGGGGCTGGATGCCTGCCACTACTGCCATCCCCACCCATAGGGGGATGGATGCCTACCACTAACACCACCCCCACTCAGGGTTGGCTGGATGCCTACCACTACTACCATCCCCACTCAGGGTGGGCTGGATGCCTGTCACTACTACCATCCCCACTCATGGGGGGCTGGATGCCTACCACTACTACCATCCCCACTCATGGGGGGCTGGATGCTCTACCACTACTACCATCCCCACTCATGGGGGGCTGGATGCCTGTCACTACTGCCATCCCTACTCATGGGGGGCTGGATGCCTGCCACTACTGCCATCCCCACCCATAGGGGGCTGGATGGCTGTCACTTCTACCATCCCCACTCAGGGTGGGCTGGATGCCTGTCACTACTGCCATCCCCACCCATAGGGGGCTGGATGCCTACCACTAACACCACCCCTACTCAGGGTGGGCTGGATGCCTGTCACTACTGCCATCCCCACCCATAGGGGGCTGGATGGCTGTCACTACTACCATCCCCACTCATGGGGGTCTGGATGCCTATCACTACTACCATCCCCACTCATGGGGGGGCTGGATGCCTACCACTACTACCATCCCCACTCATGGGGGGCTGGATGCCTACCACTACTACCATCTCCACACATGGGGGCTGGATGCCTGCCACTACTGCCATCCCCACCCATAGGGGGATGGATGCCTACCACTAACACCACCCCCACTCAGGGTGGGCTGGATGCCTGCCACTACTGCCATCCCCACCCATAGGGGGATGGATGCCTACCACTAACACCACCCCTACTCAGGGTGGGCTGGATGCCTGTCACTACTGCCATCCCCACCCATGGGGGCTGGATGGCTGTCACTACTACCATCCCCACTCATGGGGGTCTGGATGCCTACCACTACTACCATCCCCACTCATGGGGGATGGATGCCTTCCACTAACACCACCCCTACTCAGGGTGGGCTGGATGCCTGTCACTACTGCCATCCCCACCCATAGGGGGCTGGATGGCTGTCACTACTACCATCCCCACTCATGGGGGTCTGGATGCCTACCACTACTACCATCCCCACTCATGGGGGGCTGGATGCCTACCACTACTACCATCCCCACTCATGGGGGCTGGATGCCTACCACTACTACCATCCCCACTCATGGGGGCTGGATGCCTGCCACTACTGCCATCCCCACTCATAGGGGGATGGATGCCTACCACTAACACCACCCCTACTCAGGGTGGGCTGGATGCCTGTCACTACTGCCATCCCCACCCATAGGGGCTGGATGGCTGTCACTACTACCATCCCCACTCATGGGGGTCTGGAAGCCTACCACTACTACCATCCCCACTCTTGGGGGCTGGATGCCTACCACTACTACCATCCCCACTCATGGGGGCTGGATGCCTGCCACTACTGCCATCCCCACCCATAGGGGGATGGATGCCTACCACTAACACCACCCCTACTCAGGGTGGGCTGGATGCCTGTCACTACTGCCATCCCCACCCATAGGGGGCTGGATGGCTGTCACTACTACCATCCCCACTCATGGTGGTCTGGATGCCTACCACTACTACCATCCCCACTCATGGGGGCTGGATGCCTACCACTACTACCATCCCCACTCATGGGGGCTGGATGCCTGTCACTACAGCCACCCCTACTCATAGGACGGGTAATGCATGACACAACTAGCATACTCCCACATAAGGACTGTCTGTAAATTACATCCCACCCCCAACACCATGACAAGCGTGTGTGGTCTGTGTCAAATGCATACAACACTGAACATGACATTGAACATACAATGTGACCCCCTAACACATGTGTCACACATAATTGTGTGTGTGGCCTACACAATGCAAGCAGACCATGACCACTGTGGCAATGTGGCCCAAAGCCCCATCACCACAGTGCCCAAAGGTAAGTGTGTGCTCCATAGCTGAAGCACATTTTGAACAGTGTGGCAATGGGGCCCAAAGCCCCATCAACACAGTGCCCAAAGGTAAGTGTGTGCTCCATAGCTGAAGCACATTTTGAACAGTGTGGCAATGGGGCCCAAAGCCCCATCACCACAGTGCCCAAAAGGTAAGTGTAGTCCTGGTAAAAGCTGCAAAAACAAAACTGCAGGGATTATTCCTGGCCACACAACACCAAACACTACAGTGGCATTGTAGTGCTTGTGTCCCATAGCAACATAGATTGTGTGAGGCAAGCAGTGCAGTGCCAATGACACATCGTTCTGGCCATGTGCACACAAACATCAGCCATGGGGGCCCACATTGTCTACATTCACAAATAACACAATGACAGAAGTGAGCATCATAATGCAGACCCACATATCTGCACCAATGGACACACAAATGTAGATATCCTGTGGAGACTGTAGATGTCAGGTGAACAAATACCATACCATGGCAGCAATGGGACATACTAACCATGATCAATGTGCTGACTGATGACCTAGCAGTCCCAGGGTCAGCAGGGGAAAGCCAACAAACAACATACAGCCAATGGCAAACTAAAGATATGCCAATGCAGTGGTGCAAATGCACAAACACAAACAGGCAGACTCACACTGCATATCATACACAACAGGTGAGGGGGTTGTGTGCCAGTGTCCCCAGGCAAACACACAACACATGAGGAGGCCAGATTCACTAATACACAGATGTCAACACAGTCACATACAAAAGTAATCATGGATTGGATTCCCCTATGTGGGCAAACAGGCATTGTGAGATGAGAGGGAGCCCAAATTACACATGTCACACAAGCTTGTAGGAACAGCAACAAACACAGCAAGAGAGAACCACCACAGCACTCCCCCAGGGACCCCACATTGTGGTGACACTAGCCTGCATGACAATCACACTGTGATGACAAAGGTAGATGTCATCCACACTGTGAACCACAGCCATGTGTCCTGAGCAACAAACTACCATCACACCTATACAAGCACAAAGCACTCAGCATGGCCTGCCAGCCAAGGACAATATGGAGGTAGTGCCCCAGCCGTGCAACAACTCACATTTGCACACACTCAACGCCACACACCTTGAACTCCACCAATGTGCAGCAGTGTAGCTCACATGGACTGCTGACATTGCACATGCACCCATGACAATCCCAGGGGTGGTGGGGGGAAATAAGGTGCAGAAACCCATCACACATGGCCAGTCAACAATACTTGTGAATGTCTGACACACTGCACAGTATGCCGTACATGGGCATGACGTGAAATCCACCCCAAACAATGGGATCCTGGCCATAGTCACACACCAATGAAGAAGCCAAGCTGACCCACAAAGGACACACATAGACAACTTCCAACATTGCAGCTCTGACCCTGAGGAGTGGCAGCAGTCACACACACAACGTGTCACAATCACTGAAAGCATACACAAACAGAAAATCACATTACTCGTGTAACCAACAAGTGCCAAGAGGAATCCTGACTGTGTCCCATCTGCGTTTGCCCACATCCCCAGCCCTGACAACAAAGACAACTAGGGATGACAACCTCATGAACATTAGTTTGCCATGCACCCACAGCCCGGAGAAACCAGGTCCAAGATGCTGGATGAACACAGAACAACTCAGCAAGCATCACAAACAGGAACATTCGTAGGGACACAGCCTGTGTAGGAAAAGGAGAAGGGAACATGCACAGAAATGCCTACACAACACACAACACGGGCACAGCCTATATCACGGAATCACGCACTGCCATGAGGGCACTCCACTCCTGTGGAAGGTCAGCTGTGCCAAACCTTGTCTGTGCATGACTCAAACATGTCAGCAGAACACTCGGTCAGTGAGTCAACAACTACAACACACTGAAGGCTCTGCTCATATCAGCCTGGGCACGGGAGTGTCACGTCAGTCATCTGCATACACCCAAGACACGTGTCAAGCAACTTGCACTGTGTACACAGATGAGTCCTCCAAATTTGATGTGCTAAACTGCATGTCCATTGGAGACGGGCACACAGTCAGGGTACTAGGAACATTGGACAGTGGTAAGCCCACCAGATGTGCATCAGTGTAGGACAAAGATGGTAATCTACAAATGCTAAACGTACATCCCTGTGTCAAATGCTGAACATTACACCCTCAGACTGCAGCAAAGGATGCTATAGATCCAGACTAGATTAGGACACATATCCCATGGACCACATGGAGCCCATCACAGCAAAACTTCATTTACCTGATCTGAACACTATTACAACAGCAAATGCATGATTCTACACATCTACATCATGTACCTCCAAAGATTAACCACAAGTAAACAAAAAGAGGCTTTATTCAGCAAGTGTGCAACTCAAATCAAAAGTCCAAAATAAACTAAGGCCAATGGCCAGTCCAAATATACAGTCCCAACAGGGTGATGTGTGACAACTTGTCAACAATTGCTTGCCTGCACAGGTACGGACAGGGGACATCCCCCTTGGAGGGGCATACGAGGGGCAGGCCAGGCCCCGCAGGGACAGGATCAGGGGATGCCAGAAGGAGGCAGTGAAGGGGAGGTGGGTGCAGGAGTGTCACTGGCAACTGCAGTGGAGGTGTCTGACTCAGTCAGATGGTGTTGGTGCTGCAACCACTGCAGTGGGCTGGTCAGATGGAGTGGACTGGGTCCCCAATGCAGTGCCCGAGTCAGACGGGGTGGTTGTGGACTCCACCGCAGTGCATGACTCCAAGGTAGTGGAAGGGGGGCAGAAGAGCTGGGCAGGACAGAGGGGGGACACGGTCTCCACATCAGTGGCACAAACAGGCAGAGCGTCTGGTTTTGGGGTGGAAGAGCAAGTGGCAGGGGGAGGGCCTAAGCAGTTTGGGGATGCGGTATCGGTGTGTGGGGGAACCTGGGGCAGGGTGTGGCGGTGGAACCTGTGGAGTGGTGGCATGGGGGATGGAGGTGAGAGACTGGGTGGTTGACTTGCAGGGCGGTGGCAGGGTCTTGCTCTTCCGGGACCGGGGGACTTGCAGGTGGGGGCTCACTCTGCCTGCGCCTGGGGGAGGGTGTCCGGGGCGAGGGGCACTCCCTCTGTGTGGGTGGACTTCCTCTTCCCCGGCATGCTGGATCAGCGGGATTGGAGGGGAAGAGGCCGAGGTCACAGAGGAAGAGCTGCTTATCAGGTGGGGTTGCAGGTGAGGCAAGGGAAGGGGTCTTGGAGGGAGAGGATCTTGAGGATTGCGGAGTGACTGTGGTTGCCTGTGTGTGTGTGTGTTCCCCATTCCCTGTGTCTGTGGTATTAGTCCCCTGAGGATGCTTGTGTGCACGTCTTGCCTTTCTCTTGGGTGTGTCTGTGTCTGCTCGTGTCTGTGTGTTTGGGTGACTGTGCAGGTGTGCATGTGCTTTGGACAGGTAGGGGGGCAGGAAGTGTGGATGGGGCAGAGGTGGGAGGGGTGAGGGACTGTTGGAGGAGGGACACTGCTGCCGTCAGGGAGGAGTCCATGGACTTATTGCTCCTCTGTAGGGCAGACATACCCGTCGAGATGCCCTCCATGAACGACACCAGCTGTGTCAACAGAGTGGTGTGTGCATGGAGGACACTCAGCATTGCTGTCTGCCCTACATGGAGCTGCCGAAGGAGGTACACAGACTCCTCACTCAGGGCAGCAGGGGACACAGGGGCAGGGGTGCGGTGCCTGGCACGAAGGAGACACGCTCCCGAGTACGGGAGCCTCCACGGACCTCAGGAATGGGAGCCAATGGGAGGGCGGTGGCGGTGGTGGTGGTGGCGGGCCCAGACAGACTAGCTGGCCTTTGGTGGCTGCTGAGACCTGCCTCCACAAGGGAGTCATCCTCCGAGCTGCTGTGGTCCTCAGCTGAGGTGGATGGTGCTGAGGACTCCTCGGTGTGGCTCCCTCGCCCTCCGTGCCACTGGGTCCCTCTGACCACTCGTCCGATGCTGACCCAGTCTGCTCCGCTGCTACTCCTGGTCCATGGAGCTGTCCCCTCCTGTGGCCGTGGATGTATCTGCAAACAATTAGGGAAACAGACAAACATCAGTCACCTGCACTGACCGCACACACCACAGTAAGTACAGCACATTACAGAGCAAGCCCTGGCATCCTTAGTTGAACATTGCCTAAAGTCCTCACACAGATTCGGGGAAGCCAATTGTCAGTCTGATGGTCAACCATGGGACTCACACCCCTCCTGCCCTTGCACCCATCTGTCTGGTGCCTGTCTGATGGTAAGACCCCACTATGGACACATGCACCACCTACACAGTTGTTGGACATTGCAGGGAACACGGTGAAGTATGTGAACATGCACACATCACATCTCTTGCCACTGAGTCAGTGCAGGTGTCCGGATAAAGGGATGGCCAGAGCCTAACTAGAAATGCATGTGATGCATACCAGCACCAGACACCATGATGCACCCATGTCCGGATAGTCAATGCCACAATGGGGTGCATGTTGCACATGTCACTCCCCTGCAGGATCAGTCTCAGGAAGTTTAATGCCATGACACAGGAATGCGTGCAAAGTCATACATTACTGTCTCAAGTCACATGGCCATGGCAGCCAGCCAACAACAGTCTGCACTGTGTCACAATCCGAGGGCATGGGGAATGCAAGTTATGTGACTGACAAGTGCACATGTCCATCCCCCAAATACCACATCATCTGTACTACTATTTGTCCACGTCATACCAACTGGACATATGGGGGACAAGAAACACAGCTCTCTGAACACGAGCACCTCACAGTGTGCTGTGAATGACAATACAGCTGCCTGAAAGTCACAGTCGCAAACACCTGTGTGCACAGTCAAGTGATCAGACACCTATAAGTCACAGAAGTATCGTCTATCATGGTCACATCTCAGATGGCATGCTGAGCCCTAACCGATAAACATACCAGTAGTCCTGACAACGAAGACACAGCACAATGAGACAGAGGCAGACACCTGAGGGTACATTTCACTGATCACAACATGCCAGATGATACACGGGAGTGGGAGTACAGAGTGTATTGCATGCCCTGGAGTAGGCATGACTGTCCAGCTCCACCTGTAAGAGGGATGAGTCCTGGACAGTAGGCAGGTGGCTAAGCATGTGTGACACACTGGATACACATACTCCTGAGGCCCAAACATTGTTCCCACCAGTAGCATGGGTGTGTGCCAAAATCCCCAGGGACATGTGGTGAGTCAGAGCAGCAAGCGGACCACATATCAAAGTTACACCCAGATTACATGTCAGAACTTAGGCATTGTGTAAGCAATTGACCCACCCATGAATCGCACAACATAGTCACTGGAACAAATGCTGTCCCCCACCTTGAGCAAAGCTAAATGCAATGACACAGTCCCCAAATGACACAATTTCCTGACTATAAGGGCCACACATATGCGTATCAGAGGAGAAGTGGGCATGTCACAAATGAGGGACATGGGTCCTGGACCACATGACTGATGTACTGTGGAAGTTTAACCAGGCCAGAGGAGGGCACATAGCATGTCAGACAAAGTGCACAGTGCAGTCATGGACTCACCCTCCTTGCTGCTGTCTGGCCTTCAGCTGCCCATCCAGGTCAGGGAAGACCACTGCCAGGATCCGGAGCATGTGGGGGGTCAGGGTCCGGTGTCCGCCCCTCCTGCGAGGAGGCGACAGCTTCAGCTGGACCCTTGCGATCCTCCGGGTCCAGCCACGAAGGTCCTGCCACCTCTTCTGGCAGTTGCGGATCCTGCGCCTGTAGACCCCCACGGATCTTACTTTCCGGGCAATGGTCAGCCAGATTTCCTACTTCTGGTGGGCATCAACCTGTGAGGATGACAAAGTGAAAAGGCCATTACTACACATGCAACATATACGTGCATCACACAGTTGGATATACATGTCTCAATCACAGGGGCATATGATGTACACAGGCAGTGCAACAATGGCTATGAACAGTTTGCCAGCAGTCACTACATGGTATCATTGCATGGGAAGTAAACCTAGTTGGAATGCACTGTTACTGCACTGTACCAGTTCAGTGCATGTAACTACACACTTTGGGGTGTGACAACTACTCAGTGGGCATGCTAGCCAGTGGTGTGCACACTGAAAGTCCTGCTAGTCAGACAACATGCACAATTAGTGAGGCAGTGGACAGCACACTCACCTGCTCCCCTGGTTTCCCATACAGCTTGCTGTACTGTGGAAGGAGGCTGTCCAGCAGGACCTGGTTCTCCTCAAGGCTGAAGGCTGGGGCTCTCTCCACAGTACGTGCCATTGCAGGAGCCAGAGGATGCATAAACAGCAGCAGTGTTGGTGGCAGATGTCGTCCTGGAGCATGTAGTGCAGGCAAGTGAGCTCTCAGGGGAACAGCCAGCATTATATGTGTGCTGCAGAGGCAGATACTGTCCCATGTGTCCAAAGTGATAGGTCCAAGTCGTTTGCATCTTCTGAATCTGACCAATCCATGGAATAGCAGCACTAATACACGCCCACAGCATCCTTCAAATCTTCAACTTCATGACACCCATGATTTTGCAACATTGTTGTGGCTGGCCAACTGAATTCACTGCATCAGACTCGTTGGAGCTTCGAAAACGCGTCCGTTGCCATGCCAGGCCCCAGCCAATGTGTGCGCACCGTTCGGTCCACTGCTGTACAACGCGTATTTCGGGATACAATGCGTACCCACACACATCATATGCAATGGGCCGGCCGGGCACACCGATCGGTCCATTGCTGTTCAACGCGTACCCGCTCACATCCAATGCAATGGTCTGTGCGGGCACACCGATCGGTCCATTGCTGTACAACGCGTACCCGGGATACAACGCGTATCCGCTCACATCCAATGCAATGGTCCGTGTGGGCACACCGATCGGTCCATTGCTCTACAACGCTGCACTCGGGATACAGCGCGTACTCGCTCACATCCAATGCAATGGTCCGTGCGGGCACACCGATCGGTCCATTGCTGTACAACGCATACCCGCTCACATCCAATGCATTGGGCCGTATGGGCACACCGATCGGTCCATTGCTTTACAACGCTGCACTGGGATACAACGCGCACTCGCCACATCCAATGCAATGGGCCGTGCGGGCACACCCATCGGTCCATTGCTGTTCAACGCGTACTCGCCACATCCAATGCAATGGTCCATGCAGGCACACCAATCGGTCCATTGCTGTACAACGCGCACTCGGGATACAACGCGCACTCCGCCACATCCAATGCAATGGTCCGTGCAGGGCACACCGATCGGTCCATTGCTCTACAACGCTGCACTGGGATACAACGCGCACCCGCCACATCCAATGCAATGGTCCGTGCGGGCACACCGATCGGTCCATTGCTGTACAATGCGCACTCGCCACATCCAATGCAATGGGTCGTGCAGGCACACCGATTGGTCCATTGCTGTACAACGCGTGCACTCCGCCACATCCAATGCAATGGGCCGTGCGGGCACACCGATCGGTCCATTGCTGTACAACGCGTACCGGGATACAATGCGCACTCGCCACATCCAATGCAATGGGCCGTGCGGGCACACCGATCGGTCCATTGCTCTACAACGCGCACTGGGATACAACGCGCACCCGCCACATCCAATGCAATGGTCCATGCGGGCACACCGATCAGTCCATTGCTGTAAACGCGTACCCACTCACATCCAATGCAATGGGCCGTGCGGGCACACCGATCGGTCCATTGCTGTACAACGCGTACCCGCTCACATCCAATGCAATGGGCCGTGCGGGCACACCGATCGGTCCATTGCTCTACAACACGTCCCTGGACAGGTCACACGCATATGTCACCATGCTGGTCACTGGTGAACCTATGCCAGCCACATATACTTTCCAGGGACTCAGGGGCACACCTACAACACCACACCCAGTCCACACTGTATCTAAGGCATGTGTGGCAGCATAACCTTATCTGTGTATGTGGGTGAACATGTGGTTTTTGGGGTGGCACTTGGGGGCAGACACACCCAGGCTGTGCACGTGTTCATGGGGACAGGGTCCTTTGTGTGTTGTGCACCTGACCACTGTGGTGTGCAACTTTTCATTTTGGAGCATGTGTCATGGTCACATTTCCAGGTTGTGTATGTGTATGACATACCCCCAGGCTCACATGTGGGAAGGCATGTACGTCACAGGGTGGCCCATTGCCACAATAGTGATGTCTGTCCGCAGTCTGTGTGCATGTTGTGTTTCACATGTCTCTGACTCCATGTGCACAATGGGAGACAGTTTCCACATCCACGTGGTTTGTGCATGAACTTTGATGTTGTGTGTGTGTGTGTCACAGACGTCCATGTCTGTCCTGTAGAGGCTACAGGGGCCACTACCTGTGGGTGTCATGTTTGTTTTTCTGACATGTACATGATACGCCATGTCATGCCAGTGTC
Source organism: Calotriton arnoldi (assembly GCA_963921515.1). Taxonomy (NCBI): domain Eukaryota; kingdom Metazoa; phylum Chordata; class Amphibia; order Caudata; family Salamandridae; genus Calotriton; species Calotriton arnoldi. The sequence continues at coordinate 716,520 of CAWUFW010000337.1, forward strand.
CATGTGGCAAGACAGGGTCCCTGGGAATCTACCTGTCAATGAGCTGTGATGCCTGTGGAGCATCTGTCCAGACATGTCACTGTGGTATGTGTGTGGAACGTGAGAGCAGTAAATGGGTACTGTGACACAGCCTAATGGTTTCCCATAGTACACCCTGGAACCTGTTGTCAACACTTGTTGAACAGAGATGTTAGATGATGTCCATGTAGGTGCCATATATGTCCAAACAGAACGACACACACATCAAGTACTTGTGTTTGTTAATGATGTATCATGTGAAATTGAGTATGGTGAACGGCACATAGGTGGGGTGACTGACAATCTTGCTTTCTTCACCCATGCACTGCAGGGCTCCTGCTGTCCATCGACCATTCCCAGACCTGGCAACGATGGTGGAACGTGACAGCATCCGACGGTACCAGTTCACCAGGCAGCTGATTGAGGATTTGGCAGTGCGGTTGGACCCACATTTGCAGCCTGGCCGTCCGTATCCTACAGCGCTGACCCCCAAGGTGAAGGTGATGGCAGCCCTACACTTCTTTGCCACCGGTACCTTTCAACACACTGTGGCGACTGCCGGTGGGATGTCACAGACTATGTTCAGCCGTGTGCTACGCGATGTTTTGGGGGCAATGTTGAGATACCTGAACCAGTACATCTATTTCCCAACACGTCAATGACTCACTGACGTCAAGAGTGACGTCTATGCCCTGGGGAGGATGCCACATGTAATTGGCTCCATTGATGGGACACATGTGGCTTTGATACCACCACAGGCACATGAGCAGGCATACCGGAACCATAAACATTACCATTCGATCAATGCTCTGGTAGTATGTCTTGCAGATATGACCATCACACATGTGTGTGCCCGTTTCCCCGGTTCGGCACACAATGCCTACGTGATGAGGAGTAGTCGCATCCCGAGGATGATGTCACAGATGCCGAACCAGCGTGCCTGGCTTGTTGGTGTGTACTGACTTTGTACCATTGTGTGTGTTCTGCTATGTTGTTTTCCGCACACATTTTCAAATCGGCTAATGTGCAATTGTCTGTCTGTAGGTGACTCGGGATACCCCAACATGCCGTGGTTGCTGACACCCCTCAGGAACCCTGTGACACCAGCCCAGATGCGCTACAATGAGGCACATGGTCAGACGAGGAGGGTGATTGAGCAGACCTTTGGTCTCCTGAAGAGCCGCTTCCGCTGCCTGGACAAGACAGGAGGGGCCCTCCCATATGCCCCAGCAAAGGTGTGCAAGATTGTCATCGTCTGCTGCATGCTACACAACCTGGCAGTGCGGAAGGAGTTGCCTCTCATCCTTGATGACGATGACCAACGTCCGCCACCTGTGGAAGATCCTGGCCTGGGTCACGATGCCAGTGAAGATGATGATGATGATGGTGATGTCCACACACAGCTCATCACCAACTTCTTCAGCTGAATGTGAGTCTCCAGAGGGTTGTAAATGATTTGAGTTTGCATGATATGTGTGTGTGGTGCTCTTGTGCTGTTTGAGTGTGGCCATGTGCTACTTGACTGGATGCGTGCAGCGATGTGTCCTTGCAGGTGGTCTGTACTACCCAAAAGTGTTGACATGCTAACTTGGTTTTGTGTAGTTATCTCGTGACATGTATTAGACATGAGTATTGCCGTTCTGTGCTGTTCTTCAGTGGTTTTGACTGTGTGTCATGTCTGTCCTTCACAGGGTGCTGCCGGAGTTGTTTGATCAACTTGGATCCCACAAATCCATGATTCAACTTCCAAGGTGGAAGCAGTTGTTTCCCTACAGTGATGTGCCACACACCCCTGGACTTTCTATCTTCTGCACTTTTTGACTTTGTGGCCACAGCCAGGTTGGATTAGCTAGCATTTGTAGTGGAAACAACATGTTGCAAATGTGTAATAAACCTGTGCTTCACTTTGGGATGTGCGTTGTTTGTAGTCACACATCTGACTGACATTTGCTTACTGCACCTGTAGTCTAGTTGACACAGACTGTGAATAGGTGGTGTGTCTGTGAATTCCACTGTATTTAGTTGCAACATCAGTATAGGTGATGAGTCTGATGGCCCTGGTGTGTATGTGTTGTGTGGCCCTAGTGGTGTGTTGGTGTGTCTCCCTCATATGTGTCACATCGCCATGACTGACATGACGGTGTTGGACTTGCTGTAGCAGTTAGCATGCACAGTGTCATTTTTCTGATCACCATCTCCATGACAGAGAGCACGTTGGAATCACAACAGAGGCAGATATGGTGTATTGGTGAGTTTATTTACATACAGGTGTGAGGATGGTGCACAGGATGGTGGGTGCTGTACATAGAAATTAGAATCCAAAGTTCCCATGTGATTCGGAAGTTTTGGTAGCTGAAATGTCCAGAGTAAAGTCCACAGTCATCTGATAAATTTGGCCAACTATAGCTCCCTATGTCATGTGGGAGAGTTGGGTTGGCTTCGACTGGGCGTGCAGTTTGCACACAGAGGAAAAGTTCCAGAACAGGTGTTGGCTTCCTGGGGGATGTAGATGGCCATCGGCCTCTCAGTTTGGCCTCCTCGGACGGCCCCTCTTCTTGGGGGGGGTACCCTCAGGTGCAGGCTGCGGCGGTGCAGGGGACTCACTGTCAGAGTCCTCCTCCCTCCCTGTGGCATTTGCAGTTGTTTCAGCAGCAGATGTTGTGGGCACACAGGGAGGTAAGGCCATGTTGGTGCTGATCTGGCGGAGGCATGTCAGTATGTCCCTATGCACCGCTGTCAGTTGTTCCAATGTGTCCCACTTGGACTCCATGCCAGACATGTGTATCTCAACATGTGACATGTGTGTCTCGACATGTGACATGTGTGTCTCGACACGGGACATGTGGGAGTCCAAGCGGGCATGATGGGCAGCCTGCTGCTGTTGTATGTCCTTGAGGATCCCCACTACCTGGCTGACCTCTCCGGTGCTAGTCTGGTACGCATCCGCGATGCGTGCCAGTTGTGGGTCATCATGCAGTCCAGACCCCTCTGCAAAGAGTGACCTATGTCTACCACCCCTCCCACCACCCCTGGCGACACGTGCAGGACCTGCGGTGGCACACACAGGTTACCGTGGGCCCACTTGGGTGTTGTTCCTGGGCTCATTGTCACCAGCTCCAGTTTGGGTCTGGGTCCCTGCGCTGTTGTCATCTGTGGTCCTTGGTCTGTCCATGTTGGCAGGGGTGGCCTATGTGTTGGCAGTTGTTGGAGGGGTGGGTGCAGGGGGTGCAGATGTTGGTCCTGCTGGTGCTGCATGATGACTCACACCGGAGGGTCCAGCTGGTTCTTCGCCATCCGAGGAGTGCAGAGGCTGATCCACACCAGTGAGCTCAGTGTTCACCGGAGCCTGGGACAGGGACTCCTCCTCGTCTGCTGCTGTGTCCCCATCATCACCTGTTTTGGGGAGAGACACAGATTGTATGTTATGTTTCTACTGGCATCAATTGTTCAAACACCTGACAGTTGTGACTGTACCTCTGGATGTGGGCCTGGACATTGCATTCTCCTAAATTGTGACAGTCAGAGAGTGATATTGGTGTAGCACATTGTCCTGCCAACCTGTGGCATGTCAATGTGAATGTTGAGGTGTGTGCATGACCAGCATTGGTGGTATTTGCTTGCCATCCGGGCCTCCTTCTCCCCCCAGCCCAGTTATCCCACCATGAAGCGTGCTTCCATTGCAGGGAGTGCAAGTTGTCTTTCAGGATGTCAGTCAGTGGTGTCCTGCTGTTGGTTGTTGCACAGTTCCGAGCAGGGCCTTGTGCTCCTCCCAGCAGTACCCAGTGTCAGCCATCTTGTGAGTCCTTTTCCACTCCCTGTGATGTGAGCATGGCTCAGGGTGGTGTTGATGGGCCAATTGTGAGGCTGACCAATATCTGTGACTACCACTCCCATCATGCTATTGCCTCCACCCCCCTTCCCAGCATGCCCATCCTTCCTTCCTTTTGACTCTGCTTCCCTGTGGGGTGGGTGCCTGTGCTGACAGGATGGCTGGGAGTGTTGTCCTGGCAGTTGTTTGGCTACAAGTCCCAAGAGTGTCCCTGTGCTTCACACAGCATAACCCAGGGTGGTGGTTCTTTGTGGGATCTTCAGTTAGGATGTGAGGCATTGCATTCTCCCAGGTGGGTTATGTGGAGTTAGTGTTGAGGGGGTGTGTGAGGGGAGGTGCTTGTAACTATGGTCAGTGCTGTGAGTCCTCCTTCCCACCCAGCCAGATATCCCACCATGGAACGTGCTTCCATTGCAGGGAGTGCAAGTTGTCTTTCAGGATGTCAGTCAGTGGTGTCCTGCTGTTGGTTGTTGCACAGTTCCGAGCAGGGCCTTGTGCTCCTCCCAGCAGTACCCAGTGTCAGCCATCTTGTGAGTCCTTTTCCACTCCCTGTGATGTGAGCATGGTTCAGGGTGGTGTTGATGGGCCAATTGTGAGGCTGACCAATATCTGTGACTACCACTCCCATCATGCTATTGCCTCCACCCCCTTCCCAGCATGCCCATCCTTCCTTCCTTTTGACTCTGCTTCCCTGTGGGGTGGGGTGCCTGTGCTGACAGGATGGCTGGGAGTGTTGTCCTGGCAGTTGTTTGGCTACAAGTCCCAAGAGTGTCCCTGTGCTTCACACAGCATAACCCAGGGTGGTGGTTCTTTGTGGGATCTTCAGTTAGGATGTGAGGCATTGCATTCTCCCAGGTGGGTTATGTGGAGTTAGTGTTGAGGGTGTGTGTGAGGGGAGGTGCTTGTAACTATGGTCAGTGCTGTGTGTCCTCCTTCCCACCCAGCCAGATATCCCACCATGGAACGTGCTTCCATTGCAGGGAGTGCAAGTTGTCTTTCAGGATGTCAGTCAGTGGTGTCCTGCTGTTGGTTGTTGCACAGTTCCCAGCAGGGCCTTGTGCTCCCCCAGCAGTACCCAGTGTCAGCCATCTTGTCAGTTGTTTTCCACTCCCTGTGATGTGAGCATGGTTCAGAGTGGTGTTGATGGGCCAATTGTGAGGCTGACCAATATCTGTGCCTACAACTCCCATCATGCTATTGCCTACACCCCCTTCCCAGCATGCCCATACTTCCTTCCTTTTGAGTGGACTTCACTGTGTGTGAGTGTGACAGCAATGGCAAGATGGCTGACAGTGTGGTCCTGTTGTTTGTTGGTGCCCAGTTCCCATCAGGGCCTTGTGCTCCCCCAGCAGTACCCAGTGTCAGCCATCTTTTCAGTTGTTTTCCACTCCCTGTGATGTGAGCATGGTTCAGAGTGGTGTTGATGGGCCAATTGTGAGGCTGACCAATATCTGTGCCTACAACTCCCATCATGCTATTGCCTACACCTCCCTTCCCAGCATGCCCATACTTCCTTCCTTTTGAGTGGACTTCACTGTGTGTGAGTGTGACAGCAATGGCAAGATGGCTGACAGTGTGGTCCTGTTGTTTGTTGGTGCCCAGTTCCCATCAGGGCCTTGTGCTCCCCACAGCAGTACCCAGTGTCAGCCATCTTGTCAGTTGTTTTCCACTCCCTGTGATGTGAGCATGGTTCAGAGTGGTGTTGATGGGCCAATTGTGGGTGTGACCAATATCTGTGACTACCACTCCCATCATGCTATTGGCTACACTGACTTCACCAGCATACACAGAATTCCTTCCTTTCAGTGAGCTTCCCTGTGAGGTGGTGTTCTAGTGGTGAGTAAATATCTGGGAGTGTTTGTTGGTTCTATTTGTGCCACTGCCTTGCTGTATTTGTTGTTAGGTTTGTACATGTCATGACACAGTTACATATCACTATGAGATGGCAGGTATTGTGTTTGTCTGACTAGCATTCACATCTTGGGATGAATATCTTTTGGTTGCTGTGTATTTGCTAAGGGTGCATGGTTTGCCTATCCCCTTGACTGTGATGTGTGTGTGTTGTCACACCATATTGTGTATATTAGTTGTGTACTCACCAAGCTCTGGGATGTCTGTTAGTCTGTATACGCTCACTGGTGGTAGAATGGCCCGCACCTTCTCCTCCCAGGGCCTGAGGTATACTGGTTTTGCAGGAGGGCCACTGCCAGTGTACTGGCTGAGGAGGTAGTCCTTTTTGAGTAGGTCCCGGACCCTCCTGCGCACATCATACCACCTGTTCTGGATGTCTTCCTTTGTGCGCAAACATGGTGATTGTGCGTTCACCCTGTCGACAATCCTCGCCCACATCTTGGTTTTCTGCGACATGGGGGTCTGTTGTACCAATGTACCAAACAACTGTGGCTCTACCCTGAGGATCTCATCTACCATGACTTCCAATTCACTGTCTAGGAACTTATGATTCTTCTTTGGGGGCATGGTGATGGGTGGTGGTGGTGATTGATGTGTGTGTGCAAGTGGGGGGGTGTGAGTGTAGGTTTAGCTGGGTGTGTGTGAGGGTGCTATTTGTAGGTGTGGTAATGGTGTGTGGCTTGTGTGATGTATGAGCTGTGAGTGTGTCTGTGGTTGCTGTGTGATGGTGTTCTGTGTTGGCAGGTCAGTGGAATTTGCAAAGGATCATGGTAGGGATTTGTGGCCTTTATATAGGTGGAGTTGGAGGTGTGTCCTTGATCCATTTTTTTCCCCTCCCTGTATTTATTGGCTTTGTGGTTGCTTGTTTGGCCCTTTTAAAAAAAAAAAATTCCTTGGTGTTTTTGGTGCATGTAGGAGTCGTTCTTGTGTCCGAGTAGGACGCTGCAGTTGTCTGGTGCGATCTTGTCTGACTCGTTCCCGCTGTGTGTCAGCTAGGTTTCATATGCGGCGTACGAGTCGGTCGCGGAGTATTGGGTTGCTTCGGCTGGGTTTTGTATACGTGTCGGTCGTACGGCTTGTGCTCCGGGCGAGTCGGTCGTGTTTTGCACGCACAGCATCGTACTACGCGGGTCGGAGTTCGCGGGTACGCTTCGTTTGGGTTCAATCCGGGTGCGTGGTCGGTCAGTTCGTTTGCGTGATTTCCCGGCCGGATGGCTTGTTTACGTCCGGCTCGGTCGGTCGTTTTGTATTCCGTCCGAGTCGGTCGGATTTCACATGCATTTCATCGTACTACCCGGGTCGTACGGCGCCGGTCCGAGTCGGTCGGACTAAATTCTCGTACCGAGTCGGTCGGTATTTTTTCCGGCCCGAATGGGAATTGGCCCCACAGTGTCTCAACACTGTAAATATGAAAACACAACATAAGAGCTATTGGATGGCTCTCTACCACTGTGTTAGTGGTGTATTTAGTATCTCAGTACTGTTCTACTTAAATGCATCAGATTAAAAGTTTGGGAAACGGTGCATATAACAATCTGCACGTTAATCTCTATCAAAGGATAAAGCTCACAAATTCTTCCCAGTACATGCAAAGAGTGTGTCACAGCTTGCATATATTTATTTAACAAGATGTTTCTAAAAGTGAATACTCCTTGGATGATTGAATTGGTGCATAGGTAGTGCCTAGGTTATTCTTTGAGGATACAGGTAGTGCCTGGATTATTCCTGAGTATATCAGAACTCCCTGGGCCGTTCCATATCTGCATAGTTATTGCCTGCATGTCTGCATGAGTATATCACTACTATCTGGGTGTTTGGATGAGTGCATGAATAGTACCAGAATGATTAGATAAGTGCATGACTAATGAGAGTGCATGCATAGAGAGTGGTTGGGTGATTAAATGAGTGCAACTTTAGTGCCTGTATGATTGCAGGAGTGCATAGATAGTACATAGTTTATAGAGTGCATGGATAGTGCATAAATGATTATTTAAGTACATGCATAGCACCTAGCTGATTGGATGAGTGCATGAGTATTGTTTCAGCGATTGCATCTCTACACGGCTGCTACCCATGTGTTTTTGGTCAATGAACAGGTAGGGCCTGATTCACAGAACTAACACGTCAAAAACGTAAAGTTAGTACTTTTTGGTATTCACAGAATACACTTACTCATTTTGGTATTCACAGAATGAACTTACTCATTTCGGTATTCACAGAAGTTAATAGTCCTAACTTTAGGACTCCTAAATGCCTTCTGTGAATACCGAAAGTCTTAAAGTTAGGATTTTTCTCAGTTTAGGAGTAGTAAAGTCCTAACTTAGTGTAAGTGTATTCTGTGAATACCAAAAAGTACTAACTTTAATGTGTGTGCCTCAGAATTTCAATGACTGCATGGGCTGTGAGTGGGTGTTTCAATGACTGCATAGCTTCTGCTCATAGTTACAATTACTGCATAGTTACAGCCTTGTTAATTACATAAGTAGATGGTTAGTGCCTGGGTGATTACATGAATGTATAGGTAGTGCCTCCATAGTTCAATGGCTACATAAATTCTGCCTGCCTGATTCGAAGAGTACATGTGTAGTGTCTAGGTAATTGAATAACTCCATGGATACTGAATCACTGATTTGATGACTGCCTCACTAGTGATTGGGTGATTTCATGAGTGCCTGAATGCTGTCTGACTGACTGTGAAAGTGCCTTCATTGCTGTTAGATACATAACAATTGTGACTATATCTCTGACTCATATGTTATCTCCTTCTGTCAATTTCAAACTACCTGTTTTACTGTATATATGCTTTTCTATTGAGCTATGTGTGACTGAGGAGTAGATATCGCACTTGGTATATAATTGCATACATGGCTCTCTAGGAGCATACATTGCTTTGTTACTGAGCGTGCACATGCATCATTAAGTTTCTAAAACGGAAAATCAAATGTTTACAATTTTCAAAGCACAAAAACTTTTGTGAATGGTATAACTACATCATTTCTCAAATACTTCTTCTGCCTCTGTTTAATAATGTTACTAAAAGTACTACAACGCCCAGAGTACAAATAACAGATGTATCTATTCTGCACATGATGTTTAGTCATTTAAATCATTCTTAGTTCCTCATTGCAACTTTTTACAATACTATACTATTATTTTTCAATAAAGTACACAATGTAATAAAGAGGCACTAATTCATTTTTCTCTTACTTCCCAAAACATTCACCATAACCTCTTAAACACAAACCCTCTAATAGATACAGTTCATCTGATATATTTTTTCATATCACTGTGATACACTTTTTTTTATCAAACTCCCATATACATCTTTATTTCTAGTGTAATTTTTATAAAGGATTAAACAGTTATCTACATACCAGTGATTTTCAGTTTGTAGATTACATTGTTGTTTTAGCTCCTTGTGAATAGTTTTCACATTGTTAGGATTTATAAAAACTAAGCATGAGAATGGTACACCACTCTCATACAAAGCAACCATGAAATGGCAACCTCTTCAACTTTGCACTTTGTGATCATGAGAAAGGCAGCAAATGAAATAATGTCTTTCATTTTAGACTACACTGGCTCCACTTGTGAATGGTTAGTATCTGTTAACCCTTTCCCTTTCTTTCAAAATAGATTCCTATGTCTGTGTCTTCGCAATGTATTTGCGATGATCACAGTGAAAACGCGAAACAAAACAGGAGTTCAAACCTATATCTAGCTTTATTTTTTTGTAATGTAAATGCTACACAACATTGTACTACATAGTCCTGAATTGGAAATTAAAGCTTGCCATAACTTAAATTGTGTCATCACTCCTCAACTTGCAAAAAAATATTCTGTCTCTTTAATACCCTTCCCCACCAATACACTCTAAGCTCAGTGTACTTAAAAAATCAAGAGGAACCAGCAGGTCACAAGTTCACAGCACATTCTACAAGGAACATGCTACTTCCAAATGAGATACAGCAGGTCAGGTTTACTCCACAGATTCAAAAGCATATCCATCTCTGTATTTCATTTCTGCTTTCAAACAACAGCCAATAATATGACTTCTTCCTAAGACATCCAACACACTACCTAATTTTATGCACTTTCATGCGGACAGCATTCAACGAAATGCATCTTTTTTTTCTTTTTTTTAAAACACCTCCATTTTAACTGTTTTTCCTTTGGAAAGCTACCTCATTCAACTCCAGCCTTCTCCTGATTACTATTGCTCCTTCACTTCAAAATGCTTAGAGAATGGATTGCGAGCCAGAGCTATATCTATTGGGCTAAAGAGGATGTAAAAAAGAGAGGTATTGACAGGGACTTGGGTTTGCCAAATATGCAGATTACTTGGTTTGGCCAGAGAGGGTTAAAGTTTCATAAGTTGCTGGCTTTGGTTAAATCCATAGTGGATTCACAAGCTCCTCACCTCATGATTGTGCACTGTGGTGGCAATGACCTAGGAACATTGACTGGGGAAGGGATGGTAATCCTAATGAAAGAAACCTTTGCAGAACTGAGGTCGCTTTTCCCTCACACTGTCTTGGTGTACTCTAATACTTGCCAAAGACAGAAATGGAAGTGGTCAAATCAATTCTGTCCACAGATTGACAAAGCCAGGAAACATGTTAATAAAACTGTTTCTGTATTCCTCAGAGACCATCACATGGGCTGTATCTATAACAACAATCTGTGTTTTGACATGCATGGACTTTATAGAAATGATGGAGTGCACTTCACAGAGGAAGGCAACAGGGAGTTTCTCTGTAAACTGAAACTCTGCATCCGGTCTTATGCATAGCAGCCATATACACAAAACCAACACAATGGCTCTTGTCAGAGCCACCCTAGTACCCGAAATATTGTGAAATTATTTTCTAAAAGGTTTTGTTTTTCCTTTAGTTTTAGACAATCTGTGTGACAATGTCATGATCCCCGTGGACACATCGCGAAAATGGAAAACAAAAGCAGACATTTATTGACCACCAACACATCCAAAAATATTATGTAAAAAAATCCAGTCTGAACATTGCCCTACACATATTACTGTATACATACTTCTTCCAAAGAATGTTTAAACTCATAATGTTGTACTAAGATTCTTTAAAAACTATCTTTCTGACTTATTTTCCGTTTTCGCGGTTGTTCGGAACATCACAATGATGTCGTTAAACGCAACGATCGCGCCTTTTCCAGAAAGTGTAAAACACAAATATACACACATATTACAGTATTTTTCACACTAGGGGTTTCTTACACTATTCTCTTAAGTCATGTTTTCCTAGAGAGTTTCTATAAAAACCATCTCTGAAACCTATTTTCTCTTTTCGTGGTGATTCCGGAGACCGCAATGACGTCGGTAATGGCGATCCCCGCGGACACGTCGTGAAAACAGAAAACAAAAGCAGACATTCAATGACCACCAACACATCCAAAAATAATATGTAAAAATATCCATTCTGAACATTGCCCTACACATATTACTATATACATACTTCTATCAAAGCATGCTTAACCTCAAATATGTGTACTAAGTTTCTTTAAAAACCTTCTTTCAGACCTATTTTCCATTTTCGTGCTTATTCGGGACGTCGCAAAGTTGCCGTTAACCGCGACTGTCACACCTTTTCCAAAAAGTTAAAACATATATATGCACACATATTACAGTATTTTCCACACTAGGGATTTATTACTGTACACTTTAAACTCATGTTTTTCTAGTGTATTTCTAGATCAACCATCTCTAAAACCTACTTTCTGTTTTCACTGTGAGGCCGGAGATTGCGATGACGTCAGTAAATGCAATCTCCACAGTTACATGGCGAAAGAGGAAAGCAAAAGCAGGAATTCAATAGCCACCACCACTTAAAAAAATTATAACTATATAATTAATTCTAACCATCACAGTAGATAACTCACTATATAAATAACTCTATAAAAACATTTACCAAAACTTCAATATCTCTATAACAATGGGTATTAATGATTCACTGATATATTTTTTTATATTTTCACAAATATTCGTGACGACATCGATATTCACAATGTCCCAGCGATGATTCATGGAGAAAACATGATGATACACGGGGGGACCACACTGGCGGTCGCGGCCTATTCGTGAATATCCTGTGCGATTAAAAAAATTCATTTTGGACACATACATTGTGCCACAAACATCACCATTCCTCAAACATGGGGTCAGAGTACCTCTGAACCTGGAGACCATCCTATCTTCCTTATAACTGAAACCTAAAGGTGAGCTGAATGCTCGTTTGGCCCTCAGGAGTTCACCATATTGGTTGCTCCACTTCAATTTTTGAGGGTGGTGACTTCTAGCATGAAGAAAGCTATTACCTGCTGTTTCTTTATGATACACACTCGTATGTATGTTTCCTTCTACTTCTGTGACCGAGACATCCAGAAAGTCCATCTGTGATTTATCAATTTTATGCGTGAAAGCCAAATTCAGAGAATGCTGTGAAATATGTGTCAAAAATCAAGACATTCCACTTCTGAACTCTCCCAAACCACAAGCAGATCATCTATGTATCTGGCCCAGAGAACGATTTGGCTAGTCCACCTCGCATTCTCCTCAGTCCATATATGTTGCTCCTCCCACCATTCCATAAACATGATGCCCTGCTTATGACAAATATTATACATTTTGTCTTTGTTTTATCATATTCTAATCAGAATTTTTATGTTGCTCTATACAATCGACGCTGGTTGAATTCCATCAACTAATGGCTGTGTAACTTATGGAGCCAACGAGAAAGACGAAGTTTGTCTTCCATGTCAATGGTCGCATTCCACCCTTTTGTTTGTTTTTTAATCCTCTACAGGAATAGGGTGAACATATTTTAAACTCCTCATTAGGCTTAATTGTAATTCTGATCAAACATATGGAGGCAGCATTGAAATCTATCCAAATACAACTAAAAGAACTGGAGAAAGAATTGGATCAATTGGAATTTACAGGGGAGATGAAAATATTCAAAGAAGACCTGGAAAGGAAGATTGAAAAACATGAGGACAAGGTACAATTAAGCAAACAGATTAAATTCCAGAGAGATAAGGAAGACTCTGAGGTAGGACGTATTTTTACATTTGCCAGGAAATTCAATATTTTAAAACACACGAGACCAGTTGGACATAGTAACTTATACCTCTGGAAGTTTATCTTCCCTAGCTGACACAGATATGAGTGAAGGAGCATCCAATGTAACAACTGTAGGAAGCAAACTGACTTTTTTAAATGAGATGAGGCTGGCCCTTCAACAACAGCAATGGGAGAAAAATAGTGGAGCCCCCACCAGCAACTCAAGGGGAAGAGGGAGAGATTGGAGTCGAGGTAGGGGTACCAGACAAAAAGAGAAAAAAAAGGCAAAAGGAACAGAAAAGCCAGGCACAAAAACGAGAAGTATGAAACAGAGGAAATTTTCATCAAGTACAACAAGACCTCAATGAAATTAACTTATCTAAAAAGTAAATGAAGGAATCTGAAATCTCACTTCTTAAAAGAGGTCTTAACTTCTGTCCAGTAGCACACATGGACTTGACACAGACAAAAATCAATTTGTATAAATATATTAGAAAGTTCAAGTTGGCAAAAATATTTGTAGAAAACAATAAAAAAACATGAGTACAAAGAAAACCCCCACAATAGAACTAAATGTGGAGGATACATCTGGTCTACAAGCTTTAATCAATCTTGACGATGAAAGTGGAAGTCAAGAAACCGCCAATATCAATGAACAATGTCCCCCATTTGGAGCAGGAATGAGTGGGAAAAGACATAAATCTTTATATTATCCAAGATTGCCATTTGGTAATAACATCAAGGTGTTCCATGAAGCAGTAGTACAAGATCTGTATAAAGTGACCAAAGAAAAATATATATGGACAATTTAACACAAAAAGAAAGAAAGTCACTTCATATGTTACAACAAGATGAAACAATAGAGATAAAAACAGCTGATAAAGGGGGAAATGTATTTAAAATGGAAAAAGAAGAATATATGAAAGAGGCCTATTTCCAACTGGACAACAGGAAATATTATGTAAAAAAATTAAAAAAATAAAACTGTACAACTTAAAAAAGAACTGGATGACAAAGTAGTCAACTGGGTAAAAATGAATCTACTAGATGAAGAAGAACAAAAATATCTAACAACTAATTATGCAGTAACTGCCACGATTTATTTCTTACCCAAAATCCATAAACATTCCACAAAACTACCAGGAAGATCAATTATATCAGCCAAAGGGGATCTACTGGAACCTGTTGCAAACTATATCAATTTCTTCTTAACACTATATGTTCATGACCTTAACTCATACCTAAGAGGGATGGGAGACTTGTTAAGACATTTACAGGAAATTCCGTGGCAAATGACATACAATTACAATGGACGTGACATCACTTTACACCAACATTGACAATAAAATTGAATTACAAGCATGTGAATATTTTCTAAAGAAGAGAAACATTCAATTTTCCCGTCATAATGAAATCTTACTTGAGATGATAGGGACGGGCGTAACACAAAACGTATTCCTGTTTGGAAAGGAACTGCATAAACAAATAAACAAATAAACAGTTACAGTGATGGGATTTTCTTTTAGCCCTAGCTATGCATGCTTAACATTGGGCTGGTGGGAATAGAAGGTGGCGTGGATACCGGATTATGATGAATATACCAATAAGACCATTATGTGGCTGTGATATATTGACAATTTATTTATAATCTGGGACGGCAGTGCAGAAGAATTTCAAGAATATTTAAACATCTTAAATGATACATCAACCAATTTGAGATTTACATATGGGATACGCAATTGAAAAGTAACATTCCTAGATAGGGAGATCTATATAGAGGACAACAAAATTCAAACAACATTATATAGGACGAAAACTGCAACAAATGCAATGCTGCAAGCCGATAGTTTCCACCAACAAAGCTTAATAAATAGCATCCCATATGGCAAATTTTTAAGAATTTGAACAAACAGCTCTCAAGAAAAAGCAATGGAAAAATACACTCAAGAAACAATACGAAGATTCCAAGTAAGAGGATATAAGAAACATATAATTAAAACAGGAATAATGAAAATGAAACAAATGTCAAGATCATCAATGCTAAAAAAATAAGGAAACGGATACATCCAAAAATAATATGTAAAAAAATCCATTCTGAACATTGCCCTACACATATGACTATATACATACTTCTTTCAAAGCATGTTTCAACTCATTTTTTTGTACTAACAGGCACATGCATCAAGTGGTAAAACTCGCAAAATTTGCGAATCGCTAAAATATGGCTTTTGCGATCGCAAAATCCTGTGTTGCAATGCATCAACTGCATAATTGCGAAAACACAAGAATTCGCAAATATAAAGCATCGCTAAACAATCTGCGAATAGATTTAGCTGAATCAGTAATTGCGTCTCCCAAATAGTGATTTGCAAATAAGGATACGCAAAATATATGCATGAAAAATCGCAAATTGCGATTTGACAGGAAATCGCAATTCTGCAAGTGCTAAATAAGAAGGATCACAACCAGGTGGTAACCATGAGTGCAATTCAGATACAGCTGAAAATCTACTTAAACCTATTGAAACACACCCAGAATGAGCTACCACATTTCACAATGGCAGGGATTTACCTGATGGCGAGGAGGATGAGGCTGCAGGCTGCTGGACACAGACGGAGGCGAATAAATGAGCGCATTTTCAGAGTCCGCATAACTTTGCTAGGACAGCAAGAGGATGAGATATACGATAAGTATAAGCTCAATGCAGCAATGATCCATGATCTAATCAATGAATTGGATCCCATTCTGCAACGACAGACACGTAGGACCAATGCTATCCCAACGCATGTGCAGGTCCTATGTTGCCTACACCTACTGGCGTCAGGCAGTTTTCAGGGGGTCATTGCAGTAGCTGGAGGTGTGTCGCAAAGCACACTTTCAAGAATATTCAAAGCATACCTTGATGCCATGATGGCCCGGATCGGGTCACACATCAATTTCCCCACCACCGCGCATGACCTTGCAAAAACAAAACAGGAGTTTTACCAGATAGCTCGCTTCCCACATGTTATAGGTTGTATTGATTGCACCCATGTGGCAATATGTCCCCCTGCAGCACAGGAATATCTATTTAGAAATAGAAAATGTTATCATTCCCTTAATATTCAGGTTGTTTGCAATGCCAAAAACATAATCACTGACATTGTGGCGCAATTTCCAGGGAGTGCACATGATTCTTATATTTTCAGGCAAAGTGGCATTCACACCCGTCTTGTCAGGGGAGAATTTGGAGAGGCACATCTGCTCGGTAAATATGTGTAATTGATACTCACAGCCATTGTACGTATGCCAATGCCAAACTGCCACTGACCCTTTGCTTACTTACATGTAGGTGACAGCGCATACACCTTGCGTAATTACCTTTTGACGCCTTACATCAATCCCACAACTGCCAACCAACAGAGGTACAATGCAGCACATATTTCAACAAGGAACATCATAGAGCGCACATTTGGACTGCTGAAGAGCCTGTCCAGATGCCTCCATAAGACCGGTGGAGCACTTCAATACAACCCTGAACAACGCTGCAAGATAGTAGCAGCATGTGCCATGCTGCACAATATTGCGACAAAGGGGGGAATGGAAATCGAGGTGTCTGAAAGCGACTCGGAGGATGAGAATCAGCAAGTGCCACACTGCGGTGCAGCACAAGGGGCAAGCGCAGCAGAAGGGTGCAGGAGAAGATTGGACATCACACAAAATTATTTCTGAGGTGAGTAATGATGACACAAAAAGTGTATATTGCAATCACAGGAATTTGTATTTAAAAAAATTAAGACATGAGTGTTGGAGCACACTTTCAATGTGACCAGTGGCACAGGTTTTTAAGTAATGGACATGAGTGGTTTGAAAATAAATAATGACTTGTAAGTCAGTCAAAAGTTCCGATCACATCCATGGTTACGTCACCATATCGGAATGTCATTGTACATGGCAGTCTAGCGCTTTCTCCCACGAACACCCAGATGCCTGTCAGAGCCAGCATCTTCATCCCTCATGTTGGAAGCGGAGGGGGTACTGCTGCGTGTGTTGCGTCTTCCTGCAGTGGCAACTGGCATAGCTATACTACTCAAGCTTCAGGCCCCCTCACTACCCTCTTCCTGCGTGGACATGTTGGCCGCAATTGTGGAAGCATTCATCATTTCCACTGCATTGGTCACCTGGTCCAGTGCCTTAGCCACATCCCCGCTCCAATGGCACATTTCTGTTTGCATGGTCACAGACCTACGTGCCAGCAGTGCAGTTGATGTGGCCAGCCTATTGTTGGATTTAGCATAGATGTTGAGGTGCTGCATTAGTTGACGATGGTGTCTTTTCTGGGATACATGTCCCTCCTGCATGACCTTGGTCAGTTGCTGCACACTATCGGACAGTACTGCAATGTTGGCTGCCATCTTCCCAATTTGTATCTGTACTGTACGCGTGTTTTTGGTCTGCAGGCGCTGTGTACGGAGCATCTGTCCCTCAAGACCACCCCAGACATCATTTGGTTGGTCCTCCTGCTGTGTTCTGAGTGATCTAGCTCTTCTACGCCGGACTCTGACATTGCTTCTGCGGACCTGTGTTTGTGGATTTGGGATGGATGTAGCTTGGCCATGCCTGGACTCATGTGTTTCATTTGCCTCATCATCAGAATCCATGGTGACCAGTGGTGGGACAGTTGCCCTGCGTGTGTTTGGGGCACGTGATGGATTTGTTGGCATAACCGGTGTGTCCATATTTTCAACTGCCCTGGTGTCCTGTATGTCCTGGTAGTCACTATCCTCAGCTTCTACACATTCTGCATCTGTGAGGTTTAACAGTGCAAAACAGCATTAATTTATGTCTGTGATGTCATGTCACAGTAATCAATTTTTTGCTTTGTTATTAAATTGAGAATATATTACACTATTTAGAGTTGTTTTTTTCATATTTGTGTGTTTGTCATTGTAACTGCTTGACCTGCCTACATCTCCCATAATGCACTTCCCTTCATGAATACATTGCGTACTGGATGTTCAAAGTGTGCACTTGTGCTGTACTGAGGTGATGTTCTACCTTTATAATTTTGGACAATGGTAACATGCATTCATCTTGCCTTCAGATGTGTTTGCTGCTCCTGACGTGTCTAGCTGTGTCACACCGACAACAGCTTCAGGCTGGATTGTGGATTCAACCATGTCCTCCATGGGAGTGTTCCCAGTGTCTGTCAGTGTTCCCCCTCCTGTCTTCCTTGCTTCCTTCAGCCGGTCAGCAATGCGCACCTTAGCCCGACTGCGCAAGTCGTACCATCTTTTTTTGAGCTCAATGATGGTGTGGTGTGTCACCCCAATGGCATTCACCCGGTTTTGGATCCGGATCCATATTTTTCTTTTCTCCTGCTCTGCCACTTTTAATGATAATTTCCCAAACAGCTTATCATGGCTGTGGACAACTCCCTCAATGAGGGTGTCAATTTCTTTTTCATAAAATTTCATTTTCCTCTTCCTGCCTGTTTGGCTGTACTCTGCTGTTTGTGAATTTTCCATTTTCTTACAAATGCCAGGTGATTCCAATGTCTCAATCCCACTCCTGTTTAGCTCCCAGAGCCAGCTCCCTCCTCTCCCTCTGACTGTGCACAGAAAATGGGGCTTGTGCTGCTCACTTCCTGGTTCTGATGTCATCAGGATGCATCAAAAAGCGACTTCGGAAATAGCGATTTCGCTAATAGCGAGATCGCTAATAGCGAGTTCGCAATTACCGATATCGCTATTATTTTTGTGATTATTTGCGATTCCTTATTTTCTCGCAAATTATTTGTTGCATCGGGTTTTGAGATTCTTTATTTGCAAATCCTTAAAATTCGCAAATAAAGATTCGCAATCTTCATCATTGATGCATGTGCCTGTAAGTCTCTTTAAAATCCCTCTTCAGTCATATTTTCTGTTTTCACAGCTATTCAGAACTTTGCGATGATGTCGTTAACCACAACGATCGCACCTTTTCCATAAAGTGTAAACACACATATATCCACACATATTACAGTATTTTACACACTAGGGGTTTTTTACACTATTCTCTAAAGTCATGTTTTTCTAGAGAGTTTCTATAAAAAGCATCTCTAAAATTTATTTTATCTTTTCTCGGGTACTCCAGAGACCGTGATGATGTTGGTAATCATAATCCCCCACAGAGATGTCGTGAAAACGGAAGACAAAAGCAGACATTCAATGACCACCAACACATCCCAAAATAATATGTAATAAAATCCATTCAGAACATTGCCCTACACATATTACTATATACATACTTCTTTCAAAGCATGTTTAAACTTTTTTTGTACTAAGTTTCTTTAAAAAACATCTTTAAGACCAATTTTCCATTTACGCAGTTATTCGGGACGTCGCAACGACGTCAGTAAAAGCGATGACCATGCCATTTCCATAAAGTGAAAACTCATAAATGCCCACATTACAGTATTTTACACACTAGGGTTTTATTACTTTACACTTCAAACTCATGTTTTTCTAGTGTATCTTCAGAACAACCGTCTTTAAAACCTATTTTCCTTTTTCGCGGTGAGGCCGGAGATCGCAATGACGTCAGTTATCGTGATCCCTGCGGTTACGTCGCGAAAGCAGAAAGCAAAAGCAGCAATTCAATAGCCACCACCACATTAAAAAAAATATTATAACTATATAATTAATTCTAACCATCACAGTAGATAACTCACTATATAATAACTCCATAAAAACATTTATCAAAATTTCAATATCTCTATAACAATGTGTATTAATAATTCACTGATATATATTTTTATATTTTCACCAATATTTGCAATGACGTTGACCATCGCAATGTACCCGCAATGGTACACATGGGGGCCGTGCTGGCAGTCACTGCGTCACCGCATAATCACACGCGATTAAAATAATCTATTTTGGACACATCTAGTGTCACTAACACCCCCATTTCTCAAACATGAGGTCAGAGTACTTCTACTCTGACCCCTTATGTGATTTTGATGATTTCATTTTGATTTTTGGTTTTATATAGTGCTGGAATGTCCAGAGGCGTCTTGGCGCTGCTGCTGTCTTGTGCGGTGCTGCAGGGAGAATGGTTGCTGCTGATTAATAGCTTGTGAACAGCCAGGTTTTTGATAGCTTCCAAAAGGTCAGGAAGTCAGAGCATTTCCTTATAGCCAAGGGTAGGCTGTTCCAGAGTGTAGCTGCTTTCAATAGAAAGCTCCTACCGCCCCAAGCAGTGCGCTTTGCTCTATGGTGGAATAACAGCATTGCGTCTGAGGACCTGAGCTTTCTGCCTGGGGAATACCAGGCAAATTTTGCGCGAAAGTAGCTTGGTCCTGAGTTATGCAGTGCTTTAAAGGATATGCATAATGCCTTAAACTCTAGAAGTTTTGCTATGGGTAGCCACTTCAGATTGACCAATGTTTGAGCCGCTGACTTATGTTTGGGAATTACGGAAAGAAGTCAAGCTGCCTCATTTTGCAGTGTTTGAAGTTTTTGTAACAACTGTTTTCGGATACCAATAAAGAGAGCATTTCCATAGTCCAATTTGGCCAGAATCAGGGAAGTAACAACTGTTTTTTGAAGTTAATTCGGGATTTATGGACAGATCTTCTTTATTAGTTTTAGTGTATAAAAAACAGAAGAAGAGAGTGCTTTTACTTGATGGTCAAAGTGGAGTTTATCATCAAAGATAACTACCAGGTTCCTTCCTTTCTGTACTGGCGTTGGTAAGGGACCCATATTCTGGGGCCACCAGATTGGCGACCAAAAGGATCTGTTGTTTCCGAATAGTATCACCTCTGTTTTACCAGAGTTTAATTTTAGGCAATTTGTTTTCATTCAGTGAACTATTTGGACCATGCAGGAGCTGAATCTTTGCCCCACTTCTTCCTGCTCTTTGGAGATTGACACCACAATTTGGGTGTCATCGGCGTAGGACACAACTGAAAAACCTAGGGACTTTATCAGTGTGACCAGGGGGGCGACATAAAGATTGAAGAGGGTGGGGCTTATTGAAGAGCCCTGGGGTACCCCACAGGGCAAGCTGAATTGTTTTGACATAAAATTGCCCAAGGCTACATGGTTTCTTCTGTCCGTTAGAAAGTCTTTAAGTATAGTCAGGGCTACACCTCTTATTCCCAACTCCATTAGTCGGTTGATCAAATTGGTGTGGTTGACCGTGTCAAAGGCCACCGAGAGATCAAGTAAGATCAGGACGGCTTGACCACCATTATCCATGATCCATTAGAATTCTTCTGAGGCGGCAAGCAAGGCTGTTTCTGTGCTTTGAGCCTTTCTAAAGCCGTTTTGGGAGGGGTCTAGCAAATTGTTGCTATCAATGCAAACCATCAGTTAATTATGTAATGCTTTTTCGAGTAGTTTGGCCGGGAAAGGAAACCTGGAGATGGGCCCATAACTACTTGGTTCCTGGGGGTCAAGATTGCTTTTTTCAGTAGGGGCAGGATGGATACCGCCTTCCATTTGGAGGGGATATGTCCTGTAATGATCAGTTAGTTCAAGATTTGTGTGAGTTGTTCTTTGACAACCCTGGGAGCTAAGTGTATAATTTTTGGGGGGCAAGGGTCTAGTGGGGACCCTGATTTGCATGAGATTATAAGTTTCAAAACCTGCTCTTTGTTAAGGGGAGAGAACCTGTCCAGAATTGTAGGGGAGGTGTTCACAGGAGGGGTGGACACTTCGTTGTGATTTAATGTGAAGGAATCGAAGACCTCAGTGACTTTACTTTGAAAAAAACTAGCAAGGGTGTCACAGAAGGTTTTATTTGCTGTGCCATCAGTTTTTGTGATCATTTTAGATAATTTAGTTATCGTACTAAAAGGTTCTTTGGCTGATTTTTCTGCTAGGAGAAATTTTTCAGTAAAGTATTTTGTTTTCTCTCTTTGTATAAGGTTTTTGTATTCAGCAATGGCTTTTTTGTAGGTCTCTCTGTCTAGAGGATCATACGTGGATCTCCATACTCGCTCTAGTTTCCTGCATGTTTGTTTCTGAGCCTTTAGGCACTCAGAGAACCAGGGTTCAGACGGGGTGCTGCGACGGTGTTTCTGCACATTTCCGGGTGCTAAGATATCAATGGCCTTTTTTTCCCAAGTGGTGTATCTATATGTGGCTGTATCAACATCATCATCAACTACACTTATTGAGGGAAGTGTATCTAGCAGGGTCTTTTTGAGCTCGTCTGAGTTTATTTTGCTCCATGGTCTGAGTTTTTGGGTCCCTGAGGATGATGCCATGGCTGCTTTTTGTGGTTGAGGTAGGCTGATAGAGAAAACCACAGCTTTATGGTCTGACCATAGCAGGGGGAGAATGTCTGTTACTGCCAGGTGTAAATTGTTTGTAAAAATCCCGTCCAGTGTATGACCCACTGTGTGGGTGGGGCCCTCAATTCTCTGGTCAAGACCTAGAGCCTCCATAAGTTCTAACAGTTGGATGGTGTCACTGTCCTTACTGTTTTCTAGGTGGAAGTTAAAGTCACCCAGTAATAGATAATCTGAACTAGTGACACTGTGCCCTATCAAGGCGCTTATATTAGAAAGAAAATTCTCTCTTAGCCCCGGGGGGCGATACAATAGTGTTCCATTTAACGAGTAATTTTTAGTTAATTCAATTTGAAAGGAGATGTTTTTGCAATTTGTGACATTTGTGCCTGGAGTATACTTTATAGTCATTGAATCTCTAATAATAATGGTTAACCCCCCTCCTCTCTTTAATTTCCTGTCAGCATGCACCATTTTGTTGCCTGAGGGTATGGCTTCAATCAGGTCTGGGCTTGACGGTTAGTTCGCCCAAGCTTCTGTAATAAATATTATGTCTGTCTTATAGGTGTCAGCATAGAGTGCGAGTTCCTGTCTATGTTTGACTAGGGACCTCGCGTTTATTAAGGAGCATTTAAAGAGCTTGTCTTTCTGTGTACCTTCTTTTGTCTTGAGTTCCCTAATCTTGAAATGCCTGATTGGTAGCTCCGTGAGGGACAACTTGCAATTAGGGCAAGAAGTTAAGATTAGGTCGTGGTCTTGTTCTAATATGGAGCAGTTTAGGTGCTTACCTGCTGCTCCCAGTGCTCAAAGCTCTCCACTTGTGTAATGAATTGGGTGCCTTCTTCCTGGGGTAAATTGGGCAGGGGTTCGGGCCCTTGGCATGATCTGGGCATGGACGGGCAAAGACGGGCTTGCCTTTGTTGCGCTGAGCGGACGCGACAGGCTGCTCATAAGTAGCCCCCCCTCTCGAACCACTAGCGCGCTAACAGCGATAGCGGTCCCTCTCTGACTTATGGGTACCGTCACCCCCACATGTAAGTAATAAAGTGCGATGTGCAAACAGATTCAATTCAGGCCAGTTTAAATTTAAAAAGCTTCCAACTGAGCAATTATAAAACTGAGCAATATATTTAAAAACTGAGCACGTTTAAAATGCTGTCATCGAGATCAGCATACCCAATCACAAGCAGGCTTACAGTCTCCCTGGAGCTGGGGCCGAGACAGCACTGCGTGTATGCAACAGGCTGCTCATAAGTAGACCCTCCTTGAACCACTATGTTAGCTTTTTCAGAAATTTGCAGCCCCGGGAACTGTTCCCAATAGATAAAATGGTGAGCATGTTTAAAATGCTGTGATCCCTATCAGCATACCCGATCACGAGCAGGCTTACCGTCTCCCTGGAGCTGGGGCCAAGACAACAAAGCGCGGATGTGACAGGCTGCTCATAAGTAGCCCCCCTCTTAAACCACTAGCGCGCTAACAGCAATGGCGGACCCGCTCTGACTTACGGGTACCGTCACCGCCACATCTAAGTAATAAAGTGCGATGTGCAAACAGATTCAATTCAGGCCAGTTTAAATTTAAAAAGCTTCCCACTGAGCAATTATAATTCTGAGCAATATATTTAAAAACTGAGCACGTTTAAAATGCTGTCATCGAGATCAGCATACCCAATCACGAGCAGGCTTACAGTCTCCCTGGAGCTGGGGCCGAGACAGCGCTGCGTGTATGCGACAGGCTGCTCATAAGTAGACCCCCCCCCCCTTGAACCACTATGTTAGCTTTTTCAGAAATTTGCAGCCCCGGGAACTGTTCCCAATAGATAAAATGGTGGCAGCAACTTTTTGTTCAGGTTGCGTCCAGCCAATCAGAGCGTTCCCGTTGGCGCGTACATTTGTGAGTCATTGCGAAACTACTGCGATATATCCGCGGCAGGAGATATCATTATAATTTTAAACTTACATTTCTCAACAACTACTGAATGGATTTACACCCAATAAACAAAAGGCACTTCCTTGAACCAACATCTACCTCCCTGCCAAATCTGGTGTAAGTCAGTTCAGATGTTCGACTGTAAGTGTAGCTAAAGGTTCCCATGGGAATTAACATTACAAGCACAACCTTATTTCGCATAATAAATTCTTGGTCCCCACTGCAAGGGTCACCCCCAAACTTTCCATAACAATAGAACCAACCTTGACACTATTGAAACAATGTCCTTACTGTAACTACCTACTGGTGACCGCTAGTAGGTAATATATATATAAAGGCTAAACGCCGAAACGCATCGTACTGGTGCACAATAAAGGTATTGTGCAGTCTCCTGGTGTGCCGCTTCCTTGTTTTCTTCATTTTGGAGAATGTCACTTAAGAAACCCTCAAAGAAATTTAACGGCTGCTGTTGCCGTTAGCTGGCACCGACACAGTGGGAAGGGGAGCTGCTAAGTACAGCGTTTCTTTGGAGGTAGTTATGGTTAGAACCTAGTTTCCATAGGAAAAGGATTTTTTGATTTGCTAATAACTTTGGCGTCATTTGACAAATCTTCGCAAAATTCTCCAAAAACAAAGTCTATCCAGGTCAGCTCATTTCCTGAAAGTTTAGGGGTGATTCGTGAAGCGAGGGCTGAGAAAAAAGGGGGGTCCCAAAACGCGTTTTCCCCATGTTAATTTCCATAGGAAATTTTGGGACGAGCTACAGCCCGAACTGCTGAACGGAATTACCGCAAATTTGGCAAAAAGGTAGAGCTTGGTTCAGAAAGCGACTTTTTTTTAAATGGTGTAAATCCGTTCAGTAGCTGCTGAGAAATTAAAAAAATAAGAGTAAACAAATCAATTTCCCATAGGAAAGTTTGGACAAGGCTACAGCCGAAACTACTGAACGGAATTACCCCAAATTTGGCAAAAAGGTAGTGCTTGATTCAGAAAGCAACCTTTTGTAAAATGGTGTACATCCGTTCAGTAGTTGCAGAGAAAATCAAAAAATAAAAATGTATATATCTATGGCCGAGGAGGGTTCGCGAACACTCCCGACCACGAGCTTTATTCTAATTGGCTGTCAACACTCCAAACCAGGAAGTATTGGCAGCCATCTTGTGACTCGGTAGAACCGAGTCACAAGAAAACAGAGAATTAAGAATGAAAAACAAAAAAAAGGGGCAGGGTAAAAACACCCTGACCCCCTAGGCCTGCTCAGGGGGTCCCACAAGGACCCCCAGGGCCAAAAAAAGCATTTTTTTTTTAAAAAAACTGTCGAATTCACGCTGGGTGTGTGAATCCGGATGAACATTTTTTAAAAAACAAAGCGCAGGCTCCCGCGCTTCGTTATTTTTAAGCCCCCGGGTGGGCCAGGTCCTGGGGCATGCAAAATATGTATAGCGGGGGCCCTCGGGGGCCCCCGCAGCCCCGGGGACCACCACCTCCCTGGGGCTTATTATAATGTATGTGGGGGGCACTACGGCCCCCCGCAGCCCCAGGGACCACCACCTCCCCGGGGCTGTAAAAAAAAAGCGTGGGGGGGGGTCCCAATGCCCCCACGCTGCCCCGGGGACCACCACCTCCCAGGGGCTTTTATAATAAACCGCTGGGGCTCACGGCCCCCCCGCAGCCCCGGGGACCGCCACCTGCCTGGGGCACAAAAATTGGAAATTGGGGGGTCTGTTACGGACCCCCAAGCCCCGGGGACCACCACCTCCCCATGGCTTTCTAATTGAAGGGAGGGTGCCGTGCGGCCCCCCTCGTGGAGCCAGTGATGGCCCTGGGGACCACCACCCCCCAGGGCTGGCTCCTGCAGTGTCCCAGGGTACCCACCCCCGGGACACTGCTGTTTGCTATGGTAGGGAGGGAGCCGTGCGGCTCCCGCCCTACCATAGCAAACTCTGCTTTGGATTTTGGAAGCGGAGCAGGCAACCTGCTCTCGCTTCCAAAATCCAGCAGATTGCTTTTCTCACATGGGGAGCTGCATGTCAGCAGCTCCCGTGTTGAAGCAATGCCGGCTCCCGCAGGAGGCGGGGAGCCGGCGGGACCGTGGGGGAATTGGGGACCACCCCACGGTCCCCAATGGAGAGGCCAGGCCCCGGGGGATGGGGTCCCCAGGGCCAGGAGTGGCCTGGGAGGGTGGCCACGTGGCCCCCCTCCCCAATAAAAAAAAAAAAAAAAAAAAAAATGAGGCAGAGCCCCGGGGGATGGGGTCCCCGGGTCTTACAGAGGCCTCAGGAGGGGGGCCACGCGGCCCCTCTCCTTTCTAAATTAAAAAAAATATATATATATATGGCCATGCCCCGGGGGATGGGGTCCCCGGGGCAGAAATCGGCCAGGCAGCCCCCTTCCCGTTAAAAAAAAAAACCATTAAAAATAGGGGACATGCCCTGGGGGATGGGGTCCCCAGGGCCACAAAAAAGGGAAAATAAGGGGGGCCACACAGCCCCACTTCTGAAAAACGAAGCAAACAAAAAAGCCGGCGTTGCACCAGAGGCCCCGCCCCCTCCCTGCAGCACTCTGCAAACGCGCCCCCTGGTGCGTTGTAAGATGGGGAACTAATTCCCCTTGAATACTGAGGGTCCCTGGAGGCCAAGTAGCCCACCAGGTACCTCCAGTATGCGCCAGGGAGCTGCGTTGCAGAGAGGTGGCCCAAGGTCAGGGAGCGCATTTGCACATTGGTGAAGAGAGGGGGCGGGGCCTGATGTAACAAGTGTGAAAATACGCCCTGTGGTGCATTGTAAGTTGGGGGATTAAGTCCCCTTGAATACTGAGGGTCCTTGGGGTCCAACTAGCCCACCAGGTACCTCCAGTAAGCGCCACACAGCTGCGTTGCAGAGAGGTGTAAAAAGGGCGTGGCCTCAGACCACCTCTCTGCAATGCAGCCCTGTGGCACTTACTGGAGGTAGCTGGTGGGCTAGTTGGCGCACAGGGACCCTCAGGATTCAAGGAGACTTAATCACCCAACTTAAAACGCGCCACAGGGCGTGTTTGCACACTTGTCACATCAGGCCCCGCCCCCTCCCTGCACCACAGTGCAAATGCACCCTGTGGTGCATTTTAAGTTGGGGGATTAATTCCCCTTCAATCCTGAGGGTCCCTGGGGGCCAACTAGTCCACCAGGTACCTCTTGTAAGCGTCACAGGGCTGCGTTGCAGAGAGGTGCTCCGAGGCCATGCCCCTTTTTACACCTCTCTGCAACGCAGCTGTGTGGCGCTTACTGGAGGTACCTGGTGGGATATCATGAATCATGTTTGAAAGAAAACTATTTTCACATGCTTGTCCCATACAGTTTTGGAAGGTGCTCCAAAAGCTAAAATGAGAGCATATTTTCTGTAAATTCACATTATCTTTCTCAGTCATGTGAGAATGAAGTCTGACATTCTCAATAAAACATGTACATCCAACAAGGGCAGAGACTGTCAGTTGATTCCTTTGTGTTCTACTGCAGCTTCCCAGAGTGTTCTAAAGAACAACTAGAGTGCTAACAGCATTACTTATGACAAAAGTATGGCACACCTGAAGCCATCTTGATTGGAATAAACTGGTAACACTTAAAACATTTAATTTAAAAAGGAACAAAATGATGGGGTTCATTTTGTCATAGAAATTATGGTTAGTGCTGTAGAAAGAAAAATTAGGACATGTTTCAAGTGTGATCTCAAATATCTTCCTGTTATATTTCAACAGGAGCAGCCTGTCAGTTGATGCCTTTGTGTTCTACTGCAGCTTCCCAGAGTGTTCTAAAGAACAACTAGAGCGCTAACAGTCTTACTTATGACAAAATTATGGCACACCTGAAGCCATCTTGATTGGAATAAACTGGTAACTCTTAAAACATTTAATTTAAAAAGGAACAAAATGAGGGGGTTCATTTTGTCATAGAAATTATGGTTAGCGCTGTAGAAAGAAAAATTAGGACATGTTTTAAGTGAGATCTCAAATATCTTCCTGTTATATTTCAACAGGAGCAGCCTGTCAGTTGATGGCTTTGTGTTCTACTGCAGCTTCCCAGAGTGTTCTAAAGAACAACTAGAGAGCTAACAGTCTTACTTATGACAAAAGTATGACACACCTGAAGCCATCTTGATTGGAATAAACTGGTAACACTTAAAACATTTAATTTAAAAAGGAAGAAAATGAGGGGGTTCATTTTGCCATAGAAATTATGGTTAGTGCTGTAGAAAGAAAAATTAGGACATTTTTTAAGTGAGATCTCAAATATCTTCCTGTTATATTTCAACAGGAGCAGCCTGTCAGTTGATGCCTTTGTGATCTACTGCAGCTTCCCAGAGTGTTCTAAAGAACAACTAGAGCGCTAACAGTCTTACTTATGACAAAATTATGGCACACCTGAAGCCATCTTGATTGGAATAAACTGGTAACACTTAAAACATTTAATTTAAAAAGGAACAAAATGATGGGGTTAATTTTGTCATAGAAATTATGGTTAGTGCTGTAGAAAGACAATTTAGGACATGTTTCAAGTGTGATCTCAAATATCTTCCTGTTATATTTCAACAGGAGCAGCCTGTCAGTTGATGCCTTTGTGTTCTACTGCAGCTTCCCAGAGTGTTCTAAAGAACAATTAGAGCGCTAACAGTCTTACTTATGACAAAAGTATGGCACACCTGAAGCCATCTTGATTGGAATAAACTGGTAACACTTAAAACATTTAATTTAAAAAGGAACAAAATGAGGGGGTTCATTTTGCCATAGAAATTATGGTTAGTGCTGCAGAAAGAAAATGTAGGGCATGTTTTAAGTGAGATCTCAAATCCTCTTCTATTTCATTAGAAAATTCTGACATGCAGACTGAAACAATCACTTTCAATACCAGCAGTAGACTTCCAGTTAACTCCCCGGTGAGCAGTAGCTTTACTACAGTGATCTAATGAACAACTAGAGTGCTAACATTCTGAATTTATGGCAAATGTGTGACACATCTGAATGCCTTCTTGATGGAATCAAAGTAAAAAACTGAAAGCATTTCCTACTGAGCAGACTGCAGTATATGACGAAATTAGGAAACTTCATAACAAATAAGTCTCCCAAGATGGCCACCAAAGAAAAAAGAGCCCAAATGTAGCACAAATATCACCCAGATGTAGCCCACATATAGCCCAATGACAGAAGTGTGCAAAACACTTTTTATTTTTAGTTTTTCTGCAGTTTTATATAGTGCAAACTGGTCAGGTATTGGAGCGTTACATCTTACTTGGACCCCTTATTGCGTATTTTGCACGAAGTACATGAGATTGATCTTGCGAAACATTGAACTTTACGATTCTGTTAACCTGAAGTTGCTCTGAACCGGGCTTTGTAACACCCGTTTTTACCTACTGGTTTTAATTAATTCTCACTGTATTGTATTAGGAAAGAGGATTTACTGTTTTTATGTACACTTTTATGATCTATGTTTCTAAATCAGATCAAATAAAGTTTAATGAATTCTATGGCAGGACAGAGGCGAGGATTATGCATATCTTTCCTCACTTTATTTGCATAGCAGTTCAAATAAAACGTAACACAACAATCATTAAACAAAAGACTACACAACCCATGAACCATTAGGGGTAGTCTCCAAGGCAACTATAGTCCAATCATATCACAGTCCATCGTATATAATATCGTGACGTCCCTCCCTCTTCCTCTTTCTTCACTGCTCGTCAGTTAAGTGCATTCCTTACATTCTTGGCTTAATCTGACGTTGTTGCTGTTTGTATAGCGGTTTCTTGTGCACGTTATTAGCATTATTGCCTTGGTATTGTTTCATATTCCCTGCACAGCAGGCTCTTGCCCGAGCGCGTTCTCCCCCTCGCAGTTTCTCCCGCTGTGTGCTCTGCGCGCGGTGAGATCCTGTCAGGCGCGTCTGGTCCGAGCGAGGCAGCTCCGTCGAGCGCTCCCGCTGGTCTTTACGCGCGTTTGGGAATCCGGTCACTCCTTTAGTGTTCGCTTGATTCCCAACCAACCCTCGCCTAATTTTGACACCGCTATGCGGTAATTTCCCCACACGGACACGTTAGTGACCAGCTCCACCTGGTGGTGGTAATTGGTATTGCGCCTCAGTCTATTCTTATAACAGCTTCGGGGAAAGCCCAGCTGTTGGAGCACCGGCGAGGGGGCTGTCTTAAGGATTTTAAGGGCATTTATTCTGTGCTCACACCCTCTGCTATCATGTCTTCTCCAGAAGACCATTTTTACTCCTCCTACCAGGAAGTGGAGGAGGAATGGCCCCCCAACTTCTCCCTCCAGCAGTGGACCAAGCCCTCTCTCTGGCTATTTCTAGGGCGCTGGCTCCTCTTAGGGATCAGGTTGATAAGCTGGCGGAAAGCATCCCTGGGGTGTTCAGTGACCCAGATCTGGTGGTAGCGGGTCCAAGTAGCTCCCAGATGGGGAATAAAAGGGCCGTTAAGGATAACGCGGGGCACTTGGAAGGATTTGATAAACTTACGGAGACCTTCCTCAAGAGTGCGCGAACGCTAAAACATGCACCCTGCTAGGAGGAGGAGGGGCCCGGAGAAAATTGTCACACTGTCACCACTATTGTAGACCCCGACGGCGGGTTTCCCTTAGAGGGAGAGGGTGTATCGGAGGACGATTTCTCCTCCGATGAGGATAAGGACTCGGGGCGTACCTGGCGTCCAGAGTCCCACTCCTCTCAGTCCCCGGTTGGGGACGGGGTCCACTTGGACATGTTCGAGCCTACCCAAATTTGCCATCCTAGGTCGGCAGAGTGGACACCTGACGCCAAAGTGGCAGAGTATGTGGTGGGGAAAATCCATCAACCCCTTGAAAGGGAGGTCAGGAATAGGATGAGGGGAGAATGCCCCAGGCCCTCACTGAAGGAGAAGGTGGCACACACGCCTGAAATTGATGAGAAACTATGTACCTTTTTCTCCAAGTATATGAGGGATCCCAAGAAAGGAATTGATAGGTCTTGGACATGGTAGGGCCCTTGACCCAAATTATTCAATTGACGGAGCGTTCCAAAGAGTCAGGATCCCCTTTGTCCACGGATATTGTGGCTGGTTGGGCGCACTACCCTAAACCCTAAAACACTACCCCCTCCACTACCCAAACACCACTGCACTACCCTAAACCCTAAAACACTACCCCCAGCACGACACCCTACACTACCAAACATAACTGCACTACCCTAAACCCTAAAACACTACCACCAGCACAACTCCCTACCCTACCCAAACACCACTGCACTACCCTAAACCCTAAAACACTACCCCCAGCATGACTCCCTACACTACCCAAACACCACTGCACTACACTAAACCCTAAATATACCCCCAGCATGACCTCCCACACTACACAAACACCACTGCACTACCCTAAACCCTAAAACACTACCCCCAGCATGACCCCCTACACTACCCAAACACCACTGCACTACCCTAAACCCTAAAACACGACCCCCTACACTACACAAATACGACTGCACTACCCTAAACCCTAAAACACTACCCACAGCATGACCCCCTTCACTACACAAACACCACTGCACTGCCCTAAACCCTAAAACACTACCCCAGCACTACCCCCTACACTACCCAAACACCACTGCACTAACATAAACCCTAAAACACTACCCCCAGCACAACCCCTACACTACACAAACACCACTGCACTACCCTAAACCATAAAACACTACCCCCAGCACGACTCCCTACACTACCCAAACACCACTGCACTACCCTAAACCCTAAATCTACCCCCAGCACGACCTCCTACACTACCCAAACACCAGTGCACTACCGTAAACCCTAAAACACTACCGCCAGCATGACCCCCTACACCACACAAACACCACTGCACTACCCTAAACCCTAAACACTACCACCAGCATGACCCCTACACTACTCAAACACCACTGCACTACCCTAAACCCTAAAACACTACCCCAGCATGACCCCCTACACTACCCATACACCACTGCACTACCCTAAACCCTAAAACACTACCCCCAGCATGACCCCTATACTACTGCACTACCCTAAACCCTAAAAAACTACCCCCAGCACGACCCCCTACACTACCCAAACACCACTGCACTACCCTAAACCCTAAAACACTACCCCCAGCACGACCCCCTACACCACCCAAACACCACTGCACTACCCTAAACCCTAGAAAAGAAACCCCACCCCATGCCCAATCCCCCTTACCTCTCACTCCTCATGGTTCCTCTCTCCTCGTGGTTCCTGCTTCACATCATCTCTGAGGGGCGGTGCACGTCGTTGTGAGGAAACGGAACAGCCTCTGTTTCCTTACAACGACATGGATCTTCTACATGTTTTTTAGAACACATGGTCATTTACCATACATACCTTTACAACAAAATTCGTTGTAAAGGCATGCGTGGTAAATGACCATGCGTTCTAAAAAAATGCGTAATAATGACTTTGTTATGTACAACGCATGCGTGGTAATGCATGCATTGTAATGGTATCGCAAAGTAAAAAAGTTGTTGTAACAGCTTTTTACCGATCGAAGCTGGCCCCTGTTCTTCAGTGAGACGTTTATTTGATTAATTAGGAGGAAGGAATGTGGGTTTTTTACCGAAAAGTGCATTCTTGGCTGTTGTATTGTGAAAGTGTCCGCGTGGCCTGTTTTCACTTCCGGTGAGAGAGTGGAAGAGCCTGTTTGGATCTAAAGGAGTTCTGTTATTGGACGGGGCCGGCGCGACATGTAATCAGAAAACATAGCTAATGGAAAGCATCCTCCCTGAAGTGTGGAGCAGTGTCATGAGAGGTCAACGAGTGTGCGTCCCACCGCAGTATGACCGTACCGCGTGACCCATGTGCCGCCTCCAGGGTACGGGAGGCAGAAGCGGCATCGCAGGTCCTCTTGAAGACCATTGTAGCACTAATTATACATTTTGGTATTAGGGCATTTTAACTTCGTTGTTCCTGCCAGATACAAAGAGAAGATCCTGTGTTATTCAGTGCCCTCGTTACCTTTTTTGTGGGTTGTGGTGCTTGTCACTTCGCTGCCCCGCCGGTGCACACGACTGGGCACCCCACCTCGTGTGCCATCTGCAGGGCCTCTGCCCTCGGATCACTGGTTTCGGTTTCTGGAGTGGCAACATAAACAGTTGCTCCCAAAGGACTAGCCTGAACACTTAGGTGAATATCCCCTGCACCAGCATTCCACGGAAATTCTTTCCTAGCTCTCCCACGTCAACGAGCACGGCTCCGCTCGCGACACCGTATGACGTCATCGGAGCCATAAGAGGACCTCGTCGGCCTGCTGACGTCAGTTCCACACATTTTTTCTGTGCCACCGAGGCAAACAGGGGACCGAGACATTTTCACATGTATACATAGTATAATAAATATATATATATTCACTGAAAAAACCATAGGTTTCAGGCACGTTATAGTTAGAAATTAGCATTTAAAAACCTTAGAAATTCACTGAAAAAACCATAGGTTTCAGGCACGTTATAGTTAGAAATTAGCATTTAAAAACCTTAGAAATTCACTGAAAAACCATAGGTTTCAGGGGCGTTATAGTTAGTTGGACATTTCACTCGTACAAAACCATAGAAATTCCCCCGTTATAGTTAGTTCAGCTAACTATAACTTGCGCGCTCGCAATGCACTGCTGATGACGTCACATATTACATCACTCATGACATGGTCAGTGACATCACTCATTACATCACTGATGACATCTCAAATGACATCACTGATGACATCACTGATGAAATCATCCAGTGAATGTGTGTTTTTCTGAAAATTAAATATGTTTTATATATGTATATCTCAAGGTCGATGGAAGAATAAATGGGTATATAAGTGTCTAAATGGATGATTTTTTTTTGTAAAATTGATTGTATAACTGACTAAGTGTATCTTAGTGAATACATGGGTTAGTGAGTAATGTTTAAATATGAAAATATCTGTATCAGTCTCTCACTTTGTGTATAAGTGGCTGCATGGGTTGGTGAGTAGCTACATGAGTGTCTATATGGGTTATTAGTTGGTTTTTTGAGTATCAGTATGAGTGTCTGAGTGTCTGTATGGTTGGGTGGGGGGTATTACTAAGTGCATAGATGCATGAATGAGTGACTCACTGTTTGTATGTGTTGAAGACAGCATGTGTGCAGGACTGTATAGGTAGATGAGTATGTGTATGGGTGTGTTAGTGAGTGAATGACTGTCTCAATAGTGTCTTTATGAGTAACTACATATGTTTTAAACTAATATATGTGAGTATTGTTGTATATAAGTGAGTATATGTGAGAGTGAGAGATTGGAAGAGTTCCTGTACAAATAAGTAGGTGTTTCTATAAGTGATTGTTTAAGAGAGTAAGTATGTGTAAGTTTCTGTAGAAGTAAGTGTGGTAGTGTGTGTATAA
This sequence comes from Calotriton arnoldi, assembly GCA_963921515.1. Taxonomy (NCBI): domain Eukaryota; kingdom Metazoa; phylum Chordata; class Amphibia; order Caudata; family Salamandridae; genus Calotriton; species Calotriton arnoldi. The sequence goes on from CAWUFW010000337.1 coordinate 750,982, forward strand.
CTGTATATGCAAGTAAATGGATGTTTGATACTTTGTTTGCATGTGTGACTATGTGTGTGAGTAACTCTATGGATGAGTGGCGGTGTGTAACAGGATGTATAGGTGTATGAGTACATATGATGAGTGAGTACATGTATGAGTGACTGTATAGGGACTGTTGGTGAATGAGTGGATGTGTGTGTAGATCTTGGAATTACTGAATAGGTGTGTTGTAACTGGTATTGGTATGTCCATTGTTTTGAAAATGTTAGTTTGTATTTTTGAGTGTGTGTATCAAAGGTTATATTAGGGTGAGAGGAGGTCTGCCACTCTATCACAAGGATGATGTCATCAGTGATGTCATCAGTGATGTCATTTGAGATGTCATCAGTGATGTCATGAGTGATGTCACTGACCATGTCATGAGTGATGTAATATGTGACGTCATCAGCAGTGCATTGCGGGCGCGCGAGTTATAGTTAGCTGAACTAACTATAACGGGGGAATTTCTATGGTTTTGTACGAGTGAAATGTCCAACTAACTATAACGCCCCTGAAACCTATGGTTTTTTCAGTGAATATATATATATATTACGATGGGAAATGGCGCCGAACGGATGCCCTTCCAAGCGGGTCGGGGCCCGAACATACAGACGCCACCGCATCAATATATGAACATTCAATTCTCACCACATTCCCGGTAAGAAAGACGAGCCACTCCAGCTGCGGATGTACTTCAATCCAGATTATTGGGCACAAAAATGACGCATTTCGACCTCTCTCTGGGTCTTGGTCACATGACCATTTTTTGAGTTTCCATCTTTAAATAAACTTAGCGTGGTAAACAATAATAAAAATAAATGAAAGACTTCAACTGTGGCATGGTTACAGAAGTTGACGACAGTCATTGCATAATTTGATTCTTGCATTGATATATGACTCAATGTTTCTACAAAAAAATGTGCATTAAACATGATTAGTCAAAAATAGAATTTAAACACATATAGAGATTGCCACCTATACAATTCAATAATTTTCATGATTGCCTCCATCATCACATGTATTCTTGTATAGCATTTCTTGGACTTTGAATGCAGTTGTATTAAAACATTCGGTGTGCATCCTACTGGGTATAGTACCCTTATTTGACATATGTCTTCGTGGGTGTAGTACCCTTATTTTACATATGACTTCATGGGTATAGTACCCTTTGCCCTAGACTCGAATTCATGAATCAAACAAACAGAATACACATGTATTATTTAATGGTATAGTACCTTAATGCTGGTGTTTAGTTTACAAATACAGTTTACAAATATGGTATAGTACACAAAAAGGATTCATGGATTCATCATCCCATAAGTATATCCGAATGAGTGCATCCCATTAATTAGGTATAATACCCAAGCATTCAATCAAAATGGATATATTTCCTGATCCCTGCTAGGTTAAACATGTGGATGTGACCACTCTTTACCTGAAGCCAATGAACTAAGTTACCGTCATATTCGCAGTGATTGAAATTTTCACTGTAAAGGAGAGGCGGCTGAAACAGATCTGAATACCCGTGCTCTTAACTTCCTATATGGTGACTACTCTTCATTGACGGTTGCTCCCTGGTTACCATTCTGTAAGGGAAAAACTAAAAAGTTAGCAGTGAACAAGGTCAGGGCACCTTATTGAAATTCCATTAAAGAAGGCAGATATTATGACACATATAACTGTCTCACACAGTTAGTTGCGATCTAAAGTGAAGATAAACTATTTGCAACAGAACAAATGACACAAAAGAATTAAACAATAACTAAAAAGAGTTAAAAATAGATCCTAATGTAGAGAAACTCCGGAAACTCATTCCCGGGAGTAAGGTTCTATGGGCTCCTCAGCGAACTATAAATGTACATGTAGTTACTCATCATTATTGATCCCATTTGGGAGGATGCTGCCAGCCTGCAAAATGAATCTAGATTCCAATCTACGCAATGCTTGAATGCGGTTGCCACCCCTGAGATTCTTTGGGACAGTGTCTAGACCAAAGTACTTAGCCCTAGTCCAGTCCCCGTTGTGTACCTCATGGAAGTGTTTAGCTGTACTATAGCTAAAATCCTTATTGGTGATAGCCCTCCAATGTTCTAGGATTTGCTTTTTGACCGAAAAAATTGTTGAGCCAATGTACCACTTGCCACAAGGGCAAGTGATATCATAAACTACAAAATCCGTCCCACAGTTTATGTTCTTAGAAATCTTTCACTGTTTATTAGTTCTCATAAGTTTGGTCTCCTTGACATTTTCACTATGGCTACACGCCTTACACTTTCCACATTTGTGGAAACCCCCACCCCTATCCAACCAGTTGGGTTTGCGTGGTGTCAGATGGCTTTTGACCAGTATGTCTTTCAGGGATAGAGTTTTTCTGTAGGTGATGGAAGGTGCCTGTTCTAGTTTTGTAGTTAACACAGGATCTTGAGTTAAGATATCCCAACTTTTCTGTATGATCCTTCTAAGGTCTTTTGACTGAGTGCCAAAGTTTGTTATAAACCTTATGGGGCCTTCTTGATCACAAGAATTTCTCTTTGATTTTGGTGGTTGAAACAGCGCCTCATTCCTCTCAATGCCTTCTGCCTTTATTGCCCCTTTCTACAACACCTTACGTGCATAGCCTCTTGCCTGAAACCTTTGTATCATTTCATTTTTATTTTTCTCATAATCTTTACTGGAGCTACAGTTTCTCTTCGTCCGTAAAAATTCACTGAATGGAATACTCCATCTAAAGCTGGGGGGATGGCAGCTAGCCGCATGTAGAACCGAATTCCCTGCTGTTTCTTTCTGGAAAAAATCAGTGGATAGTACCCCTTTATCCACATTTAGGGGCCGATTCCGATCTCGGCCGGTAGGGCTCCGAATCGGATTCGGCTTAACCGGATCCGATTCAAAGCCCTAATTCCCGACCGATTTGTACGCGTGTCCGGGTGAGCGAGTACGATGCGAAATCGCCGACCGACTCGTCCGGGTGTCCCGACCGCTCCGACCGACTCGTTCCCGGGTCTAACCGCACCGACCGACTCGTTCGGACTCGACTCACACCGCGCAATGGAGACGTTCCCCGGCCGGGTAAGTACGCTGCGCGCCGCGAGCAGTCCGACCGAGCCGCGCACTCCGGCTCGAAAGAGCAGTCGGAGCCGTACTTTGGGGGTCCGTGTCGGACCCCCCTGTACGAGTAGCCGCGTGAGTCGCACACAGGGGGACACATGGGTCCCCCTACACGTGCATGTACGGCGTGACCCGCATCGACGCGCACACGCTGTAGGGGGCGCCCTTGTTCGCATTGTGCCCATTGAGTCAATGGGAGCCCGTGTACGAGTCGTACGACTGGCTCCCATTGACTTCAATGGGAGTCCGACCGAATCGAGTCCGATAGCATACGTGCGCATCGTACTCATTCGGTCGGACTGCTAGAGTCCGATTCGGTCGGAAATCTCTCCGGGTCCGGCTCGGTCGGAGAGATTTCCGGCCCGAATCGGAATCGGCCCCTTAGTCTCAGATCCAAAAAATCAACTGTTTTATGGCTGTGTTGCATGGTAAATTTCAAATTGACATGATTGCAGTTTAGCTCTTTCACAAAGCTAATCAGATCATTCTCATTGCCTTCCCACACAAAGAACACATCATCAATGTACCATAACCACAGGTTAACTCTATCTGTCCATTTGTCTAGAGCATCACCCCAGAGCACCTGCTTCTCCCACCAAAAGATTGGCATAACTCGGGACGAAGCAGGTGCCCATCGATGTGCCCTGTACTTGTTTGTACAAAACGTTGTTAAACAAAAAAAAAATTAGGTCAGACATAACTCAATCATTTGTAACGGCGTGTGTGTGTTCTAACAGATGTGTACTCCGTGATTTTAAGAAGTATTAGCAGGCTATCAAACCATCCCTATGTTTTATACTCATGTAAAGGCTCTCTAAGTCCAGACACACCAACCAATGCTCCTGCCCCCAGTGTATATTTTGTATCTTCTGTAAGAAATCCTTTGTATCTCTTACATAGGAGCTAAGATCTTTCACATAAGTGAATAGAAAGTGATCCACGTAAATGGAGGTGTTTTTAAACAAACTGCTCTTGGAGGATACTATGGGGCGTCCAGGGGGGTTATTTAGATTTGTATGCACTTTCGGAAGTAGTTAGAGTGTCAGTTTGGTGGGTGTTTCATTCTTAAGAAAATGGTATTCATCCCAACTTAACAGTTGGTTCTCAAACCAACCCTTAAGGAGATCAAAGAACCTGCATTGTAGATTGTATGTGTATGACTTATCTACTTTCTCGTAGCACACAGTGTCACCCAATTGTCTCAGTGCTTCCTGTGTGTATTTCTCTCTCGCCATTAGGACAATGTTCCCACCCTTGTCAGAGGGTTTGATAACAATACTGTCATCTTTTTGCAGCACTGTAATAGCTTCTCACTGACTCCTAGATAAGTTATTTCTCTTAGGTGCTCTTTTAATGAGCTTTAAGATGTCTTGATTCTCTGCCTCATGAAAAACATCAATGTTATATTTAGCTGTTTGTGGTGTGTATTTGGAATTAGTTCTAAACTTAGTTTCACTGGATACACCAGGATCTAAACCAAAGATTTGTGCAACTGTGTTGATGTGTGTGGGTTCAAAAGGATCTGTTGATGTCTGTGTTATGATATCGTGGGGTTGATCCCTTAAATCATGAAGTAATCTAAGTATGTCAATGTCTTCAATAAGTAATGGAGATGTAGGTCCTATTCCTGATGTATTTCTCGCTACTGGTGTCTTGTTCTGTAATTTATGAACCTTAAACAGTTTCAATTTGTTCACAAATTTATACATATCTATACGGGTCTGCGCATCGTCTAGCCCTGTGTGTGGGACAGAAGGTTAGGCCAAGCATTAGGACTTCTTCTTCAGTTTTAGTAATGATTCTCTGGGAAAGATTGATTACTGTTAGTCGTTGGTCTCCCATTATTGTTTCTTAAGATTCTGGCCCCTTGTTCCCATGCCAGTGTTGCTGCTTTTCTCTGCAGCTTTGTCGTCATCCTTGACTTTTGTTCTTTCGCCTCTTCCTTTTCCCTTTGGCTTTCCCCTCAACGAATGTTCATTGCTCCTTTGCAGGAGGCGCAGTGCCTTGGAAATAGAAATCACTTCCCCTGGATTTGAGGCATTGCTGTCGAGGGACTCGAGGTCTGAGCTTAGACTTGTACCGGAATTCCATCTTCCTTTGTCCACTAATCCCAGGGCTCTGTCCTTCGTGAGCTCTGCTCGAGCTTTGTCGAATTTGCACACAAATGTCAATATTCTGCCAGTGTTGTAGTCCCTCTCATTGCTCTGAAATTTCCTCTGTTTCCTTTCAATTACCTCTTTCTCAAATGTTTTGATCCTCTCGTCTACCGCAGCGAGAATCCGTTTAGCTTCAGTTTGGTCTAGTTCCTTAAGAATTCCGCGAGCAATGTCTGTATCTGTTCAATCAGGTCTTCATGTTCTTCCCATGCGTTTTTAATCAGAATCTGCAGCATCATTTTGGAACATGCTGTAGTGTTATCCATCCAAGATTTCAATAATTGTGGTTTAGAATTTTTCAGTGTGGGCACCATAAAAATCCTTAATCCTCTCGGTATTTGTTCGACATCTAGATAATTTTGCAACGATGTCGCTTCTCATCATTTGCTCACTTCCTTGCGACGTTAGGCCTAGCATTAGGACTTCTTCTTCAGTTTTAGTAATGGTTCTCTGGGAAAGATTGATTACCGTTAGTCGTTGGTCTCCCATTATTGTTTCTTAAGATTCTGGCCCCTTGTTCCCATGTCAGTGTTGCTGCTTTTCTCTGCGGTGTTGTCGTCATCCTTGACTTTTGTTCTTCAGCCTCTTCCTTTTCACTTTGGCTTTCCCCTCAACGAATGTTCGTTGCTCCTTTGCAGGAGGCGCTGTTCCTTGGAAAAAGAAGTCACTTCCCCTGGATTTGAGGCATTGCTGTCCAGGGACTCGAGGTCTGAGCTTAGACTTGTACTGGATTCCCATCTTCCTTTGTCCACTAATCCCAGGGCTCTGTCCTTCGTGAGCTCTGCTCGAGCTTTGTCGAATTTGTGCACAAATGTCAATATTCTGCCAGTGTTGTAGTCCCTCTCATCGCGCTGAAATTTCCTCTGTTTCCTTTCAATGACCTCTTTCTCAAATGTTTTGATCCTCTCGTCTACCGCAGCGAGAATCCGTTTAGCTTCAGTTTGGTCTAGTTCCTTAAGAATTCCGCGAGCAATGTCTGTATCTGTTCAATCAGGTCTTCATGTTCTTCCCATGTGTTTTTAATCAGAATCTGCAGCATTATTTTGGAACATGCTGTAGTGTTATCCATCCAATATTTCAACAATTGTGGTTTAGGATTGTTCAGTGTGGGTACAATAAAAATCCTTAATCCTCTCAGTATTCGTTCGACATCTAGATAATTTTGAAACGATGTCGCTTCTCACCATTTGCCCACTTCCTTGCGACGTAATCTCTCCAGATGTTACCTTTTTGTGGCAAGTGGTACATTGGATCAACAATTTTTCTGGTCAAAATGTGAATCCTAGAACATTGGAGGGCTATCACCAATAAGGATATTAGCTATAGTACAGCCAAACACTCCCATGAGGTACACAACGGGGATTGGACTAGGGCTAAGTACTTTGGTCTAGATACTGTCCCGAAGAATCCCAGGGGCGGCAACCGCATTCAAGCATTGCATAGGTTGGAATCTAGATTCATTTTGCAGGCTGGCAGCATCTTCCCAAATGAGATGAATAATGATGAGGAACTACATGCACATTTATTGTTCGCTGAGGATCCCATAGAACCCTACTCCCTGGAATGAGTTTCCGGAGTTTCATGCATTAGGATCTCTTTTTAACTCTTTTTAGTTATTGTTTAATTATTTTGTGTCATTTGTTCTGTTGCAAATAGTTTATCTTCACTTGAGATCGCAACTAACTGTGTGAGACAGTTATATGTGTCATAAGATATGCCTTGTTTAATGGAATTTTCAATAAGGTGCCCTGATCTTGTTCACTGCTAACTTTTTAGTTTTTCCCTTACAGAATGGTAACCAGGGACCAACCGTCAAAGAAGAGTAGACCCCATATAGGAAGTTAAGAGCACGGGGATTCGGATCTGTTTCACAACAGCCGCCTCTCCTTTATAGTGTAAATTTCAATCACTGCGAATATGACGGTAACTTAGTTCATTGGCTTCAGAAAAAGAGCGGTCACATCCACATGTTTAACCTAGCAGGGATCAGGAAATATATCCATTTTGATTGAATGCTTGGGTATTATACTTATTAAATGGGATGCACTCATTCGGATATACTTATGGGATGATGAATCCATGAATCCTTTTTGTGTACTATACCATATTTGTAAACTGTATTGTAAACTACACACCAGCATTAAGGTACTATACCGTTAAATAATACATGTGTATTCTGTTTGATTCATGAATTCGAGTCTCGGGAAAAGGGTACTATACCCATGAAGCCATATGTCAAATAAGGGTACTACTTCCACGAAGACATATGTCAAATAAGTGTACTATACCCAGTAGGATGCACACCAAATGTTTTAATACAACTGCATTCAATGTCCAAGAAATGCGAAGAAATGCATGTGATGATGCAGGCAATCATAAAAATTATTGAACTGTATAGGTGGCGATCTCTATCTGTGTTTAAGTTCTATTTTTGACTATTCATGTTTAATGTAATTTTTTTTGTAAAAACAATGAGTCATATATCATTGCAAGAATCAAATTATGCAATGACTGTCGGCAACTGCTGTAACCATGCCACAGTTGAAGTCTTTCAATTATTTTTATTATTGTTTACCACGCTCCACGTAGGACTCTACGTTTATTTAAAGACGGAAACTTAGTGAATGGTCATGTGACCAAGACCCCGAGAGAGGTCGAAAAGCGTTGTCTTTGTACACAATAAACTGGATTGAAGTACATCAGCAACTGGAGTGGCTCATCTTTCTTACCGGGAACGTGGTGAGAATTGCATGTTCATATATATATATATATATATATTCACTGAAAAAACCATAGGTTTCAGGGACGTTATAGTTAGAAATTAGCATTTAAAAAACCAGTGAAACTCAGCCGTTATAGTTAGTTGAGCTAACTATAACTCGCGCCCCGCAATGCACTGCTGATGACATCACATATTACATCATTCATGACATGGTTAGTGACATCACTGATGACATCACTGATGACATCTCAAATGACATCACTGATGACATCATCCACGTGATTATCTGATGCACCTCCTCACACCCTAATATAACCTTTGATACACCCACTCTAAAATACAGACTACCATTTTTGAAACCATAGACACACCAATGCCAGTTACTACATGCCCACTCACTGATTCCTAGGTCTACACACATATCCACTCATTCACCCATACAGTTACTCATATATGCAGTTTCTCATCAATACAGCACTATCATATGCACTCATACACCTATACAGACATTCACACACCGCCACTCATCTATAGAGGTACTCACACACCTAGTCAGTCATGCAAAGAATCAATCACACTCCCATTTAATCTCCTATACAGTTATACACACACCACCTCACTTATTCATACAGATACTAATGCATACTTACTCTCTTATACAATCACTGATAAAAGCACACACTCATCCACACAACCACTCTCACAATCACTCACTCTCACATATTGGCATTTATGTACTCCAACACTCAAATATACTGCCTTTCACATATGCAGTTAATCACACATGTACCACTGAGACATCCATTCATGCACCAACACACCCATTCACATACTCACCCACCCATACAGCCCTTCACAGATGTACTCTTGAACCCATACACCCAGTGAATCACCCACTCACACATCTATGCACAGAGTCACACACACCCCACCCACCCAGACACTCAGGCACCCATACAGATACCCAGACAACCAATCAATAACCCATATAGACACTCATGAAACTACTCACCAACCCATGCAGCTGCTTACACACCAACTGACAAACTGATACAGACATACACACAGTTTAGTCACTAACCCATGCATTCAGTAAGACACATTTAATCACTCACTTATACAGTCAGTCACGCACCTACTAAATCATCCATTCAGACACTTATACACCCACTCATTCTTCAATATACCTTGGCATATATATATATATATATATATATATATATATATATATATATATATATATATATATAAAACATATTTAAACTTTACAGAAACACACAGTCACTGGATGATGTCATCAGTGATGTCATTTGAGATGTCATCAGTGATGTCATCAGTGATGTCACTGACCATGTCATGAATGATGTAATATGTGACGTCATCAGCAGTGCATTGCGGGGGCGCGAGCTATAGTTAGGTCAACTAACTATAATGGACAAATTTCACGGGTATTTTTAAATGCTAATTTCTAACTATAACGTCCCTGAAACCTATGGTTTTTTAAGTGAATTGCAAAGGTTTTTTAAATGCTAATTTCTGACTATAACGTCCCTGAAACCTATGGGTTTTTCTGTGAATTTCAAAGGTTTTTTAAATGCTAATTTCTGACTATAACGTCCCTGAAACCTATGGTTTTTTCAGTGAATTTCAAAGGTTTTTTAAATGCTAATTTCTAACTATAACGTCCCTGAAACCTATGGTTTTTTAAAGTGAATTTCAAAGGTTTTTTAAATGCTAATTTATAACTAAAACATAGTAGTAGCATTTGCAGAGTGGTGCAGAAAGGGGGCTGGGTCTCCGACCATCGCTCAGGAATTCCGCTGCGTAGGACTTACAGGAGATACCAGGAGGGCTTCTTGGCCCCCAAAGTCCCTCAGGAGTAAAGTGGACTTCATCCCCCAACCAGTACTGTGCCAGGAGGTGCGTTTGCAAAGTGGTGAAGAAAAGGGGGCATGGGCTCCGAAGACCTCTTAGCAATCCCACTATGTGGGGCTTAGTCGACATAATAGGAGAGGTAGTAGGCCCCCAAGGACAACCTTGGGGGCCAACTACCCCTCCTATTACCTCCAGTAAGTCCCACACAGCGGTATTGCTAAGTTGTCATAGCAGGCCACGCCCCCTTTCCCCACTACTCTCCAAACGCACTCCCTGGCGCGCTATTGGATGGGGATTAAAGTCCCCTTCACTGCTGGGGGTCCTTACGGGCCAACTAGCCTACCTGATACCTCCAGTATGCCCCAGATAGTGGGATTGCTGATAGGTGGACACAGGCCATGCCCCCTTTGTCCACCACTCTGCAAACGTACCTCCTGGCCCGTTCTAAGTTGGGGTATTAAGTCCCCTTCATTCCTGAGGGTCCCTGGGGGCCAGGTAGCCCACCAGGTACCTCCAGTAAGCACCACACAGCTGGATTGCTGAGTGGTCTGAGGCCACGCCCCTTTTTACACCACTCTGCAAACACGCCTCCTGGCACACTGCTGCTCGGAGGATGAGGTCCACTTGTTTCCTGAAGTCCTCAGGACACAAGAGGACCTCTTTGCCCCACCAGCAGTGTGCCAAGAGGCGCATTTGCAGAGTGGTGTAAAAATGGGGCGTGGCCTCGGACCACCTCTCTGCAATCCAGCTGTGTGGTGCTTACTGGAGGTACCTGGTGGGCTAGTTGCCCCCCAGGGACCCTCAGTATTCAAGGAGACTTAATTCCCTAACTTAGAACGGACCAGGGGCGCATTTGCAGAGTGGTGAGGGAGGGGGCGGGGCCTCCGGCGAGATGCCGGCTCTTTAAAAATATTGTTGGAAGGGGGCTGTGTGGCCCCCTTTCTTTCAATCTTTTTTGGGCCCTGGGAACCCCATCCCCCAGGGCCTGCCACATTTAAATAAAAAATAAACGGGAAGGGGGCTACGCGACCCCCTCCTGAGGCCATTTTCGGCCCCGGGGACCCCATCCCCCGGGGCATGGACACATATACATATGTTTTGATTTTTAATGGAGGGGGGTCATGTGCCCCCTCTCCTGAGGCCTTTATCTGCCCCGGGAGCCCCATCCCCGCGGGGCATTGTCTTTTTTTAATTTTTTTTATTTATTCGGGAGGGGGCTGCGTGGCCCCCCTTCCCTGGGCCACTTTTGACCCCTGGGACCCCATCCCCCGGGGCCTGGCCTCCTTGATGGGGACCTTGGGGGGAGCCCCAATGCCCCCACGATCCCAGCCAACTCCCCGCCTCCTGCAGGAGCCGGCATTGCTTTTGGGCAAGGGGAGCTGCTAACATGCAGCTCCCCTTGCCCAAAAGCAATTCTGCTTTGCTTCATGGAAGCGAGAGCAGGTTTCCTGTTCTAGCTTTTATGAAGCAAAGCAGTGTTTGCAATGGTAGGGCCTGCCATAGCAAACGGCAATGTCCCAGGGGTGGGCACCCCGGGACATTGCAGGAGCCAGCCCTGGGGGGTGGCAGTCCCCAGGGCCAAGGAGTGCTCCAGGAGGGGGGCCACGCAGCCCCCCTCCCAACTGTTTAAAGCCCCAGGGAGGTGATAGTCCCCGGGGCCCGGGGGTCCGCAACGGACCCCCATATTTAAATAATTAGTGCTCCGGGGAGGTGGTGGTCCCCGGGGCAGCGTGGGGGGGAGGAGCTCCCCCACACTTTTTTATTCTAATTTAAGCACCAGGGAGGTGGCGGTCCCCGGGGCTTGGGGGGCCCGTGAGGCCCGCCACCCATAATGATGAATGCCCCAGGGAGGTGGCAGTCCCCGGGGCTGCCGGGGGGCTGCATGCCCATCACACATAATGGATAAAGCCCTGGGGAGGTGGCGGTCCTCGGGGCAAAAACATCTTTGGCGCTGTTTGACGAATCTTGGCAACATTTTTAAAACTAATGGCCCGCTCACTTCAGCTACTGTGTTGAAAGTTTCGAGGCGATTTGTTAAGCGGGGGCTGAGAAAAAATTACACAAAATTTGGCAAAAAGGTAGCTCTTGGTTCAGAAAGCATTCTTTTTGTTAAATGGTGTAAATCCGTTCAGTAGTTCCTGATAAATGTAAGGAAATTTCAAATTGTATATCTAGGGATGCGAAGGATCCGGGGACCCTCCCGAGCACGAGCCTAAAATGTGATTGGCTGCCAATAGTTCCAACCAGGAAGTGTTGGCAGCCATCTTGTGACTCGAATCACAAGAAAACAGTTAAAGAATCATTAAAAAACAAAAAAAGGTGGCAGGTTAGAAACACCCTGATCCCCTAGGCCTGCTCAAGGGGTCCCACTGGGACCCCGAGGGCCCAAAAAAGCATTTTTTTTTAAAATTTCGGCAGGAGTCGCGAAGGGTCCGCGAATCCCGCCAAAATGTTTTTAAAACACGAAGCATGGTGTCCCATGCTTTGTTTAATTAGGACGCTGGGTGGTCCAGGTCCCGGGGCAAATATGTTATTAGATGTGGGGGCCACGGGGGCCCGTGCAGCCCAGGGGACCGCCACCTCCCCAGAGCTATGTGTATTAACTGTGGGGGCAATTCGGGCCCCCTGCAGCCCCTGGGACCACCACCTTCCCGGGTCTTCATTTAAGAAAATCAGTGGGGGGCTCCTTCACACCCCCCGCAGCCCCGGGGACCACCATCTCCTAGGCCTAAATGCATTATATGCGGGGGCATGCAGCCCTCCACACCCCGGGGACTGCCACATCCCTGGAGCTATACAAATGTTGGAGGGGGCCCATGCAGCCCCCCTCAAGGAGCCCTCCATGGCCCTGGGGACCACCCCCCCAGGGCCGGCTCCAGCAATGTCTCGGGGTGCCCACCCCTTGGAAATTGCAGTTTGGTATGGCATGGCGAGAGCACTGCTCTCCCCTTGCCATAGCAAATTGCTGCTTCGTTTCCATGAAGCGAAACAGAATTGCTTTGGGGCAAAGGGAGCTGCATGTTAGCAGAAGGCAGGGAACATAGGGACATTGAGGCTCCCCCCACAGTCCCGAACATTGTGGCCATGCCTCGGGGAATGGGATAGCTGGGGCCGAAATGGCCCTGGATGGGGGCCACTTGGCCCCCCTCCCTTTTTAAAATGTTTTTTTTAAACTGGCTGGGCCCCGGGGTATGGGGTCGCCGGAGCCGAAAATGGCCTGGGGGAGGCGGGCAGCTCGGCCCCCCTCCCTTAAAGAAAAATACATATTTTTTAAAAAGGCCGGACCTCAGGGGATGAGGTCCCCGGGGCCGAAATCGGCCTATGGAAGTGGGGGGCATTAAGTAAAAAATGTTTTTTGTGGTAGGAGTCGCAACCCTGTTGCGGCTCTCAGCGCGGCCGCCAGTGTAACGTTGCGGTGAATTTATGGATCCACCTTAAATAAATAATTAAATAGTATTTAATTCAGATGGTAGTGTTGCAGTTGTAAACTTTTTAAAGAGCTAGTGAGATTGAAGTTAATAGTCACATTAAAATTGATAGAGTTAGAAATAAAAAAATATAAATTAAAAGTTAAATTTGAAAAGTGAAATGTGTTGTAGTACATTGAATTTGTGCTTTTGTTCGCGGATTCGCGATGGGTTCGTGAATCCGGAAAATATTTAAAAACAGTAAAAAAATTAAAATATATATCTTTCACTGTTGGGTTATAGGGTGGCTCTAAAAAAGAGCCGCTGTGTTCATTATGGCTTTGTTGCAGCTACATGTAAGTGCGGATGCACAGTTTAAGGTTGTTGAGAAACACTCTGTTCCCTTCATCTGTGAAGCGAACTCCATCACTTTTTTAGATGTCATGCCTACCAAAACGTAGATTATTGTTATAAATGGAGCCCATCTGATGGTCTCTGAGGTAGGCAGAAACAGCTTTATTAACATTCTTCCTAGCCTTCTCAATCTGTGGACAGAATTGATTTGACCACTTCCATTTCTGTCTTTGGCATATATTAGAGTATACAAAGACAGTGTGAGGGAAAAGCGACATCAGTTGTGCAAAGGTATCCTTCATTATCATTTTCAATCCTACCCCAATCAATGTGCCTAGGTCATTGCCACCACAGTGCACAATCATAAGATTAGGGCGTTGGAGAAGGAAAAAGGTTTTAACCAAAGGCAGCAATTGGTGCCACTTTAATCCTCTCTGAGCAAACCATTTAATATCCACATTTTGCATACCTAGGTCTTTGTCAATACCTCTGTGTTCAGCATACCTTTTGCCCCAGAAAACATAGCTGTGTCCTACAATCCATACTGTTAGCATTTTGAAGGGATTAGTGGAAGGCATCAAAAAATGTCTGTAGATGAGCAAGTCAGTTGGTACAATGAGAGGTATCTAAAATGGCGGTTAAGATGCTGTTTTTGAAAAAGCAGAAAACTGATTGGCTGTTCAAAAACAATTTGTACTGAAAAATAGGATGCATCTTACTTTGTAAAAAAGCATCTTTCTGATTGGTTATAGAAAAAACTTTAAACGGTACAGTGGACAGGATAAGCTAGTATTTGCAAGACTCAATCACACCTGCTATTTGCATTTGTAAGCTAGTGTGCTGAACTTGAAAAAATATGGTGAACTTGTGACCTGCCAGTACAGTTGAAAGTTGCAGAAACTGTTACTATAGAAACTAGGAGTAAGCAGAATGGGGGAAGGGTTGTAAGTTAACTGTGGTTTTAAAATAAGAAATGGTAAGTTATATATAAGTGTATGCTTTTACAGTAAGTTTTCCCAAATCAGTACTATGTTTAGAAGTGGTATGTTTTCAAAAAGTAATACTAGTATTGTTGGAAATAGGTTTTTGATCTCCGGTCAAGATTCGCGACTCCTACGCGAACCTACACTATGGCACCGCAGTGGAGTCGCAACTCCTGTAAATTAGAGAAGCAGATTGGACACTTTTAGAAGGGAGTAATAAAGGGCTAATATGTGTATCCAATAGAAGTGGGTTTTAGAATTTGAAAAAATGAAGGGAGTACTTTGATTTGTTACTTCCATTAATTTGTTTGGAAAAAGAGAGGGAAACTTTGCCATTACTGGTTTTACCTTGTTGAGAGTGGTGCACCACATTTATTGTGTTGGAAAGAAAAACTGCTTGGAATTTCTTACTTTATCATATTCTGCAATAGTATTTCAGAGATGTTACAAATGTGTAAGGTGTTTTATATTTTGCGAAGGAGTTCTTAAGTGTTTGTAATGATATTTTTATATTTTTAATGCATTATTTATAAAGCTAGCAAAACATTAGAGAAATGTAATGTATGAAATATGTTAGCAAATGTAGAAACGTGTATTGCAGTTTGTTTTATTGTACTGAAATGAAGATTGAAATGGCTTGTGCATACTAATTTGTGTGCTTCCTGAGTCTCTAATGAAAGGAGTAGAGAAAACTGAGGTTTAAAACATGTTGGCAGATGTATTAAAGTGTAGCCCAGTCTATATATCTCTGTTCCCATGTGCCCTGTATTATAAATAGAAAGGAATACATACTCTTTCTTGCACAAATCTTCTCAGTTCTGCTCTGTCATTTGGTTGGACAGGCACTTATGTAGGTGTTATAGAGCCTCTCAAATACACTGTTTAATACCCAGGTGCCATATTTTATGAGCAGAAAGGAATACATACACTTTCTTCTACAAAAATTTTGAGAGCATTCGCTGTGAAACACAGGTATTAAACTATTTGTATGTTTCTTTTTATGTCTCATGCCAGTAGCGAAAGGCACAGACACATGCATGCATGCTTTCAGGAGAATAGTGAGACTTACAAAAGTGACATGGGAAGGGTTGCTGTTTTAAATTTGGCTAGGCCCAACATTCTGATCAGTTGGTGAAAACTGAAGCTGCAAGAGAAAAGTGAGCTTTAAGACATGTTGGTAGAGGGATTAGTGATTAGGCTACTTCGTATGAGCCTCTGGAAAGGTACACTCGAAGTAGGCCATATAAATGTAGGTGTCTGCTTGGAATAGGAAGTGCAGTCTTTCAAGTTTAAAGGTCTGTGTGCTCTTGTGACTGAGGTATGTGTGTATTTGTACATGTATTCTCATATGTGTTATGCGTGTGAAAATGCTAGACATCTGAAACACAGGTATACAACTATTTTTATGTTTCTTTTATGTATGGTGCCACTAGCAAAACGCACACAGACATGTATGCATGCTGTCAGGAATATGGTGAGACTTACAATAGTGACATGGGAAGGGTTGCTGATAAACATTTAGCTAGGCCCAACATTCTGAGTAGTTGCTGAAAACTGAAGCTGCAAGAGAAAAATGAGCTTTAAGACATGTTGGTAGAGGGATTAGTGATTAGGCTACTTCGTATGAGTCTTAGGAAAGGTACACTCAAAGTAGGTCGTATAAATTTAGGTGTCTGCTTGAAATGGGAAGATTAGTTTGTCAAGTTTAAAGGTCTGCACACTCTTGTGACTAAGGTATGTGTCTACTTGTACGTGTATTCTCACACGTGTTATGCATCTGAAGATGGTAGCTTGAAAACCTGGTAGCTTTTGCCACCATTGGAGAAATCTTCTCAATTCTGCTCTGTCATTCCCTCACACAGGCAGTCATGTCTTATGTCTGTAGATGGTGTAGAGTTCCTCAAATAGACTGTTCAATACCCAGGTGCCCTGTTTTAGGAGCAGAAAGAAATACATACACTTTCTTCTACACAAATTTAGAGAGCATGTACTGTGAAACACAGGTATTCAACTATTTGTATGTTTCTTTTTATGTCTCATGCCACTAGCAAAAGGCACAGACAGACGTATGCATGCGTTCAGAAACATGGTGAGACTTAGAGCAGTGATATAGGAAGGATTGCTGATTTAAATTTGCCTAGGTCCAACATTTTGAGCAGTTGCTGAAAACTGAAGCTGCAAGAGAAAAGTGAGTTTTAAGACATGTTGGTAGAGGGATTAGTGATTATAGTACTTTGTCTGAGTCTCTGGAAAGGTACACTCGAGGTAGTCTGTATAAATGTAGGTGTCTGCTTGAAATGGGAAGAGCAGTTTGTCAAGTTTAAAGGTCTGCATGTTCTTGTGACTAAGGTATGTGTGTACTTGTACGTGTATTCTCAAACGTGTTATGCATCTGAAAATGCTAGACGTCTGAAACACAGGTATATAACTATTTGTATGTTTCTTTTTAATGTATCATGCCATTAGGAAAAGGCACAGACAGATGCATGCATGCCTTCAGAAACATGGTGAGACTTACAACAGTGACATGGGATGGGGTGGTCTTTTAAATTTGGCTAGGCCAAACATTCTGAGCAGTTGGTGAAAACTGAAGCTGCAAGAGAAAAGTGAGCTAAAAACATGTTGGTAGAGGGATTAGTGTACTTCATATGAGTCTCTGAAAGGTACACTCAAAGTAGGCCACATAAATTTAGGTGTCTGGTTGAAATGGGAAGAGAAGTTTGTCAAGTTTAAAGGTCTGCGTGCTGTTGTGACTAAGGTATGTGTCTACTTGTATGTGTATTCTCACGCGTGTTATGCAACTGAAGATGGTAGCTTGAAAACCTGATAGCTTTTGCTACCGTTGGAGAAATCTTATCGGTTCTGCTGCTATCATTTCCTGGCACAGGAAGTCATGTCTTATGTCTGTAGGTGGTATGTAGCTCCTCACATAGACTGTTCAATACCCAGGTGCCCTGGTTTATGAGCAGAAAGGAATACATATACTTTATTCGACACAAATTTAGAGAGCATGCGCTGTGAAACACAGGTATTCAACTATTTGTAGTTTCTTTCTATGTCTCATGCCACTAGGAAAAGGCACAGACAGACACATGCATGCGTTGAGAAACATGGTGAGACTTACAACAGTGACATGGGATGGGGTGGTCTTTTAAATTTGGCTAGGCCAAACATTCTGAGCAGTTGGTGAAAACTGAAGCTGCAAGAGAAAAGTGAGCTAAAAACATGTTGGTAGAGGGATTAGTGATTAGGGTACTTTGTATGAGTCTCTGGAAAGGTACACTCGAAGTAGGCCGTATAAATTTAGGTGTCTACTTGAAATGTGAAGAGAAGTTTGTCAAGTTTAAAGGTCTTGGTACTCTTGTGACTGAGGTATGTGTCTGCTTGTACGTGTATTCTCACATGTTATGCAAATGAAGATGGTAGCTTGAAAACTTGGTAGCTTTTGCTACCGTTGGAGAAATCCTGTCAGTTGTGCTCTGTCATTCTCTCACACAGGCAGTCATGTCTTCTGTCTGTAGGTGTTATAGAGCTCCTCAAATAGACTGTTCAATACCCAGGTGACCTGTTTTATGAGCAGAAAGGAATACATACACTTTCTTCTACACACATTTAGAGAGCATGCACTGTGAAACACAGGTATTCAACTAATTGTATGTTTTTATTATGTCTCATGCCACTAGCAAAAGGCAAGGACAGATGATTGCATGTCTTCAGAAACATGGTGAGACTTACAACAGTGACATGGGAATGGTTGCTCTTTTAAATTTGGCTAGGCCCAAAATTCTGAGCAGTTGGTGAAAACTGATGTCAAATTTAAAACAGCAACCCTTCCCATGTCACTGGTGTAAGTCTCACCATGTTTCTGAACACATGCATGTGTTTTTCTGTACCTTTTGCTAGTGGCATGATACATAAAAAAATATATACAAATAGTTGTATACCTGTGTATCAGACGTCTAGCATTTTCAGACGTATAACACAAATGAGAATACATGTACAAGTACACACATACCTCAATAACAAGAGCTGGCAGACCTTTAAACTCGACAGATTGCACTTCCTATCTCAAGCAGACACCTAAATTTATATGGCCTACTTTGAGTGTACCTTTCAACAGACTCATACGAAGTAGCCTTATCATTAATCCCTCTGCCAACATATCTTAAAGCTCACTTTTCTCTTGCAGCTTCACTATTCACCGACTGCTCACAATTTTGGGCCTAGCAAAATTTAAAAAAGCATGTTACTATTTAAAGGCCTAAGTGCTCTCGTGACAGGTTTGCTAATGTGTAAAGTACAATATCCTACATATTTAGTTATTATGGCGAGTTTTCCAATGTAATGAAAAGCAACTGCGTATTCAATATTACAAATATTAATAAATAATTATTTCTAAAGAATAACATTATTTAACAAAGTATTAAAACTAATTTTAGTTTTTTAGATATTTACTTTTATTGGGAAAAAAATTGAGAATAGCAAGAAAAGATCAAAAGAAAAGACGAGAAAAAAACAGTACTACTTCAAGAAAAGTGAAAAGAGGAAATTAGATGAAGCACAAAACTTTATACAGGAAAAAAAGATTTCTGGTAAGAGAACTAAACAGTTTCTTAAAACAGTTATCCAGTCTTCTTAAAAAGTAGATATTTTCAAAAGAAAAAGAAAAGTTTTACAACAACAGAGAAGCAAAACGGGAATGGAGATGTTAAAACAAAATAATTTCATGGGAAGACAATGCATATAACAAAAAGGCTAAAAGAACATAAGGACATAAGAAAATGAATGTTTAGAAGTAGACTAGTACAAAATATATTGAAAGATTGTAAAAAATATAAAATAAGATCAATAGCTTATAAGAAAAGGCAACAGATTGAACGTGCAGTAGATAAAGCTTTTTAAATGAAACGTAAATTATTTATATTAATATTGAAGAGAATGAGAACAGTGGATAAAACAATGGTGTTTATGAAGGTGAAAAGTAAAAGAAAAAGACTGGTTATTAGAAGTAACTTTTGTAAAACTTTTACTGGTGAATGGAAGCACACTTCCAATACTGAACCTTTCTTTAATGAAGAAAGCTATTTTCAACAGAACACATTAGTACATGCAGTTGATACTAATGGTCGATGCCATGAGATGAAAGATAATTCTCCCGTTCCAAAAGAAAAAATGGTTGCTAGGAATGTGGAAGAAGCAATAGCTGAAGAAGTTCAAGGGAGGTGTACACAAGCTCCTGTATATAAGTGGGATTGTAGCAGTATTTGCATTATTGGACAGGAATCTATTGACATATTACGAATTGTTTTACGAGGATATACCAAAAAAAGTGTTAAACAGAAGATTTGGGGGCATATTCTCAAGAACGTGTGATAACTACCGCAAATCCAGCTTAACGCAACACTTCACATCGCAGTCCATCGCTGGAAAATAATGCCGTGTCAACGTGGTATTCCCAACACGGCGGTACCATGCGATAGTCACACGATAACGCGTCAAATGAACGCGTTAAAATCAATGCGACACCGCAAAAACGCGAAACCCCAACGCGAAAATAGTAGCGATGACGCCAATCGCGATACAAAAATCTGCGAAAACCAGCCACAGGCCTGCAATTCCCACGCATCATGCGGGAAAATGCACTATAAAAGTAGAAAAAAAACATACAAACAAAAGCCAAACAACAGCGAAGCACAATGGAGGCATCCGGAGCAAGTACAGAGGACAACCAGAACCCCACAAGCCCCCCGGAGGACCAGCCTGGGACCTCGGGGTCAGGGAAGGGCAAGGACAAGAAGAGTAGGAAGAAGCGGTTCAGTCCGCAGGAATACAGGATCCTGATAACGGAGGTGATAGAACACCATCAACCACAGTTCGTCACCTCCACTGTGTCACTGGCAACTAAAAATGGAATATGGCAGACCATCGTGGACAAGGTGCATGTAGTCGGAGTGCTGAGGAGGACAAAGGACGAGGTCAAGAGGTGCTGGAATGAAGTGTAGCACAAAATCAAGCTGAAATTCGCAAACAACCGGAAGGCAGCAATGCAGACTGGATTTGGGAGTCCAGCGCCACAGGAGGAGCTGGACAAGATGGAGGAAATGGTGTCCACAGTCATCAGTGGGGAGACGTGGCAGGAGTTGGGGGACCGGACATGGCTCAACATGACAGGACACAACAGCAACATGGTGAGTAACGACCAGGGACTGGGGGGACGGGGGGAGATGGGCACAATGGCACACATGCACAATTAAGCATAGCACATCTGCGGACAAACCATGCCCCAGACCCCCAACTCCCACCAAGAGACCAATGCACACAGGTATGCAACATCTCAGCACCGCATAAGCACAGAAGCCCGAGGAACACCGCATGTAAGGGATAAGGGGCAGCTACATCAGAGCTGCAGGGGCGACTCCCCCAAAATGCGGCAAACACACATTACATGCAGAGCACGTCAACGTTGACAACGATGTGGTACAAACCGCAACACGTCCATAACAGAACAGAGGACACAACTGGTGCTGCAAGTGCGTACAAACTGGCCAATCGCATTTGGCATTGCAGGGAAAAGTTAGTTGACAATGTACAAGTACAAACACACATCCGTGATGTAGTCAGAATGTCCACTGTCTCGCATCAAATAGGCAGCTCCCCCAAACAGTCACAATGTACATTGTCATGCAGTCTGAATGTAAACATGTCCAAAGTGTCAACATACATGTGAACACAATGTCAAACTGCATCTCCCCTTCACATTGCAGGGGGAAATCCAACACCTCCTGTGGAACAGTCCGAACCTCTCTACTCTGATGACGAAAAGGACCACCACACCTTCGACTCCGATGCCCTCCAACAGCTCGTGTACAGCCTCCGCAGCCCACTTCCAGGAGCAAGGCAGCCCAGCTGCCACAAGGAGAACCCACCCCCTGCACAGAACACACAGCAGGCAGCACCCACCACCACGGCTGCCTCCCAGGACACCCACAACGAACACATGGCCTTCCAACACCGTGTGTTGGGGTGCCAGGAGAAGCTGGCTGAACAGGTGCAGGTGGGGTTTGACCGCATGGCAGCCAAACTAGACGCCATACGTGGGTGTCTGAGTCCCATCAGGGACCACTCACAGTCCCTAACGGACACTCACAGTCCGCTCCATGCTCTCCAACGGACCATGGCTGACATCGCTAGAGTCCTGACTCTGCGACAAGAACGACTGTCTAGCCAGAGTGCCTCCAGCGATCTCGCCCGGGAGTTGGGACACATGCGGAGGATCATGGAGAACATGGAACGGACGAAGGCGGAAAGAGCGGCTGCCACAGCTGTACACCAGCGAGAGGTAGCTGGGTCCCTCAATGCCCTAAAGACCCTCCTCATGGCATTACTGCCACAAGGCCTGGCGCTGATGCTTGCTGCTGCTACCACCCCATCCACATCTCCACCCCCTGATGTGTCAGTGCCACACAGTGCGGCAGACATTCCAACTCCAGCCCCTGAGGTGTCACTGCCACACAGTGCTGGAGACAGAACACCACCACCCACATGTGAGGCACATGCAACAGCAGAGGACGAAGATGCAGATGAATCAGCCTTCGTGGTCAGAAGGACGCAGTAGCATTCATCTCCGCCATGTGACCTGTTTCTGCTTGGTTCTGCCCTCTGCATCATCACCTTCCACTGTCCCCCGATGCACTCTGCGACGTTCACCTTGGACCTCGACATGGACTGCCATATTCTGTTTGGTCACCAATGACACAGCTCTCAGACTGCGGACTGAACTCCTCCTCTCCTGATGTACCTGTCATTCCCTGAAGGACTCTGACTGGCCCTCCACCAGCCAACAATGTAAAGTGGGGTTGGCATGGCCCTGTACTGCTCCAGCTGCAAGACTCCACTGAATGTGCAATAAACATTCATATTCACACAGATGTGTCATGTCTATGATCTTTCAAGTGTGGAAGTATGGATGAATGTTGGGTCAGTGATTCCTCCTTACGTCCATGTTGCTCATGTTGTGGGACTTTTGTCACAGGGTGACAGATTGCCGATTGCGGTCCGGGTGGCACCAACACTACAACAGAGACACATCCATTAGTCACTTCCTTGTCCAGCCCAGGACGGAACCACGCCCAGAGCTCCGGGGTCATTGTTCACACCCTTACGCTGGACTGGCATACGCCAGGACAGCCCACTCCACTTACGCACACAGGGGGGGACGACAACGTCACATGTCCCAGGTCCTCACTGTAGGGATCTGCAGCTCACAGGTCTAGTTGTCAGCATGCCACAGCCACTCCCTCACGGCTGGTGTACACCCACATCACACCCATCCAGCACAGGCATCACAGGACATGTGACCCTGCCAATAAAAAGGGCCTGGTGCACGTGCTGGACGCCATTTCCACTCTCTAACTGGGTGTCTCTGTGTAGTTCTCATGTATGCATGAGGGCCTAGGGCCCTGCCACCTCACATTGCCCTGTGCCGGGGGTGACATGATGGCGTCCGCACCACGGAACTCAATCATTAAGGGTCCATGGCTAGCGGTGCACAGACTTGGTGGCACCGGATACACTGCGGCAGGCACAGGCACACCACCAGGGGACTGTGTCTTGCGGTGCAGTGAGATAGGGGCACCTAAAGTGCTGAGCGGGTGTGCAGCCTGCGATGATGCGCCGTCCTGGCGGTCCCGGACTGGCAAGGATCAGTGTGAGCCCTGCTGGACTGCAGTGTAGGCCTGAGCCAGCGGGCAGTGCTGGCCTCCCGCCACGTGGCGTTGCCTCGCGGTTCACAGTGTTAGTGGCACCTCAAGCGCTGAGCGGGTATGCAGCCTGCGATGATGCCGTGTGCACTGATGTGGTCTCTGCCATTGCGAAATCAAGACCCAGAGTCAGGTGTGTGACCTGGTGGCTCGCGGTGTGGGGCTGCATGATGTGGAGGGTGCCATGGTCGCGGGCCCTAGGCTTGTAGATCCCACCGGAACATGGTGGGCCCTCTTGGAGACACGCCGGTGGCAGAAGGTGAGCAGTGAGGCCTGGTTGCGCAGGGGCGGGCAATCACCGCTGGGCGGCGGGAGAGGCTGGGGTGCAGAAGCCTGTGTGCGCAGGGGTGGCCAAGCGATGATGGCATGTGCAACTGTATGGACTCTGCCATTCATGTCTCTGGACACTGTTTCAGATAAGGGACCTGGGGGACTGCAGTGTATACCGGCACGTGGTTGGAAACACACGGGTGGCAGCAGGTGAGCAGTGAGGCCTAGGTCCGCATTGTCGGCACTCTCTCACCCTCTCTTTCTCTCTCCCGCTCTCTCTCTCTCTCTCTCTCTCTTTCTCTCTCCCTCTCTCCCACTCTCCCTCTCTCTCTCTCTTTCTCTCTCCTTCTCTCCATCTCTCCCTCTCTCTCTCTCTCTCTCTCTTTCTCTCTCCCTCTCTCCCTCTCTCCCTCTCTCTCTCTCTCTCTTTCGCTCTCTCTCTCTGTACTTTGATGGGCGCATGGCACACCTTCTTATCCAGATTTCTGTTTTGCAGGCTGTGACTTACAGAATGTCCTGAGAAGACCCGCCATGTCTCTTCAGAATTGTTGTTTTTGGTTTATTCTGTAATAAACGTATTATTTGGATATTATGATATGAATGTATGATTTCCCTTTTTCAGACCACACATGTATGTTAGATGTTGTGATTGTGCGACTTCAGGTGATTTGTTTGGTTTATGATTTCGTGGAGTTGATGTGCAATATCTTTGTCCAAAGGAGGGGGGGAGTGCCCGGGGTGGGGCCCTGGGGGGTGTGATGGTGGTGGGGGCCTGGGGGTGGTGGCGGTGGGTGTTGTTGGCCTATTGGGGCTCCGGGCTGCATGATCGGTTGCTCCAGGGCATCTGTTGTTCTTCATGTGTGGCTATGGGCTGTGCTTCCTTGTCTGGTGCTGGTTGTCGTCCGACTTTAAACCAGGTAAGAGCTGGTGTTAATTTCCTGCTGCTAACGTGCCTTATCGCATGTTTTGTGATCTTATCGCCGATCTGGCTGGTCGTTGACAATGTTGTGGAGTGGTGTTGTCGCGGATTTTTGCACGGGAACGCCTACTCTGCATATCATAAGCGTTAGTTGCCGGGGTCATCTGTGGCGATGTTTTTTGCGACTGCTTTCGCAGGTAAACTGGTGTTATGGGCTGTTAGTGCCAGCTTGTGAATGGGGTGATGAATTTATCGCGACTTTGGCTGCGATAAAGTGCCGATAACTCGGCGATAGATCCTTGAGAATATGCCCCTAAGATGTTACATGGACTAGATCCATGTAAAATTAGAAAATATACTAAGTTGCAAGGTCATTCTCTTGCTTGTCTTTCAAGAAAAGTGTGCCAGAGTACTTTTCTTCATTTAAGAATGTTAGCTGTTCACCACTCTGAAATGCGGACGTTAATAAGGAGACTCTACTATGTAAAAACTCCTGCATTATGTTTAAGTGAAATTAACACAGCTCTTTTGCACAGTTCTGTATCAGATATAGAGAAAGTTTGTAATGATGTACATTTTCGGGTTTTTTTTGTATCAGAAGACGAGTGTGGAGAAACTGAGAATTTGATAAGTGTAGGTGTTAAAGAACATGAGAAAGAGATTAATATTGATGGGTTTGCAGGAGAAAAGTTTAACACAGTTTTATCTGAAAAACCAAACTCTGTTTGTATTTGTTGTCGACGTACTCACTATAGAAGTCAAACTGGAAATGTTGATTTATATCTAAAAATTGAAAAAGAAAATAATGATAAGTGGCAGCAATTTCGTTTTTTTCGGTTGGTAGAAGGTCAGTTTGAATTGGGTAGTGATCAAGTTATTTGCAAACACCGTTACAACAAATTAGATGAAAACAAAATGCCAGCTAGAGCATTACATAACAACTTAGGGGCCGATTCTGATGCGGGTTGGAAAAGCTTCCCGACCGAATCGGTTGGGAAATGGTGTCCGACCCACTCGGATCGGGAAAGTCCGACCGGCGGCGTAGGATGCATCCGGATGCTTCCAGATACGATTTGGTTGAACTCCCATTGACTTCAATGGGAACATTTGTTCCTAACCGCATCAGAATTGGGCCCTCGGTCGGGAAGACACGTTCCCGATCCGATTTGGAAGGAGCAAATGCCGTTAGGAGGCCTTCCTAACCGCATCAGAATCAGGCCCTCGGTCGGGAAGCTTTTCCTACCCGCATCAGAATCGGGCCCTTAGAGTTGGTACCGATTCCTCAGGAACTGGCAGATTTAAATACATATTAGTCTATTCTTATTCAATCTGTACACCCATTTCAGGCCATAGTTCGTATGGAGCCTAAAACTGGTAAGCTGCCAACAACAGATTTACAATAAGGTCTCAAAGGAAGAGTTGTGTACTTACCTTAAGACTTACAAAAAAACATTGAAACTGTTGGTGTACACAAAGAGAAAATGAGCCAGCATTTATTCTAGTAAATGGTATACCTACAAAGATTCGAAAAATCTTGCAAGAGTTTGTAGATGTTAATAAACTTCAAAAGGCTACATTATATCTGCTACAGAATAATATTTATTATAAGAATGTAAATGTTGATGAAGAGGTAATATGCTTACAAGATAAAACAGTAATTTCAAGTGGCCAAATTGAAAAAGTGGACAAGTGCAGGACTGAAGAGATTTATGAACATTATACAATACATCCTCTGCATTTTAAAGAAATAATAGGAAACAGCTTTGAATTATTTCAAATGAAAGAAGCAAAAGAAACTCCCATGAGCGTATGGGAATAAAAGCTTGTTTTTTCCACACCTATTCCCCACTGGAGAAGGTGGACAATTTGATGACCAAGCTGTACGGATTCCAGCTTCAGAATACCGATCAACAAGAATATATTGGGAAGATCCAAGATTTCGGCAGTGCATTCCAGATATATTTTATCTTCTGTTTGAAAGCGATTTGTCTGCACTTTTGTATGCAGTAAACCACATATGAAAAACAGGAGTTCATCTTCAACATGTCTCTGCAAAAGAGTTCATGGACAAATTTGAACAAAGAGATGAAAATTTAGAATTGCAGTTAATTAATTTGATGACGTGCCAACATGGTACCAATGAATATTGGTATCATCATCATTTTGAACATAAATGCATGTTAAGAAACTTAGGTACACCTACATGGTTTGTAACACTTAGCTGTGCTGAAAATGCATGGGAAGATTTACTTGAATTTTTAAGAGAAGCAAATTTAAATGTTAAAAACATTGAATTGAAGACAGCTGGAGAACTCTGTTCCTTGGATCCTGTAAATATGTGCAGGTATTTGAACCATAGGTTTCAAGCTATGATGTCATTTATCTGCAATAAAAATATTCCACCTCTTGGAGAGGTAACAGATTTCTTTTGGCGAAAAGAGTACCAAGTCAGAGATGCTCCTCATATACACATGATATTATGGATAAAGAATGCACCGAAATTTGGCGCAGATAATGATGAAACTGTTTTGTCTTTCATCGAACAGTATGTTACATGTGCCATTCCAAGAGATGGAGGAGAAAAGAGCCTCAGACAAGTTTTACGGTTTCAAAGTCATCAATGTGGGAAATACTGCAGACGAAAATACAAATGTAAAGGGAAATTTTATACAAAATGTCTTTTCGGATTCCCACGTCCTATAATTTCGAAGAGAAGAGTAAATAGTTTTTTGTCAGCAGTAAGACATACAATAACTCGGAAACCTCCAAAAAGAAATACAACTTAAAAAGAACAGAAGCTTCAAAGTACATTAATGACTAAAATCCAGTTATTTTGAAAATGTGGAATACAAACATGGATATTCAGTATGTTGCAGATAATTTAATTGCTGTTGCTCGCTATGTTACATCATATATTACCAAACCTGAAAAGACAGGGATGAAAGAAATGAGGGAAGAAATTTCAGAAGAGAAGAGTCTTAGCAAGAAATTGTACAGCTTCAGCTTGAAAATGCTTTCCCACAGAGAGATTGGATCCTATGAATTATCGGGTCGTTTGAGCTCAGCCAGTTTATATTCAAAGTCAAGACTAATCATTTGGGTAAGTCTAGGTCTTGCCTTCACACGAAATAGAGTATTGAAATCTTTACAAGAAATCAAATACTTAGCACAAAATGAACCAGAAAGTACTGATATTGGTAAAACTAATATGTTGGATACATACTATCCCAAAAAGAGTCCATATCTTGAAAACCTATGTCTGTATGAAATAATTCAACATTATAGGTTTAAAAAGAATGTTACAGAAAATATAAAAGAAGAAAAATATGCAGTAATTGGATAAGATGGGTGCTTGGTCAATCATGCCAAAGGAAATCTTATTAATCATAGAAAACTTAGTTGCGAAAGTCCAGATAAGAGAGAATTTTTCTATTTAGTACTTCTGCAGCTATTCAAGCCTTGGCGTACTGAAACAGAATTACTTGGAGATTTTGACTGTTATGAAGATTCTTTTAATGCAACTAAAGACAGCATTCAGTGCACAATTTTCCCAACTTATCTGCAAATGTTAAATGATGAGATTCAACAAGAAACGACTATTGCAGCTGAAATAGCTAGAGAAGGTTCACAAAGCAGTCAAAGTTCTGGTCCACTGAGTCAAGATCCACTGGGACAACCAATTATTGAAAATGAAGCAGCAATAGCCATGAATGAGGTGGAAACTGCAATGCAACAAGCACAACAGGATATTATTCAGCTGGAAAAGTTAGAAGAACAACTAAATATTGAACAGAAAGAAATACATCTACAAGTCAAATAGCAGGTAGAACATGGTTTGCTGCACGAAAAAAAGAATGCCAATGTTCATCATTTAAACCTATTCTATTGTACATCAGTGGTCAAGCTGGAGCAGGAAAAATATTCTTAATTTGACCAGTTATCTACATAAAACTACAGAATCACATGTATCTTCTGTTGTAACAGCTCCAACTGGATTAGCAGCACACAACATTAAAGGTATTACTTTACATCGATTAGTTATGCTACCTGTTGAACATGATAATAAATCGGAATATCAGAAGCTATCTGGAGAAGCTTGTTATGAAGTCTCAAGAGTACTAAAGAAAATGAAACTTTTGATCATTGATGAAGTGAGCATGGTCTCAAACTTAATGGTTTTCTTTGTACACTTGAGAATGCAACAGATTTTTTAAACAGATTATGATGTTCTGTTTGGAGGAAAACATTTAATTGTATTTGGAGACCTACTACAACTTACTCCCGTTAAAGGACAACCTGTTTTTAAAACACTTCTGCATGATGGCACAAGGAGATGTTTGGAAAGTATTGGAAATGTAAATATTTGGTTAAACTTTGAATATAAAGAACTTGTTAAAAATATGCGACAAGCAAATGATGAAGATTATGGAAATATTCTTAAATCAATCAATCAGGGGTTTGTTAAAGCGCGACTACTCACCCGTAAGGGTCTCGAGGCGCTAGGGGGGGGGTGCAGGTTCCATCCATCAAGGAGAGGGTCTGTCGAAGAGCCAGGTTTTGAGGTTTCTTGCAAAGATGGGGAGCGATGTTGTCTGTCTGAGGTGGAGCGGAAGGGCGTTCCATGCTTTGGCCGCGAGGAAGGAGAAGGAGCGGCCTCCCGATCTGGTCTTTCTGGTGCGGGGGACCACGGCGTAGGAGAGCTGGGCTGATCGTAGGGTCCTTTGGGGTGCGTGGAATTTGAGTCGGCTGTTCAGGTATGCTGGTCCGGTGCCGTGGAGGGCCTTGTGTGCGTGGGTGAGCATCTTGAAGGTGATTCTCGCCTCGACAGGGAGCCAGTGGAGTGTGCGCAGGTGCTGGGAGATGTGGCAGTGTTTTGGCAGGTTGAGGACCAGTCTTGCGGCGGCGTTCTGGATGTTCTGTAGCTTGCGGGTGAGGTTTTTGTTTATTCCGGCGTAGAGTGCGTTGCCGTAGTCGAGTCTGCTGGTGACCAGGGCGTGAGTGACGGTCTTTCGGTGTTCGAGGGGATCCATTTGAAGGTCTTACGATGGAGGCGGAGGGTGTGGAAGCAGGAAGACGAGACAGAGTTGATCTGGCGGTCCATTTTGAGCTCTGAGTCCAGGATGATTCCCAGGTTGCGTGCGTGGTCCGTGGGGGTTGGCGGGTTTCCGAGGGCGGGGGTCCACCAGGTGTTGCTCCAGGCATCGGGGTTTGGGCCCATGATGAGTACTTCTGTTTTGTTGGTGTTTAGTTGTAGGCAGCTGTTTTTCATCCATTTGGCGACGGCTTCCATGCCTTCTCGAAAGTTGCGTCTGGCGGTGTTGGGCTCATTGGATAGGGAGAGGATGAGCTGGGTGTCGTCTGCGTATGACACGATGTTGAGTCCGTAGGTTCTGACGATGGGGGCGAGTGGAGCCATGTAGACGTTGAAGAGCGTCGGGCTGAGGGAGGAGCCCTGGGGGACTCCGCAGGTGGTAGGTGTGGGGTCCGAGAGGAAAGGGGAGTCTGACCCACTGCGTCCTGCCGGAGAGGAAGGAGCGGATCCAGTCGAGGGCCTTGTCCTGGATTCCTGCGTCGTAGAGTCTGCGTATTAGGGTGCGGTGGGAGACTGTGTCGAACGCCGCTGATAGGTCAAGGAGGATGAGGGCTACTGTTTCTCCTTTGTCCAGTAGGGTGCGGATGTTGTCTGTTGCGGCGAGGAGGGCGGTTTCCGTACCGTGGTTTTTTCTGAAGCCGGATTGGGAGGAGTTGAGGATGTTGTGTTCTTCAATGAATGTGGCGAGTTGGATGTTGATGGCTTTCTCGATGACTTTCGCCTGGAACGGGAGCAGGGAGATGGGTCTGCAGTTTTTGAGGTCGGTGGGGTCCGCTGAGGGTTTCTTTAGGAGGGGGTTGACCTCGGCGTGTTTCCAGTCGTCGGGGAACGAGGCGGTCGCCAGGGAGCGGTTGATGGTTAAAGACATAGGAATTAGTGTCTTGACAAAATAGGGTAAACAACTTTTAGAAAGTCAGCTACTAAGGAACTTGTTTAGAACTGGAAAAACAGCAGCTGAAGTAATGTACAATATGGTTGCAGAAAGCAAGTCTATCATTTGTCTAATGACTACACTGCAAGAGTGTTCAACATTTAATCAACAACTTCTTAAACTGGAAAAACAGCAAATTGTGGAAATTTAAGCTATTGAGAAAATCGAACACCTGGGAGTGACAATTCTTACTGAGAAACTACAGGATAAATTGCATTCTTTAGAAAAGTCTGTATCTAAAACTGCAGGATTAGGAAAGACTTTACATGTGTGCATAAACTGTTGAGTAATTTTGCGGCGTAATTTGAATGTAGAAGAAGGATTAATAAAGGGAGCAATCGGAAAAGTTGTTGATTGTGTAAATTTTCAATAGAGATAGAATAGAATTTTTGCTTATAAAATGTGATCAGATTAATGAGGTAAGACAGATTGGGCTTGTGTTGTACGTTTTTTGCTTGTAAAAGACTTGTATTTTGGCAGACAACAGTTTCCTCTGTCTCTAACATATGCAGTAACTATTCCTAAATCTCAAGGTTTAAGTATAGACAGAGCTTTTGTAAATATTGTAGGTACTGTGTTCAAAGAGGGAATGGCATACGTCGCATTGTCTTGAGTAAGAACATTGTCTGGTTTGTATTTGATAGATTTTGATGAGAAAAAGGTTAGTGCTGATGTAAATTGTGTAAGAGAGTACAATCGTTTAAGAAGACTTTATGCTCCTTATTTAGGTGAATATCTCATATATGAGAAACGTGTAGTGTGTCCAAAACGGAAATATGTCAAAAATGCAACTGAGGTTAAAAAAGAAAAAAACAACTGAAGAGAAAGTTGAAAGTGTAAAGAAAAAGAAAATGAAAAGTGTTGATGACATTGTAGGATATCAGTTGGAACACAGTTCAGGTATCAACTGCTATGCTAATGTGATTCTGAATGTTGTGTTTCATCTACCAGATTTTCATCATGAAATCATGGGAAATTGTGAAAAAAGATTCTGTTCTGCACTAAATCAAGTATTTCAATAGCTGATAGGTGACAGAAGTAAAATGCATACTGCTTCTGGCATTCAGCATCTTTTGGATATATGTACTGGTTCACTGATATTTACCCTCAACATACAACAAGATGCACAAGAATGTTTAATGCTCATGCTTGGAGTATTAGAACATGAAGGAATACACATTGAAAACTTATTTGGACTAAGTTACAGATGGGGGCATACCTGTGAAGAGTGTTCATTTACTTCTACCACTCAAATACAAGCAGAACGATTCCTATACTTAACAGTACCAGACTGCAACTCAGTACCTTTTAACAAATTGATAAAAACAGCAAATCAGGATATGACTTGTTCACATTGTAGATCACAGATGTTGTCTACATTACATAGAGAAAGATTTGAAAAATACCTCATTTTAATGTTACAACGTTGTAGAGCAAATAGAAAAAAATAAGATACAAAAATTACAGATTTTAAAGGAAGTCAAGTATCTATTTCAGGAAGAACTTTTACAACAGTGGCTATTATTTTTCATGATGGACCCCACTACAACATTTGGACACTATACTGTTCATTTAAAGTGTAACAAGGGATGGACGCTTTGCAGTGATGCACACCTGGAATTCAAACTTAGATTGCCTTTTCAACTACCAAATTCTTATATGTTATTTCTGCAGCCAAAGTTTTGAGTACATAATTCGGCCTATTGAGGAAGATGTCAACGGAAAATAGAGAGCACTGCAAAGTATGAGTGTTTACATTTAGTGTTCTAATTATTATTTGCCCAAATTGATATTACCTTTGGAGAATTGTGTTTAAAAGCAAATAGTTTATATATTTGTTGTCTATATTTTACCAGATATAAATAAGGTTATACATTTTGTGAAATATATTTCAGAAAAATTGAACAGTTAATGTAGATGAAGGAACTGATTAACAAACTGTAGATAGGAAAATGTATAGCTACACATATTGATAATGATGTTCTATGCTGATTTTTTTTTTTCTACAATCAATTTGATTGTTTTTTCCCCTTGCTGGTCAATGATGATACTACATTGAAATCACTGTATATGGTGAACTTAAGTGGCATCTGAGAACAGCAAAAAAGGGAAAGTGAAAATGTTAAGTAATTCTAAATGTATGTTGTTCTCAAAAATATAATATTGTAATTTTTCTAATATATTATCATTAAATAACAGTTTTTCTTTTTGTTCTTTATAGTAGCTACTGTTGAGGTTTGAAAACTGTTTTAATGCTGTTTAGGATAATACTACACTAAAATACTTTTACAGAATGATGTATCTAAATTACTTGAAAGGTAAGAATATATAATATAATATCCATAATAACTTGGAAAAATGTTTCAAATTTAATTATGTGTTATTAGTTTCTAAGATAAAAATTGTTCATCCTTTACCGTATTTGAAAACTATAATCATATTTCTGAACAGCAGTTTCACACTTACTTTTTACAAAAGTGCATAAACCAATAAAAGTGCTTTTATTGCAAGTTATTTACTCTTCATTATACAGGGCAAGTGTGTATTGACATCTCTATCCAAGGACTTATCAGGTACACACTTAGATAACAGATGTCTGCTTTTGTGATTTAATACTCTAGTACAACTGATAAGATGTGTGTACCTGTATGATAAACTACATCATGTTGAAGTTAGAGTCAACAGATGTACAACATGTGTCAGAATACATGTAGAAACCTACACATACTAGAATACATCTGTTTCACACCACATGTTTTTGAAATTTCTGTACAAGAAGATGTATGTTACTTTCTCCTCCTTATACAGGACAGGTGGGTATTGAAAATGTTTTTTATTTTATTTGAAAATTTGACACTTTTGAAATATGATGTATCTTCTCATTTGAAGTAGTATTTTAAGATATATTATAGAGCTAATAAGACAACATTTTAATGGAAAGAATCTACTGTGTACGGCTCAACCCAAGCACTCACCCAATCATTCAAACACTATCCTTACACTAATTCATTCATTCAGGCACTATGCATACATCCATCCAATGATCCAGATACTACTAATGCACTCATTCAATCACCCAGACACTACTCTTGCACTGTTCTAATCACCCAGGCAGTACCAATACACTCAACCATTCACCCAGGCACTACCCATGCACTGCTCTATTCACCCAGGCACCAGCTATGCAGTCATGGAATTATCCAAGAACTACCCATGCACTCATGGAACCTAATACACACTATGCATGCACTCATCCAATTACCCAGGGACTCCTCATACACTCATTCATTCAACTAGCTACTATCCATGCACTCATGCAATCACCCAGGCAATTCCCCTGTACTCAACTATTCACTAAGGCACTACCCATGCACTCATACATTTACTCATGCACTGTGCATGGCCTTATACAGTTATCAAGACAGTAGCCATGCACTCATCCAATCACCTTGGCACTACCCATGTACTCACTGGATGAGCCACACACTACTGAGAATTTTGTTACGGAAGTGGAAGTGACTGAGTTACGACGAGGGTGGAGCGGACTACAGGGAGAGGGGAGGAGAGCAGCTGCGAGAGAGCAAGTGCCACGAGAGAGAGCCATGGGTAGGACCGGACCTGGCCATGGAGAGGTGAAAAAAGCCCCGCGGCCCCAAGAGGATCTCAGGCGCAAGCGGCAAAAAGGGCAAGGCTAGTGCCGTGGTACCTCTCAGTCGTGCGGAGGCGGCCGGAATTAGGCCGGTGAGGCTTGCACAAACTGTGAGGACTGCTCCCACTCTCCCCCCTGAGGAATGTGATCTGCCCCATCAAAGCCTGCACCCAAGTAAGGGAAGAACCTTGTGTTACTTGTGTTACTCCCGATTGAAAAAAACGGGGCATTACATAATAGCTTGAGTGACAGGATTGGAGTGCGCGGAAAGCGGTGCAGTGCAGTGTGGGCTGACGGGAGCTGACCGGTTGAGGGAGAGAAGTGCTTGACCGGTGTCAGAGCGGTGCGGAGTACTTTACCACTGCATTCATTACTCTGTTCCACTGCTCCCTGTCCTGTACTGCCCTACAACTAATAAGAAGGGGGACCCCTGACTCGATGGGGGCAGGTACGCAGGGGAAATAAGGAACACCAAATATGCAAGAAATAACCTGCCCCGTATGTTCAACACATGGCCCTATACAAGGATACTACAGTTCATCCTCTATCTCTGGAGCAGATCAAGGAAAAAATGAACAATTATATCGAATTATATAAAATAAGTAAAAATTGTATTAAATCCATAATCATTTCAACAATTAATAAATACACATCACAATAGTAACAATAATTGATAATCAGTAAGACACAGTTCAAAAAAGGCAAATATATACACCGTCCCACACACCTACTTAATACAAAGCATTCATATCATCATACATTCCCAGACTTCATCAAATAGACTCACACATCATACACATCATTTTAACAAAAATACTACAAGTTAAAAATTGTGCATAAAGGCCACAAGATGGTAGGATGACAAAGAGAAATACAAGTCATCAGGGGGTAGGGATGGGAGTAATCCAGCTGCCCCCACACGAATAACGCCAACGCGCGTTTCGGTGAGTTGCCCCAGCCAGGGCTACACCTTCATCAGGGCGAAAATGGACAATGAGTGGTGGGACAGAACACCTGCAAATATAAACAGGAAAAACATATATAGTTTTTTTCCATAGAACATATTCTTATATATACATATGTTACCCAAGCAATATTTTTAGAACAAATCAATACCACATCCTTGATGAGCTCCAGGGAGACTACAATAAAGCTAACTAGTGAATATTACAACTGGAATAGAAGGCAAACATAAAACATAGACATGCATCAGCAGATACTTATTATATTGCAATCCATAAGGAAAATCCTCAAATACATAGACCCTCTCATCATCGAAAGATCCAACTACTACACAAAGAACAGACATAAATAATGAACAAAATGTGAGTACCAACAATTTAAAGAGACAACCACCAATAGAGACAGCAACCCAAAGATAAATTAAAAATCGCGACCAACCACCAAGTGATAGGGGAGGGATTTGAGTATGCTCTTTGAATGCCTACCCGTAGTTCTGCCCTCCAGATGTATTCCGTATAATTTCCTAAGGCCGAGGGCGTAGGAAAAAGGGCCAGCAACAAAGGCTTCTCCGAAACGTTCTACAGAGGAAATATAGCATACAAAATAAAATACCCTAAAAGGAATGCCTACAGGGAACAAGCCTGTAGATAATGATCTAGGGCATTGGTCTAAGGAAACAACTCAAGAGACCTACCAAAATTAAGGTCACAATGGGATTCTTCTTCCGTAGGGTTTAGGAGGATCCTTATATGTAGGCCACACACAAAGTGATCTCATTCATCAAGATAGACCCAACCCCTTGCCGCGATTTCACATTGTTCAGATTAATTCTTTAGTCTGTTTAAACGTAATATCATCTGACGCGGGTCTGGAAAGCATAAAAAAGGGGGATACGATTATCAGATAATCAGTCAAATCCCAGAAATGGAGAAATAAAGAATAAACAGCCCCGAAACAGTTACATAAAAAAGATCTGCGGGCATTAAACTAAACTAAAAATAGTTACCCCCAGTCTTAACTCTACAAGGTAAAAAGATCTAAACTATAAACGGGAAATACAGTAAGAATAAGTATGCCCGTACGCAGTGGAGCAGATGGGTATAGCTCTCACTCAATATCTTTCTATCACCATGAAGACCCGACAGACAAATAAACAAACCAACCAACGCCCCACCAAGAGATAACCCACTTACCGATAACTCCGTTTTTATGGCGAAAGAGAAGGGGGGGGAAACACGAGGAAACGGGGGGACCCAACGGCACACCTCCTCGTTCTCACAGCGTGTCCGTGAATGCGTGTGGTCCTCGGAGAGAAAAAACAGCCAGCTATATACCGTGCTCATATCAGAATAAAGGTAGACAGGTGGGTGGAAACAAAATTGAAAAATGAAAGCGGACTACCGCAGGTCTACAGGAAATGACCAGTAACACGGCGGCCATCTTAGAGATGCTGCCGACACAACACAGAGACTAAAACCATTAGACAGGCTGCACATCTACACGTCTCGAGGAACAATGTAAACCTAGTAGACGCCTCATACACAATTAAACAACCAAAAAATATAATAGACAAAGTGTGATGAGAGACCAACAATTAAAAAGACCGAAAAACAAAATAGAAAATAAATCAGAAAACAGTTTCAGCAACCAAAGAATCAAAGAACCACCCACCTCCTCCTGGGAGTAGACCCGAAGGGTCACTTAGATAATAGCATTCTCCCATGGGCAATGATCATTCAATCCCTTTTTCACAACATTGAGGAGATAGATCCAAAAGACCTCTCTTTTCTTACGTATAGCCACAGGATCTTGTCCAGGGTATGTCTGGATCCTTTCCAATATCGACCACTTCAGATCACTTTCTAAGTGATTTTTGTCAAGCCAATGGGTAACAAGAGGGGCTGAGGTCTTCTTAATCCGTATGTTGGATTTATGTTCTCCTATTCTAGTTCGACACTCACGACCAGTTTCCCCAACATACCATAAGCCACACGGGCAAAAGATAATATAGACAATATTGGAGGAACGACAATTAGTCATTCTGGTGAGGGAAATAGTTAGCTCAAGAGTCTGTATAGTGTCGCCAACTAAAGCATTGGGGCAAGCCTGGCATTTGCCACATCGATAGTTGCCCTTAATAGGGCCAGAAACAACTATCGCTTTCTGTACCAACGCAGGGGGATCCTGTAGTTTCCCCTTCACAAGATAGTTCCTCAAATTTTTATTTCTCTTAAAGGCAAAAATAGGTTTGGGGAGATGTTCTTCATCATTACCCAAGTTCAGGAGGTGCCAACATGAGTTAATGGCCTGTCTTAATTAGTGGTTCAAATTAGAGTGTCTAGTTATACAGACCAGTTCTTTAAGGGGTTCCTTCTCCCTAGGCAAAAATGTAGTCTCACGATTAAAATATCTGGCACGCTTGAATGAATCCTTAATTAGTTTGTTAGGATAACCACGATGTAGGAGTTTATCTTTCAGTATGTCAGATTGAGTGAGGAAATCTTTCATATCAGAACAGTTCCTTCGAATCCGAAGGAACTGACTGAAAGGGATACTATCCCTTTGGCAGCGGGGGTGGAAGCTGCCATACTGTTACAAGGTATTCCTTGCTGTGGGTTTGGTAAAAAGAGACACATGTATCCTATTCTGTCTGTGTTCCACCCAGATGTCAAGAAACTCCACTTTACAGTTGCTGGAGTGGGCAGTAAATTTCAAATTGCAATCAGCCGCATTGATCCATAATATGAACTCATTCAATGAGTCCTGGTCCCCCTTCCATATAAAGAAGATGTCATCAATGAAACGAGACCAAGCTTGAACATTTTCATGGAAGGGGGCCATCTCGTTGTATATGTGAACCCGTTCAAAGTTTCCCATATACAAACAGGCAATACCCGGGGCACACGTGGCCCCCATACTGACTCCCTGGGTTTGCTGGAAATAACAGTTATTAAATACAAAGTTTTTTTCATAGAGGGCTACCTCAAGACATTGGATGATAAAGGGGGCATTGGTGAACAAAGGTTCAGATGACAAAATGTCCTCCATAACACTTAATGCTCCCCTTTGGGGTATATTGGTGTATAGAGACTCAAGGTCCAAGGTGACCAAGAGTTCTCTATCATCCAGATATGGTATCCCCTCAATTTTGGCAATCAAGTGGCCAGTATCCTTTACAAAAGATTCTAAGTTGTTGACCAATGGTTTCAAAAAACGGTCAATATATTTACAGAGGGGCTCCGTCGCAGATCCAATGGTAGACACTATGGGTCTTAGAGGAGGGTCATGCACATCTTTATGTGTCTTTGGGATCCCATAAATAATGGGCATCCGGGTAAAGCTAGGAGTCAAAAATTCCGCCTCCTTAGAACAAATATATCCCATATCAACCGCCCGTTCAACCATGTTAAGGATACGGCGTTTTAGAGCAGGTTCAGGATTCCTCATAATTCTCTTATAAAATTCAGTTGACGATAAAAGGAGATTCATTTTCTCCACATAGGCAGGGGTATCAAAAATGACGATACCCCCACCTTTGTCACAAGGCTTGATGGTTAGATGTTTATTCTCCTTCAAAGAAGCCAAGGTGGTAGCTTCATCACTAGAAAGTTTATAAAGGGGTTTAGGCACATATTTGATGCTCTTTTCAATTTTCAAGTAACCGCTTTTTCAAAAATGCCCACCTCGGGTCCAATAGTATCCAACGTGGGAGTAAAATCAGACGGCGGCTTTAGGCCTGAGATATTATCAGGTGTATCAGGCAAAGACCTGGTGCCCCAAAAAATTTTTCATCTGATTTTACGGAAAAACAAGTGCAGATCCTTCAAGAACTCAAATTTACTAAAGTTAGTAGAGGGGACAAAAGATAAGCCCCTCGATAACAAACAAACCGTTCCAGGATCCATTTCCGTCTTAGAGAGATTAAATACAGGGATGTTCTTTACGTTCTCCAATATTGATGATGTCTTGTTTGGACATACATTTGGGGTTGACCCTGACCCTGATGGTAATTCCTCTGTTGGGGGGCCCGGGTCCTTGGGCGGAAATTCCCTCTGCGGTTGCCTAAAAAACGATTCGGTACAGCTGATCTTTCAAATGGTTCTGGTCGGGCCTGAAAGTTGGAATTATAATTGGGATCGTAGTTAGAATCGTAATTGCTGGCCCCCTCACCATCCGAATCAGTGGTATCAGAAAAGGTGGTAATCCGTCGATTCCCCCATCTAGGAGCACCACCACGGGCATTGGAGTCATCCGAACTAGTGTAAAAGTTCGTAGTCAGATAAGGATAAGCCCGTTCCTGACTAAATAAACGGATATCCTTTTTAAATTTGTCAGTCTTTCGTTTCAACAAATAGTCCGAAAAGGAATCAAGTTCTAAGGCTATTTCTTCCAATTTCTTTTTGCCCATTTCGACCGAATTATCCTGCTTAAGTTTTTCCTCAAGAGCCTCGATTTCTTTATTCAAGATGGCCAGGACCTCCCTGGCTGTTTCGATAATGAGCATCATCCAGTCTCTGGAGCAACGGTTGGATATCAACGCCCATCTCTCCAGAAACTGGCGGATCTCAACAAATAACCCGGGAATATTACGGACCCTCAGTCCTATGGGTATGGTACCAGCCTTTAAATAATGTAACATAAACTGAGCATGTAGTTCAGTGCGCTTGGATTTTTTCTTTAGACTGAGGAGTTTAATCCACTCACCCTCCAGTCCCTTAGAAAGGGTAAATTGTTTGTCACTACCTCCAGCAAGACCAATCATTTTGGCAAAATCTTCATCAGAGAATCCATAAGTTTTAATAACCTCCATAACTAAAACAACCAAGGTAATATAAAAAATAATAAGGACTAACAAATATATCAAACTTAGAGACAATGTGTGTATAGAGTAGACAAATTGTCAGAGACGACAACAATCAAAAAGGTATTTTTTACAAAACAACAATGACGAGCCAATCACCCGGATACCCAAGTGCAGATAGACCTACCAACAACAATCATAAGAAAAGCACAGCTATTCCAGTACTAACACACAAAACCCCCACAGCACAAGGCTGTGAAGCAAAAACTAATAAGAAGGGGGACCCCTGACTCGATGGGGGCAGGTACGCAGGGGAAATAAGGAACACCAAATATGCAAGAAATAACCTGCCCCGTATGTTCAACACATGGCCCTATACAAGGATCCTACAGTTCATCCTCTATCTCTGGAGCAGATCAAGGAAAAAATGAACAATTATATCGAATTATACAAAATAAGTAGAAATTTTATTAAATCCATAATCATTTCAACAATTAATAAATACACATCACAATAGTAACAATAATTGATAATCAGTAAGACACAGTTCAAAAAAGGCAAATATATACACCGTCCCACACACCTACTTAAAACAAAGCATTCATATCATCATACATTCCCAGACTTCATCAAATAGACTCACACATCATACACATCATTTTAACAAAAATACTACAAGTTAAAAATTGTGCATAAAGGCCACAAGATGGTAGGATGACAAAGAGAAATACAAGTCATCAGGGGGTAGGGATGGGAGTAATCCAGCTGCCCCCACACGAATAACGCCAACGCGCGTTTCGGTGAGTTGCCCCAGCCTGGGCTACACCTTCATCAGGGCGAAAATGGACAATGAGTGGTGGGACAGAACACCTGCAAATATAAACAGGAAAAACATATATAGTTTTTTTCCATAGAACATATTCTTATATATACATATGTTACCCAAGCAATATTTTTAGAACAAATCAATACCACATCCTTGATGAGCTCTAGGGAGACTACAATAAAGCTAACTAGTGAATATTACAACTGGAATAGAAGGCAAACATAAAACATAGACATGCATCAGCAGATACTTATTATATTGCAATCCATAAGGAAAATCCTCAAATACATAGACCCTCTCATCATCGAAAGATCCGACTACTACACAAAGAACAGACATAAATAATGAACAAAATGTGAGTACCAACAATTTAAAGAGACAACCACCAATAGAGACAGCAA
Source organism: Calotriton arnoldi (assembly GCA_963921515.1). Lineage (NCBI taxonomy): Eukaryota > Metazoa > Chordata > Amphibia > Caudata > Salamandridae > Calotriton > Calotriton arnoldi. The sequence goes on from CAWUFW010000337.1 coordinate 792,219, forward strand.
CCAAAAGATAAATTAAAAATCGCGACCAACCACCAAGTGATAGGGGAGGGATTTGAGTATGCTCTTTGAATGCCTACCCGTAGTTCTGCCCTCCAGATGTATTCCGTATAATTTCCTAAGGCCGAGGGCGTAGGAAAAAGGGCCAGCAACAAAGGCTTCTCCGAAACGTTCTACAGAGGAAATATAGCATACAAAATAAAATACCCTAAAAGGAATGGCGACAGGGAACAACCCTGTAGATAATGATCTAGGGCATTGGTCTAAGGAAACAACTCAAGAGACCTACCAAAATTAAGGTCACAATGGGATTCTTCTTCCGTAGTGTTTAAGAGGATCCTTATATGTAGGCCACACACAAAGTGATCTCATTCATCAAGATAGACCCAACCCCTTGCCGCGATTTCACATTGTTCAGATTAATTCTTTAGTCTGTTTAAACGTAATATCATCTGACGCGGGTCTGGAAAGCATAAAAAAGGGGGATACGATTATCAGATAATCAGTCAAATCCCAGAAATGGAGAAATAAAGAATAAACAGCCCCGAAACAGTTACATAAAAAGATCCGCGGGCATTAAACTAAACTAAAAATAGTTACCCCCAGTCTTAACTCTACACGGTAAAAAGATCTAAACTATAAACGGGAAATACAGTAAGAATAAGTATGCCCGTACGCAGTGGAGCAGATGGGTATAGCTCTCACTCAATATCTTTCTATCACCATGAAGACCCCGACAGACAAATAAACAAACCAACCAACGCCCCACCAAGAGATAACCCACTTACCGATAACTCCGTTTTTATGGTGAAAGAGAAGGGGGGGGAAACACGAGGAAACGGGGGGACCCAACGGCACACCTCCTCGTTCTCACAGCGTGTCCGTGAACGCGTGTGGTCCTCGGAGAGAAAAAACAGCCAGCTATATACCGTGCTCATATCAGAATAAAGGTAGACAGGTGGGTGGAAACAAAATTGAAAAATGAAAGCGGACTACCGCAGGTCTACAGGAAATGACCAGTAACACGGCGGCCATCTTAGAGATGCTGCCGACACAACACAGAGACTAAAACCATTAGACAGGCTGCACATCTACACGTCTCGAGGAACAATGTAAACCTAGTAGACGCCTCATACACAATTAAACAACCAAAAAATAATAATAGACAAAGTGTGATGAGAGACCAACAATTAAAAAGACCGAAAAACAAAATAGAAAATAAATCAGAAAACAGTTTCAGCAACCAAAGAATCAAAGAACCACCCACCTCCTCCTTGGAGTAGACCCGAGGGGTCACTTAGATAGTAGCATTCTCCCATGGGCAATGATCATTCAATCCCTTTTTCACAGCATTGAGGAGATAGATCCAAAAGACCTCTCTTTTCTTACGTATAGCCACAGGATCTTGTCCAGGGTATGTCTGGATCCTTTCCAATATCGACCACTTCAGATCACTTTCTAAGTGATTTTTGTCAAGCCAATGGGTAACAAGAGGGGCTGAGGTCTTCTTAATCCGTATGTTGGATTTATGTTCTCCTATTCTAGTTCGACACTCACGACCAGTTTCCCCAACATACCATAAGCCACACGGGCAAAAGATAATATAGACAATATTGGAGGTACGACAATTAGTCATTCTGGTGAGGGAAATAGTTCGCTCAAGAGTCTGTATAGTGTCGCCAACTAAAGCATTGGGGCAAGCCTGGCATTTGCCACATCGATAGTTGCCCTTAATAGGGCCAGAATCAACTATCGCTTTCTGTACCAACGCAGGGGGATCCTGTAGTTTCCCTTTCACAAGATAGTTCCTCAAATTTTTATTTCTCTTAAAGGCAAAAATAGGTTTGGGGAGATGTTCTTCATCATTACCCAAGTTCAGGAGGTGCCAACATGAGTTAATGGCCTGTCTTAATTTGTGGTTCAAATTAGAGTGTCTAGTTATACAGACCAGTTCTTTAAGGGGTTCCTTCTCCCTAGGCAAAAACATAGTCTCACGATTAAAATATCTGGCACGCTTGAATGAATCCTTAATTAGTTTGTTAGGATAACCACGATGTAGGAGTTTATCTTTCAGTATGTCAGATTGAGTGAGGAAATCTTTCATATCAGAACAGTTCCTTCGAATCCGAAGGAACTGACTGAAAGGGATACTATCCCTTTGGCAGCGGGAGTGGAAGCTGCCATACTGTAACAAGGTATTCCTTGCCGTGGGTTTGGTAAAAAGAGACACATGTATCCTATTCTGTCTGTGTTCCACCCAGATGTCAAGAAACTCCACTTTACAGTTGCTGGAGTGGGCAGTAAATTTCAAATTGCAATCAGCCGCATTGATCCATAATATGAACTCATTCAATGAGTCCTGGTCCCCCTCCATATAAAGAAGATGTCATCAATGAAATGAGACCAAGCTCGAACATTTTCATGGAAGGGGGCCATCTCGTTGTATATGTGAACCCGTTCAAAGTTTCCCATATACAAACAGGCAATACTCGGGGCACACGCGGCCCCCATACTGACTCCCTGGGTTTGCTGGAAATAACAGTTATTAAATACAAAGTAGTTTTCATAGAGGGCTACCTCAAGACATTTGATGATAAAGGGGGCATTGGTGAACATAGGTTCAGATGACAAAATATCCTCCATAACACTTAATGCTCCCATTTGGGGTATATTGGTGTATACAGACTCAAGGTCCAAGGTGACCTAGAGTTCTCTATCATCCAGATATGGTATCCCCTCAGTTTTGGCAATCAAGTGGCCAGTATCCTTTACAAAAGATTCTAAGTTGTTGACCAATGGTTTCAAAAAACGGTCAATATATTTACAGAGGGGCTCCGTCGCAGATCCAATGGTAGACACTATGGGTCTTAGAGGAGGGTCATGCACATCTTTATGTGTCTTTGGGATCCCATAAATAATGGGCATCCGGGTAAAGCTAGGAGTCAAAAATTCCGCCTCCTTAGAACAAATATATCCCATATCAACCGCCCGTTCAACCATGTTAAGGATACGGCATTTTAGAGCAGGTTCAGGATTCCTCATAATTCTCTTATAAAATTCAGTTGACGATAGAAGGAGATTCATTTTCTCCACATAGGCAGGGGTATCAAAAATGACAATACCCCCACCTTTGTCACAAGGCTTGATGGTTAGATGTTTATTCTCCTTCAAAGAAGCCAAGGTGGTAGCTTCATCACTAGAAAGGTTATCAAGGGGTTTAGGCACATATTTGATGCTCTTTTCAATTTTCAAGATAACCGCTTTTTCAAAAATGCCCACCTCGGGTCCAATAGTATCCAACGTGGGAGTAAAATCAGACGGCGGCTTTAGGCCTGAGATATTATCAGGTGTATCAGGCAAAGACCTGGTGTCCCAAAAAATTTTTAATCTGATTTTACGGAAAAACAAGTGCAGATCCTTCAAGAACTCGAATTTACTAAAGTTAGTAGAGGGGACAAAAGATAAGCCCCTCGATAACAAACAAACCGTTCCAGGATCCATTTCCGTCTTAGAGAGATTAAATACAGGGATGTTCTTTACGTTCTCCAATATTGATGATGTCTTGTTTGGACATACATTTGGGGTTGACCCTGACCCTGATGGTAATTCCTCTGTTGGGGGGCCCGGGTCCTTGGGCGGAAATTCCCTCTGCGGTTGCCAAAAAAACGATTCGGTACAGCTGATCTTTCAAATGGTTCTGGTCGGGCCTGAAAGTTGGAATTATAATTGGGATCGTAGTTAGAATCGTAATTGCTGGCCCCCTCACCATCCGAATCAGTGGTATCAGAAAAGGTGGTAATCCGTCGATTCCCCCATCTAGGAGCACCACCACGGGCATTGGAGTCAACCGAACTAGTGTAAAAGTTCGTAGTCAGATAAGGATAAGCCCGTTCCTGACTAAATAAACGGATATCCTTTTTAAATTTGTCAGTCTTTCGTTTCAACAAATAGTCGGAAAAGGAATCAAGTTCTAAGGCTATTTCTTCCAATTTCTTTTTGCCCATTTCGACCGAATTATCCTGCTTAAGTTTTTCCTCAAGAGCCTCGATTTCTTTATTCAAGATGGCCAGGACCTCCCTGGCTGTTTCGATAATGAGCATCATCCAGTCTCTGTAGCAACGGTTGGATATCAACGCCCATCTCTCCAGAAACTGGCGGATCTCAACAAATAACCCGGGAATATTACGGACCCTCAGTCCTATGGGTATGGTACCAGCCTTTAAATAATGTAACATAAACTGAGCATGTAGTTCAGTGCGCTTGGATTTTTTCTTTAGACTGAGGAGTTTAATCCACTCACCCTCCAGTCCCTTAGAGAGGGTAAATTGTTTGTCACTACCTCCAGCAAGACCAATCATTTGGCAAAATCTTCATCAGAGAATCCATAAGTTTTAATAACCTCCATAACTAAAACAACCAAGGTAATATAAAAAATAATAAGGACTAACAAATATATCAAACTTAGAGACAATGTGTGTATAGAGTAGACAAATTGTCAGAGACGACAACAATCAAAAAGGTATTTTTTACAAAACAACAATGACGAGCCAATCACCCGGATACCCAAGTGCAGATAGTCCTACCAACAACAATCATAAGAAAAGCACAGCTATTCCAGTACTAACACACAGAACCCCCACAGCACAAGGCTGTGAAGCAAAAACTAATAAGAAGGGGGACCCCTGACTCGATGGGGGCAGGTACGCAGGGGAAATAAGGAACACCAAATATGCAAGAAATAACCTGCCCCGTATGTTCAACACATGGCCCCATACAAGGATCCTACAGTTCATCCTCTATCTCTGGAGCAGATCAAGGAAAAAATGAACAATTATATCGAATTATACAAAATAAGTAGAAATTTTATTAAATCCATAATCATTTCAACAATTAATAAATACACATCACAATAGTAACAATAATTGATAATCAGTAAGACACAGTTCAAAAAAGGCAAATATATACACCGTCCCACACACCTACTTAAAACAAAGCATTCATATCATCATACATTCCCAGACTTCATCAAATAGACTCACACATCATACACATCATTTTAACAAAAATACTACAAGTTAAAAATTGTGCATAAAGGCCACAAGATGGTAGGATGACAAAGAGAAATACAAGTCATCAGGGGGTAGGGATGGGAGTAATCCAGCTGCCCCCACACGAATAATGCCAACACGCGTTTCGGTGAGTTGCCCCAGCCAGGGCTACACCTTCATCAGGGCGAAAATGGACAATGAGTGGTGGGACAGAACACCTGCAAATATAAACAGGAAAAACATATATAGTTTTTTCCATAGAACATATTCTTATATATACATATGTTACCCAAGCAATATTTTTAGAACAAATCAATACCACATCCTTGATGAGCTCCAGGGAGACTACAATCAAGCTAACTAGTGAATATTACAACTGGAATAGAAGGCAAACATAAAACATAGACATGCATCAGCAGATACTTATTATATTGCAATCCATAAGGAAAATCCTCAAATACATAGACCCTCTCATAATCGAAAGATCCGACTACTACACAAAGAACAGACATAAATAATGAACAAAATGTGAGTACCAACAATTTAAAGAGACAACCACCAATAGAGACAGCAACCCAAAGATAAATAAAAAATCGCGACCAACCACCAAGTTATAGGGGAGGGATTTGAGTATGCTCTTTGAATGCCTACCCGTAGTTCTGCCCTCCAGATGTATTCCGTATAATTTCCTAAGGCCGAGGGCGTAGGAAAAAGGGCCAGCAACAAAGGCTTCTCCGAAACGTTCTACAGAGGAAATATAGCATACAAAATAAAATACCCTAAAAGGAATGCCGACAGGGAACAACCCTGTAGATAATGATCTAGGGCATTGGTCTAAGGAAACAACTCAAGAGACCTACCAAAATTAAGGTCACAATGGGATTCTTCTTCCGTAGGGTTTAGGAGGATCCTTATATGTAGGCCACACACAAAGTGATCTCATTCATCAAGATAGACCCAACCCCTTGCCGCGATTTCACATTGTTCAGATTAATTCTTTAGTCTGTTTAAACGTAATATCATCTGACGCGGGTCTGGAAAGCATAAAAAAGGGGGATACGATTATCAGATAATCAGTCAAATCCCAGAAATGGAGAAATAAAGAATAAACAGCCCCGAAACAGTTACATAAAAAAGATCCGCGGGCATTAAACTAAACTAAAAATAGTTACCCCCAGTCTTAACTCTACACGGTAAAAAGATCTAAACTATAAACGGGAAATACAGTAAGAATAAGTATGCCCGTACGCAGTGGAGCAGATAGGTATAGCTCTCACTCAATATCTTTCTATCACCATGAAGACCCCGACAGACAAATAAACAAACCAACCAACGCCCCACCAAGAGATAACCCACTTACCGATAACTCAGTTTTTATGGCGAAAGACAAGGGGGGGGGAACACGAGGAAATGGGGGACCCAACGGCACACCTCCTCGTTCTCACAGCGTGTCCGTGAACGCGTGTGGTCCTCGGAGAGAAAAAACAGCCAGCTATATACCGTGCTCATATCAGAATAAAGGTAGACAGGTGGGTGGAAACAAAATTGAAAAATGAAAGCGGACTACCGCAGGTCTACAGGAAATAACCAGTAACACGGCGGCCATCTTAGAGATGCTGCCGACACAACACAGAGACTAAAACCATTAGACAGGCTGCACATCTACACGTCTCGAGGAACAATGTAAACCTAGTAGACGCCTCATACACAATTAAACAACCAAAAAATATAATAGACAAAGTGTGATGAGAGACCAACAATTAAAAAGACCGAAAAACAAAATAGAAAATAAATCAGAAAACAGTTTCAGCAACCAAAGAATAAAAGAACCACCCACCTCCTCCTGGGAGTAGACCCGAGGGTCACTTAGATAATAGCATTCTCCCATGGGCAATGATCATTCAATCCCTTTTTCACAGCATTGAGGAGATAGATCCAAAAGACCTCTCTTTTCTTACGTATAGCCACAGGATCTTGTCCAGGGTATGTCTGGATCCTTTCCAATATCGACCACTTCAGATCACTTTCTAAGTGATTTTTGTCAAGCCAATGGGTAACAAGAGGGGCTGAGGTCTTCTTAATCCGTATGTTGGATTTATGTTCTCCTATTCTAGTTCGACACTCACGACCAGTTTCCCCAACATACCATAAGCCACACGGGCAAAAGATAATATAGACAATATTGGAGGTACGACAATTAGTCATTCTGGTGAGGAAATAGTTCGCTCAAGAGTCTGTATAGTGTCGCCAACTAAACCATTGGGGCAAGCCTGGCATTTGCCACATCGATAGTTGCCCATAATAGGGCCAGAATCAACTATCGCTTTCTGTACCAACGCAGGGGGATCCTGTAGTTTCCCTTTCACAAGATAGTTCCTCAAATTTTTATTTCTCTTAAAGGCAAAAATAGGTTTGGGGAGATGTTCTTCATCATTACCCAAGTTCAGGAGGTGCCAACATGAGTTAATGGCCTGTCTTAATTTGTGGTTCAAATTAGAGTGTCTAGTTATACAGACCAGTTCTTTAAGGGGTTCCTTCTCCCTAGGCAAAAACATAGTCTCACGATTAAAATATCTGGCACGCTTGAATGAATCCTTAATTAGTTTGTTAGGATAACCACGATGTAAGAGTTTATCTTTCAGTATGTCAGATTGAGTGAGGAAATCTTTCATATCAGAACAGTTCCTTCGAATCCGAAGGAACTGACTGAAAGGGATACTATCCCTTTGGCAGCGGGGTGGAAGCTGCCATACTGTAACAAGGTATTCCTTGCCGTGGGTTTGGTAAAAGAGACACATGTATCCTATTCTGTCTGTGTTCCACCCAGATGTCAAGAAACTCCACTTTACAGTTGCTGGAGTGGGCAGTAAATTTCAAATTGCAATCAGCCCCATTGATCCATAATATGAACTCATTCAATGAGTCCTGGTCCCCCTTCCATATAAAGAAGATGTCATCAATGAAACGAGACCAAGCTCGAACATTTTCATGGAAGGGGGCCATCTCGTTGTATATGTGAACACGTTCAAAGTTTCCCATATACAAACAGGCAATACTCGGGGCACACACGGCCCCCATACTGACTCCCTGGGTTTGCTGGAAATAACAGTTATTAAATACAAAGTAGTTTTCATAGAGGGCTACCTCAAGACATTTGATGATAAAGGGGGCATTGGTGAACATAGGTTCAGATGACAAAATGTCCTCCATAACACTTAATGCTCCCCTTTGGGGTATATTGGTGTATAGAGACTCAAGGTCCAAGGTGACCAAGAGTTCTCTATCATCCAGATATGGTATCCCCTCAATTTTGGCAATCAAGTGGCCAGTAGCCTTTACAAAAGATTCTAAGTTGTTGACCAATGGTTTCAAAAAACGGTCAATATATTTACAGAGGGGCTCCATCGCAGATCCAATGGTAGACACTATGGGTCTTAGAGGAGGGTCATGCACATCTTTATGTGTCTTTGGGATCCCATCAATAATGGGCATCCGGGTAAAGCTAGGAGTCAAAAATTCCGCCACCTTAGAACAAATATATCCCATATCAACCGCCCGTTCAACCATGTTAAGGATACAGCGTTTTAGAGCAGGTTCAGGATTCCTCATAATTCTCTTATAAAATTCAGTTGACGATAGAAGGAGATTCATTTTTCTCCACATAGGCAGGGGTATCAAAAATGACAATACCCCCACCTTTGTCACAAGGCTTGATGGTTAGATGTTTATTCTCCTTCAAAGAAGCCAAGGTGGTAGCTTCATCACTAGAAAGGTTATCAAGGGGTTTAGGCACATATTTGATGCTCTTTTCAATTTTCAAGATAACCGCTTTTTCAAAAATGCCCACCTTGGGTCCAATAGTATCCAACGTGGGAGTAAAATCAGATGGCGGCTTTAGGCCTGAGATATTATCAGGTGTATCAGGCAAAGACCTGGTGCCCAAAAAAATGTTTAATCTGATTTTACGGAAAAACAAGTGCAGATCCTTCAAGAACTCGAATTTACTAAGTTAGTAGAGGGGACAAAAGATAAGCACCTCGATAACAAACAAATCGTTCCAGGATCCATTAACGTCTTAGAGAAATTAAATACAGGGATGTTCTTTACGTTCTCCAATATTGATGATGTCTTGTTTGGACATACATTTGGGGTTGACCCTGACCCTGATGGTAATTCCTCTGTTGGGGGGCCCGGGTCCTTGGGCGGAAATTCCCTCTGCGGTTGCCTAAAAAACGATTCGGTACAGCTGATCTTTCAAATGGTTCTGGTCGGGCCTGAAAGTTGGAATTATAATTGGGATCGTAGTTAGAATCGTAATTGCTGGCCCCCTCACCATCCGAATCAGTGGTATCAGAAAAGGTGGTAATCCGTCGATTCCCCCATCTAGAACCACCACCACGGGCATTGGAGTCATCCAAACTAGTGTAAAAGTTCGTAGTCAGATAAGGATAAGCCCGTTCCTGACTAAATAAACGGATATCCTTTTTAAATTTGTCAGTCTTTCGTTTCAACAAATAGTCCGAAAAGGAATCAAGTTCTAAGGCTATTTCTTCCAATTTCTTTTTGCCCATTTCGACCGAATTATCCTGCTTAAGTTTTTCCTCAAGAGCCTCGATTTCTTTATTCAAGATGGCCAGGACCTCCCTGGCTGTTTCGATAATGAGCATCATCCAGTCTCTGGAGCAACGGTTGGATATCAACGCCCATCTCTCCAGAAACTGGCGGATCTCAACAAATAACCTGGGAATATTACGGACCCTCAGTCCTATGGGTATGGTACCAGCCTTTAAATAATCTAACATAAACTGAGCATGTAGTTCAGTGCGCTTGGATTTTTCTTTAGACTGAGGAGTTTAATCCACTCACCCTCCAGTCCCTTAGAGAGGGTAAATTGTTTGTCACTACCTCCAGCAAGACCAATCATTTTGGCAAAATCTTCATCAGAGAATACATAAGTTTTAATAACCTCCATAACTAAAACAACCAAGGTAATATAAAAAATAATAAGGACTAACAAATATATCAAACTTAGAGACAATGTGTGTATAGAGTAGACAAATTGTCAGAGACGACAACAATCAAAAAGGTATTTTTTACAAAACAACAATGACGAGCCAATCACCCGGATACCCAAGTGCAGATAGACCTACCAACAACAATCATAAGAAAAGCACACCTATTCCAGTACTAACACACAGAACCCCCACAGCACAAGGCTGTGAAGCAAAAACTAATAAGAAGGGGGACCCCTGACTCGATGGGGGCAGGTACGCAGGGGAAATAAGGAACACCAAATATGCAAGAAATAACCTGCCCCGTATGTTCAACACATGGCCCTATACAAGGATACTACAGTTCATCCTCTATCTCTGGAGCAGATCAAGGAAAAAATGAACAATTATATCGAATTATATAAAATAAGTAGAAATTTTATTAAATCCATAATCATTTCAACAATTAATAAATACACATCACAATAGTAACAATAATTGATAATCAGTAAGACACAGTTCAAAAAAGGCAAATATATACACCGTCCCACACACCTACTTAAAACAAAGCATTCATATCATCATACATTCCCAGACTTCATCAAATAGACTCACACATCATACACATCATTTTAACAAAAATACTGCAAGTTAAAAATTGTGCATAAAGGCCACAATATGGTAGGATGACAAAGAGAAATACAAGTCATCAGGGGGTAGGGATGGGAGTAATCCAGCTGCCCCCACACGAATAACGCCAACACGCGTTTCGGTGAGTTGCCCCAGCCGGGGCTACACCTTCATCAGGGCGAAAATGGACAATGAGTGGTGGGACAGAACACCTGCAAATATAAACAGGAAAAACATATATAGTTTTTTTCCATAGAACATATTCTTATATATACATATGTTACCCAAGCAATATTTTTAGAACAAATCAATACCACATCCTTGATGAGCTCCAGGGAGACTACAATAAAGCTAACTAGTGAATATTACAACTGGAATAGAAGGCAAACATAAAACATAGACATGCATCAGCAGATACTTATTATATTGCAATCCATAAGGAAAATCCTCAAATACATAGACCCTCTCATCATCGAAAGATCCGACTACTACACAAAGAACAGACATTAATAATGAACAAAATGTGAGTACCAACAATTTAAAGAGACAACCACCAATAGAGACAGCAACCCAAAGATAAATTAAAAATCGCGACCAACCACCAAGTGATAGGGGAGGGATTTGAGTATGCTCTTTGAATGCCTACCCGTAGTTCATCCCTCCAGATGTATTCCGTATAATTTCCTAAGGCCGAGGGCGTAGGAAAAAGGGCCAGCAACAAAGGCTTCTCCGAAACGTTCTACAGAGGAAATATAGCATACAAAATAAAATACCATAAAAGGAATGCCGACAGGGAACAACCCTGTAGATAATGATCTAGGGCATTGGTCTAAGGAAACAACTCAAGAGACCTACCAAAATGAAGGTCACAATGGGATTCTTCTTCCGTAGGGTTTAGGAGGATCCTTATATGTAGGCCACACACAAAGTGATCTCATTCATCAAGATAGACCCAACCCCTTGCCGCGATTTCACATTGTTCAGATTAATTCTTTAGTCTGTTTAAATGTAATATCATCTGACGCGGGTCTGGAAAGCATAAAAAGGGGGATACGATTATCAGATAATCAGTCAAATCCCAGAAATGGAGAAATAAAGAATAAACAGCCCCGAAACAGTTACATAAAAAAGATCCGCGGGCATTAAACTAAACTAAAAATAGTTACCCTCAGTCTTAACTCTACACGGTAAAAAGATCTAAACTATAAACGGGAAATACAGTAAGAATAAGTATGCCCGTACGCAGTGGAGCAGATGGGTATAGCTCTCACTCAATATCTTTCTATCACCATGAAGACCCCGACAGACAAATAAACAAACCAACCAACGCCCCACCAAGAGATAACCCACTTACCGATAACTCCGTTTTTATGGCGAAAGACAAGGAACACGAGGAAACGGGGGGACCCAACGGCACACCTCCTCGTTCTCACAGAAAATAAATCAGAAAACAGTTTCAGCAACCAAAGAATCAAAGAACCACCCACCTCCTCCTGGGAGTAGACCCGAGGGGTCACTTAGATAATAGCATTCTCCCATGGGCAATGATCATTCAATCCCTTTTTCACAGCATTGAGGAGATAGATCCAAAAGACCTCTCTTTTCTTACGTATAGCCACAGGATCTTGTCCAGGGTATGTCTGGATCCTTTCCAATATCGACCACTTCAGATCACTTTCTAAGACGGAAATGGATCCTGGAACGGTTTGTTTGTTATCGAGGGGCCTATCTTTTGTCCCCTCTACTAACTTTAGTAAATTCGAGTTCTTGAAGGATCTGCACTTGTTTTTCCGTAAAATCAGATTAAAAATTTTTTTTGGCACCAGGTCTTTGCCTGATACACCTGATAATATCTCAGGCCTAAAGCCGCCGTCTGATTTTACTCCCACGTTGGATACTATTGGACCCGAGGTGGGCATTTTTGAAAAAGCGGTTATCTTTAAAATTGAAAAGAGCATCAAATATGTGCCTAAACCCCTTGATAACCTTTCTAGTGATGAAGCTACCACCTTGGCTTCTTTGAAGGAGAATAAACATCTAACCATCAAGCCTTGTGAAAAAGGTGGGGGTATCATCATTTTTGATACCCCTGCCTATGTGGAGAAAATGAATCTCCTTCTATCGTCAAATGAATTTTATTAGAGAATTATGAGGAATCCTGAACCTGCTCTAAAACGCCGTATCCTTAACATGGTTGAATGGGCGGTTGATATGGGATATATTTGTTCTAAGGAGGTGGAATTTTTGACTCCTAGCTTTACCCAGATGCCCATTATTTATGGGATCCCAAAGACACATAAAGATGTGCATGACCCTCCTCTAAGACCCATAGTGTCTACCATTGGATCTGCGACGGAGCCCCTCTGTAAATATATTGACCGTTTTTTGAAACCATTGGTCAACAACTTAGAATCTTTTGTAAAGGATACTGGCCACTTGATTGCCAAAATTGAGGGGATACCATATCTGGATGATACAGAACTCTTGGTCACCTTGGACCTTGAGTCTCTATACACCAATATACCCCAAAGGGGAGCATTAAGTGTTATGGAGGACATTTTGTCATCTGAACCTATGTTCACCAATGCCCCCTTTATCATCCAATGTCTTGAGGTAGCCCTCTATGAAAACTACTTTGTATTTAATAACTGTTATTTCCAGCAAACCCAGGGAGTCAGTATGGGGTATGCGTGTGCCCCGAGTATTGCCTGTTTGTATATGGGAAACTTTGAACGGGTTCACATATACAACGAGATGGCCCCCTTCCATGAAAATGTTCGAGCTTGGTCTCGTTTCATTGATGACATCTTCTTTATATGGAAGGGGGACCAGGACTCATTGAATGAGTTAATATTATGGATCAATGCGGCTGATTGCAATTTGAAATTTACTGCCCACTCCAGCAACTGTAAAGTGGAGTTTCTTGACATCTGGGTGGAACACAGACAGAATTGGATACATGTGTCTCTTTTTACAAACCCACGGCAAGGAATACCTTGTTACAGTATGGCAGCTTCCACCCCCGCTGCCAAAGGGATAGTATCCCTTTCAGTCAGTTCCTTCGGATTCGAAGGAACTGTTCTGATATGAAAGATTTCCTCACTCAATCTGAAATACTGAAAGATAAACTCCTACATCGTGGTTATCCTAACAAACTAATTAAGGATTCATTCAAGCGTGCCAGATATTTTATTCGTGAGACTATGTTTTTGCCTAGGGAGAAGGAACCCCTTAAAGAACTGGTCTGTATAACTAGACACTCTAATTTGAACCACAAATTAAGACAGGCCATTAACTCATGTTGGCACCTCCTGAACTTGGGTAATGATGAAGAACATCTCCCCAAACCTATTTTTGCCTTTAAGAGAAATAAAAATTTGAGGAACTATCTTGTGAAAGGGAAACTACAGGATCCCCTTGCGTTGGTACAGAAAGCGATAGTTGATTCTGGCCCTATTAAGGGCAACTATCGATGTGGCAAATGCCAGGCTTGCCCCAATGCTTTAGTTGGCGACACTATACAGACTCTTGAGCGAACTATTTCCCTCTCCAAAATGACTAGTTGTCGTACCTCCAATATTGTCTATATTATCTTTTGCCCGTGTGGCTTATGGTATGTTGGGGAAACTGGTCGTGAGTGTCGAACTAGAATAGGAGAACATAAATCCAACATACGGATTAAGAAGACCTCAGCCCCTCTTGTTACCCATTGGCTTGACAAAAATCACTTAGAAAGTGATCTGAAGTGGTCGATATTGGAAAGGATCCAGACATACCCTGGACAAGATTCTGTGGCTATACGTAAGAAAAGAGAGGTCTTTTGGATCTATCTCCTCAATGCTGTGAAAAAGGGATTGAATGATCATTGCCCATGGGAGAATGCTATTATCTAAGTGACCCCTCGGTTCTACTCCCAGGAGGAGGTAAGTGGTTCTTTGATTCTTTGGTTGCTGAAACTGTTTTCTGATTTATTTTCTATTTTGTTTTTCGGTCTTTTTAATTGTTGGTCTCTCATCACACTTTGTCTATTATATTTTTTGGTTGTTTAATTGTGTATGAGGCGTCTACTAGGTTTACATTGTTCCTCGAGACGTGTAGATGTGCAGCCTGTCTAATGGTTTTAGTCTCTGTGTTGTGTCGGCAGCATCTCTAAGATGGCCGCCGTGTTACTGGTCATTTCCTGTAGACCTGCGGTAGTCCGCTTTCATTTTTCAATTTTGTTTCCACCCACCTGTCTACCTTTATTCTGATATGAGCATGGTATATAGCTGGCTGTTTTTTCTCTCCGAGGACCACACGCGTTCACGGACATGCTGTGAGAACGAGGAGGTGTGCCGTTGGGTCCCCCCGTTTCCTCTTGTTTCCCCCTCCCCTCCCTCCCCCCCCTTGTCTTTCGCCATAAAAACGGAGTTATCGGTAAGTAGGTTATCTCTTGGTGGGGCGTTGGTTGGTTTGTTTATTTGTCTGTCGGGGTCTTCATGGTGATAGAAAGATATTGAGTGAGAGCTATACCCATCTGCTCCACTGCGTACGGGCATACTTATTCTTACTGTATTTCCCGTTTATAGTTTAGATCTTTTTACCGTGTAGAGTTAAGACTGGGGGTAACTATTTTTAGTTTAGTTTAATGCCCGCGGATCTTTTTTATGTAACTGTTTCGGGGCTGTTTATTCTTTATTTCTCCATTTCTGGGATTTGACTGATTATCTGATAATCGTATCCCCCTTTTTATGCTTTCCAGACCCGCGTCAGATGATATTACGTTTAAACAGACTAAAGAATTAATCTGAACAATGTGAAATCGCGGCAAGGGGTTGGGTCTATCTTGATGAATGAGATCACTTTGTGTGTGGCCTACATATAAGGATCCTCCTAAACCCTACGGAAGAAGAATCCCATTGTGACCTTAATTTTGGTAGGTCTCTTGAGTTGTTTCCTTAGACCAATGCCCTAGATCATTATCTACAGGGTTGTTCCCTGTCGGCATTCCTTTTAGGGTATTTTATTTTGTATGCTATATTTCCTCTGTAGAACGTTTCGGAGAAGCCTTTGTTGCTGGCCCTTTTTCCTACGCCTCGGCCTTAGGAAATTATACGGAATACATCTGGAGGGCAGAACTACGGGTAGGCATTCAAAGAGCATACTCAAATCCCTCCCCTATCACTTGGTGGTTGGTCGCGATTTTTAATTTATCTTTGGGTTGCTGTCTCTATTGGTGGTTGTCTCTTTAAATTGTTGGTACTCACATTTTGTTCATTATTTATGTCTGTTCTTTGTGTAGTAGTCGGATCTTTCGATGATGAGAGGGTCTATGTATTTGAGGATTTTCCTTATGGATTGCAATATAATAAGTATCTGCTGATGCATGTCTATGTTTTATGTTTGCCTTCTATTCCAGTTGTAATATTCACTAGTTAGCTTTATTGTAGTCTCCCTGGAGCTCATCAAGGATGTGGTATTGATTTGTTCTAAAAATACTGCTTGGGTAACATATGTATATATAAGAATATGTTCTATGGAAAAAAACTATATATGTTTTTCCTGTTTATATTTGCAGGTGTTCTGTCCCACCACTCATTGTCCATTTTCGCCCTGATGAAGGTGTAGCCCCGGCTGGGGCAACTCACCGAAACGCGTGTTGGCGTTATTCGTGTGGGGGCAGCTGGATTACTCCCATCCCTACCCCCTGATGACTTGTATTTCTCTTTGTCATCCTACCATCTTGTGGCCTTTATGCACAATTTTTAACTTGTAGTATTTTTGTTAAAATGATGTGTATGATGTGTGAGTCTATTTGATGAAGTCTGGGAATGTATGATGATATGAATGCTTTGTTTTAAGTAGGTGTGTGGGACGGTGTATATATGTGCCTTTTTTGAACTGTGTCTTACTGATTATCAATTATTGTTACTATTGTGATGTGTATTTATTAATTGTTGAAATGATTATGGATTTAATAAAATTTCTACTTATTTTGTATAATTCGATATAATTGTTCATTTTTTCCTTGATCTGCTCCAGAGATAGAGGATGAACTGTAGGATCCTTGTATAGGGCCATGTGTTGAACATACGGGGCAGGTTATTTCTTGCATATTTGCTGTCCTGCCCTACAACCAGCTCTTTGATTAGCCCACAGCAGTCTAGAGGTACAGTGCAGTAGCGAGGCAGCGCAGTTAGAGCGGCAGCTAGAGCCTAGAGTCGTGGTTCTGCCTGATATTGCGGAAGTGGCTGGCGTTAGGCTTGCGGGCGGTGCAGTTCATTGCCTGCCTGCCCGCCCACTTTTCTGCATTTTTCCGCACTGCTGTTTGACTGTATCAGAGCACAAGAGTTGTAGTTATTCTGCAGTTCAGATTCTTGGACTTTCCTCTGTATCATGAGGTCAGGACACACAAGGGGGGGAAGTGCAACCCCCGTTTCAAGTCCAACTACAGATAAGGCGAAAAGCAGCAAGGAATATTCAAACTTGCTCCCATAAGGATTCTTTGCAGGCAAACAACATTGTACTTGAGGACTCGCAGGTCACAGATGGGCCTTCACTAAGCCTGGGGGGAGTCCCAAGTACTGTGGGGGTAGTTTGCAATCAATCCCCCGCTGGGGGGGTCAGTGTGGCCCATTCTTCCCAGTCAAGTATAATGGACTTCTTTAAACCAAAAGATGGTGCCCAGTGTGAAGGCAACAGTAAAGCCGAATATCCCCTTTCAATGCCTGAACTGAAGAATATGTGTGTATCTATTGTCCATATACTTTGTGATGACGCCATACACCAGTGCAGCGAACTGAGAGGCATGGGAAGTCAGTTAGCAAGTTGTACGCCTTTAAAATCAATCACACCCACGGCATTAAATTGCGATGAACTGAGAGACACCTGAAATCAGTCTGCTGGTTGCTCTCCCTTAATATTAAACTCATCTGTGGTGACAAATTTACCCGGTGAGGTTGTAGTTATAGTCCAAATTCACAATGACCCTAAAGTTGGGCAGGTAGATGTGCTGACTACCCAATCGAATCTGAAGCCCAGTCTGAGTCGTGTGCAACAGGCGGAAGACATTCTTTTGGATATATCCAAGTGTAGCAATCTCTCAAATGTCAGTGATGATTCGGTTATTTGTTTGGGTGAATTTTATGTAAATCCAGTAAGTCAAAGCCTTTTGAAACCTCGATTATCTAAGACGGGGGCTGTGAGGAAATGCGAGAGTCTAGGCTTGCCTATGTTGGAGTTATCAATTAATAAGAAATCATGAAGCCCATTTGGTTCAGTGATCTGTGATGGGGATCAGGTCTCAGATGCTCATTCACTTTTAAACCCCTTAAAAAGTAATGCCATAAATATTCAACATGGTATACAGACCACGGAGCAAACGGATAACTCATTAAACTCCGCAGATCTCTCATTCCTGGATAAATATGACGTTCCACCTTTACTGGATGAGCGTTCTGCTATCCATAAAAATGTAGACAATAATGGAGTGTGGCAAAATTTATTAAATACAATGAACGCTATTACAACTGCGCTCGAGTTTCACTCTAATAAACTTGAAATACAGGTGGAGCTTTTAAACACTTTAGCTATCTATGTGGCAGGCATTGATACAAAATTGCAAAATCTGACAAGTTTGGTGGTTAAGTCTCAAATGAGGTCAATGA
Organism: Calotriton arnoldi; assembly: GCA_963921515.1. Taxonomy (NCBI): domain Eukaryota; kingdom Metazoa; phylum Chordata; class Amphibia; order Caudata; family Salamandridae; genus Calotriton; species Calotriton arnoldi. Next base: position 810,531 of record CAWUFW010000337.1, read on the forward strand.
TCAATTAATAAGATGCACATGTTCTCATATTTTAGATAAGGTGGCCAATCTTCCTACAATAGTAGGATCACTTGTCAATGAAGTTAAAAAATCAGCGGGAAACACATTTTCGGATAAAATCCTAGTTTACCATGACGACTTGGGACTGAGTGCATCTAGTACAGATATGAAGCAGCAACAACCCCAGATAGATGTGAGTCGTGATATTACTAGGGAGCCACAGCAGTCAGGTGGGGCTCCGGAGATCTATTTGGGCTTAGACACACAAGACGATGATGGTCATGCTTCTCAAAGAAAGAAGGAAATTAAGTCAGCTCAGGTTGTTAATCCTTCATGCTCCAGCTCTGGAGATAGTTTTAGTGATTGTTCTCTATTATCTAAGAGGGCACGAAAAAGGTTGCGGAAAGCTCGTAATTAGGCTAAGAAGTCAGCTGCTGTTGCGGTTACAGTAGTAAACCCAAAGGATTGTTATCCCATTTTTAATTACGCCAATAAGAAGTGCCCAGTTCAGGATTCTGCCCAAGATGGCTTGAAACCTCTTATTAGCTTATCTGGCTTAGTGAAACATTCAAGATGTGAGGCACAAGCATCTGTAAATGGTAATAGAGAAGAAGCCTCTACTGCCATTGATGTAAAGAAGCATCAAACAGTAGGGCCTAATAAGGGAAAGGGGTCTAGATATGATAATACATTCCAGGAAACTCTGCCCCCACTTCAAGATCGGGTAGTTCACCCTCAGAATTGCCTAAGTGTGGTGGAAATGATTAAGCCCATTGGCACCCAGAGTCTAACACCATCAAAAGTACTCACAAATATTCCCTTAACTAAAGATAGTAAATCAGTCCCATCAAGCTTTCTGCGCAGCAGACAGGTTAGCAGTATAATCAATCGGGGAACAAAACTGGTACTACATCCTCTATATGAATCCCAGGGTATCCATGATAGCCTCAATCGGGGCTTAATATTGAAAATAATATCAACTATTCCGGATTTAGCATGTATTAAAACCTCTGATCTGGTGTCGGTCCAGTTTAAACAAATCCAACCATTCACCTCTTGTGAGTCCACTATTACAACTTGGACCACCAATGAAATTGTGAATAAAATCTTAGCTTCAATTTGGTATTTTCTGGAATGTGGTATTAAGATTGAGAATTGGATCCCTTTAGATTACACCCCGATACTAGAGGCATTGGCCCTCAAGGTAGACAAGGAGAAAATAAAGGTGGAAAGCAATAAACCAAATCCAGTACTTAGAGGGGCGACAGGTCCTTCAGTTACCCAATCTTGCAGTACAGGCTTGCTGATTATCAATTTGCAATCAGGGAGCCGAATCTGCAAGTGGTTGCCAAAAAATAATGTGCGAATAGAAGATTGGTCCTGGTTACCAGCTACCCTTCCGAATGTGCATAGAGGAGATGGAAATTGAAAGCTTTTAGATACAAATGTTAATGCTTTGCAACTACGAATATGCTCTTGGAATGTCCATGGGTTGACTCATTTACTGCCTGACCCGGAAACAATATCATTTTTAAATACTTTTACAATTTTACTACTACAAGAAACATGGAGTGAACAAATGACCCCTGTGCTTGGGTTTAATGAGTATAGTCTCCAGGCAATACAAATAAATAAAATGGGCCATGCTAAGTGTGGGCTCTCATGCTACATAGCAAGCAATCTAAACTTAATAGTGGAAGTGCCTGATCTTGAACTGGACTGGTTACAGTGTCTAGTGTTATACAATACCGATTTTAGCCTAATCATACTCAATGTATATTTAAGAGCTAAAAAAAATAAAACTATGCAGCTGTATGTTCTACGAGATATTCTAGGGTCATTAATAATCAATCACTCTGAAGCTGGCCTTCCAGTTTCTGGTGATTTTAATCTTCATTTGTATCCGTTTCACTTAGTAAAAGGTAAGATTAAGGGAACTGCAAAAGAATGCTGTGATATAATGTCCCAGGCGGGGTTTAGTTTGTTAAAAGAAAGATCTAGGCTCACCCCGACATTCAAAAATTCAATCAAGGATCAATAATTGATTATACGTTTATCTCAGACAATTCAAGAACAAAAGTTTCTGAATATGCAGTAATACCCCGGCTCGCAAGTGATCATAATACTCAGATAGTGGCTTTTAATTCATTAGTGAAGTGTAATCCTAGATATAAAGAACTTCCCAATGTGGCCCACTCCTCATACAATCTGAGAAGGTTAGTTTGGCACATGGATAAAGAAGATGAAATTATAAAAGCCGTTAAAAAATTAATAAAGGAAGGAGATCAGGGTGATCTGGGGGATGTCAATATGATCAGCAAATGAAATTTCATGACTACATCCCTGGTGGAGAAATTTGCCGTTAAACAGCATAGCAAACAAAATAAGCTACAAAGATGTACAAACCAATGGTTTTCCTGCAAGCTACTTTGGTTAAAAAAATCCCTTAATAGAGCTGTGCGGGATGTTTATGCCCATAGATTCCATCATTCCTACTCTGTTTATAAAGAAAATATGAAAGATCTTAGAAAAGTCTATAAAAAAGAAGTTTGGAAGGCTAAACTTAATTATCAAGCAGGACTTTGGAACAGCTCATTATCTGCCTTTAAACGAAACAATGCAAAACGATTCTGGACAATAATTAACCAGCTTGAAAGGGGGGACAGCAGGGCATTTTGTGTTAATGTCTTTGAGACTGATTGGGTAACCTTTATCTCAAAACTGTGGTACGGTGAGTCAAGGGACAAATCAACAAGATATGTGCCTTGGGTATGTGGAAAAAAGTACGTTAACAATGAATATGGAGAGTGGCATGTACAAGGGGATGACTACCCCTGTTACAATTAATGACTCAAGTCTTGACTTGAACACTTTTCTATAATGTGTAAGTAGTAATCAACTAGTAACTCTGCTGTGTGGGCTCAGAACAAATGGTGCACCTGGTCCTAATGGGCTGCCTAATGCCTTGTTCCGTGCCAATGTTGACATGTGGGCTGATATTTTGTACAAATTGTTTAATGAAGTGTTGACATTGGAAACTGTGCAGGCATCATGGCAGGGCAGTATATTGCAGCCCATTTATAAAAGTGGCTCGGTTGACAATCCCGCTAACTACCGTGTAATCCAGTTAACTGATGTTGATGCTAAGGTCTTTGCCTCAAGTTTATTGAGAGAATTGGAAAAATTAGCTGAGCAGGAAAACATCATTTCGTTTAACCAAACCGGCTTTCGGAAGGGCCAATATACCAAAACCAACCTGCTGGCACTAACTTTACTTGTAGAGAAAGCTGTCTTAAAAAAATATATATATTTATAGCCTTTATTGATTTAAAGGCAGCTTTTGACTCAGTGCCGCGGAAACTACTTGGCTGGGGAATACCAGGGAAACTGTTGAGGGCCATTATTCTTCTGTATACGGATACCTGGGTCCAAGTTAGGCTGGGTGATGGTAGTTCATTACAAGGAAAATTAGTACATATAATGACCTAAAGCAGGGGTGTGTTCTTGCTCCTTGCCTTTTTAACCTATTTCTATCAGATCTTGCTCAGCATTTAGACTCAGTAAATGCTCATGTGTCAAGGTTGGGGGAAGCGCAAATTAGCTATATCCAATATGCAGATGATACTATTCTTCTGAGCCACACGCCTATTGGTCTCCAATGTCTTATAAATGCCTTTGATGACTATATACAAATAAACGGCCTCGAATTGAATGTTAAAAAGACTAAAATCATGAAAATTGGACTTACTAAGCAGAAGTTTAATACATGATGAGCCAGAGCAAGACCAATTGATGTTGTCAATACATACAGATATTTTGGGGTGGTGTTTGATAACAGAATTTCTTTTAAATTTAATTTTAAAGATCTAAGGGCAAAAACTGTGGTTTTAATTCATGCTTTTAAAAGTTTTACAAAATTGTTAAATTGTCAATCCTATGATTATATTCTTAAAGTTATGAAAGCTAAGTTAGAGCCAACTCTTTTATATGGCTCACCCATTACCAGGGGGAAAGATGCAAAGCTTCTAGATTTACTGGCGGTCAAGGCTTTTAAATCAACTTTTGGGATCCCCAGATCAGTAGGGCAAGCAGGAATAAGACTAGAGTTTGGTCTCCAAAGGCAGAGCTTGGTGTCAGCCGGAGCTTTTTTGAAATGTATGTTCTCTATGTTTTCTGCTGCTCCTGCCTCCCTAGGGAACAATTGCTGGATTGATATAAATGAGTCTGCCCATGCTGTTAAATGGAGATCTCATATTTTAACATGCCTAAGGGATATTGGTCTGCAAGTAGCACTTCCGGAGACAATGCCCAATTATAAGTTGATTTAAAAAAAAAAAAAATTAAAGTTGAATCCCTTAAGTTGGATAAAATCGCGTTAGCAGGGAAAAAGCATGCATGGCATGTGATAATTCATATCAGTCGTTACGTATACAGCCTTATTTGACGGCATACTTCTCTGCTAAAATAAAAATTAGCTTTTTAAATCTACATATGGGAATAAATCCGACAAAAGAGTGTATGCAGCCCTGGTTTGAGCAGTGGACGGATACCAACTGCAGATTATGCGAATGGCCACAAGAATCATTAGTACATATAGTATGTGTGTGTCCTAAACTGATTGCAATTCGGCGTATTTATTTAAAACCTCTATTTCTGAAGATGGGGGTTTAATCAGCACGCCAGGAACTTGTTAGGTCCTTATCTGGTGTGTTGATTCTGCTGTTATGCCAGCTAATAAAATGTTTATATGTAGCTGAAAAATGTTTGGTATCGCCAGTTTGAGATGTAATAAATTTGTATCGCCTGAACTTAAGAGATCCTCTGCACAGTCAGATACCTAGTAGTACAAACTGAACTTATTGTATCTATTTTGGGGCAGATATATTTGCTGCACTTTATTATCGTCCTGGACCTATGAAATTATAATTTATGGCACATTGGTATTTAACACGAAATAGGTGTAATATCTTGCTATAGTAATTGTTGATGCTTTCTTGACCTACGAAATTACAATTTATGGCACATTGGCACTTTAGCACGAAATAGGTGTAATATCTTGCTATAGTAATTGTTGATGTTTTCTTTAAAAAAAATATATATATAACTTTGTTTCATCAATGGAATCACTATTTATAGCATAATTTGTACCACCTGAACCCAAGCGATCCTCTGTACAGTTTGATATCTAGTAGAACAAGTGTATATGCTATTCGGGTAATAATTAAGCAATGTAATAACAGACACAACCTTGGGGTCAGACCTAATTGATGCACTTTATTATTGTCCTTGAGCTATGAAATTACTAATTATGCACATTGACACTTTAATTCGCTATATGTGCAATATCTTGCTATAGTAATCATTGACATTTTTAAAACTTTATTTGTTTCTACTTGGAATTATTTTTTATTGCATGATCCGGTCTATGTTTTATTTTAAGTCATATTTATGAATGTATTGGTTCAATTGTTAATAATGTTTGCAGTACAGAGCTCTCTGTTTTTATATATTATGTGATTGTGAAGATGTTTTGATTGCAATGATTTTTATTAATCACGCAATAAAGAATTTACTCACACACACTACCCTTGCACTAATACATACACTCATGTACTATGCATGGAGTCATCCAATCACATTGGCACTATGCTTGCACTCAACAACTCACTCAGTCACTACGTATGCACTCATTTATTCACTCAGGCAGTACTCATCCAATCACCCAGGCACTACCCATGCACTCATCCAATCACTCAGACACTACCCATGCACTCATGCAATCATCCAAGCACTACTCATGCTCTCATTCATTCATCCAGGTACTATCAATGCACTCAAGCAATAAACCAGATACTGCTCTAGCACTCATCCAATCTCCCAGGAACTATGCATACACTCATCAAATCACCCAGGCACTACCCATACACTCATTGATTTACCCTGGTACTATTCATGCACTGATGCAATCACCCAGGCACTGCTATTGTACTCACCCATTCATCCAGCAAGTACCCATGCACTCATCCAATCTCTTAGACACTACTCATGCACTTATCCAATCACCCAGACACTATTCATGCACTCTTGCAATCCCCCAGAGACTACACTTCTACTCATCCAATTACCCAGGCACTACCCTTGTACTTATCCAATCACTCAGGCACTACCCTTGAACTCATCCATTCACTCAGTCACAACCATTGCCCTCATTCATTCACTCAGGCCCTACTCATGCACTCATCCATTCACTCACCCATTACCCATGCACTCATCTATTCACTCAGGCACAATCCAAGCAGTCATGCAAATTTCCAGGCACTACTCATGCTTTCATCTATTCACTCATACACTACCCATGCACTCACCCAATGAGCCAGGTACTACCCTTACACTAATCCATTCACTCAGGCAGTACCCATACACTCATCCAGTCACTCTGGCACTATCCTTGCATGTGTCCATTAACACAGGCACCACCCATACACTCATCCAATCATCCAGGCACTAGCCATGCACTCATCCATTCATTCATGTATAACTCATGTATTCCTCTATTCACTCAGACACAATTCTTGCACTCAGCTATTCACTCAAGCACTACCCATGTACTCTTCCAATTAATCAGACACTATCCTTCAAGATAACCATTCACTCTTGCAGTACCCACAGACTGATTCATTCACTCAGGCATTCTGTTACGCACTACCCATGCACTCATCCAATCACTTAGGCACTGCACTTGCAGTCATCTATGGACTCAGGCACTACCCATGCACTCATGCAATCACAGAGACACTACCTTTCCACTGATGGATTCACTGAGGCACAACCCATGCGGTCATGCAATCACTCAGACACTGCCCATGCACTCATCCAATCACCCAGGCACTACCCCAGCACTTATGCAATCACCTAGGCACTAACCAGGGAATCATGCAATCACTCAGGCACTATTCTTGCACTCAACCATTCACTCAGGCACTTAACATGTGTTACAGACACCGGTACTGCCATGGACCGGTCCGAGAGTAACTCTGCCATTTGCGTGACCCGAGCCACCCTCCTCTCCTACCTTCAGGTCAGAAGGGATCTGTGCAGATGGTGGAGTCGAGCGAGGAGCGGATGGGATGTGCGGTTCAACACCGCAATCCATCTGTAGGAAAGCGCGTCCTCACCTCGGCCCGGAAGTGAATAAGAGACGCTTCCGGGTTGAGATCGGGGCAGATTATTCCCGTCTCAACGAGGAGCCGGAGAGTAGCGCTGTGTAGGAACAGTGTTTGACTGTTGCGGTAAGGCTGGGGATTCCAACTGGTGGCAAGAGGGAATCTTGTGGCTATACCTGCTGTATTGGATTATTTGCTATAACGAACGCTAGTGGCTGAAATTGGAATTTCCTTACTGTGTAGGAGTAATCCAGGTTCTTGTGCTTTAACAATACCTCCTACTGAATCTGCTATTTAGTGCTTGCTGGCTTATTTTCAAACCACCTCGAGACATTTGATTTCTGAAAAACCTTGCGCTAGGAGTTACCTCAGGTACTCTGGGTTCTTTCTTATTCGGAGTGCATTGGCTGGATAAAATAAAGGATTATGGTTAAAACCCTACAAGCTGTTCTGAACCACTGTACCACTGATGATATAACCATTGTCACAGTATTCTGTGTTTACTTTGTTCTGTTTGCTGTTTCACTAACAGGGGGGTTATGAGATCATATTGGATTCATCCCCTGTGATGCGTGGCATACTATTATTTTTGGTGGGTATGATGAGAGTATCTCTGATGAATGTATATATTAAATAGTGAAGGGTGGTATCTATGACATACAGTGTCTAAATTATTAGTTCTTTATTTCAGCATACTTCTACGACAACGCTTGACTAGGAAAGGAATTAACGTTTCCTTGTGTGTCCTTTAGTGGTCAGGACACTTATTATTATTTACAGGTAATAAGATAGAAGTCCTTCTTACGTTAGAAATTATATAGTGTGATTAAGGTTCATGGTATTGCTTTTTTTCTTTACAGGTCTCCTTCCCCGCTGTTCCCTCCCTTTCATTCCCTCACTTGATCACCTTAATCTTCTGTGCTATTATAGCATTCAGAATGGAGGCTATCAAGGGGTGGACCCACTTGAACCACTAATCGATCCCGAGGATGCTACGAGGATACAATATGACAGAATAATCTGCCAAAGAAAAAATTGTCCTCCTGATCGATTTGGGGTTAAGATGGCCACTTTAGAAGATGTGTTAGCAGCCTTGGCAGTAGTTCAACAGGAGGTAGTTGCTTCCAGAGCTGAAACTGCAGCCTTACAGGAATGGTTTGATAGGTTCCAAAGGAACCCTTTTGATGTTTCCAAGATACAGTCAGGAGATGGGAGTGCATGGCTTAATAGAGGAGGGGCTCTGGTTGTCCCCCCTATTTCGGTGGAAATCCACACTCCCATTCCGTTGGCACCCCCTGAACATTATCATGGGGATGTTAACAAAGTCCAGGTATTTTTGACACAAGTGTTGTTGCACTTTAGTTGTCGTCCTAAGGCCTTCCCCACCAACAAAGCCCGAGTAGCGTTTATGATATCTTACTTGGCAGGTGATGCAGCCTTATGGGCGGTGCCATTGGTAAGAATGGACGACCCAATACTACATGACTGAGAATGAGTTCCGCTTAGAGTTCGAGAAGGTATTTGACCAAAGGGCTACAACACTTTCGGCCGATAGAGAGCTGCTAGATTTAAAGCAAGGGTCTCAAGAGTTAGTGGTGTATATCAACACTTTCCAGAGGCTAATCGCCGAAACACAATGGCCGGAACAAAAAAGGCGGCCCTTTTTTACCAGGGATGGAAGGACGACTTAAAAAATGTTTTGGCCCAAATAGACCCCCCAACCTTCTAGTTGTACTGATTTAATTAATCTAACGTTACGACTGGACCACCGTTTAATCGAACAAAGAGGGGAGAAACGTAGATCAGAAAGACTCTTTTTTAGGGGGGAAAAGAGTAGAGCACCAGGAGGAAGTACCAATGCTCCAGCAGAACCCATGGAGATAGGTTCGGTACATGCCTCTTTAACCATAGAAGAAAGAGAACAGAGAAGAAAGAATGGCCTGTGTCTTCACTGTGGACGGAAAGGCCATTTCCTTAAAGACTGCCTGGTGAAACCCAAGTATAGGACAGGCCTTACCAAACCTGTCCTAGAGGGAAATGAGAAAAAGGCGGGAAACTGAAGTGCCCAAGAACAGAAAAAGGGGAATTATTGGGCAGTGATATAAGCCCTTCTCTAAGTGAATTAAAGACATCCACCCACAACCACTTCTTTATACCGCTAACCATACTCACCCCCGAAGGGTGGAAAGAAGTTAAGGCTATGATCGATTCAGGGCTACAGGCCTTTTTATGGATGAGCATATCTCTACGGAATTAAAGGTTAAAATAGAAAGAAAGAAGAACCCAGAAACAATTTGTACTGTAGATGGAAGGGATTTAGTTTCGGGCCCAATATATTTTCATACGCAAAACCTAGAAGTAGTGTGTGATGGCACCCATAGAGAAGAGCTTAGGTTCAATGTCATAAAAGCCCCCCAATATGGAATCATCCTGGGTTTACCTTGGTTAATCAAACATAATCCTACAGTGGATTGGGGATCTAAAACCTTGACTTTTGATTCCCGTTGGTGTAGAGAGAATTGCGGAGTAGCTCTGCCATTACCGGTGAACGCCCTAGCCAACACCCACACCATTGCCACAGCTGCTGAACAAGATATTACCCTACCGACCTGTTATCAGGAGTTTCAAGATGTCTTTTGTTAAAGTCAAGCAGAGGTGCTACCCCTGCACAGACCATATGACTGCCAAATTGAGCTGGTTCCAGGGGCTAGAGTTCCATGTGGAAGAGTCTATGCTTTAACAGAGCCAGAGAATCAACATCTTCGGAAGTATTTGGATACATACTTACTGAATGGATTTATTAAACCATCCAAATCCCTCGCAGCTTCGCCTTTATTTTTCATATCAAAGGCGAACGGCGAACTTAGAACGTGTATCGACTTTAGAGCTCTAAACACCATAACTGCAAAAAACAGATACCCACTACCCTTGATACCTGTTCTTCTGGATCAGGTGAAAGAAGCGAAAATATTTACCAGATTGGACATCAAAGGGGCCTACCACCTGGTCCGCATGAGGGAGGGCGACGAATGGAAGACAGCCTTCCGCACACCGATATGGTCTCTTTGAATACAATGTTATGCCATTTGGGCTTTGTAACGCCCCCGCTGCTTTTCAGTTCTTTTTAAATGACGTCCTCAGAGAATACCTAGATATCTTTGCAGTCATATATATAGACGACATTCAGATTTTTTCATTGAATGAAAGCATACATCGCCAGCATGTCAGGTTGGTGCTTCAAGCATTACGCAAAAAGGGGTTGTACTGCAAAATCAGTAATTGCGTATTTCATGTGACAGAAGTAGAATTCCTAGGCATCATACTAACACCCAAAGATCAAGAAATGGCAAAACGCAAAATTGAAGAAGTAAAAGAATGGGCTCCCCCTACATTGGTGCGAGAGGTGCAATGTTTCCTGTGATTCGTATTTTTACAGGCGTTTTATACATCACTTCTCCCTAGTAGTGTCTCCCATTACCAAGCTTCTGAGGAAGAATTCCTCATTTCAATGGTCAGATGAAGCCCAACAGGCCTTTGATCAATTGAAGGAAGCCTTTACCTCTGCTCCTATTTTGACTCATCCTGATCCTAAGAAACCATTCATAGTGGAAGCCGATGCTTCTGACGAGGCCATTGGGGCTATCTTGTCCCAAAGGAGCGATAAAACAGGTCAGATGCATCCAGTGGCATATATGTCCCATAAACTAAATGAGGCCGAACGCAATTACACCGTAGCAGAGAAGGAATTATTGGCGATTAAGAGGGCGTTTGAAGAATGGAGACACTATTTGCTGGGGGCACAACACATGGTTATGGTATATTCCGACTATCGCAACCTGCAGTTCATGAGATCCGCTCGTACATTATCCCCTAGACAACTAAGATGGATGTTCTTTTTTGAGGAGTACCACTTTGTGGTCACCTATCGACCTGGGTCAGAAAATCGAAAAGCCGATGCCCTCTGAGGACAGGATTCTATTCAGGCTGACAAAAGCCAAGAAGTACGCTCCATACTAAAACCCACTCAAGTGATTGGAGTAGTACAAACAGAAGAATTCCTCTTAAGGATAAAAGAGGTGATCAAGAAACCATACTCGAAAGAATGGTTGAAAAGACATAACCAGTGGAAAATCGTACAAGGGCTTCCCATGTTTCACAACCACCTGTTAGTCCCTATTAGAGCTCAGCAACAAGAAGTAATCCAATGGTGTCACCATTTACCCAGTGCGGGACATAATGGGGTGGAGAAAACCCTAAACCGAGTACTAAGGAATTTTTGGTGGCCTTCCGTCCGAAAGGATGTCCAACAAGCAGTATCCACTTGTACAACATGTATCCAAGCCAAGACGGATCATGGAAAACCAGCAGGGTTGTTACGATCATTCCCTACACCAGAAGAACCATGGGAAATCATATCAGTAGATTTTATAGTTGGTCTACCCAAAGGCAAGGGATGTTCAGCTATCCTGGTAGTGGTCGACAGTCTAACAAAAATGGGACATTTTATAGCCTGTGTGAATGTACCTACTGCAGGACAATTGGCCCACTTACTTTTGATACATATGGTACGACTACATGGGTTACCGAGAGCTATTGTATCCGACAGGGGGTCCCAATTCACGGCTCAGTTCTGGACCACATTGTGCAAGGCGTTACATATGGCCTCAGCTAAATCCACTAGTTTCCACCCACAAACTTACGGACAAACTGAGCGTCTCAACCAGACATTAAAACAATACTTGCGGTGCTATGAGGAAGAGAACACGGATTCATGGGTGGATTTGTTGTGGATAGCTGAGATGGCGTACAATAGTGCTCAACACCAATCTACCACAATGGCTCCCTTTTACAGCAATTATGGATTTCACCCTAGGATAATTCCCTTTTTACATCCCAGAGTAAACACTAAAACCCCAGATGTAAATCAAAGGGTGGTGCATATACAGAGAACCATTAAAGATACATGGAAGCATCTCAAAAGAGCCAAAATACGGTATAAAACTCAAGCTGACAAACACCGTAGACCCTGCTCAGAGAATAAACCAGGGAACTTTGTTTGGCTGTCTACCAGAAATCTAAGGTTTCGGAAATATAGCATCTTTAATCCCAGGTGCATAGGCCCGTATAATATCAAACGGTGCATAAATCCGGTTACCATGAAGCTATCCATACCTAAGACACTGCATTTTCATCCAGTCTTCCATGTCTCTTTGCTAAAGCTCTCGTATACATCTATTAGGAAGAAGCCTCCTCCTATATGGGTTAATGATGAACCAGAATACGAGGTAAAAGACATATTGGATTCAAGGAAAAAGGGAACGAGGATGTGGTACCTAGTATCCTGGAAAGGATACGGGGTGGAAGAGAATTCGTGGGAGCCAGCCTCGGGCATCCATGCTCCTCGATGTATACGTAAGTTTCACAGACAGCATCCAACCAAACCTCGCCCATGTCAGCGTTTCTCGGAAGAGGGATGTGCTGTTACAGACACCGGTACTGCCATGGAGGGGGCCAAAAGTAACGCTGCCATTTGCGTGACCCGAGCCACCCTCCTCTCCTACCTTCAGGTCGGAGGGATCTGTGCAGGTGGTGGAGTTGAGCGAGGAGCGGATGGGATGTGCGGTTCAACGCCGCGGTCCATCTGTAGGAAAGCGTGTCCTCACGTCAGACCGGAAGCGAATAAGAGACGCTTCCGGGTTGAGATCGGAGCAGATTATTCCCATCGCAATGAGGAGCCGGAGAGTAACGCTGTGTAGGAACAGCGTTCGACTGGTGCAGTAAGGCTGGGGATTCCAACTGGAGGCAAGAGGGAATATTGTGGCTATACCTGCTGTATTGGATTATTTGCTATAACAAACGCTAGTGGCTGAAATTGGAATTTCCTTACTATATAGGAGTAATACAGGTTCTTGTGCTTTAACAATACCTCCTACTGAATCTGCTATTTAGTGCTTGCTGGCTTATTTTCAAACCACCTCAAGACATTTGATTTCTGAAAAACCTTGCACTAGGAGTTACCTCAGGTACTCTGGGTTCTTTCTTATTCGGAGTGCATTGGCTGGATAAAAGAAAGGATTATGGTTAAAACCCTACAAGCTGTTCTGAACCACTGTACCACTGATGATATAACCATTGTCACAGTATTCTGTGTTTACTTTGTTCTGTTTGCTGTTTCACTAACAGGGGGGTTATGAGATCATATTGGATTCATCCCCTGTGATGCGTGGCATACTATTATTTTTGGTGAGTATGATGAGAGTATCTCTGATGAATGTATATATTAAATAGTGAAGGGTGGTATCTACGACATACAGTGTCCTAAATTAGAAGGGGCAGATTTACAAGGACTGGCGCATCTCTACATATTAGCAGGGATGCGCCAGTAAAGATGCAACACGCAAAAATACCCTTGTGCCACCACGGATGCATCGCATTTACAATGTGGCGCACCGTGGCGCAAGGATAGACAGATGCCTGTCGCATCTTTTGTCGTAAGGGCAGCGCATTGCTGGAGTCGTGTCGCAAGCACAACCCAACTCCAGCAATGCTCAGGGGCGGCATATACATATTGTGCTGCGTCACTCCTTACGCCTGCTTCAAGCAGGCGTAAGGTTTTGACGCAGCAGCGTCGTAAAAGTGACTCAGTGCAATCTTGTAGATTTCACTGCGTCACTTTTACGAGGCTTTCTTGTGATGGAACGCCCACCCTGCATACATTATACCTGACGCAGGTATAATGTAGCGCAGGGCTTTACAACGTGATGCATCTCCCTAGATGCATCACGTTGTAAATATGTTGTAACGTGGTGCATTGTTTACGACGACGCTGCGTCACAGAAGTGACGCATCGGCGGCGCAAATGTGTCGCAAGGGGCTTGTAAATCTGCCCCTTAGTTCTTTATTTTAGCATACTTCTACGACAACCCTTGACTAGGAAAGGAATGAACGTTTCCTTGTGTGTCCTTTAGTGGTCAGGACACTTTTTTTTTTTTTCCAAAACCTTTATTAAGGGTATAAGGCGTTAACACACAGCATGGTGCCTACATCCCTCAGGGGGCCGGCATTGCAAGGCAATATATTACACTGCGGTGTAGGTGGGAGAAAGGTATACACAGCAAGCCGCCTACAACCACAACGGGCCGGCCGCGTTAGTGGGGATCAGAACCAGCCGTGGTGGCAAATACGTATTTCGGCGTTTTATTTTTACATAGACTAACCAAAAAAATAAAAAACAAAACAACAATGCCACTTCTCTGTGTAATGTAAGCAGGCTATGCCCAGAGGCGTATACTTATTCAGCTCCATGAGCCTTGGGAGGGCCGCACCTAGTGACCCGTGTCTCCCCAGAGAAAGTGTGTGTCCGCCACAGCGGCGCCACTGTCCCATTAGGCCATATTTCCCGAAGATGTTCCTCCGCCGGTGCTGCGGGGGGAAGCGCTGGGGTCCGCAGTGGAGGCGTGTTTCAATAGGTATGTGTGGAGGGGTCCCCATATGTCTCTTGGGCGGGAGGAAGGGGGTAGGAGCTCTGCGTAAGTGTATAGTTGTTCTTGACAATATGTTAGATCTTGTATCCACTCCTTAAATTTAGGTGCCCTCCCTCTGCCCCATCTACAGGCGATTCGCCTTTTGGCGAGGAGAAGTGCAAGGGAAGTATATTTCCGCACTGGGACAGCCAGTGGTTCCGTGTATCCCAGCAGTGCGGTCAGGGGGTCCGCGGGGATGTGAGTCCCTGTCATGTTGTCCAGTGCTATTAGTACCTCCCTCCAGAACCGTTGGACAGGTGGACAGTCCCACGCTATATGTTTGAAGTCCGCCCCTCCCACTCCACAGCGGTCACATGAGTCTGTGTCCCGAAGGTGTAGGCGGTGCAAGCGCGCAGGTGTATGATAAAAGCGATGAATATATTTATAATGAATGATCCGCAGACGGCTGCTAGCAGAAACATTACAGGTTTGTCTACAACAGTATTCGCACTGCTCATCGGTGAGGGTATGCCCCAGTTCGTCTTCCCATCGTTTCCTTGCAGTGAGGGGGGCATATGGTCTGTCTTTCTGGACCGTGCGGTATAATAGTGATACCACGTGCGTGGGCGTTGTCTGTTGTAAAAGGGCGTGTAGGGGGGACATGACAGGGGGTTCATGTGGGAAGTCGGGCGTTTTGGCTTTCATGTTTTGACGTAGCCTGATATAGTAAAATCTTTCTAGAAAAGTAGGCGTGGTGGGGCCAAAGAATTCCTCGCTAGAGCGAAACTTGCCCCCAGCATACAGTTGTCCCCAAGTTTGAATAGCTAGTTTGCGGAGAAGCCGGCGAAAGCCCCCCTCTTGTGTGATCGGGAGATCCCGTCTCCCGGGAAGTGGGAGGAGGGGGGAGTATAGCAATGCACACTGTACGAGAGTAGCCAGGTCACGCCAGGCGCTGACGGTGCATTGTACCGTGGTGGAGGCCAGATGTCGTGGGGTTGGCGGGGAACTTAAATATGCCGAACACGGAGTCGGGCGCATATATGCATCTTCAATTGCAAGGTGCGGCATGTAGGGAGGGGGATGTATCCAGTATGAGGCAAAGTGTGCTTGGGCGCATATGAAGTATAATTCCAGCTCTGGTATTTCAAAGCCTCCTTCGCTGAAGGGTCTTGTGAGGGTGTCCCATCGCAATCTAGCCTGCTTCGTTCCCCACGTGAGTCGTATGAGCTGAGTTTTTACCGCCGCAAAGAAGTGTCGGCTGGGGGCGTAAGGGATGTTGGTGAACAGATAGAGTAGTTTGGGCAATAATACCATTTTTATAAGGGCGGTTCTGCCAGCTAGGGACAGCGGTAGTGCTATCCATCTGGTAATCTATTTCGGTAATGAGATCCAGCGCGCGTCCGTAGTTGGCCTTCATCAGTTCCTCTCGGTTGCGGGAGATCACTATGCCCAAATAAGTGAGTGTGTTGTCACACCATTTGAGGGGGTAGTCTGGTGAGAATGGGAGAGTGGCGTCGGTGAGGAGATATATCTGGGACTTCCCCCAGTTTATGTTGACTCCGGAGAGGCGGCCAAAGAGGATGAGCAATCTAAGAATCAGGTTGAGGCTTATTCCCGGGTCTCGTATGTACAGGGTGAGGTCATCCGCGTATAAGGAGATTAATATTTGCCTTTCCGGATAGATGAGGGCGTGATCTCGAAAATGCTGTCGGATTTTTGCAGCGAGGGGCTCGATAGCCAGGGCAAACAGCAGGGGCGAAAGAGGGCATCCCTGCCGCGTGCCTCTGGCCACCGAGAACGGGGACGAGCGCTCCCCATTCACCACCACCGTGGCCCGCAGGCCGGTGTACAATAAATCTATCCACGCCAGGAACGGGGGGGGGGGAAAGCCCATCCGTTGTAGTACGAAGGCCAGGTAGTCCCACTCAAGGGAGTCAAAGGCCTTGGTGGCATCTAAGAAAACAGCAGCGGCTTCATTTCTGGGTCAATATCATGAAGCACCGCAAATAGTGTGCGGAGGTTGTGAGAAGTGCTCCTGTTGGGCACAAATCCCGATTGGTCAGGAAGGACTAGTTTGGGCATGAGAGGGCTGATGCGATTTGCGATTAGTTTGGCTAGGATTTTAGCGTCAACATTGATGAGGGACAAGGGTCTGTAGGAGTCACACTGTGTGGTCGGTTTGCCCGGTTTCGGTAAGGAGATGATGAGTGCTTCCCGCATTGTTTGTGGGAGAATGCGCGATTCTCTGGCTTCTTCGTACACGTGCCGCAGCACAGGGATGAGCTGATGGCGAAAAGTTTTGTAAAATTCCGCCGGGAGGCCATCCGGCCCTGGAGTTTTGCCAGACTGCCGCTGCATAATGGCGGAGGTGATCTCCTCATCCTCATAGTGAGTGAGAAGAAAGTCTCTCTGACCCTCCCCTAGCCAGCCAATGGCTGTGTCTTCGAAGAAGGGAGTGAAGTCCATCGGGTGTGTTCTGTGTGTTTTGTATAAATTTGCGTAGAATCGCTGAAATGTCTGCACTATGTCCGGGGTGTCCCTGTGTTTTTGGCCATCCTCATCTTCAATTTCCAGCACAGTGTTGGAGAACCGGGGGGGGGCGGATCATGGAGGCCAGCGCTTTGCCCGGCCGTTCTCCCTCACCATAGCAGCGCGCCTGATGGTATTTGCCTCTAAATTTACATTCTCTGGCGGCCGTCTCCTGGTATTCTGTCATCAGATCACGTAGGCGCGCCTGCACGTCAGGGGTGGGCGTCGTTTGCATCTGTAGCTCCGTCTGTTTGAGTGCGAGCTCTAGCCTCCGAAGTGTGTTTCGGATGTCTTTTAGCACCCCCCCCCCCGCTTTTAGCGATGCAGATGCCCCGTATGGTGACCTTGAAGGCCTCCGAGACCGTGGAGCACCGGGGAACCGAGTTATCATTGCGTGGGAAAAAATCCGATATTTCTTGTTCCAGCTCTGCCTTAAAAACGGGATCTAGCAGTGTCTGCGGGTTGAGGCGCCAGTTCAGGTAGGGTGAGTCAGCATGCGGTGGAGTGAGGGTGAGGAGGACAGGCGAGTGGTCCGAGTACGTGCGCGCTAGGTGAGATGTGTGTACCATCCAGGGCACCAGCCCTTTAGTAAGGAGCCAGCCATCTATGCGCGACCAGGAAGAGTGGGCAGTGGAGAAGCAGGAACCTTCCCGAGTCTGGGGATGGAGCGTGCGCCACGCGTCTATAAGATCATGATCTCCCACAATGTTTTTGAGGGTGTAGTGTGCGTTAGAATAATGGTGGGGATGCGGGTGCGATCTGTCCAGCTCCGGGTTTAAAGTGACATTAAAATCCCCTCCTCACACCAGATGTGTGGAGCCTATATCTAGTATTTTGCCCCAGAGCACGCGGAAAAACTCCGGATCATCGGTGTTAGGTCCATAACAGGAGACAAGGGTGATGGATATGGCGGATAGTTGTCCCCAGAGAATGCTGTAGCGACCTTGGGGATCTTCGTATGAGCCCATGGGGATGTAAGGGAGTGTGCGCTTCACCAGGATGGCAGTACCCCGAGCATATGTGGAATAAGACGAGAGGCAGCGGTGAGCTGCCCACCGTGTCGCAAATGTAGAGGGCGTAGCAGAGGTGAGGTGTGTTTCTTGAAGCATTGCGCATTGAATATTATGGCGGTCTAGATACGCTAGTATGTGGCGGCGTTTGCGCGGGTCTCCCAGTCCTCGCACATTCCAGGTTAGGAAATTATACTTTGGGGGGTCAGGTCGGGTCCCCATGGCAGGCGCAAGAGCTAGGAATGATGGAGCGTGTGCAGCGTGCGTGCAAGTATCGTGGCGTGGGCATTGGCATGCAGAGCAGTATTATAACAAGTGGCAACGAACATTCCCCATTACCCTCCCCCCACAACGACAGCCCAAACCTGTCGTGATGATTCCTACCCTCCTCCCCACAGTCCCCAATTAGCCCGGTCCCAACAGGGGACTGGGGGTGCAACAGTTTAAACTTTTCAATCTTGAGCAGTGTAGGGTTCACCTGGGTGGGTGGCAATTAGAGGGCGACCGTACACCCCT
Source organism: Calotriton arnoldi (assembly GCA_963921515.1). Lineage (NCBI taxonomy): Eukaryota > Metazoa > Chordata > Amphibia > Caudata > Salamandridae > Calotriton > Calotriton arnoldi. The sequence goes on from CAWUFW010000337.1 coordinate 829,212, forward strand.
TGTGTCAACAAGGGTGCTCGGGGGGTAGAAAAAGGGTAGATCTCTTCTCCAAGCCACGGCAGGCTGGCTGCTTCCGATACCTGGGTATTCGAGTCAGAATAGCTTGAAGGTGCCTGGACGGCATGTCGCACAGAAAGGGGGCACAGGGGGGGTCAGACCACCCCAGAGCGTTCCACGCAAAGATGCGGATAGGTTCTGTCATTCTACATCTGATAGTTCACCCTCCTCCCCAGTGCGTCCAGAGGGGGGTGTGCGATTTTTCGCTGTTTTTGTAGAGTCTTTAAGAAATCCTGGACATGCTGGGGGTTTGTGAAGAAGTGCTGTTTCCCTGAGTGAGTAATCTTGAGGCGTGCTGGGTAAAGCATAGCATAGTCTATGTTCAGCTGCTGTAGTTTCTTCTTTACCGCAAGGTATTTTCTGCGCCCCTCCTGTACAGCCTGCGTGAAGTCCGGATACAGGGAGACCTCCACGCCATCAAAGTGAACTTTCTTGTGCTCTCTGGCAAGGCGAAGGGCTGCATCGCGGTCCCGGTAGTTGAGGACTCTCGCAATGATGGGGCGAGGGGGAGCTCCAGGGGCAGGTCGAGAGGCCAGCGATCGTTGCGCTCTTTCCACAATGAACACTGGGGAGAACGATTCTCTACCGAAGGCGGCCACGAGCATATGCTCCACATATTCCTCCATTTTCCCCGTAGCAGTAGACTCCGGCACACCTAGGATACGCAGGTTGTTACGCCGAGAGCGCGATTCCAAATCCTCATTTTTTGCCTCTATTAGTTTTAGTATCTTCTCCATGCCCAGCGTTTTGGTGATTGTCATGGCAGAGGCATCATCTAGGTCGGATATGCGTTGCTCTGTACCTTTGAGCCTCTCCTCGTGTTGATCACTTTTATAGGCTAAATGGTCTATGCGCACGTTCATAGTGTCCATCTTCGCCTCTATAGACGTTAGGCTGGATTGTATTCCCAGGAGTATAGCTTTTAGGTCGTCGGTGGATGTGGGTTGCTCCACGGGTGGGGGCTGCGCACCCTCCATGTCCGCCTGGGACCGCGTGACCTTCCGGGCTTCAAAGGTTAATTTAGGCTGTTTATTATCAGTGCGGCCCATGGCAGTAGGAGAGGCCGCAGCGGGGCGAGTATCCCTCCTGTGGATCAGTAGCGCAGCGCTGTCGTGAAGCCAAGGTGTTGGTGAGTATTTCCGGGTGCCCACCCCGGGCTCCAGTTGGCTTTGCCAGCACGAGTACGAGGGGGGGTAAGCAGGATCGCTCCAATCTGCGTGCGGTACAGGCCCTTTTGTTTCCCAGACCCACCTCTCGCGGTAGCAGCCGGGTGCCCCCCCCGGAGATCAGCACGGCGGCCGGTCTGCAATTGATGTCGTCCCAAGGGGGAAGGGTCGGTCAGGCAGTAACCTCAAGCATGTCGCATATCCCCAACGTTTGGCAGGCACTATATCGCTCTGTTGGCACTCGAGTTTCCCAGCGGCGCAGTGTCTTTTAGGCCCCAGGCAAGGTCAGCAGCACCTGGATCGCCCAGTCGCCGCAGATCCCCTTCCAGGCCCCCGGGCAGTAGAATGGCGCAGGGTCGCCGAGCAGTGCGGAGGCGCTCCACCGCCCGTCGCAGCCCCAAGGGTCTCGATCCACCTAAGGCGCGCTCTCACCTCAGCGTGTAGAAGGCGGCGGCTGCCTCCGTCCGTCTCCGCCACGTACACCCCACAGAGTACCAGGCGGCGGGCCGGAGCAGCCGTGCCGCAGGCCACCTCCCGCGAGCGGCCGGCAGCAGGTCAGACCACAGCAGCAGTCAGCACAGGGGGGACAACGCGGAGGTCCCCGCACGGCACAGGCAGTACCGCGGGGGATCATCAGCGACCTCAGCGCAGTGTGGTGAGTGAGCGACAGTCTCGCCAGGCGTCCTCAGGGCCGGTCAGCTCCAGCCACTGCGTCCGCCATTTTGTGATGATCCGGCGCTGCGGGATGGTAGATTGGTGTTTTCCTGGTTTCGCCGGGACTGGTAGCGAGCCGGGAGCGGCGGACTGTGGTCGGGGGAGAATGCTTTCCCAGCACGCTATTTTCTGGCCATACAGGGCTGGATAAGAGGAGAATTCCTTACGAATTGCTGCCCGAGCAGCAGGAGCCTCACAGAGGTGCGGCCATCTTGCTTGGCGCCCTCTAGCGCCTCCCAGTGGTCAGGACACTTATTATTATTTACAGGTAATAAGATAGAAGTCCTTCTTACGTTAGAAATTATATAGTGTGATTAAGGTTCATGGTATTGCTTTTTTTCTTTACAGGTCTCCTTCCACACTGTTCCCTCCCTTTCCTTCCCTCACTTGATCACCTTATTCTTCTGTGCTATTATAGCATTCAGAATTGAGGCTATCAAGGGGTGGACCCACTTGAGCCACGAATCGATCCTGAAGATGCTACGAGGATACAATATGACACTCATCCATTCACCCAGGCACTACCCATGCACACATCCAATGGCCCAGGCATTACCTTTGCACTCATCCTTTCACTCAGGCACTACCCATGCCCTCATCTAATCACCCAGGCAGTAGCTCTGCAGTCATGCAATCACCCAGATACTACCCATGCACTCATGCAACCACTCAGGCACTATTCTTCAACTCAACCATTCACTCAGGCACTACCCATGCACTCATCCATTCACTCAAGCACTACCCATGCACTTGTTATATGACCCAGGCATTACCCTTGTACTCATCCTTCCTCTTAGGCACTACCCATGCACTCATCCAACCACCCAGGCAGTACTCCTGTACTCATGCAATCACCCAGGCACTATCCATGCACTCATGCAATCACTCAGGCACTACTCTTGCACTCAACCATTCACTCAAGCACTACCCATGCACTCATCCATTCACTCAATCACTACCCATGCAATCAAAGAGGCACTACCAATACACACATCCAATCACTCAGGCATTACCCATGCAGTCATGCAATTACCCATACACTACCTATGCACTCATCCAATCACCCAGGTACTACTCATGCACTCATCTATTCTCTCAGGCACTACCCATGCACTCATCAAATGACCCAGGCATTACCCATGCACTCACCCTTTTACTTAGGCACTAACCATGCACTTATCCAATCACCCAGGCACTAACCATACACTTATACATTAACTCAGGCATTACGTATGTACTAATATATTCACTCAGGCACTACTCATGCACTCATCTAATCACGCAGGTACTACCCCTGCACTCATGCAATCAAAGAGGCACTACCCATACACACATCCAATCACTCAGGCATTACCCATGCAGTCATGCAATTACCCATACACTACCAGTGCACTCATTAAATCACTCAGGCACTACTCTTGCACACAACCATTCACTAAGGCACTACCCATGCACGGATCTAAGCACCCAGGCATTACCTTTGTACTCATGCAATCACTCAGGCACTATTCTTGCACTGAACCATTCACTCAGGCACTACCCTTGCACGCATGCAATCACAAAGGTACTACTCATGCAATCACTCAGGCACTCTTCTTCCACTCAACCATTCACGCAGGCACTATTCATGCACTCATCCATTCACTCAAGCAGTACCCATGCACTCATACAATCAAGGAGGTACTACCCATACACACATCCAATCACTCAGGCATTACACATACAGCCATGCAATCACCCAGGCACTACCTATGCACTCATCGAATCACCCAGGTGCTACCCCTGCACTCATGCAATCATCCAGGCAGTACCCATGCACTCATGCAATCACTCAGGCACTACTCTTACACTCAACCGTTCACTCAGGCATTAAGCATGCACTCATTCAATCACCCAGGCACTACCCCTACACTTATACATTGAATCAGTCATTACGCATGCGATAATACATTCACTCAGGCACTACTCGTTTCTCATCCAATCTCTCAGGTACTACCCCTGCACTCATGCAATCACCCAGACACTACCCACGCACTCATGAAATCACTCAGGCACTACTCTTGCACTCAACCATTCACTCAGGCACTACCCATGCACTCATCAAATGAGCCAGGTATTACCCTTGCACTCATCCTTTCACTAAGGCACTACCCATGCACTGATCTAAGCACCCAGGCATTATCTTTGTACTCATGAAATCACTCAGGCACTATTATTGCACTGAACCAATCACTCAGGCACTACCCTTGCATGCATGCAATCACCAAGGTACTACTCATGCACTCATGCAATCACTCTTCTTACACTCAACCATTCACTCAGGCACTACCCATGCACTTATCCATTCTCTCAGGCACAACCCATGCACTCATCCAATGACCCAGGCATTACCCTTGTGTTCATTCTTTCACTCAGGCACTACCCATGCACTCATCCAATCACCCAGCCACTACCCCTGCACTCATGCAATCCCCCAAGCAGTACCCCTGCATTCAGGCAATCACCCAAGCACTACCCTTGCTGACATCCAATGAGCCAGGTAATACCCTTCCACTCATCCTTTCACTGAGGCACTACCCATGCACTGATGTAAGCACCCAGGCATTACCTTTTCACTCATGCAATCACTCAGGCACTTGCCATGCACTCATCCAATCACCAAGGCACTACCCCTGCACTAATGCAATCACCTAGGCACTAACCATGCACTCATGCAATCACTCAGGCACTATTCTTGCACTCAACCATTCACTCAGGCACTACCCAAGCATTCATCCATCCACCCAGGCCCTACCAATACACACATCCAATGACCCAGGCATTACCCTTGCCCTCATCCTTTCACTCAGTCACTACTCATGCACTGATCTAAACACCAAGGCATTACCCTTGCACTCATGCAATCACTCAGGCAATACTCTTGCACTGAACCATTCACTCAGACTCTACCCATGCACTCATCCATTCTCTCAGGCAATACCCATGCACTAATCCAAAAACCCAGGCATTACCCTTGCACTCATCCTTCCACTCAGGCACTACCCATGCACTCATCCAATCAGCCAGGCACTACCGCTACACTCATGTAATCCCCCAGCCACTACCTATGCACTTATGCAATCACTCAGACACTACTCTTGCACTCAACCATTCACTCAGCCACTACCCATGCACTCATCCATTGTCTCAGGCACAACCCATGTACTCATCCAATCACTCAAGCACTACCCATGCACTCATCCAATCACCCATGCAGTACCTCTGTACTCATTCAATCACCCAGACACTACCCATGCACTCATGTAATCCCCCAGCCACTCCCTATGCACTCATGCAATCACTCAGGCACTATTCTTCAACTCAACCATTCACTCAGGCACTACCCATGCACTCATCAATTCTCTCAGGCACTACCCATGTACTCATTAAATGACCCAGGCATTACCCTTGCACTCATCCTTCCACTCAGGCACTACCCATGCACTCATTCAATCACCCAGGTACTACCCCTGCCCTCATGTAATCCCCCAGCCACTACCTATGCACTCATGCAATCACTCAGGCACTACTCTTGCACTCAACCATTCACTCAGCCACTACCCATGCACTCATCCATTGTCTTAGCCACAACCCATGCACTCATCCAATCACTGAAGCACTACCCCTGCACTCATCCAATCACCAAGGCACTACTCTTGCTCTCATCCATTCACTCAGCCATTACGCATGTGCTCACCCATTCACTCAGGCACTACCCATGTACTCATCCAATCACTCAGGCACTATACTTCAACTGAACCATTCAGTCACGCAGTACTCATTCACTCATGCATTCACTCAGGCAATACTCATGCACTCATCGAATCTCCCAGGCACTACCTATGCACTAATCCAATCACTCAGGTACCACCCACACAGTCATCCAATCACCCAGGCACTACCCATACACTCATCCATTCACCCAGGCACTACCCATGCACTCATGGAATCACCCAGGCACTGCTCTTGCACTCACCTATTTATCCAGGCACTATCCATACACTCATCTATTCACCCATGCACTACCCATGCACTCATCCAATCACCCAGTCACCATCCTTGCTCTCACCCAATCACCCAGTAACTATACATACACTTATCCAATAATCCAGGTACTACCCTTGCACTCATTCATACAACACATACAAGCTTGTCTATCTTTAACCAAATAGGCGGTTCTAAAAAGAACCATTTTTTCCCTTTTTAATTTTTTGTGTGTTTTTCTAACTCATTAATTCAATTTTTTGGGTGTTTTATAAAAAAAAAACATAATCCAAAAAACAAGGCAACAAACTGCTGTAAAGCAGGAAAAACATTTTGCAATTAGAACATTATTGCAAAAACAAAAATAAACTAGCATTTGTGATTTTTGGCAGCAAGAATAACTGCTCTGATAGACTACGGTCCAGCACAAAGAAGCTTCTTACACTTTAAGCAGTGTTGCTCTAAACCAGCAAACTCAGGTAAGAGCAAGGTTGTGTCAGCAGATAAAGTAGTAGTTGCAGTTGTACTGGGTCCTGGAACTTCAGCATCCTGTGATTGTTGTTCCAGTTCTCGCCGGTGTTGCTCTCTGGCGAGACGGTTAGGATGTATTGTCTGCAGATGCTTTATCATTGATGAAGTTCCACAGGAGTACTTTTTCTCAGAGCCTTAAGATAAAACTTTATCACACAAAGTGCAAGTCACTTTGCGTGCATTTACTTTTTTTTCCCCAGGTGGAATTGAGAAAAAGGTCCAGACAATACTTTCTTTCCTTTTTTCCACAGGCTACTCCTGCTCCGCCACATCTTCAACTTCATCTGTGGGTGGATTTACCGATGACATTTGTAGTGTTGAGTTGAAACACCCCAAAAATAAATCCAAGACTAAGAGAGAACACAAGAGGTGTTTATTCTCAAGAAGCTCCTGAAAGAAAGAACAAATTGGGTGGGGCCTTCCAAATTGTAGGATTGAAAGATTCTTAACCAATGAAATCCTTTCTTTTGAAGTCACATGGGATTCGCGTACCGGACGCGTAGCTACCGCGCACCGGACATGAATTCCGAAAATATGTGTAAACAATATTGTATATCTATTCCAGTTACAAATATAGTAGATTTACAAATATGAAAGTAAACCTATTGGTATAATGAATGATATAAAATTATCTATATAAGTTTTTTAGAACTACATAATCGCTAGAGTCGCAAACATATCGCGCACCCAGAAACACGTGCAGGAGGGTACGCGGGAGCGTCGCAGCTTCCATAACTTCATCAGAAGATGTCAAATATTCAAAATATCTATATTAATGTCACTTTTATAACTCTTTCTATAAAATACATACAATTGATTTCAAAATTATATAGTATATATCATGTATTTAAATTTTACGATTTAAAAATGTTGGGAACCGCGCACCCATTGTGTACCCTATGTGCACTGTACACCAACATTAAAATATGGCGGCACAATGCTAGGCTTTGCGCACCCATCACGACAGGTACACGATCGGTACGTGATTCTCACAGTTTCTTTTTAAAAATATATATATTAGTAAATATATATGGAAAAAAAAAATGATGTTACCTCTAGCAATGTGAAAATATTTTTAACAAGCCTTCTTAAGATGTACTGTAACTTGTACACAGTGCAATTCTTCAGAAATAGTTGAACATGTAGCGCAATTTCTGTTCCACTCTGAAAATTCGACCTCTAGTTAAAAAACCATAGAAATTCACTGAAAAACCATAGGTTTCAGGGACGTTATAGTTAGATTTTAGATTTTCAAAATCCTTAGAAATTCACTGAAAAAACCACAGGTTTCAGGGATTTTATAGTTAAGCCTGGGCGTAGTTCGTGGAGTTTTGCTATGCGGAACTTCGCAAAGTTATAAAAAAAAGCTGCGAAGTACCGCAAGTGGTGGAGTGTAGTGCGAACTACTGTTCGCACTGGTCTGTCTGCAGCTCAGGTAGAAATTCTGCCTGAGCAGCAGCTCGCGCTCGCAAATTTACCATTCGCGAGCGCGAGCGGGGAAAAAACTCCGCTGCACTAAGCGAAGCAGGATTTTCTTGCACTCCGCAAGCTCCGCGGAGTGCAGAAAAATCCACAAACTCCGTGAACGGAGCGGAGTTCAATGCCCAGGCCTAATTATAGTTAAGAATTTGCATTTAAAAAACCTTAGATATTTGCTGACGATGTCATGAGTGATGTAATATGTGTCGTCATCAGGTGTGCGTTGCTGTGGTGTGAGTTATAGTTAGCTCAGCTAACTATAACGGCTGAAATTCTCTGGTTTTCTACGAGTGAAATGTCAGACTAACCATAACGTCCCTGAAACCTGTGGTTTTTTTAGGGAATATCTAAGGTTTTTTAAATGCTAATTTCAAACTATAACATCCCTGTAATCTGTGTTTTTTTCAGTGAATTTTATATCTATGCATTCAGTCTCCAATCACTCTTACAAGGAAGGAATCAGCACTCAGGTTGTAGTTTGGAAGTATTTAATTTGGAAAAGGCACGATCCACGCGTTTTGGCTCATCCGAACCTTTTTTTATTGAGATTTTTAGTCATTTTATCATAACAACACGTTACAACACATTCCGGAGCGTACGCTCCATTTAGGGTTCCAGCTGATTTTCTCATACACATCAATGGTGGAATGCACCGTAAAACAGACAATAAAACAGACCAAAAGAAAATACACTACAAAGGAAGGGGAGGGGTGAGGGTCAGAAGGGGGAGGGTGGGGGAAAGGGGGGACATCTATCTCTCTCATATGAATACATTGAAGAAAACAAAAGGAATAGCGATATACAGGCAATATCATACACTAGAGGACATCTTATGGCAGCCATCATCTCCAAGCGCTGTTACACGTCTTCACAGATAGCCCTCTGCTTAGGGAGGTACAGAAAAGGGGAGAGGAAACACCCTAGGGTGTAGGGGGAGTCGTAGGGGCCAGTGGGGGCAGAGGTTCTTGTTCCACTTCAGTATGTGGGGACCCTGGAGAGGAGTGGGGGGACGGTTGTTGCATCCGCCGCAGATAGCAGCGGTAAACGTGCCAGATATCCCTAGGACGAGAAGATGGCTGCTGAAGCGTAGCATAAATTTCCGTTTGTGTATCACAGTACCCCATACTATGCATCCACATGGCCTTCGTGGGACTGATGTTCACCCCCCAGGGTACCGCAAGTTCCCTTTTTGCTAGTAAGAGTGCAAGAGCAATGAAACGTCGATCGCATACCTTTATGGTGTTAACTATTCCCAATCCGAACCTTGATAACGATACAAGACGTCATTGTAGCTTCCTTATTTAAATGTACAAATGCCTCTATTTGCCAACATTAACAAAGGACTACATATTACATTAATCCAAAAAGCTGGCGGCAATATTGGCCTGGTCGCAATGCGAAAATTCAGGAACTCATACAATAAAGAAAAGAAAACAAGTGTTAATATGCACACAATGGTATTTCAGCATATCTTGCCCCGTTGTTACCGTACCTGTATGTTCGTCAACGTGACTTGTTCCTAATAAACATACTTATGATTACAAACATCAACATAAAAAATGGACTACACAATACTTTAAAGTGAAAGGCTATCAGCCATATTGATCTGGGCACTTTGCATATTATAGTGGTACTTACCCGAAAGAAAAGAAAAAAAGTGGTGTTAATATACACACACTATCCCTAAATAAAGTTCTAGCGATTATAGTTCCATTCCATTCACAGCTCATTTGAGATGTCACGAGTGATGTCATGAGTGATGTCACTGACCATGTGATGAATGATGGAATGTCTGAGGTCATAAGCAGTGCATTGTGGGGGCGTAAGTTATAGTTAGCTCAGGTAACAATAACTGCTGAATTTCACTAGTTTTGTACAAGTGAAATCTGAGTCTAACTATAACATCCCTGTAATCTTTGTTTTTCTCAGAAAATTCCTAGTTTTTTTTAAATGTTATATAAGAAGCCTATCACAATGGATGGTGTGGGGTTGGAAGCAGGGCCTGGCATTGTGCTGCCCCCACCTAAGCTTGCTGCTTCTGCCTCCCCTCCTCTGCTTTGCCATCCATTGTCCAAGTCCATGCCCTGTGTGGCTGTTGTTCTGCCACCGGCCTTCCTGCCTTTTCTGAACAGTTAGCTTGCTGGCCCATCCACTTTCTCCCTATCCTCTGTTGTCCCAGCAGTGAAGACAAAGAAAAGGGTAGGGAGGCCTGTGAAGGTGAGTTTCTAGTGATGGGTCCCTTCCTTTACTCCTGCAAAGTAGAAAACAAAGACAAAAGAAGAATAGTTAGCATCAAAGGGCAAAGTTAAAAACACTCAATGTATGTCTGTACATACAAACTGTACAAGTTTCATTCTCATTGCAGATGAAGGAAAATTAAGATTAGGAATAGAAGTGAAGTGTTCATTCCTCTTTGAGGTGAACTGCAAGTTCCTCAGCCTGGTTTAGCCCTCCCGGGATTTACGACTGGAATTCAACTATGTACTTGGACTCCCTTTTCCTAAGCTTCAGGACCCTGTCCCCACCCCTGTGATGATTAGTTATCTGCTCAATGGCACAGTATGTAAGTTGGGATGAGTCTGAATAATGCTTGTCTTGGAAGTGCCGGGCTACCGGATACTTGGGATCCGTGTTGTAATGGCCCTCATGTGTTCTAAGATCCTCTTCTTGGCCATCAGGGTGGTACTGCAGATGTACCAAAGCTTACAAGGATACTCAATAATGTAGATGACAAGGTTGGTACTGCATGTGAGAAATTGTAAGTTAACCTTCTTGGTAGGACCCCGTCTCATTTCTTTGCACATCAGACTGTTCTTGCACGCCTTACAGTGGCCAAAGGGAAAGAAACCTTGTAAATTATGTATGTTGCCACCACAGATCGTTGTAATGCCACTGTGGACTAAGAAGTCCCTGACATCAGTGATGTCATCAGTGATGTCATTTGAGATGTCATCAGTGATGTCACTGACCATGTCATGAATGATGTAATATGTGACGTCATCAGCAGTGCATTGCGGGGGCGCGAGTTATAGTTAGCTGAAGTAACTATAACGGCCGAATTTCTCTGGTTTTGTACGAGTGAAATGTCCAACTAACTATAACGTCCCTGAAACCTGTGGTTTTTTCAATGAATTTCTAAGGTTTTTAAATGCTAATTTCTAACTATAACTTCCCTGAAACCTATGGTTTTTTCAGTGAATTTCCATGGTTTTTTAAATGCTAATTTCTAACTATAACGTTCCTGAAACCTGTGTTCCTTTCAGTGAATTTCTAAGGTTTTTTAAATGCTAATTTCTAACTATAACGTCCCTGAAACCTATGGTTTTTTCAGTGAATTTCAAAGGCTTTTTAAATGCTAATTTCTAACTATGTCTACATAGGTAGGACATGTGCAGAAAGAGGAAGAAAGGTTCAGAAAAAAGCAAGAGAAATGCAGAAAGAGGCAACAGAAGTCCAGAAAGACAAAGAAAGGTACAAAAAGAAGCAAGAGATATACAGAAAGAACCAACAGAGGTGCAGAAAGAGGCCTCGTTGCAAAGTCATCCTGTGCACCCAACTTTTTGCTGACTGGTATTGGTGGTAACTGGCTCTGACTAACCAGGCCTGGAGCCAGTGCTATGCTGAAAGACACTCAGAATACAGTGAAAACACCTACATACACTAGGGTAAACTATGGGTTGGGCTACCCCTGTGATTGCCATGACCTCCCCTGTAAGGCCCTAGTACATAATAGGGCAGGGGTATTAAAACTATCTCTAAGTCAGAGGTGCAGAAAGAGGCAAGAAAAGTACAGAAAAAAGCAACAGAGGTGGCAAAAGAGGCAAGAGAGGTGCAGAAAGAAACAAGTGAAGTGCAGAAAGAGGCAACAGAGGTGCAGAAAGATGCAACAGAGGTGTAGAAAGAAGCAAGAGAAGTGCAGAAAGAACCAACAGAGGAGCAAAAAGAGGCAAGAGGTGTACAGAAAGAGATAGGAGAGGTGCACAAAGAGGCAAGAGAGTTACAGAGAGTCAGGAGGGGTGCAGAAAGAAGGAAGAGAAGTGTAGAAAGAGGCAAGAGAATTGCTAAAAGAAGCAACAGAGGTGTAGAAATAAGCAAGAGAAGTGCAGAAAGAGGCAAGTGATGTGCAGAAAGAAGCAAGAGCAGTGCAGAGAGAATCAACAGAGGTGCAAAAAGAGGCAAAAGGGGTGCAGAAAGAGGTAGGAGAGGAGCACAAAGAGGCGAGAGAGGTACAGAAAGAGGCAGGAGGGGTGCAGAAAGAAGGAAGAGAAGTGCTGAAAGAGGCAAGAGAATTGCTTAAAAAAGCAACAGAGGTCTAGAAAGAAGCAAGAGAAGTGCAGAAAGAGGCAAGTGAGGTGCAGAAAGAAGCAAGAGCAGTGCAGAAAGAACCAACAGAGGTACAAAAAGAGGCAAGAGGGGTGCAGAAAAAGGTAGGAGAGGTGCACAAAGAGGCAAGAGAGGTACAGAAAGAGGCAGGAGGGGTGCAGGAACAAGGAAGAGAAGTGCAGATAAAAGCAACAGAGGTGTGGACAGAAGCAAGAGAAGTGCAGAAAGGGGCAAGTGAGGTGCAGAAAGAGGCAAGAGAGGTGCAGAAAATGGCAAGAGAACATCAGAAAGAGGCAAGAGGGATGCAAAAAAGGGAAGAATGGTGCAGAAAGAAGTAAGAGAGGTGCAGAAAGAGGCAAGAGAAGTCCAGAAAGAAGCAAGAGAGATGTAGAAAGAGGGACGACGAGTGCAGAAAGAGACAACAGGGGTGCAGAAAGAGACAACAGGGGTGCAGAAAGAAGCATGAGAGGTGCAGAAAGAGGCAATAGAAGTGCAGAAAGAAGCAACAGAGGTGAAGAAAGAGGCAAGAGGGGTGCAGAAATAGGAGAGATAAGTGCAGAAAGAAGCAAAAGAGGTGCACAAAGAGGCAAGAGGGGTGCAGAAAGAGGCAAGAGAAGTACAGAAAGAGGCAAGTGAGGTGCAGAAAGAGGAAAGAGAACTGCAGAAAGAGCCAAGAGAGTTGCAGAAACAGGCAAAAGGGGTGCAGAAAGAGGGAACAGGTGTGCAGACAGAGGCAAGAGAGGTACAGAAAGAGGGAAGAGGGGTACAGAAAGAGGCAAGAGGGATACTGAAATTTACAACAGAGGTGCAAAATGAAGCAAGAGCAGTGCAGAAAGAACCAACAGAGGTACAGAAAGAGGCAAGAGGGGTACAGAAAGAGGCAAGAGAACTGCAGAAAAAGGCAAGAGAGGTGCAGAAAGAGTCAGGTGAGGTGCACAAAGAGGCAGAAGGGGTACAGAAAGAGGCATGAGGGGTGTAGAAAGAAGCAAGAGAAGTGCAGAAAGAAGCAGCAGAGGTGCTTAAAGAGGCAAGAGGGGTACAGAAAGAGGGAAGAGAAGTGCAGAAAGAATCAACAGAGGTGGCAAAAGAGGCAAGAGAGGTGCACAAACAGGCAAGAAAGGTACAGAAAGAGGGAACAGGGGTGCAGAAAGAGGTAAGAGGGATACAGAAATTTGCACAAGAGGTGCAGAAAGAAGCAAGAGCAGTACAGAAAGTAGCAAGAGAAGTGCAGAAAGAAGCAAGAGAGGTGGAGAAATAGGGAAGAGGGGTGCAGAAAGACGCATGAGGGATGCAGAAATTTGCAAAAGAGGTGCAGAAAGAAGCAAGAGCAGTGCATAAAGAACCAACAGAGGTGCAAAAAGAGGCAAGAGGGGTGCAGAAATGGGTAGGAGAGGTGCATAAAGAGGCAAGAGGGGTACAGAAAGAGGCAGGAGGGTTGCAGAAAGAAGCAAGAGAGGTGCAGAAACAGGCAGGAAAGGTGCAGTAAGAGGGAACAGGGGTGCAGAAAGAGGCAAGAGGGATACAGACGTTTGCAAAAGTGGTGCAGAAAGAAGCAAAAGAGGTACAGAAAGAGGCAAGAGAACTGCAGAAAAAGGCAAGAGAGGTGCAGAAAGAGTCAGGAGAGGTGCACAAAGAGCCAAAAGGGGTACAGAAAGAGGCAAGAGGGGTGTGGAAAGAAGCAAGAGAAGTGCAGAAAGAAGCAACAGAGGTGCTTAAAGAGGCAAGAGGGGTACAGAAAGAGGCAAGAGAAGTGCAGAAAGAAGCAACAGAGGTGCCGAAAGAGGCAAGAGAGGTGCACAAACAGGCAAGAAAGGTACAGAAAGAAGGAACAGGGGTGCAGAAAGAGGTAAGAAGGATACAAAAATTTGCACGAGAGGTGCAGAAAGAAGCAAGAGCAGTGCAGAAAGAAGCAAGAGAAGTGCAGAAAGAAGCAAGAGAGGTGGAGAAATAGGGAAGAGGAGTGAAAAAAGAGGCATGAGGGATGCAGACATTTGGAAAAGAGGTGCAGAAAGAAGCAAGAGCAGTGCATAAAGAACCAACAGAGGTGCAAAAAGAGGCAAGAGGGGTGCAGAAATAGGTAGGAGAGGTGCACAAAGAGGCAAGAGGGATACAGAAAGAGGCAGGAGGGGCTCAGAAAGAAGGAAGAGAAGTGCAGAAAGAAGCAACAGAGGTGCCGAAAGAGGCAAGAGAGGTGCACAAACAGGCAAGAAAGGTACAGAAAGAAGGAACAGGGGTGCAGAAAGAGGTAAGAAGGATACATACATTTGCACGAGAGGTGCAGAAAGAAGCAAGAGCAGTGCAGAAAGAAGCAAGAGAAGTGCAGAAAGAAGCAAGAGAGGTGGAGAAATAGGGAAGAGGAGTGAAAAAAGAGGCCTGAGGGATGCAGACATTTGGAAAAGAGGTATAGAAAGAAGCAAGAGCAGTGCATAAAGAACCAACAGAGGTGCAAAAAGAGGCAAGAGGGGTGCAGAAATAGGTAGGAGAGGTGCACAAAGAAGCAACAGAGGTACAGAAAGAGGCAAGAGAGGTACAGAAACAGGCAGAAAAAGGGGCAGAAAGAGGGAACAGGGGTGCAAATGAGGCAAGAGAGGTGCAGAAAGAAGGGAGGGGGTACAGAAAGAGGCAAGAGGGGTGCAGAAACAAGTAAGTGAGGTACAGAAAGAGGCAACAGAGGATCAGAAACAGGCAGGAAAGGTGCAGAAAGAGGGAACGGGGTGAAGAAAGAGGCAAGAGGGATACAGAAATTTGCAAAAGAGGGGCAGAAAGAACCAGGAGCAGTGCAGAAAGAACTAACAGAGGTGCAGAAAGAGGCAAGAGAAGTGAAGAAAGAAGCAAAAAAGGGGCAGAAAGAGGCAAGAGAACTGCAGAAAAGGGCAAGAGAGGTACATAAAAAGAAAATAGGGGTGCAGAAAGAGGCAAGAGGGGTGCAGAAACAAGCAAGCGAGGTGCAGAAAGAGGCAACAGAGGTGCAGAAAGACGCAAGAGAGGTGCAGAAACAAACAAGAGAAGTGCAGAAAGAGGCAAGAGAATTGCTGAAAGTAGCAACAGAGGTGCAGAACGAGACAAGAGAGGTGCAGAAACAGGCAGGAAAGGTGCAGTAAGAGGGAACAGGGGTGCAGAAAGAGGCAAGAGGGATACAGATGTTTGCAAAAAAGATGCAGAAAGAAGCAAGAGCAGTGCAGAAAGAACCAACAGAGGTGCAGAAAGAGGCAAGAGGGGTACAGAAAGAGGCAAAAGAGGTGCAGAAAGAGGCTAGAGAACTGCAGAAAGAGGCTAGAGAACTGCAGTAAAAGGCAAGAGAGGTGCAGAAAGAGGAAGGAGAGGTGCGCAAAGAGGCAAGAGGGGTACAGAAAGAGGCAAGAGGGGTGCAGGAGGAAGCAAGAGAAGTGCATAAAGAAGCAACAGAGGTGCTGAAAGAGGCAAGAAAGGTGCAGAAAGAGGCAAGAGAAGTGCAGAAAGAAGCAACAGAGGTGCAGAAAGAGGCAAGAGAGGTGCAGAAACAGACAAGAAAGTTGCAGAAAGAGGCAAGAAGGATATAGAAATTTGCAAAAAAAGGTGCAGAAAGAAGCAAGAGCAGTGCAGAAAGAACCAACAGAGGTGCAGAAAGAGGCAAGAGGGGTGCAGAAAGAGGGAAGAGAAGTGCAGAAAGAGGCAATAGAGGTGCAGAAAGAGGCAAGAGAGATGCAGAAAGAAGCAAGTGAGGTGCAGAAAGAGGCAAGAGAGGTGCAGGAAGAGGCAAGAGAGGTGCAGAAAGAAGAGAGTGAGGTTCAGAAAGAGACAAGAGAAGAGCAGAAAGTGGCAAGTGGGGTGCAGAAAGAGGTAGGAGTGGTACACAAAGAGGCAATAGGGGTACATAAAGAGGCAAGAGGAGTGCAGAAAGAAGGAAGATAAGTGCAGAAAGAAGCAACAGAGGTACTGAAAGAGACAAGAAGGGTGCAGAAAGAGGGAAGAAGGGTGCACAAAGAGGCAAGAGGGGTACAGAAAGCGGCAAGAGGGGCGCAGAAAGAAGGAAGGGAAGTGCAGAAAGAGGCAATAGAGGTGCAGAAAGAGGCAAGAGAAATGCAGAAAGAAGCAAGTGAGGTGCAGAAAGAGGCAAGAGAGGTGCAGGAAGAGGCAAGAGAGGTACAGAAGGAAGAGAGTGAGGTTCAGAAAGAGACAAGAGAAGAGCAGAAAGTTGCAAGCGGGGTGCAGAAAGAGGCAAGAGAGGTATAGAAAGAGGCAAGATAAGTGTAGAAAGAGGCAAGATAAGTGTAGAAAGAGGCAAGTGAAGTGCAGAAAGAGGCACTTGAAGTGCAGAAAGATGCAAGAGAGGTGCAGAAACAAGCAAGAGAAGTGCAGAAAGAGGCAAGAGAATTGCTGAAAGAAGCAACAGATCTGGAGGAAGAGGCAAGAGAAGTGCAGAAACAGGCAGGAAAGGTGCACAAAGAGGGAATAGGGGTGCAGAAAGAGGCAAGAGGGATACAACAATTTGCAAAAGAGGAGCAGAAAGAAGCAAGAGAACTGCAGAAAGAACCAACAGAGGTGCAGAAAGAGGCAAGAGGGGTACAGAAACAGGCAACAGAAGTGCAGAAAGAAGCAAAAGAGGTGCAGAAAGAGGCAGGAGAACTACAGAAAAAGGCAAGAGAGGTGCAGAAAGAGGAAGGAGAGGTGCACAAAGAGCCAAGAGGGGTACAGAAAGAGGCAAGAGGGGTACAGAAGGAAGCAAGAGAAGTGCAGAAAGAAGCAACAGAGGTGCTTAAAGAGGCAAGAGGGGTGCAGAAAGAGGCAAGAGAAGTGCAGAAAGAAGCAACAGAGGTGCAGAAAGAGGCAAGAGAGGTGCAGAAAGAACCGTCAGAGGTTCAGAAAGAGGCAAGAGGGGTGCAGAAAGAGATAGGAGTGGTGCACAAAGAGGCAATAGGGGTACATAAAGAGGCAAGAGGCGTGTAGAAAGAAGGAAGAGATGTGCAGAAAGAAGCAACAGAGGTACTGAAAGAGACAAGAAGGGTACAGAAAGAGGGAAGAAGGGTGCAGAAAGAGGCAAGAGGGGTACAGAAAGAGGCAAGTGAGGTGCAGAAAGAGGCAACAGAGGTGCAGAAAGAGTCAAGAGAGGTACAGAAAGTAGAAGAGATGTGCAGAAAGAGGCAAGAGAAGTGCAGAAAAAGAAAGAAATGTGCAGAAATAAGCAACAGAAATGCCGAAAGAGGCAAGAGAGGCGCAGAAGGATGCAAGAGTGACTTGCACACCATTAGTACCAATTTAACACCCACATTTAGCAATAAGTTCTAGGTTTGCAAAGGGCCTTCCACCACGCTGTAACACTTGTCGCTGCATTTTTGGTAACGTTTGAGCTAGAAACAAGGCTTTTTTTGTTCAAATCTGCAGATTAGGGAGCAGATGATGGATTATGTGGCTAATGCGGAAAATGTACAATTGTGCGAAAGTCGGTGCAGCCAAACAGTCGCATAATTCCAGTGACCCTGCTCATACCTCTGACTAGATCCACAAGTGCTCCTCAGTGATTCTTTGTTTTTTTGTCTCACTGAGTTCATAGTTGAGCTTCTATGGAAACGAGGAAGACTAAACCTGAGGTAACCACTCCACAACAAAGACTACCATACCACATAATTACTCTCCATAACACATAATCCCACTCTACATAATTCCTATACACTAAATACCACATACTTTCTATCCACATAATTTCACTGCACAACTTACCACATAATTCCACTACACACAGCGTACATCCACTCCACTCCAAAAACATTAGTAAAAACTTTTACATTTACAATGCCAATAGCTCTAACTCTCGCAAATGCGATACCTATTGCATTGAAAACACTTCTTTAACTAGTAGACGCGTTTGCAGAGTGGTGGAGAAAGGGTACTGGGCCTCCGACCAGCACTCAGGAATTCTGCTGCGTAGGACTTACAGGAGGTACCAGGAGGGCTTCTTGGCCCCCAAAGTCCCTCAGGAGTAAAGTGGACTTCATCCCCCATCCCGTAGTCTGCTAGGAGATGCATTTGCAGAGTGGTGGAGAAAGGGGGCGTGGCCTCCAAAGACGTCTTAGCAATCCCACTGTGTGGGACTTGCTGGAGGTAACAGGAGGGGTAGTTGGCCCCCAAGGACAACCTTGGGGACAACTACCCCTCTTATTACCTCTAATAAGTCCCACACAGCAGGATTGCTAAGTTCTCATAGCAGGCCACACCCCCTTTGCCCACCACTCTGCAAACATGCTTCCTGGCGTGCTCTTGGATGGGGATTGAGGTCCCCTTCACTGCTGGGGTTCCTTAGGGGCCAACTAGCCTACCTCTTACATCCAGTTAGCCCCACACAGTGGGATTGCTGAGAGGTGGACACAGGCCATGCCCACTTTCTCCAGCACTCTGCAAACGCGCCTCCTGGTGCGTTCTAAGTTTGGGTATTAAGCCCCCTTCATTCCTGAGGGTCCCTGGGGGCCAACTAGCCCACCAGGTACCTCCAGTAAGCCCCACACAGCTAGATTGCTGAGAGTGGTCCGAGGCCCACATGACAATATTGAAGCTCTTAGTACCGTAATGGTTCAGGAATTAATGAGAATGAGAGAACAACATGTCAGCCAGAAATGGGACAATTTATCAAGAGAACAACGACAGGCACTGACTAACTTGGAAAATGATCCCAGCATTGTCATAAAGCCCTCGGACAAGGGAGGTAATATAGTGGTAATGAACATTGATCAATACAGAAATGAAGCCCGAAGACAACTGGGGGATAGCAACTGTTACGAAGAAATTGGATGGGAAGTCTACAGATCTTCTACCACCAGATATCATGATCTCCTAAGAGGGTAGTGGGCAGCTGGGCTAATAGACGATGATGAACATAATTTTTTGAAAATGGAGAACCCCCGTGTTCCATGCCTACATCTTCTACCGAAAAATCATAAAAACCCTACTAGACCACCATGGAGACCTATAGTCTCCTCCAATGGAGGGCTTCTAGAAAACACCTCTATTTTCTTGGATCTTTTCCTGTCCCCTTTTGTTACCAATCTGAGATCCTATTGTAGCGATAGTACCGATTTTTTACGGCGTATAGATGATGTGGAATGGGAGGACAACTATACCATGATAGCGTTGGATGTCTGTTCCCTGTATACATGCATTGACCAGAGGAAATGTGTTGAAGCCTGCATGTATTTCTTGCGGGGCTACACATATCGCTGTGGGAACACACTGCCATGCTAGAAACCATGATGTTATACTGCCTGGAACCAAATATTTTTTTGTTTGAAAAAACCTTATACCAACAAAAATCAGGGTCAGCCATGGGCCTGTTTCGCCCCCAGCCTGGTGAATTTATTCCTGGGCTGGTGGGAGGAACAGGTATTATGGGTGGAAGAAAACGATAGGTACACTGAACACATCCCAATCTGGATAAGGTACATAGATGACCTTTTCCTGATTTGAGATGGGCCATAGGATTTGGCTTTGGAGTTCATCAAGAAGTTAGGAACCAATGATTTTCAGTTTCACATATAAGATCAGTAAAAACTATTGTTAATTTCTTGATGTGGCCATTTCCATTGAGAACAACAAAATTGTTACCAGCCTTTTTAGAAAGGATACCGCAGGCAACACAATCCTACATGCCCTAAGTAACCACCAGGCCCCCCTAATTCACAGCATTCTTTCCTGAGAATTTTTGAAGAGCTCACCATAATTGTAGCACTAATGCGGGATTTATGAAGGAGCAGAACATCATGGAGACAAGGTTCAAGCAACATGTTACAGCACAAAAGCCCTGTCACAAGCCAAAAAGAAGGTTATTGGTTTAACACAGATGAGGCACTGTTTAACAACAAACGTAAAAATGAGAAGGATGAAACCAATGCCCGAGAATGATCACTACTTTTAATAAGAGATCCAATTGTTTAAAAAAAAAAATGAAACGCCCCTGGAGTCTGTTAGAAACTGACCCTGTCATAGATAAATGTATTGGCAAATCACCCCTGATTACATATAGGAGACCAAGGTCACTGAGGGATCGATTGATTCACAGCTATCGACGAAAACCCGCCACCCATAACTGGTTAGGCTTACCCAACTTTATCAAATGTAATTCGTGTAAGGCCTGTAAGAACAGCAAAAATCATAGTAGCTACACCACTAAGCATGGTAGGGCCAAGAAAATCACTAAACATATTACATGCACCAGCGACTTTGTCATATATGTGCTGGAGTGCCCTTGTGGTCTCAGGTATGTTGGAAGCACTAAGGTGCAACTTAAAACCAGGATTCTCCAACACGTACGAGCTGTAGTCAATCGAGACTTCAGTTACCCCACAGCCAGGCATTTTTTCAAGAAACATGACAGCAACAGCAGTCTGGTGCAGTTTTATGGTATAGATAGGGTTGTAATGCACCCTAGGGGAGGTGACAGGGAGAAACAACTTCGCATCATGGAATCAAGATACATAATTGATCTTAATACAAAATTTCCCAGTGGACTCAATAGTGGGGAGGAATTGGCCACACATATAGGATGTTAGCATCCCTAGGGCCATCACTGTGTCGCTTTCTTTCAGTCTGATTTTAATTTTTAGTTGGTCACTTACTTTTCACTTGTTTAATTTTAACAGGGGGTCCAATTTTGAGCACCTATTCTTATGCTGAGGCCAATGGCTCTCAAGGTTCCAGACACTGGTCAATGCAATGGTATGTTCTGCAGATTATTAGCAATGTATACATTGACAGAGAACATCTTTCTTTTTCCCCCCATCATGGATTAGGATAGTGGAGGGAAAACAGGGACGAAGGATATAGCCTCTATAAATTCGAATTTTGCAATTCTTAAGGCTTGACTCAAAAAATACTTTCCCTCACGATAAGTATTTTTTCGTTTTTCACTTTGTACACATATGGGTTATGCCTCATTTATTGGACGGTCATCATTATGGATAACTATTGTGAAATAATTGGAATATATGCTCGGCTGAATGATATCAATTACTGTATGATGTTAATGACTCACATGTAACGGGATTACTATAATGTTTACATATGCATTGCAAACGTTACCAACTGGGGTCTTATTATGATGAGGATACAAAAAATCTAATATTATGTTTTGTCTTTTTTTTGCTCATTGATTGGATGAGCATGAAATGGATTTATGTGGGGGTTTGAATGGGGCAACTTTATTTAATCCACACCACTATTGTATGATTTTGAGTAATTTATGTCCCATGTGGTCTGTACTTGGACAATGCGTTTTAAACTCCAATATTTTATTGTCTGAAGATGTATCAGGATTTTTATGGACTTTTGGCGTGTTATATGAACATAAGCGAGTTAGTTCATAGGCAATTTGATCCCATGTTTTGCCAGCCCATTGATCTAATGAGGGCTCCAACACATTCCAAGGGCATTTTGAATGCGGTAACTTTATCAAATGGTCATTCAGTGCTCCAGTTGGATAACCAGTTCTAGCCGAGGAACAACATATTTGATGTAATTGCACAGTCCTCTTTCTGTTGTTACTATTGCGTTTATGGTGTACCCGAAAGACTCAGTATTAGTAGAGATTGGGTAGGACCAAAATGTAATTATGAGTTGTATATACATGGTATGTTTATTCTAAACTAGCAATACTTTTATAAGTTGTTGAATCAAATTTTTTTATTGATATTGCATTTCTTTTTGGTTGTATCAAAATTTGATTGATTTGGGCTTCTCATTTTGGCAATGCAACATCTTCAGATGGAAATATAATACCTGAAAAGGATTGATTTTTGTCTGTAACCTTGCAATTTTAGAAATTCAATGTTGAGGTGATTGCACTATGTACAGTATTTTTTCACTATCCATGAATTGTAATGAGTATTTTTGATTGTACACATTACTTTCACTCAAAAAAGGCTTTTGCTGAAACGCGTTGTCTTTGTGCACAATAAAGTATTGTGCTGCCCTGAGGTGTGCTGCTTTGCTTTTCCTGGATTCCCCAGAATTGCTTGTGAAGTATATATACATCTCATGGGAAGGAGGATACCTGTTGATTACTCTCGATGTGGTCTCATCATTGTACACCAGTATCGCCCACCAAGATGGTCTAAGAGCCCTCAGACACTTCCTGGGGAAGAAACCATTGAAGTTGTACCAGCATACAGAAATGCTAATACAGATGGCAAAACTGTGTCTTGAATACAATTTCTTTTTATTTGGGACCGATACCTATAGGCAATTGAGAGGAATGGCAATGGGCACCTGCTTCGCCCCCAGCTATGCGAATTTGCATATGGTCTGGTGGGAGGAGCAGGTGCTCAGAATTGATTTCGAAGCAGAATGGAGGGAAAACATCATAGCCTGGTATCGATTCATTGATGATCTTTTTATTGTGCGGAGGGGTCCTATGGAGAGTGCCAATGCTTTTATAACTGCCATAAATGTCAATGTACTCAATCTGTCATTCACTAAAACTATTAGTGATAATAGTTTACATTTCCTTGATCTAGAAGTTTTTATCCGGAATGACGCAATACACACACAAACTTTTAGAAAAGAAACAGCAGGAAATGCTATTTTACACTCTGAAAGCTTCCATCCAACAAATCTTAAGTTGAGTATCCCATATGCAGAACAATTGCGCATGAAAAGAAATTGCAGTGAAGGTGACTCTTTAGCTCAAGCGCAAGCTGATTTAACAGGAAGATTCAGGGAAAGAGGGTACAGCGAAGCAGTTTTAAATCAGGCATTGGCAAAAGTTGAGAAAAAGCCCCGTAATCAGATTCTGACAGCGAAACAGGATCAGGGTGGAGACTCTAAGGCTCAAGCTCAGGATGTCCGAATGATAACCAGGTACAGTGCCTATCATGCCAGGATGAGAGACTGCATGAATAGGCACTGGCACCTGGTTAAGTCAGATCCCATTTTGGGTAAAACAATTTCCCGAAGACCCATGCTTACATACAGAAGGGCCTGCTCGATGAGACAAGAACTGGTAAAGAGCAGCCCCGAGATAGTGGAAAGTGGGAGTTGGCTTAAAGCCAATCCAGGCTTTACCAGATGCTTAAAATGTAGAGCTTGTAAGCATGGGAGAAATATGAAGGAAGTAAAACTACCACTTATGGAAAAACCGTGGAGGATTCCACGTTTCCTCAATTGTAAGAGCGACCATGTGGTTTATGTGTTACAGTGTACTTGCCCCCTAACATACGTGGGAAACACAATCCACATGGCCCACATTAGAATCTTGCAACATCTACGGGCAGTTAAGAACAAAGACCAATCATACCCTGTTGCAAGGCACATTAATGAATCACATGGGGGTAAAGTAGAGGATCTGACATTTTATCTAGTAGACTCGGTCCCAAAACGAAGAAGAGGAGGGAACAGAGAAGCAAATTTAAGGAAACTAGAATCGAGATATATCTTGATGCTTGACTGCAAAACTCCTAATGGCTGAACAGTGACGAAGAGATGTTTGTTCACTTAACGTAAAGAACTGTAAAGAACCAAGCGCCCAGTTCTGCAATTCCTCCTCTCTTTTGATCATTTTTAGTTATTTTTCCAAGGAAGTCTCCAAAGTGTAGGACAGTAGATTAGGATGTAGTATGAACTCGAGATAGGCTAGTTGACAATTTTTTATATACAGTATAAAAAAAAAATTCTTTAAAATTATTTATTAGTGCCAGAATTGATTAGGATCATTTTACTGACTGAATGGATCCAACAGGGTAACCTATAAAGATGATGATGAACTAGGTATAGAGAAAACGTCAATGGAGAATGTTAATTGGATGTGTTGCCATGCATCTGATTATCAGTAAACAGTTTAAAAGGAACAAACCTGCTGTGATTTAAGCACTTGCACTTTATTATGTATCTAATAAATCTCAGTAATTTGCACGAAAGGATATTTGTTCTAGAAACCTTATCCCAAGAGGGAGAGATAGTGCACCTTATAGCACATGCACTTTAGATAAAAACAATTGCACAATATTGCTCAGTTTGCACATTATTGTAAAATATGATAATGCTGCTAAGACATCTAGGTGCACTGGCACTTTAAATATTATTTATTTATTTATTTATTTATTGATTTATTTATTCTCTCTGCGTAAATTTGCACGAATATGCTATTGAGTGAAAGATTTGTTTCAGCAGAAATGACAACAGCACTTTCTGTCACATTTTCCTTTTGGGCTGTATAATGAGATAATGTATGGACTAAGACAGTAACAGCACACCACTACTATGAAGAGCTGAGAAATAGTGCACTTGCACTGTATTCTCAAACAGATGTACATAAAGCACTTGCACTTTATAAACTGACCGTAATTATGACTTCAGAGTGGTAGATGGATGGAGCCATCATAAATGAATATGAGTTGGGATTATGTATTGGTCCATCAACACAATCCCTGATACTGCCGTACAGAATAATCTAATGTAGCATGGCAACCATTGTGGCATTTTTACAATCAGCGAGACCCTGGTGGCAGCAGGGGACTCACGCAACCACAACACACCTAGGTATCACTGTGACACATAAAGAGAATCATCTCATACACATGTTGAGAACTGAATGGCACAATAAAGTTATTTGAAATGTATTTATATAAAAAAAGTCAACAGCTTTTTCTGACGCAAGAAACGAAACAAAAAAATAAAAATTGTAAAAAACAAAATGAAAACATTTATGTGTGTGAGAACTACAAGAGTAGTCTCCAAATGAAATGAATGTAAATACAATAATGTAAGCATGAGAAAAAAGACACACATATAGTCTTTTGTTGTTTCTGTGAACATGTGATGTCGAAAAAAAGAGTTAAAATTGTGTCAAAGAAATGGTGCTCGTTGTGTGAGCAAGGTAGGGGATCCTACCGAAACGCGTAGCAGCCTTTCTAACAAAATAAAAGATTGGAACCTTACCTTCAATTTGCTGTGTCATTTTTCGGGAGAAGAGAAGGTAACCGGAAGTGGTAAAGGATATATATATATATATATATATATTATATATATATATATGTAACCAAAATCCTGACCCTCCAATTGCTAGGAGGGAATACACCGCAGGTCCTGACCACAAAAGGCACTCACTCCAACAAAATAAAGATAGGCAGGTTCACAGATGCATTGTAGATTTATTAATTCCATGAATAATGAAGACAAGTGTCCGCCCCAGATGCGTTTCGATCGCCTCCGCGATCTTGCTCACATGAATATATATATATATATATATATTACCTACTGGCGGTCGCCAGTAGGTAGTTATAGTTAGGACCTATTTTCCATAGGAAATTCACAACATTCTATTCCCAATAACTTTGGCGCCGGTCGACGAATCTTCGCGACATTTTCAAAACTTGTGGGGCGCTCCAGTCTGCTCCTATCTTGAAAGTTTCAAGGTGATTTGGCAAGCAGGGGCCGAGAAAAAATGGGGGTCCCAAAACGTGTTTTCTCCATGTTATTTTCCATAGGAAACTTTAGACAAAGCTACAGCCCGAACTGCTGAACGGAATTACACCAAATTTTGCAAAAAGGTAGCCCTTGGTTCAGAAAGATCCATTTTTGTTAAATGGTGTAAATCCGTTCAGTAGTTGCTGAGAAATTCAAAAAATAAGAGTCAAAAATCAATTTCCCATAGGGTACTTTGTGCAAGGCTACAGCGGAAACTACTGAACGGATTTACCCCAAATTTGGCATAAAGGTCCTGCTTGGCTCAGAAAGCAATCTTTTCAAAAATAGGTGTAAATACGTTCAGTAGTTTTTTAAATATTAAAGGAAAAAGAACTATATATATCTGGGCGGAGCCTAACCACACATGTCATCGTGAGATCTGATTGGCTGTCAGCACTTCATCCAAGAAGTGTTGGCAGCCATCTTGGGACCAATATACATGATAGCACCCAAATAAAATGCATTGTAGTGAATAGAAGATTTTGAGGGTCACCAAAAGGAGAACTATAAAGGGTGATAACAGACTTTAGTTACATTAGAATTCATTTGTTGATGGTACCATACTAATTTTAGGAATTGTGGTGTGTTCTAGGGTGATTTTACCCTGTGAAAAACCTTCTGCTGGGATTTCATGAATCATGTTTGAGAGAAAACAATTTTCTCATGCTTGTCCCACAGAGGTTTGGAAGGTACTCCAGAAGCTAAAATGAGAGCATATTTTCAGTAAATTCATATTATCTTTCTCAGTCATGTGAGAATGAAGTCTGACATTCTCAGTAAAACATGTAAATCCAACAAGGGTAGAGACTGTCAGTTGATTCCTTTGTGTTCTACTGCAGCTTCCCAGAGTGTTCTTAAGAACAACTAGAGCGCTAACAACCTTACCTATGATAAAAGTATGGCACACTTGAAGCCATCTTGATTGGAATAAACTGGTAACACTTAAAACATTTAATTTAAAAAGGAACAAAATGATGGGGTTCATTTTGTCTTAGAAATTATGGTTAGTGCTGTAGAAAGAAAAATTAGGACATGTTTTAAGTGAGATCTCAAATATCTTCCTGTTATATTTCAACAGGAGCAGCCTGCCAGTTGATTCCTTTGTGTTCTACTGCAGCTTCCCAGAGTGTTCTAAAGAACAACTAGAGCGCTAACAGCCTTACCTATGACAAAAGTATGGCACACCTGAAGCCATCTTGATTGGAATAAACTGGTAACACTTAAAACATTTAATTTCAAAAGGAACAAAATGACGGGGTTCATTTTGTCATAGAAATTATGGTTAGTGCTGTAGAAAGAAAAATTAGGACATGTTTTAAGTGAGATCTCAAATATCTTCCTGTTATATTTCAACAGGAGCAGCCTGCCAGTTGATTCCTTTGTGTTCTACTGCAGCTTCCCAGAGTGTTCTAAAAAACAACTAGAGCACTAACAGTCTTACTTATGAAAAAATTATGGCACACCTTAAGCCATCTTGATTGGAATAAACCGGTAACACTTAAAACATTTAATTTAAAAAGGAACAAAATGAGGGGGTTCATTTTGTCATAGAAATTATGGTTAGTGCTGTAGAAAGAAAAGTTAGGACATGTTTTAAGTGAGATTACAAATATCTTCCTGTTATATTTCAATAGGAGCAGCCTGCCAGTTGATTCCTTTGTGTTCTACTGCAGCTTCCCAGAGTGTTCTAAAGAACAACTAGAGCGCTAACAGTCTTACTTATGACAAAATTATGGCACACCTGAAGCCATCTTGATTGGAATAAACCGGTAACACTAAAAACATTTAATTTAAAAAGGAAAAAAATGAGGGGGTCCATTTTGCCATAGAAATTATGGTTAGTTCTGCAGAAAGAAAAATGAGGGCATGTTTTAAGTGAGATCTCAAATCCTCTTCTATTTTATTAGAAAATTCTGACATGCAGATTGAAACAATCACTTTCAGTACCAGCAGTAGACTTCCAGTTAACTCCCTGGTGAGCAGTAGCTTTACTACAGTGATCTAATGAGCAACTAGAGTGCTAACATTCTGAATTTATGGCAAATGTGTGACACATCTGAATGCCTTCTTGATGGAATCAAAGTAAAAAACTGAAAGCATTTCCTACTGAGGAGACTGCAGTAAATGAGGAAATTAGGAAACTTCATAACAAATAAGTATCCCAAGATGGCCACCAGAGAAAAAAGAGCCCAAATGTAGCACAAATATCACCCACATGTAGCCCACATATAGCCCAATGACAGAAGTGTGGAAAACACTTTTTATTTTTAGTTTGTTTGCAGTTTTATATAGTGCAGACTGGTCAGGTATTGGAGCGTTGCATCTTACTTGGACCCCTTGTGGCTTATTTTGCACGAAGTACATGAGATTGATCTTGTGAAACATTGAACTTTACTATTCTGTTAACCTGAAGTTGCTCTGAACTAGGCTTTGTAACACCCGTTTTTACCTACTGGTTTTAATTAATTCTCACTGTATTGTATTAAGAAAGAGGATTTACTGTTTTTATGTACACTTTTATGATCTATGTTTCTAAATCAGATCGAATAAAGTTTAATGAATGTAATTGAAGTCTCCCAAGATGGCCACCAGAGAAAAATGAGCCCAAATGTAGCACAAATATGACCCAGATGTAGGCCACGTTTAGCCCAATGACAGAAGTGTGGAAAACACTTTTTATCCTTTGTTTTTTTGCAGTTTTATATAGTGCAGGCTGGTCAGATATTGGAGTGCTTTACATGAGCATTGGTTACATCATACAAGGACAAACTCATTTTGGTTGTAGGCATGGGGAGATTAAGTGATTTGACCAGAATCACAAAATGACGAGCTGAAGCAGAAACTCCAACTTGGTAACACCACATTTTCTCCCCTAAGCATAACATTTAATCAAGTGGTCAACTGGATAAAAAAACATAGAGATAACAAATAATTCAAAAGTGCTTTGTCGCTATTTGAGAACTGCTTGGCTCAGAAAGCGACCTATTTAAAAATGGTGTAAATCCGTTCTGCAGTTGCTGAGAAATTGTAAAAAAACAAATATTGATATCTAGAGGCGCGGTGGAACCGCGAACCCTCCCGACCACGAGCTTCATTTTAATTGGCTGCCAACACTCCAAACCAGGAAGTGTTGGCAGCCATCTTGTGACTCGGTAGAACTGAGTCACAAGAAAACAGGGAAACAAAGGTGAAAAAGAAGAAAAGGGGGCAGGGTAGAAACACCCTGACCCCCTAGGCCTGCTCAGGGGGTCCCACAAAAGCATATTTTTTTTTTAAATTGGCGAAATTCGCGCTGGGGTCGCGAATCCCGCCGAAATGTAAAAAAGAATGAAGCGCGGGATACCGCGCCTCATTTAATTGAGACCCCTGGGTGGGCCAGGTCCCGGGGGCATTGCCAACAAATATATGCAGGGCCCGCGGGGGCCCCCGCAGCCCCGGGGACCGCCACCTCCCGGAGCTTGTTTTTTTAATGTTTGGGGGGCCTCCAAGGCCCCCCCAAGCCCCGGGGACCGCCACCGCCAGGGCTTTTATCAAATAGGGACCCTCAGGATTCAAGGGGAATTAATCCTCCAACTTACCCTGAGCACTACTGATGCAGTCCAGCCATCGCCCTGTCACTACCCATTAGGCCTGGGCAGAAAACTACGCTACGCTGGCGTAGTTTGCGAAGTTTGCACTACTTCGCACTACGCAAATTGCACGTAGCACAGTGCGAACACGCGTAGCGTAGCGTAGCGTAGTGCAGCGGTCATTTTTTGCTTGCTCGCGGTCCTCAACGTCAAGTTGGCGACCGCGAGCAAGCAAAATGACATCCCGGCGAGACTTTTTCCTTGTTCGCGATCAGCAACATCAAGTTGCCGATCGCGAGCGTGGAAAATAAACCTCCCAGTCGAGATTCTCAACGCGGGGAGGTCAGGTTTCTCATTGCGAGTGGTCGCGTATGCTCGCGACCGCTCGCGATGAGAAACTACCAGTCCGCGTTGAGAAAGCTGCCGCTCGAGTAAAAATCTACTCGAGCGGCAGTAAAGACAGCTCGCACTGTGCAAGATGCCGTTTTCAATGATTGCACAGTGCGGACAAGCATCCGGCACTGTGCAATCATTGCGAACACGCACTACGCAGTTCGCGTAGTGCTACGCGTAGCTCGCGTAGTGCGAACTTCACTTTGAGTAGCTTCGCGAAGCGTTACTTCGCGAACTACGCCCAGGGTTACTACCCATGCACTCCTCCAATCAACCAGCGAGCACCATGTACTTATCCAATCACTCCGCCAAAACACAAGCACTTATAAATTCACCATCCACTATCTTTGCAGTACTCTAATCATCCAGTCAGTACCCATGTACTCATCCAATGACCCAGGCACTAACTCATGGCAAATACAGAGGAGGTCATGCTAATCACAGGGGTACCCCAACGCATAGTGTTCCCTAGTGTATGTAGGTGTTTTCACTGTATTCTAAGTGTCTTTTACCACCAGAGACAGAGTCAGTTACCACCAGTACCCATCAGCAAAAGTTGGGGGCACAGGAGTACTTTCTACTCCTCTGTTGGTTCTTTCTTCACATCTCTTCCTTCTTCTTGCACTTTTCTTCGTCTTTCTGGACTTCTGTTGCCTCTTTCTGCATTTGTCTTCCTTCTTTCAGCGCTTTTCTTCTTCTTTCTTCACATGTCCTACCTCTGTAGGCATAGTTAGAAACTAGCATTTAAAAAACTTTGAAATTCACTTAAAAACCATAGGTTTCAGGCATGTTATAGTTAGAAATTAGCATTTAAAAACCTTTGAAATTCACTGAAAAAACCATAGGTTTCAGGAACGTTATAGTTAGAAATTAGCATTTAAAAAACCTTAGAAATTCACTGAAAAAACCGGGAAAGTTATAGTTAGTTGGACATTTCACTCGTACAAAACAAGAGAAATTCCCCCGTTATAGTTAGTTCAGCTAACTATAACTCGCGCCCCCTCAATGCACTGCTGATGACGTCACATATGACATCACTCATGACATGGTCAGTGACATCACTGATGACATCACTGATGACATCTCAAATGACATCACTGATGACATCACTGATGACATCATCCATGTGATAATTTGATGCATCTTCTCACACCCTAATGTAACCTTTGATACACCAACTCTAAATAACAGACTGCCATTCTCAAAACCATAGACACTCCAGCAGCAATAACTACATACCCACTCACTGATTCTTAGGTCTAAACACATATCCACTCACTTACCCGTACAGCCACTCATACTTACAATCACTCAGAACAGGACTATCATATGCACTCATACGCCTATATAGACACTCACACCGCCACTCATCCATAGAGGAACTCACACACCTAGTCAGTCATGCAAATAATTAATCACAGTCCCATTTACTCACCTATACAGTTATACACACACCAGCTCACTTACTCATACAAATACTAGGACATTCTTACGCTCTTATACAATCACTGATACAAGCACACACTCATCCATACAGTCACTCTCATAATCACACACTCTCACTTATAGCTATTTATATATTCCAACACACATATATACTGCCTTTCACATATGTAGTTACTCACACATGTACCACTGAGATATACATTCACTCACTAACACACCCATACACACACTCACACACCCATACAGTCCATCACAGATGCACTCTTGAAACCATGCACCCAGTGAATCACCCACTCACACATCTATGCACAGATTCACACACACCCCAACCATACAAACACTCAGGCATCCATACAGATACTCAGACAACCAATCAATAACCCATATAGACACTCATGTAGCTATTCACAAACCCATGCAGCCGCTTACACACCAACAGACAGACGGATACAGACATTCACACAGTTTAGTCACTAACCCGTGCATTCAGTAAGATACATTTAATCACTCACTTATAGAGTCAGTCACACACCTACTAAATCATCCATTCAGACACTTATACACCCACTCATTCTTCAATACTCCTTTCCCTATATATATTAAACATATTTAAACTTTACAGAAACACACAGTCACTAGATGATGTCATCAGTGATGTCATTTGAGATGTCATCAGTGATGTCATCAGTGATGTCACTGACTATGTCATGAGTGATGTCATATGTGACGTCATCAGCAGTGCATTGCGGGGGCGTGAGTTATAGTTAGCTGAACTAACTATAACGGGGGAATTTCTCTGGTTTTGTACGAGTGAAATGTCCAACTAACTATAACTTTCCCTAAAACCTATGTTTTTTCAGTGAATATATATATATATATATATATATATATATATATTCATATTACCTACTGGCGATCGCCAGTAGGTAGTTATAGTTAGGACCTAGTTTCCATAGGAAGAACGTTTTTTGATTTGCCAATATCTTTGGCGCCATTTGTTGAATATTCGTGAAATTTTGAAAACTAATCCCCTGCTCCGGTCAGCTCCTCTCTTGAAAGTTTCGGGGTGATGTTTCAAGCAGGGGCTGAGAAAAATGGGTGTCCCAAAACGCGTTTTCTCCATGTTAATTTCCTTAAGAAACTTTAGACAAAGCTACAGCCCGAACTGCTGCACGGAATTACACCAAATTTGGCAAAAGGGTAGGTCTTGGTCCAGAAAGCATTCTTTTTTTTAAATGGTGTAAATTTGTTCAGTAGTTCCTGAAATATTCATATTTAAACATCTTTATATATCTGGTGATCGCGGTGGATTTGCGAACCCTCGCAAGCATGTGATTGATTCTGATTGGCTGCCAGCACTCCAAACCAAAAAGTGTTGGCAGCCGTCTTGTGACTCGGTTGAACTGAGTCACAAGCAAAAATGTCATAAAACAAGAAAAGGGGGCAGGGTAGAAACACGATGACCCCCTAGGCCTGCTCAGAGGGTCCCACAGGGAGCCCAAAGGCCAAAAAATGCATTTTTTTATAAAGTTTCAGCTGGATTCACGTAGGGTCTGCAAATCTGGCCAAAATGTTTTAAAAAACAAAGTGCTGTCTACCGCACTTCGTTTTCTTGAAGCCCCCAGGTAGGCCAGGTCCCGGTGGCATTGCCAAATTGTGATGCGGGGGCCCATGCCCCGGGGACCGCCACCTCCCCAGGGCTATGCTAATGATTTGCAGGGGGCCACTTGGGCCCCCCCAGCCACGGGGACCACCACCTCCCTGGAGCTTTTTTGCAATAAATTTGTGGGGGGGCTCCTGTCCCCCCATGCTGCCCCGGGGACCGCCACCTCCTTGGGGCTTAAATATTTCAATACGGGGGGGCCTTGCTCCCCCCTGTTGCCCCGGGGACTGCCACCTCTCTGGGGCTTTTTTTTTAAATATAGAATATGTGGGGGGACTCCTGCCCCCCACACTGCCCTGGGGACCACCACCTCCCCGGGGCTTTAAACTTGTTCGGAGGGGATGTGGGGCCCCCCTCCTGGAGCCCTTTATGGCCCTGGGGACCACTACCCCCAGGGCCGGCTCCAGCAATGTCCGGGGTGCCCACCCCCAGGACATTGCAGTTTACTATGGCAGGCAGTAGCAAACACTGCTTCGTTTCATAAAAGCAATAGCAGAAAAACTACTCTTGCTTCCATGAAGTGAAGCAAATTGCTTTTGGACAAGGGGTGCTGCATGTCAGCAGCTCCCTTTGTTCAAAAGCAATGACGGCTCCTGCAGGAGGCGGGTAACCGGCTGGGACCACAGGGGCATTAGGGCTCCCCCCGGTCTCCAACATTATGGCCATGCCCCAGGGGATGGGGTCTCCAGGGCCAAAAATGGCCCAGGAGGGGGGCTACTCGGCCCCCTTCCTGTTTTGATTTTTGATTTTATTTTTAAAACAGATAAGGCCGGGTCCTGGGGGATGGGGTCACCGGGGCCAAATATGGCCTCAGGAGGGAGGCCACGTGGCCCCCCTCCAAAATAATAAAATTCAAGGCAGGGCAGGCCCCGGGGGATGGGGTCCCCGGGGCCGAAAGTGGCCTGAGGAGGGGGGCCATATTGTCCCCCTCCCCTATAAATGAAAAAACAAAAACAAAGGCCCAGCCCGGGGGGATGGGGTCCCCTGGGCCGTAATTGGCCTTGGAAGGGCGGCAGCGCTAAAACCTCTCCCTTTTCAATTTTTTTTTTTTTAAATGGCTAAGGCTAAGGGGATGGGGTCCCTGGGGACCAAAAGGGTTAATGGAAGGGGGGCCACACAGCCCCCATTCCTAAAATAAAAAAACAAAAGAAACCTGGCAACTCGCCGTAGGCCCCTCCCCCTCCCTGCACCACTATGCAAACGCGCCTCTTGGCATGTTCTGGGTTGGGGGAATAAGTCCCTTTGAATCCTAAGGGTCCTTAGGGGCCAGCTAGCCCACCAGGTACCTCCAGTAAGCCCCACACAGTGGGATTGCTGAGAGGTGGTCCGAGGCCACGCCCCTTTTTACACCACTCTGAAAACACGCCTCTTGCCACACTGCTGGTGGGCGATGAGGTCCTCTTGTGTCCTGAGGACCTCAGGACTAAAGTGGACTTCATCCCCCAAGCAGCAGAGCACCAGGAGGCGCTTTTGCAGAGTGGTGTAAAAAGGAGGCATGGCCTTGGACCACTCTCAGCAATCCATCTGTTTGGGGCTTACTAGAGACAACAGGAGGGCTAGTTGGCCCCCAGGGACCCTCAGGAGGCAAGGGTACTTCATCCCCATCCAAGAGCGCACCAGGGAGCGCGTTTGTAGAGTCGTGGGAAAAGGGGGCGTGGCCTGCTATAAGAACTTACCAATCCTGCTGTGTGGGACTTAGTGTAGGTAATAGGAGGTGTAGTTAGCCCCCAAGGATGTCCTTTGGGGCCAACTACCCCTCCTGTTACCTCCAGAAAGTCCCACACAGTGGGATTGCTAAGAGGTCTTCAGAGGCCACGCCCCCCCTTTCTCCACTACTCTGAAAATGCGCCACCTGGCAACTACTGGTTGGGGAATAAAGTCCACTTTACTCCTGAGGGACTTTGGGGGCCAAGAAGCCCTCCTGGTACCTCATGTAAGTCCTACACAGCAGAATTCCTGAGCGCTGGTCTGAGGCCCAGCCCCCTTTTTCCACCTCTCTGCATATGCAACTCCTAGTTAAAGAAGCATTTGCAATGTAATAGGTCTCGCATTTGTGAAAGTTAGGGCTATTGGAGTTGTAAATGTAAAAGTTCTTTACTAATGTTTTTTGGAGTGGAGTGGCTGTACGTTGTGCGTAGTGGAATTATGTGGTATGTTGCGCAGTGAAATTATGTGGATAGAATGTATGTGGTATTTAGTTTATAGGAATTATGTAGAGTGGGATTATGTGTTATGGAGAGTAATAATGTGGTATGGTAGTCTGTGTTGTGGAGTGGTAACCTCAGGTTTAGTCTTTCTCGTTTCCATGGAAGCTAAACTATAAACTCAATGAGACAAAAAAGGAGGAACCACTGAGGAGCACCTCTGGACCTAGTCGGAGGTATGAGCAGGGCAACTGGAATTATGTGACTGTTCTGCTGCACTGATTTGTGCGAAATTAGACATTCTCCGCATATGCCACATAATCCATCATCTGGTGCATAATCTGCAGATTTGATTAAAAAAACTTGTTTCTAGCTCAAACGGCTCAAACGTTACCAAAAATGCAGCGAAAAGTGTCACAGCGTGGTGGAAGGCCCTTTGCACACCTGGAATGGTCACCTGTTACTTATTGCTAAATGTGTGTGTTAAAATTGTACTAATGGTACAGAAGCCACTCTTGCTTCTTTCTGTGCCTCTCTTGCCTCTTTCTGAAATTCTCTTGCTTCTTTGTGCACCTGTCTTCCTTTCTCTGCACGACTCTTGCCTCTTTCTGCACATCTCTACCGCTTTCTGCACCTCCCTTCTTTCTGCACCTCTCTTGCCTCTTTCTGCACCTCTCTTGCTTCCTTCTTCTGCACCTCTCTTGCCT
Organism: Calotriton arnoldi; assembly: GCA_963921515.1. Lineage (NCBI taxonomy): Eukaryota > Metazoa > Chordata > Amphibia > Caudata > Salamandridae > Calotriton > Calotriton arnoldi. Next base: position 864,852 of record CAWUFW010000337.1, read on the forward strand.
CTCTCTGCACTTCTGTTGCTTCTTTCTGCACTTCTCTTGCCTCTTTCTGCACCTTCTTCCCCCTTTCTGCACCTCTCTTGCCTCTTTCTGCACCTCGCTTGCCTCTTTCTGCACTTCTCTTGCCTCTTTCTGCACCTTGCTTGCTTCTTGCTGCACTTGTCTTGCTTCTTTCTGTACCTCTTTTGCTTCTTTCTGCATACTCTTCCCTCTTTCTGCACCCCTCTTCCCTCTTTCTGCACCTCTGTTGCCTGTTTCTGCACCTCTCATGCCACTTTCTGCACTTCTCTTGCCTCTTTCTGCACTTCTCTTGCCTCTTTCTGAATTTCTGTTGCTTCTTTCTGCACCCCTCTTGCCTGTTTCTGCACCTCTCTTGCATCTTTCTGCACCTCTCTTGCCTCTTTCTGTACCTCACTTGCCTCTTTCTGCACTTCTCTTGCTTTTTTCTGCACCTCTCTTGTTTCTTTCTGCAACTCTTTTGTCTCTTTCATCACTTATCTTGCTTCGTTCTACACCTCTGTTGCTACTTTCAGCACTTCTATTGCTTCTTTCTGCACTTCTCTTGCCTGTTTCTGCACCCTCTTGCCTGTTTCTGCACCTCTGTTGCCTCTTTCTGCACCTCACTTGCTTCTTTCTGCACCCCTCTTGCCTCTTTCTGCACCCTTCTTCCCTCTTTCTGCACCTCTCTTGCCTCTTTCTGCACCCCTGTTCCCTCTTTCTGCACCTCTTCTGCCTGTTTCTGCATATCTCTTGCCTCTTTCTGCGCTTATCTTGCCTCTTTCTGCACCTCTATTGCTTCTTTCTGCACTTCTCTTGCCTCTTTCTGCACCCATCTTGCCTCTTTTTGCACCTCTGTTGCCTCTTTCTGCACCCATCTTGCCTCTTTTTGCACCTCTGTTGCCTCTTTCTGCAACTAACTTGCTTCTTTCTGCACCCCTCTTTCCTGTTTCGGTACCTCTCTTGCCTCTGTCCGCATCCCTGTTCCCTCTTTCTGCACCTCTTTTGCCTTTTTCTGCAACTCTCTTGCCTCTTTCTGCAGTTCTCTTGCCTCCTTCTGCACCCCTGTTGCTTCTTTCTTTACTTCTCTTTCCTCTTTCTGCACCCCTCTAGCCTCTTTCTGTACCCTTGTTGCTTCTTTCTGCACTTCTCTTGATTCTTTCTGTACATCTCTTTGCTTCTTTCTGCACCCCTCTTGCCTCTTTCTGCACCAATCTTCCCTCTTGCTGCACGTCTCTTGCTTATTTCTGCAAGTCTTTTGCCTCTTTCTGCACTTCTCTCACCTGTTTCTGCAAATCTGTTGCCTCGTTCTGCATTTCTCTTGCCTCCTTCTGCACCTCTGTTGCTTCTTTCTGCACTTCTCTTTCCGCTTTCTACACCCCTCTAGCCTCTTTCTGTACCCCTATTGCTTCTTTCTGCACCTCTCTTGCCTCTTTCTGCACCCCTCTTTCTCTTTTCTGCACCCTCTTTCCTCTTTCTGCAGCTCTCTTACCTCTTTTTGCACTTCTCTCACCTCTTTCTGCACTTCTGTTGCTTCTTTCTGCACTTCCCTTGCTTCTTTCTGCACCTCTCTTCCCTCTTTCAGCACCTCTCTTGCCTCTTTCTGTACCCCTCCTGCCTCTTGCTTCACTTCTCTTGCTTCTTTCCACATCTCTGTTGCTTCTTTCAGCACTTCTCTTGCCTCTTTCTTCACTTCTCTTGCCTGTTTCTGCACCTGTCTTGCCACTTTCTGTACCTCTCTTGCCTCTTTCTGCAGTTCTCTTGCCTGTTTCTGCACCTTTCCTGCCTCTTTCTGCACTTCTCTTGCCTCTTTCTGCATCCCTGTTGCCTCTTTCAGCACTCATCTTCCTTCTTTCTGCACCTCTCTTGACTTTTTCTGCACCTCACTTGCCTCTTTTTGCACCTCTGTTGCTTCTTTCTGCACTTCTCTTTCTTCCTTCTGCACCTCTATTTCTTCTTTCTGCACCCATCTTGCCTCATTCTGTACCTCTTTTGCTTCTTCCTTCACTTCTCTTGCTTCTTTCTGCACCCTTCTTGCCTCTTTCTGCACCTCTGTTGGTTCTTTCTGCAGTGCTCTTGCTTCTTTGTGCACCTTTCTTGCATATCTTTGCACCCCTATTGCCTCTTTCTGCATACCTCTTCCCTCTTTCTGCACCTCTCTTGCCCCTGTCTGCACCCCTCTTGCCTCTTATTGCACCTATTTTGCTTCTTACTGCACTTCTCTTGCCTCTTTCTGCACCCCTCTTGCCTCTTTCTGCACCTCTGTTGGTTCTTTCTGCAGTGCTCTTGCTTCTTTGTGCACCTTTCTTGCATATCTTTGCACCCCTATTGCCTCTTTCTGCACCCCTCTTCCCTGTTTCTGCACCTCTCTTGCCTCTGCCTGCACCCCTGTTCCCTCTTTATGCACGCTTCTTTCTGCACCTCTCTTGCCTCTCTCTGCACCTCATCTGCCTCTTTCTGCACCTCTTTTGCTTTTTTCTGCACGTCTCTTGCTTCTTTCTGCAACTCTCTTGTCTCTTTCATCACTTCTCTTTCTTCTTTCTACACCCCTGTTGCTTCTTTCAGCACTTCTCTTGCCTCTTTATGCACTTCTCTTGCCTATTTCTGCACCTCTCTTGCCTGTTTCTGCACCTTTGTTGCCTCTTTCTGCACCACACTTGCTTCTTTCTGCAACCCTCTTGCCTCTTTCTGTGCCCTTCTTCCCTCTTTCTGTACCTCTCTTACCTCTTTCTGCACCCCTCTTCCCTCTTTCTGCACCTTTCTTGCATCTGTCTGCACCCCTCTTCCCTCTTTCTGCACCTCTTTTGCCTGTTTTTGCAACTCTGTTGCCTCTTTCTGCACTTCTTTTGCTTCTTTCTGAATTTCTCTGGCTTCTTTCTGCACTTCTCTTGCTTCTTTCTGCACCACTCTAGCCTGTTTATGCACCACTATTGCTTCTTTCTGTACCTTTCTTGCCTTTTTTTGCTCCTCTCTTGCCTCTTTCTGCACCTCACGTGCCTCTTTCTGCACCTCTTGCTTTTTTCTGCACGTCTCTTGTTTCTTTCTGCAACTCTTTTGTCTCTTTCATCACTTCTCTTTCTTCTTTCTACACCTCGGTTGCTTCTTTCAGCACTTCTCTTGCCTCTTTCTGCACTTCTCCTGCCTGTTTCTGCACCTTTCTTGCTTTTTTCTGCACCCCTCTTGCCTCTTTCTGCACCCTGCTTCCCTTTTCCTGAACCTGTCTTGCCTCTTTCTGTACCTCTCTTGCCTCTTTCTGCATCCTTCTTCCCTCTTTCTGCACCTCTCTTGCCTCTTTCTGCACTCCTGTTCCCTCTTTTTGCACCTCTCCTGCCTGTTTCTGCACCTCTCTTTCATCTTTCTGCACTTCTCTTGCCTCTTTCTGCACCTCTGTTGCTTCTTTCTGCACTTCTCTTGCCTCTTTCTGCACCTCATTTACCTCTCTTGCTTCTTACTGCACCCCTCTTGCTTCCTTCTGCACCCCTCCTGCCTCTTTGTGCACCTCTCCTGCCTCTTTCTGCACCTCTCTTGCCTTTTTCTGCTGTTCTCGTCCCTCTTTCTGTACCCTTCTTCCCTCTTTCTCCACCTCTCTTGCCTCTTTCTGCACTTCTATTGCCTCTTTCTGCACCTCTGTTGGTTCTTTCTGCACTGCTCTTGCCTCTTTCTGCACCTCACTTGCCTCTTTCTGCACTTCTCTTGCTTTTTTCTGCACCTCCCTTATTTCTTTCTGCAACTTTTTTGTCTCTTTCATCACTTCTCTTGCTTTGTTCTACACCTCTGTTGCTTCTTTCAGCACTTCTCTTGCCTCTTTCTGCACTTCTCTTGCCTGTTTCTGCACCTCTTTTGCCTGTTTCTGCACCTCTGTTGCCTCTTTGTGCACCTCTATTGCTTCTTTCTGCACCTCTCTTGCCTCTGTCTGCACCCCTGTTCGCTCTTTCTGCACTTCTCTTGCCTCTTTCTGCACCCCTCTTGCCTCTTTCTACACCTCTGTGGTTCTTTCTGCACTGCTCTTGCTTCTTTTTGCACCTCACTTGCCTCTTTCTGCACTTTACTTGCCTTTTTCTACACTTCTATTTGTTCTTTCTGCACTGCTTTTGCCTCTTTCTGCACCTCACTTGCCTCTTTCTGCACTTCTCTTGCTTTTTTCTGCACCTCCCTTATTTCTTTCTGCAACTTTTTTGTCTTTTTCATCACTTCTCTTGCTTCATTCTACACCTCTGTTGCTTCTTTCAGCACTTCTCTTGCCTCTTTCTGCACTTCCCTTGCCTGTTTCTGCACCTCTTTTGCCTGTTTCTGCACCTCTGTTGCCTCTTTCTGCACCTCTATTGCTTCTTTCTGTACCTCTCTTGCCTCTGTCTGCACCCCTCTTCGCTCTTTCTGTGCTTCTCTTGCCTCTTTCTGCACCCCTCTTGCCTCTTTCTACACCTCTGTGGTTCTTTCTGCACTGCTCTTGCTTCTTTCTGTACCTCACTTGCCTCTTTCTGCACTTTCCTTGCCTTTTTCTACACTTCTATTTGATCTTTCTGCACTGCTTTTGCCTCTTTCTGTACCTCACTTGCCTCTTTCTGCACTTCTCTTGCTTTTTTCTGCACCTCTCTTGTTTCTTTCTGCAACTCTTTTGTCTCTTTCATCACTTCTCTTGCTTGGTTCTACACCTCTGTTGCTTCTTTCAGCACTTCTCTTGCCTCTTTCTGCACCTTTGTTGCTTCTTTCTGCACTTCTCTTGCTTCTTTCTGCACCTCTTTTGCCTCTGTCTGCACCCCTGTCCCCTTTTTCAGCACCTCTTTTGCCTGTTTCTGCAACTCTCTTTCCTCTTTCTGCACCTCTGTTGCTTCTTTTTGCACTTTTCTTTTGTCTTTCTGCACCCCTCTTTTCTCTTTCTGCACCTCCATTGGTTCTTTCTGCACTTCTCTTGCTTTTTTCCACACCTCTCTTGCTTCTTTCTGCACCCCTGCTGCCTCTTTTTCCACTCGTCTTCCCTCTTTCTGCACCACTCTTGCCTATTTCTGCACCCCTCTTGCCTCTTTCTGCATTTCTCTTGCCTCTTTCTGCACATTTGTTACTGTTTCTGCACCTCTCTTGTTTTTTTATGCACTTCTATTGCTTCTTTCTGTACTTCTCTTAACTCTCTCTCTATATATATATATGTATTCTCACATTTGTTATGCATCTGAAGATGGTAGCTTAAACAGTGGGTAGCTTCTCCTATAGGTGATCAAATGTTCTCAGTTCTGCTCTGTCATTCAGTTGCACAGGCAGACATGTCTTATGTATATAGGTGTTATAGAGCCCCTCAAATATACTATTGAATACACATGTGCCCTGTATTATGTGCAGAAAGAAATACATACACCTTTTTGTTCACATATTTACAGAGTATGCTGTTTGAAACCCAGGGATTCAAGTATTTGTATTTTTATTTTTATGTAACATGTCACTAGGTAAAAGCAGAGACACGCATGCATACCTTCACAAACTTGGTCAGACTTACAACCGTGATATGGTTAGGATTGCTGTTTTATATTTGGTAGGCCTAACATTCTGAGCAGTCAATTAATAGTGAACCTTCAAGAGAAAAGTGAGGTTTAATACATCTTGTGAGAAGTATTAGTGATTAGGCTACTTTGTACGAGTCTGTAGTAAGGTACAGTCAAAGTAGGCCTTTTTCTGCGCCTCTGTTGGTTCTTTCTGTACTTCTCTTTCTTCTTTCTGCACCTTTCTTCCTCTTTCTGGACTTCTGTTGCCTCTTTGTGCATTTCTCTTGCTTTTGTCTGCACCTTTCTTCCTCTTTCTGCACCTTTCTTGCCTCTTTCTGCACTTCTCTTGCTTCTTTCTGCACCTTTCTTCCTCTTTCTGCACATGTCCTACCTATGTCGGCATAGTTAGAAATTAGCATTTAAAAGACCTTAGAAATTCACTGAAAAAAACCAGAGGTTTCAGGGACGTTATAGTTAGAAATTAGCATTTAAAAAACCTTAGATATTCACTGAAAAAATCACAGGTTTCAGGGACGTTAAAGTTAGGCTGACACTTTACTCGTACAAAACCAGAGAAATTCGGCCGTTATAGTTAGCTGAGATAACTATAACTCATGCCCCCGCAATGCACTGCTGATGACTTCACATATTACATCACTCATGACATGGTCAGTGACATCATTGATGACATCTCAAATGACATCACTGATGACATCATCCACTTAATATCTGTTGCACCTCTTCACACCCTAATATAACCTTTGATATACCCACTCTAAAATACAGACTATGATTCTCGAAACCATAGACAAAACAATACCAGTTAGTACATACCCACTCACTGATTCATAGGTGTACACACATCCACTCATTCACCCATACAGTCAATCATTCATGCAGTCACTTATCTAGACAGCCACTGATATATGCAATCATAGACTCATACAGACACTCACACACTGCCACTGACCCATAGAGTTACTCACACACCTAGTCACTCAATCAAAGATTCAATCACATTGCCATTTACTCACCTATATAGTTATACACACACCACCTCACTTATTCATACAGATACTAACCCATACTTTCTCTCTTATACAATCACTGACACAAGCACACACTCATCCATACAGTCACTCTCACAATCCTCACTCTCACAGATAGTCACTTATATACTCCAACACTTACATATACTGCCTTTCACATATGTAGTTACTCACATATATACCACTGAGATATCCACTCACTCATGAACACAGCCATATGCACACTCACTCACCCAATCAGCCCCTCGCACACACACTCATGAACCTATACAGCCACTCAATCACCCACTCACACATTCATGCAGGGAGTCACATACCTCCCACCCACCCACACAGACACTCAGGCACCCATACAGGTACTCAGACAACCAATCACTAACCCATATACACACTCATGTTGCTACTCACCAACCCAAGCAGCCACTTACACACCAACTCACAGACTGATACAAACATTCACACAGATTAGTCATTCACCTATGTGATCACAGGATCGCAGCGTCTACCCCACACTCAATGGCCACCACCGTGCCTCTCTCTATAAGTCTGATTAATGCACCACAGTGCGTAGAGGTGGCAGCGGTCGCCCACTCTGGGCTAGGCACTCCACACCCCTAAGTGGCAAGTTCGCGAGGGGGGGAGCCCACCTGCACCTCGACAGCAGTGTTCAAACCCACCTCAGGGCCACAGCGCTCCACTCCCTGTGGTCACCAATCCTTTTGCAATGAGTGCTAGGACCTCCGGGCCCATTCATGGATACTCGCTGTCCTAGCTGCGCTAGCTCTCACCTTGGCTCTTCTCCAGGCAGCTCTGCCCAACTCTCCTGTGCTCCCGCCACCTCGGCCGGTAGAGAGTATAGTTCAGGCAAGGGGGGGCCGCCACAATGGCCGGTGCCACTTCAAAGCTCTTCCCACAGGGGCCCAGGTCAGACGCACCTCCCCTGATCCTGCGAGCAGGTTCCAGGTGCCGGTGCTCCATTCCAGGCTGGGACCACGGGCTCAGATGGTCCCCTCTCAGTGCATTCAGCCAGGTACGTTGGACCTGGGGGGCAGTCCAGCACCGCAGAGAGCGTTTCACCACAAAGATCTGGTGAAACAGTCCGCCATACTCTCTGCGCTCCCGGCCAGCAGGGTCGTCAGGCAGAGTCTCCCTGCATCACACCAACGTCTTTAAAAATGTGCCACGAGGCCACAGCCGCAGCCCTGAGCTTGTGGACGTCTTCTGCACCTTTCGCCGCCAAGCCGTACTGCCCACCGCGAGGCACCGAGATAGCAGCGTTCGCTCATCTAGGACACATCTAGGACACAGCTGCACTCGCGGAGAAGCTCACGGGTATCGCGACGCTCTATACAGCCGCCATTGCATCGGCCACCGCAGCACGCTCCACCCAGTAGATCGCTGCTGTCAGCCAGAGCCTCCAACGACCTCCAATCTCCCTTTGGACGCACCCCTCGAAGACCCGGACCACTGAGGGGTAATCAAGCACTGTTCAGGCCGCCCCAGCTGCTGGTCTTATGAGGATTAACTGCTGGGTGCTGCGGAGCTCTCGGCTCACGTGTCCGCCATAATCCTCGGCAAAGCCACACCCCCACGAGCTTCATTCTTATTGGCTTCTAACACTCCAAACCAGAGTGTGTTGCCAGCCATTTTTTGACTCTGTGGAAGCGAGTTATATCAAAAAGGTAGAAAAAGATTGTAAATGTAGGAAAGGGGTCAGGGTAGAAACACCCTTACCCCCTAGGGCTGGTCAGGGGGTCCCACAGGGACCCCAGGACCAAAATAAGTATTTTATTTTTTTTCGGCGGAAGTCGTGCTGGGTGCACGAATCCCGCAAAGAAAATAAAAAAAACAAAGCAGTTCTTCATTTTTCTTAAGCCCCCGGGTGGGCCAGGTCCTGGGGGCAATGTGTAATTATATAGCGGGGGCCCACGGGGGCCCGCGCAGCCCCGGGGACCGCCACCTCCCTGGGGCTTTATCCATAATGTGTAGGGGGTTACGCAGTCCCCCAGCAGCCACGGGGACTGCCACCTCCTGGGGCATTTAATTATTTTGGGTGGGGGGCCTTGCGCACCCCCCAAGCCACGGGGAACACCACCTCCCCGGGGCTACATGATTTAAATGTGGAGGGGCCACGCAGCCCCCCCGCAGCCCTGCGGACCACCACCTCCCGGGGCACTAATTATTTACATAGGGGGGTCTGTTATGGACCCCCGGGCCCCTGGGACCACCACATCCCCGGGCCTTTAAAATGCCCCCCTCCTGGAGCCCTCAATGGCCCTGGGGACCGTCATCCCCCAGGGCCGGCTCTTGCAATGCCCCGGGGTGCCCACACCCGGGACATTGCTGTTTGCTATGACAGGGCGGGAGCACGGCTCCCGCCCTGTCATAGCAAACACTGCTTTGCTTCTTGGAAGTGAGAGCAGGAAACCTGCTCTCGCTTCCAAGAAGCAAAGCAGAATTGCTTTTGGACAATGGGAGCTGCATGTTAGCAGCTCCCCTTGCCCAAAAGCAATGCCGGCTCCCGCAGGAGGCGGGGAGCCGGCTGGGACAGTGGGGGCATTGGGATTCCCCCCACGGTCCCCATCAAAGAGGCCAGGCCCCGGGGGATGGGGTCCCCGGGGCCATTATTGGCCTGAAGAGGGGGGCACGTGGTCCCCCTCTTTTTTAAAAAAAAAAGTGGAAGGCCCCGGGAATTGGGCCCCTGGGGCCAATATTGGCCTGAGGAGGATGGCCACGCGGTCCCCCTCCTTTTTAAAAAAAAATATATACTGGCAGGCCCCAGGGGATGGGGTCCCCGGGGGTCATTATTTGCCTGAGGAGGGGGGCCATGTGGTCCCCCTCCTTTTTAAAAAAAATAAATAACTACTGGCAGGCCCCGGGGGATGGGGTCCCTGGGGCAAATACCAAATAATGGGAGTGCAGCGTTTTTTTTTCCTTTCGAGTTTGGAGTCGCGACTCCAACGCGGCTCTCAGCACGTCCCCCTGTGTAACGTTGCATTGGATTCGCAAATTCACCTTAATAATTAAGTAGTATATAATTTAGAAGGTAGTGTTGTATTTGTGAAGTTGTTATAAAGAGGTACTGTGATTGAAGTTAATGACAAGATTACAATTGATAGAGTTGTTAAAAATATATAAAATTAAAAATTAATAGTTAGACTTGAAAAGTGTGTTGTGTTGTAGTACATTGAATTCATGCTTTTGCGGATTCGCGTCGGGTGTGCGAATCCACAAAAAATGTAAAAAAATATGTATGTGTAAAAAAAAAATTCTATTCACTACTATGTTATAGGGTGGCTCAAAAAAGAGCCCTTGTTTTTATTATTAGTTTGTTGTAGCTACATGTAAGTGCGGATGCACAGCTTTAGGTTGTTGGGAAAGACTCTGTTTCCTTGATCTGTGAAGTGTACTCCATCACTTCTGTAGATGTCATCCATATCAAAACGTAGATTGTTGTTATAGACAGAGCCCATTCTATGGTCTCTGAGGTACGCAGAAACAGCTTTATTGACATTTTTTCTAGCTTTCTCAATCTGTGGACAGAATTGATTTGACCACTTTCATTTCTGCCTTTGGCATATATTAGAGTATACAAAGACAGTTTGAGGCAAAAGCAACATCAATTGTTCAAAGGTGTCCTTCATTAGCATTTCAAGACCTACCCTAGTCAATGTGCCTAAGTCATTGCCACCACAGTGCACAATCATGAGGTCAGGGGGTTGGAGATGCAAAAAGGTTTTAACCAAAGGCATCAATTGGTGCCACTTTAATCCTCTCTGTGCAATCCATTTAATATCCACATTTTGCAAAGCTAGGTCTTTGTCAATACCTCTGTGTTCAGCATACCTTTTGCACCAGAAAACATAGCTGTGTCTAACAATCCATACTGTAAGAATCTTGAAGGGATGTCTGGAAGTAATGAAAAGATGTCTGTAGCTGAGGTAGTCAGTTGGTAGAATGAGAGGTATCTAAAATGGTGGACAAGATGCAGTTTTTAAAAAAAGTAGATAATTGATTGGCTGTTTAAGAAGATTGTACACTCAAAAATAGGGTGCATGTTACTTTCTTTAAAAGCATGTTCCTTATTGGTTAGTAGAAAATGTTTGAAAGGTACAGTAGATAGGATAAGGAGATATTTTGCAAACGTCAACCACACCTGCTGTTTGCATTTGTAACCTTGTGTGCTGGATTTCAAAATATGGTGAACTTGTGACCTGTCAGTTCAGTTGAATGTTCCATGAACTGTTACTATGGAAACTGGCATTAAGCAGAATGGGGGAAGGGTTGAAACTTTACTGTGGAATTAAAATGTGAAATTGTAATTTATATATAGGTGATATGTTATTAAAGTATAATTTCCTAAGTCAGTACTATCTTTAGAAGTGGTGTGTTCTTAAAAAATAGTGGTATTTTTATTTGGAATATATTTTTGAACTCCTGTATGGATTCAAGCCTCCATCGCGTTGGTGCATGGTGGAGTCGCGACTCCAAAAATTCCAGAACCAGTTTGGGCACTTTTAGAAGTCAGTTGGTAAGGGTTCATATGTTTAACCAATAGAAATGTGTTTTTTAATTTGAAATAATGTAGGAAGCAATGTGATTTGTCACTTACATGTATTTTTGTGGAGAAAGAGAGGGAAAGTTTGCCATTACTGGTTTTACCTTGCTGAGAGTGGTGCATTACATTGATTGTGTGCATTAGAAAATCTTTTATGAGTTTGTGATATTTTAAATTCTACAAATCGATTTGGAAGGTGAGTTATAAATTTGAGAGGTGTATTATGTATTAGGTTTACTTTTCATCTTTAAAAATTATTGATAAACTGTGATGTTTGAAATATATTATTAAATGTGGAGATGTGTATTGTAGTTTGTTTTATTCTAGTTAAATATTGTTTGAAATAGATTTTGTATAGTAATATGTGTGTATTGGAAGATGGATTAGTGATTATGGTAGTTTGTTTTAGTGTGTGGATATGTAGATTTGTAGTATGCCGCATAATTTTAGGTGTTGCTTTAAAATTGGAGGTGGAGTGTGTCAAGTATTAAGGTGTGCATGGACTTCTGTCTCAAGTGTGTCTCTACTTGTATATTTATTTTCATATGTCTTTTAAGGTGCATGATGTATAACAAAGAGGTGTTGTTGCTTTTTATGTGGTAGGCTCAAGATTGTGAGTAGTAGTGGAATTGTGAAGATGTAGGATAATAGTGTGCTTTAAAAGATGTTGACATAAGGTATTAGTGATTAGGCTTCTTTTTTAAGTTTCTAGAGAGGTACAGTTGAAATATGCCACATAATTTTGGGTGTTTGCTTGAAATTGGAAGTTTGTTGTGTGAATTTTTAAGGTTTGGATAGTGTTATGCTACAGACATATTCATGTATGCTTTTAAGAATATGGTGAGACATTTAGTAAAGACATGTGAAGGGTTCCTGCTTTGTATTTGGGTAGGTTTAACATTATAAGTAGTTGTAGAATGGTAAATCAGCAGCCCAAAAGAGAGGTTTGAGATATGTTTGTAGAGATTTTATTTATTAGAGTAATTTGTATGATGTGTGGAAAGGTATATTTCATATATACCGCATAATTTTCAGTGTATGTTTGAACATTGAAGTGTAGTCTCTGAAGTTTTGAGCTGTGGATGGTGTTGTGACTGAGATATGTTTCTACTAGCACATATATTATGGTATGTGTTATGTGTCTGAAGATGATAGATGTATAAAACACAGGTATACATTTATCTGTATATTACTTTTATATATGATGCTGCTAGCACAAGGTACAGACATATGCATATGCATACATGCTTTTAGAAATATGGGGAGACTTTCATCAAAGATAAGTCAAGAGTTGCTTTGCTGTTAGCTATGCTCAATACCAGATTAGTACTAGAATAGTAAAGCAGTAGTAGTGGAAAAGTGATGTTTAAGATATGTTGGGAGAGAAATTATTGATTATGTTGCTTTATAAGAGTCTGTGTAAAAGTTCACTTGAAATTTGCCACATAAATCTAGGTATGTTTGAAATGTTAAGCGTAGTCTGTCAAGTTTTAAGGCCTTTATGGTCTTGTGAGCGTGGTTATGTTTCTACTTGCACATGTGTTCTAATATGTGTAATGCATTTGGCAATAGGTATAGATAGATGCATGCATGCTTTTAGGAATATCGTTAGAGTTATGGTAGAAACGTGTGATAGGTTGCTACTTTATGTTTGACTAGGTCTAATATTTGTACAATGGTGAACCTGTAGAATAAAACTGAGTTTTAAGACATGTTGGCAGAAGGGATTACTGATTAGGCTACTTTCTATAACTTTGGGGAAAGGTACACTTGAAATACATTGCAGAAATGTAGGTGTGTCTTTGAAATGTAAAGTTCAGTCTATTTGTTTATTTCTGTTATATATGATGATGATTTCAAAAGATAGACATATATACATGTATAGTTTTAGGAATATGGTGAGATTTATAACAGAGTCATGTATAGATTTTATTCTTTATTTTGAGTATGTTCAGCACCCTGAGTATTTACAGAATTGTGAGGCTACAGTACAAAAGTGTACACCATGTCATAGACCTGACTTTTGAGCTGCAGTTTCAGTATTATGCAACTACTTAGAAAGGTGTTGTCCTCCAATAACTCAGGCACTACTGTAGTACCACTCAGGCAGTACACATGCACTTATAAAATTACTCAGGCACTTCCTATGTACTCCTGTAATCTCCCAGATATTATCCCTGCAATCATGGAATCACTAGGCATTAACTATGTACTCCTTTAATCCCACAGACATAACTCCTGCAATCATGCAATTACCAATGTTTTAGTTATACACTGGTTTAATTATGCAGGCACTAGCCTTGCACTCTTCAAATCACCCTGTCAGGATCTATGCACTCCTCCAATCACTTAGCCAGTGTCCATGCACTTATAAAATCACCTAGGCATTACCTTTACACTCTTTCATTCATGGAGGCGCTACCACAGTATTACTGCAATCACCGAGGCAGTACTGATGCACTTATAAAATTACCCAGGCTCTTTCTATGTACTCCTGCAGTCCCCCAGATATTACTTGTGAACTCATGCAATCACCAATGCATTAGCTATACACTGGTTCAATCACCCAGGCAATACCCTTGCAGTCTTTCAATCATGCAGGCACTACTCTTGTACTGATGTAATCACTCAGCCAGTACTCATGCTGTTATATAATCACCCAGGTACTACCTTTGCACTCTTTTATTCACTCAGGCACTACCTCAGTAGTGCTGCAATCACCCAAGAAGTACCCATGCAGTTATAAAATCACCCAGTAACTTTCTATGTAGTCATGTACATCTCCAGACATTACCCCTGTAGTAATGCAATCACCCAGGTGTTACGTATGTACTCCTTTAATTCCCCAGATGTTACCTCTGTGCTCATGCAATCACCAATGCGTTAGCTATACAGTGCTTCAATCACCCTGGCACTACCTTTGCACTCTTTCAATCACGCACGCACTACTCTTGTACTTATGTAATCACTCAACCAGTACTCATGCACTTATAAAATCACCCAAGCACTTCATTTGCACTCCTGTAATCACTCAGGCACTACCTTAGTACTGGTATAATCACCCAGGCAGTACTCATGGACTTATAAAATCACCCACTCACTCCCTATGTACTCCAGTAATCCCCCAGATATTACCTCTGCAGTCATGCAATCACCCAGGCACTAGTTATGTACTACCCCTGCAGTCATGCAATCATGCAGGCTGTACCTATGCACTCATGTAATAACCCAGGTACTACTCAATGAGTCATCTATACTTTTAGGTGCTATTCATACACTTATCCATGCACTCAATGTTTATGTGTGCACTCATGCAATTAGCCAGTCACTATCTATGTTGTCCTGCATTTACCCAGCGACTACCTTTGCAATCATACAATCACCCAAGCACTATGCATGGAGTTATGCATTTACTCAAGCAAATCTATTACATGTCTCAGTTTCTAGATTTCACTATATTCCAGAAATATTGTATATATATATTTGTTTTAGATATGATGATGATTTGAAAAGGTAGAGACATTTGTATGCATGTTTTTAACAATATGGAGAGACTTATGGTTGAGTCATGTAATAGTCTGCTGCTTTATATTTGGCTAGTCCCAACACTCATGCAGTTATAAAAACACCCAAGTACTACCCATGCAGTCTTTCAATGATCCAGTCACTATATATGCAGTGCTGTAATCACTCAGGTATTACTCCTGCACTCATGCAAACATCTACGCACTACCTATTCACTCATGTAATCAACAAGATATTACCCATGCACACTTTGAATCATGTAGCCACTACTCGTGCACTTATATAATCACTCAGGTACTCTGATAAGTTAAAACATCAGAAACTGGCCTGTAAAAAATTAGAACGGGAATGGAGGAAAGGGTATACAAGTAATGACAGAGAAAGCTATACGCACAGTTTGAAACTTTATAAGGAAGCACTGTTGGAAACAAAAAATAACTTTTTCTCAAACCAAATCCTCCAGGCCAAGTCCAATGCTAAAGAACTTTTTAAAACTGTCTAAAAATGTGCCTCTCCTATAGCTCCCAAATGTGGGAGCAGCCCAGAACTGTGTGAAAATCTGGCTGTTTTCTTCCAACAAAAAGTAGAAAGTATATTTTCTACATTTACCTCAGCCCAGAATAGTGCTGGGTCACAGCTATTGGATAAAGTCCCATTTGGATCCAACCCCCCACCTGTCCTAGACAAATTTGCACTGCTAGAAACATCAGAAACGATTAAACTTTTGAACTCTATGCGCTCAGGATCCCCCAGGGATCCATGCCCTGTCTCAGTTCTGAAAGCTTTTTCGGAAATCATAGGATCAGTCTTAAATCCTCTGATCAATAACATACTCACCACTGGGATATTCCCCAAGGACTGGAAGAAGGCCTCCATCCTTCCCTTATTAAAAAAACATCCTTGGATCCTACAGACCCTAGCAGCTATCGGCCAATTTCGCGGCTCCCACTCCCCGCAAAAATTACAGAAAAAGCAATGAATCTTCAGCTCAGTACATTCCTTCAAACTTACAATACTCTTCATCCATCTCAATACGGGTTTAGAGCGGGACATAGCACGGAGTTGGCCTTGATTAAATCTATAGAGGAGGTAAGGGAGGCACTGGACTGTGGAGGGAAGGCTATGCTGGTCATGTTAGATCTGTCAGCAGCCTTTGACACGGTCCAACACGAGGTTTTGATGGACCGTTTGTCGGAAGTAGGAGTACAAGGTACAGCCTGGCGCCTCCTGCAATCCTTTTTATCCGAAAGAACACAAACAGTGGACCTAGACAATAACAAATCCAAGCCGTTCTGCCTTCCCTGCGGGGTTCCCCAGGGATCTTCTCTGAGTCCAACACTTTTTAATATCTACGTGAGATCGCTGGCAGGCCTGACAAATTCATTTGGTTTCCAACTCACCTCCTATGCCGATGACACTCAAATAGTGTTATCGTTTAAAGATGGGGAAGAAAAAGAAACAGGAGTGCGTTTCCGTGTCTGTATGAAGGCTATAGCAGGATGGATGTCGAATAACTGCTTAAAACTAAATTCAAGCAAAACCGAGGTTATCATATTTGGAAATAACCCACACCTCTGGACACCGGATTGGTGGCCAGTCGACCTGGGTACTTGCCCCACCCCTACCTTGAAAGCAAAAAACCTGGGGGTATTAGTAGACAACAGACTGACGTTCAGTGATCATATAAGCTCAGTGGTGTCGGCATGCTTTCTGATACTAAGAATTTTAAGGAAAATAAAGCCCTATTTATCGGAAGGAGATCTCAGGACTGTGGTGACGATGCTTGTTATGGCACGTCTGGATTACTGCAATGGTCTTTATTTGAATGCCCAAAATCAGCATATAAATAGACTTCAGATTGCCCAGAACGCTGCTGCAAGGCTGTTGTCGGGGACCCCTAAATTTGTCTTGGTGAAAAAGAATTAATTCAGCTACACTGGCTTCCAGTGAAACAGAGGGTACATTTTAAGGCCCTCTGCACAGCCTATAAAGCCCTTAATGGAACAGGCCCAGACCATTTGAAACAAAGGCTTAAATGGTATGTTCCTGGCAGGACTCTTCGGTCCACAGGAGGAAAAAATGTTCAAGTTCCTTCCTTTAAAAAAGCGAGCTGGGGAGGCAGGAGCTTTATTACCTGCACTTCCAAGGCCTGGAACGACCTGCCGTTCCACCTGAGGAACTCCGCAGACCTCCTTTCCTTTAGAAGGGGGCTGAAGACCTGGCTGTTCACTCAATGACCGCCCTCTCCGCTAACCTTCAGGCAGTACATAGCGCCAGGACACCTCAGGGTAACCGTTGCGCTCTACAAATCCAATTAACATAACATAACATAACTAACGTTGTACTCTTTCAATCACAGAGGCACTAGCCTTGTACTTATGCAATCACTCAGCCAGTAGTCATGGTATTATTAAATCACCCAGGCACTTCCTTTGCACTCATTTATTCACTCAGGTGTTGCGTCAGTAGTCCTGCGATCACCTAAGAAGTACCCATGCTCTTATAAAATCACCCAGTCACTTTCTATGTAGTCATGTAAATCCCCAGATATTACTCTTGTAGTCATGTAATCACCCAGGCAGTACGTATGTACTCTTTTAATCCTCTAGACGTTACCTCTGTACTCATGCAATCACCAATGCGTTAGGTATACAGGGCTTCAATCACCCAGGCACTATCCTTGCACTCTTTCAATCATGCAGGCACTACTCTTGTACTTATGTAATCACTCAGACAGTACTCATGCACTTATAAAACCACCCACTCACTACCTTTGCACTCCTGTAATCACTCAGGCAGTACTTTAGTACTTCTGTAATCACCCAGGCAGTTCTCATGGACTTATAAAATCACCCACTCACTTCCTATGTACTCCAATAATCCCCTAGATAATACCCCTCCAGTCATGCAATCACCCAGGCACTAGTTATGTACTACTCCTGCAGTCCTGCAATGATGCAGGCTGTACCTATGCACTCATGTAATAACCCAGGCTCTACCCTTACAGTCGTAGAATGACCCAGATCCTACTGTTGCAGTCATCTATTCACCTACACACTACTCAATGAGTTCTCTATATCTTTAGGTGCTATTCATACACTTATCCATACACTCAACGTTTATGTGTGCACTCATGCAATTAGCCAGTCACTATCCATCTTCTCTTACAATTATCCAGTGACTACCCTTCAACTCATTCAATCACCCAAGCACTACTCATGAAGTTATGCAATCACTCAGGCAGATCTATTACATGTTTCAGTTGTAGGTTTCACAATATTCCAGAAATATTGTATACATATTTCTTTTAGATATGATGATGATTTAAAAAGGTAGAGATGTATATATGCATGCTTTTAACAATATGGAGACACTTATGGTTCAGTCATGTAATAGTCTGCTGCTTTATATTTGGCTAGGCCCAACACTCATGCAGTTATAAAAACACCCAAGTACTACCCACGCAGTCTTCCAATGATCCAGGCACTACATATGCACTGCTGTAATCACTCAGGCATTAGTCCTGCACTCATGCAATCATCCAGGCACTACCTATGCACTCCTTTATTCAGTCAGGCACTACTTCAGTAGTCTTGAAATAATCCAAGAAGGACCCATGCAGTTATAAAATCACCCAGTTACTTCCTATGTAGTCATGTAAATCCCCAGATATTACCCCTGTAGTAATGCAGTCAGCTAGGCGTTACATATGTACTCCTTTAATCCCCCAGACGTTACCTCTGTACTCATGTAATCACCAATGCATTAGCTATACAGTGCTTCAATCACCCAGGCACTATCTTTGCACTCTTTCAATCATGGAGGCAGTACTCTTGTACTTATGTAATTACTCAGGCAATACTCATGCACTTATAAAATCACTGAGGCACTACCTCTGCACTCCTGTAATCAGTCAGGCAGTACCTTAGTA
Organism: Calotriton arnoldi; assembly: GCA_963921515.1. Classification (NCBI taxonomy): domain Eukaryota; kingdom Metazoa; phylum Chordata; class Amphibia; order Caudata; family Salamandridae; genus Calotriton; species Calotriton arnoldi. The sequence continues at coordinate 883,383 of CAWUFW010000337.1, forward strand.
CTTCTGCAATCACCCAGGCAGTACTCATGGACTTTTAAAATCACCCACTCACTTCCTGTGTACTCCAATAATCCCCCAGATATTACCCCTGCAGTTATGCAATCACCCAGGCACCAGTTATGTACTACCCCTGCAGTTATAGAATCATGCAGTTTCTACCTATGGGCTCATGTAATAACCCAGGCAATACCCTTGCAGTCATATAATCACCCAGGCTCTACTGTTGCACTCATCTATTCTCCTAGGTACTTTTTAGTGACTCATCTAAGCCTTCAGGTGCTATTTATACACTTATCCATGCACCAAACCTTTATGTGTGCACTCATGTAATTAGTCAGTCACTATCCATCTTCTCCTGTAATTACCCAGCGAGTACTTTTGGAGTCATACAATTACCCAACCACTACCCATAGAGTTTTGCAATCACTCAGGCAGATCTACTACATATCTCAGTTTCTAGGTTTCACTATATTTGAGAAATATTGTATATATATTTCTTTTAGATGTTATGATGATTTGAAAAGGTAGAGACATATGTATGCATGCTTTTAATGATATAGAGAGACTTACGGATGAGTGATGTAATAGTCTGTTGCTTTATATTTGGCTAGGCCCAACACTCATGCAGTTATAAAAACACCTAAGTACTACCCATGCAGTCTTCCAATGATCCAGTCACTACATATACACTGGTGTAATCACTAAGGCATTAGTCCTGCACTCATGCAATCATCCAGGCACTATCTATACACTCATGCAATCACCAAGGTATTATCCATGCACTCTTTGAATCATGTAGCCACTACTCATGTACTTATATAATCACTCAGGCACTAACGTTGTACTCCTTTAATCACGTAGACACTACCCTTGTACTTAGTTAATCACTCAGCCAGTAGTCATACTGTTATGAAATCACCCAGGCAGTACCTTTGCACTCCTTTATTCACTCAGACACTACCTCATTACTCCTGCAATCACTGAAGCAGTACTCATGCACTTATAAAATCACTCACTCACTTCCTATGTACTCCAGTAATCCCCAGATATTACCCCTGTAGTCATAGAATCACCCAGGCACTACTTATGTAGTACCTTTGCAGTCATAGAATCATGCAGTGTCTACCTATGCAGTCATGTAATAACCCACACACTACCCTTGCAGTCATAGAATCACCCAGGTCCTACTATTGCTGTCATCTATTCACCTAGGTACTACTCCATGACTTATCTATGCCATCAGGTGCTATTAATACACTTATACATGCACTCGACCTTTATGTGTGCACTCATGTAATTAGCCAGTCACTATCCATCTTCTCTTGCAATTACCTAGCGACTACCTTTGGAGTTATACAATTATCGAAGCACTACGCATGGAGTTATACAATCACTCAGGCAGATCTATTACATGTGTCAGTTTCTAGGTTTCACTATATTCCAGAAATATTGTATACATTTTTCCTTTAGATATGATGATGATGATTTGAAAAGGTAGAGACGTATGTATGCATGCTTTTAACAATATGGAGAGACTTATTGTTGAGTCATGTAATCGTGTGCTGCCTTGTATTTGGCTAGGCCCAACACTCATGCAGTTATAAAAACATCGAAGTACTACCCATTCAGTTTTCCAATGATCCAGGCAGTACATATGCACTGATGCAATCACCCAAGTTATTACCCCTGCACTCATAAAATCATACAGGCACTACGTATGTACTCATGCAATCAGCCAGGTATTACCCATGCACTCTTCCAATCACCAAGCTACTATCTATAAACTTATACAATCTCTCAGGTACTATCCTTGTACTCCTTCTATCATATAGGTATTACCCTTGTACTTATGTAGTCACTCAGTCAGTACTCATGCACTTATAAAATCACCCAGGCACTACCTTTGCAGTCCTTCAATCACTCAGGCATTCCCTCAGTACTCCTGCAATCACCCAAGCAGTACTTATGCAGTTATAAAATCACCCACTGATTTGCTATGTACTCCATTGATCCTCCAGATATTACTCCTTCAGTCATGCAATCACTCAGGCACTAGTTATGTGCTACCCTTGCAGTTGTTGAATCATCCATGCTCTACTGTTGCATTTATCTATTCACCTGTGCACTACTCAATGTATTTCTTTATTTATAGATGACAATATTTGTATATAATTTTTTTAATAATATTAAATATTTTTTTGAAAGATAATAAACTTTTCTTTTTTTTTTTAAATTCTCCATATTTACTGAGAAATATTCAGTATGACAAGAAAAGATCAAAAGAAAAGACAACAAAGAAAACAGAACTATTTAAAGGATAGAGAAAAGCAGAAAGTAGATGAAGTACAACATGTGACGTTAAAGAAAAAGTCTTCTGGTAAGAGAACAAAAGAATTTGTTAAAAGTCTTTTAAAAAATGTAAAAGATTTTCAAAATGGCAAAAAGAGAAAGAAAACTACTACAAGCAATCAGAAGGAAAAGAAAAAAGGTGAAATTAATGCAAAATCAGGTTATAGGAAAACAATCCATGTTGAAAAAAGGATGAAAGAATATAAAGATATTAGGAAGAGAATGTATAAAAGTAGAGTACTACACAATTTATTGAAAGATTGCAAGAAATATACAAGACCAGTATTTTACAAGAAGACACAACAGATTGAAAGTGTAGTCGAAAAGGCTTTTGAATTGAAAAGAAAATTGTGTATATTAGTATTGAAGAGAATGAAAACATTGAATAAAACAATGCAGTTTATGAAGGAGAAAAGTTAAAGAAAAAGACTGGTTAATAGAACTAACTTTCGCAAAAAAATCCGGGTGAATGGAAGCACACTTCTAGTACTGAACCTTTTTTATTGAAGAAAGCTATTTTCAACAAAGTACATTTGTTCATGCAGTTGATACCAGGGGTTGTTGCTATAAGGTTAAAAACGGTTGTCCAATTGAAAAAGAAAAGGTGGTTCCTAGAAATGTGGAAGAAGAAATAGCTGAAGAAGTACAAGGGAGACGTACAGAAGCTCCAGTGTATAAGTGGGATTGTAGTAGTATTTGTAGTATACGACAAGAATCTATTGATATTTTACGAACATTCTTACGAGATTATGGAAATAAAAGTGTTAAACAGAAGATTAAGATATTGCAAGGACTAGATCCTTGTAAAGTGAGAAAATATAGTAACTTGCAGGGTCATTCTCTGGCTTGTCTTTCTAGAAAAGTGTGTCAAAGTACTTTTCATCAAATAAGAATGTTAGCAGTACATCATTCAGAAATACGGAAGTTAGTAAGAAGATTGTACTATGTAAAAAGTCCTGCATTATCTTTAAGTGAAATAAACAGTTCTTTTTTGCATTGTTCAGTATTGGACGTAAACAAATTGTGTGATGATATACAGTTTTGTTTCTTTGGTCCTCAAGAGGAGTGTAGAGAAAGTGAGAGTTTCATAAGTGTAGGTGTTGAAGAAGAGGTGGAAGATAGTACTACTGAGAAGTTTGACGAAGAAATTACAAAGTTTAAGGTAGTTTCTTGTGAAAAACCAAACTATGTTTGTATTTGTTGTCGACGCACTCACTATAGAAGTCAATCTAGGAATGTTGATGTGTATTTAAAAAGTGAAAAGGAAAACAATGATAAGTGGGAGCAATTTGGTGCTTATTTGTTGATGGAAGGTCGTTTTGAGTTGGGTAGTGATCAACGTATTTGTAAATAGTGTTACAGCAAATTAGAAGAGAACAAAATGCCAGCTAGAGCTGTACATAATAACTTAGAGTTGGTAGCTATTCCTCCGGAACTGGTAGATTTAAATACATATGAGTCCATTCTTATTCAATCTGTGCACCCGTTTCAGGCTATAGTTCGTATGGAGTCTAAAACAGGTAAGCTACCTCCAACAGATTTACAAAGAGGTTTAAAAGGAAGAGTTGTGTACTTTTAGATTTTAAGAAAAATATTGAAACTGTTGGTGTAGAGAGAGAGGAAAGTGAACCTGTAGTTATTCTAGTTAATGGTGTACCAACAAAGAGTCGGAAAATATGGCAAGAGTTAGTAGATGTCACCAAAGTTCAAAATGCTACGTTATACCTTATACAAAACAATATTTATTATAAAAATGTATATCTGGAAGAACAAGAAATATCTTTAGAAGATGATAGAGAAATTTCAACTGGCCAAATCGAAAAAGTGGACAACTCCAGGAGTGAAGACATTTATGAACATTATAGTATACATCCTTTACATTCAAAAGAAGTGATTGGAAACACTATTGAATTATTCCAAATGAAAAAAGCGAAGGGAACTCCCATGAGTGTTTGGGAAAAAAGTTTACAAGCTCGTTGTTTTCCACAGCTCTTCCCCACTGGAAAAGGTGGACGATATGATGAACGACCAGTACAGATTCCAGCTTCAGAATACCGTTCAACAAGATTGTACTCAGAAGATCTAAGATTTCGACAGTGTGTTCCATATTTATTTCATCTTCTGTTTGAAAGTGACTTGTCTGGACTTTCATATGCAGTGAACCACATATTAAAAACAGGAGTTCATCTTGCACATCTTTCTGCAAAGGAATTTCTGGAAAAAGTTCAACAAAGAGACGATCATTTAGAATCTCAGTTAATTAATTTGATGGTGTGTCAACGTGGTACTAATGAGTATTGGTATCATCGTCACGGAGAACTTAAATGTATGTTAAGGAACTTAGGAACCCCTACGTGGTTTGTTACGCTGTGCTCAGTACGCATGGGATGATTTACTTGAATTTCTAAGAGAAGCAAATTCAAATGTAAAAAAAACATTGAATTGAAAACAGCTGGAGAACTGTGTTCCTTGGATCCTGTAAATGTGTGCAGATATTTTAATCATAGGTTTCAAGCTATGATGTCTTTTATCCGCAATAAAAATTATCCACCTCTTGGAGAAGGTATTGATTTCTTTTGGAGAAAGGAGTACCAAGCCAGAGGTGCACCTCATATTCACATGCTGTTATGGATTAAGAATGCACCAAAATTTTGAACTGATACTGATGAAAGTGTTTTGTCTTTCATTGAAAAATATGTTACCTGTGCCATACCAAAAGAAGGAGGAGAAAACAACTTGACACAGCAAGTTTACGGTTTCAAAGTCATCGATGTGGGAAATATTGTCGACGGAAATACAAGTCAAAGGGAAAATTTTATACAAAATGTCGTTTTGGATTCCCACATCCAGTAATTTCAAAAGGAAGAGTCAACAGATTCATGTTAGGAGTAAGGCATACTATTACTCGGAAATCTTCGAAGAATACTTGCAACATAAACAGAACTGAAGATTCAAAGTATATTAATGACTACAATCCAGTGATTTTGAAGATGTGGAATGTAAATATGGATATCCAATATGTTGCAGATAATTCAATTGCTGTTGCTCGCTATGTTACGTCATATATAACCAAATCTGAAAAGACGGAGTTGAAAGAAATGTGGGAAGAAATTTCACAAGAGAAGACTCTTAGTAACAAATTGTACAGCTTTAGTTTGAAGATGCTTTCCCATCGAGAGATTGGATCGTACGAATGTTCGGATCGGTTGACCTCTGCAAGTTTATATTCAAAGTCAAGAGGAATCATTTGGGTAAGTCTAGGTCTTGCTGCAACACGAAATCGAGTATTGAAATCTGTACAAGAAATAGAATACCTGGCATTGAATGAACCAGAAAGTACAGATATTGTTAAAACAAATATGCTGAATACGTACTATCCTAAAAGAAGTCCACATCTGGAAAACATATGTCTCTATGAAGTACTGCAACATTACAGCTTTAAGAGAAATGTTACAGAAAATATAAATGAAGAAAAATATGCAGTAATTGGATGTGATGGATGCTTGGTAAAACATGCCAAAGGAAATCTTATTAATCACAGGAAACTCAGTTGTGATTCTCCAGATAAAAGGGAATTTTTCTATTTAGCACTTCTGCAACTCTTCAAGCCTTGGCGTACTGAAATAGAATTACTTGGAAATTTTGACTGCTATGAAGATTCTTTTAATGCATGTAAAGATAGCATTGAATTCACAATTTTTCCAAATTATCTACAAATGTTGAATGAAGAGATTGAACAAGAAACTAGTATTGCAGCTGAAATATCTAGAGATAGTTCTCAAGATAGTCAAAGTTCTGCTCCACTAAGTCAAGATCCACTAGGACAACCAATTCTCATGCTACCAGTTGAACATGAAAATAAGTTGGAATATCACAAGCTATCTGGAGAAGCTTGTTATAAAGTCTCAAGAATACTAAAGAAAATGAAACTTCTGATCATTGACGAGGTGAGCATGGTCTCAAACTTAATGCTTGCCTTTGTACATTTAAGAATGCAACAGATTTTAAAAACAGATTATGATGTTCTATTTGGAGGAAAACATGTAATTGTATTCGGCGATCTACTACAACTTACTCCTGTAAAAGGACAACCTATTTTTAAAACACTTCTGCATGAAGACACTAAGAAATCTTTTGGGAAGTATTGGAAATTTCAACATTTGGTCTCATTTTGAATATAAAGAACGTATTAAGAATATGCGACAAGCAAGTGATGAACATTATGGAAACATTCTTCAAGATATTAGAATTGGTGTTTTGACAAAACATGGTAAAGAAGCTTTACAAAGTCGGCTACTAACAAACTTGTTTCCAAATGAAAATATTGCACCTGAAATAATGTACAAAAAATTGGAGAAAAGAAGTCTATAGTTTGCCTAATGCCAACACTGCAAGAGTGTTCTACATTCAATCAAGAACTTTTGAAACTGGAGAAACAACCAATAATGAAAATGGAAGCCATTGATAAAATGGAACAAGAAGGAGTTACTATTCTTCTCTCAGAGAAATTACAGTCAAAATTGGATTCTCTGGAGAAGTCTGTATCTAAGACTGCTGGTTTAGAAAAGACTTTATATGTATGTGTAAACTGTCGGGTAATATTGCGGCGTAATTTGGATGCAGCAATGGGAAAAGTTGTTGATTTTGTAAATTTTCAGAACAGAGATGGAATTAAATTTTTGAAGATTAAATTTGATCAGATTGAAGAGGTAAAACAGATTGGACTGTTCGTTTTTTGCTTGTAAAAGACTTGTATGTTCCTAGAAAACAGTTTTCTTTTTCTTTAGCATATGCAGTGGCCATTCATAAATCTCAAGGTTTAAGTGTAGACAGTGCTTTGGTAAATATTGGAAGTACAGTGTTTAAAGAGGGTATGGCATATGTTGCATTGTCTCAAGTAAGAACATTATCTTGTTTGTATTTGATTGATTTTGATGAGAAAAAGGTTAGTGCTGATGCAAATTGTGTAAGAGAGTATAATAGGTTAAGAAGACTGTATGCTCCTAACTTAGGCGAATTACCCGTATATAAAAAATGTGTAGTGTGCCCAAAACGGAAATATGACAAACATTCTAGTAAGGTTAAAAAAAAGAAAACAATTTAAGAGAATGATGACGCTGCAAAGAAAATGAAAATGGACTCTATTGATGATATTGTAGGATACCAGTTAGAAAATAGTTCAGATATCAACTGCTATGCTAATGTAATTTTAAATGTTGTCTTTTATCTAGAGGATCTTCATCTTGAAATAATGGAAAATGGAGACAAAATATTCTGTCCTTTACTGCATTATATTTTTCAAAAGTTGGTAACTGATAGAACTAAAATCCATACTGCTTCTGGCATTCGGCATCATTTGGATATATGTACTGGTTCTTCGCAATTTACACTTAATATACAACAAGATGCACAAGAATTTCTTATGTTTATGCTTGCAGTATTGGAAAATGAAGGAATAGAAATTGAAATTTCTTTGGAGTAAGTTACAGATGGGATCATAAATATGAAGAGTGTTAATTTTGTTCTACCACTCAAATAGACACTGAACGATTCATATATTTGACAATACCAGATTGCAAATCAGTGTCTTTTAACAAATTAGTAAAAACAGCTAGTCAAGATATGAAATGTTCTCATTGTAAATCAGAAATGTTGTCAACATTATATATAGAAAGATTTGGGAAATATGTCATTTTAATGCTACAACGTTGTAGAGCAAATGGAAGAAAATTGGAAACTAAAATACAAAATTTTGTGGCAAGTCAAGTGTCAATTTCAGGGAGAACTTTTAAAGCAGTGGCTATTATATTCCATGATGGACCTACTACAACATCTGGACACTATACTGTGTATTTAAAGTGCAATAAAGGATGGACACATTGCAATGATGCCCATTTGGAATTCAAATGTAGGTTGCCTTACGAATTACCAAATTCATATCTGATATTTTTGATGCCAAAATTTTGAAAACATCATTCGGCCTATTGGGTAGATGTGAACACAAAATAACAAGTTTATTTTGGATATTATCAATGCAAATGGATTTGGAAACATTATTCGGCCTATTGGGAAGATGTGAACAATTACTGTTTGGATTATTATTTGTGCTATTTTTTATTGCATTTGCAAAATTGTGTTTGAAGGAACTAGTGTATATATTTGATCTTTATATTATATGCGATGTAAATTAGAGTGTATATTTTAGAAAATGTACTTCAGAAAAAATAAATAATTTAATGTAGTTGAAGAATGTAATTCAGAAACTGTAGATAGGTAAACAGATAGTTGAATTTGTTGTAAATATTTTCGACACAGATTTGTTTTTTTTTACAATCACATTGATTGTATTTTTTTTCCCGCTGTTATATGATAATCTACGTTGAAATCACTGTGTATGGTGAAATTCACTAGAATCTGAAAACAGCAAAAAGGGAAACTGAATATGTTATGTAATTGTATATTTATGTTGTGTTCTAAAACCATAATATTATATGTAATAACAGGTTTCCTTCTATTTTTTACAGAAAGTAATAGTAAACCTTGAAAAGATTTTAAATTCAGTTTACAACAAAACAACTGTAAAATAGTTTCACTGAGTTTGGTATGTATTTGAATAAAGAAGGTAAGATGAAATAATATAATAAGCATAATAATATGACGTAATGTTTACAGTCATTTTTATTGCAGTGATCCATTTTTTCAAATACTACCCATGCACTGATCTATATAATTAGACACTATTCTCATACTCCTACCATCACCCACGCACTATCCAGGCATTTCTCCATTCACCTAGCCTGAATCTATATACTTATAATATCACCCAGAGACTACTTATGTACCCTTCCAATCACCCAAGCACTACCCATGCAGTCTTCCAATCATCCACGCACTTCGCCTGCACTCATGCAATCACCCAGGCACTACCCTTCCACTCCTCCAGTCATCCAGGCACTATCCATGCACTCCTCCAATCACCCATGCACTACCTATGCACTTATAAAAACACCAAGGCACTTCCCATACACTCATCTAATCACTCAGGAACTGCCCATGCACTCCTATATTCACCCAGACATTACTCCTTCATTCATTCAATCACCCAGGTATTACTCATGCACTACTTCAATCACTCAGGCACTGCCCATGCAGTCATACATGTGCTCAGGCACTTCTGCAGCACTCATGGAATCCACCAAGCACTGCCCATGCAGTCTTCCAATCATCCACGCACTACTCCTGCACTCATGCAATCACCCTGCTACTACTTATGCACTCCTCCAATCACCCACGAACTACGCAGGCAGTCCTACATGCAGCCAGGCACTACCCATGCACTCTTCCATGCACCCAGGCATTACCCATGCACTCCTTCAATCACACAGACATTACTCATGCACTCAAACAATCACACAGACATTAGCCATGCACTCCTTCAATCACTCAGGCACTACCCCTGCAGTCATGCAATTACCCAGGCACTAGTTATGTACTACTCCTGCAGACGTGTAATCATGCAGGCACTACTTATGCACTCATGCAATCACCCAGGCACTTCCCTTGCACTCCTCCAGTCATCCAGGCAATATCCATGCACTTCTCCAATCACCCAGGTGCTACCTATGCACTTATAAAATCACCAAGGCACTACCTATACACTCATCTAATCACTCAGGCACTGTCCATGCACTCTTTTAATCACCCAGACATTATCTTTGCATTCACACAATCACCCAGGCATTACCCATGCACTACTTGAATCACTCAGGCACTTATCATGCAGTCATACATGTGCTCAGGCACTTCTGCGGCACTCATGCAATCAACCAAGCACTACCCATGCAGTCTTCCAATCATCCACGCAGTACTCCTGCACTCATGCGATCACCTTGCTGCTACTCATGCACTCCTCCAATCACCCAGGAACTACCCAGGCAGTCCAAAATATAGTCAGGCACTACCCATGCACTCCTTCAATCACCCAGACATTACTCCTGCACTCATACAATCACACAGACATTAGCCATGCACTCCTTCATTCACTCAGGCACTACCCTTGCAGTCACACAATCACCCAGGCACTACTTATGCACTCATGGAATAACCCAGACACTACTCTTGCACTCCTCCAGTCATCCAGGTACTATACATTCACTCATGCAATAAGTCAAACACTACCTATACACACATGCAATCAGGCTGGGACTACTACAGCACTCATTCATTCCCTCAAACACTATCAATGCACTCATTCAATGACTCAGGCAATACTGCTGCACTCATTCATTCACTGAGACAGTACTTATTCACTCATACAATGACTCAGATATTACCATAACAGTCATTCATAGAACACATACAAGTTTGTCTATTTTTAACCAATTAGGCGGTTCTGAAAAGAACCAGTTGTTTTCTTCTTTTTTTGTTTTATATTTTTTTGTATTTTTTTAACCCTTTTTTAAATTTTGTTGTTGTTTTAAAAAAAAAAAAACAGAACAAACAGTGAACATGATGAAAAAATTATGCAATTATAAACTCATTGCATAGAATAGCGTCCAGTGATTGCTCACCAAAACAGATAATTTTTTTGCATTTCATGCAATGCTGTTCCACTCGAGCGAAGTCAGGGAAGATGTTGGCTTTGGTAGAAGATGTTGAAGCACTTGACGTGCTAGGTTCAGCAGCGTTGTTGTCACTTCTTTGCCTCTCTTGTTCCCGTCTAAGCTGTTCCTTAGCTAGACGTCGAGGATGCATTGTTTGTAGATATTTCAACATCGACGACGTCTCACAGGAATATTTTTTATCAGAACCTCGTGAGAGGACATTTTGGCAAATAGTGCATGTAACTTTACGGGCATTTACTTTTTTTTCTCCTGGAGGAATAGAACTGCCAATACGACACTTTCATACCTCTTCTTTACAGGTTCCTCCAGGTCTTCTTCTTCTTCAGGGGGAAGCTGTACAGGTGCACCACCAGCTGCCATTTTCAGTTCTGTTAAAAAAAAAACACAAAAAAAAGGCAGGCAAGACCAGAAGACAATAGGTGTGTCTCCTAAGATGCTCTTCAAGGAATGAGAAAAAATGGGTGGGGCCCTTCAAGTTCTAGAATCAAAAGGTTCTTAACCAATGAAATGCTTTCTTTTGAAATCACATGGGATTCACAGCACCGGCGCGCAACCGGTGCGCACCCAGCACGATTCCCGAAAAATATATTTAACAATAATATATCTTTATTCCAGTTACAAATGCATGATATTTACAATTATCTTAAATAATGTCTTGGTATAATATATAAAATAAAGTTATATACATATACTTTTAAAACTTAAAAGATTTGCGCTGGATTCACGCACCCTGCACGACCCCCGGAACTACGTACGTGACGTGACGCGGGGCCGAGATCCGCGCACCCGTCGCATACCAAACGCGCACCCTACACGACTTAACCAATATGGCAGCAAAATGTTTGGATTCGCGCACCCACCGAGACAGGTACACGATCGGTACGCAAATCCACTTTAAAAAAAAAAAAAATGTATATTTATATTTTAGAAAAGAGAAAACATTATATTATTTTTATAATAATTAAAAAACTAAAAAAAAGTATTTTTGGGACATTATACTTACAAATTAGCATTTAAAAAAACCTTTGAAATTCACTAAAAAAAACATAGGTTTCAGGGACGTTATAGTTAGAAATTAGCATTTATTTTTTTTAAATAATTTTTATAGCCACAAACATAAATACATCACATCAACAAGAAAGGAGAATTCGGAAATGAACTATCAATAATCGTTTGCAGAGCACATAGGAGCATAAAAAAGAAAAAAAAATAACAACCATATTGTGAATATATCCAATTACCAGCACCGTAATAGTAATACAAAACAACAGTTGATTGTATAGGGAGAATAATAAAGAAAATACATTAAATCCTTAATCTCATTGAAGACTAGACCATATCCTTTTGAATTTTAGCCAGGACCGAGGACCTCTAACTTTGGCTAATGCTAACTCCATTTCGTAAATCTCCCTTAGCAAGACCCAAAATTCATTGATGCTTGGACTCGTACTTTGAATCCAAGGACGGGCAATACACAGACGAGCACAGGCCGAAATAATAGAAGCAAAGGGTTTCGTGAGACAACCCAACTCTGAAAATATTCCCAATACCAACTCTTTACCGGAAACTGGGTTGTCATAGCCAACCCAAGTTGCAAGAGCAAGGGTTATATTGGACCAAAATTCCTTCAACCCTGGACATGTAATAAACATATGATTTAAATCTGCAGCATATTCTTGACATTTCGGACAGTATGATTTAATAGCATTTAGATTGTTAACCCATTTAGAAATTCGCTCTGGAGTATAGTAAAGCATAAATATGGTTCTATATTGCTGAAGTTTCAGATTGACAGATGTTACAGCTGAATCTATAGTTTCTAGGGATTCCTGTATCTCTTCTTTAGTTATATTACAGTTGAAAATCCGGCTAAGTTTAACTGCTATTTGTAAGCCATCATCGCTGACCACTGCTATAAGTTTCTGATAGGTTTTGCCTATAATTCCTTGTCCAGTAGTACCAAAAATACGGACAAAATCTCAGAAGGGCTAGTCAGCTTTAATAATCCCTGACCATGAATAAAATAATCCCTAACTTGTATTTATAAAAATGAATTTGTAACAAACCAAATTCTTATTACAGAGATAAAAAAGATCGGAATCCTTGCCCATCATATAAATGACCCAACCGCGTCACACCCTTATACTGCCATTCCTTCCCAGCATAATCATGAAATATATTAGGGAGCAGGGGATTCCCCCATAATGCAGTATATACATGTAAGTCAGGTAATGCGTATGCCTTACAGATCTCACGCCATATATTAGTAATATCCCTGACTACCTTGAATCGTACCCGCTTCTAATAGTTAGGGTCAGATGTTTTGTACAATAGAAACCCAGTACTGAGTCCGCAAGCCAATTGGTATGAGAGCCAGCTATCATTAATTTCAGGTCCTCTAAGCAAGCTCTGTATTCGCCCAGTGAATGCAGCCCAGAAATACAATTTAAAATCTGGAAGTTTGAAACCACCTTGCTTATACGATAATTTTATGTATCGGATAGCTCTCCTGGCACGCCGGTATCCCCAGATAAAACTGCCGACAACACTGTCAAGATGTTTAAAAAAATCGGTGGTACCTTCAAAGGATTGTACGAAAAAAATACAAAAACTTCGGGAGAACGTTCATTTTAACAACGTTACATCGCCCATATATACTAAGGGGTAGCCGGTGCCAGCATCGCAATTTTGCCACTACTTTCGTCAACAGTGGTTCATAATTCAATGCAATAATATCATTGACTTGGCTACTGAGACAGACTCCCAGATAGATTGCCGTCCTTGTAACCCCTAGGGCTGCTGGAGGCATTTCAAGTTGAAAATTCAATATCGTCTGTGTCTTATTAAGATTTAATTTATCGCCGGAGAAAAAGCCGAATCGCTGTGCTTCATGGGTTATCACAGCCAGAGCATTAACAGGCTTAGTCGAAAAGACAGCAATGTCGTCCGCATACGCGGTTAGTTTTAGATCCGTCCCATTTAAAGTAACTGGAAAAATATCAAAGTTGGACAGTAAGTGCTTAATAAAAGGCTCAATATAAATAGCAAACAATAAAGGGGATAGCGGACAACCCTGCCGCGTACCCCTTTGAACTAAAAAAAAAAAGATAAGGAATGACCGTTAAGTTTGATTGCAGCTGTTGGGCTCCTATACAGCTTCTGTACTGCCGAGATGAACCTTTGACCGAGACCTATTGAAGACATTATTACCCATAAAGTTCCCCAAGTCACTCGATCAAAGGCCTTCTCGGCATCCAGCATCAACATCCCCAACTGCTGACCCGATTTACCCGAGACATCAAATGCAGAAATCGCTGTGTTAATGTGTCTCTTCCGGGGACAAAACTGTGTTACTGTTCCGAGACTAATAAATGTATAACCGGGGCCAATCGTGAAGCAAGAATTTTAGAAAAGAATTTAGCGTCAGCATTGATCAATGCTATAGGCCTGTAAGAGCTCATATCATCTATAGGTTTCCCCTTTTTTGGGAAAACAACAATATTAGTTGCATTCCAAGAAGAGGGAACTTCTTCTCCTTGCATAATCGCATTGCATAACTCAAGGAAGATGGGGATCAGTATAGTTTTAAAAGTCTTAAAAAATTCGAGCAGAATCTTATCCTTGCCAACTGCCTTGCCAACAGGCAAAGCATTAATTGCTTCCTCAACTTCCCTGACACCAACATCTTTTTGCAGAGGCTCGGAGAGCGACGAATCCAAAACTGGCATTGCACACTCCTGAATATAATCTAAAGCGATTTGTCGGTTAAAGCAGGCCGAATCACCGTATAAATCGGCGTAGAATAGCCTAAATTGTTCTACTATATCCGTAGACCTAGTATAAACCAAGCCATCCATGCCTTTAATTGATTTAACATGTGATTTGGCCCTTTGATCTGCAATTTGATTAGCCAACAGTCGGCCCACCCTTTGGCCATATTCATATCGTTTAGCTCTGTACTTATGATAATTATTTGCAATTTTATCCCTCAACCTTCTTTTTAGTTTGGCTCTTGCCTCAACAACCTGTTGGTATATCAACTGCTCACCCACATCCTTTACGACAATAGCTGTAGCATGCTGGTGCTCCAAATCGAGGCAAAGCTTTTGCTCCTGCTCCAACTGGCAAAAGCCCTGCCGATTTTGTTTGATAATATATTATAGCGTAGCCCCTCTAACACATGCTTTTAGACAATCCCACACTATTGCAATTGGCGCCGAGCCCCAATTATGATCTTTATACTCCTCAAGTACCGTTCGCATAAACCCCACATATTCCAAGTTACTAAGGAGGTGTCTAGGAAAAGTAAATTCCCTAATTGGATTCTGAACACCTGACTGCAACTGCACTGTTAACATGACCGGATCGTGATCAGATGTAATTTTAGGGCATACTGCCACAAATGCATTTTCCGAAATAGCATTATTAGCAAATATCATATCGATCCTTGATTAATGTTTATGTGGTGATGAATAATAAGTATAACCTGGTACATTTGGAAATAACCTCCTCCAAGAATCTTCCAACTGATGCAAGTAGAGAAGTTCTAAAATAGCAGCCCTGGTCTTACACATTCTAGCACGGGCAGTAATATTACTAGTATCAATCTTTCTGTCAAGAATACAATTAAAATCTCCCATCACAATAATTTCGCCAGGCCACTCCAGCAACTCAGAACTCAAATGAAATATAACATCCGGACAATCAATATTCGGGCCATATACCATACATATTGTAACCTTCCACCCATAAATCATCATTTGGGAGATTGCCCATCTCCCTTTGGAGTCAGCAAGTGATCGAAGGATGACAGCCGGAGATCTCCTAGATTTTAATAAAGGCACCCCTCGAATAGAGATTGTTTGCGATGTGCATACGATAATATCATATCCCAATTGTTTTAACAGGGCTCTATCCTTATATGCAATATGCGTTTCCGCAAGCCCTAATACAAGAGGCTTAAATACGCGCAGCTCTTCCGTTACTGGCCGTCACTTTCCAGCTTGATTGAGTCCTGCTACATTCCAGCACATACATTTAAATTCCGACATTAGGTAATACTTGTAAACCCGGTCCAATCATCAGTATCCTAATTACATGCCCCTCTCCCCAGTGATCTGCCCAAGTAAAGTTAACTAAATTGTGGCTTTTTATACCCCCCCTCCCAAACCCCCCTCCCTTTTCCTCCCTTCACCCACCCCAGTACCTACGAAAAGGAATCGCCCCCTTCCTTGCTGTCCCATAATGACAGCATACCAAAGACACCCTCTCTGTACCCCCCCACCAACCCCCGTGAACCACACCATACCCCAGCCTCCCAATATATCTCTCGTACCTGTGAGGAAAAAAGCAACAAATTAAAAAATAATGTTAAAGTCTCAAATCGAACAAAGCTTTTTTCACGAACACGGCCTCTCTTAAAGTACAATAATTGCTGCCTCAGGACTTAAATTCATTTCTTGCCGGTTGCTTGCCATCTTGACAAAGCTTGTTTAGCATCCTGTTCGTTAAAGAAGAAATGTTGTTGGCCATCCTTTATGATCTTAAGGCGAGCCGGCTCCTGCAGAAACACTTGTGTGCACACAGTTTTAAGAGGATCCATTAGTTGGCGGAGCCTCCACCGTTTATCCATTGTTACCTTACATAGGTCAGAGCGCACAAAAATAGACATTGCATCCACCTTAACTGGTGCCGATGGACGTGCCTTAAAATATGTAGCTTGGCGTGATAAAAAATTACCCAAAAACACCAGAATTGGTCGAGCAAAATTAGATTTGGACTGACTACCATGGGTAGTTGACAGTGACAGTGGCAGTCTGTGTGCCCGTTGAACTTGAGTGTCCATATCCCAGTCAGCTAGGTCCGGAAAGGCTTTTTAGAGGAGACTAACAATGAAAACCCGCGGGTCGTTGCCTTCCCTTCCTTCTGGGATACCAAAAATCCGTAAGTTCTGGTGCCTCTGGCGATTTTCAAGATCTTCAATCTTGGATTGCATTATCATCATTTGGGAATCCTGTACTTTTACAAGATTAAATGTGTGCGTGTTAGATTCTTCCATGGCAGCCACTCGCTGTTGTAGATCAATGACTTCAGAGTAGAGCTGGCCGACCTTAGATGTTACCTCCATCAAAGCTTGCTTAATTTCGCTGCTATCAACTTTAGCCTGTTGATAATATTCCTGAGCTTCTGCTCTCTGAGTACTCAGTACTTGCATAGTACTGGACAATGAGGGCTCCTCTCCCATTGGTTCCCGACGATTAGCAAAAGCACCTGATGCCAACGATGTTGATGATAGCACTGATGGGCTTGAGACTGGGGGGAAGACTAAAGATGTTGACGATGCACAAATAGCAGCAGATACAAACTTCTCTGGAGCATCCGCTAATCCTTGCTGCTCAGTGTCCACTCCGGTTCCCTCTCCCTCTGGTATTTCGGTAGGGGTAATTGCCGTACTGCTAGCATTTGATAACCTCAAGACAATATTTTTCACCTCGCCTTTTGAAGATACCCATTTGCGCAGGTGACTAACCCCTGAACCAGCCTTGGCAGTGGTGGCTGATGCCTCCTTTAGTCGCCCGTTACATCGATCACTTGTGGCTTTACTCCCCGGCCGCGGCCTTTACCGCCTTTAGACGTCTTGACATCTTTAGAGCTTTTAATTTTGATGCCCTTCCCCCCACCGAGGGTATTACATTAATTGTTCTCCGGGCCCCGCGCCAGACTAAACCACTCCGTGTCTGAGGCAGTTGGGGTTCGAGCTGGTCCAACGCCCCCATCAATATCAACTGCGATATTAACAGGATTATAAACTAGCTGGTCTACAAAATCCCCTCCTTTACTAATAGCTCCATTACTAGTGGCACCGTTCCCTTCGCCAAGACTCTCGCCTGATAGCTCAGCAGTGGTCTCGGTGAGATTGGTGAGGTCTTCTGAGATTGATCCAGTAAGGCCAGTAAGACCAACAGCTGTAGCAATTGTAGTTAAGCTGACCATCGAGTTTTCTGTTTGACTATCGCTTGCACCTACAGAACCATCTTTCTCTGCTAGAGTTTCCAATATTTTATCATTGGCCAGGCTAATCACTACTGATTCAATTATCTTACCAGCTATTTGGGAATTAACGGTAGGAGTCACCGGAGTTACATTCTTAGTATTGTCCATATTAGCTGAGCCAGCCTCGCCACCCCTGCCATCCTGTACTGCAGCATTTAGTACTTCGGCCATCACAAGACCTGGAATGGAGTTCTCAGACCCACACGACCGGAGTAATTCAGTTGCCCTCCCAGATTGCAGCAACTTCAAAATAGGCTTCCCAAGCTGTGATCCGGACCCAGCCTCCACTTTAGACCCAGTGATAATATCGCCATCAGTTAGAGGGGTACATGCCGGCAAGTTTGGCAGGTTTGGCTCACCTTTTAGCAAAGTGTTGACGCTGCTCCCTGCGACCTTCTCCTTATCTGAACTGCCCGTAATTTTGCTTGCTGTACTTGCAGATGCCGGGACTTCGTTGCGCAGTCCTTTGGCAGTGCGTGGTGGGGCCATTTCAAACCCTGATTTTCCCTCTGTAAGCACAGCTGAACGTTGTCTGTCTCTGCAGGTCCGGGTGCAGCACTCGGAAAATACTCGTGATGCTCGTGATGCCGGTAGCGTCTGGAATGCCTGTAGCGGAGCTGACTGAGTGGTCCACCGCGCAGCACGACTCGCATAAACCTTTTCCTTTGCAATAGAAATGCGGCACATTTGTTTGTTATATGCAGGTGCGTTTCCGTACAAATCCCTTGTTGCAGCCCGGCCCTTAACCTAGCGGGCGCAATACATTGCCGGGAGGCGGGAAGCAGTCGGGTCGTCGGTGGTGATTCACTGGAGGTTTAGCGGGTTTAGCCGGAGAAACACAGAGAGCGTCCTCGAGCGCGCGGCTTCAATCCGCCATCTTCCTTTTCCTTCGTTATTGAAACACAATTAGCATTTAAAAAACACATAGAAATTCACTGAAAAACCATAGGTTTCAGGGACGTTTTAGTTAGAAATTAGCATTTAAAAAACCTTTGAAATTCACTGAAAAAAACATAGGTTTCAGGGACGTTATAGTTAGAAATTAGCATTTAAAAAACCTTAGAAATTCACTGAAAAAACCACAGGTTTCAGGCACGTTATAGTTAGTTGGATATTTCACTCGTACAAAACCAGAGAAATTCAGCCGTTATAGTTACTTGAGCTAACTATAACTCGCGCCCCCGCAATGCACTGCTGATGATGTCACATATTACATCCCTCATGACATGGTCAGTGACATCACTGATGACATCTCAAATGACATCACTGATGACATCATCCACATGATAATCTGATGCACCTCCTCATACCCTAACATAATATTTGATACACCCACTCTAAAATACACACTACCATTTTCGAAACCATAGACACACCAATATCAGTTACTACATACCCACTCACTGATTCATAGGTCTACACACACATCCACTCATTTACGCATAGTCACTCATACATGCCGTCACTTATCAATCCATCAACAGTACCCTCCTCCTCTTTTTACCAAAACCAAACAACCCTTGCACTCCACTCCACCACACATATTATCTCTTCCTGCTACCAAATCTAATTTAAACACTTATAACCCCTGTCCAACTCATCTCACACACCACATACACTCTCCTCCAATGCACATCACCACACCCTTTACCATTCAACTTCAACTCACCAACAGCACTTTATATCCAAATCCTTGACAGAAACTCAGTACATCAATATCTCATCTCACTATTCCAGTAAAACAAACATAACACACACACCAGTAACTCGAAATCTCACACACATACAATTTCCTACTACTTTCCATCACAAAATGGAAACAAACAACCGCTCCCACCCTAATGACTACACGAATAATACAGATCCTAAATCAACTTTACTTCCACATTTTCTATATTCACCAAAACTTACCACAAACACCACAAAATTACAAAACTCATTCACCACCTCTCATCCATTACACAATACACAGCATTAGAACATGACCTGCTTTAAAACATGACCCGCATGTTCCACCACCACCCCTAACCCATACACCTTTCACACTAAACATATGCAAATGAAATAAACAACATACTACTTTTCACAACTTTGCATCTCCTTGTCTATTACACAAGGCTACTCTACAAAACACAGCACAGCCTACCAACTCATTTTTAAACCCCATCTCTACCACCTGCACACACAGACCCAACAAAATGTCTTCTAAGCCTGCTGCATGAGGATTATATTTATGGACAAACAACGCTTTTGCTATCCTGATACTGTTAATACCAACACTGATAATACAACAGTTTGAAGTTCAAAGAATGCTACTCACTCTTCTAGAAAACAGACAGCCTGATTATGACATCTTGTGGTGTCTGAGGTCGGGGCTTACTGCTTTCCCTGGATAGTGTAAGTGAGGCCTGGTGCTTTGTTTAATTGCTAGGCCTGAAACGGAGTGCATCATGTGTTCTACTCTCGCCTGGAGCTGGTACCCCCACTCTACCTCAGACCATGTCTTCTCAGTTGTGTTTTTATCTGCAGTTCTTGACTTGTAGCTAGGGACTTCCAACTAGCAGGCATGCTCCTGTTGCTATCTTGGAGGGGTTTGGCACCGTGACAAGACGTCAGAGATTTGGAAAACCCAAAGGAAAGAAAAGAAAATATCGCTAAGATCATCAGAAAGTTGGGAGCCTGAGGCCAAGACCAAGAACCCTCAGCGAATTTTGCCTAGGGATGATCACTGGGTCAGGATTGTCTCGAAACTCCGAGACGTCTGTCTAACCTGAAGAACCTCCCGACCAACTCAGCACCACATGGGCACCTCACAACTTATGGGCTCATGTGCATGTGCTGTGGAGGTTATGAGATCTTCACTATCCCAGGCGTACTTGAATCCTGGTTCCCACCACTTGAGGACAGCTTTGTTTTACAACTGAAAGGGTGCTTCCATCTGGCGGGAGACTTCTAGCTTTTGGGGGCACTGTTGGAACTTCACGCCATAAAGGGAACATGGGTCCCAGGCCAAATACCCGAGAATGAGGAACCTTTCGATTTGGTAATTGGAACCCGCCCCATTGACTTTGGATGCAGGAACCTGGATGTCTGCTTTTTAAGTACTTGGTCTAGGAGCTACCCCGCCCCCTCATCAGACTGCCCTGCCCTTGGGGTTCGGCCAGCCAACCCTGCCCTGGGGTATCACCAGCAGAGTGGGGCCTTGGTTCCCACAGATGCCCTTAATGGCAATCTTTAGTGAGGGTACCCAATCGACAGAACACATATAGCAGCGTTTTGCTGCCATAGCTAGGTTGAAACCCTCTGGGGTCTTGTGGTGGGGCCCCCTTTTAATATTATAAATGAATGTGACTTGTGGGCTTGTACCAGTCCACGGCTTTCCTGGCTCTTGTTCCCATCGTTCCCTCATCCTATCCAGAAAATCGGTTCTTGTCTCCTCTGGCTTTATAGTCTCCGCCATTAGCCTTCCTAAGTCAGGGTGGTCACGGAACATCTCTCTCGGGGCTTTCAATATTCGGTGCCTGTATGAATTCAACGCAACGCCCTTCATGCTCAGTGTTTATCAGTGTAATTGCTGGGAAGTGAGCTCGGGTGAACACTATGTTACTCTGCTCTCCGATAAGAATACCTAGCAGACTTTTGATATTGCCTATTGCTAGGCTTTTTGCTGCTGTGTTCTTCTCATAGCATGAGATCCATTTCCCTGCTCCATCCAACAATGGCGATAACTTTGTCCTTAACACTTCCTTATCCATTTAAGCCGACCGCACAGAGATGGCCCTTGATGTGCCCTTCTGTAGCAGCAGATACATTTTTACTTTGAGTAATTCTACTGTTTTCTCCCTAACATGGCATTCCCATCTTTTTAGGCATGCATGTAGGGGACGTTCCACTCGGGATCTCCTCCTCCATGCCAGATGCAGTTTTTTCTATGGCCATGTCCTCTGGTTCAAAGGATCCCTACTTTGGCCAAAGCCTATCATACTGGTCTTTTCCCTTGGTCCTGTGGGCTAGTAGTAGGAGGCAGAGTGGCCGCTCAAAGTTCTCGCCTTCCTCTCCGGCCACTATCTCCCTTGTGGTCTGATGCCATCCTGTTTTTTCTTTGTCTTGGTTGGGTCAGCACCAGGCTACCTTGGTCTCTTATATCCCAGCCAGCCCCTCTCCTTCATTGAAAATTGTGTAGGGCTCAGATCCCAGCCGGAAGCCTCTCATCTAATTCTGCTTCTGACTCTTCCCCGATCGGTGCCCTGTGTCTACCCCCACTCTCCTCATGTGGGGGGCACGCTGCTCTGTTTTCTCGCTGTGCTTCCTGGGTGCAAGGTATTTCTCTTTTCCTCCTTAGCTCGCGCCAGTCTTCCTCATCTCACCTAGGTTGCCTCCTTCGCTCTGAGCTATGCTCTGTTCTTTTCGGTTGGACTTTACCGTCAAATTCGTCCTATAGTTGTACCCTTGTCATCAGATCCCGGGGGACTGGTGCCCCCTTCCTCACTGTCGCTAGCTGTATCATTGCCTAGAACCACCACAAATCTCCCTGTCGTGCTAATGTGTTTACCTAAATCAGAGAGGGAGTGGGTTCTCCGTGCCGCTGGGGTTCTATATGACAGGTGTAATGGATGGGGGGTCGAATTTCTGGGAGCACTTGCACCGGATTAGGGTTTCTCTGTGACTGCTTGGGCCTGTTGGCCTATTAATCTCTCATGTCTGGGCCTAACTGCTGGTTGTTCAGTAGGGGGCTCACCAATTTCTTCGCTGAGTGGAGTACGCTATTGTGGCAAGAGTGGACAAGAATACCTCCATACCTGCATATGGTGGAGGAGGTGCTGACGCCTTGTTTGCTATCTGTAATTCAGGACTATCGATCTGGGCTTCCTCAAAGATGGTCCGTAGTTCTAATAATGCCGCTTTCTTATCTTTCTTTTGATCTGTGTATTTGGTTTGTATGTATTTTATCATGTGTTCAAGTATGTTAGTGTCGAAATTTCCCTCCTTTGGCCAGGGAAATGTATGCACCTCTGTGTGTGCATGCTATTCTTGGCAAACCTTACTAAGTTTTTAGCCTGTGTGGGGAATCTGGTTTGCATGTGTTTTAATGGTGTCTTCATGATAAGTTTGGTAGTTTTCGAGGATAAGATACTTTAGCTTCTTTGTTTTAAGGACTCTCTGGTTTCTATCTGATTTGTAGGGAAAATATACATGGGGTTACTGCTTCTAATTAGGTAACTACGAGCTTAGCACTATGTACAGATGCATCAACAATTCAACATGAACATTTCATAAGCACAGATAACAATGCATATGAAGGGTTGCAACATAAAAAAAGTGCAATTTGTCAATCAAAACAGTATCAAACTATATTGACTCCTGGCATCAAATACGGTTTGTGAGAAATAGCAGCATCTTCTTATGAAACATTGGTTCATCGACAAAAACACGTTATTTAAGACAAAACACAGTTTGTAGTAATTAACAGCACCATAACATCACACATACACCATACATCAATATTCGCACTCTGTATCACACCCATTGGCCAAGTGTGTCATCTGCATCACAAGTAAGCCTGGGCGTAGTTCGCGAAGTAGCGCTACGCGAAGCTACGCAAAGTGCAGTTCGCACTACGCGAGCTACGCGTAGCACTACGCGAACTGCGTAGTGCACTGTTCGCAATGATTGCACAGTGCCGGATGCTTGTCCGCACTGTGCAATCATTGAAAACGGCATCTTGCACAGTGCGAGCTGTCTTTTACTGCCGCTCGAGTAGATTTTTACTCGAGCGGCAGCTTTCAACGCGGACTGGTAGTTTCTCATCGCGAGCAGTCGCGAGCATACGCGACCACTCGCAATGAGAAACCTGACCTCCCGCGTTCAGAATCTCGCCGGGAGGTTTATTTTCCACGCTCGCGATCGGCAACTTGATGTTGCTGATCGCGAACAAGGAAAAAGTCTTGCCGGGATGTCATTTTGCTTGCTCGCGGTCGCCAACTTGACGTTGAGGACCGCGAGCAAGCAAAAATGACCGCTGCACTACGCTACGCTACGCTACGCGTGTTTGCACTGTGCTACGTGCAATTCGCGTTGTGCGAAGTAGCGCAAACTTCGCAAACTACGCGAGCGTAGCGTAGTGCTTTGCCCAGGGTTAATCACAAGCTGTCAACTCTGACAATAAATACAATAAATATTCACCTTTCCTAACATGCTGACTATCAGAAAAAGGTGACTTCCGCGAGATCGCTTCCGAGGCCGCCTTGCGACTACTCAGCTAGGACATATAAAATAGGTAATATGCCAGATTTCTGTCAGTGGCAGGGCGCTCAGATTATCTTTTTACGCTTCTCCCTAGTTTGCCATATGCCACATGCTTTACTAAGGTTCTGATGTAGTCTCTTACCCTCTGTGACGGCTGCTTCAGGAAGAACCTTCGCCCATGTAATCTGCTGAACTTCCAAGCAATTGTGGTATCTCCTCACCTTCCTTGTTGCGCAAATGGGAATCTGTCAGAGCGGGGACCTCTTCCTTCACTTAAAAACCTCTCAACATGATGATGTAATATGTGAAGTCATAAGCAGTGCATTGCGGGTGCATACGTTATAATTAGCTCAGGTAATTATTACTGCTGAATTTCTATGATTTTGTATGAGTGAATTCTGTGCCTAACTATAACGTACCTGTAATCTTTATTTTTTCATGGAATTTCTAAGGTTTTTAAAATTCTATTACTTAACTATAGCGTCCCTGTAACCTTTGTTTTTTAAGTGCATTTCTCTGGTTTTTTTAACTAGTAGCTGTGTTTGTAGAGTGATGCAGAAAGGGGGCAGGGCCTCCAACCTGCTCTCAGGAATCCTGCTGTTTGGGACTTACTGGAGGTAACAGGAGGGCTTCATGGCCCCCAAGGTCTATCAGCATCCAAGAGGACTGAATCCTCCAACCAGTTGTGTGTCAGGAGGCACATTTGTAGAGTGATTTGAGAAAGGGGGTGGGGCCTCCGACCAGCTCTCAGCAATTGCACTGTGTGGTACTTACTGGATGTAACAGGAGGGGTTCTTGGCCCCCAGAGACCCTCATCGTCAAAGGGGATTTATCCTACAATGAGTAGCGTGCCATTAGGCACTTTTGCAGAGTTGTGGAGAAAGGGAGTGGAGCCTCTGACCAGCTCACAGCAATCTCACTGTGTGAAACTTATTGGAGGTAATAGGAGGGGTTGTTTACCCCCAAGGACCCTCAGCAGCGAAGAGGACTTAATCCCCTAACCAGCAGTGCGTCAGGAGGTGCGTTTACAGAGAGGTGGAGAAAGGGGGCAGGGCAGGGTCATTGACCTCTCAGCAATCCCACTGTGTGGGACTTACTGGAGGTAAAAGGGTGGGTAGTTGGCCCCCAAGGACCCTCAGGAATCAAGGGTACTTCATCCCCAAATAGTAATGAGCCAGGAAGCAAATTTGCAGAATGGTGGTGACAGGAAACGGGGCCTCCAGCAACTTGCCGGGACCAGCTTTAATTTGTTCTCGTTTTATTGGTGGAGGGGGTCACATAGCCCCCCTTCCCTGGACAGATTTTGGCACCAGTGACCCCATCCCCCAGGGACAGGCATTTTTTGTAATGGGGAGGGGGGAACGTGACCTACATATGAGTGTCTGAGTGGGTCTGTGAGTGGGTGGATTAGTGTCTGAGTAGGTCTTTGAGAGCATATGAGAGTCTCTGAGTGGTTCTGTGAGTGGGTGCATGAGTGTGTGAGTGGGTGTGTGAGTGAGTCTCTGAGTGGGTCTGTGAGTGTGTGTGAGTCTCTCAGTGTGTCTGTGAGTGGGTGAATGAGTGTTTGAATGGATCTGTGAGTCAGTGCATAAGTCTCAAACTCGATCTGTGAATTTGTGCATGAGTGTGTTTGAAGATCTGTGAGTGGACAGATGAGTCTCTGAGTGGGTGAGTAAGTGGGTGCATGAGAGTCTGAGTGAGTATATGAGTGGTAGTGTGAGTCTCTAAATGGGTCTGTGAGTGGTTGTGTGAGTGTCTGAGTGGGTCAGTCAGTGGGTGCATGACTCTCTGAGTGGATCTGAGAGTGGATGAATGAGTCTCTGAGTGAGTCTGTGAATGGGAATATGAGTGCCTGAGTGGGTCTGTGAGTGGGTGGATTAGTGTCCGAGTGGATCTGTGAGAGCATACAAGAGTCTCTGAGTGGTTCTGTGAGTGGGTGCATGAGTTTCTGAGTGGATCTGGGAGTGGGTGTGTGAGTGTCTCAGTGGGTCTGTGAGTGGGTGTGTGAGTCTCTGAGTAGGTCTGTGAATGTGTGCGAGTCTCTCAATGGGACTGGGAGTTGGTGAATGAGTGCTTGAATGGATCTATGAATGGGTGCTAGAGTGTCTGAGTGTGTCTGCTAGTGGGTGCATGAGTCTCTGAGTGGGTCTGTGAGTGGGTAGGTATGTGCGTAGGTCTGTAAGTGGATGCATGAGTATCTGAGTGGATCTCAGAGTAGGTGTGTGAGTGTCTCAGTGGGTCTGTGAGTGGGTGTGGGAGCCTCTGAGTAGGTCTGTGAGTGAATGCATGAGTGTGTGAGTGGGTGTGTGAGTCTTTGAGTGGGTCTATGAATGTGTATGAGTCTCTCAATGGGTCTGGGATTTGGTGAATGAGTGCTTGAATGGATCTACGAGTAGGTGCATGAGTGTCTGAGTGGGTCGGCTAGTGAGTGCATGAGTCTCTGAGTGGGTGGGTGTGTGTGCAGGTCTGTAAGTGGGTGCGTGAGTGTATGAGTTGGTCTGTCAGTGCTCCATGGTAAACAAAGTAGGGGGGCAGGGTGTCCTCATGCCAGCTCCCTCTGTGACGGTCCTCCTGTTCAGCTTACCTGCAGTCCACTATCCTCTGCTGCCTTCAGTTTTGTGCCTCCTCTGCTAATTCTGCTCATTTTTCTGTCTTTGTTCTCCTCGCTCCTGCCCTCCATTTTGCCTCTTTCTGCTAGTTGTGCCTGGTATTTTGCTCACTCCTGACCTTTATTTTGCCTCTTGCTGCTCATTTCTGACCTCTATTTTGCCCCTTGCAGCTTGATTCTGACCTCTATTTTCCCTCTTTCTGCTCATTCTGCTCAATCTTTTGCCTCTTCCTGCTCGTTTCTGACCTTTAGTCTGCCTCTTGGGGCTTGTGTTTCACCTTTATTTTGCCTTTTTCTGCTCGCTGCTCACCTTATTTTGTCTTTCTGTTTGTTTCTCACCTTTATTTTGTCTCTTTCTGCTCGTTTCTGACCTTTATTCTGCCCCTTTCTGCTCCCTTCTGACCTTTATTCTGCATTTTTCTGCTCCCTTCTTACCTTTTCTCTCCCGCTTTCTACTCCTTTGTCACATTTATTTTGCTTCCTTCTGCTCGTTCTTGACCTTTATTTTCCTCTTTCTGCTCATTTCTCACCTGCATATGCCTCTTTCTGCTTACTGCTGTCCTTTATTTTGCATCTTTCTGCTCATTTCTGACCTTTATTTGCATCTTTGTACTGGTGTCTGACCTTTATTTTGCATCTTTCGGCTCTTTTCTCACCTTTATTTTGCCTCTTTCTGGTTTTCTTCTGATCTTTATTCCGCCTCTTTCTGCTCGTTTCTGACAGTTATTCTGCCTCTTTCGGCTCCCTTCTGACCTTTATTCTGCCTCTTTCTGCTCTCTTCTGACCTTTATTCTGCCACTTTCTGTTAGTTTCTCACCTTTATTTTGCCTCTTTCTGCTTGTTGCTGATCATTATTGGGACGTTTTCTGCTTGTTTCTCACCTCTATTTTGCCTCTTTCTGCTCGTTGCTGTTCTTTATTATGCCTCTCTCTCTTCATTTCTGACCTTTATTCTGCCTCTTTCTGTTTTCTGACCTGTATTTTACCTCTTTCTCCATTTTTCCCAAGGACCGCGGGAGGAGCCTCATGGCCCTAGGGGTCGCAGCCGACTCCCCGCCTCCTGCGGGAGCCGACATTGCTATTGCACGGAGGGAGCTGCGGGAAAGGTAGCTCCCTCAGTGCAGGAGCAATCATTTGATCTCTGTCCCAGCCCGCATGTTTGAGAGCAGAGAAACAGAAGAAACCTCCACTTCGAGAAGACGCAGCACTTTGACAGCTCCCACTGGAAGCAGAGTGTTTTCTTTAGCTTGGTGGGAGATGTGAGCTTCTACCAAGATAAAGCAAACAGCTATGTCCTGGGGGTGGGCACCCCATGACATAGCAGAACCCGGCCCTGGGAGGTGGCGGTCCTCAGAGCCATGTATGGCTCCAGGATGGGGTCCGCGCAGCCCCTCTCTTTTGATTTTTAAGGGCCTGTCCCAGGGAGCTTGTGGTCCCTGTGGCCAAGAAAGGCCTGGGAGGAGGGCTGCGTGTCCCCCCTTCTTTTAAAAAAAGAAAAAAGATGGTGGTCCCTGGGGCATAATTAAGCCCAGGGACAGGAGTCCTTGTACCCCCTCCTTTTTTTAAAAAAAAACCCGCATGTCCCAGGATCTGGCCCACCCGGGGGCTACAATGTAAACAAGTGTGAGAGACCGTGCTTGTTTTTTGAAAAATGTTGCTGCAGATTTGCGGCTCCATCACATTTCTGTGGCAATTTTTTTTTTTAAAGTGTTTTTTTGGCCCTGTCGGGGTCTTAAGGGGGCCCCAGGACTATAGTTAGGGGGTCAGGGTAATCCTACCCTGCCCCTTTTGTTTATTTTAAAAACAATTTGTGGCACTTTGCTAAAGCCAAGTCCCAAGATGGAAGTGTTGGCAGCAATCAGATTTGCGCAAGGGGACTGCTTATGACCTCACATATTACATCACTCATGACATGGTCAGTGACATGACTGATGACATCATTGAGGACATCTTAAATGATATCCCTGATGACTTTGTAAATGCTTTGTTAATGTTTCTTAGAGTTAAAGATATATACTAAGCTTATGCATAAGTTAAATTACTATTCTTTTTGTACTACTAATGAGTGGTACTGTTTCAAATATATATCCTCTGAGTGGCACTGTGACTGTCTGTATCAGTGTGGGAGTGGGTGTCTGAGTGGCTGTTTGGGTGTGTGATTGGCTGTATGGGTGAATAGGTGGGTTTTTTAGTAGCTGTAGGGGTGATTGAGTGGCTCTGTGTATGTGGCTCTATGGATGGGTAAGTATATGTGTGAGTGGCTGAATGGGTGACTGAGTGGCTGTGTGAATGGCTCTATTGGTGAGTGACTGGGTGTATAAGTGGATATATGGGTACGTGAGTGGCTGTTTGGCTGGGTGTATGGGTAAGTGAGTGGGTGTGTGACAGTTTAGCACAGTAAGTATTTGTGTGAGTTGCTGAATAGACGAGTGAGTAGGTGTAGGAAGCTGGCTCTTTATGTGATATATCACTAATCGGATATATCGTGAAAGGAGTACAGAGGTTCCCTTACTGGTGGACATGGCTTGCTATGCAATACCAAAGTGCTCTGTTAGTGGGTGGTGTGGCCAAGCAGTCTTAGGCTTAACACAGAGGAGTGTACGACATTTGCAAATACACACAATAATTAATGAATGACAGTGCAACTCAAGAAGGAGATTCACACCAACTTTTAAAAATAGCAAGTATCTATATATATGTTTAGGCATCAGAGAAAAATTGTTCAGGTAAGTACGTTTTTTAATATAAATTATTTTCACTTTAAAAAGTGGAGACTGCAATTTCTGAGTTCTGCAATGTTATGCTATGGAAGGAAGAACAAGTTCTGCAAGCAGTTACAGTACATTGACTTACAGAACCAATCTCTATGAGTAAAGGTGAGTGGTGGGCAAGGTCCAAGACAGCACCAACAGTACACCACTAGCGGCATGAGGGCGGCCAGATGCAGGGTGCAAATCAGCGTTGGGAGCCCAATGCGTTTCAAAGTGGATCGTCTCTATAAAAAGAGGCTGTAGGCTCTGGCTAGGAAGCCCGTTGGGCTGAAGCAGCAAGTGGGCTCAGGCCTTGCGATGCTCAGGGATAGGGGAACACCTTTGGTCCGCTTCTCCAAGGCCCAGGGGTGACAGGTGCAGAGGTATCTTCTTGGTGTTGCTTTTTTTCTTACCGGAGCAGTCTCTGTAGAGTGGGCCTGCATGCAGGGGCTGCAGATGATGTCGCGGAGTCCAGGAGGGGTAAAACCACAATGGACTCAAGCTCTGGAGGGATGGGGTACCTTGTTGGCACTGTTGGCCCACTTCAACTCAGGCAGGAGGAGACTGGTGCAGTGGCTGCCTCAGGTGTCAGGTTTTGGTGGTTCTGGAGGCCTCAGAGTCTTATTTCTGGAGTTTCTACTGAACAGGTCCGCTGTTCATGGGAGGTCTTGAGTCTTTTTTAAAGGCAGGCAATCCTCCCCAGTTTCTGAAGTCACAGCTGCAGGATGAGTCGACTTTGGTGCAGTTTTCAAAGAGGGCTGCAGATAGGCTGGCGGGACTGGGGACAAGTCAGGTTCTCTCTTCAGTCTTCTTTGCTTTTGTGGCTCTTCGGGGTCCTCTCTCTTCTTAGGTCATCATGACCTGCTTCTCTGGTGCATGCCAGGGACTCCCCTAAATACTGAATTTAGGGGAGTTAGGGGAGTTTAGGGTAGTAGTCAATGGGCTAATGACCCTTGGGGTCACTACACCTCCCTATATGATCACTTCCTGAGGCAAGTGAGCATAACCCTGTCCCAGAATTCCTAGGTATGCAATCACAAAGATGGCTACCTCTGAAAAATCATGTCCACCTCAAAATTAGCCCACCTTAGGAGTGGTGCGAGCCTAGGGGTGGCCCGCCTACCAGACTAGCTAATTTTCCTGCCTGTCCAGGTGCCAAGTGGGCTCTGTACAAGGTGGTGGCTTTCTCTACTATGAGGGAGCCATATTCACATTCCAAAGGTGGCAGCTCCTTTGAAGCTTGCTAGATCAAGGAGGCTAATTAGCAGGTCATCCTGTGGGAGGGGTTGTTATACCATCTTCCCCGACAGGCTTTTGTTCCTGACCTCCTGAGAGCAAAAGGCTTTCACTCTAGCAGGTCAGAAACTTGTCTCCGGTTGTAGGCTGGCAGAATACAGTCAGCAAGCACACCAGAGGCTGGTAGGTTTTCAGGAGGCAACTCTAAGGTGCCCTCTGAGGGAATCACAAACACTGGCATCATTGTGGGTTTATCAAGACAAGATGTTTGGTACCAAACATCCCTATTACCAAACATCCTTATTTTCAGTGAAGCCATCACATAGCTGGTGAACTACTATTCACCAGCGTCTAGAACATGGTTTAAGATGGCTTCCCTGGTCACTTGCACAGACAGCAATAAGGCTGACCAGCACAGGGGCATACCTGCACATGCAGATATGTCCTCATGGATAATATTAAGCACCCTGCCTTAGGGATGTCAGGCCTGCTGTAGGAGTGACTTACAAATATAGTACACAGTGGTAGTGGACATGACACACAGGGATGCGTGGCAGGTCGTGTTTTCATGTTTGTCTGCACCAAGACATGCAGCCTGCAATGGCAGTTATGCATGTGCTTTGTGAAGGGTCCCCTAGGGTGGCACAATTTGTGCTGCAGCCCTTGGGAGACCCTCTTTTAGTACCCTATGCCCTACGTACTAGGGTTCCATTTACTAGGGTGTTATAGTGGTAGCTAAAGGTTTCCCAATTGGGGAAACATTTGTACAGTTTTAGAGAAAGAACATTGGTACTGGGAACCTGGTTAGCAGGGACACAGTACACCTCAGTCAAAGTTGCATAACACTGAATTGGCTGCCATATGAAGCTCGGATACAGCGAGAAATTGCATGCATGGCTCACAAAACCATCCACTTCAAGACTCCGCTGTACCTTGCGCAGAAACTGGAACTCTCCTGTGGTTCTAGAGCCTCCAGAAGTGCTAGCTCGCTTCTGCTTAAACCTCAAAAATGTAAGAAAAAAAAGACCTATAACCGAGCCTTCTCAGGGATGGCTCCGAGGATCTGGAACTCCCTACCCCCCGAAGTCAGGGTGAACCCATCTACTGCCTTCTTCAAAAAAGAAGTCAAAGGGCTCCTGATGAAGAAATTTCTGCCTTAGCCTGGCACCTTCCTCTGATTCTGGGTCCATACCCGTTGACTCTTGCCCAGCCACCTTGTTCACGAGTCTGTCAGACAATTCTAGACTGTGATCTTTTTTCTCCCTCTATTGATGCTGATGTGTTTTGCTTTGTCTTCTCGAGTATGTTGGATAATTTTAGACTTTGAATTTGTTGCTTTGTCTATTCTGTTTTGTATGCTTATTCCCTTGCGTTACATAATCTGTAAAGCGCTCTGATGCCCTCAGTGGTCATGTTCGCGCTATATAAAACTTTCAAAATAAATAAATAAATAAAAACCAGGCAAAAAGTGGGTGGGTACTACAGCAAAAATCCAGTTTCCAACAGCGGGAGCTTGAGTTATTTTATTGATGTTTGAACATGTATGTGAGTGGTTTTATGGATGAGTGAATGGAAGTGTGAGTGGCTGTACTGGTTAGTGAGTAGCTCTGTTAGTAGCTGTATAGCTGAGTGAGTGGCTGTGTGAGTGACTGTATGGGTGAGTGAGTGGTTAGCTCAGGTAACTATACCTGCTGAATTTCACGGGTTTTGCATGAGTGAAATCTGAGCATAACTGTAATGTTCCTGTAACTATTGTTTCTTTCAGTGAATTTCTAAGTTTTTAAAATTTTATTTCCTAACTATAACGTCTCTGTAACCTTTGTTTTTTTCAGTGAATTTCTATGTTTTTTAAAATTTTATTTCTTAACTTTAACCTGTAAACTTTTATAGTGGGTGTGTCAGTGACTGTATAGGTAGATAAGTGGGTGTGTGAGTCTGTGAGTGGGTGAGTGAGTGGGTGCGTGAATGTCTGAGTGGGTCTGTGAGTGGTTGTGTGAGTCTCAGAGTGGGTTTGTGAGTGATTGTGTGAGTTTCTGAGTGGGTAGTGACTCGTGAGTGGGTCTGTAAGTGTCTGAGTGGGTCTGTGAGTGGGATCATGAGTGTCTGAGTGGGTCTGCGAGGATGTGAATGGGTCTGTGAGTGGGTGCATAAGTGTTTGAGTGGGTTTCTCTGAGTGGGTATGTGAGTGTGTGAGTGACTCAGTGGGTCTGTGAGTGGATGAATGAGTGTTTGAATGGATGGAAGTGAGTGGGTGCATGAGTATCTGAGTGTGTCAGTCAGTGGGTGCGTGCGTGAGTCTCTGAGTGAGTCTGTTAGTGGGTGCGTGAGTGTGTGAGGGGGTCAATGAGTGGGTATGTGAGTGTATGAGTGGATCTGTCAGTGGGAGTGCAGTAGGAAAAGTAGGGAGGCACACAGGAGCAGGTCCTAGTGCCAGCTCCCCCTGTGATGGCCCTCCTGTCCATCTTGCTTACTATCCATGACTCTCTACTGTCTTTGGTTTTGTGCCTCCTCTGCTCATTTTCTCCTCATTTTCCTGCCAATTCTCTGCTCACTCCTGCCCTCCATGTTGCTTCTTTTTTCTCTTTCTACCCGTTATTTTGTCTCTTTCTGCTCACTCCTGACCTCTATTCTGCCTCTAGCCTCTCGTTTCTGACCTCAATTGCTTGCTGCTGACCTTTATTTTGCCTCTTTCTGCTATTGTCTGTACTTTATTCTGCCTCTTTCTGCTCCCTTCTGACCTTTATTGCTCATTTCTCACCTTTATTTTGCCCTTTTTCTGCTTGTTGCCGACCTTTATTTGGCTTCTTTCTGCACATTTCTGACCTCTATTTTGCCTCTTTCTGCTAGTTTCTCACCTTTATTTTGCCTCTTTCTGCTCCTTTCACCTTTATTCTGCCTCTTTCAGTTCGTTTCTCACCTTTATTTTGCTTCTTTCTGCTCATTGCTGACCTTTATTCTGCCTCTTTCTGCTCTTTGCTGACCTTTATTCTGCTTCTTTCTGCTCATTTCTCACTGTTATCATGTCTCTTTCTGCTGGTTGCTGACCTTTATTCGTCCTCTTTCTGATCATTTCTCAGCTTTATCTTGCCTCTTTCTGCTTGCTTCTGACCTTCATCTTGACTCTTTCTGCTCGTTGCTGACCTTTCTTCTGCCTCTTTCTTCTCATTTCTCACGTTTATCATGCTTTTTTCTACTTATTTCTGACCTTAATTCTGCCTCCATCTGCTCCCTTATGTCTATTCCCCCAGGACCGCAGTAGGAGCCTCAACATCCCTGTGGTCCTAGCAGGCTCTCTGCTACACCCAGGGAGCTGCTGGAAATGCAGCTCCCTACATGCAGGAGCAATAGTTTAATCTCTTTTCATGCCTGCATGTCTGCAGGCAGGGAAAAAGATGAAACCTCCGCTAACAGTGGGCAGGAGCACTTTGACAGCTCCCGCTCGCTGGAACCGGAGTGTTTGCTTTAGTTTGGCAGGAGCTGTTGCAGATCCCGCCAAGCAAAAGTAAACAGCTATGTTGCAGGGGTGGTTACCCTGGAACAAAGCAGGAGTGGGCCCTGGGGTGGTTAGTCCCTAGGACAATTATTGGCTCTAGGAGGGGGGCCACGTGGCCTTCCTCCTTTGATTTTAATCAGTAATGTCATCAGTGATGTCGCTGACTCTGTCATGAGTGATGTAAAATGTGAGGTCATTAGCAATGCATTGCAGGGGTGTAAGTTATAGTTAGTTCAGGTAACTATAGCTGCTGCATTTTACTTGTTTTGTATAAGCGACACCCGAGCCTCACGATAACGTCCATGTAACTTTTGTTTTTTTCAGTGAATCTCTAAGGTTTATTTAATTCTATTTCCTAGCTAACACATCCCTGTAACCTTTGATTTTTTGAGTGAATATATATCACTGGTTGTGTATGAGAATTCTGAGCCTAGCTATATCGTCCCAGTAACCTTAGGTTTCGGGTTTTTCCAGTGAATTTCAAAGGCTTTTTTAAATTCTATTTCCTAACTATAACGTCCATATATCATTTTGCTTTTTTATTAAATTTCAACAGTTTTTTAGATGTTGTTTCCAAACTATAATGAACAATGTAACCTTGGGATTTTTTGGGAATTTCTATGGTTTAAAAAGATATCCTAACTGTTACCTGTAACTTTTGAGAGTGGGTGTGTGAGTGGCTGTATAGGTTAGTGAGTGGGTGTGTGATTGGCTGTATGGATCTGTGACAGGTAAAACTCCACCAAACAAGAGCACTTCCTCTTACCTATATGAAGCAAGCGCTTCTTTGGTGGAGATGTCCTCATATTCCTAGGCATCAAGAACGTGTCACCAAAATCAGAAGAAAACGCACTGGAGGGCCTCATGTTAAGCTGTCCATCATCCTGGCAAAAGGCAATAAGACCTTTGCAATCTGCTAAGGTGAGCATGGCCAAACAGGTGAAGCTTACAAGTGATTTACACATTTGCATACTCCTGGTAATGCAAAGGGAGAACCATGGACTCTGCTCTCACCAGGAGAAGCGAAGAAATAACTATCCGCTGGCAGATAACTACGCTCCGCCAGCAGAGTTTGCGTAGTTTTGCCTACTCCGCATTCCATTGCGAACGCGGAGTTCAGGCAATCCTACGGCTCTGTGGCCAAAGTTATTAAAAATAATTAAAAAGGCACTTACCTGCCGTGTCTGCCTCAGCTGCCTCCTCCTCGCAATGGCTGCTCTCTCCTGCCTCCTCCTCGCACTGAATAACCCCTACGTTGTACGTCTTGCGAATGCGCATGCGCACGCGCAATACGCACAATGTAGGGGTTATTCAGTGTGAGGAGGAGGGAGGAGAGCAGCCATTGCGAAGAGGAGGCAGCTGAGGCAGACACAGCAGGTAAGTGCCTTTTTAATTATTTTTAATAACTTTGGGAGGGGGGAGGGCACGGAGCGGAGCAGAGCGTAGTTCCACAGAGTTTTTTTTAAACTCTGTGGAACTACGCGGAGCACCACTCCGCAACCTCCGCCCAGGGTTACAAATAACCCACTTGTAAAAGTCACTATAGATTGCCTCCAATAGATCAACAATGCATTCACCTTTACCAAGGATTTAAGGTCCTTTCCCACTGTTTGATTGCCTAGAACACACACTTACTTCGCCAAGCCCAAGAAGTTAGGATCATTTGTCCTTTTTAGAAACGGAACTTCAACTGGGGCACCTGCTATGTTTATATTTGCAAGTGCTTCCCATTGAGGTTTAATTTCTGTGAAATGAGCATCAGGGCCAGAATGGAACCTCATGTGTCCGTTTATCCAACAAAAGTCCACAGTTTTGCACACAAAGTCTATCCTACTGGAGTAGTTAATGAGTAAGTGCTATCTAGTTGGGTAAATCTCTAGTGCATATTTCACACTACAAATGCATAATGGACCACAAGGAAATGTCTCCAGCCATCTTGTGTGCATTTCTGCAATGCGATTGTTCTTCGTGCGTCTTCTTCCAGAAATCTGTTATAAGAGGAATTCTACTATAGAGAACACAATGAAACTACGAAGAGGCTGCGGAGGAGTTCCAATGCCCTCGTGGCCCCAGCCGGCCCACCTCATCCAGTGGGAGCCAGAATTGTTCCCACACACAGGGGAGCTGATAAATATGCAGCTCCCTGTATGCGGGAGCGATTCTGTTTCCCTGCCCGAAACAGATGAAAATTCCGCTCCCAACGAGCGGGAGTAGTTTTCCTGCCTCTACCCACTGCAAGCAAAGTTACTGTTTGTTCTCGCTTGGCAGGAGCTGTAAATCCCAGGTTTATGCAATTCTGAACATAAATGCATCAGAATTCTCCAAAGTTTCTGCAAGGACTCCTTTATTGTGGCAGTATGCCAACTCCCAACGCGTTTCAGAAACCACTGTCTCCTTGGTCACGGGTCAAGGGGTTGACACTCAGAGTTCATTTAAATGTGAATTACAAGTGACTTTGAAGGAGGACTAAAAACAAGTTTTGAATGCATCTTCAAACAGAAATGCCTGCCATCTTAACGTAAGCATAAACTCATCGAAAAGATGAGGTACTGATATGTAATTTAAATTTCTCGACCATGCAGTCATGCGTGTTGTCAACAAAAGATACAGAATGCATATCAGTGCTGTCCAGAAAAGTAATTCATCACAAATTATACAAATTTATGACTTTAGTGCCAGGACAGCCCATGAATACAAAATAATAATAAGAAACTGTCTAGAGCTGAGACATAAAACCCATGTGGGCAATATCTATATGGCCACTAATTATGAACAGAAATTTAAACATCAAGTCCTAGTAGGCTGGTGGAACAGTTTAAACCACATAAACACAACATACAGAGGATCGTCAAACATTTTTGCAAAACTAGGGGATCTGAACCACCAGTGGGCAACATGCCAGCGACTTCCTAGGACAACTTGAGAAACCTGGTGTAAATCAGCTTTCACAAGCATCTACCTGGTTTATGTTGTACCGACAGATAAATCTTGACATCAAAACAGCAATCAAATGTAATCATAGATATCGGGCCCGACATGAGCTTATAAGAGAGCTTGAATCAAAAGATGCATATAACAGGGAATATCTGGCATTTTTTTGAGGTACACAACATAAAGCTCTAGTGGGATAGTTAATATATTGTCCATGTGTATATATAAAATACTGATAACCACTTTGTTCATGACCAGGTAATGATACCTATAGGTTTTGATATCATAAAGTTCCACATCATTTTTATCACCTTTTCCCAGTGTAATAATACAAAGTGGACCAAATTAATTAAAGAGATTTGTCTTAGCTCCTTTGCTTTCCATCCTTGTGACAGAAGTCCTCTCCAAGCCTAACAACCAAATAAGCAAACGTTAAAACCAAGAAGTGTATGTCACCCCTCCTAATAGTAAAAACAAATAAAATGTAAGATAAACTACCAAAAACTGTGACCATGAAAGTAGGCAACTTGTGCTTCCCTTGTTTTGTTACGTGAAAACCTAAATAATGACCATGACGTTTAATCAAGAAATAAGACATGTTCCTCACAGAGAATCATCAGAAATAAGAAAACAGACTGTTTAGCCTAGATGCACTGATAGTTCTTTGTCATAGTTGAGACCTGATGGGTGTAACGTGTGAAAATTGATAATGGTCCTAGACTCGTCTCCACAATGCCAGGGTTCTATTGCCACCTCTCACAGTAGCTAGTATTAACCATGGGTGTAGTAGGCGTAGTGGGGCTACGCGGAGGTCCACGGAGTTGCGAACAAACTCCATGGAACTCCGCTCCGCTCCGC
This sequence comes from Calotriton arnoldi, assembly GCA_963921515.1. Classification (NCBI taxonomy): domain Eukaryota; kingdom Metazoa; phylum Chordata; class Amphibia; order Caudata; family Salamandridae; genus Calotriton; species Calotriton arnoldi. Next base: position 921,530 of record CAWUFW010000337.1, read on the forward strand.
CACCCGCCTCTACCCCCCCTATATTAACAAGTAATTCGATTACTTAAAAGTAAATTAAAACCACTTACCTGTACTGCGGCGTCCCCGGGCTGCCTCCTCCTCTTCCTCGCCGTCTGTGTAATCCTTGAGAAAACTGTGCATGCACGCGTGCCTGCGAATGCTAATTTTTTGCGTGAAATGCGCGAGGAAGAGGAGGAGGGCAGCCTGGGGACGCCGCAGTACAGGTAAGTGGTTTTAAATTACTTTTAAGTTATGTAGAATTACTTGTTATTATAGGGGGGGGTGGAGGCGGGGGCTGGCCAACTCCGCTGTGCTGCAGAGAGTGCGGAGATTTGCCATCTCCGCATTCTCCGCGGAACGCGGAGGAGGCAAATCTCCGCACACTCCGCGGGCGGAGCAGAGGTCTCCACCCGGGCTTAGCTAGTATTCTGTCAAGAACACAGTATTTTAGTGAGCGTGCATTGCTTGAGTGTTCAATGCTGAAGTGTATAGCAACCGGGTATTGCTTGTCCACATTGGCAACTGCCCTCATATGTTCTAGTACTCTTTTTCTGGATTTGTGGATGGTGCTGCCTAAATAAAATGTATTACATGGACAGCTAAGGCAGTACACACAGAATTCCAAATTACACGTTAAATGTTTACTAATTTGAAATTCCTTGTATTCGGCGAGGAATTTGATAGAATTTTTATTTTCACAGTTTTTGCAAGTCTTGCATTTAGTGAATCTAAAGAAGTCTTGGATCGGGTTGGTGTCATATTTAGGGGCCTAGTGCAATGTCATTAGGAAGGGCTCCGGATGGGATTCCGTATTGTCGAATCCGATTCGGAACCCTTGTTTCCTACCGAATCGGTCAGTTTTCCCACCGACCGATTATGATGTCCGGAAACCGTTCGAGCAGTTCGAATCAGTTCCAAAAGGCATTGGGTCGGTCCGAGTCTTTCGGAGTTGAATCGTTCAGCTCTATGTGCACGGTTTCCGGATGAGCGATAACGATGACCGATTCAGACAGCTATATGACTCGGTTTGTCCGAGACGAAACTGCTTTCGGAATCTGTCTTTGAGGTCAATGCGAGTCCGATCGAACGATGTTAGGAAGCATCATAATCGGTCGTCTGGAATAGCAGGACACGATTCGGTAGGGAATGAGTCCAGAACCGATTCGCTCGGGACAGTTTTCTAATGACATCGTAATTGGCCCCTTAGTTGTTACAACGTTCTGACACAATAAATCCTTTAAGGGTTTGCTCTTTCTATAAATAATCTGGGATGGTTGTCCAAGTATTTGGCAAGAATGTAGCACATGCCTACATTTGCAAAAAGCTTGTCTAACATCATGAGAGGCCTTATTGTAGGTCCTAATAATGTACCTGATGGTGGGAGGCTCATTATCAGATTTCTGTTTATTCACTAATATATCACTCTGCTTAGTGGGGACTTGAACCACCTTTCTTGGGGTCACTCCCACGTACCGTCTTTGGCACTCTGGTACTTACCCAGAGGTCAATCTCCTTCGCAAACTCACTGAGTACAGTAAGCTTGGAGTCAATAAGTTATTGGCGTAACTCTATAAAGCAATTTACTGAGCATGGCTCTCTTACAAATAGATTGTGTAGCCCATCAGTCACTAATTTTGCTGCCCTTCATCCAGTCTTCTAGTGCCTTGCTAGAGTAATCCATGAAATCAACCCAAGACAGGTAAGACAGTTTCTGACTGTCCCTGAACATCAAGTGGTAGCTTTGAGGGGTCAAACCATATTTGACAATATGTTCTTTCTTTATGAAGGGGATAATTTCTCCTGCCACCCTTCCCTAGGGCCAATTGAGTATCACTCCCAGAAGTGGGCATATGCTTTCAGAGACTCATCCCCCAATCTTCCTCAGGGGCCCTGTGCACTTACATGGCCTCAAACCACTTGTCATTATCATCCCCCATGAGCTTTTTCAGAATGTGAAACATTTTACATCCTCCCGGCACTTCTGTGTCACTGCCACCATCTTCACTAGACTCTGTGGTCCCTTTAGCTTTCATCTATGTGGCTCCTCTGATGGACCAGTGACATTTTCTTCTCCTCTAGGGCCAGCCGCCTTTCGTCTAAGGCTGCTTTCCTCTCTTCCGTGGATGATTTCTTTTCTTCCACAGCCAGTTTCAGCTTGGCTAGCTGCAGTTTCAGGCTCCTCTCAACCTGCCTTTCCTCTAGCTCTGATTGTGTCAGGCTGGTAGAGGAAACATAGCTCCTAGCCACAGACATTTCAGGGGACCTCATCCCTGTGGGCATCTCTTCTTCCTTCTATGGGTTTGGTTCTACATAAAAGTCATTTTCTTCTTCCTCCTCCTCATCCTCTGGGTTATCACCCTCCTGTGTTGAAGCTTGCATCAGCATACCTCCTAATAATCTTTGAGGACTATTTGGAAGTGCACCATTGTAGATCACTTCTTCAAGGTTAGCCGCCCTCCTTGCAGAGTTTCTTCATTTCTGCTACTATGAAGCTCTCAATTTTTGAAATTCATCTCCATCTTTGCAAAAATCACAGGTACAAAAATATGAGAGAACAATTCAATTTAGTAAAATATCAGAAAAACTTACCAATTAAAAAGAAAGAGAATGAAAAAATATCGATTTTTATTTCAGATTATAAGAGGGATATTTGGTTTTACACAAATCACTGAGTGGCACTGCAAAACACAAGTACTATATCCCACCATTGAACATTAATGTAAGAAATTGGAGTATTAGTTGAAGTGGTGCAGAACCCACTTCAAATAATAATTACATTCCTTGCCAGGGTGAACCATAACATTTGCTAAATAAACATGTGCTTAACCAGCTGGTAGCTTGGCACAAAAGAAGTCAGGCTTAACTTAGAGGCAATGTATAAATTAGTTGCAGCAGACACGATCTACTCAGGATCTTCTCTAGGTTTATTGATCTGTTTAACTAACAAGACAGCAGGGAGCTATAACTCTGCACACCGAGGCAGAGCCCCTTAGCATGATGACGGGAGTGAACTCAATGGTTATTGGATGGAAGATAGTGAGTCGTGAAAAGGGCATGGTGTGTTTCCACAGACATGGCATAAGCAAGTGTGGGATGAACTACACTTGTAAGATGATATTGGGGAACTGCATTATAATTTATATAGTTTCAGTTGAGGTGTATAAAGGGTTTCTTGGCTCTGTAAATGAGCATTAGTTATAGCTTGCACTTGATGGGAAATTCAAAGCAAGTATCGTCAGCATCAGATGAGTATAGGTTCTTCACAGCAGCAGGCTTAGTCCTAGCCTTGAAGAAACAGGAAGCACTAAGTTTTGGAAGACACCATGACAGGGTTCATACATGGTCCATACATGTCCATCCAAAAGGAGAGCCTGAAATAAATGGTTGGGTAATAGTCCATTGCTAAACACAAACAGTGCTTTTAGAGAGCGTAATATTCCCCCACTGAGGTGGGACTAGTTTGATTACATACCAACAGACAAAGGAGTGGCCCCAAGTGGCTTTAATAGTGGGAATCTTTGTGTATCTCAGCTAGATAGTCATTGGGCAAAGAAACATTGGGAGTGCTCTATTCTTGTTGATTGTGAATGAGACTCCAGTCTCCATCTCATCTTACAGGCAGTCTGTATACAAATTATATCAAAAAGTACAAAATGTAAGGGAACCTAATAAAACAATTGAAAGATGGTGCAGCTAGTACAGAGATTTAGGGATCATCACTCTGATAGACTGAAGAGATAACATTTATTTTTAATTTCTAATATTTTACACATATCTGCTTTTGAGGGGAAGCTGATTGAAAGAGTTCAGTAAAAATGGCTGAAGGCTACCCTTATTTAAAATGACTACTCATTGTAGTGCTGAGGATATCTCTAAATGTAATGGCATAAAAAAAGGCTAAAGCACCCTTGAAAAATGAAAATCATACACTACCATGAAATTGACCCTTTTAGGCTAGCATGTAGTATTAGTAGTAGAAATTCTTTTTTTCAGCCATAAGCCATTACAGTAACACAATAAAAACACATACATTACTTTGCAAAAACAATACAGCAATCTTCACATAAAAATGTTCATTGGGTACTCCCTGATTGGCCGAGTACATAGTGATAATACACATTCACAGACAATAGACAAAAACTTAAAGTGGTCCGCCATGTCTAGAGGTACAGTTCATGCATATTGCAGTATAGTAATAATTGTGTTTGGATGCAATCACAGACCATATGAAAAATTAAAACAATAAGAGAGACGAACATCAACAAAATTCAGAAATGGACTCTCTAGCGCAAGATAAAACTCATGAATCATATATATGATCTAAAATGTAACTGCACTGTTTTCAGATGTGCCAAGAAGTAGCACGTATCACAACTCAGCTACTCATACATACCCTGCATATTCCCACAGGTCGACCAAGTGTAAATGAAAGGCGAGTGCTCTAGTGGTAAGGCAGAAGTTTGAATTTCTTACTGGTTATCCCCACCACCAATCTGTCTGTGGTGCAAGACTCTAGTGTTACAGCCGGTAGCCGAATTACTTCCTAGTCACACCCACTGCCAATAAAAATCTGCTCACACAGAAGACAGTTAATCTGCTCATGATTTGTAGAGCAGGTCAAATAGTGCTGGAGCCCCAGGCTCTGACAATAGGGTTTCAACCATTTTACTTGCGCTTAGGAATACAGTGGACAGCAAAAGAAAATATGTGCTATGGTTTTCACCCGTTGAATGAATGAATGAATGAAGGATAAGATTTATAATGCACATGGCTACTCCAAGGAGTGTTCCGGCGCTAGAGGGCAAAAAACCCTACAGTTCACACCAACTAACACACACCTCACAGTCACACTGGGAAAGCCAGGATTTTAGTTTCCTATGGAATGCAGTCTCAAGGGCAATCAGACGTAAATCGCATGGGAATTTTTTCCAGGATTTACCTGCCAGGAAGGAGAAGGCTTTTCCTCTCTTGCGGACCCGTTTGAAGTGAGGAATCAATAGAAGAGAGGCAGAGGAAGGAACATAGCGTACTAGAAGGACGATAATGTAAGAAATCTCTTCCCCAGATAATCCGGACTATCTAAGTGTACTGCCCTATGCACCCAGACCAGGGCTTTGAATAATATATGCTTCCTGATGGGCAGCCAATAGAGAATCTTCAATGCTGATGCAGTGGCCGAATGCCTAGGAAGACATAGAAGAAGTCTGGCTGCTGCATTTTGGTCCACCTGTAGGTGGCAGACCAACACCTCCGCAGCTCCTAAATAGAGAGTGTTGCCGTAGTCAAGACGTGAAGTGATCAATGCATGAACCACCACAATCCTCATGTCCAAAGGGAGGAGGGGAAGACATTTTTTCATGGTGCAGAGCATCGCAACGCATTGGCCCACCACTGGTGAGATCTGTGGCTGCATAGTAAGAGCAGCGTCAAACTTCACCCATATATTGTTTGCTACAGCAGCAGGAGGGGGCAGGGCCGGCAGTTTGGGGGGCCAAAGATCATCCCACCAATTAGATAGATGAGATCCAAATGGGATGATTTCTGTCTTCTCTTGGTTGCATTTGAGTGGCTGCCCTACACCCACTCAAATCCGTAAAGGAGGTTGCAATAGATGCATGGGAGCCATCAAACAAAATAAGCAGCTGGGTATCATCAGCATATGAGATGATTTGACATCCAAACAACTCCAGTAGTGGAGGCCAGGGGGACATAAAGATATTATAATGGGTGGGCCTAAGCGAAGAGCCCTGCGGCACCCCTACCTTGACTGCCTTATCTTCAGAAGAAAAAGGAGCAAGTCAAACAGACTGGCCTCTGGAGACCAAAAAAGACTTACATCAGTCCCACACAGAACCCCCACACCTAAAGCAGACAATTGGTGGAGGAGGATAGAGTGTAGAATGATGTCAAAGGTGGCACACTAATCCAGAAAGATCAGAACCAAATTTTTCCCACTTCCAATGTCCATGCCGCAGGGCTACTTAATTCACCCACGGCATCAGGTGACAGTTTACCAAGCGTAACGTCCTGCCAGACGACTATAGCGCAGCCATAATCAATAATGGTGCCTCTAGATGTGTTGAGCAGGTATACAAAAAAAGCAGCTCGTAATGGCCCCCATTAACACAGCCCCCACCCAATAGCAGCCAAGACACAGAATATCCCCCACAGTGAATACACAATTATTTAGAAGACAAACAATTTTAAAAACACTTTCTGGAATCACAGGCTAAAACAATATGAGTAAAGTGCTGCTGCAATAAGACTATATGTATAGCTGTTCACTGCTAAGGTGCCAACCCTAAATTTAATAAAAAGGTTTTGGCCCACTGCAGAGATACCTCATCAAGATAGGGTTCAAACTGGGGTGAGGGTTTTATAGACAAAAACCTTCCAGTAAGGCTGTTGCTATAGGCCTTCTGCATGCATTCTCTTTTTAAATACCCATCATAATGCTTTCTTCACAAGAACCTTCTTCGAAGAATTGATGTCAGAGGGATTTGTTCACAAGGCTTCCAGACCCAAGGTAAAGAGCCATTTCTTAAAGTGGGATAGCCAAGGAACACTCCTGTCCCTATCCAGTAAGATAAGTTCACAAATACCTTGTCTATAAGATTTAAGCTCTGGGTACGACCATATCAAGCCCTAGTATACCAAAGGTCTCTGTACATCCAGGTCACCAATCAGCTTTAAAGCTAAGTTGAAGTACAAAGGGACAAGTGGCGTAGATTGGGGGAGAGATAGTAGAGACCTTATAAAATGTTTTTCTCTTATTGTAAGGGTATCCAAATGATAGGTGCCCCAAACCTCAGCACCGTAATGTGCAGCCAACCAGACAGCAACTTTGTACACCTCCACTGCTGGGGATACTGTCCTCTGAGTAGAATCCCTGTGCATCCTTCCGATAGCGGCTGATTTGTGTAATAAGATAGCCCTGGACTTTTCAAGAGGACTATGACAGGAGCTGCTAAACCTAATATCAAGGTAACAGTAAGTAATTCTTAATTATTTGATTAATAAACATCATTACAATTAAAAACATTGGTGTCATGTAAAAAAAACAATTCATCCATCGTTTAAAAAAATTGATATGTTAATTAACTAGGACTATTTGCACTTCCCTTATTCACTAATTATTATACAACTATACAAAAAAAATGCTTCAATGGTTACATAACGTACTGGGACATTGATACAACATATACACATCTTTATCACAGTCGTTCATTAGTAATAAAAAAAATAACATATAATAAACAAGTAGTTCCCTAAACAATACAGTAAAAGCTGTAAACATTATGTACTATTGTGCAATTGGACAATAAAGTGCCTAGGTGCTTAGACATGGTCTGTAGGGTCTAATCACACAAGTAGCTAAAAAACTGACCATCATAGAATCATAATATAAAAGACCATAAAAGAATTCAATAAAGCTGTAAACATTATATACCATTGTGCAAATGAACAATAATGTGCCTCTGTACTTTCACATAATCTTCAGAGCCTGGACCCAAAAGATGCCAAAAACAGAATTATTGAGTTAAACTGCATAAAAATTCCAAGGGCCAAGAGCCTAAAAAAAAAACCTTCCATTATCCAGTCCTATAAAATTTCCCTTTAGAAAAGGCATAAACAAACAAATTTAAACTACAGAGGCCAGAAGTTTAAAAATGTTATCATTTGACAAATCAATGGAATTGACACACCCTATAAACATAAAATAAGGGCCTGGTGAGCAGATCCTATCCCGGCTTTAAGAAATAAAGGTTTTAGTAATACAGGATGTGTTTTAAGCAATTTTGGACACGCACACACAATGGGGGATATTCTCAAGAACGTGCAATAAACATCGCCAAAATAGGTTAACGCAAGTTTTCATATCGCCGTCTATCAAAGGAAAATAACCCTGTGTTAACGTGGCATTCACAACACGGTGGTAACATGCGATAGTACCCCGATAAGGCGTCAAATGTCTGCGATAACTACCGGGACGGCGATGAAAATCCAAACCTGAACGCAAAAAAGTTGCGATGGGCCCAACCGCGATAAGACAATCAGTGAAAAGCAGCGCCAGGCCTGCAAATCACACATGTCAGGCGGGAAAAATCACTACAAAAGCAGAAAAAATAAATAAACAAACAAAAACCGAACTACAGCAGAGCACAATGGAGGCAGCCGGAGCAGGTACAGAAGACGGCCATAACCCCACAAGCCCCACGGAGGACCAGCCTGGGGCCTCGGGGACAGGGAAGGGCAAGGACAAGAAGAAGAGGAAGACGAGGTTCAGTCCGCAGGAAAACAGGATCCTGATCACGGAGGTGGTAGAACACCATCAACAACTGTTCGTCACCTCCACTGTGTCATTGGCAACAAAAAATGGAATATGGCAGCCCATCCTGGACAAGGTGAATGCAGTCGGAGTGCTTAGGAGGGCAATGGAAGAGTTCAAGAGGCGCTGGAATGATGTGAAGCGCAAAACTAAGCTGAAACTCAGCAGCAACCAGAAGGCAGAATGCAGACTGGAGGTGGGAGTCCAGCTCCACAGGAGGAGCTGGATGAGATGGAGGAAATGGTGTCCACAGTCATCAGTGTAGAGACGGTGGCAGGAGTTGGGGCACCGGACACTTCTCAACATGACCTGACACAACAGCAACAGGGTGAGTAACCACCAGGGACTGGGGGGACGGGGAGATGGGCACAATGGCACACATGCACAATCAAGTATAGCACAGTGCACACCCACAATGACTCTGGATCATGTCCCTGATCTCCTTGGCATACTGTAGCACACATAGAAACAGCAAGTAGGCCCCCGTCGACAATGTGCACAGAGGGGGCTCTCCCTACACATCACTAATCTCACAACAAACCCATGCACATGTGCTGAACCCAGCAAAGCGGCGTGTCTGTGAGCCACACTGACAATGCAAGTGACACTGCATGACGAATAGCATGGCTGCAGTCAATATATCATGACATGTTGCACGCCATGACACTGAGGTGGCTGAGTGTGGACCACATCCGTAAAGGATCAGGTCACACTCTGACACATCCACGTGCACAAACAACCCCTGACCTCAACAACACAACTGCAGACAAACCATGCCCCAGAGTCCCAAGTCCCACCAAGAGCCCACTTTCCCTAAGAATGCAACATCTCAGCACTGTAGAAGCACAGAAGTCAAAGGCACACTGCCTGAAAGGGATAAGGGCCAGCCAAATCAGAGCTGCAGGGGCAACTCTCCCAAAATGCAGCACACACACATAACATTCAGAGCACATCAACATTGACAACAATGTGGTATAAACTGCAACACGTTCACAACAGAACAGAGGACACAACTGGTGCCGCTTGTGCGTAGAAACTGGTCAATCACATTTGGCATAGCAGGGAAATGTGAGATGATAATGTACAAGTACAAACACACATCAGTGATGTTGTCGAAATGTCCACTGTCACGCATCAAATAGGCAGCTCCTCCCAAACAGTCACAATGTACATTGGCATGCAGTTTGTATGTAAACCTGTACAATGAGTCAACATACATGTGAACACAATGTTAAACTGCATCTCCCCATCACATTGCAGAGGGAGAACCAACACCTCCTGCAGACCCAACAGTTCTTCACTGATGACGAAGAGGACCTCCACACCTTCGACTCCGACGCCCTCCAAGAGTTCATGGACAGCTACGGCACCTCACCTCCAGGAGCAGGGCAGCCCAGCTGCATCGAGGAGACCCCACCCCCTGCACAGACCACACAGCAGGAAGCACCCACCACCACAGCTGTCTCCCAGGACCCCCACGACCAACACATGGCCTTTCAACGCCATGTGTTAGAGGTCCAGGAGAAGATGGCTGATCAGGTGCGGGTGGGGTTCGACCTCATGGCAGCCAAACTTGATGCCATACATGGGTGTCTGAGTACCATCAGGGACCACTTACCGTCCCTAACGGACACCCACAGTCCGCTCCATGCTCTCCAACGATCCATGGCTGACATCGCTGGAGTCATGATACTGAGACAAGAACAACTGTCCAGTCAGAGTGGCTCCAGCGACGTCAGCCGGGAGTTGGGACAGATGCGGGGGCTCATGGAGAACATGGAGCGGATGACGGCGGAAAGAATGGCTGCCATGGCTGCACACCAGCGAGATGTGGCTGGGACCTTCCATGCCCTGCAGCACATCGTCATGGCATTGCTGCCTCAAGGCCTTGCGCAGATGAATGCTGCTGCTGCTGCTTCTACATCCACATCTCCGCACCCTGATGTGTCAGTGCCTCACAGTGCGGCAAGCAATCTGCCACCACCCACGTGTGAGGCACATGTGACATCAGAGGATGAAGATGCTGGTGAATCAACCTTACTGGTAAGGAGGAGGCAGTAGCATTCATCTCCGCCATATGGCCTGTTTCTGCTTGGTTCTGCCCTTTGCATCATCACCTTCCACTGTCCCCCGATACACTCTACGACACTCACCATGGACCTCGACATGGACTGCCATTTTCTGTTTGGTTACCAATGACACAGCGATCAGACTGCGGACTGAACTCTTCCCCTTCCGATGTACTTGTCATTCCCTGAAGGACTCTGGCTGGCCTTCCACGGCCCAATAATGTGAAGTGGGGTTTGCATGGCCCTGTATTGCTCCAGCTGCAACACTCCACTGGATGTGAATTAAACATTCAGAATCGCACACATGTGTCATGCCTTTGATCATTCAAGTATGAGAGTATGGATGAATGTAGGGTCAGTGATTCCCCCTTACGTCCATGTTGCTCATGTCGTGGGACTTGAGTCACAGGGTGCAACAGTGCCGATTGCTGTCCGGGTGGCATAGACACTACAACAGAGACACAAGCATCAGTTACTTCCATGTCCAGCCCAGAACTGAAGCACGCCCAGAGCCCTGGGCTCATTGTTCCCACCCCTACGCTGGCTGCCATACACCAGGCCTGTCCACTCCGCTTACGCTCAGGGGGGGACAACAAAGCTGCATGTCCCAGGTCTTCCCTGTAGTGATCTGCTGATCACTGGTCTAGTCATCAGCATGCCACAGCCACTCCCTGAGGGCTGGTTCACACCCACACCACACCCATTCAGCACAGATGTCACAGGACATGTGACCCTGCCAATAAAAGGGGCCTAGCACATCACATACCCCACTACCGGAGATGACATGATGGCGTCCGCACCAAGCGACCCAATCATGAAGGGTCCATGACTTGTGGCGCACTGAGTTGGTGGCACCCGCTGCACTGTGGCCCGCACGGGCCTACCGCCACGGGACGATGACTTGCAGTGCACTGAGTTGGTGGCACCCGCTGCACTGTGGCTGGCAGGGGCCTACCGCCACGTGACGATGCCTTGCGTTGCACAGGGTTAGTGGCACCTGAAGAGCTGAGCTGGTGTGCAGCCTGTGATGATGCGTTGGCCTGGATACGGCGTCCAGCGAATCAAGACTCAAATTGAACAGTGTGCCCTGCTGGACCGCAGTGTACGTGCAGGCAGCAGTCAGCACACACATGACTCCGCGGTGCGGTGCCACAGGGTGCGCTGGGGGCCTGTGGCGCGGAATCCAGCGATCGGCTGAGGAGGATGCACCGGCACGTGGTGGGCCCTCTTGGAGACACGCCGGTGGCGGCAGGTGAGCATTGAGGCCTGGGTGCGCAGGGGCGGCCAGTCATCGCTGGGTGGAGGGCCGGTCTGGGGACCTGGGCTGGGGTGCATCAGGCACACAGGATCGCGCAGGCACCACCGGTCACGGCGGGGGACTCATGGCTGGGTGGGGTGCGCCGCCCTTGCTGACACGGCCCTGCATGCGATGTTCATGATGTGCACGGGTTGGTTTGTGATGTAGCCACCTCGTCTCCAGTATGAATGTGCCCATTGAAGGTGGTCGGCCACGTGTGTGTAGGCCTATGGGCAGGTTATGGCAGAGACTGAGACACACGCAGTAGTCACTTTGGTGGTGGATTGGTGACGTGTGCATTCCCACAGTTGTGAGTTGGGGGATTGTGGAGTTGAGGTGTGTGGTGTGTTCAGTTGGTAATTGCTGATGGGCAGTGCATTTCCATGGGGGGCATCCTCAAAGCGCAGGTTGGTGCTGGACTTGCGGACATGTGGGGATCATGCACACTGCCTCTGGTATTTGCGACAACATTGGTGGACAGGCCACGGTGGTCCACCTTTGTATGCACAATGATGGCATGCGTGTGGTTGCTGTTGTGGTGATTGTGTGCAGTGTCGGCAGGGGACACAAGTCATACACGTGTGCTGTAAATTGCCCCCAACAGGTGCGTGATGCCAGCTATGGCGTATTTCCCTTGTGTGGTCTCAAGATGTTCCTGCGCAGTGTGTGGGGTGTGAGGGGCAGGGGTATCGAGCTGACACACACCGTGATGCTTTCAGGTGTGATGAGTCCTGCATGATGTGACCGTAACAGCAGTTCGTGTGGTCGTTACCTTCATCTTCATTCCTACGACGGTTACGGCCACACGTAGTTCTGTTACGGTCTTCTCATGCATGGTTTATCTGGCCTGTGAGCATTCTGGTTTGTCCAAGTGCAGTACACTGTACCAGATTAGGCATGTGACTATACGGACGTTTGACCATTGTCACCATTTCTCCCACAGGTTTCTGAAGACACGTTGCCCTGTTGGAGTTCCCCGTTGGGAATGGAACACGTTGGCTGAGCTTTTCGTTTTGTTGATTTATGTATTTGTAATAAAGTTCTGTTTTTCCACTACCATTGACTACTGGACTTCATGACCTTGGGTGGAGGGTCCGGGTGGGGGTGCCTGGGGGTGGTGGCGGTGGGTGTTGTGGCCCTCTTGGGTCTCCGAGCTGCATGATCAGTGTCTCCATGGCATCTGTTGGTCTTCAGATGTGGCTCTGGGCTGGGCTCCCTTTCTACTGCAGTTGGTCGTCCTGCTTAACACCAGTAAAAGGCAGGTGTTAAATCCCTGCTGCTAACGCGCCTTATCGCCTGTTGTTGGTTTGCATTGCAGATCTGACTGGTCGTTGTGAATCTCGCGAAGTGGTGTTTTCATGTGTTTTTGCACAGGAACGCCTACTCTGCATATCATTAGCGTTAGTTGTCGCACTCATACGTGGTGATGTTTTTTGCGGAAGCTATCGATGGTAAACTGGCGATATCGGCAGTTTGCACCAGCTTGAGAATAGGGCGATAAATCTATTGCCACTTTTGCAGCGCTAAAGTGCCGATAAATCAGCGATGAGTCCTTGAGAATATGCCCCAATGTGTAGTAAAGTTTCATGCGACCACCCACACAATCTGCATTCACTGGTTGCCCACTGTTGTATCCAGATCGGCATGCCCTCTTTAGTGGGGTATCTGCTAAGCCTTAATTTTAAAAATGGCTCCCTCATATGGGCCAACAAATAGGCAGTCAAATAGGGCTGAATTCACAAAGTCTGATGAGAATTAATCACTGATCAAGCAAGTGTTTCTGCCACTAAAGCCTCTTTATCCACAATGAGTGAATTAATTTTTATCATTTTATTTAAAAACTGTTTAAAACTGAGCTTTGTCATTTCTGGAAACCCTGCCTGCAGATCAAAACTCTGGAAACTTTTTGAAATATGGGATCTCGAAGAGTCTGTGTAAACAGAACAAATTATTTCACACCAGCAATTTTTGCTAGAGAGTCAGGATCAGATAAAAACAAGGAATACATACATTTAAAAAATGACCCTTGCACCATAATGGACTGTCTTTGGAGACCAAACTCCAAACGAACTTCGGCTTGGCCATCTACCTGGGGATTCCAACGACTGATTTACAAGCCTTAATTACTAGTAGATCCAATAGTTTGCCATCTTTTCCCATGGTGATAGGTGAGCTATATGAAATTGTTGGCTGTAGCTTGGCTCCCAGGCCCAAAACTTTAAGAAGATGTTCATACGATTGACATCTCAATAATTTTCATAGAGATTTAAAAGCCAAAATTAATGATGTTTTTGCCCTTAGATCATTAAAATGGCTTTTAAACGAGACTTTATCAAATAAAATGCCCAGGTATTGATATGTCTTCACCACTTCAATTGGACCACCTCTAGCTCTCCATGATCTAGTCTTAATCTTCACTGGGCCAATTTCCATGATTTTAGCTTTTTTAACATTCAACTCCAGACCGTTAGCTAAAATATAATGATCAAATGCAGTAATTAATTTTTGTAAACCCATCGGATTTTAACTTAACAAAAGTGTATCGTCAGCATATTGTAGATAACTAAGATGCACATCAGCAAGTTTTGGAGGGTAGGCATTGACAGACTCAAGGTGCTGTTGCAGGTCCGTCATAAAAAGATTAAAAAGACAAGAGGCATGTACACAGCCTTTTTTAAGGCCATTACAAGTTTTGATTTTTTGGAGACAAAGTAAATCATCACCTAACTTAACCTGAACCCAAGTATTTGTAAACAAGAGTATTATAGCATCCAGCAACTACTGGGGTATACCCCATCCTGCAAGTGTTTGCCATAATAATACTCGTGGCTCTGAATAAAAAGCAGATTTTAAATCTATAGAACAAATGTATAGATTTTTTATTTTTAAAACAGCCTGCTCAGCTAGTAAAGTAAAGGTCAGCAAACTAGTAATTGTAGATTGGCCCTTATGAAATCCTGTTTGGTTAATTGGGATTATTTCCTGCAATGCTGCCCAATTTTCCAGATCAATCAATAATAGGGAAGCAAAAACCTTAGCTTCTACATCAATAATCTAATATCAAGGTAATCAAAGTACTTGACTTCCTCAAGGACCACAGTCCCCAGTGTCAAATTTCTGCAGAAAGATCTGTGCGGCCTTAGGTTCATGAATTTGCTTTTCTTAACATTAATCTCACGCCCCCTGTGATTGCAGGAATCTTGAAATTTGCTTAGAAGATTCTGGATCCCAACAGGATTTCTTGCAATAAGAAGCATTTATTTGGCGAATAGCAGGCAGGGGATGAAAACGCCACCAAGTTTGGGGGCGTCATTGATGCTATCATGGAGGTAGTTGAACTCCTTGTTAATATACAGGGAGAACAACAGTGGAGCAAGGACACAACCTTGTCACACCCTCGTGTAACATTAATCCTCTCGGTTGGGCGAAGTTGTTCTTGTGCAGCCTCAAGATCTCTACAAAAGAGGGTGTGACCCCTATCAACCTGAGAGAGTCCAGAGACAAGCTCTGGAGACCAGATCAAAGGCAGCTCTGAGGTCAATGAAGGCCACATGAAGAACCTTCAGAATCCTGATATACTTCCAGATTATCAGCAATATATTGAGTATTGAATATTTGGTCCACTGTACCCACCTTAGATCGGAACCCGGCCTGGAACGGGGAGAGGACATAAAAGTCGGTGGAGAATGCCTGGAGTTTAGCCAAAACACCTTCTTTAAGATGTCAATAAGGCTAATAGGCCAATGATTACTTGGATTGGATCTGTCACCCTTTATGAAAGTTAAAATCATTACTTCCCCTCTCCATGAATCCGGGAGGGGAGCAGCAGCTCCGGGTTGAGGGGGATTCGACAGACAACCATGAGGAAAAATTAAATAAATAATTAATTTTCCCTTGTTGCCATCTGTCGAAATCCACCCAACCCGGCCCCACCACTCTTACCTGCATGGGCCGCGGATGGAGGGGAGTACCTGACATGATGTAATTAGACAGTATGTTATTATACTGGGCCCAGATCTTGATCTCAGAGTGGTACAAGTCACCAGGTATGAGATCTAATCCAGGTGCTTTTCCAGGTTTCAAAGTCAGTATCGGTTCCTTGGTGCCATCCAAAGAAAAGATGATAGGACCAAACTCACCAGAGACTGCATTATCCTGTGAATTTAAATCAGTGCTGGAAGGCAGCTGAGCTAAGAGAGATGTAGAATAGAGATTGCCAAAGAGTTCGACCCACGTCTTCTGGTGAATGCGATGAACTGTTAGGTTCGGGCTTCCAAGCTACAATGGGCAATTATATGCAAAAAGGAGGAAGCATCCATCCTTTTGGAACTAGCAAGTCCAGCTCGTTTTTCTCAGCCCAAATCTTTTTCCTTGCCTCTAACACCTTTTTGTACAAACTCCTCGCCTCACAAATCTGCACAGGAAATAAAGCTTTAATGGCAGTTAACAAACATGTTTGGCCTGTCTATAGCCTTTAGAAAACCAGGGTCTATACCAGTAGTCATCCAACCCCAATCCAAGGGAGAGGGTATGTAGCATGTCTAAATAAAGGGAAGAGCATACCACCATTAACAACACACAAACACAAACATTCAATTGAGGTTAATTCAAAATGTTATTGAAATTAAATACATATACATACATTATTATTATAAAATGGTTGCTCCATTGTGTGAAATACAAGTGCTTGAAAGAAGTGTTCATGCATAAGTGAAAGAAATCAAAAAGAATACAGTATAAATATGGAAAATTGAAACCACAAACAAGTAGCATCTTAGCCTGTCTGATACCCTTTCTTTTTTAATTAAATCTAATTCCATACATAATGTAAGGGTACAGTGTTTAAATCAGTACTGTCCCTCCATGGATAGTTTAGTCAGTCCAGGCTATAGGAATGGAGTGGTTAATGTTTTGACCCAAGATAGAGAGAGACCAATTATAACCTGAATGGTGGCTCTTCATCAGGACAGTTGGGGGCAACCTGGAAACACAATTATTCCTGTGAGGGGTTAAACTCGATTACACAGCAAAGGCCCACTGGCTCTTCATCTGTAGAGGAATTAATATGCTCATAAGCCCAATATTATGAGCCTTGGAAAGGTCCAATAGACATTTGTGCATGGCAAGGCTTCTTTATGTATCCATTAGTTTGCAAAAAGAGTCATCCGATTTATTCAGGCATCTGACTTTTCATATAACACAGTATCACTGAAAAGTCTCATGGTGGGCTTTCACTTTGTAATTGAGTTTAACACCTCACAGTAATAATTGTGTTTCCAGGTTGCTCCCAACTGTCCTGTCCTGATGAAGACCCGCCATTAAGGTTGTAATTGACCTTGTAATTGGCCTCTCTGTATCAGAATAGGCTAATTTAATTGCTATCTCTTCAGATTACCCATTAGGACTACTCATTTCTGTACTACACTGTACCCAGGGCCTACGGCCTACTGGGTTACCCCAATGTTATGTAATCGTTAAAAAACCAGGGGGCAGAATATTAAATAGCTCTGTTTGGTTTACTATTGCCCACCTCCACCTCAAAAAGGCAGATTAAAGAGCCAAAGAAGTGGCCATGGATGGTAGCAATGGGAATATCACCAGCACCTACATAGGGAGAGAGAACTGTATCAAAAAGGTTATAAATATTGACAAGCCACATAGGGCAGGACTTGAATTTTGGCCACATAAGGGCCCTCCTGGAATTTTGAAAATTTACCTCCCAAGGCAATTTGATCTGAGGCAAAGTCTCATACAGCCCTTCTTTGAAGGTAAGGTGAAGTGGATTGTGATCACTCTCTGACCTATGGATAACACAGAAGTCTGCCAAAAAGTTCCATAAGTCAAGAGATAACAGTATGTAATCAATTCTGCTTTTTACTAGGCCCCTGGAGAATGTAACAGACCAAATATAGTCTCTCCTGCCACTGCATGCCTGGACCTTGTGGGCAATAGTAAACAGGGCCATCTGTGTGGCCACAGCGGAGTGTATTTTTAGGGGGGGAGGGCGATCAGTTCAGGGATGGCTAAGGCTGCATCCTCTGCTTTGGTTACCAGCATGACGTAATCCAGCGGCTTGAAGGTGGTATTAAAATAACCTCCAGAGAATAACATTAGGTTTGTGGGGCAATTACTCTAGACGATTGTCAAGAATAGTCAGGGTAGAGGGAGGGAGGCTGTGGTAGCCCACACTACGGTTATAAACGTTATAGATATTAATAGCAGGTCTGTTACTAACCCTTACAGATGGCCCTAGCACATCTGACGACTCAATATTTAGTTGCTCAATATGCCCAATGAGAAATTTGACCCATATCAGGAGACCCCTGGAGGGGTTTCCAGACGTGGAAGGGAGTGCATCTACTGAAAAGGTACCAAAACTAGGCCTGTGTAATGCCTCTAAGGCCCAAGTCTCCTGGAAGAGGCAGAGATGGAAGGAGTCGATAAAGTCGCCCCCCATAGTGGGCCAACCAGTTTGCCATGTAAGACAGCCACATTTCAGGAGAGAATCTGCAGTTGTCCCATAGGTTTCAGTTGCTCTGGTATGGTGCCCATGGGACCCTCCCTATCCCCTAGAACAGCATCTGCTACTGCTGCCATCGGAGGTGACAAATCATCAGGGGCGGCTACAGTGGACTTCAGTGTGGGGGTGCTAAGGGCAACTATAGAATGCAGTCAATCCACTCCACTCAACTGTCACTCCCTCCCTAAAACACCTTCCCTCGATCTGAATTGGCCATCTCTCCCTCTCATGCTGCAAAAAGCAAGCTGGATCTCTGTGTCTGTGGTACAGTCATCTTGAGCTTCATTTATCAGCAAGACATCCAGGATCTCCCTAGAGGCCACTGCCACTTCAATGGAATGACATGGCTAGAGGTCTGGAGAATATCTACAGCCATGCAATATGTCTTGAGTGATAAGTGACTGGCACAGGAAATTGCCCCTTAGCCAGTGTAGGACTTTGTTATGTAAAGACTCCCTGCCCTCAAAGCAGTCCCTCCCCAGTCTTGGCACATTGATTAGCTTACATTTATAAGGACCCATGATGTGTCTAGTCCGGATTTGTCTCTCGCTGCAAGTAGAACCACTATTGTCCCTAACCGAGAGCCCAGCCTGTATCCCACCTCTGTATGCCATACCTGGACGTCTAGGGGTAATAGTTCTGCTAGGGCCTACTGATCTAAAATAGTCAGGGGGGTTATGGACATGTCTGCAAGCCTGCTCAGTTGCCAGTTCAGGTTGACTGCCCTGAGGCATGATGGTTTGGAGTAAATAGCCAGGGCAGGCTGATGCTATCCTTCCAATAACCAAGGGATCCCCAGCTCTATGCTCCTAAATGGTTTTAGAAGCAGGATGGACAAGGGGAAGTGGGGGGAGGTTGAATTAGCTACATTTCCCTGCCACGTGGTGACTTGGGTAACATTTGGGTAGTAGTGTAGACTTTGTATTTCAGGGATTTGGTCACCTCTTTTAAGCCAGCAACTTCATTGTGCAGCACTAGTACAATTTAATGCAAATTGGTTGTTGCATCATGCGATCAGGTGGTAATGCTGGCCTCCCCTACCCTCCCCCACAAACAACTGCTGTAAACCCTCCCGTAGCACATTTCATCAAGGGAGTGAACCTGCTGGAACAGACCGCTACTAGTTTAGGTGGGGCAGGATGAGACACCAGGGGAGATACGCCATCCATAGTAGTGTTAATTGCATGGACTAGGTTTGCAGGGAATTTTCTCCTGCCCGTCTGTACTCTATCGGGCTTCTTCCCAAAAGTATTAGCTAGGGTAGCTTTCACACTCGTCTCTGATCCCCGAAACAAAGTGGATGCTGGAGGGTTCAGTATTATCCTCAGTCAGGTCCTTAATTTGATTAAGGGTACTGGAATCATATCCTTCCTAGCACACTTGTTGGGTTTATTAGCGGAGGGGACAACATCAGTGGCTTTCTGCTTACCCATGATTGGGGGTTGACACAGGGAAAAGTACAGTAACAATCTTGTTCACACCCAGAAGGGATCACAAGGCACTGTAACAAACATAAAACCAAATTAGCCACTCCGGCCCTCGACCTATAAAGCAGAATGCACCCGGCACAATGGTATGAATGCGCCCCAACAGAAGGAACATGGGGCAGTAAAAAATAGCGAACAACCGTTGGGTTTCATACCCACCCTCACAGCATAGTATCAAATGGTCATGTGTTATGAGCCGACAACAATCAACCAAAATTAAAAAGAGAGAGGGTTCAGGTAATTACAAGAAATACAAATATGTTATTCAGTGCTATATTTTAGCACAAAATGAGTCCTCACATCAATTTTTGATCAAGGATGCATTTCGTTCTATAATATTAGTTCTAAAACCAATTGTCATGAACAACAGCCACTCATGTTCTGGCTGTTCGAGTGTTAATATGAATCAAAAGGATTCATGTCGTGGTGGTTCTTCAGTGCCACAACACCATTGGTGATGCACTGTTGCCAATAATGCGCAGTGTAACAGAAAATGCTTTGGTGGCAGACCATATGTAATTGTAGGTCTTATAACATCTTGGGTGTGCCTGTCCCACACAGACTATCTACTTTCATGAGCCTAGCCACAGTCCAGTCTGCCAGTATGGACCACTTGCCGCTGGGTGGCCGGAATGCCAATGAAGTCAGGGGATGTCCCTGGCATAGGGTACTCTTATGTGAATTCTTTGGAGAGCTCTGGCCCAAACATAAAGAAGGGTCTGCAGCGCTATGCCATGATATTGAAAGAAAGTAATTCGGAAGGGGTTAAACAGTAGATAAGTTATGCGCTTCTTCAGAGGCGCATCCTGGCCCAGTTCATGCAATTCCCCCAGCATCCTGCTCTCCACCTGACTGTCCATTGCTCAAAATATGGGGCAGCTAACGCGCCCTCGTCTGTTGACAGTTGCAGCTTGGTCAGAGTCAGCCTATGGTGCCAAGTGTCCTAGATCAGAGTCACTAACTTGTGGTCTATTCTGTGAAAAATCTCTTTGGGAATTTGTGTTGGCAGCGATGAAAAAAAGTAAATCAATCTGGGGAGCACCACCATTATTGACAGTCCTACTTTTCCCATGGTCGACATGGGAAATGTATTCCAGAACCAGATTGTGTACCTCAAGCAGGTTAAAGCAGCTAATACATTCTTCTTGAGCAAATGGCACTCTGATTGATTGATAAAGACTCCTAGTAACGCAGAGTGGTCAGTTCCCATCTGAGAATGATTCCCAGCCCTAAGTCATCTCTGTTGCCCCCAGGGCCGTGCAGTGCATATCCACACAATTTCCCCCAGTCGACTCGCAAGCCTGATAATTTGCTGAAATCATCTAGAGCATGAAGATTCTAAAACATCCTTCTTAGATCCTCAAAGCTACAGCAGCATGTCTTGTGCATGTAAGGATATATACAACGCCTTGCTGGATGTGTAGAGGCCTTGAAAACAACCTCCTTGCGGATCATCGGAGCAAGCGGTTCAACAGCAATGGTGAAGGGTACTGAGGTGAGAGCCAGAGATGTTTTAAGGCACGGGCAAAGTGGGCTCTGGCCCAGGGCCCCAGCGTTTCAGGGGCCCCCTGATAGAGCCAGCTCTATTTTTAATGTAGGTAATGTGTGAGAGTCAATTACAGACATTTTGCAGAGAAATGTTGTGTTTATGTTTCATGCAACATCCATAAAAAAGTTTTTATTAGATCAAAACAGGAAATTATATATGAGAAATGGGAGGGCGTCACAGAGATTATTTGCAGTAATATTAGTGAACTGCTGCTGTGTTACAATATTGAAAACACACCTCACGGTCCCTGAATATTACATGTAAACATATTCAGAATTAGGACCAGTGCGCCTGTCAGTGAGCGGGCCAAAGAGGGCATGAAATAGCTGAAATTGGATCATAAATTAAAAGCTGTTCCAAAAAGATGCCCCCAAAATACATTTGTCCCTGGGCCCCCAAAATCCTTAAGATGTCCCTGGTGAGAGCACAATTCTGCCTAGTTCCCCTACCAACAGCACACGGATCTTAGATAAGAGGGCCTATCCTCAGTCGGTCAATGGGCTCTGTATATAACAAACGGGTCCAATTCACAAATCCACCACCCAGACCTATAGCCTTCATTGAAACATATAGAAAGTCCCACCAAAGGTAATCAAAGCCTTTTTCAATATCAATGGAGAGAACCGAGGCCTTCGGGCAGTCTTGGGGGGAGGGGTCATCAACTACTTTTTTAAGCTGCCTAATATTTGGCATCGTGCTACGTCTTGGGAATAAAGCCAGTATGATCCGGGTGGAAAAGCTTACCAATCCACAGAAACAAATGAGTCGGAAGGATCTTCTTTAATATTTTGTAATCCATATTAAGCATTGACAAGGGCCTGTATGAAGACACCCGGTTTACATCCCAGTGTTTTTTGGGAAGGGAGACTATGAACGCCTCCCTTAACGTGGGGAAAAAGCAACCTGCACTATTGCACTCCTTACAAATTGCAGTGAGTTTGGATACAATTACATCCGGGTGCAGTGCATAAAATTCAATAGGAAGGCCATCAGATCCAGGCAATTATCACCAAGCCATGCTCTTTAAAGCCGCACATATCTCTTGTATTGTATTTTGGAACCCATGGAATTTGTGGCTTCTAAGGCAAGCCGTGGGGGTTGGGCCATGACAACATATTTTAGTTGTCAAGTCTCATCCATATCTTCCTGCGCTGCATAGAGCTTTTCATGGTACTCTTTAAAGGACCAGTTAATTTCCATTTGGGACAATACTAAACTATCATCATCTCTTCGGATGCTGCAGATTGGGATGTGCCTATTGTCTTGAGAAATCAACCAGGCAAGTAACCTTCCTGTATTGACTCACTCATCACGAGCCTGTGCTAGATAGGCTTTAGAATCATAGTCATGTAAGACTTCCACCACTGCCAGGAGCTTTTCTCTTTCTACACACAATTGGAACCTTTCTTGGGGCCCCAAAGAGACCTCCCTCTCTCCAGCTTTAAAGTTTTTCCCGGCTTTTGTTCATCTGCACGAGTTGTGCACGAACCCCAGCCTTGTTGGCTCTGCAATGCCCAAGGACCACCGCCTTAAAGGCTTCCCATTCTACTAGTACAGATATAGCCATACCAACATTCTCATTGAAGTACCTAAGTCCAAATACATATAATTAAATATGTATATATCGATGAGCTGCTTAAACCTCGCATTACTCAATAGCTTCCTAATATATTTACATTCCATTTCTGACTCATTCTCTCTGCTCTCATTGGCAAAAACCAGAAACACTCCAACGCAGGAATGTTCACTTTTAGATCTAAACGAATACTGCAGTACAACATAGGCATACCCCCCCATCAAAGTGCAGGGGGCAGATATTGTGTTAAATAAGAGAACAAACTCAAGGTGTCCCTGTCAGTCTTCACCAGACTCCTGTATTGCAGCAATTGACTGTAATGCAAAAAAGGCCTGTTGGGCTTCCTTAAACCTTAAACGTAATAAATGTAACTTTAGAGAAAACGTTTCCCATTAATAAATGTAATAAGGACACACGTCAGGATGCTGTCCTAAAGCAGGTGGTTGCTGAAAAGACGCGAATGCTGAGTATTCACAGGCACCCTGGGGTTTTCTCGTGACCCGATGTCACTGGCCACAAGTGAACTCAATAAAAAATGGAGAAAGCATGGCGGAGGGCATTACCGCGATGATGCTATCTGGCTTTCGAAAATAATTGGCTGATGTGATCCAAAACGAGACATCGTGACAGTACCCTGGTAAAATTCTTCTTCAGATGCCTTTGTCAACATACTAGCTGTTCTTTACTTCCCACATGGTGAGTTTCTCCATCCCAAGGCATTAGCTAAGTGCGGTGTTTTCCTTGAGAATTGTTCCCTTGTCCGTCGTCTCCTTTTCCTCCCCGTTTGCCTTACGTCCTTGGTCTCACCTGTTAGAACGTTGGCACCATGAGGCCCTGTGACAGCTGAGTCAGTCGGGGATGAGACTCCCTTGTAAAATGGCGCACTTGGAAGGCTTGCTGTCAATAACCTAACCCGCGCTCTCCTGTCGGCTTCTTTATTCATATGACACAACACTAAGGTTGTGTAGAGCCATATTGAAAAGCCACAACACTGTTTACTGCAATATCTGTGAAATGTCTCTTCATCTTCAGTGTTGATGTCTCCTTAACTGTTTTACAGTTACATAGTGGAGCAGCAGAGAGAGAGGGACATGTATACCAATCTGCAGTTATTAGTTGATTGTGCATGAGTTTACACTTCAGGTCGAATGCTATCTCAATGCCGTCATTTGTAATGTTATGTACATTTATCTACAGGATAAATTATTTTGCATAGTGTATGTATATAATATAACCTTATGCATATATTTCCATTTGCAGTGTTGCATTTCGGACTGGCAACCTTAACATTTAATTTATAAGGCTCTGCCCCTATACATTTAAATTACTATTGTGAACCATGATTCACATATGCAAACTGTGGATGGGCCATGGTAGTCCTCCGCATCTGCACAACTGCATGTACATTCACGTTATCTTTAAGATCAGAGTAATTGTATAAGACTCTATATATTCCTTTGAATCTTCAAAGGCTTTGTTTCAGCTATGTCTCCTTCCCTAGTGGTGCCGGGAAATTGCTATGTATGTCTATGCTTTACACGCTGGTACATAAAAATATAATTCAATGGAGAATTCTCATATAAATATACCTGACAACCGTCATCAGTTTATCATTCCTGTAGCCCACACTTAAATCACGGGGACTCATAAGGCGGCCCCAATGTGTTCTACATTGCAGGTTGTGATATCACCCAATTTATTGGAAATGAATGAAACTTAGGAGAGACCCTGTATTATAGTGGGGCTAAAAGGAAACTGTAGAAAATAACAATCACCTCAAAGAGAACAGCAAGAGTTTGTTATTAAACTTGAAAATAAACATATAATTCCTTTGAGAAGCATGACACATTATAACTTTTACACTGTAGGTCATGAGAGATTGGGCCGTATCAAACAGAGTGAGCACAGGGAGCCATAAGTTAAGGTCCATAGTTTGGGGCTGATGAGTGTCTTAAATAATTGAAGCGCTGGGCCAGTGCCATTTTACTACCCTTAGACAGTAGCAAATGGCTGCTTGTCACAGGACCTTGTGGTGTTGTTGGCTGGAAATATAGCAGCATTATTGCAATATCTAAAATAAGCCACAGAATATAACACAATGCCATATACAAAGCACCATAATGACAATTTAAAACATAACATGGCATAACACAAAATAATAGTAAAAACGGGATCCAACACAACAACCGCAGTACAACACAATAAAAGCAAATAGCTATAATGCAGCACAAAACAAAGCACCACAAAACAATTCAACAGAACACATAAAGCACATGACCAACACAATACAATTACACACAGCTAATGTGCACAAACGTTCTTGTCACATATAGAATCCTGTTTTCATGCTACCGATGCTTGGAGAAAATAGTGCCAGTCAAAAATGTTATGCGATCTGTGGCCTTATGCTCGATTAGCTGCATAATAATAATGTAATGCACACATTCGCCCTCTAAAATGTGTTTAAAACATTTATATTTTCCCAAGAGCCGGATTAAAAGGCTCAGCCAATAAAACGGCCAAGTCTCTGCTATAGTAGTGCGTTTAGGAATGATAGACAACTGACCTATAATAAGGGAATATTTAATCGAGTGGTTCGGGATGAACATGTCCTTTGAGAAATCGTGATAAGGCCATTGCCATCACTGTCATATAGCTCATTGATGAGGATCATTCTGAGCACAAAGACTGCTTTTCCTACCTATGCACGTGAGCAAAGGTGTTTCTATTTAGGATCTCGTTTGAATGAATGCCATGGAAGAGATTCATAGCATTTGAACACTCAAGATGACGTCACACTGCTTCAATCTAGTGCGCATGCGGAGATCTGCTGTTTACCAGGTCTGACCCAGAGCAACGCCCTCTAAGAATATCTAAAGTTAGACAGGCCCTTCGGCGGTGCAAGAGGAAGCAGATGTGGCATGGGTTAAAGCAATTGCAATAATATTTTTTATATTGTTATTTATTTATATACTGATTCTTTCGGGTTTGAAATCCTGCGTATTTCTATCTTGAAAAGTTAATGAAGGACACAGGAACAACATAACACGCACAAGTTACTCTGCCTGATCGTCTTAGGACCATGAAGAAAGCGTTTTGGATAATTTTATAAAAGACATTGCACCAGACCAAGGAAGCTAAATGCAGGATGCAGCATCTTCTGGATCTACCACCCATCTCCTGGTTATGAGATCCATGTTTGCTTGCAAAGGCTATTTTTCTAATAGATTTAGGGGCATATTTACGTTCCCTGGTGCATCCCTGCATATCAGCAGCGATGCGCCAGGGAAAATGCGTCACGCAAGTTTACCCTTGCGCCACGTCCGATGCGCTGCATTTACAATGCGGCGCATCGTGGCGTAAGGATAAGCAGATGCGTGACGCATCTGCCGGCGGAAGGTTGGCGCAGTGCTGAAGTTGTGTCGCAAGCGTGACGCAACTCCAGCACTGTTCCAACCTTATCTATCCCTAACATGGTGCGTCAATCCTTACGCCTGCTTGAAGCAGGCGTAAGGATTTGACGCACCAGCGTCGGAAAAGTGACTGCGTGAAATCTTGTAGATTTCACTACGTCACCTTTCCGAGGCGTTCCTGCGCCGGAACGCCGCCCCCTGCGCCCACATGAAACCTGATGCAGGTTTCATGTGGCGCAGGGGTTTACTACGTAACGCATCTCCCTAGATGCGTCACGTTGTAAATATAGCGCAACGCGGCGCATGGTTTGCGTCGCCGCTGCGTCACATGCGTGACGCAACGATGGCGCAAAAGTGGTGCAAGGGGCTTGTAAATATGCCCCTTACTCTTTAATTTCCTGTATGCAGTGAGCTGTGCATTGGTTTTGTGGTAAGGTGTTTTACCTGCAAACTATCTTGCAGATCAGCTGGGTGGTCCCACAGGGTTCCTCCTTATTACTCATGTTAACACTTATATTCATCCTCTATTACAGCCTGTTAGATCATTTGGCTGTTTTTCTCACCTCCTTCCCTGATGACACCAGTCGACTGTCTGCCTTGACCAATTAACGCCCAATACTGCTGATAACATAAAGAGCTGTCTTACTGCTGTCAAGAGTTGGAAGACGCACAACATCCTTCAGTTGATCACCAGCAACAAAATAGATCTTATTGGTTAGCAATCACATCGAAGGTTAGCCGGGCTCCACCTGGTTTGGATTATTAGTAAGCCTGGGCGTAGTTCACGAAGTAGCACTACGCGAAGCTACGCAAAGTGCAGTTCGCACTACACGAGTTACGCGTAGCACTACGCGAACTGCGTAGTGCACTGTTCGCAATGATTGCACAGTGCCGGATGCTTGTCCGCACTGTGCAATCATTGAAAACGGCATCTTGCACAGTGCGAGCTGTCTTTTACTGCCGCTCGAGTAGATTTTTACTCGAGGCTGCAGCTTTCTCAACGCAGACTGGTAGTTTCTCATCGCGAGCGGTCGCGAGCATACGCGACCACTCGCAATGAGAAACCTGACCTCCCCGCGTTGAGAATCTCGCCGGAGGTTTATTTTCCACGCTCGCGATCGGCAACTTGATGTTGCTGATCGCGAACGAGGAAAAAGTCTCGCCGGATGTCATTTTAGCTTGCTCGCGGTCGCCAACTTGACTTTGAGGACCGCGAGCAAGCAAAAATGACCGATGCACTACGCTACGCTACGCGTGTTTGCACTGTGCTACGTGCAACTCGCGTTGTGCGAAGTAGCGCAAACTTCGCAAACTACGCGAGCGTAGCGTAGTGCTTTGCCCAGGGTTAATTATTAGGGGATCCTACGCCCTCTCATTGAAGGTGAAATCCTGGGGCGTAGTTTAGGATTCCCATTTAGCTTTGTTAACCAGATTAAAAAAAGTTCATGTGCATGTTTTTTTTTTAACCTTAGAATGTTAAAGACAATATTACCTTTCTTGCCTTCAAAGTATCATGTTTAGGTTTCATTAGCATATATACCTTCCATATTGGATTATTGCAACATTCTTTATCTTGAACTTTCTGGTCCGATGCAGCGGCAGTGGATTGGAAAGTTTGCTGTCCCATTGGCCTGTGATTTAAGGAGATGTGAATTTGCTTGCAGGCCCATCTTTCTCTAAATCGGCTTCCAAAGGGTTGTCTATAAGGCTTTATGTCTCATGCATGACGTTTTTCTATGGCATCGAGAAACTTTCACTTGCGTTCCTATTTAAGCAGTATATGCCATCCAGGGCTCTTCACTTCCACGCACTGCTAATTTTGATCACACCTGCAGCCAGGAAAGCTAGAGCGGCTGAAGGGTCTATCTCCTTGCTTGGTCTACTGCTTTGGAACTAGAGAGCAAAGTCATCATGTGCAATACCTCTTTTAGAAAAGCTCTGAATACCCACCTGTTCTGTTAAAGGATTTGTTAACCTTCTATTCCTGTGTTGTTTTGACACCAAGCTGCTTTATTGGTGTACATTGTAGCTAATAATTATTACTCATTCATTCATTTATCTAGTCCGCTATTGGCTACTTCTCCGTCATCTGTTATTGCTGGTGACGTGCCAAGCAAGAGTTCTCTTTAGGATATCTGGCTACCTGACACCATTGTTCTGCTCTTATATCTGCAGAACTGGGCCTCATGAAGCCTAGCATAGGTCCTATAGAACCAACAGTTTAGGACTTCTACTCTTAATCATCAAGTTCTATAGCCTGTCCATCAACCTTTTTGGATGTTTTTTTTAACTTGGTCTTTATACATTTCAAGAAAGTTTTATACTGTTAAGGATGCAGGAGAACAATCTTGCAGCATGTGCGCTTTGCACTACAGTGGGCCTCATTTGCAAACTTTTGGCGTACGGCAGCGCCGCAACCCTTCTTGCTGTGCTGCCTTACGTCAAAAGAAAAGGGCACGAATGTGCTGTGTCTATGAGATACTGCGCATTCCTGCCCTCTTCCCAAGGGCTGGCACACAATTGACTGCCATGCGTCAGAAGGCACCCTTGCACCATGGTGCAAGGGTCTCGCGTTGTAGGAATGATTGTTTTTGTGCAGGAAGGGACACCTTCCTGCGCACAAACAATCAACGGAGGCGATTCCCCTCTTCTATGTGTGCTGCTGAAAGCAGCTCGCATACAAAGAGGAAAAAACAAGGAGCAATACAGTTATGTAATGTAATGTAAGGGCTATTTATAGAGCGCACTGTAACCCGCCGGGTATCCTGGCGCTGAGAGACGGAAGAAAGCCTGTGACAAAGAGCAGGAGGCATCATACTCTGGGAAAGAGCAAAGTCTTCAATTTCTTTCTGAACGGCATAAAATCCGTCATCTGTCGCAGCTCCGTGGGTAGGCTATTCCAGAGCCTTGCAGCAGCAACGCTGAAAGCTTGCCCCCCCAGTTTAGCTCTTCTGACCCTAGGCACTTTCACCCAGTTGGCAGAAGAAGACCTGAGGCAACGGGTGGGAACATACCAACTAAATTTCCTCTGCAAAGGTATTGGCCCACGACCAAGCAATGCCTTGAACACAACACAAAGGGATTTAAAATGAACCCTCTGCAAGATTGGGAGCCAATGAAGGTCCACCAGAGCCTGGGAGGAGGAGGACTGACGAGGTCTCGTCAAGGCCAGCTTAGCCGCTACATTCTGGATTCTCTGCAGTCTCCCCATTAAATATTTAGGGGACTCCAGTAGCAGGGCATTACAATAATCTAACCTACTCAGGATGACGCTCCTTACTACCAGAGCACGAGTATGTGCCGGGAGCATGGGGAGTACTTTTTTAAGGACTCTAATAAGGGAGTAGCAGCTCCCAACAGTCTTGTTGACTTGATTTTCCAGAGTCAACTCATCATTGAAGCAGATTCCCAAGTTACGAACAGATTTAGAGGGTACCAGCGGAGCATCAGCAGTAGTCGGCCACATATTGGCTGGGAGAGGATGTGGTACTCTCCCACCTGCAATATAAAGAAACTCTGTTTTATCTGCATTAAATTGCAGGGAGTTATTTCTCAGCCAATGTACCACACTCTGCATACATGCATGAAAGTTTTCCACAGAGAATAACTGTTCTCCCTCCCAAGAGAGAATAAGCTGGGTGTCATCCGCATAATTTACAAGACCTATACCGTAAGATTTAATGACATCCACCAAGGGACGCATATAGGCGTTAAAAAGAATAGGGCTGATAGCAGAGCCTTGCGGTACACCATGATGTATCTTAATGAACTTAGATTGAAAAGGGGGGAGGGCCACAGCCTGACATCTGTCAGACAGATATCAGTGCAGCCATTTCTGGGCCAGGCCCACTACCCCCACTCCTTCCAATCGTTCCAGGAGAACCTTGTGATTGACTGTGTCGAATGCGGCGGTTATTTCTCCTCATTGTGCCTCTTGTGGGAAGGGGAAGGCTTTTGATGCCTTCCCAGAATGTTGTAAATCTGGAAATGTGTCAAATGCCATGGGTGTTACATAGGAACACCCACTGTAATGCCTATGGAATGCCTCCCCATAGCAGTGTGAGGCAACGCAGTGACTTGCGATGCGTTGCCTCACACCATATCTGCAAGGCCATGAAAGTCACACAGGTGGCTTTATGTGGTCTTGTAGATATGACACTACACTGTGCGCCGCCTGAATGTCAATAAAAGTGATATTCTGGCAGCTCACAGGGGCTTTTAAATAAGCCCCAATCCTTCCCGCAATGCCTTCATTGGCACATGGCATATAATTGTGCACCAGCGCTGGGAAAGAGTAAAAAAATGCACCATATCTCATAAAAACGGCACATTCGTGCCCTTTTATTTTGATGTGGGGAAGCGCCGCAAGAAGGCTTGTGGCACTGCCCTACTCCAAAAGTTTGTAAATGAGGCCCTCAGTGTTTTGCACAACCCTTCCCAGTCCACTTAGAGTCCATCACCTCCCCCCAAAATTGCTTGGGCTTATAAAGGCCCGCTAAGAGGGGTCAAGTGCAGCTGAAGGCCCCGGTGACTAGGTTTCGGTTATTAACACTTCTAAAATATTAAAAAGATGAGATATTTGTTAACAAGTGATATTTCGGTAGAAACATGTCACCCTGGTCAACTTGGTTTGGCACATGATATAAATACCATGCCCCGATCCATAAGGCCATGCTTGGTTTCATCCTTGGTATATTTCATGTGCGTGTCCTCATTCTACTCACCTGGCCCTTGAAGAAGATAGACAAAACAAACAGTAAGAATTGACTTGCTGACTTCATCACTGATTTGGTCATGTTTTATTCCATCTTCGGGGGGAGGTTGAAACCAGATAACCTTAGCACCTGCATCAGAAAATGAAAGAAAGAACAGTAAGAACAGCACAAGTGTTGACAACGCATCACCTTGCCAAGGAAAATAATAAAGAATAAGGCTAGAGCACTAACACAAGCGCGTTGGAAATGTAATATATTTGGCAAACAGAATTGTACTGAAAATTCTACACCCAACCCTCTGCAAATATTTGTTTTCAAATATCTGCTTTCATCACGATAAACCCTGAAACCTGGAATTGAAGGCAACCTCAGACCTATAGATTCCAGAGAATTCTTATCAAGGAGTGCATTCTGTCTAAAGTAAAGAGACATTGTTAAGACACTTATAATACCTTCTCAAAGAGTAATCAAAAGATCCGATTTTCTAATGGACATGGGTTTTAACTTTGATGACTAATTGTAGAAGAAGATGATATAAGCAAATGGGTGTGAATTAAGAGCCACAGTTAATGTTAATTTAAATTGCATTTCCTGTGTAGATTAGAACACGTGAAATCCTGCAGTCACACCCCTTCAGAAAGAAAACAAACAGTCTGAAGGAAGTCAAATCAGTACAGCTGAAGAAGGTAAGAAGTAATACGCCTCAACCACAAGTACTTTGTTATTTCTCTTTCTATGCCAACCCTTTTCCTTCTGGTACATCAGTCAATCCTCGATGGCCAATTACTAGATTGGTCCAAGAGAAGAGTGGGAGGACAATCACTGCCCCTGCGGAAGTCCTTATATCCAGGTAAGTGGCTAGAGTGACATAAAGCCAAGCCATTAAACAAATTCCACCTGAGTGAAATATAGTCCTCATACCAAATTGAAGCCCATGATCTGGCAAGTCCTATCTGAAGAGTCCCCAAACATCGAAGACATGGCATGTGATTTGGCTAGTATTCAGGAAGAAGTTCAGTCGCTAAGGCAAGAAAATTGATCCTTAAAGGAAGAATTGTAAAGGTATAAGCCTAGACACATTCTGTGGATGGAGGATTTCTGAGTCATACCCAAAGAAACACGGCCAATCATTCATCCAACTAAATTCAGAGAAACTGCATGTAAACCAGTAACTCATTCTGTCCGAGTGGGGACGCGGCCAGTGAATGTAACAGTTACCATTCCAACTACGGTACCCTGGGCAGCACCAGCCTACCCTCTAACCCATTCAACAGCCAAATTCCTTCACCTGTCTTAGGGCTGCTGATGTATGCATTATCATTCAGGACATTTTACAAATCCTTTGTTGGACTTTAATTATATAACCAATATCTATATAACATTGAAAGGCCATCATCTGTGACAACACATACTGGTGAGGTTTACCATCCATAATGGTTTGTGATCAGTTTTGGGGTTAATGGCCCACAACAATGATCCCCAGTTCACAAACAAATAGAACAACCTGGGCAATAATACCATTTTAGGCAAGGCCACTCTACCCAGCACCAAAAGCGGTAGTTTGCACAAGAATGGAATCCACGATCTGGCTGCCACTATCATCCATCCCAAATGTCTCTGGACTACATATTATTGCTCCTTGCACATTCTAACTCCTAAATATCAGAAAGTTTTAGAAAGACTAAGGGGCCGATTCCGATTCGGGCCGGAAATCTCTCCGACTTACTCAGACCCGGAGAGATTTCCGACCGAATCGGACCCGTGCAGCCCGACCGAACGAGTACGATGCGTCCGTATGCTATTGTACTCGAGTCGGTCGGACTCCCATTGAAGTCAATGGGAACCGGTCGTACAACGCATACGCGGGCTCCCATTGCCTCAATGGGTGCGAGGCGAACAAGGGCGCCCCTTACAGCGGGTACGCGGCGAAGTGACTCGCGCCGTACACGCACAGGTAGGGGGGACCCATGGGTCCCCCCTGTGTGTGAATCGCACGGCTACGCATACAGGGGGGTCCGACATGGACCCCCGAAGTACGGCTCCGACTGCTCTTTCGAGCCGGACGGCGCGGCTGGGTCGGACTGCTCGCGGCGCGCATCGTACTTACCCGGCCGGGGAACGTCTCCATTGCGCGGTGCGAGTCATGTCCGAGCGAGTCGGTCGGAGCGGTTCGACCCGGGAACGAGTCGGTCTGAGCGGTTGGGACGCCCGAACGAGTCGGTCAGCGATTTCGCATCGTACTCGCTCGTCCGGACGCGCGTACGGATCGGTCGGGAAATAGGGCTCCGAATCGGATCCGGTTAAGCCGAATCCGATTCGGAGCCCTACTGGCCGAGATCGGAATCGGCCCCTAAGTCATGTTTACTTGGATTCACTATAGATTGCCAAACCACTCTAGTTCCCCCAGAAGCTGTGGAAGACCATGCTTCTCATGTTCAGAGAGGGGCAAGACCTGGTTGTCCTCTGTCCCTGTTCCTTTTTGCATTGGCAGTTGCATCCATTGCTTGTCACTTGAGATGAGGTTCTAGCTCACTGGGAGTCCGAGTAAATGTATATCCTCATGCCATTTCATTATACGCTGATGACATTCTATTTTACATGCATCCAACATCATTCTTCCCATCCTAATCCAAACTATGGGTGATGCGTACAGGAGTTGAATCCACTAAATGATCCTTTCCCCAAAACCGATACTTTGAAGAACATATCACAAGCAATCCCAATCTAAAGAGGTGAAAGCTTTCTCCATATTTGTGCAGGCTGAGTCTGCTTAACTCCACCCACTCAAAACACTGCAAATAACATGAAACATCTCTCACATATTAGGGTTTGAGCTTCTGCCAGGAACAAACCCACTCTTACCCAAATGTTCCATGTGCAGTTGATTTAGCAATAACTTGTTGGCCACAGCCTCACTGAGTATCTTACAATCCAGATTCAATAAAGATAGGGGACGGTACAATCCCACCACACAGGGATCCCAGTTTTGCTTCTTCAAGCCAGTTACAATGACTTCCTTAGACGTCAGATGGTCAACATGTTTCATCCCCTGACTTGCCCTGCTCTGAGGTGCTGTAGCCTTTCATCAGGAGCAAGAATTAATTTTCTGTATGAAACATTCAATTAGATATATGAATATTTAGACAATATAGAAAAGGACAGCCTACTATTTGAACCAGTGATCCTGTAGGCTGATCTGTTATCAGATTTAAATGATAAGGAACCCAGAACTCTAAACCACCATCAATGCTCATGGAACTGAGCTAGAGGTCCGGCTGCTTGATGATCATCTCTCCTTTAGGGGTGGTTCCCTGGCATTGATATAGAGTTAGGTATTAGGTTTGCTATCTCAAGATCCTCACATGACAGGCTATGAAAGCCTAGGAAGCACATGGAAGAGCACTAGAAACAATGCAATAGAGTTCAAATACAGTTCACAGCAATGCTCAGGATAATATGGGAAAACAAAATGTCTTATTTGAGTGAATCTGAAGAAAAGGATGAATTAATTAAACACATAAAGTTGAAATCGATACAGATTGAAAGAATCTCTTCTGAGAGCTTGAAGAAGCAGAAGGATCATGCCTACAAAAAGCCAAGGGAGGGTTTCCAAGAGTATTGGTTGAAGGTAAGGGCAATGGATGAAAGCAGGTGGAGGGGAAAAAAGATAAAAGAGTCCCTAGTTGACACAGAATGTAGTAGGGATGGCAGTATCACAGGGTACAATCTTTGATAACTACACAACTTAGGGATAGACTCTAAGGGCATTAGGGTGAATAAAAATTTTAAGGACATCACAGAACTAAAGGTTATGACTTTGAATGAAATTTGGCTAAGAAAGAAAAATAGGAATGATAATGGAATACTTATCAGAAAGTAAGGCATAAATAATGATTCTGCACTGACTCATTTCCTTAAATGCTAATGTTCTAAATTGTTTGGGAGTTATAGGTGAATTCAACAGATTGCAAGCACATACAGACTATGTTGCAGTAAGGGGGTTGTGATAATAATAAGAGGAAATCAAAAGATAGAGGTACGGAAACATGAATCAGACAATGTGAGAAGGTGGGCGATTGCTTAAATAAAGATACATCAGATCATCTTTACTTGTGCGAGCTATTATGGACCAAATGCAGATGAGCCAGACCCTTTAAGAAGATTAAGCTCCACCCTAATTGAATATCCTTCCCCAGTCATAATAGGAGTAGATTTCAGTGCCGTTCTAGATAGTGAATTGGATAGGACTTCACTGAGGGCAAATGTTAATCCTGTCAAGACATATAAATATCTCAGGTTCCTAACAAGAGACTTGGGACTGTGTGTATTGTATGGGGAATAAAGGCTGGTTCCAAAATAGAATATATGTTTTATAGTAAAAACTACAGACATTACTCACAACTTAATTATTTCTTAGTTGAGACTAGGGATTTAGGGAGGTATTTAAAATTAGTCACAAGCAAATACACATTTCAGATCATTCCCCGTTGTATTTAGAAATAAAGGTCCCTAAAATGAAATGCATCTCCAGGTGGACATTGTATAAAAAGATGTAATTGAATGAGGGACTGATAAAAACAAATTCAAAGGGACACAGAGGAGTTTTTTTTATTACATTTTTTTTTGTCCTCATATCACTCCACACAAGTGCAACCAACATTGAGAGGTCAAAAAGCATCCCACTTTTGTGTGCGGGAGCTCTGTTTCTTACTCTGGCATCTCCATGGATGTTCCGGGTTCACCTCAATCATTCCTGGGAGTGGGATCAACTGAAATCATAGGACCATAGTGTTGATTATTTGTGTCGAAAGATAAGTCTCTAGCAGGGCCCACAGTCTGTCAGAGCCCCCAACTCGCTCTGGTATCTCTATAACATACAACTGCTTTACAGCTCTTAGCCAGTCTGTCATTGTCAGGGGGTACCCTTGCAACCACCTTCTGCAGATCTCCATCCTTGCTAGCAAAACCATCAGAAAAAACAACTTGCTGCAGTTCCCATCTAACTAGCTATTTTGCTGATGCCAAAAAACACCAAACTTGGGCTTACCTCAGTGTTAGTCATAACAACAGATGCCAAAACTTTATCCACACTTTGCCAGAAATGGCCCAAAGTCAGACTTTCTAGGAACATGTGTATATCTTCTGCTTCTTGCTGGCCACACTTCTTACAGATGCACACCTCATTCCAAGCCACCTTGGCCATTCTTATGGAGGTTCAGTAGCACCTGTGGATGGTAAAAAAAAATATTCCTTTTAAGTGCAGCTGATTTCACTGTGCTATATAGCGAGCGATCACGAGTAAGACCTCCGACCCTCGGTCTAGGTCCACTCTCTCCCCGCAGCTCCGCTGTGCTGTCTCTTGCCTCCAGACCCCGACCTCCTCCTTGGGAGGTTCGAGGCTGCTGCCCGCTCCTGAGCCTGCTGCCCGCTCCAACTGGGACCAGACTGCCATCAACCACCGTAACCTTTCTCAGCCGTTTTTTTTCTTAAATTGTTTCCCTGTTGTGCCTCTGTTATTGTGCCCATCTGTGTCTTGCTCTAATTCCACCACTGTTTTTATTTTCTCGTGCCTGCCTGTTCCTTTTGCCTTTCGCCGCTGCTGCCCTTGCGGCCCCTCCCCCCCGGAATTCCCCCCGGAATTCCCCCCGGAATTCCCCCGCTCCTGCCTCCCAGCCTCTCCTCCCTCCCACCTCCCCTACTTAATGGCGGCCGCTGCGGGGGAGCATGAGTAAAACCTCCGACCCTCGGTCTAGGTCCACTCTCTCCCCGCAGCTCCGCTGTGCCGTCTCTTGCCTCCAGACCCCGACCTCCTCCTTGGGAGGTTCGAGGCTGCTGCCCGCTCCTGCGCCTGCTGCCCACTCCAACTGGGACCAGACTGCCTGCAACCACCGTAACCTTTCTCAGCCGTTTTTTTTCTTAAATTTTTTCCCTGTTGTGCCACTGTTATTGTGCCCATATGTGTCTTGCTCTAATTCCACCACTGTTTTTATTTTCTCGTGCCTGCCGGTTCTCTTCGCCTTTAGCCACTGCTGCCCCTGAGCCCCTCCCCGGAATTCCCCCTGGAATTCCCCCCCAGAATTCCCCCCAGAATTCCCCCGCTCCCGCCTCCCCTCCCTCCCACCTCCCCTACTTAATGGCGGCCGCGCCGCCGGCGCGCCAAAGGCAAGCCCGTCTGCGCCCGTCCGCAACCCGACAGCGGCCAGTGCCAGGAACCCTGGACTTCCCACTACCCATCGCTACGACACCACCACCCTCCTCGCACTCAACCCTGGAAGACTTAGAGAATGCCAACAGGCCTCGCCGAACACGACCGACGGCCAGTTCTCCTGCCTCCACTGCCCCAAGACCCTCATCACCACCCCGGCCTCCAACACCGCCGACGCCAGCACCAGCGACACCCTAAAATGCATCCTCCTCAACGTACGCTCCGTACACAAACACGCCATGGAAATCTGGAACCTACTCGACTCTCTAGCCCGACATCGCCTTCTTCACAGAGACATGGACCAACGCATCCTCCGCCCCCGACATCAGCACCGCCATCCCAGACGGATACAAGATCCAGAGGAAAGACCACCCCAACCACCCAGGAGGGGGCCTCGCCATCGCCCACAAGAGCACCCTCCGCCTCACCACCTCCAGCGAAACCTTCCCCTCCGCCGAACACCTGCACTTCAAGATCCAGACCACCCCCAAAGCCACACTCCGAGGAACCCTCGTCTAAAGATCCCCCGGCCCCCGAACACCCTTTGCCACCACCATCACCGACTTCATCGCACCCCACGCCATCGCCTCAACAAACTACATACTCATTGGAGACCTGAACTTCCACCTCAACAACCCCAGCAACCCCAACTCCACTATCCTTCGTGACAACCTCGCCAGCATCGGACTTAAACAACTCATCAACACACCGACCCACAGAGCAGGACACACCCTCGACCCCATCTTCGTGGCAGGATACAGCGTCCAATTCAGCCACACAAAGCAGCCGCCATGGACCGACCACCACTGCGTACATTTTGCCATAAACAAACCCAAGACACCCAAACCAGCCCCACACCCACCACGAAGGAACTGGTGCAAGGTTACCGATGAGCAACTTAACTCCACCCTCACCCAAGACAACCACACCTGGGCACCCGACGCAAACGATGCAGACAGAGAACTCCACACCTGGATCTCCAACTGCGCAGACGAGCTCGCCCCGCTACGCAACCCCGACAGACAACGCCCCAGGAAAGCCACCTGGTTCACCACCGCTCTCCAAGAAGCCAGACGCACCTACATATGCCTGGAGAAGAACTGGAGAAACACCAAGACAACCGAAAACCACACCACCTACAAGGACGCCATGACGGACTACCACAACCAGATCAGAGCCACCAAGAGGAACTTCATCCACAACAAAATCCTGGCCAACTCCACCAACTCCAAGGAACTTTTCAGTGTCATTCAAGAATTCACCAACCCACGCAGCGAAGCCACAGACATCACCCCATCCCAAGACCTCTGCGACAAGCTTGGAACCTATTTCTACCTCAAGATCAAAAACCTCTACGACAACTTCATCGACCATCCACCAGGTGCCACAGACGGCCCCCCAGAAACACCAGCCAGCCCACCATCTCCAACTGGACACCGATCACGGCCAAAGACACCGCCTCGACCATGAAAAGCATCCACTCAGGGCCCTCACCGACCCCTGCCCCCTCACACCTCACTACCACAGAGCCGCAGCCGCCATCGCACCCGAACTACAACGCACCATCAACACCACCTTCAAAACAGGCACCTTCCCAGACGACTGGAAGCGCGCAGAAGTCAGACCCCTGCTCAAGAAGCCCACAGCTGACCCCACCGACCTCAAGAACTATCGGCCCATCTCGCTCCTCCCCTTCGCAGCCAAAGTTGCAGAGAAAACAGTCAACAGGAAACTGACACGATTCAATGAAAAGAACGCCGTCCTCGATCCGTCCCAATCCAGATTCCGAAGCAACCACAGCACAGAGACCGCCCTACTCACCGCCACAGATGACATCTGCACCCTCCTGGACCAAGGCCACTCCACAGCCCTCATCCTACTCAACCTACCAGCGGCCTTCAACACCATCTCCCACCGCACACTAGTCGCCAGACTACACAACGCAGGCATACAAGGAACAGCCCTGGACTGGATCCGATCATTCCTCACCGGAAGAAGCCAAAGGATCAGACTCCCACCCTTCCTCTCCGACCCCACGAAAATCATCTGCGGAGTCCCACAGGGTTCATCACTGAGCCCCACCCTCTTCAACATCTACATGGCCCCCCTCGCAGCCATCGTCCGACAACACGGCCTCAACATCGTATCCTATGCCGACGACACCCAGCTCATCCTCTCCCTCACCAAAGACCCCACCACTGCCAAACTCAACTTCCAGAAAGGAATGCAAGACGTCGCAGTCTGGATGACCAACAGATGCCTGAAGCTCAATGCCGAGAAGACAGAAGTCCTCGTCCTCGGTACCACCCCTTCTGCATGGGACAGCACCTGGTGGTCGACAGCCCTCGGAAGCCCACCTACCCCCACAGACCACGCCAAGAACCTCGGCATCGTACTCGACTCATCACTCACCATGAACCGACAGGTCAACGCCATCACCTCCAGCTGCTTCAACACCCTCCGCATCCTCTGCAAGACCTTCAAGTGGATCACCCCTGAGTCAAGGAAGACAGTCACCCACGCACTGATCACCAGCAGACTGGGCTATGGAAATGCACTCTACGCCGGCATCAACAAGTCCCTACTCAGCAAACTCCAGACAATACAGAACACCCCCACCAGACTCGTCCTTGGCATCCCCCGACACAAACACATCAGCCAACACCTACGAAGTCTCCACTGGCTCCCCGTGGAGAAAAGAGTCACTTTCAAAATCCTCACTCATGCCTACAAATGTCTACACAACAACGGACCCAAATACCTCAACAACAGAATCAACTTCCACGTACCCAAAAGAAACCTCCAATCTTCCAACCTCGCACTGGCCGAAACCCCGCGCATCCACAGAGCCAGAGCAGGCAGAAGATCCTTCTCTCACATTGCAGCCAAGACCTGGAACGAGCTACCGGCAGACATCAGACGCGCCCTCCCTGAACACCTTCAGGAAGACCCTCAAGACCTGGCTCTTCGGCTAAACAGATCTGCGGACCCCCCCTCAGCGCCTTGAGACCTTCACGGGTGAGTAGTGCGCTTACAATTCCCTGATTGATTGATTGATTGGTATAGCAACTTTAATGATACCACATCTCCCATATCTCCACGTCCAGCATGTCTCTCGCCCAGGTTGCGTATGAGGACTTGAGCTTTCTCGTCAGCAGCAGAGACTAAATACCAGTACCAGGATGAGACTTTCCTTTTTCTCGGTTCAGTATCTTGCAAATCAAATTACATCTTACATACTCAAGACTTGGGAGCCTCTTGACTATTTAACCAGGATGTTATTTCTAGGTACTTAAAGACTGAAACTGAGCCCCCTGTCCACTCTGATTATTGTTCCCAAGAGAGTGGTTTACCTTCATGCCACAAGTCCCCCCATTTTGCCATCCACTCTTTCATAATTCAGCAACATGGTCCATCATTCAAGAACTCTGGGGTCCGAGGGAAATTCTGAATGGGAGCTAATGCGCTAAGATAAGGGATGCCAAGAATATTTGTAACTTCAAACCACAACCATGCGGCAGTCTGTAAAACCTTCCCCTTTACTTTTTTTTTAAATGTTGGCGCTCCAAATTTATACATAAACCCAAACTCTGAGATGTCCTTTGTCAAACAGTGCCATATTCCACCAGCCCCACAGGGGTCTACTGCCCTGGTTAGCCCTCTACAACTCTTCAGTTGGAAAGCCCACTAATAAAATTGTATATCCGGTAGCCCAAGTCACCCCTTAATCAGTTTCCTCCTCATTTTTTTCCAGGATACTCTTACCCCCAGACACCCAAATAAACCTACTTATTTAATCCTGAATTGTCTTGATATTCTTTTTATCAAAAGATGGGAATGGTGTCAAATAGGAAAATCATCTTGGCAGTATCATTGTCTTGACCAGATTAACCTGGCTGTTTATCATCAGCAAGAGATTCTTCCACTTGCTAAAGTTCAGCCTAATTCCTTTCACTGCCTTGTCTAGATTTATTTCTGTTACTTTCCTCAAACCACCGCTATTCCAAGATACCGAATAACCTCTTTCTCTCCATACCCTCTCCAGTTGCAATTTCGGGATTCCATCTTGTCTGAGTTGACTTGGTACCCTGAAAATTGACCAAAAGTTTTGATTTCTAGCTCCAAATACCCAAAGGTTGTTTTAAATTAGTGGTGTAAATGACTAGCTTGTCTGTGTAAAGTCTCAACGTTTTCTCAAAACCTTTATAATCGAAAGGAACTATCCCTTCGCTTAACCTTATACTCTGGGTGAAAGGCTCTATATATAGGTTAAAAGGAAGGGAAGAGAGTGAACAGCTTTGCCTAGTACTCCTCCAAATAATCCCTTGATCTGTTACCATGCCATTTAACAGTATCCTAGCTGCTGGTGTACCATAGATTAGCTGGATCGTATTGCAGGAAGTTTATCCTAGCCCTAATTGGGTTAATACTTATCTCAAATATGCCCAGTTAACCTGATCAAATGCCTTAGCTGCATCTATTAGCACCAATGCTAAGGCAACAAAATACGTAGAGGCTTAGTCAATAGAGCCTACTAAAGAGAGTTTCAGTTTGTATAGGCTCCTGCCATGAATAAAACCTCTCTGGTCATTGAGAAGGATTGTTTTTATATGCTGAGCTAACCTCTTTGCTAAAATTGCAGTGAATATCTTGTTGCCTCAGTTTAGCAGTGAAATTGGATGGTAGGATTCACACCTGCAAGGAGACTTATCCGGTTTCAAGATCAATTAAATAACTGCCTCCTGCTGAGAAACCTGCATCTCTGGACATCCCTGCAATAGCCTGTTGAATAGTATCTTCAACACCGGAACCAAATATTCAGCTAACTACACATACATCACTGTCGGGATGCCATTGGGCAAGGAGTTTCCCCCCTATTACTGTTTTTTTATATGTGATATAGCTCAGATTCACTAACTTCCCTCCCAATTTCTCTTGTTGTTCTTGACTCAGCTGTGGTAGTCTTTTTAGCTTGAGCCATGCCTTCTGCTATTGAAAATTTGGATTGCTGTGCTCTCTGTAAAGTTTTCGGGAAAAACTAAAAAGGGCTTTCCCCATCTCCTGGTTGGAGCTCAATGGTGCCAACATGCTGCTATCCTTGATCTCCTTTAAATGGTTCTTATTTCAATCTGCCCTAGCTTTCCAAGCTAACATCTTTCCACACTTCTCCCTATATTCATAATGGGACAGCTTACTAGCTTCCCACTTTTTCCCATCATGGTTTCTAGCTGTCCTTTTAGCTTGTTTTGAGAATCCTGGAAATCTCTTGACCGCAACATCCTAGCAGATTCATCTAAATTTACACTGGCTAATTCCTGTTGGCTATCCATAATATCCTTTTCCATTTTCTGGAGTTCCTCCCTCCTCCTTTCATTGAGATAAGATGCCAGACCTGCCACTTTCCCTCTGAGGATGATTTTGAAGGCATCCCAGTTTATATGTAATTCTGCTGAACCCTGATTCAAGTAAAAAAAAGTAGCGGTACTATTCCTCAGTTCTAAAAGAGCCACCTCTTCGAGTAGTATTCCCCTAATGAGGGTCTATCGCAGCTCCCCACTTTGGTCAATATCCATCTCCAAAGACAACTGAAGCATGATCAGATATGTGAATATGGAATAAGCCTGGGCGGAGTTTGCGGAGTTGCGCTATGCAGAACTCCAGAAAGTGCAAAACAAACTCCACTGCACTACGCAGAGCTCCGCAAGCAGCAGTGTGAGTTAGAAAAAAGGCTGTTTCCTGTAATTTTCAGCGCCGGGTGTTTGTCTGTGCTGTGAAATTATAGCGAACAAAACCATGCACAAGCAAGTGGGTGCTGCTTCCTTTCTGCCGCCCGAAAAGATTTTCTAATCGAGCGGCAGCTCTCTCAACGCGAACGGACAGTTTCTCAATGTGAGTGGCCGTGAGCATACATGGCCACTTGCTTTGAGAAATCCGACTGCCCATGTTGAGAAATCTCGCCAGGAGATGGATTTTCCTCACTTGCCAACTAGACGTTGATGAGCGCGAATACAGAAAAATCTTGCTGGGAGGTGGGTTTTCCTCGCTCGCGATTACCAACTTGATGTTGACGAGCGTGAGTGAGGAAAAAAACTCTGTGAGTTCCGCGTAACGTTGAGTGTGGAAAACTCTGCAAACTCCGCGAGTGGAGCGGAGATCACCGCCCAGGCATAATATGGAGATACTATACAAATGTCACATTTTGATCTTCTTTCTTATCCATGAGAAATTAATCAATACGTGAAAAGAGACCATGTTTTTTACAGTGATAGGTATATACTCTCCCCTTCCCAGCCTTTAACCTCCAGATGTCAATAAGGCCAAACTCTTCTCTCAAGAAGGATAGGTATGAAAGGAATTTAGGTAGATGCACATGGTTATATTTTGTTGATCTATCTAAGGTATTATCAAAAACAATGTTGAAATCTCCACCCCTTATAACTCGCTCTTTAAAGTCCAGGAGGTTAGAAAGGTCCTCCTCAAAGGACCAGGATCGTCAATATTTAGGCCATAAAACAACACACAGAGCATGTCATTGGACCCTACTCTCAACTTCCCTATTGCCCACCTCCCCCTACATCTACCCTTGATACCAAGACTTCCACTCCAGAGTTTGTCCTGACTAGTAGTGCCACTCCCCTCATGCACCTTGTTTGCATAGTGCACATAACCTGGTCCAGCCACCGTCCTTTGTTATAAAGGGTCAAATATTATGATCTTTGAAGATGGGTTTCCTGAATTATCATTATCCTTGTCTTCTCATCCCTTAAATACTGAGTCAATAAGACTTGCTTTCTTTTCACCCTCAAACCATTTACATTCCAAGTTAAGAATGACAGTGGTTGACCCCCATCCTATACAATCGACTCATCTAAGACACCCAAACCTAATCCCTAACACCCCCCAACAGCATCGGTGCACAGTCTAAATATCGAGTTTAGAATATCGACCTACAGTAATATCGAGTTCCAAATATCGTAGGGACAGAATATCGAAATCAAGAATATCGACGACCAGAATATCGACCTGAAGGTAAGTAATATCGTTTTTGTTAATATCGAAGTTAGTAATATCGATAGCAAAAAAATCG
This sequence comes from Calotriton arnoldi, assembly GCA_963921515.1. Classification (NCBI taxonomy): domain Eukaryota; kingdom Metazoa; phylum Chordata; class Amphibia; order Caudata; family Salamandridae; genus Calotriton; species Calotriton arnoldi. The sequence goes on from CAWUFW010000337.1 coordinate 965,777, forward strand.
ATGTTACTAATATCGATATTTATATTAGTGTTATGTATTTTATTATGTATTTTATATGTATGTGTTGTATATTTTTTGTCAAGTATTGTACTGGTTTTTAAATATATGTATACATTTTTTATAAGTTAGTAATCTTTTTTTAAGTAAATTATGCGTTTTAGTACTGTAGCAGGTTGTGGGTTTATAGGGGAATAGGGTGGGAAGTAATTTAATTATAGTAAATTCATTAATAATTTTTAGGAATTATTAATTAATTTTAATTACATTTTGCGTTTTAGTTCTGTAGCGGGTTGAGGGTTTATAGGGGAATAGGGTGGGAAGTAATTTAATTATAGTAAATTCATTAATAATTTTTAGGAATTATTAATTAATTTTAATTAATTTTTGCGTTTTAGTTCTGTAGCGGGTTGTGGGTTTATAGGGGAATAGGGTGGGAAGTATTTTAATTGTAATTAAGTAATTATTTATTTTTATTTATTGGTATTGCTAATTAATTTATTTTAATTTGTATTAATTGGTAATTAATTTTTATTAATTGATTAATTGATAATTATATTAAGTGTATTAATTTATTATTGGAGCGGGTTGTGAATTTATAGGGAAATAGGGTGGGAAGTAATTTAATTCTAATTAATTAATTATTAATTTTATTTTTGGGTATTGATAATTACATTATTGTTAATAAATTATTATTTGGTAATTAATTTTAAATAAATAATATTTTTGGGTATTGTAAATTAATTTATTGTTTAATAATTATTAATTGGTTACTACCTTTTATTAATTATTATTTATTGGTATTTATCATTAATTTTTTGTTAATTAATTATTAATTGGTAATTACTTTTTAATAATTATTATTTTTGGTATTGGAAAATAATTTATTGTTAATTAATTTTTATTTGGTAATTTATTTTTAATAATTATTATTTATTGGTATTTATCATTAATTTATTGTTAATTAATTATTAATTGGTAATTATTTTTTATTAATTATTTATTGGTATTGGTAATTAATTTATTGTTATTTAATAATTAAATCATTATTTATTTATAAAAATTAATTTAATTATAAGTATGTTAATTTTAACCCCTACGCTATCCAACACTTTCCCTACTGTTGCACTCACTGGAGTGGGAATAGTACATTTTACCCCTACGCTATCCAACACTTTCCCTACTGTTGCACTCACTGGAGTGGGAATAGTAATTTTTAACCCCTCCGCTATCCAATACTTTCCCTACTGTTGCACTCACTGGAGTGGAAATAGTAATTTTTACCCCTACGCTATCCAACACTTTCCCTACTGTTGCACTCACTGGAGTGGGAATAGTAATTTTTACCCCTCCGCTATCCAACACTTTCCCTACTGTTGCACTCTTTGGAGTGGGAATAGTAATTTTTACCCCTACGCTATCCAACACTTTCCCTACTGTTGCACTCTTTGGAGTGGGAATAGTAATTTTTACCCTTACGCTATCCCACACTTTCCCTACTGTTGCACTCACTGGAGTGGGAATAGTAAATTTTACCCCTGCGCTATCCCACACTTTCCCTACTGTTGCACTCACTGGAGTGGGAATAGTAATTTTTACCCCTGCGCTATCCAACACTTTCCGTACTGTTGCACTCACTGGAGTGGGAATAGCAATTTTTACCCCTCCGCTATCCAATACTTTCCCTACTGTTGCACTCACTGGAGTGGGAATAGTAATTTTTACCCCTACGCTATCCAACACTTTCCCTACTGTTGCACTCTCTGGAGTGGGAATAGTAAATTTTACCCCTACGCTATCCAACACTTTCCCTACTGTTGCACTCTTTGGAGTGGGAATAGTAATTTTTACCCCTATGCTATCCAACACTTTCCCTACTGTTGCACTCTTTGGAGTGGGAATAGTAATTTTTACCCCTACGCTATCCCACACTTTCCCTACTGTTGCACTCACTGGAGTGGGAATAGTAAATTTTACCCCTGCGCTATCCCACACTTTCCCTACTGTTGCACTCACTGGAGTGGGAATAGTAATTTTTACACCTACGCTATCCAACATTTACCCTACTGTTGCACTGTTTGGAGTTGGAATAGTAATTTATTCCCTCCACTATTTAATATTTTTTGTATTATTTTAGATAATGTAGTATATAATTAATTTTAAAAATAATTTACATTTTTTAAATTTGTTACATATATTTATTTAATTTTTATTTATGTTATTGTTTTATGTGTATAGATGTATTTATAATTTATGAGATTTTCTTAATGTATAAGTTATTAAAATAATTATTAAAACATATTAATAAGTGTATATATTATATATTATATGTATATATTAAATGTATTTATAAATTATATATATTTAATTTATAATTTTTAAACATTTAAAAATATTTTAACTATGTTTATTTTAATTATATGGATTATTTACTTTATTTTACATTACTTTTTTTAACTAAAAAAAACAATATTTTTAACAACGATATTTTTGACAAAGATATTTTTTTTCGATATTTTTGTACTTACCATAATGTAGATAGGATGTCGATATTCTTGACTTCGATATTCTTGCTGCGATATTTTTGTAGGTCGATATTCTGACCTTCGATATTCTGTCAGTGATTCACAGCATCTCCTTAATGCCTCCAATGTTGTGTTTTTATTTATTGAGGACCTATTTGTTCTTTTATTTCTCTTTTGCTCCCCACCCTGGGCTTACCCCCGCAGGGAACCATCCCCTCCATCTTGTATGACGTTATTCTCCGGTCGCATTTGAGGTAGCGTGACTAGACCACTGAGCCTTCCAGGCTTTTTATTTAGAAAGGGTCTCCATAAATCTCCAAGACCCATGCTCACTTATGTTTTTTCATCTTGATTTGCAGGATGAATTGATCCACTTCCTCAGGCTCCCTAAAGCTGTGAATCTGATTTTCATACATGACTTTAAACAGCAAAGGAAATTTAATCTGGGCTTTGGCCCCAAAGTCTCTCCACTCATTGATGCATTTCCCCAACTCCCACTGTCTATCAGCCGTGGCCCTACAAATATTTGAGCGGGCCTGAAAGGTGACACCTTTAGCCTGAAGAGATCCTGGCTGAAGTGCAGCCCCTAAACTCTGCTCCTTCACAGTGTGCGTCAAGAAATTCACCAGGATCTTCCTTGGATTCTTGTGACCAGATACCAATGTGAAAGTGTCTCTGCACACCCTCTGGATTTCCTGCAGCAGGTGTATCTGGGAGGCAGCTGGTCACACCACCTCCTTCACCAAGTTTACTACAAATAGTTTAAGGTCTTCCCCCTCTGCTTTCTCTGGTATATTTAAGAAACTCAAGTTATTCCTTTTGGCATATACTCCAGCCGCTCCATTCTGTCCAGGGACTCAATGCGCCTTTGCCTTAGATGCACAATTTCCACCGCATTGGAATCTTCTGTAGCACTCAGCTTTTCAGCAGCTGTTTCCAGGACCTCAGTGCGGGCTGCTAACAAATCCAATTTCTTCTCAAAACTCATGCAAGTACTCCGGATCTCCTTTGAATTGGATTTTAAGACCTCAAAACCTTTCCTTATCTCTGTTGATAAATTCTGTAACATATTAAATATGTTGTCCTTGTCCTTACCCATGTTCCTTTCATTATCGTCAACTTCTTTTCTGATAATCTGTGGCATCAAGCTCTGAAACGGGTCAAACCTATTAGCAGTAATAATCCCTAGGAACAGCACCTGCTACGTAATGAGCTCTACAGAATCAGATGAGTATTAATTCAGTCCCCTATATTTACTTCCTTCCTCTGTCTCCCCCTAAGTCTGGCGCTTTACCCTGCATCACCAGCTTAGATGCCATCTTTACTTTGAAAAAGACCTGAGGGAGAGGGTTACTTTAAGTGTGGATTTTGAATGTTTATTGTGTTTTCGACTTTTCTTGCCTGCCTCAGAAATGCCCCTGAGTTTCCCATAATTTTCTTTATATCTCCTCACATGCTCCAGTTGTACTGCACAACCTAGTCTCCTTGCATCCTCCACACCTTCCTTCCTAGAAGTGACCAGTAGGTTCCCAGACCTTAAACAATATCTTTTGTGTCTTGTCATGCCACCACCTCCTCTTAAAACTCTTGCTTTTTGAGCATCCTCAAGAATGCGCAAGGAGCACTCCTCTGTAGTCACTATAGGAGAGGGAGCTCCACGCTGCACCATACTGCCTCCTGCAGTCAGCCTGACTCACCCTTCTCGATCATCTACAACTCCCCAGCGAGCGAACAGCGACACAACATTTGCCTAAATTGACTCACCCTGCTTGAGATGGTCCTCTGCACTCCGTACTCTACATGCAAGACCTCCAGGAGCTTCCCAGAGCATCGAGCCACCTCTGCTGAGAGGTGTTTTTTCAATTTAGCCTGGAATCAGCTCTGATAACCATTGTCTGTGATTCATAATAGTCTTTTTTGAGCGGCAGGCTTAGTTCCATTATATGGTATAGGAACCAAATGGAGAAACAAGAATCTGAACAATTGGTGAGCAAGATAAAATATACTGAAACCTTGCAAAAGTCCCAGAAAAAGATGGTGTGAAGAGAAATCTATTAGAATTAACATTAAAAACCCAACAGCCGAATTCTAAACCCTTTTTAGCTGGGAAACTTTGTTAAGAGGTGGGAAAGTAGTAAATTGAGACATTTTAAAGATGGGCAGAATTGTGGTAAACGTTTAGCTTGGAAAGCAAGAGGAGACCAGGTTAATAATGATATAAAAAAGATATACAACAAAGAGTCTGGATCAATACAAATAGATACAACTAAGGGATCTATTACGATGGCGGTCGGATGTCCACCGCCAGGCCGGCGGTGGTGCCCGCCGGACCGGCGGTGGACATCCGACCGCGATTGCAAGCCAGAAAACCGCCTGTCAAATTAGGATGGCTGCGGTGACCGCGGCGGTGGGAAATTCCGACCGCCGCTTTTCCGCCGGTTGCTATCCGCACTCCTGCCTGGCGGACGGAGCAGGACCGGGATAATGGTGGCGGTGCAGAGCAGGCTCCGCCGGCACGATTATGATGCCGGCGGTAGCCAGCCTTTCCTCAGCGGTCAGACCGCCATGGAAAGGCATGCGGAGAATGTCTTCCGGGGGCCCGTTGCGAGCCCCCAATGTTTTGGGGGGTGTGGGTACACTGGGGGGGTACCCATGGTCCCCCCCTACATTTCCCTGTACCAGGTGGCAGGCACTGTGCAGTGCCTGGCACGCAGTGCAGGGAAATGCAGGACATGTACCTTTTGACATCGCGGTGGTGCTGCGTGCATCAGCAACCGCCGCAATGTTAAAGCCCGCGATCCGTCCGCAGCGGTCGGATTTCGAGCACGGAACATCGTAATGCGACCGGCGGTTATGTCGCGGGCCTTGCGGGCGGTCTTTTCCCGCTACCATGGCGGTCGGGGAGGTTTTCCGACCGCCATCGTAATAGGCCTCTAAGATTGGGGACATTTTCTTCAGGTTCCATCAAGATCTTCACAGAGAGCGCACAACACAGGAAGAGGAAGATGTATGTAGGTGGCTTACTAAGCTACACCTTCCAAGCATGGGCCCAGAACAATGAAAAAACGTGCATCAGGAAATAAGGGAAGAAGAAATAAGAAAGGCAACAAGGCGTTCAAAGCTGGGGAAGGCACCTGCCCAGATGGAGTATATCAGAAATTAGAGGAAGGTATAATTTTGATATGAAGTATATAATTTAATGTAATACTGTTGAGAGGAATGCAACTATAATTTTTAAAATGGTTGTGAATAATATAGAACAATCTCACCTTTGAATTGTGATTATGAAATATTTTCTAACAGTCTAGCAAAGTGATTATTAATGATGGTAAACAAGTTGGTACATTGAGACCAGAGAGGTTTTCTCCTGGATAGGGTTGATAGATATGGCAACAACTTATAAGATTCCCTTAGCCATCTTAACATTTGATGCCATGAAGGCATTAAAGACAGTACAACAGATATATTCTACCCCACCACTAGAATTCTAGTGAATGGATGTGTGACTTCATGGGTAAAATCACTCGGGGGACTAGGCAAGGCTGCCCACTTCACCTCTTTCTGTTTGACATGTATATAGGACCCCTGGCACAAAAGTTTAGGATTGAAAAAAGAATAATACTATTTTTGTAATGAGTTGGAGAAGAAAGTGACTTTATATGCAGATGGCCTGCAAATCTACACAACAGATATACATGATCTAGATAAAATTACAGAAATTGACCTTGTTAAATTACTTAAAGATGTACTGCAGCTAATGACTAGATGGCAACACTTACAGCTGGCCTTTTTTAGAAGAGTAAGTTAATTTAAAAGTATTGTTTTTCCCAAATTTATCTTCAAATGCAATGATATACCCTTAACTTTTGACAATAAATTGATAGCAATAATACTGTAGAAAAATGTACGTTTTATGAGAGCATCAAAAGGTGCGAGAATTTCTTGGAAAAAACTTAGAAGGAGAAGAAAACGTGGAGAGTTAACTGTTTGAGATTTGCAGTATTACTATTGGGCTTTCCAGTTCAAAAATGACAGAATGCCGCTAACAAAACCAGATCAAATAATTATAAGGGAGATCCTATAAGCAATGTTAAATGATTCTCTGACTGAAAGTGCCTTTTTGCCTTGGGGCGCCAAATATTTTAGTAAAGTGCACCTTAAGGGATTACTAGCTGCAGTCAAACTCTGGACAGAGATTAAGGGCCACATGCACAAAGGTTCCCGTTTGTGATTTCCTAATAGCGAATTTTTGTGAATCGCTATTATGAAATCGCAAACAGCTATGTACTACTGTGTGTTTAACATTGTTTGCAATTCCCAGTGGGTCGCAATTGACCTACCTCATTATTATTCATGAGATAGGTCTCAATTTGCTGTCCAATGGGAATTGCTAAAAAACACAGGGATGGTGGCCTGCTGTGGAGAGCATACCACCATGTCTGTGTTTGCTTTTAAATGAAGCAACTGATTTTTTTTTTAAATGCAGCCAGTTTTCCTTTAAGGAAATTAGGATGCATTTCAGAATCAAAAATGAAATGAACATTTTTCTTTTCATTTTTTAAGTGTAGGCAGTGGTCCATGGGACGACTGCCTGCACTTAAATAAAAAATGTTCATACATTCACAAATGAGAAGTGGTCTGCATTCCAGTCATAAAACATTCATACATACCCTTGGAAGTTGCTGTTTGGAAGGGACGCCCTTAACACGCCCCTTCCTAATACCGAATCACTAACCCAGTTTGCGAGTTTCAGTAATAGGTTACTGAATTGCAAAATTGGATTTGGTACATGTGAAAAGGCTTATTTGCATTCGCAAACAGCCTGATTCAATGAATCAGGCCGTTTGCAACAGGCAAAAAACCTTGTACACGTGGCCCTAAGTCCCTAAAAAATATTTCTTACTATAGTGAGTTAGCTCCAATTTGGGATTCACCATGGACACCAGAATATATGAATGCATGAAGGACCGATTAACTTTTCCCTTAAGGCAAGGGGCTATATGTAGCTGGGGAGATCTGATGGAGGGGGAGGAACTTATGTCTTGGAACGTTTTGGCTGAAAAAACGAATGGCAAGAATTTGAGATTTAAATATTATCAGTTGCTTGGGTGATTCAAGACTAATCAAGACCTCAAACGGTAAACAACTCAAATTGAGATGACTTTTCAGAATGTAATACCAAGAAAATGAAAAAATGCATGGTGCTACTGGAAATTTATAGAGGCCTCAGAAGAAGCTTAGAAATCATCAATGAAAATATGAAACGTATGGGACGAAGAAAACTTATGGCAAGTATCATTTTGCACTTTATATAATACAGTGAAATCTACTTCTTTAAGAAAAATAAAAACTTTTCACTTTCTACAAGGTCTATTGGACTCTGTCAAGGTTAGTGAAAATCAATATACAAAAAGATAGCAAACACCCTAAATGTGGTGGTAGTGATGCCGACAATTTGCATATGCTTGTCAACTGCCCGAAGATTCAACCATTCCGGCAAAATGATGGTAAGACCAAACCAGAAATTCTGAGACAGAAGATAAGGGTAAGCCGGATTCTTATCTTTCGGATACTAAGGGGTCGATTCCGATCTCCGCCGGAAGTGCACCGAATACGATTCGTCCGGAAAAAATACGAGCCCAATGCGTTTTTCCCGACCAATTCGAACAGTCGTCCGAGCGAGCAAGTACGCTGCGCATTACTGCTAAAATTCCGAGCGAGCCGTACGTACCCATTCCATCTCCAGTTCCCCGACCGAGCTGGATCCGGAAACGCCGATTCGAGTCGCACGGAAGTAAATACACAGCACCTTCTGGCCGGACAAGTATGATGCGCAATCCGTACGCGCCAAACTGGTCGCTACGTCCGGCACGTCAGAGCATCCGGGAGAGCCGCACATAAGCTCCGATTCGCGCCACAAGACGATCCACGGCTACGAGACGAACAAGCCAGCTACGAGTACGAGTCGAAGCCACGAGAAACCCGAACGAGACGAACCAACCATGAATCCCATCGTGCAGGTCCTACTAATACTCTACATCTATTACCGGAACCAGCACAGACGCGGACGGCACAGACGGTAAGTCAAACACCCACTACACAAACAAACGACACTTACCCGATATATGTCACACACACATAGGGATGCAGAAATGACGTACACTAGCAACATCAGAACCATAGGGGCGGGATGGCTATCACCAATGCCATACACACCCATAGGGGCCTGGATGCCTACCACTACCACCACCCCTACTCATGGGGGGCTGGATGCCCACCACTACCACCACCCCTACTCATGGGGGCCTGGATGCCTACCACCACCACCACCCCTACTCAGGGGGGCTGGATGCCTGTCACTACCACCACCCCTACTCAGGAGGGCCTGGATGCCTACCAACACCACCACCCCTACTCAGGGGGGCTAGATGCCTGTCACTACCACCACCCCTACTCAGGGGGTCTGGATGCCTACCACTACCACCATCCCTACTCATGGGGGGCTGGATGCCTACCACTACCACCACCCCTACTCATGGGGGCCTGGATGCCTACCACCACCACCACCCCTACTCAGGGGGGGCTGGATGCCTGTCACTACCACCATCCCTACTCATGGGGGGCTGGATGCCAACCACCACCCCTACTCATGGGGTGCTGGATGCCTGTCACTACTAACATCCCCACTCATAGGGGAATTGATGCCTACCACTACCACCACCCCTACTCATGGGGGGCTGGATGCCTACCACTACCACCACCCCTACTCATGGGGGGCTGGATGCCTACGGGGAATTGATGCCTACCACTACCACCACCCCTACTCATGGGGGGCTGGATGCCTGTCACAACTACCATCCCCACTCATAGGAAGTGCCAAACAGCAAAGATATGCCAATGCAGTGGTGCAGATGCACAAACACAAACAGGCAGCCTCACACTGCATATCAAACACAACAGGTGATGGGGGGGTGCCAGTGTCCCCAGGCAACCACACAACACATGAGGAGGCCTGAATTCCAATTACATAGATGTGTATACAGTGCCATACAAAAGTAACTCATGGATCGGATTCCCCTATGTGGGCAATCAGGCATTGTTAGATGAGAGGGAGCCCAAATTACACATGTCACACAAGCTTGTAGGAACAGCAACTAACACAGCAAGACACAGACCCACCACAGCACTACCCCCAGGGACCCCACATTGTGGTGACACTAGCCTGCATGATAATCCCACTGTGATGACAAAGGTAGATGTCGTTCACACTGTGAACCACAGCCATCACAAACTACCATCACACCTACACAAGCACAAATCAATCAGCACGGCCTGTCAGCCAAGGCCAATATGGAAGTAGGGGTCTAGCCGTGCAACAACTCACATTTGCACACACTCAACACCACACACCTTGATCTCCACCAATGTGCAGCAGTGAAGCTCACATGGACAGGTGACATTGCACCTGCACCCATGACAATCCCAGGGGTGGTTGTGGGAACTAAGGTGCAGAAACCCATCACACCTGGCCAGTCAACAAGACTCATGAATGTCTGACACTCTGCACAGTACGCCGTACATGGGCATGATGTGAACTCCACCCCAATCAATGGGATCCCGGCCACAGTCACACACCAATGAAGAAGCCAAGGTCACCCACAAAGAACACACGTAGACAACTTCCAACATTGCAGCTCTGACCCTGAGGAGTGGCAGCAGTCACACACACAACGTGTCACAATCACTGAAAGCTACCACAAACTGTAAATTACATGACTTGTGTAACCAACAAGTGCCAAGGGGAATCCTGGCTGTGTCTCAACTGCGTTTGCCCACATCCCCAGCCCTGACAACAAAGACAACTAGGGATGACAACCTGATGAACATTAGTTTGCCATGCACCCACATCACGGAGAAACCAGGTACAAGATGCTGGATGAACACAGGACAACTCAGCAAGCATCACAAACAGGAACATCCGTAGGGACACACCCTGTGTAGGAAAAGGGAAGGGAACACACACAGACATGCTTACACAACACACAACATGGGCCCAGGCAATGTCACGGGATTACACACTGCCATGAGGGCACTCCACTCCTGTGGAAGGTCCGCTGTGCCAAACCTTGTCTGTGCACCACTCAAACATGTCAGCAAAACACTCGGTCAGTGAGTCAACAATCACAACACACTGAAGGCTCTGCTCACATCAGCCTGGGTACAGGAGTGTCACGTCAGTCATCTGCATATACCCAAAACACGTGTCAAGCAAGTTACACTGTATACACAGATGAGTCCTTCAACATTGATGTGCTAAACTGCATGTCCAGTGGAGATGGGCACACAGTCAGGGAAATAGAAACATTGAACAGTGGTAAGCCCACCAGATGTGCATCAGTGTAAGCCACAGATGTCAATTTACAAATGCAAAACGTACATCCCTGTGTCAAATGCAGAACATTACACCCTCAGACTGCAGCAAAGGATGCTATGGATCCAGACTAGATTAGGACACATATCCCATGGACCACATGGAGTCCATCACAGCAACACTTCATTTACCTGATCCGAACACTATTACAACAGCAAATGCATGATGATACTCATTTCCATCATGTAGATCAAAAGAAAAACCACTAGTAAACAAAAAGAGGCTTTATTCAGCAAATGTTGAGAACAATTTGAAGTCCAAAAGAAACTAAGGCCAATGGCCAGTCCACATACACAGTCCGAACAGGGTGATGTGTGACAACTTGTCACCCATTGCTTGCCTGCACTGGTACGGACAGGGGACATCCCCCTCGGAGGGGCATACAAGGGGCAGGCCAGGCACCGCAGGGACAGGATCAGGGGATGCCAGAAGGAGGCAGTGAAGGGGTGGTGGGTGCAGGAGTGTTACCGGCAACTGCAGTGGAGGTGTCTGACTCAGTGGGGGCCAGCACCACTGTAGGGCACAAGTCAGATGGTGTGGGTGCTGGCACCACTGCAGTGGGCCGGTCAGATGGAGTGGACTGGGTCCCCACTGCAGTGCCCAAGTCAGACGGGGTGGTTGTGGACTCCACTGCAGTGCATAACTCCAAGGGAGTGGAAGGGGGGGCAGATGAGGTGGGCAGGACAGAGGGGGGGACCCGGTCTCCACACCAGTGGCACAAACAGGCCGAGCGTCTGGCTTGGGAGTGGAAGAGCAAGTGGTAGGGGGGAGGGCCTAAGCATTTTGGGGATGCGGTATGGGTGTGTGGGGAACCTGAGGCAGGGTGTGGCGGGGGAACCTGTGGAGTGGTGGCCTGGGGGATGGAGGAGAGAGACTGTGTGGTGGAGCTGCGTGGTGGTGGTGGTGGGGTCTTGCCCTTCCTGGTCCGGGGGGACTTCCGAATGGGGTCCTTAGTCTGCCTGTGCCTGGGGGAGGGTGTCAGGGTGTGAGGGGCACTCCCCTCTGTGTGTGGTGGTCGCCTCTTCCACCTGTGCATTGGGTCAGATGGATCTGTGGGGAAGAGGCCAAGCTCACAGAGGAAGAGCTTCTGGGAGGGGGGGGTTGCAGGTGAGGCAAGCGAAGGGGTTTTGGAGGGAGAGGTATATAAGGACTGCGCAGTGCTCATGGATGCGTGTGTGTGTTCCTGGGCCCCATCCCCTGTGAGTGAGGTATCAGTCCCCTGACTGTGCCTGCATGTGCATCTGGATTTTGGCGTGTGTGTCTGTGTGCTGCTTGTGTCTGTGCTGGTGGGTGCCTGTGCCGGTGTGTGTGTGTGCTTGGGACAGGCAGGGTGCTGGGGATTGTGGATGGGGCAGAGGTAGGAGGGGTGAGGGACTGTTGCAGGAGGGACACTGCTGCCGTCAGTGAGGAGGCCATGGACTGATTGGTCCGATGTAGGGCAGACATGCCAGATGACATGCCCTCCATGAATGACACCAGTTGTGTCAACAGACCCGTGTGTGCATGGAGGACACTCAGCACTGATGTCTGCCCTACATGGATCTGTTTAAGCAAGTCCACAGACTCCATACTCAGGGCAGCAGGGGAGACAGAGGCAAGGGGTGAGGTGCCTGGCATGAAGGAGACACGCTCCCCTACACGGGAGCCTCCACGGACATGTGGGATGGGAGCAGATGGGAGGGTGGAGATGGTGGTGGTGGCGGGGGCAGACTTGCTTGATTTTGTCTCTGGTCTGATGACACCCACCTCCACAAGGGAGTCCTCACTGGAAGTGCTGTGGTCCTCAGCCGAGGTGGTCGTAGCTGAGGTCTCCTCAGTGGGGCTCCCCTCACCCTCCGTGCCACTGGGTCCCTCGGTCTCCCCTGCAGTGGACCCAGTCTGGCTCTGCTGCTCCTCCTGGTCCATGGAGCTGTCTCCTCCTGTGGCCGTGGATGTATCTGCAAAGAATCAGGATAAACAGAGCAACATTAGTCACCTGTACTGACCACACATGCCACAGTAAGTACAGCACATCACAGAGCAAGCCCTGCCATCATTTGCTAGACATTGCAATAAGTGCTGACACTGATTTGAAGAAGCCCATTGTCTGCCTGACAGTCATTAATGCCACACATATCCTACCTGTCCATGCACCCATCTGTCTGGTGCCTGTTGTATGCGACTAATCATATGTGCACACATGCACCACATACACAGTTGTTGGACATCCAAGAGAACATGTGGAAATGTGTCACTCCAAACACATGCCATCTCCTCCCACTGACTAAGTACATGTGTCAGGAAAAGTGACGGGCAGAGTCTCTGTCGATATGCGGGTTTTGCTTCCATCACCAGACACAATGATGTCCTCATGTCCTGATAGACAATGCGACAATGGTGTGCTTGCAGGACATATCACACTACTGCTGGATCACCCTTTGCGAGTTGAATGTCATGGCACAGGCCTGTCTGGCAAGTCAGTCATAACTGTCTCCTGTCACAGGGGCAGTGCAGACACACAACACCAGTCTACACTATGTCACAATCATGGAAGTTTTGGGTATGCAAGCCCTGTAGCTGACAGGTGCACATGTGCACCCCTGGCCACCCACATCATGAAGACTAAGATGATCCCACGTCAATCAAATAAGACATTTGAGTGACTGCAAACACAAATCCATACACATGGGTACTTCACTGTCTGATGAGAATGAACCAAAGCTGCCTGCACCTCAATGTTTCATACACCTTTGTGCACAGTCAAGGGATCAGAGACCTATGCATTAACCAATGTGCAGATCCTATAGTCACAACTCAGATGGCTGGCCACCCCAAATTGTTAAACACTCCAGGAGTCAAAAAGCAAGGCCACACCACGGTGACACAGAGGCAGACACCTGAGTGCACTCTTCACAATGCCCAATATGTATGCTGACACACGGGAGTGGGAGAACAGAGTGCCTTCGATGTACGGAGTAGGCATTACAGTCCTGGTCCATGTGCAACATGGTATTACCCTGAACACTAGGCAGGTGGCTATGCATGTGTCACACACATGATGTACATAATTCTGAGGCTCCCCCCTTGGTCTCTGCTGCAGCATGGGTGTGTGGCACATACCCCAGACATGTGGTGAGTCAGAGCAGCAATTGGAACACATTGTGAAGCCATACCCAGAGTACATGTCAGATCACAGGCATTGTGTGAGCAATTGTACCACCCATGCAGCCCACAACAAAGTTCCTGTAACTGATGCTGTCCCCAACTTGAACCACAGGTAACTGCAAGTACACAGTACCCAAGTGACCTAAGTCACAGACTGTAAGGACCACACCTGTGTATCAGATGAGGAGGGGGCATGGCACAAGTGAGGGACATGAGTCCAGGACGACAAGACAGTTGTACTGTGGAAGTGGAACCAGGCTAAAGGAGTGCATAGAGCATGTGAGTCATATTACACAGAAGAGGCTAGCACTTACCCCCTCCTTGCTGCTGTCTGGCCTTCAGCTGCCCATCCAGGTCAGGGAAGACCACCGCCAGAATCCGGAGCATGTGGGGGGTCAGGGTCCGGTGTCCGCTCCTCCTGCGAGGAGGCGACAGCTTCAGCTGGACCATTGTGATCCTCCGGGTCCAGCCACGAAGGTCCTGCCACCTCTTCTGGCAGTTGCGGATCCTGCGCCTGTAGACCCCCACAGATATTACTGCCCGGACGATGGTCAGCCAGATGTCCTGCTTCTGGTGGGCATCAACCTGTGAGGATGACAAAGTGAAAAGGCCATTACGACACATGCAACATATCCGTGCATCACACAGTTGGATATACATGTCTCAATCACAGGGGCATATGATGTACACAGGTAGTGCAACTATGGCTATGAACAGTTGTCCAGCAGTTACTAAATGGTATCATTGCCTGGGAAGTAAAACCTTGTTGGAATGCACTGTTACTGCACTATACTTGTTCAGTGCATGTAACTACACACTTTGGGGGGTGCCAACTACTCAGTGAGCATGCTAGCCACTGGTGTACACACTGAAAGTCTTGCTAGTCAGACAACATGCACAATTAGTAAGGCAGTGGACAGCACACTCACCTGCTCCCCTGGTTTCCCATACAGCTTGCTGTACTGTGGAAGGAGGCTGTCCAGCAGGGCCTGGTTCTCCTCAGTGCTGAAGGCTGGGGCTCTCTCCACAGTACGTGCCATTGCAGTAGCCAGAGGATGCAGAGACAGCAGCAGTGGTGGTGGCAGATGTCGTCCTGGAGCATGTAGTGCAGTCAAGTGAGCTCTCAGGGGAACAGCCAGCATTATATGTGTGCTGCAGAGGCAGATACTGTCCCATGTGTCCAAAGTGATAGGTCCAAGTCGTTTGCATCTTCTGAATCTGGCCAATCCATGGAATTGCACCACTTATACACGCCCACAGCATCCTTCAAAAGTTCAACTTCATGACACCCATGAATTTGCAACATTGTTGTGGGTGGCCAACTGAATTCACTGCATCCGACTCGTAAAAGCTTCGAAAAAGCGTCCGTTACCATGTCAGTCCATAGCCAATGCGTGCGCACTCATTGGTCCATTGCTGTACAACGCATATTTCGAAAAACAACACGCATCCGTCCACATCATATGCAATGGCCAATGCGTGCGCACCGATCAGTCCATTGCTGTACAACGCGTATTTCGGAAAACGACACGCATCCGTCCACATCATATGCAATGGCCAATGCGTGCGCACCGATCGGTCCATTGCTGTACAACGCGTATTTCGGAAAATGACACGCATCCGTCCACATCATATGCAATGGCCAATGCGTGCGCACCGATCGGTCCATTGCTGTACAACGCGTATTTCGGAAAGCGACACGCATCCGTCCACATCATATGCAATGGCCAATGCGTGCGCACCGATCGGTCCATTGCTGTACAACGCGTATTTCGGAAAACAACACGCATCCGTCCACATCATATGCAATGGCCAATGCGTGCACACGGATCGGTCCATTGCTGTACTATGCGTCCCTGTACAAGTCACTCGCATATGTCACCATGGTTGTCACTGGTGAACGTATGCCAGCCACAATTACTTGCCAGGGACTCAGGGGCACACCTACAACACCACAGCCTGTCCACACTGTATCCTAAGGCATGTAAGGCTGCATTACCTGTGTGTGTATGGGGGTCAACATGTGGTTTGTTGGGTGGCACTTAGGGGCAGCCACTCCCAGGCTGTGCACGTGTTCATGGGGACAGAATCCTTTGTGTGTTGTGCACATGACCACTGTGATGTGCAACTATTCAGTTCAGAGCATGTGGCATGGTCACATCTCCAGGGTGTGTATGTGTATGTTATGTCACATATACCCTGAGTCCCATGTGGGATGGTATGTACGTCACATGGTGACCCATTGCCACAATTGTGATGGCCCTCCACAGTCTGTGTGCATGTTGTGTTTCAGATGTCTCGGATTCCATGTGCACAATAGGAGACAGTCTCCACATCCACGTTGTTTGTGCATCGACTTTGATGTTGTGCGTGTGTGTGTCACAGACGTCCATGTCTGTCCTGCAGAGGCAACAGGGGCCACTACCTGTGGGAGTCATCATTGTTTTGCTGGCGTGTACATGATACGCCATGTCATGCCAGTGTCCATGTGGCAATACAGGGTCCCTGGGAATCTACCGGTCAAAGAGCTGTGATGCCTGGGGCACATCTGTCCTCACTTGTCACTGTGGTGTGTGTTTGGAACGTGACAGCAGTACATGGGTACTGTGACACAGCCGAATGATTTCCCATAGCACAACCTGGAACTTGTTGTCAACACATGTTGAACTGAGATGTTAGATGTTGGCCATGTAGGTGCCATATATGTCCATGCAGAACGGCACACACATCAAGTACTTGTGTCTCGTAATGATGTATCATGTGATATTGAGTATGGTCAATGCCACATATGTGGGGTGACTGACAATCTTTCTTTGTTCACCTATGCACTGCAGGGCACCAGCTGTCCATAGACCATTCCCTGACCTTGCAACCATGGTTGAACGTGACTGCATCCGACGGTACCGCTTCAACAGGCCGCTTATTGAGGAATTGGCGGTGCAGTTGGCCCCACATTTGCAACCTGGCCGGCCATACCCTGCAGCGCTGACCCCCAAGGTGAAGGTGATGGCAGCCCTACACTTCTTTGCCACCGGTACCTTTCAACACACTGTGGCGTCTGCTGGTGGGATGTCACAGACCATGTTCAGCCGTGTGCTACGCGATGTTTTGGAGGCGATGTTGAGATACTTGAACCAGTACATCTATTTCCCTAAACGTCAACAACTCACTGACGTCAAGAGTGACTTCTATGCCCTGGGGAGGATGCCACATGTCATTGGCTCCATTGATGGGACACATGTGGCTTTGGTACCACCACAGACACATGAGCAGGCATACAGGAACAGGAAACATTACCATTCTATCAATGCCCTGGTGGTATGTCTTGCAGATATGAGCATCTCACATGTGTGTGCACGTTTCCCCGGTTCTGCACACGATGCCTACGTAATGAGGAGTAGTCGCATCCCGAGGTTGATGTCACAGATGCAGAACCAGCGTGCCTGGCTTGTCGGTGTGTGATGACTTTGTACCATTGTGTGTGTTCTGCAATGTTGTATTCCACCCTCTTCCAACTCAGCTATTGTGCAATTGTCTGTATGTAGGTGACTCCGGATACCCCAACATGCCGTGGTTGCTGACACCCCTCAGGAACCCTGTGACACCAGCCCAGATGCGCTACAATGAGGCACATGGTCGGACCAGGAGAGTGATTGAGCGGACATTTGGTCTCCTGAAGAGCCGCTTTCGCTGCCTGGACAAGACAGGAGGGGCCCTCCCATATGCCCCTGCAAAGGTGTGGAAGATTGTCATCGTCTGCTGCATGCTGCACAACCTGACAGTGCGGAAGGAGTTGCATCTCATCCTGGATGATGATGACCAACATCCGCCACCTGTGGAGGATCCTGGCCTGGGCCACGATGCCAGTGATGATGATGATGATGAGGGTTTTGTCCGCACACAGCTCATCACCAACTTTTTCAGCTGAATGTGAGTATACAGTGTTGGTATGTCAATGATTTGAGTTTGCATGATATGTGTTGGTGGTGCTCTGTTGCTGTTTGAGTGTGGCCATGTGCTACTTGACTGTATGTGTGCAGCAATGTGTCCTTACAGGTAGTCTGTACTCCCCAACAGTGTTGACATGCTAACTTGGTTTTGTGTAGGTATCTTGTGACATGTATTGGGCATGAGTATTGCAGTTCTGTCCTGTTCTTCAGTGCTTTTGACTGTGTGTCATGTCTGTCCTTCACAGGGTACTTTCAGAGTTGTTTGGTCAACTGTGATCCCCCGACACCATGATTCAACTTCCAGGGTGAAAGTAGTCGTTTCCCTGCAGGTGATGTGCCACACACCCCTGGACTTTATTTCCTCTACACTTGGTGACTGTGTGGCCACTGCCACGTGGGATTACCTTGCATCTGTAGTGGAAACAACATGTTGCAAATGTGTAATAAACCTGTGCTTCACTTTGGGATGTGCGTTGTCTGTGGTCACACATCTGACTGGCATTTGCTTACTTCACCTGTGGGCTAGTTAACACAGACTCTGAATAGGTGTGGTGTCTGTGCATTCCACTGTATTTCCTGGCAACATCAGTGTAGGTGATGAGTCAGATGGCTCTGGTGTGTATGTGTTGTGTAGCCCTAGTGGTGTGTCTCCCTCATATGTGTCACGTCGCCATGACTCACATGACGGTGTTGAACTTGCTGTAGCAGTTAGCATGCACAGTGTCATTTAGCAGATCATCATCTCCATGACAAAAACAACGTTGGAATCACAACAGAGGCAAGTATGGTGTATTAGTGAGTTTATTTACATACATGTGTGAGGATAGTGCACAGGATGGTGGGTGCTGTACATTGGGATTGGAATCCAAAGTTCCCAGATGAGTTGGAAGTGTTGGTAGCAGAAATGTCCTGAGTAAAGTCCACAGTCATCTGATACATTGGTCCAACTTGAACTCCCCATGTCATGTGGGAGAGTTGGGTTGCATTCGACAGGGTGAACAGTTTGCACACAAAGGGGAATTTCCAGAACAGGTGTTGGGTTCCTGGGGGATGTACATGGCCATCGGCCTCTCAGTTTTCCTTCCTCGGACGACCCCTCTTCTTTCGGGGGGGACCCTCACGTGCAGGCCGCTGCAATGCAGAGGACTCTCCACCAGAGTCATCCTCCCTCCCTGTGGCAGTTGCAGTTGTTGCGGCACCAGATGTTGTGGGCACACAGGGAGGTGTGGCCATGTTGGTGCTAATGTGGCGGAGGCATGTCAATATGTCCCTCTGCACCGCTGTCAGTTCTTCCAATGTGTCCCACTTGGACTCCATGCGAGACATGTGTGTCTCCACACGGGACATGTGGGAGTCCAAGCGGGTATGATGGGCAGCCTGCTGCTGTTGAATGTCCTTGAGGATCCCCACTACCTGGCTGACCTCTCCGGTGCTATTCTGGTACGCATCAGCAATGCGTACCAGTTGTGGGTCATCATGCAGTCCAGACCCCTCTGCAAACAGCGACCTCTGCCTACCACCCCTCAAACCAACCCTGGCCACACGTGCGGGACCTGCGGTGGCACACACAGGTGAGCCTAGGCCCCCTTGGGGGTTGGTACTGGGGTTGTTGTCCGTTGCTTCACTGTGGGCCGGGGTCCCTGTGCTGTTGTCATTGAGTGTCCTTGGTCTGTCCGTGTCGGCGGGGGTGGTCTGTGTGTTGGCAGATATTGGAGGAGTGGGTGCAGGGGGTGCAGATGGTGGTCCTGCTGGTGCTGCATGTTGACTCACACCGGAGGGGCCAGGTAGGTCTTCGCCATCCGAGGAGGGCAGAGGCAGTTCCACACCAGAGAGCTCAGGGGCCCCCGGAGCCTGGGACAGGGACTCCTCATCATCTGCTGCTGTGTCCCCATCATCACCTGTTTTTGGAAGAGACACACAATGTATGTTATGTTTCTACAGGCATCAATGGTTCAAACACCTGACAGTTGTGACTGTACCGCTGGATGCGTGCCTGTACATTGCATTGTCCTAAGTTGTCACAGTCAGAGGTTGATATTGGTGTAGCACATTGTCCTGCCAACCTGAAGCATTTCAATGTGAATGTTGAGGTGTGTGTATGACCAGCATTGGTGGTATTTGGTTGGCATCCGGCCCTCCTTCTCCCCCCAGCCCAGTTATCTCAACATTAAGCATGCCACCCTTGCAGTGGGTGCAGGTTAACTCTCAGGATGTCAGTCAGTGGTGTCCTGCTGTTGGTTGGTGCCCAGTTCCCAGCAGGGCCTGGTACACCCCACAACAGAGCACCATTGTCAGACATCTTTGAAGTGGCTTTTCACTCCCTGTGAGGTGTGCATGCTTCAGTGTGAGCTTGCTGGGCCATGTGGGTGGGGGATGTTGAGCTGTGACTACCACTCCCATCATGCTATTGCCTACACCCCCCTTCCCAGCATGCCCATACTTCTTTCCTTTTGACTCTGCTTCCCTGTGGGGTAGTGTGCCTGTGCTGACAGGATGGCTGACAGTGTTGTCCTGGCATTTGTTTGGTTACAAGTCCCAAAAGTGTCCCTGTGCCTCACACAGCATAACCCAGTGTGGTGGTTCTTTGTGGGATATTTAATTGGAGTGTGAGGCAATGCATTCTCCCAGGTGAGTTGTGTGGTGTTTGTGTTAAGGGGTTGTGTGAGAAAAGCTGCTGGTAACTATGGTCAGAGCTGTCAGCCAGATATCCCACCATGGAACGTGCTTCCATTGCAGGGAGTGCAAGTTGGCTTAGAGGATGTTAGGCAGTGGTGTCCTGCTGTTGGTTGGTGCCCAGTTCCCAGCAGGGCCTTGTGCTCTCCACAGCTGAGGCCAGTGTCAGACATCTTTGAGGTGGCTTTTCACTCCCTGTGAGGTGTGCATGCTTCAGTGTGAGCTTGCTGGGCCATGTGGGTGGGGGATGTTGAGCTGTGACTACCACTCCCGTCATGCTAATGCCTACACCCCCCTTCCCAGCATGCCCATACTTCCTTCCTTTTGAGTGGACTTCACTGTGTGTGAGTGTGACAGCAATGGCAAGATGGCTGACAGTGTGGTCCTGTTTGATGGTGCCCAGTTCCCAGCAGGGCCTTGTGCTCCTCACAGCTGAGGCCAGTGTCAGACATCTTTGAGGTGGTTGTTCACTCCCTGTGAGGTGTGCATGCTTCAGTGTGAGCTTGCTGGGCCATGTGGGTGGGGGATGTTGAGCTGTGACTTCCACTCCCATCATGCTATTGCCTACACCCCCCTTCCCAGCTTGCCCATACTTCCTTCCTTTTGACTCTGCTTCCCTGTGGGGTAGTGTGCCTGTGCTGACAGGATGGCTGACAGTGTTGTCCTGGCGTTAGTTTGGCTACAAGTCCCAAAAGTGTCCCTGTGCTTCACACAGCATAACCCATGGTGGTGGTTCTTTGTGGGATATTTAATTAGAGTGTGAGGCAATGCATTCTCCCAGGTGAGTTGTGTGGAGTTTGTGTTAAGGGTGTGTGTGAGAAAAGCTGCTGGTAACTATGGTCAGTGCTGTCAGTCCTCCTTCCCACCCAGCCAGATATCCCACCATGAAACGTGCTTCCATTGCAGGGAGTGCAAGTTGGCTTTCAGGATGTCAGTCAGTGGTGTCCTGCAGTTGGTTGGTGCACAGTTCCCAGCAGGGCCTTGTGCTCCACACAGCAGTACCCAGTGTCAGCCATCTTGTCAGTTCTTTTCCACTCCCTGTGATGTGAGCATGGTTCAGAGTGGTGTTGATGGGCCAATTGTGAGGGTGACCAATATCTGTGACTACAACTCCCATCATGCTATTGGCTACACTGACTTCACCAGCATACACAGAATTCCTTCCTTTCAGTGAGCTTACCTGTGAGGTGGTGTTCTAGTGGTGGCAAAATGTCTGACAGTGTTTGTTGGTTAGATTTGTGCCACTGCCTTGCTCTATTTGTTGTTAGGTTTGTACATGTCATGACACAGTTACATATTACTATGAGATGGCAGGTATTGTGTTTGTCTGACTAACATACACATCTTGGGATGATTATGTTTTGGTTACTGTGGCTTTGCTAATGGTGCATGGTTTCACTATCCCCTTGACAGTGATGTGTGTGTATTGTCACACAATATTGGGTATATTGGTTGTGTACTCACCAGGCTCTGGGATGTTTGATAGTCCATGCACGCTCTCTGGTGGTAGGATGGCCCGCACCTTCTCCTCCCAGGGCCTGAGGTATACTGGTTTGGCAGGAGGGCCACTGCCGGTGCGATGACTCAAGGCGTAATCCTTCTTGAGTACGCATCGGTCGCGAACTATTGGGTTGCTTCGGCTCCCAGTTTTGTATGCGTGTCGGTCGTACGGCTTGAGCTCCGTGCGACTCGGTCTGGTTTTACACGCATTGCATCGTACTGCGCGGGTCGGAGTTCGCGGGTACGTTTCTGTCGGGTTCATTCCTGGTGCGTGTCGGTCGGTTCGATTCGCGTGGTTTTCCGGCCAGATAGCTGGTTTCCGTGCGGTTCGGTCGTTCGGCTTGTGTTCCGTACTAGTCGGTCGTAATTCACATGCATTGCATCGTACTACGCGGATCGGGCAGCGTCGGTACGTGTCGGTCGGACTAAATTCCTGTACCGAGTCGGTCGGTACGTTTTCCGGCCTGAATCGGAATCGGCCCCTTGGAATAGAATTTACTGTGCTCTAGCTGTGGAGCTTTAGTCTCATATCATTGACATGTTCCTGTTCCACATGCTCATTAGATGTGCACATGCGCAATCCACAATCTGGTATTTCATGCATGTTCAAAACCAGCAGACAACTTAGATAGATCTCTTCAAATATGTTCAATTCAGAAATTGCCTGCCTTATGCATGCTGTTGCCTAGAAAATGAACCCTTTATATTTTTGGGATAAAGACTCAGATTCAGTAGGACACAATACTATCAGTCACATTGCCTCATAGTCCAAACACAGAAAGAATATCCTTGGTGCTGGTCCAAAATGTGATTTACACTTCAACCAATCAGTTGCTGAAAGAGGCTGACCCGAATGCCATTTTAGAAAATCATCAAATGTTGGGTCTAAAGCTGGAACAAAACAAATAGGCCTCGTTACAACGCATGCGATACATCGCATGCCATCACAACATGGTCATTACAATGACCGGGCTGTTACATCGCATACTATTACAACGCAAGTCGTTACAATGACTTGCTGTATGAGGGGTGCTGGATTTTGGAATAGTATAATTTACTATTCCAGCTCCAGTCTGTGCAACAGTAGGGAAGGTGTTGGATTTTAAATCCAACACCTTCTGCCCCCTACAGCAAGTCGTTGTAACGACTTGCGTTGTAATGGTATGTGATGTAACAACGCAGTAGTTGTAATGACCGCGTTGTAATGGCATGCGATGTATCGCATGCGTTGTAAACGATGTTTCCCGAACAAAACAACAGCAGAGCTGACATTTGAACAGTTGACAGTTGCGAACGTCATTACCCTATGGCAACTTTGATTTGTGAAGCAATCTGATTCAACAGCAGCACATTACCCCCAACACCCGACACAAACTGTGTCTAAACATGGGTGAAGGTTCTACTTGAACTTCAGGAAATTAGCATTAATGGCAATGAATGAAAATCATATAATAGAAGACTATAGAAATTAGAAGACTATAGCAATGTACACAAGTTATTGACTGAAAAAGTTAATGTAATGAAACTGATTTTACTCAGTATTGGGGCTCACATAAAGCAGCACAATTGGACAAGAGAAATAAAAAGAAAAAAACTCAAATCACTGCAACAAATTATCAGGGAGATGTGGCACAAGTGCCAAAGACTAGAAGGTAATAAGTTTGCATGGTCATGAATTAAACTTCATAATGGAAGGGAACATGGGAAGGTGTAATCTGGAACAGGCAATGGAAGAATCATGGGAATCTTCTGCCAGTATACAGTTGTAATGGGGTAGAAGAAAGTAAAAAGGAAAAATCAAACTCAGATCAGCTGATCAAAAGGCATCAATGATTTTGCAGTTTATGTTGATTTTGTATTCATTTGATGCAAATCTGCACCTACCAGAAAGCTGCACAGGGGCAGGGATGGTAGGCAGAGATGCAGCCCAACCCCCATCTGATTACTGCAAACATAATTTGGGGGATATGACAATGCTCTCTCAGACTCCTAAATGCTCTGGTCCTGAACCCCATCATTCCCCTCCCTCCATAAGCAATATGTTTACGAGGCCAGAGGAAGAGGCAAAGGGCAGATAACAACCCTGTCTACTTCCACACTTCCTCCTGACCCAAAGCTCTTACCCCCTTCTGCCACCTCAAGCAATGCTGAGTGTGAGGTCACACCAACCCAAGGGATGAAAACACAGCTAGTCGCCAGAGGCACAGATGGGGCACAAACTAGCCCCCATCAGAAAATCAGTGGCACCAGAGGAGCACAAACAGCTCCCCCATCTTCCCCCAAGACTGGGCAGCCCACTGGAAGCCACCTTAAACACCCCATCCTGACTCTGACCAACTCTAACCCCAGCCCTTACACACTTTTATCACCTGCTCAGAGCAGGTGGTAAATGGATCAGTAATCAGAGAGCACCCTGCATGACTATAATAATCAAAAGATGTAAATAAAACATTGTACTGGTTTCCTTCACATGTGACGTGTTTAATGTATCTTTTGGATTTTGTATATATTTTTCATTGTTTATTTATACATTTCTTTTGTACATCTTTATGATTTTATTGGTTTGGTTTGATGCTATCGATTTTAGTAAACAAAACAGGAAAACTGATATTATTAACTGCCACTTTACTTTTTCACCCCTAGTCTCAAATGTTCATGGCGCTTGTTTACAAACATGAATTTAAATTGTAATTCACTTTCCTGTGCTTAACGTATAATTAAAAACGGAAGGGCATTTGCTTTGTATGTTTTTCAAATTCATAGATTTTTTAAACTTTTTTGTTATTGGTCCATGAAAGATCCATGAAGGCAAGGTATAATGGGCAGCACTTGGCTATGTTGTTTTTTCTACCAATGAATAGATGGAGAATCAAGTACTGCTCAAATGTACCTAAATCCTTTCTAAAATCACATTGACAAAAATAAAGGATGTTCTCCTTGTTGTTTCAAGTTCTAATTCTGTTAAATATGACTCTCCTGAGCACCTTAAACAATCAGTCAATAAGGTGGAAGGACCTGTAGCACCTTGGTTAAAGACGATTGCCCTTCCTAAAGTGAGGTATCATTTTACTCGGGAGACTTAGGGGAACGCTTTGTGGTAGGACATTTGTGCCGGCACGGTGATCCCACACAAAAATATGTGGAAAATGTGGTTTTTGTCAGCTAAACTTGAGGTTTGCAGGGGATTTTGGGTAGGAAAACCTTGGTGGGTCCACGCAAGTCATACCTCCCTGGACTCCCCAGGGTGTCTAGTTTTCAGAAATGTGTGGGTTTGGTAGGTTTCCCTTGATGGCCAACGAGCCTCGGGCCAAAAACCAAAGTGACCCCCCTTGCAAAACCAGGTCGTTATGTGATAGGTAATTTTGATGTCTCCAAAATACGTTTTGGGCCCTTGCCTGTCACGGGTACTTGCCCCACCCATGCGAGTGAGGTACCATTTTTATTGGGAGAACCGGGGGAATGCTGGGTGGTAGGAAATTTGTGTCAGCCCGGTGATCCCACAACTTTCCCACACAGAAATTTGAGAAAAATTTGCTTTTTTCAGCTAAATTTGAGGTTTGCAGGGGATTCTGGGTAGGAAAACCTTGGTGGGTCCACGCAAGCCATACCTCCCTGGACTCCCCAGGGTGTCTAGTTTTCAGAAATGTGTGGGTTTGGTAGGTTTCCCTAGATGGCCGCTGAGCCCAGGGCCAAACACCCAGGTTACCCCCTTGCAAAACCAGGTTATTTTGTGATAGGTCATTTTGATGTCTTCACAATACGTTTTGGGCCCTTGCCTGTCACCCATGTGAGTGAGGTACTATTTTTATCGGGAGACTTGGGGGAACGCTGGGTGGTAGGAAATGTGTGTCAGCCCGGTGATCCCACAACTTTCCCACACAGAAATTTGAGAAAAATTTGATTTTTTTCAGCTAAATTTGAGGTTTGCAGGGGATTCTGGGTAGGAAAACGTTGGTGGGTCCACGCTAGCCATACCTCCCTGGACTTCCCCAGGTGTCTATTTTTCAGAAATGTGTAGGTTTGGTGGGTTTCCTTAGATGGCCGCTGAGCCCGGGACCATTAACGCAGGTGACCCTCTTGAAAAACCAGGTAGTTTTGTGATAGATAGGTGGGCACCTGTGTTTTAGGTCCTGGGTTTGCAGACATCTAGGGGAACCTAAAAACCCAGACATTTCTGAAAACTAGACACCCGTGGGAGTCCAGGGAGGTGTAACTTGCGTTGATCCCCCAACATTTTCCTTCCAAACATTCGATGCAAACCTCAAATTTAGCTGAAAAGTCACATTTTCCACTAATATCTGTGTGGAAAAGTTGTGGGATCATCGCATGGCACAAATTTCCTACTACCCAGCATTTCCCTCAGTCTCCCGATAAAAATTATATCTTACTTGTGTGGATGGGCCAAGTGCCTATTACAGGAAGCGCCAAAAACATGTAGAAATTAAGGGGGGCCCAAAGCGGGTCTAAAAGGGCAGTTGGTTTATATGTTTTTCAACTGACGCTACTTTGGACATCCACACAAGTGAGGTATCATTTTTCTTGGGAGACCAAGAGGAATGCTGGGTAGTAGGAAATTTGTGCCTGCACGGTGATCCTACCACTTAGCCACAAAGAAATGTGAGGAAAGTTTGACTTTGTAAGTAAATTTGAGGATTGTGAGGGATTATGGATAAGAAAGCACTGGGGGATCCATGTAAGCCACACCACCAGCCAAGAGTCAGTAGATGCACACCACCATCCACAGACATCACCAGCCAAGCACCATCCTCTCACACCGCCAGCCAAGCACCATCCACACACACCGCCAGCCAAGGTCCCTAACGTATAAATAAAACAACAAAATCCGTGGCTCCTAGTGGGCTTTCTGCCCCCCCAGGGGGGCATATTAAGGACTATTGCCCCCATCTGCCTCCCGGGGGAGGCAGAAAGGCCGTGGCAATTTTTTGGGGGGAGTGAAGGCATTGGCATGCCCATTTTGGGCAGCCCCCACCTCTATGTATTAAAAAAACAATCCCTGGGGCCTAGTAGGATTTCTGCCCCCCGGGGGGCACATCAGGGGCTATTGCCCCATCTGCCTCCGGGGGGGGGGGAAGAAAGACTGTGGGATTTTGGGCAGCCCCCACCCCTAAATTCAATGAAAAAAATCCCTGGTGTCTAGTGGGCTTTCTACCCACCAGGGAGGCAGAGTGGGGGCTACTGCCCCCATCTGCCCCCCCCCCCGGGGGGCAGAAAGACTGTAATTTTGCGGGGTGGGTGGGGGCATTGGCATGCCCATCTTGGGCATCCCCCACCCCTATTTGCAGTGAAAAAAAATCCCTGGTATCTAGTGGGTTTTCTGCCCCCCGGGGGGGACAGAAAGACTGTCCTTTTGTGGGGGGGAGGGGTGGGGGCATCAGTATGCCCATCTCGGGCAGCCCCCACCCCTAAATTTAACGTGGGAAAAATAAACCTAGCATCTAGTGGGCTTTCTGCCCCCCCCGGAAGGGGGCAGATTGGGGGCTACTGCCCCCCAGGAGGGGCAGAAAGACTGCAATTTTTCAGTATGGTGGGGCATTGGCATGCCCATATTGGGCAGCCCCCACCCCTAATTCACATTGGAAAACAAATCCCTGGATTCTAGTGGGCTTTCTGCCCCCCGGGGGCAGATTGGGGGCTACTGCCCCCATCTGCCCCCCAGGGGGGGCAGAAAGACTGAATTCACCCAAAATAAAATGGGGGGAGCAAAGGCCCTTGCCCAAGGGGCTGCTACCCCCTCCCTGGTGCCTAGTGGGTGGTTCCCTGCTTGGGGATCACCCTCCTGGGGCGATCCCCAATCAGGGATCCACTAAGGAGGGGTACCATTGGAAAGGGGAGATTCTCCCCCTTCCAATGATACCTCTCCTGACTTTCTACATGCTCAGCTGGCTGAGATAGCCCCCTGAGCATGTAGAAAGTGAAACTGAAATGACGACAGCGCGATGTGCACGCTGATCGTCATTTCAGGGAAACCACAGAGACAGCCTCTGGAGCTGGGGAAGCTCTTCCCCAGCTCCCGAGGCTGTTGGGGGGAAAAGAAATCTCTCTGGTGCCCACACCAGAGGGATTTCAAATGCCATGTGCGAGGACGGCCGGGGGCCGTCCTATGCACATGAGCACTGGTGCGTCGGACAGCCCGCGGCCGTCCGATGCACCGAAGGGGTTAAAGGAAAACGGGATGCATTTAAAAAAAGGAAAATGAAACATTTTCGTTTCATTTTTTAAGGGCAGGTAGTGGTCCCTAGGACCACTGCCTGCCCCTAAAGAATATTTTCCCCTGCATTCAGAAAGGGGAAGGGGTTCCCTGAGGACCCCTTTCCAGTTGCGAGTGCTTTACCACCCTTCTGAGAAGGGTGGTAAACTGCGACTGTTTTGCGACCGCAATTGCGGTCGCAAAACAGTCTTACATAGGGCTCTGACTCGCTATTAGGAAGGGACACCCTTGGAACACCCCTTCCTAATAGCGAGTTGCTAAT
This sequence comes from Calotriton arnoldi, assembly GCA_963921515.1. Lineage (NCBI taxonomy): Eukaryota > Metazoa > Chordata > Amphibia > Caudata > Salamandridae > Calotriton > Calotriton arnoldi. Next base: position 994,488 of record CAWUFW010000337.1, read on the forward strand.
CCTATTTAGCGAGTCGCAAAAAAATTGCAACTCGCTAAATAGGGTTAGTAATGGCCCATTTCGATTTTGCATGCGCAACCGGGTTGAAACCCGTTTGCGCATGAAAAATAGGGTCGTACATCTGGCCCAAAACCTCATAATTCACAAAAGAAGGATGGGCTTATAGAAAAGGAAAAGAAGGATGAACGGATGGATGGATGAGTAAGTGAAATGAAGGGTGGGTGAAAGGATGAATGATTGAGTGAAATGATGGGTGGGTGAAAGGATGGATGAGTGAGTGAAAGGATGGGGTGAAAGAATGGATGGAGGAATTAAAGGATGAGTGGGTGAAAGGATGGGTGGGTAAAAGGATGGATGGATTTTTGAAAGGATGAGAGAGTGAAATGATGGGGATGAATGGGTAAAAGGATTGGTGGATGAGTGGGTGAGAGGATGAGTAGATGAGTGAATAAAAGTATGACAGAATGAATGGAAGTCTGAGACGATGGATGGATGGATGATTGGGTATGTGTGAAAGATGGCAGAGTAAATGGAAAATTGAGAGGATGGATGGGTGGTCAAGTGAAAAGGTGGTGCAGTAAATCTAAGGAGGAGGATGGATAGGTGGGTGAAAGGATGGTAGAGTGAATGGAAAACTCAGAGGATGGATGGTTGGGAAAGTAAATGGTAATCTGAGAGGATGGATGGATAGATGGATGGGTGGATGGATGGATGGATCGATCGATGATGGATGTATGGATGGGAAAGTATATGGAAATCTGAGAAGATAGATGGATGGATGTATGGATGGCATTGTAAATGAACATCTGAGAGGATAGATGGATGGCAACGCCAATTGAAATCTTGGAGGCTGGATGGCAAAGTACATGGAATTCTGAGAGGATGGATGGATGATATAGAAAATGGAAATCTGATAATATAGATGGGTGGCAAAGTAAATGGAAATCTGAGCATATTGATGGATGGATGAATTAATATACAAAAGGATCAATTGATGGATAAATGTCTTTATTAATGAATGGCTAAGTCAAATGATAGATGTATGGGAAAAATAATGTATGGATGGATGCATACATAGTAGATGGATGTGTGAACGGATGGATGGATGAAATGACCAATGGGTGGATGGAATGGTGAAAGATTGAATGTTGGATGAAAAAATGAATGGATGACATAATGTACAGGTAAGATGCTGAATATCATTAGGTAGATGTAAGGATGACAGAATGAATGGATAGCTGCTTGAAAGGAAGAGAAAAGAGTGCTCTTGTAGAGAGGTTCAGACTCACTTACCTTGCTTGCTTGCTGCCATCAGATCTTTGCTTCCAAGTGGGGGGTAGTTTAATTTTCTGACAAACTCCCTTGGTGCAACCGATTAATCAACGGGAACATTCGAGCTGAAACTGGACAATGCACTATTTCCAGCCCTGATAAAACAGACTGTGCACCAAGAAACTTTTGATTTACTGGCATGAAATAAAGAATTACGATTATTCAGCTGTATTTCTTTGTAACTAGTTTGGAGAGTAATTTTATAATTTGCTTGACATGTTGAGACCTCCTCTTTTATTCTTGGATTTTTTGAAAGAGCTACCTTCAAACGTCAGTTAGAAAGAGGTCAGGCTGCATTAAATAACCAAGGCAACTGTTTGCTTAGAAGAATGAAGAGATTTCAGAAGTAAACCATTTACTGAGGTGCATAAATTCATACATGTCTGTAAAACGTCACCACTAACAGCCTGATTGGAAAGACAGGTACTAAGGGGCTTATTTACAAGCTCCTGTGCACCGCCGTATCGTTACTTTCATTGACTTTCTGGCGGCACACTATGCAGTGCCATAGCTGAAAGGCCAAGTAAAGGCACCCTGCATGGCTTTTCATGGCTTTGTAGATATGGTGTGAGGTAACACAGAGTAAGTAGCTGTGTTGCCTCACACTGCGATGGGAAGGCGGTCCATGGGCATTACGGTCGGTGTTCCCACATAACACCCATGGCATTTGACACATTCCTAGGTTTACAATGTTCTGTAAACCTGGGAATGCATTAAAAGCCTATGCCTCCCCAGGAGTGGCATTGAGGAGGTGCGACGAGGAGAAATGCCTTTATTTCTCCTTGTTTTTCCCTCTTTCTATGTGTGCTGCATTCAACAGCACACATATAAGGATGAAATCGCCTCTATTCATTGTTTTTGTGCAGGAAGGTGTCCATTCCTGCACAAAAACAATCATTCCCACAAGCAGAAACCCTTGAACCATGGCACAAGGGTGCCTGCGTAGGAGCATGGCAGTCAATTATGCACCAACGTTGGGGAAGAGGACAGGAATGCACTGTATCTAATAAATATGGCACATTCCTGCCCTTTTCTTTTGACGTAGGGCAGTGCAGCAAGATGGCTTGCAGCGCTGCCATAATGCCAAAACTTTGTAAATGAGGCACAATAAGTGTCAAAGTGACTTTTGACTATGGGCTTTTAAAAACTGACAAAGACTGGGTAAATTCTACACCAGTGTTAAATCCTGGTGCTAACTCTAAATAAAGACCTAGGTGTACAACACTCTTTTGACACAGGAAGTGAAAGAACAACTATCAGAGGGTTGTGATCCCCAATGTAAATTTGACATTTGGCTGGTATAGAAATAATTAATAAGGCTTATGGACACAACAGTAATCATTTATGGTAGAATATCCTCTGTCAAAAATGTAGGTGATGCTCCTAACTGAGAATTAACACATTCAATGATGTTTACTTAATCACATTCCAAACGTAAGTCACGTAGTTCGGTACCTTTACAGGTGGAACGTACAGAAGAGGCACTGATGGTCGGGCTGATTTTGAGGTGATCAACAGCAAGGGTGCGGACATTGAGGTTGGCATTAAAATTTACACAAATTATCAAGTTGAGACTCAATGTAAAAAACATATGTGAAGCCAAAAAGGTATCAATTAGCCCAATCAGTACCGGAAAACTATTATTGTTAGAATCCCAAAATTATAGAAGCGGAATGAGAAAAAATGAAACTCATTAAAACACACAACATAACATCAAACACCTGTGTGACAATGCTGCTAACATCAATGGGAACAGCATTCAAATTTTAGGCAAGCTCAAACCAAGTTGAAAGGCCCCCCTTTAGCTCTTCCACAGCCGGATAATACCGCTATTTATAAGTATGTTAAGGGGTAGGAACTCACTGGGTTTGCATTCTTGGAAGTAGGTTGTAAAATATAGTGAACTAGTGTGATATACCCACATTTCAGCACATATATTGTTGATTCCACATCCATTTAATCCTTTTTCCAGTTTTGACACAATTTCCAAAATATCTTTGAAACATGACAGTAAGCAAAATGCATATCAGTCTACCTGAGTCATGATAGATTTTAAGAAGCTTAGAGCAGACTTCATTTTTTTCTCTTTTATATGTGGAAAACCAGGGCACCGATCCAACTCAATACCACATAAAATTCAAGGACTATTCTATCTCTGAATGTCTTTAACCAGCGGAAATATAGAAAATTCACCATATGGGGCAAATCATTGTATCAGGTCAATAAAATGTTAAACGGTTTCATGCAAGTTTTGTTTCCTGTGAGCGTTGGAAAGAAACAGTTTAATAATTTGAGCTTCAGCCCATCTATCAATCAGGGAGTGTAGATTTTTTTGCCAAAAATATAAATTTAGTTTTTTGGGCAACTCTGTTTAGAAGATTATTCTCATCCAAATGTTGGTCTATCATAAAACAATCATATGACTTGTTCAGGTTATTAGTGAAAATAATTCTGAAAGAATAATCCGCAAGAAGAAATTTGCTAAAATAGTAAAAAAGTGTGAAAGCTAAAACAATGCCATGCTTAAGGCCACTATCAATTTCAAGATTTGCAGAGAGTTGCTCTCAGCTAGAAACCTATACCTGGGCTCAATTATTTGTTTAAAGAAGATGCATTACAAGCAGCACCTAGAGTGGGAGGGTGTATTCCAAGGGTTCATGCTATGCTAAACAATTGACCTTTCCATTGGGTCAAAGGCCATCTAAAAGTCCACAAGGCACCAGTATCAGGCTCTGTGGACTATCTGCAACCTCAAAGAAAAAACAAAACAAAGTAGTGATCAACTGTTGAATGTTCTTGTTGAAATCCACCAGCACCAAAGGACTATCTGAAGCATGATCACCCTTCAGATGGGCTAGTATTAGTTTCGAACTTTTCTTGAAACAAACTTAAATATCAAAGTGAACCTATAAATAATAGGGCTACCGAAGTTGCCTTTCTGGAAAATGGCTTTAATCGTAGCCCCTAACCATTTCTCAGGGATACTCCCAACTTTGACAAACCATCTAAATAGAAATCATGACTGGGTGGCACACTAGTTGAGATTACAACCCAAAGTACATTGTGAGGGATTAGCCAGTCCAAGGGCATGGGTAAAATTCCTAAAGCTAATCATATTTTAATCATGTTTATGGTAATTGACTCCAGAATCCCCACATTAGCTACATAATAAGATGTACAGTGATCAGTAAAAGACCCCCAATACATGTCACATAAATACTTATTCCAATCTGACTCATGATCATACACTTTAAAGACTTCAATGAGGGTGAAACGTCTTTGATTGACCATTGAAAAACACTATGGCTGTTACTAAAGAAAATGACATCATGCATAAGTTACCTGTTTTTTTCTTATAGAACAGACAACTTATGTCTTTATTTTATAATACAAATGATATTTCAGCAGATAAACTTGTAACAGGCAAAGGGTGCTGCATTCTACAGGAACCTTAATTGCCAGAGGCTTTTTGACATCAATTTTAGTAAAACAAATACAGTCGCTATGAAAACCAGTCATAAGCTTTTTCATTGATTTTGCCATTTAAACTTTTTCTAATGCCCATAGGACTATAAAACAAATTGTTAATTTGCTTACCATCAGAATCTACCAAGTAACTGTATTTGAAAAATCAAAGCAGGTAGTCTATTAGTATTAAACTAGACTATAATGTACCTATTGTACCTTCAGAAAACATACCTTACATTCAAATTAAGTACATTTGGGGAATGATAGAAACATTTTCAAAAGTTCTACTTACTGAAAATGAAGAAGACTAATTTCTCTTTAAAACATTCAAATGTACACACTTGACACAAGGGCTAAAGAAAAATTGATGTTTCACATTTTTACATGCAAACTTCTATTATGATGGTCTTGGTACTGTGATTGCTTCAGGACTGGATTGGGAGAGATTCAGGATGGGGTTCACTTCGATGAACGCAGAAAGTTGGGCATTGATGGCATTCTCGATGACCTTGGCTGGAAAGGGGAGCAGAGAGATGGGTCTTAAGTTCTTGAGGTCCTTTGGGTCGGCAGAGGGTTTCTTCAGCAAGGGGTCGATCTCTGTGTGTTTCCATTCAACTAAAAATGTGGCAGAGTTGATGGTGCAGCAGAGCTCGGAGGGCAAAGAAGGTGCCGGCTCTGTTGAAGATGTGGTGTGGGCAGTGGTCTGAGGGTGATATTGAGTAGATGCTCTTCATGATCTTGAGGGTGTCACTAACCATGTCATGAGTGATGTAATATGTGAGGTCATAAGCAGTGCATTGTGGGGGCGCAAGTTATAGTAAGCTCAGCAAACTATAACTTTTGGATTTCTCTGGTTTTGTATGAGTGAAATGTCAGCCTAACTATAACGTTCCTGTAACTTTTGCTTTTTTCACTGAATTTCAAAGGTTTTTTTAACCTATTTCCTAACTATAACACTCCTGTAACCTTTGGTTTTTTCAGTGAATTTCTAAGGTTTTTAAACGCTAAATCCTAACTATAAAGTCCCTGTAATCTTTGATTTCTTCAGTGAATTTCGAAGGTTTTTCAAACTCTATTTGACAAACTATAACGTCCATGCAACCTATGATTCTTTTAATGAATTTCTAAGGTTTTTAAATTGTATTTTCCATCTAAAATGGCTCTATAAGGTGTATTTTTATAAGCTTGCATTTTCTTCAGTGGATTAATAAGCGTTGGTTTTTTCTTTAATTTTTTTTGTATTCACGACAACGTTGCGATACCCGCAGTGACGTCGCGAAAACAGAAACAAAAGCAGACATTCAATGACCACTAACACATCCTAAAATAATATGTAAAAAAATCCATTCTGAACATTGCACTATACATATTACTATATACATACTTCTTTCAAAGCATGTTTAAACTCAGATTTTTGTATTAAGTGTCTTTAAAAACAATCATTCAGACCTATTTTCCTTTCTTGCGGTTATTCGGGACGTTGCGATGATGTCATTAACTGCGACGATCACGCCTTTTCCATAAAGTCTAAAACACATTTATCCACACATACTGCAGTATTTTACACACTAGAGGTTTCTTACAGTATTCTCTAAAGTCATGTTTTTCTAGAGAGTTTCTATAAAACCATCTCTAAAACTTATTTTATGTTTTCGCTGTGATGCCGGAGGTCGCAATGCAGTTGGTAATCGTGATGCCCGTGGACAAGTCGCAAAAGCGGAAAACAAAAGCAGACATTCAATGGCCACCAACACATCCAAAAATAAAATGTTAAAAATTCCATTCTGAACATTGCATTACACATATTACTAGATACATACTTCTTTCAAAGCATGTTTAAACTCATGTTTTTACACTAGGTTTCTTTAAAACCCATTTTTGAGACCTATTTTCCATTTTCATGGTTATTCGGGACATTGAGACATCGTTGTTAACCGCGACAATAACGCCTTTTCCATTAAATGAAAACACATATATACACACATATTACAGTAGGTTACACACTTGGGGTTTATTACTGTACACTTCAAATTCATGCTTTTCTAGTGTATTTCTAGAACTACCATCTCTAAAGCCTATTTTCTGTTTTTGTGGTGGCTCCTGGACACCGCAATTACGCCGGTAATCGCGATCCCGGCAGACACGTCACGAAAACGGAAAACAAAAGCAGACATTCAATGGCCACCAACACATCTAAAAATTATAACTATATAATTAATTCTAACCATCACAGTAAATAACTCACTATAGAAATAACTCTATAAAAACATTTATCAAAATCTCAATATCACTATAACAATGCGTATTAATGATTCACTGATATATTTTTTATATTTTCACCAACATTCAATGTTGATAGTCGCAATATCCTGCGATGGTACACAGGGGCCCGCGATGGCGGTCACATTTTCATCGCGAATATCATGTGTGATTTAAAAAATCAATTTTTAACATATAACTTGTGTCAAGAAAACCTCAATCCTTTTTCAGAAATTTTCAGCCCCGGGAATTGTTTACAATAGTAAAATGATGGAAACTTTCTGTTCAGGTTGTGTCCAGCCAATCAGAGCATTTCCATTGGCATGTGCATTCGCGATTCATCGGGAAACCACCACGAAATATACGCAGAGATATTGCTATAATTTTAACTTGAATTTCTCAACAAATACTAAATGGAATTATACCAAATAAGCAAAAGGCACTTCCTTGAACCGACATCTACCTCCCTGCCAAATTTGGTGTAAGTCCGTTCAGCGGTTCGGGCTGTAGGTGTGGCTAAAGGGTCCTATAGAAATTTACATTACAAACGCAACCTTATTTCGCGCCCCAAATTCTCGGTCCCCACAGCACGGATCACCCCTAAACTTTCCATAACAACAGAACCCAGCTCGACACTTTTTGAGGAAAATTTTATGAAGATTATTCAAATGACGCCAAAGTTATAGCCAAGTCCCAAAAAGAATTTACTATGGAAATTATGTCCTAACTGGAGCTACCAGCTGGGGACCACCAGTTATTTTTACAACTCCGTCAATCTTCTCCTTCAGCATTACAGGAATCACAGACTACACTACGGGGGTCAATATTTATTACTTTTATTGTTTTATCACCAGTGCAGCACACAAAGGGACTGTCTTCACGTGTCGACGCTTGCCTTCTACAGGACAATAGAGTACTGCCATATAGCTTGTCCTTTATTGAGTGTCCATGACAATAGTCCATCATCCATTTTCACTTTTAAAATATAACTAGACCACACATTGTTATTTGCTATTGGGTAATTATTGCTTATTTATCAAGTACATTTCATGTAAAGTGCATTAGATTTCAATATATTACTCGGTTACATTTTCACAAAGTGTATAGAAAGTTGGCAAAGTCTCTAGATCTCTATTTTTTTTATTTCATATCTTAATTCTTTGTTCAATTTACTTTCAATTTTATAGCTAGGTGAAGTACTGTAAGTAATGAAACCGCTTTTCAGACATTGTAATTACTTTATTATTATTCCCATTCACACTTTATGATAAAATACTCCTTCTATCATTGTAAGTGTGAGAGAAAAACTATGAGGGAAGTGGAAGATAAAACAGGATAGTATTGTTGTTAAAGTGCAAGTAGAGAGATCTCTATAAAGTGCGAGTGCAACAGCAGCTATGTTGTACAAGTTATAAGTCGCAAGATGATACCGAATAGATAGAAGTCCTCAAGTAGTGCTCCATCTCATTCAATATAAGCAGCAGATAGTCCTGGTCTAAAGTGCTAGTGCTTCACTAGTATTTCAGAAAGCTGTTTCTGCATTCAATCTCCATTTTGCCTACACGCTCAGGTGAACGCCTCTTGCACTGCAGCTGCTTCATGGAACTTGTTTTTATGACTCTGTCATTCTTCTCCTTCAGTGTTACAGGAATCACAGACGGCACTACAGGGGTCAATACTTTATTGTTTTATCACCAGTGTAACAAACAATGAACAGTCTACGGATTTCGGCGATGACCACTGGGTAGTTATAGTTAGTACCATGTTTCCATAGGGAAAGCATTTTTTGATTTGGTAATAATGCTCGCAGTGTTTGACGCATCTTCACGAAACTTCCCCCCAAAAAGTTTTTTCCACCTCAGCTCCTTCCCGGGAAGTTTTGGAGTCATCTGTGAAGCAAAGCTGAGAAAAAGGAGGGTCCTAAAACGCATTTCCCATGCAATTTTCTGTAGGAAAAGTAGGCACAGCATCAGCCAAAATGGCTGAACGGGATTGTACCAATTTTGGACGAAAGCTTGATGTTTTTTTTTATTTGGTGTAAATACATTTAGTAGCTTTTGATGAATTAAGGTTAAAAATGTATGAATATTTCACGCTGTGGAGGATCCATCGAGCTGACAGATCTAAAGATAAGTTCTGATTTGCTGCCATCACATCAACAAAGATGTGGCAGCAGTCATTTTAGGAATCAGGAACTCAGTCCCCAGTCCTGAAAAAAGTTACAAAAAAGTAGGGGCAGTGTAGGAATACACTACCCTCCTGGCCTGGCTTAAGGTCCCAGTGGGATGCCCCCTGGGCCAAAAACAGTTTTTTTTTTTTGCAGTACCCGTGGATCCACAGTCCAACTGAAAAATAAGAATGTTTGGCTTCTGCTCTTTTCTGTTTTATGCCCTCGGGGTACCTGGTGGTCAATTCCATATTTTTCATTGGGTAGGGATGCTTGCAGCCCCCCCCCATTGAGCATTTTAGACCCCGGGCACACCATCCTCTGAAGCCTAATGACTTTTTAGGGGAGGCAGCCTTCCCTGAGCTGTACTACAGCCCTGTGGACCCCATGCCCTTCCAGGGCCTTTTTTTGAGGGGAGGAGGGCATGCGGCCCCCCTACCCAAGTCATACTATGTCCCCCAAGGACCCCATCCCTCAGGGTCTTTTTGTTGTTGTTTTTTTGCACCATTAATGCTACCGCTTGACTGGAGCAAACATTTTTTTTTTTAAATGTTTGCTCCTGCTGCAGGAATAGAGGGAAAGTCTGCTCCCAGAGGTCAGGAGCATACTTGTTGCAGACTCGCACAGAGGATAGTTGTTGGCTGAGGAGGTGGCAGGGGATGCTGGGGTCCTGGGGCTCACCCCGCTTGCCCCCAACTTATTTGAACAATGTGAATGCCCCAGGTGTGCACCTAGGCCCACACAAAAACAAAAAAGTGTCTAGCTATAACCAGCTCCCAAGATGGGTGGTGGGCATGAAGTCAGCAGGGGCCGGGGGGGCCATGAGGCTCTCGCCACGGCCGCCAACCTATTTGAAAAATGTGGAAACCCCAAGTGAGCAATTGAGAACCTACAAAAACAAAAAGTGTCCAGCTCCTGTCAGCACCCAGGATGCTGGGGGGATGCCAGGGTCTGCAGGGGTCTCAGGGCTCCCCTTTGGGCCTCAAGAAGTAGGAATTTTAATAATAAAAATGTCCGCTTCTGCCGACACCTGGCATGGGTGTTGGCTGAAGAGCCAGCGGAGCCCACAGGGGCCTTGGGTCTCCCACCACAGTCCCCAACATTTGTTGTGTTGTGGGTGCCCTGGGTGGGCACTGAGGTACCCATAAAGAAAAATGAGTGTGAGGAGCTGATCATTTATTATTCACTGCAAAGTTTGTCCAATAATGCTCTAGGATTTCTTGAATTATTTTTTTCTTCCTGGTAGTGTCCCTAGAAGGGGGAAGGGCACAACCCAATATTTTTTTAATGTTGCAGGGGTCTGAAGGGAGTTCAACTGCTACCCCAGCAACAATAAAAGCACCATGGTAAGTCTCCCGGGTCATTGAATCCATGACTTAAAGAGAGAGCTTACAATATGTTTTTAAAGCACTCCAAGCTGGAGATGTATACTCTCCAGCTGGCGTGTGGGAATCCCTTGTGGTGGGTTCTAGGGTTTCATGTTGTGGCCTGAAAATGTTTAAAAAAATAATTAAAGACATGTTGATTGTTTTTTTAAGTAAGGCTTTAATTAAAAGATAGTATGACAATAACGTGTATTAAACATTGCAGTGTGTGAATTTATAAGATATATAATTGATTACAGTTATTGGTAACATTTTGAAAATGCTAATGACAGTAGGTCTGTGTTAGACTTGGCATCTTTTGGCGTGTTTCCCCTGACTTTTTGCTTTCTGACCTCCCGGTTTTGACTCTGATTTTGCTGGTGTGATGATTCTGCGCACTTTCCTCACTGCGGTCCAGTGGGAAAGTGCAAGTGCTCCTGTATAAAATGTGTTATGGATTGGTGTTTCCATGATTGGCCTATTTGGTTTATCTGTCAGTCCCTTGTAAAGTGCACTGCGAGTGCCAGGGCCTATAGACCAAATGCTGTTGGTGGGCTGCAGCACTGGATTGTGCCACCCACGCAAACAGCCCGTAAAGTGTAACTCGGGCCTGCCATCGCAGAGCCTGTGCGCAGCCTGGGGCTGCCATGTCGACTTGGCAAGTCCACACACTTGCAAGTCCCTAAACCTTCCCTTTTGCTGCATGTTAGTCACCCCTAAGGTAGGCCCAAGGTACCCCTGTGGGCAGGGTGCGGTGTATGCGAAAGGTAGGACATGCCCGGGTGTGTGCGGCATGTCCTGATAGTGAATTACAGCCTAGTACGTTTTTCACTATTGCAAGGCTACCTGTTCCCCCTAGGCCAGAACGGGCAGTTTTGATTATTACAGTTTATAATCCTAACTGACCCGGGAACATGGTAGAAATTCGAGTTTAGTATGCCTGGACTCAGAATGATAAAATGCATCTTTTAGTGAAGTTGGTTTTAACATTCTGCTGTTTGAAAATACCACTTTTAGAAAGTGGGTATTTTCTTGCCTAACCATCCAAGCCTGCCTCTGCGAGGTTGTGTATTCCTTGTCTGGAATGTGAGTGACAGGGGCTGGGGGATGCCAGGAGACAGGGTGAGTCAGCGCAGGGCTGAATAGCCAGATCGACCTGTAGATGGGTGGGAGGGGTCGCACCTGGGCCCTGAATAGGACAGTGCCTTCCCTCCACAATGCTGGCTCCACCTCCTGTGGTGCGTCTGATGTCCCTGGCCTACTCACTGAAAGAAGGGACGGAGACTTGTCAACAAAGTGCTCCAGAACTGGTTTGGACTAGGCGAAGGCCTCTCTGCCTTCAGAGAACAAAGGAATTTGGGATATAAATATTGGGGCCCTGACCCCATGAATTTAGATCTCGCTGGAATCAAGGAACCTGCCAAGACGAAGAGCTGGAAGAGCTGCCAGGAGGAGTACTGCCCCTTTGCTGTGTTGTTGCTTTGTTGGGTTGGCCTGCAGCTGCTGCTTCTGCCTTGAGCAGTGAAAGGACTGGACTGAACTTTCTACAAACTTGTGCTGAGTATCTCCAAGGGCCAGGAACCGAGCTGGCCTCCTGTTAAGAAGTCTCAGGGACTACAAAGACTTCACAAGCCTCTGGGTACCGCTTCTGGAACGCTGTTTCAGTCGCCACAGAGGAAGGGAACTGCAACCGACTCCGTCAACCGAATCCATCCCTGGCCGGTGACCTGTTTGCACCGCAGACCGCATCGCCCGCTTCGCATCGCAACCCTGGTCTCACCGTGGCGACGTCCGACGCCGCCAACATCGAGCCGCTGCTTGCACCGTGACCTGTGGGCACCGCAGTTCGCATCGCATCGCTTCACTGGGCCAGCCGGACCAGACCGACACTGTCGCTGCAACTGGCTCAAGAGTCGAGACCGCACCGCATTTGGGGCACCGCTCGCACGTCTGCGACGCACCGCTCCGACTCGCACCGCTGTCCGACGCCAGCTCCCGCACTCCGGCTAGGTCGCCTGCATCGCAACCTGTCAGCACCGCATCGAGCATCGTCTCGCCCTGCATCGCACGCCTTGGACTCACCGACTCCGTCTGCACGACGCTCATCGAGCCGCTGCCTGCACCGCACCGAGGACACCGCACCTTGCATCGCTCCGTCTTGCACCGCAACCGCGACGAACGCCGACCGGCTCATACACTCCGTACCAGCCACAACGAGAAAGGTACTGTAACCGAGTCTGTTCACGACTCTGCTGGCCCGTATCGACGCGGTCGGCTGGAACTGTTAGACTCTGGGGTTTTCAGCATCACGGTAGGCTCGGACGGAGCTACCGACTCGTACGAACTTTGCTTTTGTGCTATTCCTGCAAAGAAGAAGTTAACGTATCAAGTATTCATTCGTAAAGTATAGTATTGTGGATTTTTGTCGTAATTGGTCTTGTCTTGAGTATATAAAATATTGGTTATTTTTCTAAACTGGTGTGGTGTCCGTTTGTAGTGCTTACACTGTAGTACTGCTGGTTATGTGCAAATGCTTTACACACTGCCTCTGAATTAAGCCTGACTGCTCGTGCCAAGCTACCACGAGGGTGAGCAGGGGTTACTTCACGAGTGTAACAACCCTTACCCTGACTAGGAAGAAGGGTCCCTACTTGGACAAAGGTGCAAGCCCTTGCCAACTAGAGATCCCATTTCTAACATTGGTTGTCAGCGGTGAGGATAGGACTTGTGTTTGCACTTGACTTACAGTGATTGGTGTGCACTACTACCATATCGCAGACCATTACGTACCACATACTGGTTCTTTTTCTTTTGGCCTATTTTTGATCTTGCCAGTTTTCAACTCACGACTTTTGTCATGCCTGAATCAATTGCATCATCCGTTGCATCTCTGGAAGTTATCTTTGAGGAGGACAGGTTGGAATCCTACGCCGTAAAGGAGTTACGAGCGATTTGTAAAAACCTGAAAGTCCAAATTAAAGGCCTCACAAGGAAGGAGGAGCTACAGAAGGCGCTGAGGGCCTGGGTAGCAGCCAGACATGCCAATGGGCAGCCTGGTGATCTCAGTGAGGAGGTGGAGGAGCCTATTTCCAGGGTAGATGTGCTTTTGGGTAGGGGGAACCCGCCAGGTCGGGCAGCAGCAGTCTGTCCCCAGAGGAGCTGGAGGACAGGCGGGAGGCAAGGCAGTTCGAGCTGCAGAAGCTCAGGCTGGAGAGTGAGCGGGAGGAGAAGAGATTGGCCATAGAGGAGAGGAAGATGCTCTTAGAGCATGAGAGAGAACTGAAGGAGCTAGAACTTAGGAGTAAGTCAGGCTCAGATGGTGGCAGCAATTCGTCCAGAAAGGCAGACAGGATTGTGCACATTCCCAAGAACGTAGGCAAGGAGTTCAAGAAGGGGGATGACATACAAAGGTGGTTTCAGGGTTATGAGGCAGCCATACACATGAATGGGGTCCCTGAGGAGAATTGGGGAGCAGGATTGTGGCCACTTTTCCCGGAAGAAGCAAGGGATGCTCTGATAGCTTTGGGTAAGGGGTATCACCTCACCTATGCTGACATGAAGGATGCCCTTCTCACGAAGTATGGTCTTACTCCTGAAAAGTACAGGGATCAGTTCAGGTCCAGTAAGAAGTCTGATGTCAACACTTGGTTGGAATGTGTGGATGTGTTCTGCAGGTCTCTGGATGGTTGGGTGAAGGGCAGTAGTGTAACAGATTTTCAGGGGCTCTACAACTTGATTGCATGGGAGCACTTGTCTAGTCTATGTTTTGCAGATCTGCGCCAGCACCTAGTTGATAGTAAGCTAACTGACCCCAGGAAGCTTGCTATGGAAGCGGACCGCTGGGTGCGTACCAGGGTCCACAAGAAAGCGTTTGGGGAGACTCAGCCAAAGGTGGGCAGGGTCCCCAGCAGAAAGGTGGGGGGACAAGGGTAAAGCACAGGAGTTCTCTAAAGGGCCCCAAACTAGTACCCAGGGTAAAGGTTCCCAGCCCCGGTGATAAGAAGAAAGGGGTCTCTACAGGGAAGCCTGTCGAGACCGGCCCCCAGCAAGTGTTATGCATGTGACCAGGTAGGTCACTTTAAGGGGGACTCCAAGTGCCCGAAGGGGACACAGCCACCCACCGGTGGACAGTCCAAAGTGTTGGCTAGTGTAGCGCTTGGGGAGGAGGGGTGCCCACAGGAGGGTGGGGATCCCGCAGAAATGACCCTTGTCTCACTCGGGGACAGTGAGATGGTCCCAGGAAACCAGGTGCCCCTAACACAAAGAAATATAGCACCTGGGTGACCATCAATGGGAACAGGGTAGAGGCTCTCAGAGATACTGGAGCCAGTGTGACCTCAGTCCGGTGTCACCTGGTGTCTGAGAAGCAAGTAGTCCCAGGAGCATTCCACCAAGTAGTTGCTGTCGACAACTCTGAGCGCCAGTGTATGGTGGCGCAGGTTCCCTTTGAATGGGGGGTCTCAGGTCCCTTGAGGGTGGTTGTGAGCCCTACCATGCCTGTAGATTGTCTGCTAGGAAACGACCTGGAGCAGTCCTCGTGGAAGGAGGTTGAGCTCAGGTCGCACTTGGAGATGCTTGGGTTGCCAGAGTGGGCATGCGTGTCTACTCGGTCAATGGCGGCCAGAAAGGGTGATCAAGAGGACTTGGAGCCTGAAACAGTGGCCCAAGTCCCTGCCAAGAGAAAGGGCAGGGGGCGCGGAAACCGGCCCCGAGTTCCCACGGACCGGGAGGAGGCGGACCTCGAGGGGGACGCCCGGTGCCTACAGGGGAGCAGGTAGCCGAACTGGGAGACATCTCTGAGCTGACCCATTGGCAGCAAGAAGGGGGTCCCACCAGGGAGGAGTTCTGCAGGGAGCAGAACGAGTGCCCTACTCTGGAGGGTCTGCGGCGGCAGGCTGCAGACCAGGCAGCTGGTAATCAGTCCGGGTCACATCTGATCTACTGGGAGAGTGGTCTCCTATACAGTGAGCCTAAGGTTGCTGAGCCTGGGTCAGCCCGTGTGCTGGTGGTACCCCAGCGCTTCAGGACCTTCCTACTGGGTCTGGCTCATGACGTGCCTTTGGCAGGACATTTGGGGCAGGACAAGACCTTGACAGGCTTGTCACCCACTTCTTTTGGCCCCAAATGCGAAGGCAGTCAGATGCACACTGTAGGTCTTGCCAAACTTGCCAGGCAAGTGGTAAGAGTGGGAGGAAGGTCAAAGCTCCTCTCCAACCTTTTCCGGTTGTTGGAACACCCTTTGAAAGGGTAGGGATGGATATTGTGGGGCCACTGGATCCCAAGACAGCCATGGGCAACAGGTACATCCTGGTCTTGGTGGACCATGCCACCCGGTACCCGGAGGCAATCCCTCTCAGGACAACGACGGCGCCAGTGGTAGGCCGGGCGTTAATGGGGATCTTTTCCCGTGTGGAATTCCCCAGAGAGGTGGTTTCCGATAGGGGGACCAATTTCATATCGAAGTATATGACATCCCTGTGGAAGGAGTGTGGTGTAACCTACAAGTTCACCACTCCTTAACACCCACAAGGAAACGGTCTGGTGGAGAGATTCAACCAGACCTTGAAAGGCATGATCAAGGGTCTAACAGAACCCATGAGGCGTAAGTGGGACGTCCTCTTGCCATGCCTACTCTTTGCATACAGGGAGGTGCCTCAGAAGTCTCTTGGGTACAGCCCCTTTGAGCTCCTGTATGGCCACCCTGTCAGAGGACCTCTGAGTTTGGTAAAGGAAGGCTGGGAGGCGGCTCCCAGGAAAACTCCCCAGGATGTATTTAGCTACATGCTGGCCTTTAGAAACCAAACTGCCCGCTTCAGGAAACTCGCTCAGGCGAACCTAGAAGCAAGCCAGGAAGAAATGAAGAGATGGTATGACCAGAACGCCACTCTGGTCGAATTTCAACCTGGGCAGAAAGTGTGGGTAATGGCCCCAGTGGCACCTTGTGCCTTGCAGGACAAGTGGACTGGGCCATATGAGGTAAAGGAGCGCAAAAGTGACGTCACCTACCTGGTGGATTTGCAGGCTCCAAGGAACCCGTTGAGGGTCCTTCACGTGAACCGCCTCAAGCCCCACTTCGAGAGGTCCGAAGTGAGTATGCTCTTGGCGACAGATGATGGGGTGGAAGAGGAGAGCGAGCCTCTCCCTGACCTCCTGTCTACCAAGGAGCATGATGGGTCAGTAGAGGGTGTGATCCTCTCCCCTACTCTGACTCAGGAGCAGCAGGGGGACTGTCGCCAGTTGTTGGGACAGTTCGCCCCACTGTTCTCTCTGACCCCGGTGTTACTCACTGGTGTACCCATGACGTGGACACCGGTGACAGCCATCCTGTGAAGCACAAAATTTACAGGTTGACTGACCTGGTCAGAGCCAGCATCAAGGAGGAGGTCTCTAAGATGTTGGCGGTAGGGGTGATTGAGCCCTCCCACAGTCCTTGGGCCAGCCCAGTGGTCTTGGTCCCAAAGGCTGCGGCGCCCGGTGCCACTCCAGAACTCCGGTTTTGTGTGGACTACCGTGGGCTCAATGCCGTCACCAGGACTGACGCGCACCCCATCCCCAGAGCTGATGAGCTCATTGATCGGTTGGGAGCTGCCCGGTTCCTCAGCACGTTTGATTTAACGTCTGGGTACTGGCAGATTGCCTTAACCGATGGGGCCAAGGAGAGATCAGCATTCTCAACCCCAGAAGGTCATTACCAATTCCGGGTGATGCCCTTTGGGTTGAAGAATGCCCCTGCCACCTTTCAGAGGTTGGTCAATCAGGTGTTGGCTGGGCTGGAGGATTTCAGTGCCGCCTACCTGGATGACATTGCTGTGTTCAGTTCCAGCTGGGAAGAACATTTACAGCACCTTGAGAAAGTGTTGAGGGCTCTGCAAGGTGCAGGCCTCACGATCAAGGCCAGTAAGTGCCAGATCGGGCAGGGTTCTGTGGTGTACTTGGGGCACCAGGTAGGAAGCGGCCAGGTGGCGCCCTACAACCCAAGATTGACACCATTCTGGCTTGGGAGCCCCCAAGACCCAGACAGAGGTGAGAGCCTTCTTAGGTCTCACCGGCTATTATAGGAGATTTGTTAAGGGCTATGGCACCATCGTTGCCCCCTTGACAGAGCTGACCTCTAAGAGGCAGCCCAGGAAAGTGATCTGGACTGAGTCCTGCCAGAAAGCTTTTGATGCCCTGAAGGCAGCCATGTGCACGGCGCCCGTGCTCAAGGCACCTGACTTCTCCAAGGAATTCGTCGTGCAGACTGACGCTTCAGAGCATGGTGTGGGAGCGGTGCTCTCACAACTGAATGAAGAGGGCCTGGATCAGCCTGTAGTCTTCCTTAGCAGGAGACTACTTCCCAGGGAACAGAGGTGGAGTGCCATAGAAAGGGAAGCTTTTGCTGTGGTCTGGGCACTGAAGAAGTTGAGACCATACCTGTTTGGGACTCACTTCCGGGTTCAGACAGACCACAGGCCCCTCAGATGGTTGATGCAAATGAGGGGTGAGAATCCAAAACTGCTGAGGTGGTCCATCTCCCTACAGGGAATGGACTTTACGGTGGAACACCGTCCTGGTACAGAACACGCCAACGCAGATGGTCTGTCCAGGTTCTTCCGCCTTAGTGAAGAGAACTCCCATGGGGTTGGGTAGTTCTCCCTACTTTCAGCTGGAGGGGACATGTGTTAGACTTGGCATCTTTTGGCGTGTTTCCCCTGACTTTTTGCTTTCTGACCTCCCGGTTTTGACTCTGATTTTGCTGGTGTGATGATTCTGCGCACTTTCCTCACTGCGGTCCAGTGGGAAAGTGCAAGTGCTCCTGTATAAAATGTGTTATGGATTGGTGTTTCCATGATTGGCCTATTTGGTTTATCTGTCAGTCCCTTGTAAAGTGCACTGCGAGTGCCAGGGCCTATAGACCAAATGCTGTTGGTGGGCTGCAGCACTGGATTGTGCCACCCACGCAAACAGCCCGTAAAGTGTAACTCGGGCCTGCCATCGCAGAGCCTGTGCGCAGCCTGGGGCTGCCATGTCGACTTGGCAAGTGCACACACTTGCAAGTCCCTAAACCTTCCCTTTGCTGCATGTTAGTCACCCCTAAGGTAGGCCCAAGGTACCCCTGTGGGCAGGGTGCGGTGTATGCGAAAGGTAGGACATGCCCGGGTGTGTGCGGCATGTCCTGATAGTGAATTACAGCCTAGTACGTTTTTCACTATTGCAAGGCTACCTGTTCCCCTAGGCCAGAACGGGCAGTTTTGATTATTACAGTTTATAATCCTAACTGACCCCGGGAACATGGTAGAAATTCGAGTTTAGTATGCCTGGACTCAGAATGATAAAATGCATCTTTTAGTGAAGTTGGTTTTAACATTCTGTGTTTGAAAATACCACTTTTAGAAAGTGGGTATTTTCTTGCCTAACCATCCAAGCCTGCCTCTGCGAGGTTGTGTATTCCTTGTCTGGAATGTGAGTGACAGGGGCTGGGGGATGCCAGGAGACAGGGTGAGTCAGCGCAGGGCTGAATAGCCAGATCGACCTGTAGATGGGTGGGAGGGGTCGCACCTGGGCCCTGAATAGGACAGTGCCTTCCCTCCACAATGCTGGCTCCACCTCCTGTGGTGCGTCTGATGTCCCTGGCCTACTCACTGAAAGAAGGGACGGAGACTTGTCAACAAAGTGCTCCAGAACTGGTTTGGACTAGGCGAAGGCCTCTCTGCCTTCAGAGAACAAAGGAATTTGGGATATAAATATTGGGGCCCTGACCCCATGAATTTAGATCTCACTGGAATCAAGGAACCTGCCAAGACGAAGAGCTGGAAGAGCTGCCAGGAGGAGTACTGCCCCTTTGCTGTGTTGTTGCTTTGTTGGGTTGGCCTGCAGCTGCTGCTTCTGCCTTGAGCAGTGAAAGGACTGGACTGAACTTTCTACAAACTTGTGCTGAGTATCTCCAAGGGCCAGGAACCGAGCTGGCCTCCTGTTAAGAAGTCTCAGGGACTACAAAGACTTCACAAGCCTCTGGGTACCGCTTCTGGAACGCTGTTTCAGTCGCCACAGAGGAAGGGAACTGCAACCGACTCCGTCAACCGAATCCATCCCTGGCCGGTGACCTGTTTGCACCGCAGACCGCATCGCCCCGCTTCGCATCGCAACCCTGGTCTCACCGTGGGCGACGTCCGACGCCGCCAACATCGAGCCACTGCTTGCACCGTGACCTGTGGGCACCGCAGTTCGCATCGCATCGCTTCACTGGGCCAGCCGGACCAGACCGACACTGTCACTGCAACTGGCTCAAGAGTCGAGACCGCACCGCATTTGGGGCACCGCTCGCACATCTGCGACGCACCGCTCCGACTCGCACTGCTGTCCGACGCCAGCTCCCGCACTCCGGCTAGGTTGCCTGCATCGCAACCTGTCAGCACCACATCGAGCATCGTCTCGCCCTGCATCGCACGCCTTGGACTCACCGACTCCGTCTGCCCGACGCTCATCGAGCCGCTGCCTGCACCGCACCGAGGGACACCGCACCTTGCATCGCTCCGTCTTGCACCGCAACCGCGACGAACGCCGACCGGCTCGTACACTCCGTACCAGCCACAACGAGAAAGGTACTGTAACCGAGTCTGTTCACGACTCTGCTGGCCCGTATCGACGCGGTCGGCTGGAACTGTTAGACTCTGGGGTTTTCAGCATCACGGTAGGCTCGGACGGAGCTACCGACTCGCATCGAACTTTGCTTTTGTGCTATTCCTGCAAAGAAGAAGTTAACGTATCAAGTATTCATTCGTAAAGTATAGTATTGTGGATTTTTGTCGTAATTGGTCTTGTCTTGAGTATATAAAATATTGGTTATTTTTCTAAACTGGTGTGGTGTCCGTTTGTAGTGCTTACACTGTATTACTGCTGGTTATGTGCAAATGCTTTACACACTGCCTCTGAATTAAGCCTGACTGCTCGTGCCAAGCTACCACGAGGGTGAGCAGGGGTTACTTCACGAGTGTAACAACCCTTACCCTGACTAGGAAGAAGGGTCCCTACTTGGACAAAGGTGCAAGCCCTTGCCAACTAGAGATCCCATTTCTAACAGTCTGCTTTATATATGTTCAGGCGCTCAACTCTTGATAAAACCAATAGGCTTCTTTTTTTATCTTTTTGTATTGGTCACCCTTTGACAAAGTCAGTAGCTCTGCCTTACATAAAATGACACCCTTTTTATTGTTACATTACGTAGTTAACTGTGAGTGTCCATCGGGGGTTGTCAGCCCATGGGGGTTGGGTGCAGGGTGTGGCCTCTGCCCAGGCCCTGCACCTAACTCCATGCTGTGAACAGATGAAGGGTGTGCACTGCGGGGGTAGTGTGCCTGAAGAGGGTTGGGCGCCAACCATACCTTTCCAACTTTCCTTGTGAAGAAGGCCCTAACAGTGAGGGATTATGTAATAGATTGTAATTTGTTCAAAGATACAGAATATCCACGTTTTATTAAACTGATAGGGCTTTTCTAATGAGGATTGAGTCCATGTCTTTCAAACTGAAGCATTAGAAATGTCAGAGATGAAAGGGACACCATAGCTTGGGACACCACTTTGAGAGCTCGGAATATCAAAAAAGTGTTAGGATCAAATCTGGGTGAACTCTTAGTTACACCAGCATACTCTTGTCAATAGGGACAGGTTCAGGTAGTAATTCGTCTGTTTACACCGCTATGTTTTAGGTACGAAATCCATGGGGATTAGGAGATCTAACTCATTCTCTGTTAGGAATTTAAAGGAAACCTCACATTAATGCTGCCAGACATCTCCAATCATAAAAGAACATCCGTTTTTTTTTTTAATGAGACATCTGTTGTTCAGTTCAAAACCTTGATTACACCACACACAAGCACTGGAACACATATAGTAGGTTGCATTAGCTTTACAAAATACTTACTTTTAAACAGAATATGTGCAGTTAACAGTTGGTTACATTGTCTCCTGCTGAGGTAGGAGAATAAAATAAAATAAATTGCTTAAATAGTTGAATAGATATGTTCTTCATATAATAACAGGTAGCATCGTCTACACATCCTCTTTAAGCAAAAGATGAGATATTTTTATTACAAAAAATAATGTCCACAGTATCCTAGATTTTTTAATACCCACCCCACTCCTCATTAAAAATAAAAGTTGCTCTAACTTATATTTTAAAATATTGAGCTATGTAACCATAATAGAAGATTTTGTAAAATGTAAAATATATTTGGCAGAATGCACATTTAGGGCATTTATCTCCACAAATATAAACGTATTCTCTCCCATCCAGTGGGTCAGCCTCAATCACAATGAAGCCCAAGTCTATTTATTTTGTCTTCCTTTCTTTTAAGGTCTACTTTCTAAAATTACCTAAATATGAATTTTGATCCATAGATCATGTATCCAGTCAGTCAGTCATAATCACTTTATTTCGCCAATACAATAAACTGCATAAAAAGTATACTATGTACAGTAAAATTTAAATAAATTCAATCATAAAATTACATATAAGAGTATTCAAAAGTAAAAATAGATGTACTTACAATTTCATATTAAAGCACATAAATATTTAAAATAGGGCAATATGACACATAAGGGGAGCTATAATCTTAATCGCTGTGTCACACAGCACGAATTCTGTTTCCTCTTAATTAAAGCATACTGAAAAAAGGAGGCCAGACAATAGCAGGTTAAAGAATCAGCTAATGACTTTAAAATGTATAGGGCTGGGCGACATTGTCTAAATTTGAAACTGCGTATTAGCGGGGCAATGTAAAGCCTCCTTTCCTCATTGTACAGACTACAGAAAAATAAGAGGTGAAGATCGAATTGAGGGGAGCAAGACTCACATGGGCAGGGCATAAGGGCATCCAGGGAATATGTATTAGATGGGTAACCCAGCATAAGGGGAATGTAATGCAGCCAAAACCTTGTTCATAAAAATCTATGCTTGGGATGCGTTACAAATGTTGAATACGAGAGAACCATTGAATCTATTCTTGGTACTGACAAGTATGATTTAACACTAGGCTTAATATGATTGGACTCCCATCTCTCTCTCCTCTGCTTTTCTAGCAGTAGTTCTTTTAGTTCCGACCTTGAGATGGACTTACATGTGGTTGGATCGTCAAATAATTTGTCCTGGCCAATACTGTAGAGGCTGTTCTTGACAAATTGAAGCCATTTTACTTTGGATAAGCCATCAAGCTTTAGAGAATCTCTCAAGATATTTTGTGTAAGATTCAGCTAATCCCTTCTCCACACTGAGTGCCACAAAGGGGAGGGTCGGAACGAATCTTGTCCGATATGAAAGGAACATCTAGTTCAAGATGGCAATTATAGGAGGCACAGGTTTTGGGAGCGCCTACCAGGCTCTTCCAAAAGCGATCCTCTACTTGTTGTAAAGCAGTTATACTAGCGGTACCCCACACGGCAGCCCTGTAAGAGGCAACATATGTTGTTTTTGCTTCGTAGATCTTTTTAATTACATCGATTGCTTTAGACCTAAGCTTTTTTATGAATTCAAGTAGGGCCCCTATACTTTTTCCATTGATGTCCCTATGTTAGCCAATTTTCCAAATATACAAGATAACAAGAATGAGTAAGTGGGTAAAATTCTAATGTGCTCCAAGTTAGCTTTTGACCAGATGCTTTCCCAGATTCTTCAATCAACCCTCATGAGAAGGTGCCCTTGTATCTGGATTACTGATCACAAGCAGCATATCCTGAGCCGGCAAAAGGATCTTACATTATTTATTTCCAAAGATGAACCTTTGCAAAAGAGGATAATATTAGATACTAATTGTTAATGGCTCTAAGGCTTAATTGAAAGACAGGACAATAGTGGCACCACTGTCTGGTTCCTCTTTGAAGACAAAAATATTCCAATATAACACTATTAGTAATTAGACTGCCCCTAGCTTGAAAGGTGAATGGTGACAATAATAGGTCTATTTGCCATATAGTTGACAGGCACAGGCTCCGGACAGCTGTAACAGAGACTACACTAATTTGAGTAGTAAGTGTCCTCAACCTTCTAGGTAAGCTAGTGGAGTCATATACTGCTACTATTTTGATTACTGGATTGCATTCAGAAAGAGATTTATTCCCAGGTATTGGCCTACATAAATAAAAAAAAATCCGCCCACAAATCTTCCTATGGGGATTAGTCCCAAAGTGGGAACAATGATTTTGCTAATATAAAGCAGCACCAGCTTTAGAAAAATGAATTTCGCAAAGCTGCGTATAATTTACAAATATTTAATATGATGGTAAATATAATCTCAATACCAATCAGCGTGGTCCAAAAAAATCCAGGGTATTTTATGTGATTCGGACCCAAGTAGAGTGATTATGGTCATGAATTGCCACCAGATAATGCATATCCTTTCTTACTAGTTATAGTTGTAGTCGGAGCTGCATATTTCATTTCGCTTTTTCACGTGTTCAATTATTTGTCCCAAAAGAGAGTGCATATTCTGAAAATTCGTCTCAAAGCCGTTGCTTAACCGGCAATATTACTTTAGCCACCCTAAAAGATCCGATTTTCATAATTTAATTTCAGACAGAGGTTTTTAGTGAACCAAAATTCTGAGCGCTGGGCTGCGAAAACGAAAGTGCGCGGCTGCGAAAACGAAAGTGCGCACTCCCACTATCGGATGGAAACGCCAACAATTACGGTCTCTAAGCTCAAGGTCAAACAAAAGACGCGTTTTTCCAGGTTTAAGTGATGCGACGGAGTCCATTAGCCCGAGCGCAGGATGCTGATCAGCCGTGTGATTCTGCCACATAATACATAATAAGGCTCACATGACGGTTGTTATGAAACTACATGAAGTCGAGCAAAAAAAAAGATTATTCATAGACCAAAGCCATCTAGAAGCAATACACTGAGATAATCAACCCTAGAAAGATAAAATAGATCAAAGCTACTTCGAGGCGTCCAGGTCAACGTCAGGATCTCGCGTGTAATTCTGCTTCACACCGAGAGCTACAGAATGTAAGAAACCAAGAAGGCATAAGAGCAATGCTTGCTAAAGATAAGCTGCCTGCTTACTGCTTTCTGGCCCACTGGAAAACTGTTCACTAAAAGATAGAGGAAGACAGAAATTAAGTGCATTACTGTAGTTCACCCAAGAAGTAATGAAAGTGTCAATCAGGATTTCCTCCTCCATCTTAAATAGGCTGCCGGGGCTTTAAAAATCAAGAAGCAGAGTCATGCGATACTTTACACACAGGCAGGAGAAGTGGCCATCACGGGATGCAAAAACTAATTTCAGATATGGCATCAAAAGAGCACAGCTATGTTGTTAAGAGCTGGCTGCATAGGGACCAGAGCAAAGGTATGCACGTGGAGCAGCAACTGTCGGCTCCCTGAAGTTACCTTGTTTCAGGAAACAAACACATTGTAGCCATCAAACTTTTATTAGTCAAAAAATAAGATGAAAACAACTTCTTTCTTTATTCCACTTTTTTGCTACGATTAACAGTGAAGGAACAGTATCTTCAAACCCAGGCGTCAACCAACAACAAAAAACAAACGGAATTGAAAGCTACACAAACATTTACCCGGGCTCACATTCTGTGAAAATTTCAGTGCAGGTAAAAATACATATTTTTATGGCATTCTGGAGATCACAAGGCCCCAAGCTAACCATGCAGTGAGAGTTTTAATCCCCATTCGAATGTGAATGTGTCAGCCAAACATAGGCATCCTTCAACGAGCTTGAAACTTTACAGAGGTCCTCATTTCATCCTAGACAAAATTTCAATGTCTGTGTTTACGTCTGGCTAGAGACAGCTTTACTGTCTGCAAGAGGACATATAATTCTAAAATGAAGACAAAAAGCCAAGCATAAAGGAAGGGGTCCTGGTTCTCCCCTTCTATTGTTCAGTAGTTGTGGATACCGCACATGGAAACGCAGACTCTTCTTTCACTCTTTGTTTTGGGAAACTTTGGATCACACCCTTTGCTTTGTTGCTGCATTCTTCACATTTTGGATCATTTGGATGAGTCCACATGACAGCAGAAAGAAATTAGCAATGAAAGACCGGTAGATAAAGCGCGAAGCCAGCAGACTGTGCATAAAGGCGAGCGCTGGTAATTGTGGCCTATGATTCCCACTGGATTGTGAATGGCAACCCTTCATCTAAGATGAACAAGTAGACAGACAAGACACTCCCCCTCCAGAGTGATACTTGACTCCTTACGCTATGACATGGATCTCCTTGATTTGCATGGCACATGGCCTGGTAAATATGGCACACAATCTGACAATTCCTACTATTCATCAGTTCATGACTCATACCCCAGAATAGACTACTGGTGGTGCTCCTAGAGAGCTCCACAAGGGGTTACTGAACAGCAATACCTACCTAGGGCACTTTCCGACCACTCTCCAGTGCTACTTTGCTTAGTGTTACCCACCACAATAGACAGTACACGGCTGTGAAGATTTAAAAAAAGGGCCCTATTAGATACGGCCATCAGAGCTGAGCTATCTATGGCAACTCAAGAATACTTTCACCTAAATATGGGCTCAATGTAATACTCAAGCATTATTATGGGTGGCCTTCAAGCCTGTGGTGAGGGAGTCTGTATATTGAAGCCAGCTGGGATTCTAAAGGCTATTCTCACACAGCTCTGCATGTTAGAAGACAAACTAAAACTTTTGGCAGACAGGTTTTTGACACACCCAGATGCAGAAGTTCGGACAGACATTCGGGCCACTCTATTGCCCTGCAGATACACTGCAGAAAGAGAGATGAAAATCCTGGGAGGGGAAGCTATGGTGAGCCAATACAGTAAAGGGGAACAACTAAGCAGGACACTTGCATGGCTGCTACGAGCAAATAGACAAAACAATCTTATCCCCAGCATTACAGATGAGAAAAGCCAACTCTGATTCACCACAGCTGAGATTGCATCAGTGTTTTACAGATACTACTCTGACTTATACACGTTTAAAATGCAATATGATACATTTTATCTGATTAATTTCAAGTTATAGCAATGGCCTGGCTGGAACCCAGCAAGCAGATACTGCTCAATTACCTTACTTCTCTAGCGGAGATATCAAAGGCCATCAAAGATTTAGCCACTGGCAAGGCCCCCGAGCTCTGACGGCCCCACAGCTGAATTTTACAGATTTTACGATTCCCTGAGGTCTATAATGACGCCATAATAAATACCTGCTTACCACCCTCAATGAGGAAGGCTATAATTATCAGTCTTTTAAAACCTGAGGAAGACCCACAGTCTACTAAGTATTATCATCCATTGTCCCTCCTTAATATTGAGAGAAAATTATTTGCTCAGATTTTTGCCAACAGCTCACTAAAGTGATAAAGGGCCATGTCCTGCCTGACCAGAGTGGATTTGTACCAGATAGATGCACCCCACACACTTTATGTCTCTTATTTGTCCAGATGCACCAGATTAAGCCGGACCTCCCTGTCACAATAATCTTTTTAGACCCTGAAAAGGCATTCGATTCCATTGAATGGCCCTTTTTATTCACAATCTTTTACTGACTGGGCCTTGGCAAGACCATAATATATATGATATCTCTACTGCACATGACTCCTGCTGCCTGTATACTGATTAATAATGCGCTGTTGGAACCACTTACTTGGAAGAGAAGCACCCAATAGGGTTGCCCATTTTCGCCACTTCTATTTGCCATTGCCCTGGAACCTCTGGCATGTAAATTGAGGCAACACCATGCTCATAAAGGAGTGACTTTCCTACACAGATGGCTAATCATATTGTTCTATGCAGACAATATACTTCTATTTATCAAACACCTAGGTGAAAACCTTGAACCAGTTCTCTGGGAAATCACTACATTTGGGGGATACTCTGGTTTGATGATTAATTGGAATAAATCAGAGATATACCCACTAACCCCAGACACCTCATCAATTGTTACGGAATGTCCTTTTGACTTGAAGGAAGACTATCAGCTTTCTAGGCATAAAGGTACATAGGGAGGTTGACGTGGTCATGACTGACAACCGTGGTACTGTGGTGACAAAACTATGCACACAAATAGATAGATGGATAAGACTCCCTCTTACATTAGCTGGTAGAGTGGCTACCATCAAGATGATGGTAATACCGAAATTTCTATACCTCATCATGAATATCCTGATTTCCTCAACATTCTTTTAAGGAGTTAAAAACTAAACTAAGCTGGTTGGTATGGGCTAGGGGGCAACCTCAATTGAGATGGGAAATAATGACACTCTCACTGGCCAAAGGCAGACTGGTAGCTTTGGACCCTGAACTCTATTACCTCTCTACTCAGGCCTTTTATGTTATATGCTGGTACTTCCCGCAACCACTATTCCCACATATGGTGGTTGAGACTGAGGAAATATTCCCAAACGCTTTGATCACTTGCCTATATAATAAACTCCCATCTCCAAGTGGAACAGTGAACACTATATTCACCACCAGAAATGCATGGCACAGGCTCAACAAACTGGCAGGCTATCAGTTATTATACTCTCCTAGAATCCTGATACTAAATAATCCTGTGTTGCTGCTCACAGCAGAGACAATGGCGAAGACTATGCTCACCAAACATGACATGGCTGAGGTCAGCCACTTATACGTAGAAAAACATTTTATTACACCACAACAATTTTGGGAGGCTGGCCCTACTACCACTCTGGAGATGTTTCGGTGTCATAGGCTTCAACAGACAATAAGACACTACACTGCTGATTACCTGAATGAACCCGCCAAATTTGCCCCCCTTCCTAAGTTGCTTACAGTGGCATATGACAGGGTATGGGTATCCCGTATATATAATCTAACACTGCCTGAATGCCCTGTGGACAGATTCCCGGCCATGGAAGCATGGTCAGAAAATTTGGGAGAGCTTTGGAATGCCCATAAATGGGCATATTTATGCATACAATTGGAAACCGTATCAATCTTTTTTTAAAACATATTTTATTTCCTTTGGTCCATTGCAGAATCATACATTCACCCCTTAGTACATTGCAGTGCTTTCAATT
This sequence comes from Calotriton arnoldi, assembly GCA_963921515.1. Taxonomy (NCBI): domain Eukaryota; kingdom Metazoa; phylum Chordata; class Amphibia; order Caudata; family Salamandridae; genus Calotriton; species Calotriton arnoldi. The sequence goes on from CAWUFW010000337.1 coordinate 1,023,087, forward strand.
CACATTATACTACATTTTTCTTATACATTCTTTATCCCTAAGTGTTCATCTGTACTTGCAGGTACCTTCTGATTCAACTAATCTTGTTTGAAACCCCCCCAACTCCCCCTCTCTCCCCCTCACTGCTGGCATTTTAGAGATCTCATTTCCGCTAGCTGTCTGTTTCCTTGCTACTCATTGGTTATTCGTGTAGCTTTTGTGTTTTTCTCCCTTTATCCCGCCTTACTCTGTCTGCCTTGATATATTCATGGGGTAGTCTCCCCGGGTTCCAGCTCTGGGTCGCCTTCTGGGCCCTGTCTCAGGGGGCTCCCTTGTCTAGAGTTCGCCATTGGGATGGTTTTGCCAGATTCCTGGCGATGTTGCGTTTCATTTCTTCCACCAGTGCTTCTCACGCCTGGGCCCTCTCTATTTTGGCTAGACCCCGTCTCACGTTCCTCATTAAAACTCTGCTCTCGCAGCCCACCCAATTCTCCAGCTCCTGTTTCCACCTGGTGATGCTGGGGCCATTCGGTGCTTTCCACCTACTGGTTATTTCCTGCTTGGCTAAAATAAAGGCCAGGTCCTGAAATTTGGCAGTGACTTTGGTCTTGGCTGTGTGTGGGAACATGTTGAGCAGGCAATGTGCTGGTGTGCATGGCACTACTCTGTCAGTTATTCAGGCCGTTTCCTTCGTCACCTCCTGTCAGTAGTGTGCCAGGGCCCGGCAACTCCACGTCATGTGGACGAAATTCGCTCCCACTTCACTGTGCCTCGGACATTCTGCATCGTCCCTATGAAAGTAATGATTTATTCGTTCCAGAGTAATGTACGCTTATGTAGTGTATACAAGCTAACCAGCCCAAACCGTGCGTTTCTGGACATCTTTGGCACCCTTTGCAGTATGTTTTCCCAGTTCTTATCCTCAAGGTGGCATCCTAGATCCTCCGCCCAATGGTTTCTCCATCCATCTAGCGGCTTAGCAGAGTCTCTCCCTATCGCCATATACAGGCATGTGACTGCCATTATGATACCCCCAGCTATCCAAATGTACTCGCATGTGGCGTGTCGTGGTGGTTCGAGGGTGCCCATCTGCCAGTGTCGCCGTATCGCCCCCCCTGACCACCCTGTGAAGCAGAAACTGGCCCTGTGGGATGCCCCAGTCAGTACTGAATTCCTCAAATGGAAGCAGTTCACTGTCTCTATACAGATCCCCTACTTTCGTCGCCCCTGCCTGTACCCATTCATCTAGTCCTTCCCATTGTCCCCCCTGTGGCAACGCCCTAATCGGTATTAGTGGCAATTCCGGTGAATATGGGTGTCCCATCTGCTCCAGCACCACTATATCACTCTATGCTCATTGGTATGTATGTGCTGTGGCTTTGTGGTTCTCATTAGGGTGCGGAGTAATTCATCTCTCTCCGGGGTGAAAGGGGGCACTCCCCTGTCCGGTGTCATCCTCCCTGCTATCCATTGGGTGAACCTCTGCAGCTGCCCTGCCAGATAGCATGCCTCAAATTCCGAGGTTGCCACCCCCCCTCTGCCAATGGCCGCTTTAGCATGGCCAGGGCCACTCGTCTTCGGCCAGTCCCCCATATGAAGGCCGAGAGGTACGAGTCCAGCTCCCGGAACCATGCCTCGGGGATCCACACGGGCAGCGTGACAAAGAAGTACATTAGATGGGGGAGGGCTACCATTTTTAGCAAAGAAATCCTTCCCACTACAGAGATAGGGAGTTTCCCCCAGAATCCCATGCTGTCTTTTAAGGCCCTCAGTGCCCCCCCTAAGTTTCCTTCCTGTATGTCCTGGGGCGAGTGGAAGATCCTCACCCCCAAGTATCGAAAGCATCGGGGCTCCCACCTCAGGTCCTCCAGCCCCTCAGGCGGCTGTCGGTCCGCTACCATTGGGAACAACCGGGATTTCTGGTCCCAAACTCCTCCATCATATTCCTAGCACCTCACAGGTCCTCCCCTGAGTCTCTCAGGAAAAGGCAGGAGGTAGTCAGCGTATAGCGCTATATGGTGTACTTGTCCTCCCAGTTGCAACCCTCTGCATCTATCACCCACCCTTGCCACACAGGCCAATGGTTCCACAGCCAGGGCGAACAGCAGGGGGGAGAGGGGGCATCCCTGACTAGTGCCCCTCTCCATCTCGTACTGTCCCGAGATCGTGCGGCCCGTGGGCACCCTAGCCGTCGGGCCTGCGTACAGCAGTCTCACCGAGCGTACAAATCCCTGGCCTAGTCCCGTCTTTGTTAATACAGCATAGAGGAATTCCCACTCGAGGCTGACAAAGGCCTTTTCTATGTCTATGGTGAATATCACCCCTTCCCGCTCTGCACTGCTGCCCGATTCCGAGATAGAATGGAAACTGTATCAATGTAATATAAACATAAATTAATCCATTTCAAGTTTTTACCAAGACTATACTACACTCTGGTGAAGCTTCATAGAATCAACCAGACCACACAAATGTGCATGCTGTCATATGCCTTATGCCAGCTTTCTACACCTTGCATGTGAAGGAAGTGACCCAAATATTGTCACCCGGGTCACTCGTGACCACCTCTCAGCCTGCAAAACAAATGAAGAGTCGGTCAGACAGTAGAGAATACAAACCAAAGTTATTTATTAGTCATACACTCGAGCGGAGTCCAGTCTTACCAGCCTCCTTGGATTGCTGCAGAGGGACTGACTCCCCCCAACATGGAGAAACATGATATACATTTATATACATTTCCAGTACCCCTAAAGAATTGCACCGACTGGAATTTTCCAGTTGCTAGCTTGTGAACAAAGGAGATACAGAAGGATGAGCTGCAATCCTAAGACCGGGTACATGCTATCTCAGTTCCAAGGTTATTCTGCCCATGCCCGCCACTCTTAGGGTGCGAGCGGGTCTATCTAACGGGAAAGGTATGCAATAATAAGACAGTCTATTCATTAGTACAGCGAAGCTCAAGCTTGGAGAAATAAAAAAAAACATTGAGGCTGCTTTCTGCTGAGGCAAACAGAACGAGACAGAAGCTGATCCGGTATGTATATGCAACAACTGCTGCCAATGACGCGACATTAGCAAGGATGACGTCTATCACCATCCTGTTTTGTAAAGCAACGAGTCTCGTGGCTTGGAGGTCAGCAGTAATATTGGTCAAAATTCCAGCTGTGGTATTAATGACCCCTTCTACAACTCTCGTGAGCCGACAAATGTTAAGGCTATTGGACATAGGGTCCCAAAAGGGTACACTACCTTTCATGGCGTCTGTAAACTGCTGCAAAGTGGTGTCTGTCTGATCTATATCGTCTGTGTTAATAACTCTTCTGATTCGGGACAGGTATAGACTCCTGCACTGCAATCGATGGTCCTTATGGTAATTGGACGGTGCTATATACACTAGGTGAAGTAGGAAAGAGAGGTAACACATACCCGACCATCCCCTAGGGAGCCAAACATAAGCTTGAGACCCACAAACAAAATAAACATTATGTGGTGGAAGTAGAGGCGGGCTACTAGTCGTACTCAACGTATATGTGTAATTGCAATTGCTCTCTCCCACTTTTACCTACCCTATTCCCTGGACACAGAAGCCAGGTGTTGTGTTGACTACTGACACCGGCATTGCCTCATCCTTAAAAATATTGCGTATTTGAAAGGATCGGAAATATTCAGTGGCATTAAACCCCTGAAAATCCAACATTTCATTTCGAAGCCATGTTTCGTTCTTTACCTTCTCATATATGTTCATACAAGCTGATGGGGACAATGTACCCGGGGTCCCTTGTCCTTCCAACCCCATGGAATTAAACTCTTGGTGGGAACGTATATATTCTACCACTGTGCGAGAGTCAGCAGATGTCATATTCATAGCAGAGGAATGAAAGTGATAATGCACCATAGTAAACAGTTCAAACCACCCTTCACAGCTACCCAGATAAGATAATGGCATTTATAACTGAATATCACTCTTATGTGTAACTGAGGGAAGTAAACCACAGATCCAGCAATTATTAGCATTAGACGTATCGTGGGCCTGATGCATAATTTTCAAAAATACATGTCTACATATGTTTTCTGATGTTCTCCTTTATGAGGGGCCAATGTAACAAACATGTGTTCAGGGGGGCAGACGTTGTACCAACCAGGGAATGTACTGGGTATTTCTCCTCCAGGAACCATGCTATACTAAGAACTATTATTAGGGAAATCACAACAATCATGACAAAAATTATTTTACTTTTTGTGGACCAACTAGACCAACCAGATCCATACCGCTCTTAATGCAGTGCCGCAAATGGCTGCTCTTCCTCAGTAATGGGTCGACCAAATGGGTAAATTTTAATCAGAGAAAAGGAAATGTAATAGGGCCGATGACAAAAAGACAGAAGGGGGCAAATGTTCATAGCGTCCGTTAGAGCCTCGCTGGCAGACTCCTATTGTTCATCAACGTTGGCGCTGTTGAGCACCGGCGGTGGAGCTGTCAGACCAGCTCTTGAAGAAATCCCACGTCACTCAGGATAAAAGTACCCCCCTTCCAGGGAAGCACGTATGGTCTATCCTGTCCAGTGTCCGAACAATGCACCAATCTCGTCTGTCCCTATGCTACTGTTGCCTGACTTATCGAGTCCATCCCTGCTAATCTGACTTTTCCTTTGGTGCACTGTTCCTCCATCGGGGGCGCAGGTTGTACCTAGCTACTCCAGGCACAGTAGGGTCAGGAAAAAGATGCTCAGGGGGATCAGATACAGAGGGGCCAATAGACTGGGGCTCAAGCACAGATGGGCCAGTAGAACGGGGCTCATGGATGGCCCTGACGTCAGGGGGCACTGCCGCTTTCAACACTGCATCATTCTCCTCCTCCATTTGGGTCCACTTTAGCTGGACATCCGAGAAGGGGACAAAGCAGGGCACCTGCTCCCACTCCGAGTCCCCAATGCCGTTGAGGGCCCACTGGTCGTAAGGCAGAGGGAGAGGCACTTTCCGGCAGTGTTGGCAGTGGATCCAATTCTTTCGGGCAGCAACCTTAACTGCCGTTCGGGTGGCGAGGAGCACTTGGACTGGCCGCTTCCACCGCGGCTCCAAACTTCCTTTTCTCAGAAAGTTACGCATCAGAATAAAATCTCCACGCCGAATGTTATGCCCGGGCCCCTCAGGTGCTGACTGAAGAGCGTCATGGATCTGTTGGTGAATAGAACGCAGACTTTGAGTTAACTCATGCAAATAATCCACTAACAAAGGGTATTCAATCTCAGAGAATTTCTGAGGACGCGGGACGCCCCAGAAGTTTGCCGGGCGCCCGAATACGACCTCGTAGGGTGACAATCCTATTCTATAATGGGCAGTCATTCTAGTACATAAGAGGGCTAATGGTAAAGCATCTGGCCACTGCAACCCTGTGCTCTCCTGAATGTTTGCCAATTTCAGTTTGAGAGTACCGTTGTACTTCTCAACCAAACCTGCTGACTGGGGGTGATTCGCAGCATGAAACTTTTGTTTGATATGGAGTCCTTCGCAAACCAACTGTATGACTCTCACGTTAAAGTGGCTTCCATTGTCACTCCAAATCAAACGGGGCAAGCCAAAGCGAGGAAAGAACTCCTTTATGAGTACCTTTGCAGTCGCTATGGCTGTATTTTCTTTAGTGGGGTAAGCCTCAACCCATTTACTGAATGCACAAACAACCCCTAACACATATTTCAAATTGTTGACTCGATCCATTTCTATATAATCTAGCTGGAGGACCTCAAAAGGGAAAGGAGGGGTGCAAAATTTCCAGCTGGTGCAGGGGTACCCTTCCCAGGATTGTGCATCATACACACCATACAATATTTGCCCAAATGGGCAGCCGTATTTGGGATATTGTCATTGTGCCATAGAGGATCTAACAACTTACAGATACCTTTTGCTCTGATGTGGGCTGGACCGTGAGCCATAGTGACTACGATGAGAACGTATGCATCTGGTAACATCCACCTCTGTTTCCCTGACTTATCCGTCCAGCACCCTTCCTCATCTAAACGTGCTGTGTTTTCCTGCCATACTGCTAACTCCTCAATCGTTGCCTCGCTCTGAATTTCCTTGACATTTGGCAACGTATCCTCAAACATGGTAACCACGGGCACCCACCTAGCTGGACCTGCTACAAACATCCTTTTCATCTTTGTTTGGGCTGTCTCCTTAGCTGTCTGATCTGCAAATGCATTCCCTCTACCCACATCATCAGTTACTGCATTGTGGGAGCTGCATTTGATTATTGCCAATTTCTTGGGGAGTGTCAGAGCCGACAAAAGCCTATGTATAAGAGGGCCATTCTGTATTCTCAGCCCATGGGAGGTGAGAAACCCCCTCTCTGCTCAGAGTCGCCCAAAGTTATGGGCGACTCCGAAAGCATACTGGCTGTCAGTATAAATATTGACAGTCAGTCCCTCACTCAACTCACAGGCTAGTATAAGGGCAAAGAGGTCCGACGCTTGGGCCGACTGATAGGGAACTCACAATGTCTCAACTACCGTGTGCAGTGTTGTGATCGCATATGCAGTAGTTGTAGTGCCATCTGGTAACTTAAAACAAGAGCCATCAAAGTATAATCCCCCTTGGGGGTCAGATAAGGGAACATCAGTCAGGTCTACCCATCCCTTCGTTTCTTCCTCTGTCCGGAAAATGCAATCATGTATATCAATTTCCTCACTCTCAGAAGGGAGGGGTAGCAGCGTGGCTGGGTTCAGAGTGGCACATCTTTTAATTGTAACATGCAGTGCAAAAAGGGTCAATTCATAACCGGTCAGACGTGCACTGGTGAGGTGCTGTGTCTTGGTTTTATTCAAAAGTGTATCCACAGCATGGGGTACCATGACTGTGAGATCAGTATCAAGTACGAGCCCAGCCGATTGTCGTATAGAGATGGTCACTGCCGCGACCGCTCTTAGACAGCTCAGGAGGGCTCTTGCGACAGGGTCAAGAAGAGCAGAACAATAAGCACACAGCCGTTGCTTACCTCCAAAGGCCTGTGTTAAGACAGAGAGTGCACAACCGGCCGTCTCGTGTACATACAGCACAAACAGCTTCATATAATCAGGCGTACCAAGCACAGGTGCAGAGCAAAGTGCGACTTTTAATTGCTCAAAAGACTGCTGACATTCAGGCGTCCAAGGCAAGGGTTCATGCACATCTTTAGTGGTTAGCGCAAGCAGGGTCTTTGTTAGTAACGAATAATTAGGGATCCAATGTCAACAGTAGGAAGTGATGCCAATAAAAGCACGCACATCCCTCTGAGTTTTAGGGATAGGCATTTTAACAATGGTGCTGATGCGCTCAGGGGTCAATCTCCTACCCTCCTTCAACAGTAGGTGACCTAAGTAGGTGACCTCCTGTCGACAATATTGAAATTTAGAAAGGGACACTTTATGTCTGTGGTGAGCCAAATGCAGCAACAACTTAACCGTACTGTCTTTGCATCCCTTTTCAGTGTCAGAAGCAATGAGGATATCATCCTCATATTGGAGCAATACGTTACCTGAGGGAAGCGTAAGGGAATCCAATTGGGCTTTCAAGGTTTGGCTATATATACTAGGGCTCTCAGTATAGCCCTGAGGAGCTCGACAGAATCTAAAACTTCTGCCAGCGAGGGTAAAACCGAACAGGTGCCTGCTGTCTGGATGGATCGGGATACTAAAGAATGCATTTTTCAGGTCAATGACAGAAAAAAATTTAGCGGAGGAAGGAATCATCGTCAGAGGGGCAGTAATGTCAGGGACCACCCGGAACTGAGGAACCACTATTTTATCAACTGCGCGCAAGTCAATCACAAAACGATAAACATCTGGGTGATCATCAGAGGAGTCTGAAGGTGCCCTCTTAAGAACGGGAAGAATAGGACTATTACACACATTCGCAGTCGTCTGCTCAACAACTCACAACTCAATCAGATCCTGTATAATCCGCAACAAAGTTCGCTCCCCCGCCTGTGATATTTTGTACTGGGGAATACGAGGGAAGATGGCATTGTCTTTAACTTTAATGGAAACCAGGGGAATTTGCAATAGTCCTACATCCGTGTCACCTGTCGCCCACAACATGGGCGGCACATCTTTAAATTCAGCAGGGAGAGGTGCATCTTTGGATAAACACTGCTTAGAGCTGACCGCATTCGGACCTATTGTCATGTAAACACCGTACGGGGAACAATAAATTGTCGCATGCAATTTCTTTAGTAAGTCTAAGCCCATCAAATTCTCTCCGCAATTAGAGGTGAACAGAAATGGTGAATCCACAGTAAAAGGATCTATAGTCAATGTGAGTGGTTTGGAAATGGGGCTTACAACCGGTACACCAGAAAATCCTACCGAAACATTATTATGGCTAGACAGAGCTACCCTGGGGACCAGTGAACGGGAAAAAGAGCTATTCATAGCACCTGTATCCACAAAAAATTCCTTAGCTGAGCCATGCAAATCTGCAGTAACGTAAGGACCGCGCTGATCTACAGGTATCTGAACTGGTCCATCACCCTGTCCCTGGCTGTCCTAGCTGTGAGACATCCCTGTCACCTCATCCAAATCGTAGTCATCATGGCAGTACTGTTTGCCCCTACGGTCATCAAGGTAGTTCTGGTCAGTATGACCCTTCGATGTCCCAGCAGCCTGAACCCTATCCTGTCCACCATCTCCACGCCCCGTCCACGAGACCCTCATCCCTCAGGACCGCCACCTTTTGCAAAAGCACAGGACACTCGCTGCACCAGTGTCCCTCCTCTTTACAGTATGCACACTGATTCGGTCCTACAGGCGTAGAGTTCCTGCTAGTACGTGGAAGATGTCGGTCCAGACCACCACGTCCTCTACCATTCCCTCGAGAAGCCTGTTGCAATAACACCTTAGTCTTCAATTCTTTGTGCTTTTTCTCCACCTTCTCCTTCTCCTCATTTTCCCTGTGTTCATAATACTGTGCCACACTCAATATTACAGAAGAGGAGGAGGTAGTCCACGTGCTCTCAGAAGCCTGCAACCGAGTCGCGATCTCAGGAAGCAGGTTCGTAACAAATCTATTAACGAACAATTGGAAGAAACAGGCAATTGTGGCTGTGGGATGGCAGGATATATTTCCTGCGGGGCATATGGGGATGGAGGCTGAGCAGCTAACAATTCCTCCACAAATGTATCATTTTCTTCTCGAACAATATAAGACTTTTCACATTGCAATCGAAATTTCCTATCAGCACACTCTATCCCTTTCTCTATTCTCTCTCTATCATACGTTACAGCTTTCTGAGTCACCATCTGCATTTTTCCCTTCCGGGCCTCTTTCTCTGCTTTCATTAGTCTCTGTCTAGCTTCCTTTTGCCATGTTCTGAGGGAATCGAACATTGACTGTCTACTTCTTTTTGAAAACAATTTATCCTGCAGGAAATTAATTTTCTGTTCATCAAAAGTGCCCGTCAACGGCCACTGCAACTCGGCATTGTCCCTCGTATATTTGTGCCATAACGTACTAAACATTATAGGGCCAACGCCATGTTTGACATACATGTCAAAATTAGGGGTGCCTTCTGGTGGCGCTGGCTGACTTTCTTCCAATCGAGCATCAGTAGAACAACAACGACAGCCCAAACAAAACATTTTACTGGCACATGGCATCTTTCGAAATGAAAACAAGTTCACTATTGATGCAGAGCAGATATTTGCAAATATCTTAACAAAATTGGTCCTCACACCTCATCAAATACAAACCAAAGTGGTACCATGTCCACAAGGGACTCAAACAAATTCAAGCACTTGTCCAAAAAACGATCCTCAGAATGTACCAAACACAAACCAAAATGGCCAGATAGTCACAAAGAACCAAAGCAAACTCACCTGGTGCACACAGGCCAAACTAATTTATTCTCCACTGCCGACTCTTCGGACCAAACGGTCAGATCCAAGGGTTTAGCCGTTTAGGACCCCAGCCGAGATGACCACTGGGCGAGGCAGTGCCCGGTCAGACAGGCGGGGCAGCTGTGAGTACCAGACTCTCTTGTGCAGAAATCTCCGGTTCGCCTGTCTGACCCGAAGCGGCCCCGTCCCCCTCACCCGCCTGTGGGCGAGAAAGGGCCACACCCGATGGGGTCCCTGTTTGGGCACCAACTGAAGGAAGTGATCCAAATAGGGTCATCCGGGTCACTTGCGACCACCTCTCAGCCTTCCAAACAAATGAAGAGTCGGTCAGACAGTAGGGAATACAAACCAAAGTTATTTATTAGTCATACTCTCGAGCGGAGTCCAGTCTGACCAGCCTACTTGGATTGCTGCAGAGGGACTGACTACCCCCAACATGGAGATAATTGATATACATTTCCAGTACCCCTAAAGACACGCCCGACTGGAATTTTCCAGTTGGTAGCTGGTGAACAAACGAGATACAGAAGGATGAGCTGCAATTGTAAGACCGGGTACATGCTACCTCAGTTCCAAGGTTATTCTGCCCATGCCCGCCACTCTAAGGATGGGAGCGGGCCTATCTAACGGGAAAGGTATGCAATAATAAGACAGTCTATTCATTAGTACAGCGAATCTCAACCTTGGAGAAATAAAAAAAAACATTGAGGCTGCTTTCTGCTGAGGCAAACAGAACGAGACAGAAGATTAGTTTCGGTCATGGTGCAAAATGGCGGCTGAATGCAAAATAATGCAGCAAATGCTAACTTAAATCGTACAATGCAACGGGAAATCGGCTAAAAGCATTTTCCATTCCAACACATGGAACTGCCCACATTAGAGCCTTTCTGGACAGCTGTGCTGTACACAATAGCATATAGTGTGGGCTATGAGATTCCTAACTCGCCTGATATTGTGGTTCTGGGCTATGCCAAAAAACTTCCAAAGTCTGGGTAATGACTCATGGTGTTATTACTACTCTTGGCCAAAAGGGAAATAGCTTTGCGCTGGTTGAAGTGTCCCCTTCCTAAACGGGATTGATGGCTAAAAAGTGCTACCACCTGCAGTACCAACTCCGACCTTTATGTCAGCATGTTACTGTCCTACTCTAAGTCGAGAGATATATGGGCTCCAAATATGAAATGTGGATGTAGGTGGGTTGGATTCCCTCTCTCTTGCAGAGACATAAAACTATTAATTTGTAGACGCTAACTTGTGCCTCTAGGACATTGTTGAATACATAGATTGTGTCACACAGCCCTTTTTGCTTACAGGATACATAGACTATATTGGATAACATATGTTTTCTTTTACTGCTTGTAAATTATGCCTTATTAATGTGAAGCTTGTTTACTACGCTGTTTGTCAACTGAATGAGTGGATGCTTTCTCTGTTACCTTTGATTGTATTGTATTTCTTTTTTTTGTTTTTGAGATATTCATGAAATAAAAAAAGCTCTGAAAATATTTTTTGTAGATGGTAAGAAAACCTTCATAGCAAAAACAAAGGGCCTGATTTAGAGTTTGGCAAACGGGTTACACCATCACAAACGTGGTGGACATCCTGTCCACCTTATTACAAGTACATTTTGTTCAATGGCACTTGTAATAAGCTGGATGGGATATGCGTCACATTTTGACAGAGTAACCCATCCACCAAACTCTAAATCAGGCCAAAAGTCTTTGAAGTCTCCAAGCAAAGATCAGCATTTTTGCACCAATGTGTGTTCTCATTCTTTTATCTATCCATAACACATCCCTCATGATGCATGTTAGACCTGTTATCCTTACGGTGGCCTTGCCCAAACTTTTTGCCTGCATACCTCCTGCTTTTGCTGTATATTTTCATTGGACGTAGGATTCTGAGCACCTAACCCCTGCTGACCAGTACTATAGTGCATGTGCTTCTCCCCTAAACATGGTGACATTGTTGTATACCCAATTGACATATTTAGTTTACTTGTAAGTCCCTTGTAAAATGGTATTCCATATACCCAGGGCCTGTAACCTAAATGCTACTAGTGGGCCTGCAGCACTTATTGTGACCGCCCACACAATTAGTCTTTCAAACCGGTCTCAGGCCTGCCATTGCAAGGCCTGTGTGTGCAGTTTACTGCCATTTGGACTTGGCATTTAAAACCCTTGCCAAGCCTTAAACTCCCCTTTTATTATACATACATCACCCGAAGGTACGCTCTAGGCATCCCTAATGGCAGGGTGCTGTGTAAGTAAAAGATAGGACATGTACGTTTAAGTTTCACATGCCCTGGTAGTGACAAACCCCCAAATGAGTTATTCATTACTGTAAGGCCTACTCCTCTCATAGGCTAGCATTGGGAATTCCTTAATGCACTTTTAAGCTGTAATTCTTGATTAAAAAGGAATGGCTGCATCAAGTTTCATATCTTTGAAATGGTAGTGATACATCTTATTTACTAGTAAAGTTGCATTTAACATTGCCAATTTAGAAATGCCACTTTTAGAAAGTGGATATTTTGCACCTCTTACTTCTCTGTGTTCCTTGCAGCCTGCCTCCAATACATGTCTGGGGTAGATGACAGCTAAACTTTGGACATTCCCTACAGACAGACACAAACACAGGAAGGATGGGTGTGACGGAGAACTCATCTGGATTCATCTGCATTCTGATAGCTCTTCCTGGGCAGGAAGGGGGGGAGCTGACATTTACACCTGAATAGCCAGTGTCCTGATTCCCAGACAAAGGGCTGATTACCACCCTACTGATAGTCTGGAGTCAGGGCCTGGAAGAAAGGTGCTGTGTGCACTTCAAAGTCCCTTCTTTGAAGTCACCCCCACTTCAAAGGCACAATTGGGTATACGGACTAGGGCTCTGATCCATTAAGACAGTACACTGCTGGACCTGTGAAGAACTCTGCCAGGAGTAAAGACTGCTGTGCTACAAGGATTGCCACTCTGCGTGATTGCTGCTCTGGATGAACTGCTTTTTTGCATTGCTGTGATGCCCTGCTGCCTGCTCTTTGCCCTGCTGAGGACAAGGACTGAACCCATCTCACTTGAACCCAGAGTGACTCCAAGGACCTACCCCCTGTTCTGAAGTCTCACGGCCATCAAAGACCTACTTCAACAGTACAACTGCCCTTGGACCTGCCTTGCCAAGTGGTGCAATCCAGTCTTGGGCCCTTGAAAGTGAGCTTTTGCTTTGCAGAACCATCATTATCGATGCAGTGATGAGTTTTCGTTGACTGGAACTGACGCATGGCCCTTCGATGCTGATGCAGGAGCTAATCAATGAAATCGCTTCAACAGACTGCATGGCTCGATGACAATGGAGTGTGGCTCAATGACGACGCATTGCCTGCATCATAAAGGGGTTCACCGATGAAGCCTTCATTGTCTATGAGGATCTGAACCAACGCATTGAGTCTTTGACATCGACTCTCCATCCAAGGTACTTCTTCAGCAGGACCTGCGTGAATCCTGTAGCCAGCCTGCCATCCATTGCGGTCGGCTAGAACTTTGGATTTACCCCGGTCCAGTGCGACTGCTAGTAACCCCTAAGTGCTATTTGTCTAACCCTATGTGGAGTTTTTGTGATGTTGTCATTGTGCTACTGTGTGTGTATTGCACAGATACTTTTACACATTGCCTCTTTAGATAAGCCTGAGTACTCTATGCCAAGTTACCAGAGGGTGAACACAGGTTTTCTTTTAGTGTGTATCTAGCTTACCCTGGCTAGAGTAGTGGTTTCTACTTATACAGGGTGCATACTCTGACAACCAGAAACCCCAGTTCTAACATTGGGGATCAGCAGTGAGGATAGGACTTGTGATTGTGCAATACCACATAGTAACTCATTGTTCACTGCAATTCTATACTAAGACAATTTCAATTTTTTCAGTTCTCCCTGTTTGGCCTTTTGATTTTTTCTGCTAAAAATTATTTCTCACTCCGGGGATGCAGCACCTGCACCTGTAGGAATTTTTTGGAGCTGGCCAGGCTAGAGGTCTACACTGTGCCTCAGCTGAGAGATTTCTGCAAGGATTTTTGAGTTTTTACCAGAGGCTTCACCAGTAAGCTGGGGCTGTAGAAAGCCTTGAGAGCCTGAGCAGAGACCCAGGTTGTAGGGGACGACATCCCAGAGGAGGAGCAGGAAATTCCTAAAGTGGAAGATGACCTGATTCTGGAGTCTGACATGGCTCTGGAACTGCCTGTAGAGGTGGCCAACAACGTGCTGAAAGCTGTGGTGAGTCCCAGAGCAGGGAGCAGTATACCCTCATGTCCCTAGAAGAGCTGGCAGACAGGAGGGAGAAAAGGAAATTAAAGCTGGATCTTGCTAAATTGGAGCAGGCTCAAGAAGAGAGGAGGATGGCCATAGAGGAGAGGAAACTTACCCATGAGATCAACCTCAAAGAGCTGAACATTAGAGCCCTGCAAGTGCGGTCCAGCAACAGCAATGGTGGCAACATACCTATAGTGTCCACTGGTGAGTCCAGATGTTGGATACCCAAGGATTTGTTGCCTAGTTTTATGGTGGGGGGTGACATAGACAAGCGGTTTGCAGCCTATGAAGTGGCTCTTAGAGTGCACAAGATCCCAGAGGAGGTCTTGGGTGGTAGCTTATGGAGGTATATGCCCACAATGGGAAGGGACACATTACTTACACTAGGGGTGGAGGACCAGAATGCTACACTGCTATGTAGGCCATTCTAGTAAGTAAGTTTGGACTGACCCCTGACCTGACCCTGAGATGTATAGGCCCATATTCAGGGGCAGCCACAAGATCTCATCACAAATATGGATGGATTTCCTGGATTATGCCAGCAAGGCACTGACGGGCTGGGTGAGGAGCAGCAAGGTTGATGAGCAGCACCAACACTTGGTTGATAGCAAGCTAACTGACCCCAGGAAACTTGCTGAGGAGGCAGACATCTGGGTCCAAGTGAGTGTCCAAGAAGTCAGCTGAGGGGACTCCCAAAAGGGTGGTCAGGGTTCCTACCAGAAGAAGGAGGGGGAGATAAAAAAACAAAGTTCTCCAAAGGCCCCCAAAACAACTCACAGGAGAAAGGGTCTGGTTCTCATTCCCAATCTGGTCACCAGAAGAAAATCTATGCTGACAAAAGTCAGCAGGCCAAGACTTACGAGTGCTATGAGAGCTTTGACTATGGATACTACAAGGGGGATCCCAAGTATCCAAAACGAGTGCCACCTGCCACTGGAGGAAATACTCTAGGGGTGGCTAGTGTAGTGCTGACGGAAGAAGTTGTCTCAGTTAATGGGTGGGGGGGCTAGTGTCCCTGGGTGACAGTGATATGGTTCCTAAGATCCATGTGCCCTCAAATACTACAAAGTGTAGGCAATGGGTCACCATCAATGGGCAAGGTGTTGAGGCTATGGTAAGGAGTCAGCTGGTGTTCCCAGAGCAGGTAATTCCCAATGCATTCCACCAAGTTGTGATGGTTGACAACAGAGAGGGTCACTATCCTGTGACCCTTGTTCCATTGGAATGGGGGCGTCAGGTCTTCTGAAGCCCTGCCATGCCTGTAGACTGTTTGCTAGGCAATGACCTTGAGCACACTACCTGAAAGGAAGTAGAGCGCAAGTGGAGATGTTGGGGTGACCAAAGTGGATCTGTGTTACCACACTGTCCATGACTGCCCAAGATGGGAGTCAAAAATGGCATGAGCCTGGAACAATGGCCAAGCCAGCTGCTAAGAAGGGGAAAGGCAGAGGACATGGAAAACCAGCCCCTGAATGTACTCCTAGTGAGATGGATGGGCACATGCAGTGGCTCCCCCAGACTTTTCTGAGGAGGACATTGCTTCCCTTGGTGACCTGCCTACACTTGCTTGATGGCATGTAGAAGGAGGAACCACCAAGGAGGAGTTCTGTAGGATACAAAGGGAGTGTCCAACCCTTAAGGGCATGAGTCAATAGGCTGAAGCCCAAGCAGCAGGTGATGTCTCTGGGAGTTATCACATTTACTGGGAGGACAAACTCCTTTACAATGAGCCTAGGACTCCTGTGCATGGGGCTACAAGGGCCCTGTTGGTCTCCCAATGCTACAGGGCCTTCCTACTTAAGTTGGCTCACAAAATCCCCCTGGCAGGACACCTGGGCCAAGCAAGACCTTTGAAAGGCTTGTTCCTCACTTTTATTTTCTTGGGATCAAGAATTCCTCGGATGCTTCTGTAGGAATTGTGTAACCTGCCAGACCAGTGGGAAGACAGGGCAGAGGCTGAAAGACCCCCTTAATCCTTTACCTGTCATTGGCACACACTTTGAGTGGGTAGGCATCAACATTCTTTGGCCTATGGATCCCTTGACTGCATCAAGCAACAGGTGTATCCTGGTTCTGGTGGATCATGCCACTAGGTACCCAGAGGCAATCTCCCTAGGACTATGACTGCATCTGCAGTGGGAAAGGCCCTAATGAGGATTTTTACCAGAGTGGGTTTTCCCAAGGAACTTGTTTCTGACAGGAACAAAAACTTAATGTCTGCATTCATGCAGTCAATGGGGAAGGAGTGTGGGGTATCCTACAAGTTGTCCTCTCCTTACCTCCCACAAACAAATGGGCGTGTTGAGAAAATCAACAAGACCCTGAAGGGCATGATTAGAGACCTATCCGAGGCCCTGAGGAATAAGTGGGACATCCTATTGCCATGCCTGTTGTTTGCCTCCAGGGAGGTACCAGAGAAGGGAGTGGGCTTCAGGACCTATGAGCTTCTGGATGGGTATCTCTCTGAACCGTCTCTGAGTTTGGTGAAGGAGTGGTAGGAGCAAGCTACCAGGAAGATTCCCCAGGATGTAATAAGCTACATGCTGGCATTCAGAATCCAAAGGGCTAAGTTGTGGAAACAAGATTCTGAGAACTTGGAAGCAAGCCAGGAGGTCATGAAGCAGTGGTATGGCAAAAGTTCTACCACCGTGTAATTGACACAAGACAGAAAGTGTGGATGATAGAATTGGTGGAGCCCAGGGCCCTCCAGGACTGCTGGACTGGGCCCTGTGAGGTGACTGAGAGGAAGGGTAAGGCTACCAACCTGATGGACTTCAAGACCCCCCAGGCAACACCACAGGGTGCTACATATCAATCTCCTCAAACCCCACTTTGAGAAGTCTGAGCTCACCATTCTGTTAGTGACAGATGTAGAAGAGGAGGAGGAGAGTGAACCTCTCCCTGACCTCTTAGACTCCAAGGAGAAAGATGGATCTGTGGAGTGAGTAATCCTTTCTTCCAGTCTAGCTCCTGAACAGCAGAGAGACTGCCATCAGGTGTTGGGACAACTCCTCTCTGTTTTCCCTTATTCCTGGGACTACCCACCTATATACCCATGATGTGGACCCAGGGAACAACCTCCCTGTTAAGAATAAATATTACAGCTTGTTGGATAAGGTGAGGTCCATCATTAGGAGCAAAGTTTCTAAAATGCTGGAATTGTCAGTGATAGAACCCTCCAGTAGCCCCTAGTCCTGTGTTTCTGGTACCAAAAGCTGCCCCACCAGACATCATGCCTAAAGTGAGGTTTTGTGTGGACTATAGAGGGCTAAACTCAGTGACAAAAACAGATGCTCATTCCATCCCTTGGGCTGATGAGCTTATTGACAGATTAGGGGCTGCCCAGAACTTAAGTATCTTTGATCTTACATCAGGTTACTGGCAGATCGCCATAACAGAAGGTGCCAAGGAGATATCAGCTTTCTTCACTCCAGAGTTGCACTACCAATTTCGTGTGATGCCCTTCGGACTCAAAAAATGCCCCTGCCAGTTGTTGAACCTGGGGCTTGCTGCTATGGAGGTCTTCTCACCTGCCTACCTGGAGGACATAGCTGTTGTCAGTAATAGTTGGAGGGACCACCTTTTTCACCTTCAGGAAGTGCTTCAGGTTCAGCAACAGGCAGGCCTCACTATCAAGTCCTGTAAGTGCCAGATAGGGCAGGGCTCTGTGATGTACTTGGGACACCTAGTGTGAAGGGGTGAGGTGTAACCTCTCAAGGTTAAGATAGACACTGTCATTGCCTGAAAGCCCCTCAAAACCCAGATTGAGGTCCGAACATTCTTGTGCCGTACTGGGTATGACATGAGATTTTTCAAGGGATATGGCACCATTGTTGACCCCTTGACAGAGCAGACATCTAAGAAGCAGCCCAAAAATGTGATTTGGCCAGAGGCATGCCTAAAAGCATTTGACTCCATGAAGCAGGTCATGTGCACAACACCTGTGCTCATGGCCCCTAACTCCTCCCTGGAGTTTATTGTTCAAACAGATGCCTCAAAACATGACATAGGGGTGGTTTATTACAGCTCAATGAAGAGGGCCTGGACCAACCTGTAGCCTGTATATTTTAACTCAGACCCCTCGCCCTTTGCCTATTATGTTAAAGGAGATGCCTAGCCCTTGGCATAGAGGTAACAATTCACTTTTTTTGGATGCCCTCCAGTCCATCACTTTTGTTTGGGCTGGAGTACTGGAACAAGACACTGTGCTTTTTACTGTCTGGGTCGCAAAGGCTTTTGACACTATTGCGCCTATGAAATCCCACTCATCCATGAGACTTAAACCCTTGACACCTTGGTACTACAGTGCTCTTATATCAGAGAAATCCCATTGCAAAAAGTTAGAAAGGCAATTGAGGACTAGAGATGATAGGGATGAAAAATTGATTTATCAGTCCGCCCTTAAAAAATATCATGCAACAATCCAGACGGCTCAAAAAATAGTCATTGCCATGTCCATTTCTGAAGGCAACAATTCACTTGGGAGTTATTTAAGATGGTTAGCACCTTTCTCTCCCTTCGGCTTCCAAAAATACTCTCACTTCATTAATGGAGGTCTGCGAAGGCCTTTCAGATTTTTTTCACAGCAAAATTCAAGCAATCTATAATGAATTTCCAGCGTCTATTTCTACTTCTCAAAGTATTTTATCCTCTACCTTCCCTGTTTCCCTTGTCGTAAAGCTTGTACCTCCCTCGGTAAAACTGTGCATTTGTCAGGCAACATAAATATCAGGATTGTGCCAGACTGATTCCGTTCACACCCTCAGGATATGTTGGCCTTTGTACCTGCTAGCCACAGGGCACCATCTGTACCCCTAACCTTACAGAGCAACACAAGCGTGTGCAACCTTAGAATATGACACCCTTGATCCCCCTAGAAAATCATGGTAACAGATCCGGCCTGCTGTGGCCATGTGAACAATAACGGCCCATTAGATAATCAACCAAAGCTCCCTTTGGGCTTTGGACCTAAAGACCTGTCGTCAGGCAGTTAAGAAACTGCTCTGAGACCAGGTCCCATGGCGAAAACTCAACATGTCGGACCAGTGGCAACCAAAAATCATCTATTTGCATTCAGACAGCTGCTCATAAGCCTTACTGTTCAAGTCCATCAAGTTACAGAATGTTGGACGTTTGTTCAACAACCAGTGCTATCGTCTGCATCTGGTTATGATATTGGCCAGGGAATGCAGGATGACAAAAGGGATCCTTTTCCACCAGCGATTCCAAGAAAATATATTTACCAATTAGTGAAGTGATGTCCCTCAAATTCCTTTCTCCCTTCAACACAAGGAATCTTTGAGCCCCAACCCAGAAGTGTGTTCTACATGACTCAGGTCCCAAGATTAAAATCAGGTGTTTTTGAGGACACTAATGCTTTGACCAATGAAGTGATCTATTGGCTTAGGATGAAGCGGAATAGCCTTTCTGTAATCAGATCCAGCATCATGCACGCAAGAAGATACTCACCTGGCTCATCCTCCTATGATTATATCTTGATTATGTTGTGTTCAAAGTGGATGGCTGAAAGTCTCATAAATTTTGAATTGGGAACCTGTCATCTCCAAGAGGACAATTCACAAGGCTAAAAGCATTTCCCCCTACCGAAGGCGCATCAGGAAGCCATGCCACCTAATCTTCTAATGTGATCAAACAGTAAAATACAATGCCCACTGCTGTTTCTAACCTAAATGCGATAGACTGACTCAGTGTGCATGTCTCTATGGGGTTGTGTCCACCTGTTGACAATGCAGCTTATAGAAGTAATAGAGACAACACTAATGCTGTGTTTTGTGGAAATCAAATGACTCCACTGCTGTAACTTTGCCTGAGAACGATTTGATTTTGATTACAGCAAATGAACCCAGGAGTATTGGGACAAATTGTGCAGACATAGAGGCTGAAATCATAAGTGTTTTTAGGCCCAGGGTAGATGTAGAAATAATCTCTGGTAGTGGGGACGATGGGATATCATCTTACGGTACTGATGCTATTGATACCCACTTAGATGAACCTTTAAGCTCGTCCAATCCCCTGGACCCTAAGAGGGCCAGGAATTGTTACTCATCTACCACCCTACTTTCTTGGAATTTGGCTGGCATAATGTCGAAGCTGGTCTATCCTGACAGGGTATCAAATATAGGGGATTATGTTGTATGTATATTCCAAGAGACTTGGGCTACTGAGGAAGTGGTTATAAACTGGTTTACCACATTTAGCATAGAAGCAGAAACACCAGTTAAATTCGGGAGGGCTATTGGTGGTCTTTTAATCCTGATTAAAAATGATCTCCTAGGTTCTTATATTCGCTGCAAATAAATAGCCCAGAATTAATCGGTATCGTTGTTACCTTTCCAACTGGCCTTTCCATGGTGCTATTTCACATTTATGTAAGATCATCCATGGCAAGTACTGAATCCCCTACTCTATTACTTCTGGGAGAGGTCTTGGACTCCTTTGACCCAAATACAAGAATAGTATTAGCAGGTGATTTCAATACCACTTTCGAACCATCTCTACACATCAATGAGTTAATAGAAGCTGAGGATGAATTGTGTGGAATCCCCTACTGACAGGAAATCCTAGGAAAAACCTGTCTGCCACAGCTCTTAAATTAATTTCTATAACTGTAGGCAGAGGGTTAAGGGCTTGTAATGGTAGTACTATCTCAGACCTTAAAATGGCTCTAACATTCAAAAGAGGATTCCATGCCAGTGTTATAGATCATGCTATCCTAGATGTGAGGCTATGGCCACTCTTAGCGGATATGAAAGTGGAGTTGCGCACTGACAGTGACCATGACTCACTAAACCTATTGTTAACTGGGGAATCCTTGGAAAGGATAAATAGCACAAGTTATACACTTGTACCAGAACCAATTTTAGCTAGTAATCGTCGTTATGTCATGGGGCCAAATGTTTTATGGAACAAAAAATTATATTCACAAATATACGAGCTGTTCTTGGTCCTCCTATGAAAGTATGTAGGGACAAGGGATGTGGATATTCCCATATTAAATATACATGATTCATTTTTCGGTGAGATGTATAAGATTTTCTATAAAGAGGTGGCCCATATAAAAGAGACTTCGGTTAAAGAAGACAAGTGGTTTAATCACTCCTGTAAACAGGCCAAGACACGTCTGAGAACAGTTGTTATAGGAGACGATAGGATAACAATTCTTGAAGCCAGGTGAAACTATAAAACAACCATGAGTACCGCTAGGAAAAACTGGGAGGACCAAACTTGGCTTGACATGTTAGCTGCCTACAAAGCAAATGATCCTCGGTCTTTCTGGCGGGCAGTAGCCCAGGTCAATTCGGGAAAAGCGGAAACCTATCACTACCATATTCATCCGGATAGATGGGTGCCGCATTTTTCAGAATTGTACGCTGCAAAAGATCTTAATGACCCACCAACAAGTAGCGATTGGGACACAGCTACTGACCTTCCATCCCTAGCTTGTCCCGAATTAGTAAATCCAGTTTTCTCTAGCTATGAGGACACAGCCAGAGCAATTGACCTCTTAAAACCAGGACCCAATAAAATTTCAAGGGACTTATATAAGACAGAGCCACCAGTTTGGACCTCACATATAAACATATTGTCAAATGCAATAGCAGCAGGGTCTGAGATACCAGAATCATGGAGAGGAGCTGAGATTATTTGTATTTACAAGAAAGGTGATGCATGCATCCCCTCAAATCACAGGCCAATCAGTATGATCGACAGCCTGCAAAAGGTTTTTGCACGACAAGTGCTGGACAGATTGCTATACTGTGCTGAATCTAATAATATCATGACCTCCCTCAAGGCTGGATTCCGCCCAAAGATCAGTACCTGCGACCACATTTTCAGACTTGTTACGCTATATTGGAAATATGTCGCAATACTTAAACAAAAGCTATATGTGGTTTTTGTAGATCTTAGAGCCGCCTTCGATCTCATTCAACGTAACAAATGATGGTGGGTTTTGTCACTTATGGGGGTCCCAAGCAATCTGATTCAGCTTATGAGCAGACTCCAAACTAAGAACTTTGTTCAAGTCCGATTTGGCAGCCAGGGTGAATTAAGCTAACACATCGCCGTTGAGCATGGTGTTCACCAGGGATGCGTTCTCGCTCCTACATTATGTACCCTATATATGAAAGATGTGGTGGATGTATTGTTAAACTGTAAAAATTATTCCTTTCCCCTGAGTAAGAGGAAGGTTCCTATTCTCTTATTCGCGGATGGCTCTCTACTTATCTCCAAAACCCAGATGGTGCTCCAAATTCTAATTGATAAGTTCCAAGGGTTTTGTAAATCAAGGGGCCTAGAGCTCAAAGCAAACAAAACAAGATGTAGGGTGTTCGGAATGGGCCTGGTCAAAAACTCTGTTATTCATGCGGGTGGGGAATCACTAGAGAGGGTGCACAGTTTTGAATATCTTGGGGTTAAATTAATGGAGAGCTTCACATGGTCAGAAGAAATTGCTAGGAGTGCTATGTTAATAGAACAGAGATCAAAGGTTATTAATAGATTACATAAGTAAACAAGCTCGCGCCTCGTTTCACCAGCCCTACATGTTTATCGTGCAAAAGCACAGGGCGCTGGTCTCTACGGTGCTGAGATCTGCAGGTATACAGATGTCTATCCATTCTTTATCTATCGCAGAAAACACATTTTCAAGCCAGCTAATTTCCATCCTCCATAGCACCCCTCTAATTCCTTTATATTTTGAATTGGGACTGAACAGAATTAACGACTGGGCAGCACTTAAACCCCTAATGTACTATATACAGATGTCTATCCATTCTTTATCTATCGCGAAAAACAAATTTGCAAGCCAGCTAATTTCCATCCCCAATAGCACCCCTCTAATTCCTTTATATTTTGAATTGGGACTGAAGAGAATTAACGACTGGGCAGCACTTAAACCCCTAATGTACTAGGTTCGTCTCTGGTCTACACCTGAGTTTAGTGATTACAGAGATGCGCTCAAAGATTTATTAGATATAATGGGCGCAAAGGCAGTTCCCTGGTCCAAATTTGTTTCAAATTAGTTTAAGAGGCTGGGTCTTAACAGGTTATGGGATGCGCCAAATGCTATATCTTGAGCTGACATCACTAACCTGAAAATTTGCTAGTGGGCACACATACATGAATGCTACATAAGTAATGGATCAAACGGATCGCTGAATAATATGTATCTTGATTTTAAATTGGTCCCGTCTTTTGAAACATTTTAAGACTCAATGGGCCAGATGTATCAAGCTTTTTACCGTTCGCAAACTGGCCAATCCGCGGTATTGGCCCGTTGGCGAACGGTAAAAAGCCTTTTGGGATGTATCATCTCAAAAGGCATTCGCAAAATAGGGAATCGCAATTTTTGCGATTACTATTTTGCTAATGCATTTAGGGAATCACAATTTGTGATTCCTTAAATGCAATGCTGGAAGCAAAAAGATATTGCGACCTGGCTTTAAGGAATCGCAAATTACCACCAACTTCAAGTTGGTGGTAATTTGCAAATTCATAGAAAAATGCACTTGTTTGCATTTTTCTAGGTGCCATGTGGCGTACATACATGCCCTTAGGGCATGTATGTGCGCCACATATGCACACATGCATATTTCAGGGGTGCAACAGGGTGTCCTTTTGGCCCCCTTGCACCCTTGAAATTTCATGCTCAATTTGCGAGTACCTATTGGGTACTCGCAAATTGCGCATGCAATTCCCATTCATTCCTATGGGCCTCTAGGCTCATAGAAATGAATGGGAAGCCATTCCTTATTTGCGACTTGCAATTTGCGAGTCGCTAATAAGGAATACATAGGAATCGCAATTTTATTTGCGAATCCTTCTTGCATTGCATTTTGCGAGTCCAAAATAGCAAATCGGTAAAATTTGCTATTAAGGACTGGCAAAATACAATGTTGATACATCTGACCCAATATCTCCGCGTCAATCAATCAATTAATCAATCAATCAGGGAACTATAAGCGCACTACTCACCCGTGAGGGTCTCAAAGCGCTGGGGGGAGCGGGGGAGACAGCAGTTCCGTTCAGTCGAATAGCCAGGTCTTGAGCACCTTCCTGAACGTGTTTAGGGAGGCGGCATGTCTGATGTCGATTGGGAGCTCGTTCCAGGTCTTGGCTGCGATGTTGGAGAAGGCTTTTACCCCTGTTCTGGCTCTGCGGATGCGAGGGGATACAGCGAGGGCGAGGTTGATGCAGCGGAGGTTTCGTTTGGGTACGTGGAAGGTGATTTTCTCGTTGATGTATTGAGGTCCTGTGTTGTGTAGGCATTTGTAGGTGTGGCTGAGGATCTTGAAAGTGACTCTCTTCTCGACAGGGAGCCAGGGGAGGTTCCGTAAGTGTTGGCTGATGTGATCGTGTCGGGGGATGCCGAGGATGAGTCTGGCTGCAGTGTTCTGTATCATCTGGAGCTTGCGGAGTAGAGACTTGTTGATGCCGGCGTAGAGGGCCTTTCCGTAGTCCAATCTGCTGGTTATGAGTGCGTGGCCCCTAGCCAAAAGCCTGTATGTCCGTTTTCATCTAGGTATTCTCCCATTGAGATCCTTTTCTGCTAATTGGAATAAGGATCTGGTTACAAGTGTTTGTCCTGCTTGTGGCTTAGATAGTGAGACCGAGACGCATATACTGTTTTTTTATCTGGAATATCTTGGGTCTCGCCGCAAAAGGATTTGCCCAATATATCGGTCTTGGGCTTAAAAAGATATTCAGCAGCTCATAGAATCCCAAAAAGTGATCCAACCAGTATTGTTTTTGCCATCAGCAAATTCTTACAGGCTGTTTGGCACAGGCGCAGTAAAATTTTAAAAGAAATAGAATGCTGATATATGTTTTATACCAACTATATATATAGCTTCTGGACTGTACATTAATGCACGTTTATAATGTTTTTAAAATTTCCTAAGGCTTTAATCATCTGATTAACTGCTCATTTGCACTCAGTTTCAAGCTGTTTTTGTATTGATTGATTACTAATAGGAATGAAATGCGTATTTATTGAGATTTTATAGTTGCACTGACATGGGAAAAAATTCAAACAGATTTGTACACGTGCCATTTTTTTAACTACTTATTTATTTATTAAGATGTATTTTACTGTATTAATGTATGTTCATGGTAACCAAAATAAAATATACTACTGCTAACAGATCTAGAACCTTTTCGTATGGACTCTCATGCATACCCAAAGAAGTACACAAGAAATACTCGGCAAGGCTTTTCAATATTTATTGAAGAGTGGTGATTCTTGTATAAAATGCATGTGCTGCAATAATTAGTAGAATTAAAAATATTGGCATAATTAGCATCACAAGAGCAGTGAAAAGGGTGAACATTTCCAACATTGTGCTAAGATAGCAAATATATGCAGGCATATAAGTACTGTGTATAGTTGTACTCCTACCTAGAGGTCCCTAACCTAGTTTTGCCTAGGGTGGGTGATCTGCCAAATCCCTGCCAGGTTGGACTAACTCTCCGTTAACTGTGGGTAAGTTTTATCAGGCAGCCCGACTTGGTGCAGAGCAGGACATCCATAGTGTTGGTAGTCAGGAATCAGATGAGCTGGAATTCTGACATGTGGCAACTAGGTGTGGGCGGCATTGGAGGAGTTCAGCAATTATGTGTTATGCTTGTAATGCAGAATTGCTAATAAATTCTACTCCACAAGCAGAATTAATCAACACCTCTGAGTTTTAACTTTAAGTCGCTTGTTTCCAGTGAAAAATAAACACTCGGTCTCTGTGACTGCTCTACCCCCTCCGTACACTCTCTTAAGGGAGGAAGCAAGAGGTCGTGGTTGGGTCACATGGGGGAGGGGGGGTAAGGGAAGCTGACAGAAGAGGAAGCAAAGCTCACTGGGCCTCCTCCAGCTAATCAGAGGTTTTGGCCTTGCTTAGAATTATAAGCTTTCTTTGGGCAGTTCTGAGATTCATAATACGAGCAGGGCTCACAGCAGAGGTTAGGTCAAGGGTACCGAGCAAATGAACCCGAGCGGTAGGAGGAGACTCAAGGGGCGAGCAGCGGGCCCAGTAGGAATTGAGGCAGCAGCGACCCCTCAAACCCTTGTATATCACTCTCTCTGTCCTTCCTGACCTCCGTCTGACATGGCGTACCAGGGATTCAGAGGAGTGAGTAGTACCCATGATGTGTTTACATACACAAATCCCATGCCCAGCCTGCAAAACAAAAATCACCCGCTTTGAGATGTGTTGGAACTGGCATGCTCTCGTTGGCTGAGGCAGTACCCCAGTCAGGCAGAACTTGCTACTTGCGTCAGGGGCAGGTGATTACACACACTGTATAACCTGCGCTCACCCTTGAGTAGCTTGGCACTGAGCAGTCAGGCTTACCACAAACAATGTGTAAAGCATTGGCACAGCACTCACTCAGATAAATACCTTGAGCAACACAAAAGAGACTTCACACGTGATGTGCGTAGATAAAATTTGTATCCTGCACCTAAAATAATCAACACAACATGATCATCATGTATTTCAGGGCATAAATCACAATTGGAATTATTACTAGCAGTACTAGTCCCAACCATGTTAAAATGACATCAGCAATATCCACACATGGGAACAATCCTATTCTACATCCCCCAGCATGCGGTGCAACACGTTGTTCACCATAAGCCACCCTAGTAATTCTTTCAATTCAATACCACCCTGTTAGAGGGTGCACGCCGGGTCACAATGATATCAGAAAGAAGTACATATACAGATTTATACTACTTTTTAGCAGCACCACGGGCCGAGAACGCAAGGGGAAACCCAATGTCAAATGCAATTCTCTATTGACAGGAAATCAACTTATCAGACAAACAGCCGTCCAGTGTCATGAATCACGGGCAGTTCCCCACTGTCACTCCCCCACACACACTCACCCCACACCGCTATGCAGTACAACAGATATCAGACAAGTCCGTAAGGAAGCACTCGCACACATACCTACTCAGCACCGTAATGTGGTGCAACCGATACCTGCAGGTCAATTGATTACACAGTGCAGACCCCATGGTCCCAAGATTCCCTCCGCTTTCCAACTCACCCAGACTATCCTACACCCATGGATTGAAGACACCCCGTCCTCACCCCGGGCACTAGGCTGCATGCGGCTGAAGTCACTCTTTATGAGGGTCCAAGGGAAGCAGGTGGGGATAGGCAGCAAGGACAATTAGCAAGCAGTCAGCAAAAGGGGTTTGGCAGCTACTCAAGAAGTTCACCCACAGGTTACGGAGGAGATGTGGGCCGAAGGCAATAGACAGTCACACCAAAGGAGTTCCCAAGGGCCTTCCGACACCAGCCCAGTTCTGTGAAGCACAGGAGGGGATACACAGTCTCTTGACCTGCTTCCGATCATTCTCTGAAGCGTTCCTCCAGCCCAGTCAGTCACTCTCACCACCCTAGTCGGAGCCGGGCAAAACTACCTGTCAACACTGTGTCATCGGGGAAGGTCAGGAGCAGAGAGGGCAGTTGGTCCACCTCGCTGAAGGCCAAGTAAGGGAACAGTTGATGAATGGAGAATAAAGCAGGGATGGGCCTCTCAGAAGGAGGAGGCACACCGCCAGGTACACGCTGATCAGAGTCGCACCCATGCAACGCGGGCACAACATTGGGTGTGCAATGATACGGGCTGCTCCAGACCGTTCCAGTCACACACAACGAAGAGTTGCAAATTCTGTGCCTCCCTGGAAATGAGGCACAACGTCCGGTGCATGTCAATATTGGTCATATTAGACAGCTCCAGTCACACACACAAGATTAGCAATGGCTCACAAGATAAGATGAGGCACAATTACAGTTACACTCTCAGCTCCGAGGGTCGCAACACGTGAATCGGACACCGCATGCAATGAGTATGCAGTCGGCGTGTCGCATGAGAGAGATTCGGCACGCTCTATGAAGCGGGTCACATTGGGTCCCGCAACGGTTGAATCTGCGCCACCATTAATGAGATGCTAATGCTTGCCAATTTCCCCATGCTGCGGGGGCCACTCGCCTTAGAGGTGGGCCAATCCGGTCTCCAGGCACAATTCTTAATTCCATCCCCACTCCGTGCTACCAGTTAGAATCCAGCAGATGATGTGGGCACTTTAGAGGGCACTGTGCTTCAGGTGTCACAGGTGGATTGTGTCGGTCCCTCTTAGGAGATCTTTGATGTCCCTGAGACCTCCGAAAGAACAGGGGGAAAGCTTAACAAGCCCTTGAAAGCACACTTCAGGGTGCCACACAACAGCAGTTGGCCGCTCCAGGCTAACCACTATTCAGGAAATATATGCGGTCAATTTCAATGGTAGTAATCCTACTTGTGCACAACAGAGTTCGCTGGCAATGTGCACCACGTAGTTCAAGGTTCTCCGGTCCCAAGTTCCCACAAGCATATCTCACCCTGTGCTGAAGTATTGCACCAGTAGTTATACTGGAGTGTGCATTTGAAGTTGGGAGTGGTTTAAAGGCGCTCCTTGTGAACCACAGATGTCTCCCCAAAATTTCACTCTTCAACCACTATTGCAGCCTGAAGGGATTTCAGCCATTCCCCCATGTCAGCCTATGGGAAGAGCAAGCCTCAAAGGTAGTGAAAACACCCATGTGTATTCCTCACTACCTGGGTGGAGGACACACAGGGGTACCTGCCCTGCCTTTTTTCCTACCACTCACTTCCCCCTTGAATATGTACCCTCACGGTACTCAGGTGGAAGTGAAAGATTCTCTCAGGATGGCTAGTGACTCAACAGGCCAGTCTGAGTAAGTGTGCATCAGCCTGCAGCACCGTTGGTGCAAAGTGCACACCAGCCTGCAATGGCAGGCCGGATGCGTATTTAGAAGCACCATCAGTGCAAAGCAAACACCAGCCTGCAATGACAGGCTGCACACATGTTTATCACACCCTCGGTGCTGAGTGCACACCAGCCTGCAATGGTAGGCTGGACACATTTTCAAAGACATCATCAGTGCAAGTGCACACACTAGCCTGCATTGGCAGGCTGGACTCAGGTCTTAAAACCTTATAGATGTGAGTGCACACCCACTGGCCGGCCATGGCAGACCTGACCAACACTTTAAAAAACCTGCGGTGAGCCCCACTTCCTAACATGTTTCACACTGCATTTGGTTGGAAAGTGCTCCAGGTCCTAACAAGAGAATTGGCCACAGCCGGGAAGTGCCCCAAAGGGAGAGCCAACTGTCTAGGGAGGGAAAACCCACATTAGGTTTCATCCCTACCATGGCAGTGCACATGCAGATGTACCTACCCCGCCATTCACCTACCCCGGTTTGGTGGTAGTGAATGGTCCCCTCAGGGTTGGCTAAGGAGTGAGACCGCCCAACCTGAGTATGAGAACTTTTTGACAGGCTATTAAGGTGGGTGGCACAATCAGTGCGGCATCCCCCTATTAGCCAGTGTCACCCCAGCCCAGGTATGTGGTGTACGCTCTGAAGGGACTCACAGGGACGACACCTAAACCAATCAAGCAAGCACCCTATCCATGCATGTGGAGGAAGGACATGCACTCTTCCCCCCTGCAGTACAGAGGGAAAGTGTCCAGGGTCCTATGGTCAGGAAAAGAGAGTTGACAAAATCCAGGAGGAAAAAAATCTAAATGTTTTAGGGAAATCCCCCTAAGATGGGCCATGACCAACATGATCCTCTCATGCCTAATGTCAGGATAGTTTAATCATGCCCTTAATAAACTTCCCGGCTCAGGATGATAGAACTTTGACAATGGCCCACCACTGCTGTGGTACCCCCCCAGCTCTAGGCCCCATAATTCCATAAGGATCCTCTTTGCCTTTCTCAGGGCCCAGTGTAGGGTGTGGTCCCTTCCGTCCCGGGGGTGGTACTACTGTCCCTACCCCAGAGCCACCTTAGTTCACTGGAGCAGCACCAGGCCCAGGATGGCAACAGCCATCAGCATCCCAATCCAAGCACCCAGCCACCCAAGGACCTCTGCCCTTGGGGAATCCAGGAAGGGGGGAGCAATAGGCCCAGGGGTCTTGCCCTATTTTCCTGCTGCCCCTTTGACCAGGACAGGAATGGCTTCCTGCACTTGATCCCCAGCCCAGGGTCTGTACCCTCAGACTGGACGGTGGCCAGGGATGAGTTATTTTTTACCTTGCCCCCTTTTTTGGAGGCCCAAACCCCTTGCTTAGGATGGGTACTCCCCGGATCATGAACTGGGGGGCTACTGGTTCCGGTTACCCCACCCACATCCTCCTGCTACAAGGGGATCCTCCTCAGCAGATTTCCGCCGGTCACAGGCCAGGTTCCCCACCTGGCTCTCCATTTGGGAATATGCCAGGACCAGGGGCTGGGTTTAGGGCATCCTGGGCATTGGCCCGCCTGACTCCCCCTCACTTTGAGAAGGAACATTGGACATCCTGGGCTTTAGCCCGCCCTCGACTACCCAATACCTTGGAGAAGGAACATGGGGCCCTTTCCTCACTCATCTCTATGGGGAACTGCCTACACCAACATGAATCTCCCCCACCCACGGTGGGGAGATAGCCAGCCCATCCGACTGAGGGCCATCCCAATCTCTTCTCAGCATAGAGAAATAAATCTCTCCCCTCTGTCGGAACGTTTGGGTCCCCCCAAACGTCTTGATTAAATTGGCTTTCTTGATCGGGTACGTCACCATGCCCTTACCTGCCAGTTTGAGGAGGGCATTTCTCCCCACCTTAGGTACAAACCACCATAAGTTACCTTCCCAGAGCTTCTCTGGGACCCTGTGCTCCGTTAACACCACCTCAAAGTTTACCAGACATTTCTTGAAGTCCCTCCCAAAGAAATTTTGGTACTATCTTTTTGGAGAAACAATGTCTACTCTCACTGTAAGACACAGCAGTTTTACGGCCACCATTACTACAATTGAACCCTATTTGTAGGGTTCTAATGTCTAATTTTTTCAGGCTAAGCTCATGGGCCTTTTTTTTCTCTTCCATGGCTAGCTTCTTTTTAGCCAGGGCTTGCTCGGCTTCCAATCTGGCAAGGATCTGCTCTTTTTTTAACTTAGCAAGGACTAGGGCCTGCTCCT
Source organism: Calotriton arnoldi (assembly GCA_963921515.1). NCBI lineage: Eukaryota > Metazoa > Chordata > Amphibia > Caudata > Salamandridae > Calotriton > Calotriton arnoldi. Next base: position 1,054,281 of record CAWUFW010000337.1, read on the forward strand.
TGTCCTGTCTGGCAAGCTCTAATTTTAGTGTCCTTTCTAGCCTTCTGACCTCCAGCTCTTCGGAGGACGGGCCCCTCGAGAACACACTGCTACCTGTGGCAAGAAGATCCCCTGTAAAGAAAGACAGGGGCTTCCCCCGTCCACTGGTAGTTCATTTGGAAACCCCTGTGTCAGCTCTGATCCCCCCCCACACTCAGGAGCTCCCCCACTGTTCACTGACCGTTCTAGGTGGGCCTTGGCACATGCTCGCAGGGCTTTATGAAGATCTACCTTTGTGGCACTTCCCCTGTCAAGCACCCCCCTCTCCTGGCAGAACCCTTTGAGCTGTGTCACCGTATACAGGTCCAGATCAGCCAACTCAAACCAGTCCCCCAAACTAGCGGCAGCAGAAAAAGAGATCTATAGGGAGCATAAATCACCAACCCAGAGGTCAAGCCGTCCCTCAGGCATCCTTTAGGAAACAAAAGAACACTTTGCCTATGTGAAGTCGTGGCACGCAACTAGTCACCGTGCGATGTTGTGCACATGCAAGTCCTATCCCAACGCTTGACCCCCAAATTTTGGAACTGGCACGTTCTAGTTGACTGAGGCAGTACCTCAGCCAGGCAGAACCTACCACTTCTGTCAGGGTTTGGTGATTACACACACTGTATAACCTGTGCTCACCCTTGGGTAGCTTGGCACTGAGAAGTCAGGCTTACCTCAAAGGCAATGTGAAAAGCATTGGCACAGCACTCACTCACGATAAATACCTTGAGCTTCACAAGCACTCACTCACGATAAATACCTTGAGCTTCACAAAAGAGACTTCACACCTGATGTATGTAAATAATGTTTGTATTCAGCATGCATAATAATCAACACAACATGAACATCATACATTTCTGGGCATAAATCACATTCAGAATTATCACTAGCAGTACTAGGCCCAACTGTGTTCAAATGAAATCAGCCATATGCACACTTGGAAAACATCATATGCTACACCCCTCCAGTACCCTTATGCGGTGCAACATGTTATCCACCCCAGGCCCACCCTAGTAATATTTGCAGTTTAATACCGCACAGTTAAAGGGTGCACCCCGGGTCACAACAATATCAGAAATATATACATGCACAGAATTATACCACTTTTTAGCAGCACCGCGGGCCCAGGTGGCGTGGGGTAAATCTATGCCAAACATAATGTTCTTTTGGCAAGAAATCAACCTATCAGACATACCACCTGTAGTGCTATATGCACTCATATGTATTTGGACCACATGATTACCTTTGACTACCATTGTTTTAATGGACACTATGTGTTTTAACTTACTCTATCTTGAAAATACAACATAATTTTTTGTGCAGTTGCATTTTAACTTGTGATTTCATTTTGTGTCTCCTTATAGCTTCAGAGTAGGAGTGTTTCAAAACAACCTTGCCTGAAACAGAATGTGTGGGATGTGCGTTTGAAAGCATGAGAGAGAGAAATGTGTGAAATTTACTTCTCTGTATCAGAGTGTAGTGCTGCAGGCAATAGTGCGCAAATGTTCAATATGTTGTATATTGTGAAATGAAGTTTTACCTATTAGCTTTAACTAGGCTTAACTCCATCTTGAATTCTGACTCTGTATGGCTTACGTTCTGCACACACAAGCAGGCCTCCAGGTTACTCACAGTTACTTAGGTTATCACATTCAAGATTGTTTTCCTCTTTGATGGTGTTTTTGTACTCTTTGAGATGTTTTCTACTTTCAAGAACCGCTAAGATAAGGGGCTAGAACAAGTAGTGTGAGAGCACGAGGAGAATACTTGAGAAATACTTTGCCTTGGAATGCTTGCAGGAGCTTGGCCAGCACCAGTAAGTTTCCTTGACGTAGAGAGTGTCTTTTCCAACCTTCTCGTGCATTGAGAACATTATGAAAACTGGAGTTTCTTAGCTCAAAAACTGGGTTCTTACCTGAGAGATGGACGCATCTGCTCAGTGCTGCATTTCCCGGCTTGAGGAGTCTTTTGACCCCAGAATTGACATTTGGGATCCCCCAGTCTTGTGTAGGCTAAGATGAAGTTATTGCAGCTGGTGAGGTGTTTTCTCTGATTATTGGTATTGAGATATCTCTCTCTCTCTATATTATTCACTGAAAAAAACATAGGTTTCAGGCATGTTATAGTTAGAAATTAGCATTTAAAAAACCTTAGAAATTCACTGAAAAAACCATAGGTTTCAGGGGCGTTATAGTTAGTTGGACATTTCACTCGTACAAAACCCGTGAAATTCCCACGTTATAGTTAGTTCAGCTAACTATAACTCGCGCCCCCGCAATGCACTGCTGATGACGTCACATATTACATCACTCATGACATGGTTAGTGACATCACTCATGACATCACTGATGACATCTCAAATGACATCACTGATGACATCACTGATGACATCATACAGTGACTGTGTGTTTCTGTAAAGTTTAAATATGTTTAATAAATATAGGGAAAGGCGTATTGAAGAATGAGTGGGTGTATAAGTGTCTAAGTGTCTGAATGGTTGATTTAGTAGGTGCGTGACTGACTCTATAAGTGAGTGATTAAACATATCTTTCTGAATGCATGGATTAGTGAGTAAACTGTGTGAATGTCTGTATCCGTGTGTCTGTTGGTGTGTAAGCGACTGCATGGGTTTGCAAATAGCTACATGAGTGTCTATATGGGTTATTGATTTGTTGTCTGAGTATCTGTATGGGTGCCTGAGTGTTTGTGTGGGTGGGGTGTGTGTGACTCTGAGCATAGATGTGTGAGTGGGTGATTCACTGGGTGCATGGTTTCAAGAGTGCATCTGTGATGGACTGTATGGGTGGGTGAGTGTGTGTATGGGTGTGTTAGTGAGTGAATGTATATCTCAGTGGTACATGTGTGAGTAACTACATATGTGAAAAGTAGTATATATGTGTGTTGGAGTACATAATTGGCTACAAATGAGAGTGTGTTATTGTGAGAGTGGCTGTATGGATGAGTGTGTGCTTGTATCATTGATTGTATAAGAGCGTAAGAATGTGCTAGTATTTGTATGAGTAATTGAGCTGGTGTGTGTATAACTGTATATCTGAGTAAATGGCAGTGTGATTAATCATTTCCATGACTGACTAGGTGTGTGAGTACCTCTATGGATGAGTGGCGGTGTGTGAGTGTCTATATAGGTGTATGAGTGCATATGATAGTCCTGTACTGAGTGACCGTAAGTATGAGTGACTGTACGGGTGAGTGAGTGGATGTGTGTGTAGACCTAAGAATCAGTGAGTGGGTATGTAGTTATTGGTGTTGGAGTGTCTATGGTTTTGAGAATGGTAGTCTGTAATTTAGAGTGGGTGTATCAAAACTAAGTTATATTAGGGTGTGAGAAGATGCATGAAATTTTCACATGAGTGATGTCATCAGTGATGTCATTTGAGGTGTCATCAGTGATGTCATCAGCGATGTCACTGACCATGTTATGAGTGATGTAATATGTGACGTCATCAGCAGTGCATTGCGGGGGCGCGAGTTATAGTTAGCTGAACTACCTGTATCGGGGGAATTTCACGGGTTTTGTACAAGTGAAATGTCCAACTAACTATAACGCCCCTAAAACCTATGGTTTTTTCAGTGAATTTCTAAGGTTTTTTAAATGCTAATTTCTAACTATAACATGCCTGAAACCTATGGTTTTAAATGCTAGTCTCTAACTATGCCTACAGAGGTAGGACATGTGAAGAAAGAAGAAAAAACGCACAGAAAGAAGCAAAAGAAATGCAGAAAGAAGCAACAGAAGTCCACAAAGACGAAGAAAAGTGCAGGAAGAAGCAAGACATGTGCAGAAAGAACCAACAGAGGAGCAGAAAGAGGCCTTGTTGCAAAATCATCTTGTGCCCACAACTTTTTCAGACGGGTACTGATGGTAACTGACTCTGACTAACCAGGCCTAGAGCCAGTGCTATGCTAAAAGACACTTAGAATACAGTGAAAACACCTACATACACTAGGGAACACTATGCGTTGGGGTACCCCTGTGATTAGCATGACCTCCTCTGTAAGGCCCTAGTACATAATAGGGCAGGGGGATTAAAACTACCTCTTAAAACGCGCTACGGGGCGCGTTTGCACAGTGGTGAAGGGAGGGGGCCTGAGGTGACATGTGTGCAAACACGCCCTGTGGCGCGTTTTTAATTTGGGAATTAATTCCTCTTCAATCCTGAGGGTCCCTGGGGTCCAACTAGCCCACCACGTACCTCCAGTAAGCGCCACAGGGCTGCGTTGCAGAGAGGTGGCCCAGGCCATGCCCCCTTTTACACCACTCTGCAACGCAGCTCTGTGGTGCTTACTGGAGGTACGTGGTGGGCTAGTTGGACCCCAGGGACCCTCAGGATTGAAGAGGAATTAATTCCTCAACTTAAAACGCGCCACAGGGCGTGTTTGCACACATGCCACCTCAGGCCCGCCCCCTCCCTTCACCACTGTGCAAACGCACCCCGTGGCACGTTTTAAGTTGGGGGATAAAGTCCCCTTGAATCCTGAGGGTCCCTGGGGTCCAACTAGCCCACCAGGTACCTCCAGTAAGCGCCACAGAGCTGCGTTGCAGAGAGGTGTAAAAAGGGGCATGGCCTCTGAACACCTCTCTGCAACGCAGCTCCCTGGCGCATACTGGATGTTCCTGGTGGGCTAGTTGGCCCCCAGGGACCCCCAGTATTCAAGGGGAATTAGTTCCCCATCGTACAACATGCCAGGGGGCGCATTTGCAGAGTGCTGCAGGGAGGGGGCGGGGCCTCCGGCGCAATGCCGGTCTTTTTAAAAAAAAAAAAAATTAAGAAGGGGAGCTGTGTTGCCCCCCTACCTTTCCTATTTTATTGGCCCTGGGGACCCCATCCCCCAGGGCCTCACCCCTATTTTTAAAAAAAAAATGAAGGGGGCCCCCCTCCCGAGGCCATATGTGGCCCCGGGGACCCCATCCCCCGGGGCCGGCCTTTCCGTGTTTTTTTTTTAAATTAATTTTTTTTATAATGGGGGAGGGGGGCCGCGTGGCCCCCCTCCCGGGCCACTCATGGCCCGGGGACCCCTTCCCCCGGGGCCTGGCTTCTCGTTGGGGACCGTGGGGGAGTCCCCAATTCCCCCACGGTCCTGCCGGCTCCCGGCCTCCTGCGGGAGCCGGCATTGCTTTTCCACACGGGGAGCTGCTGACATGCAGCTCCCCATGTGGAAAAGCAATGTGGTTTGATTTTTGAAAGCAAGAGCAAAACCTGCTCTCGCTTTCAAAACCCAAACCACAGTTTGCAATGACAGGGCGGGAGCAGCGAGGCTCCCGCCCTGTCATTGCAAACAGCAGTGTCCCGGTGGTGGGCACCCGGGACACTGCAGGAGCCGGCCCTGGGGGTGGCGGTCCCCAGGGCCATCACGGACTCCAGGAGGGGGTCGCGCGGCCCCCCTCACAACATTTTCAAAGCCCCGGGGAGGTGGTGGTCCCCGGGGCTCTGGGGGTCCGTTACGGACCCCCATATTTAAATATTTAGTGCCCCGGGGAGATGGCGTTCCCCGGGGCGTGTGGGGGGGCTCGAGCCCCCCACACAGGTAAATTATTTATAAAAACAGGCCCCGGGGGGTGGTGGAACCCAGGGCTGCGGGGGGGCTGTGTGCCCCCCGCAATTATTTGACAAAAGCCCTGGGGGGTGGCGGTCCACGGGGCTTGTGGGGGCCTTGGAGGCCCCCCAACATTAAAAAAACCAAGCCCCGGGGGGTGGCGGTCCCCGGGGCTGCCGGGGCCCCCCTGGGCCCCTGCAATTATGTTGAACATGCTCCCGGGACCTGGCCCACCCAGGAGCTAAATATTAACGAAGCGCGGGAGCTTCGTTTTTTTTTTCACGGCGGGATTCGCAGATCCTACGCGAATTTCGCCGTTTAACCCTATTAGTGCCCATTGAAAATCCTTCAGTGCCAAGCCATTTCATGACTTTTTGGAGTGCTTTGCTTTAACATGCTGTAGTTTGTGTAATTATGATTATAGTGTTGGGAAACTATATATTTTTGGTTTCAGTACTTCTTGTACTATCAATTTATATATAAAACATACATTTATAAAACACCCTGAAGTCACATGACACAATTCAAGATGGCCGACAGGTGACAGTGAAAATGATAAGTGTAAATGACCGCGTTAGTAGGGTAATAAAAAAAATAGTGTTTTCCAAATGCAGATACACAGAAATATTTATTATTCCGTTAGCTCACCAGGTAAAAAGGCAGGTTTTGATTATTTTTTAGTTTTTTGTGTTTTTTATGGCTATCTATCATACTATGACATAGATATAAGGCACATACATTTTTCACATGTTTCTATTGTTGTGCAGAATCTAAAGTTATAAGCCTAGCAGAATAGGTTCACAGTAGTAAAATGGATGTTTCAGAGACGCCTGTTAGTAAAGACATGAAATTTCATATTTTTTCTGTTTTGGACAGCACTTTACATACTTCAAAATGGCCGACATGCTGTTTCGTCTGTTCTTGTTTTTCATATAATGGCCTCAATCTTGTTATTGGAGATGTGTTCAACATCTCAAAATTTATTTTCTGACTTTTATGCAAAGCAGTGATGCATATTTTGTGAATAGGTGGCATATGATTTCATACATAGTCTCTTGAAGGTCACAGTCCTTGACCTTTGACCCCAAATTGTAGCTCCTGGAAGTTTGCAAAGGATGTATCTTTATAACAGTGAAATTGTTTATGCAAAGTGAGGTATCATTTGAAAAGTCATTGTCTGATCTCAAAGGTCAACTAGTCAAATTTTTTATGAGGTTAAAAAACCGTGACCTTTGACCCCTAAATACACATTATTTAACCTTTTTTAGTTTTTATTCTGTTACCCTTGGATCAATTTCAGCAAGTGTGGTATTATCGGACTTGGCAAGAAAAGTTAAAAAAATCTTTGTTTGAATTGTTGAAGAGCTCATAATATTTGACCTTTGACCTCTATTTGCACTTATTGTAAGTGTTTCAAGGTGTTTATTCCATTATGGCTAGATAATTTTTTATATGTATTGCAGTGTTTGAATTGTCATGATAAGGACTTACATTTTTCTTGGTTAAATTCGTATGGGGGTCATGTGGTTTGACCTTTGACCTCTATTTTCACTGTTCTAAGTGTTTCATGGTCATTAATCCAATATTGTTAGATCATTTGTTACAAGTGAGTCATTATTGGAATTGTCATGACAAGTACTTAATTCCTATTTAGTTACTGTGATGGAGGAGGTTATGCTTTTTGACCTTTGACCTCTAATTATACTTGTTTAGGTGTTTCAAGGTCATTATTGCACTACCCTTGGATCATTTGTTACTAGTGTTGCATTGTAATTGTCTTGAAAAATACTTGCATTTTCATTGGTTTAATTGGTGTTGGGGGGATCATGTCTGTTGACCTTTGACCTCTAATTTCACTATTCTAAGTCTTTGTAGGTCATTAATCTATTACGGTTGGATCTTTCCTGCCCCTATGACCCCCTACACCTCTACTTACCTCTGCTGTCATTGGTCTCCCTCCTGCAACCTCGGAACGATGCCTGCAGCCGGTTTGTCAAAAGAAGAAACTCCATTGAGAAGCATTAGGCGCAAGACGCTGAAGTGGTACCCTGCACCCGGCCCCCTGTGCTGCTGGGTGTGTATGTTTGGTGCTGCTTTGTTCCCCCCTGTGCTAACCCCCAAAGTCAGGCTCCTGCAACCGATCTACTTATCTGTAAGCAGTGTGGCTCCAGGCACCATTTTTTTTTAGAACAAACTTTATTGGGTTTTTCCACATTACAAACCTCTACATCTTTTTCAGTTATCATGCAAGAAACATCTGCTATGTTCCCCGCAGACCAATTACAATATCGTTCCAATAGTGTGGTCCAGAACAAAATCTCCAATATTATGCATATTATTACATGAACTTATATTAGCAACATAAATGACAATGCTCTGATTGCAACCCATCACCTCCCCCTCCCTGCCCTCCATACCCACCCGCTCCCCCTCCCTGGGCTCTGGTTATATATCTTCTGAGTCGTATTTACGTCTCTTTCATCATCCTGAGTGTGGCAAGCCTTGTTCCGCATTTAGAGGTGTCCCCCGATCTATACACTATATTCCTGGTTGTGTGTGATGTGCGTCCCCTCATTGCGATTGCGGAACATCGAAATACCGTCTGGGCTACTTCCTTTGAAGGCCTCCAGTGCTATATCCCACTCTAGTGATATTGGATTTTTCCAGAGTCCCCTGGCCTCCTCCCTATGCAAGGATGCGCTTTCCGCCCCCGCCCATCTGACCACTTCATTATGCTAGGTATATAATGAAGGAGCTTTTGCCGTTGTTGGTCTGCGTCTACGAAGACCAAGTAAGCACTCCAACGCCGAGTTTCCTACAGTAAGATGGGTAACTGTCTCAAGTGTTCGCACTACTCAATCAATCAATCCATCAATCAATCAGTACATTTATAAAGCGCACTACTTACCCGTGAGGGTCTCAAGGCGCTGGGGGGGGGGTTGGTGCTGCTACTGCTCGAATAGCCAGGTCTTGAGGAGTCTCCTGAAGTTCAGCAGATCCTGGGTCTGTCGCAGGGGGATGGGGAGGGTGTTCCAGGTCTTGGCGGCGAGGTGGGAGAACGATCTGCCGCCGGTGGTTGCTCTTCGGATGCGGGGGATGGTGGTGAGGGCGAGGTCGGCGGAGCGGAGCTGGTGGTTCGGGGTGTAGAAGGTGGGACGTCTGTTGAGGTATGTTGGTCCGGTGTTGTGGAGTGCCTTGTGAGCGTGGGTGAGGAGCTTGAAGGTGATCCTCTTGCTGACGGAGAGCCAGTGCAGGTCTCTCAGGTGGGGTGTGATGTGGCTGCGGCGGGGGATGTCGAGGATGAGACGTGCAGAGGCGTTCTGTATTCGTTGTAGTCGTTTCAGGAGTTTGGTCGATGCTACTGCGTAGAGGGCGTTGCTGTAGTCCAATCTGCTGCTGACGAGGGCCTGGGTGACCGTCCTTCTGATTTCGGTGGGGATCCATCTGTAGATCTTGCGGAGCATGCGGAGGGTGTTGAAGCAGGAGGATGAGATGGCGTTGACTTGCTTGGTCATGGATAGCGATGCGTCGAGGATGAACCCCAGGTTGCGTACCCCAAAAGACACTCAGCCCCGGGCAGGCCCATAGCATATGGAGTAGATCGGCCTCTAGCAACTGACATCTAGGGCAGTGATGGGCAGTGGACGGGTACATCCTCTGTAGCCTGTGTGGTGTTAGATAAGCTCTATGCATAATCATGTATTGTATGAATTTAAACCGTGCATTTCGCGGAATCTTCCTAGGGTAATCTAAGATATGTGCCCATTCTCTGTCCGTGAAATCCCGTCCCATATCCGTCACCCATTGCGCTCGGAGCACTTCAAGAGGAGGCCTCGCGTGTGCGCGAATACTCAAATACAGCCATTTAATGAGGTGGCTTCCCCGCCCCATAAGGTAAAGCGCTTTAACTAGTTTGTGTGTCTGGGGTTCCACCCGGTCGGGGGACCACTGCTTTTTGATATAATGTAGTAGCGCAGCATGCATAACGTACAAGGTATTGGGAGCCCCAGTTTCTTGTATAAAATTGTCATGGTCCATGAGCGTCTCCACTCCGAAGAGTGACCCTATCGTGTCCACCCCTGCGTCCAACCACGGTCCGAGCTCCTGTGTTGTCAATCTGCCACTTGCCAGTGGTATCCCCACCAGCGGAATATTGCCTGCGTAGGGACTGCAACTGGATGTATACCTCAAAGCCTGCTTCCAACAGACCAGTGCTACTTTTAGCAATGGCAGTAAGGCTGGGGGAGTTTTGCTGTGCGGTAGTAGTAGCGTGTGTAGAAGGCCCTGTTCGAGGTGTTTCGTGGTATAGCCAATCTCCTGCAAATTACGTCCAGCCGTCCAGTAGGAGAGCCATTGCAACTGGCAGGAGTAATAATAGGCCTTGAAATCCGGTGCACCCAGACCGCCCCCTCGCGTGTCTATCTGCAATTTCTTACGGCTTACTCTGCGACGCCCCGTTCCCCATATTTCTTAACCGCCTGATATGAAGAGCGTCGTCTTTGGACCAGCAACGTGTAGTCAGGATATAGCGACACCTGACAGTTCTCAAATTGGATCTGTGGTCTCTCTCGCGCCTTTTGCAGCAAGACATCGCGGTCTCTGTAGTTGAGGATCCTGACAATCAATGCTCTCGGCGGTGCCCCCGCTCTCAGCCTCCCCGTGGGAATACGATGTGCTCTATCAATGCAGAAAAAATCAGAGAGGCCCTCAGGGGCCACGTGTGTTTGGAACCATTTTTTCATGTAGGTGGCTGCATCTGATCCCTCACTGCGTTCCGGCAACCCAATGATGCGTATATTATTGCGTCTGGCTCTGCCCTCTGCGTCCTCCACCCTATCCATGAGTCCCGTGACCTGCTTCTGAAGGGACTGTAGTTGTTTCGCATGGACTTTATGTTGGGGTAACATCTAATCTAGGGTTAGGGTTTGATCTTTCACTGTGGTAGCTAATTTATTATGGTCCGCCTTGAGTAAAGTAAAGTTAGTGGTGAGGGTGCCTATGTGTTGCTCTATAACTTTCCTGGACTCCCTCACTTAATTTAGTATCAAGTCCAGCTTGTCCGGAGTCCCCGCGTCATTGGTGGGTGGGAGGTAATCAGACATTTGTGTGGCGGTGATCAAGTCCCGGTCCACCGAATCATTTGAGGCGGATGGGGCTGCCTCCTGGACTTTCCCCTTGGGGCGACCCATGTTCGTCAATGATCGATCGTCCTTTTTGGGTTCCGGAGTAGCGTGCTACTCACCGAAAAAGCGATTTGACGCCTGGTCAGGGGTAGTAAGCGCTAAATAAGTGCAATTATAATTACACTTACAATTGAAATGTTAAGAATAGACCTGTCTCTAGCCTCCATCACTACTATGTATGGGTTGCCACACTCCAGCCACAGAAATGCAGGCACTTTAAAAACTCCTCTCACTGTGCAGTCAGAGAAAGAAAAGTAAACACCAATCCTGCAGCAATTTGTCAGAAGACATAGTTAGACATTTGACCTCTGTCTTTGAAGCACCTGCAAATGTGACAAGTTAAACACAGACAGATTCAGACAGATTCAACATCACCCTGTTGTTAGTTGATATTCTGGCTATGATATTTTTGAAGCATAATATTTTTGTGATTGATATTTTGTCATGTAATCCAGTGTTGTGGTGCCTTCCAATCATTAACCATGGCTTGGAGGAGCTTAGCTAGCCTATGCACATGTGTGTATTTACTAGCCCCTTCCAAATAGATTTCTGCTCTAAAAGCCTTTTGTATTTTATGAGTGTCTCAAAAGGTCCCTGTTCCTTGTGTTCTTCCCCAGACATGCATCTTTACAAACTGCGCCCAGAGATGGATTGTGTTATATAGTGTGTGCACGTATGTGGCACTACACTTTCTCACTTCTTTCTCCCAGGGCCCTCATTACAAGCGGTCCTATGTGGTAACTCCTATTACTGCACATATCACAATTATGAGATCTGTGATAAATATCAACAGGCCAAATATGGCAGTATGTATTGGGAGAAAAAAGCCCAGTATTTAATGGAAGATGAGGATTTTGTTGCAGTTAGTACCAAAATCTTCATATTAATGCCCAAAAGCTCATGATGGCACCAGATAAATATCAAAGAACTCAGGTTTTATCAGATGTAATAATTATTGCATTAGACAGTGGCTATCTCATAATTAGGATTTAGGTGTGCAGTTATTTGTGTGTCACCCCTTTTACTTCCTCTGTATGGTAGTACTAGGCACATGAGTGCTTCCTTTTCCTCTGTGTGCACCAACAATTTCTTTAGGCTATTTTCCCATCCATTGTGTGCACTAACATGTGAACACACCCTTCTTCAATCACTGCATAAGTCATAAGGCCTTTCTTGCTCCGCTGTATGACACTAACATACTGGAAGCCCTTCTGTCTGCTGTGTGTAAATTATCACTTGCATACAGCCTTTGCCCATCCTCTCTATTCACTAATATTTGCATGCGCCGCTGCTTTCCCCTCTGCATAGCACTAACAAGTGCATAATGCCATATTCCTTTCTATATATGCGAGACCTAAAAAGGATAGTCTGGAGAGATAAAGATTGGGGGTGCACCTCTCACACAGTATGATGCACCAAAAACAGCTAAAGGAAAACTCCTTTCATGTGAACAAGGTGAATCCTAACTTTATCACAGATTGCATTTGTTAGGCAACACTGTCTAAGTGATGAGATGTAACTCAGGAAAATTAAGTTTTACTCCAGTATTGACACTTTGGTCGCAATTGAAAGGGTTGTATAAAGGTCCAAGGGGCTGGGCTTGGCAAAATGTTGAATTTAGTGCATAGTCCTGCATTACATGCTGAAAAGTGAGAGTTTCACAGCTAGAATCCTAAAGTTACGAGTCAGCCTGAAAAACCTTGAGCGTCGCACATCAAAATCCGTGGGTATAAGATAAAGTTATTAGTCCATAGAGGGCATGAGTAGTTATCATGCCCCGCATCAAAATCTGAGCCGAGGAACTGCAAAGCAGTGAAAATGTCCCTGTCAAGAAAATACGTGACAGGCTAACAAGAGGGTGAACCCACAGTTTGCAGCACCCTAAGAAAAAGAATCCTGTTCCAGCCCACAAGAGCTGCACACAAAGTTAACACTTCTGATTCTCATGAAAATCTGAGCTGCAGGGGCTCGGAACGCTGAACATTGCAAAGTGACCACTCCCAAACTCTTACATTTTCAGAGACTACTAACACCATCATTACATATCTATGAGAGCAGAAAAAACACTCACCATAACAGCTTGGAGCAGTCCCAGTACATGTCGCTTTGGTGTGGCCTAAAGATAGAGATATGTAAGTGTAAATAAATCAACAAGAAAATCATCACCACTAAGTCAAATGTTGAAACGGATCAGTTTGGCTTCTCCTGTGCAACATAAAATTAGACATCTGTTTGGGAGGGGAAATCCACTATATTTTAACAAAATATGTGTCTATGACTCTCATTTTTTACTTTCTCAATGCCTGTGAAAATAAAACACCAAAAATTACACGTGCAACACAGTGGAACATATGACACTTCAAAGACTTTTAGGGCTGATTCATAGATACAAATACACAACGATATTACGATATAAAGATATAAATGCACTCCAACATTTTCACAGAAGTTACCTATGGAATTTGGACAGGTCCAGTTTCAGTAAACTGTGCAAATTAAAGTTGTGCAGGGAGCAGTTGGTGCAAGATCTAAAATCATACCCATAAAAATACCAGTTGAGCCCTCCTCCTCCCACTGTCTGACATGTCCCAATCTTCCCTCAAGCCTGTTGAATGGCTATTACCATTTTACGCCATTCTATACTAACCTAAGGTGTTATCACCCATTCACAGATCTACATAATCAAAAATCCAATGCATGGTCGTCACTGGAGCTGCTGAGCTGAGTGGAGTGCAGGGGCATGAGCTAGGGTCACGATCAGGTCAGGTCACATGGTGCACTGTCTCTGGGGCTCGCAGTAGCGCAGAGCAGACTTCATACTTCAATTCTTGCCAGAGGCTGGCCAGTTTTCCACGCCCCTTCTCTCAGTTTACTTGCAGCTGAGGACAGCTCACTGTCCTCCTATCCTGCTGCTCCCTCATAACTTCTCTACAACTCAAATCCAGCTTTCCCCTCTGCCCTGTACCAAACCCCTCCTCGAACTCACATGCCCCGGAGTCAATAAATCTCTCAGTAACTCTCCACTTTCTCCTTACTTTCTCTTTCTATCTGCTCTGGGACCTCTCTATCCATCATCTCACTTCTCTGTCCTGAGCTCTGTCCTTCTTCACCTAGAGCTCTCACTAATCTCACCTAGCTACGCTGTCATTTATCATCCTGCCTGTAGCTCCACCTCTACCCCTTCTTTCAGGGGTCTCCGTCAGAAGCCGACTAGAGCCTGTTTACCCTACTCTCCTTATGACACCTGTCTTACAGCAGCTACTCATTTAACTTCTATGGGCCAGATGTACGACCTGCCAAATAGCGCCGCAAATTGTGTCGCATTTGCGACTCGCAATTTGCAGGCGCTATTTGGCATGTTCAACAGTGTGTTGAATATTAATGAGCCTCTCGCAATTTGCGAGCCCATTGGGAATGACAGGCCCTCCCAGGGATGGTGGCCTGCTGGGCTCAACAGACCACCATGCCTGGGACTGCTTTTAAATAAAGCAGCTTTTTTTTAATGCAGCCCGTTTTCCTTAAAGGAAAATGGGATGCATTTAAAAAAGAAAAATGAAACGTTTTCGTTTCATTTTTACGGGCAGGCAGTGGTCCCTGGGAGCACTGCCTGCCCTTAAAAATAATATTGCATGCATTTGCAAAGGGTAAGGGGTCCCCTGGGGACCCCTTCCCATTTGTGAATTTGTGAATGCATTACCACCTACTTGAAGTAGGTGGTAATTTGCAAGTGTTTTGTGACCGCAATTGCAGTCGCAAAACATTGGTACATAGCTTTGTGGTCGCTATTAGGAAGGGAACGCCCTTCCTAATAGCGAAGTCATAAACCAGTATTTTGCGAGTCGCAATTTATTTGCGACTCGTAAAATACTGTTTGTACATGGGCCCATGCTTTTTAGCGTCCGCAAACAGGTCTAAGACCCGTTTGCGCACACTAAAAGCGTTATACATCTGGCCCAAAGACTTTAAAACCCCTTGCACATTGCTGCTTCCTTGTCTAAATCTCTTGAGATATCTTGTGCCCCTCGCATAACTGTATGCAGGGGGCACTAAATGCTGCCAACCACGCTCCAGTAATTAATCAGTCTGCGTGCGCTTCGAGACTCTTCCTGAGTACTTAGCTTTTTAGTACACTAGGGAGCAAGTTTACATTTTGAAATTTGTTGATGATATCCCTTCACCATCTCCAAATACGAGATGGGGGCTCTCAGCTAAACACATTTCTAGCATGGTACCGCCCCTTCCAAAATTATTCATTATTCAATCTCCGGGAGATGCAGAGGCACGCAGAGTTCTAGTCCATAGCAGATTGGAAACATTTGCCTACGAAAGACAAAACAATGCAAGGTGTACCTTCAAAAATTAGTTCAGAATTAGAAGGTATTATGAAAAAATATGTGCAACCATGCAGTAAAGTGATTTTACTCTACTCTTGCCACACATGCTCAAAATGTGTAAATGTGCAAAGTGCAAAGTTTGTGTAATTCTTTTTGCAAACCTGAAATCTGTTTTGTTTCCATGGCCAGACTTACCATTTGAGGCTTTATCCTGGTTCAAAGCATTGTACTCACACAGTTCGGACTGAACGTCCTTTGTACAAGTGCACATGGTTTTCATTTTCTCACCGTCCACCCTACTCCAGTAAACTCATAAATCAGCGCAGATTGACACAGGCCCAACTAACATAGGCTAGACTCACAAATTCACACAAACAGCACAAGAAATACAGATATATTCCAGGCATGTGTGACTGTTACTTGGAGGCGCAGGCCAGGCATTTAACCATGGGACCACGCTTCTCATTGCAAGGCATGCTCTCATCCCACCTGCCATGTTTCCTAGGACCATGTGTAATGTGCAACTCCAGTACACGCTTGTTTTATTATTCTGGGGCTTGTAGTCCTGTTTTATAATGGGGTAAATTACACTACAAGCCCCAAAATTCAAAGGAAACACCAGCAGTATATCATGCATGGACCTAGAAAACGTGAAAGAGCTGCTGTCTCCTCGTGTGTGTTGTTTAGAATATGTGAAACCAGGTTCTGTCGGTAGAGACCAGCACCCTACTTTCAAGCATGGTTCTAGGGGTCGGGGACAATAGTCCACTGGCTTGTACACGCAGAGGAGCTCAGTTTGAGGGTTATAAGAGAAAGTGCTGAGTTTGGGGCTGCGCTGCAGACCTGAGGGATTTCAATTACATTGCGCATTAGGTAAACACAGACTTTGCAATAATACCCAGCCAAAAAAGCGATGAAAAGCCTGAAGGAAAAACAGATATTTTACTTACTTCCTGAACAACTCATCTTCACCATTCGCCAAACACAACTTATGAGGCTCGTTATGTGTTACTGAACTGTTATTATGAGGCCAGTGGAAAAAACAAAGGAGAAAGGGTTTTGGGCAGTTTGCCTGCCAAATCTATTGTAAAATTAGTTGTTTGTAGTTATTTTACAAAGTGCATGCTGCCGTGTGTAATTTTTAAAAGGGTAGCTTTTGAAAGCGAAGATCTTCAGATATGTAAAAACACGTGCTCAAAGCCAACCAGCCTCTTTCATTGCTCCCTCGAGTGTGCAAATGCCTGTTACAGGCCCAGTTATAACCGTCAAAGCTTTTGCAAAGGATTGTAACATGACGATGGACAACAGCTTGCAGATATTGTAGTTCAGCAAAATGAGGAAAGTTTTTTTCATTTATTATGGTGTAACCTTGCCTCCTTTGCAGCCGATCCTGTATCGTCTCTCTAACTTTCTCAGGGAACGCACCTCATCGGCCTGGAACATAACACAGATTATGTCCATTTAAAACGCCTTTCTTTTTTTCTAAAACTCTACAATTGTGTACTGTACCAAGGAATAGTTTTGTGGCTTGGGACAGACATGACTACAATGGAGGGAGGAGCTCAGAGCCGAGTGTCTGCATGGAGCTGAATAGATCGGATCGTGGCACTTCTAATTTTACGTTCGAAGTGATTGGGAAATTTGAAATAAACTTGTCAAAGTACCTAATTCAATGGTGCTATTTAGTGAGCCATACCTGCACTGGTTTCTTGGTGTTTTCCGATCAAGGCCAGAAGCGGTGGACACGTCGAGCACGCATGCTTGCTGCACTGTCTCTGGGGCTTACGGCAGATTTCAGCAATGTCTCCGAGCTGTCTGCGCCCTCTAATGGTAAACAAGGGCCAGTGCAGCTTTCAGCTGACGCTGCTTTTCATTCCGAGAACAAGATTTTTCCACTAGTTTTAAGTGAGGAAATCTCTGTGAGTGGGTCACAATATGGCCTAATACTGCTTTGGATCGAACAAGGGAGGTGTTCTAGATTGTCATTTGAGGCCAGTTTTCATTTTCAAGTGACACAGCAGGAGAGGAACTGCTCCCAAATGAGTGTCAGCTCCTGGGCCGATCTGATCGGCCTGAGCACTTTCGCTTTTAACACAGGGCCGATTAGATCGGCCCATGGCACTTCTTAGGTTAAAAAAAAAAAATGCATTTTTGGGCCCTGGGGGTCCTTGTGGGACCCCCTGAGCAGGCCTAGGGGGTCAGGGTGTTTCTACCCTGCCCTCTTTTCTTGTTTTGCGCCTTAGTTTTTCTCTTTTCTTCCTGGTTTGGAGTGTTGACAGCCAATTAGCATGACGCTCATGATCGGGAGGGTGCGCGGATCCACCGCGGCCATAGATATCGAAACTTTTATTTTTTTAATTTCTCAGGAACTACTGAACGTATTTAAACCATTTAAAAAAAGGGCGCTTTCTGAACCAAGCACTACCTTTTTGCCAAATTTGGTGTAATTCCGTTCAGCAGTTTTGGCTGTAAAAATTTTGCGATGATTCGTCATTCGGCGCCAAAGTTATTGGGAAAACAAAAAACGCTTTTCCTATGGAAACTAGGTCCTAACTATAACTATCTATCTATAACTATCTACTGGCGACCGCCAGTAGATAATATAAATATAAATATAAATATATATATATATATATATATATATATATATATATTATCTACTGGCGGTCGCCAGTAGATAGTTATAGTTAAAACCTATTATCCATAGGAAATCCGCGACATTCTATTTGAAATAACGTTGACGCCGGTTGACGAATCTTCGCGAAAGTTTCCAACTTGTTGGGGCGCTCCGGTCCGCTCCTATCCTGAAAGTCTCGGGTGATACGTCAAGCGGGGCCGAGAAAAAGGGGGGTCCCAAAACGCATTTTCCCCATTCATTTTTCCATAGGAACCTTTAGTCGCAGCTACAGCCCGAACTGCTGAACGGAATTACACCAAATTTGGCAAAGAGGTAGCCCTTGGTTCAGTGTCGTGCCTTTTGCTTAAATGGTGTAAATCCGTTCAGTAGTTCCTGAGAAAATCAAAAGTAAAGTCACATATATATCTGGGCGGAGCCTAACCACACATGTCATCGTGAGATCTGATTGGCTGTCAGCACTTCATCCTGGAATTGCTGGCAGCCATCTTGGGACCAATATAAATGATAGTACCTCATTGAAATGCATTGTAGTGAATAGAAGATTTTGAGGGTCACCAAAAGGAGAACTATAAAGGGTGATAACAGGCTTTAGTTACATTAGAATTTATTTGTTGATGGTACCATACTAATTTTAGGAATTGTGGTGTATTCTAAGGTGATTTTACCATGTGAAAAACCTTCTGCTGGGATATCATGAATCATGTTTGAGAGAACACTATTTTCTCATGCTTGTCCCATGGAGGTTTGGAAGGTGCTCCAGAAGCTAAAATGAGAGCATATTTTCTGTAAATTCACATTATCTTTCTCACTCATGTGAGAATGAAGTCTGACATTCTCAGTAAAACATGTACATCCAACAAGGGCAGAGACTGTCAGTTGATTCCTTTGTGTTCTACTGCAGCTTCCCAGAGTGTTCCAAAGAACAACTAGAGTGCTAACAGCCTTACTTATGACAAAAGTATGGCACACCTGAAGCCATCTTGATTGGAATAAACTGGTAACACTTAAACAATTTAATTTAAAAAGGAACAAAATGATGGGGTTCATTTTGTCATAGAAATTATGGTTAGTGCTGTAGAAAGAAAAATTAGGACATGTTTCAAGTGTGATCTCAAATATCTTCCTGTTATATTTCAACAGGAGCAGCCTGCCAGTTGATGCCTTTGTGTTCTACTGCAGCTTCCCAGAGTGTTCTAAAGAACAACTAGAGTGCTAACAGCCTTACTTATGACAAAAGTATGGCACACCTGAAGACATCTTGATTGGAATAAACAGGTAACACTTAAAACATTTAATTTAAAAAGGAACAAAATGAGGGGGTTCATTTTGTCATAGAAATTATGGTTAGTGCTGTTGAAAGAAAAATTAGGACATATTTCAAGTGTGATCTCAAATATCTTCCTGTTATATTTCAACAGGAGCAGCCTGCCAGTTGATGCCTTTGTGTTCTACTGCAGCTTCCCAGAGTGTTCTAAAGAACAACTAGAGCGCTAACAGCCTTACTTATGACAAAAGTATGGCACACCTGAAGCCATCTTGATTGGAATAAACCGGTAACACTTAAAACATTTAATTTAAAAAGGAACAAAATGAGGGGTTCTTTTTGAAATAGAAATTATGGTTAGTGCTGCAGAAAGAAAAATTAGGGCATGTTTTAAGTGAGATCTCATATCCTCCTCTATTTCATTAGAAAATTCTGACATGCAGACTGAAACAATCACTTTCAATACCAGCAGCAGACTACCAGTTAACTCCTGGTGAGCAGTAGCTTTACTCCAGTGATCTAATGAGCAACTAGAGTGCTAACATTCTGAATTTATGGCAGATGTGAGACACATCTGAATGCCTTCTTGATGGAATCAAAGTAAAAAACTGAAAGCATTTCCTACTGAGAAGACTGCAGTAAATAAAGAAATTAGGAAACTTCATAACAAAGAAGTCTTCCAAGATGGCCACCAGTGAAAAAAGAGCCCAAATGTAGCACAAATATTACCCAGATGTAGCCCACATATAGCCCAATGACAAAAGTGTGCAAAACACTTTTTATTTTTAGTTTTTTGCAGTTTTATGTAGTGCAGACTGGTCAGGTATTGGAGCATTGCATCTTAAAACATGACCCCCTACACTACAAAAACACCACTGCACTACCTTAAACCCTAAAACACTACCCCCAGCACGACCCCCTACACTACACAAGCACCACTGCACTATCCTAAACCCTAAAACACTACCCCCAGCACGACCCTCTACACTACCCAAACACCACTGCACTAACCTAAATCCTAAAACACTACCACCAGCACGACCCCCTACACTACCCAAACACCACTGCACTACCCTAAAACATGACCCCTACACTACACAAACACCACTGCACTACCCTAAACCCTAAAACACTACCCCCAGCACGACCCCCTACACTACACAAGCACCACTGCACTACCCTAAACCCTAAAACACTACCCCCAGCACGACCCCCTACACTGCCCGAACACCACTGCACTGCCCTAAACCCTGAAACACCAGCCCCTGCATGACCCCTACACTGCCCGAACACCACTGCACTGCCCTAAACCCTGAAACACCACCCCTAGCATGACCCCCTACACTGCCCGAACACCACTGCACTGCCCTAAACCCTGAAACACCACCCCTTCACGACCCCCTACACTGCCCGAACACCACTGCACTGCCCTAAACCCTGAAACACCACCCCCAGCATGACCCCCTACACTGCCCGAACACCACTGCACTGCCCTAAACCCTGAAACACTACCCCCAGCAAGACCCCCTACACTGCCCGAACACCACTGCACTGCCCTAAACCCTGAAACATCACCCCCAGCACGACCCCCTACACTGCCCGAACACCACTGACCTAAACCCTGAAACACCAGCACGACCCCCTACACTGCCCGAACACCACTGCACTGCCCTAAACCCTGAAACACCAGCCCCAGCACGACCCCCTACACTGCCCGAACACCACTGCACTGCCCTAAACCGTGAAACACCAGCCTCAGCACGACCCCCTACACTGCCTGAACACCACTGCACTGCCCTGAACCCTGAAACACCAGCCCCAGCACAACACCCTACACTGCCCGAACACCACTGCACTGCCCAGAACCCTGAAACACCACCCCGTGCATGACCCCTACACTGCCCGAACACCACTGCACTGCCCTAAACCCTGAAACACCAGCCCCAGCACGACCCCCTACACTGCCCGAACACCACTGCACTGCCCTAAACCCTGAAACACCAGCCCCAGCACGACCCCCTACACTGCCCGAACACCACTGCACTGCCCTAAACCGTGAAACACCAGCCTCAGCACGACCCCCTACACTGCCTGAACACCACTGCACTGCCCTGAACCCTGAAACACCAGCCCCAGCACAACACCCTACACTGCCCGAACACCACTGCACTGCCCAGAACCCTGAAACACCACCCCGTGCATGACCCCCTACACTGCCCGAACACCACTGCACTGCCCTAAACCCTGAAACACCACCCCCAGCGCGACCCCCTACACTGCCCGAACACCACTGCCCTAAACCCTGAAACACCACCCCCTGCACAACCCCCTACACTGCTCGAACACTACTGCGCTGCCCTAAACCCAGAAACACCATCCCCAGCACGACCTCCTATACGGCACGAACACCATTGCACTGCCCTAAACCCTGAAACACCAGCCCCCAGCACGACCCCCTACACTGCCCGAACACCACTGCACTACCCTGAAACACCACCCCCAGCACGACCCCCTACATTGCCCGAACACCACTGTACTGCCCTAAACCCTGAAACACCACCCCCAGCACGACCCCCTACACTGCACAAACACCACTGCAACGCCCTAAACCCTGAAACACTACCCCCAGCAAGACCCCCTACACTGCCCGAACACCACTGCACTGCCCTAAACCCTGAAACATCACCCCCAGCAAGACCCCTACACTGCCCGAACACCACTGCCCTAAACCCTGAAACACCACCCCCAGCAAGACCCCCTACACTGCCCGAACACCACTGCACTGCCCTAAACCCTAAAACACCACCCCCAGCAAGACCCCCTACACTGCCCAAACACCACTGCACTGCTCTAAACCCTGAAACACCACCCCCAGCACGACCCCCTACACTGCCCGAACACCACTGCTCTGCCCAAAACCCTGAAACACCAGCCCCAGCACGACCCCCTACACTGCCCGAACACCACTGCACTGCCCTAAACCCTGAAACACCAGCCCCAGCACGACCCCCTACAGTGCCCGAACACCACTGCACTGCCCTAAACCCTGAAACACCACCCCCAGCACGACCCCTACACTGCCCGAAGACCACTGCACTGCCCTAAACCCTGAAACACCAGCCCCAGCACGACCCCGTACACTGCCCGCACACCACTGCACTGCCCTAAACCCTGAAACACCAGCCCCAGCACAACCCCGTACACTGCCCGAACACCACTGCACTGCCCTAAACCCTGAAACACCAGCCCCAGCACGACCGCCTACACTGCCCGAAAACTACTGCACTGCCCTAAACCCTGAAACACCACCCCCAGCAAGACTACCTACACTGGCCGAACACCACTGCACTGCCCTAAACCCTGAAACACCACCCCCTGCATGACCCCCTACACTGCCCAAACACTACTGCACTGCCCTAAACCCTGAAACACCACCCCTCAGCACGACACCCTACACTGCCCGAACACCACTGCACTGCCCTAAACCCTGAAACACCACCCCAGCACGACCCCCTACACTGCACGAACAACACTGCACTAAACCCTGAAACACCACCCCTTCACGACCCCCTACACTGCCGGAACACCACTGCACTGCCCTAAACCCTGAAACACCACCCCCAGCACGACCCCCTACACTGCCCTAACACCACTGCACTGCCATAAACCCTGAACCATCACCCCCAGCACAACCCCCTACACTGCCTGAGCACCATTGCTCTGCCCTGAAACACTAGCCCCAGCACGACCCCCTACACTGCCCGAATACCACTGCACTGCCCTAAACACTGAAACACCACCCCCAGCACGACCCCCTACACTGCCCGAACACCACTGCACTGCCCTAAACCCTGAAACACCAGCCCCAGCAAGACCCCCTACACTGCCCGAACACCACTGCA
Organism: Calotriton arnoldi; assembly: GCA_963921515.1. Taxonomy (NCBI): domain Eukaryota; kingdom Metazoa; phylum Chordata; class Amphibia; order Caudata; family Salamandridae; genus Calotriton; species Calotriton arnoldi. Next base: position 1,077,185 of record CAWUFW010000337.1, read on the forward strand.
TTGCCCTAGACTCTGAAACACCAGCCCCAGCAAGACCCCTGCACTGCCCGAACACCACTGCACTGCCCTAAACCCTGAAACACCAGCCCCAGCATGACCCCTACACTGCCCGAACACCACTGCACTGCCCTAAACCCTGAAACACCAGCCCCAGCACGACCCCCTACACTGCCCGAACACCACTGCACTGCCCTAAACCCTGAAACACCAGCCCCAGCACGACCCCCTACACTGCCCGAACACCACTGCACTGCCCTAAACCCTGAAACACCAGCCCCAGCAAGACCCCCTACACTGCCCGAACACCACTGCATTGCCCTAGACTCTGAAACACCAGCCCCAGCAAGACCCCTACACTGCCTGAACACCACTGCACTGCCCTAAACCCTGAAACACCAGCCCCAGCATGACCCCTACACTGCCCGAACACCACTGCACTGCCCTAAACCCTGAAACACCAGCCCCAGCACGACACCCTACACTGCCGGAACACCACTGCACTGCCCTAAACCCTGAAATACTAGCCCCAGCACGACCCCCTACACTGCCCGAACACCACTGCACTGCCCTAAACCCTGAAACACCAGCCCCAGCACGACCCCCTACACTGCCGGAACACCACTGCACTGCCCTAAACCCTGAAATACTAGCCCCAGCACGACCCCCTACACTGCCCGAACACCACTGCACTGCCCTAAACCCTGAAACACCAGCCCCAGCACCACTCCCTACACTGCCCGAACACCACTGCACTGCCCTAAACCCTGAAACACCACCCCCTGCACCACCCCTACACTGCCCGAACACCACTGCACTGCCCTAAACCCTGAAACACCACCCCCTGCACCGCCCCCTACACTGCCCGAACACCACTGCACTGCCCTAAACCCTGAAACACCACCCCCAGCATGACCCCCTACACTGTCCGAACACCACTGCCCTAAACCCTGAAACACCACCCCTGCACGACCCCCTACACTGCCCGAACACCACTGCACTGCCCTAAACCCTGAAACACCACCCCCTGCACGACCCCTACACTGCCCGAACACCACTGCACTGCCCTAAACCCTGAAACACCACCCCCAAGATGACCCCCTACACTGCCCGAACACCACTGCACTGCCCTAAACCCTAGAACACTACCCCAGCATGACCCCCTACACTACCCGAACACCACTGCACTACCCTAAACCCTAAAATACTCCCCCAGCACGACCCCCTACACTACCCAAACACGACTGCACTGCCCTAAACCCTAAAACACTCCCCCAGCACGACCCCTACACTGCCCAAACACTACTGCACTGCCCTAAACCCTGAAACACCACCCCTCAGCACGACACCCTACACTGCCCGAACACCACTGCACTGCCCTAAACCCTGAAACACCACCCCAGCACGACCCCTACACTGCCCGAACACCACTGCACTAAACCCTGAAACACCACCCCTGCACGACCCCTACACTGCCGGAACACCACTGCACTGCCCTAAACCCTGAAACACCACCCCCAGCAAGACCCCTTTACTGCTCGAACACCACTGCACTGCCCCAAACCCTAAAACACCACCCCCAGCATGACCCCCTACACTGCCCGAACACCACTGCCCTAAACCCTGAAACACCACCCCTGCACGACCCCCTACACTACCCGAACACCACTGCAATGCCCTAAACCCTGAAACACCACCCCTGCACGACCCCCTACACTGCCCGAACACCACTGCACTGCCCTAAACCCTGAAACACCACCCCCAGCATGACCCCCTACACTGTCCGAACACCACTGCACTGCCCTAAACCCTAAAACACCACCCCCAGCACGACCCCTACACTGCCCGAACACCACTGCACTGCCCTAAACCCTAGAACACTACCCCCAGCATGACCCCCTACACTACCCGAACACCACTGCACTACCCTAAACCCTAAAATACTCCCCCAGCACGACCCCCTACACTACCCGAACACGACTGCACTGCCCTAAACCCTAAAACACTCCCCCAGCACGACCCCCTACACTACCCGAACACCACTGCACTGCCCTAAACCCTAAAACACTCCCCCAGCACGACCCCCTACACTACCTAAACACCACTGCACTGCCCTAAACCCTAAAACACTACCCCCGCATGACCCCTACACTACCCAAATACCAATGCACTACCCTAATCCCTAAAACACTACCCCCGCACAACCCCTACACTACCCAAAGACCACTGCACTACCCTAAACTCTAAAACAATACCCCCGCACGACTCCCTACACTACCCAAAGACAACTGCACTACCCTAAACCCTAAAACACGACCTCCTACACTACACAAACACCACTGCACTACCGTAAACCCTAAAAAACGACCCCAGCACGAACCCCTACACTACCCAAACACCACTGCACTACCCTAAACCATAAAACACTACCCCCAGCAGTACCCCCTACGCTACCCAAACACCACTGCACTACCCTAAACCCTAAAACACTACCCCCAGCAGTACCCCCTACACTACCCAAACACCATTGCACTACCCTAAACCCTAAAACACTACCCCCAGCAGTATCCCCTACACTACCCAAACACCACTGCACTACCCTAAACCCTAAAACCCTAAAACACTAACCCCCAGCAGGACCCCCTACACTACCCAAACACCACTGTACTACCCTAAACCCTAAAACACTCCCCCAGCACGACTCCCTACACTACCCAAACACCACTGCACTACCCTAAACCCTAAATCTACCCCCAGCATGACCCCCTACACTACACAAACACCACTGCACTACCCTAAACCCTAAAACACTACCCCCAGCACGACCCTCTTCACTACCTAAACACAACTGCACAATTTGTTACAGGCGTTGCAACGCAGGCCTGTGGTGCTTACTGGAAGTACCTGGTGGGCTAGTTGGGCCCCAGGGACTCTCAGGATTCAAGGTGACCTAATCCCCCAACTTAAAACGCGCCACGGGCGCGTTTGCACAGTGGTGAAGGGAGGGGCGGGGCCTCAGGTGACATGTGCGCAAACACGCCCTGTGGTGCGTTTTAAGTTGGGGAGTTAATTCCCTTTGAATCCTGGGGGCCAACTGGCCCACCAAGTACCTTCAGTAAGCACAACAGAGTTGCGTTGCAGAGAGGTGAAAAAGGTGCGTGGCCTCGGAACGCCTCTCTGCAACTCAGCTCTGTGGTCCTAACTGTAGGTACCTGGGGGCTAGTTGGGCCCCAGGGACCCTCAGGATTCAAGGGGACTTTATCCCGCAACTTAAAACGCGCCACGGGCGCGTTTGCACACATGTCACCTCAGGCCCCCTCCCTTCACCACTGTGCAAACGCGCACTGGCTCTGGTTAGTCAGAGTCAGTTACCACCAGTACCCGTCTGAAAAAGTTGTGGGCACAGGATGATTTTGCAACAAGGCCTCTTTCTGCTCCTCTGTTGGTTCTTTCTGCACATCTTTTGCTTCTTTCTGTGCATTTTTTCTTCTTTCTTCACATGTCCTACCTCTGTTGGCATAGTTAGAAATTAGCATATAAAAACCTTTGAAATTCACTTAAAAACCATAGGTTTCAGGCACGTTATAGTTAGAAATTAGCATTTAAAAACCTTTGAAATTCACTGAAAAAACCATAGGTTTCAGGCACGTTATAGTTAGAAATTAGCATTTAAAAAACCTTTGAAATTCACTGAAAAAACCATAGGTTTCAGGCACGTTATAGTTAGAAATTAGCATTTAAAAAACCTTTGAAATTCACTGAAAAAACCATAGGTTTCAGACACATTATAGTTAGAAATTAGCATTTAAAAAACCTTTGAAATTCACTGAAAAAACCATAAGTTTTAGGGACAGTTATAGTTAGTTGGACATTGCACTCGTACAAAACCCGTGAAATTCCCCTGTTATAGTTAGTTCAGCTAACTATAACTCGCGCCCCGCAATGCACTGCTGATGACGTCACATATTACATCACTCATGACATGGTCAGTGACATCACTGATGACATCACTGATGACATCTCAAATGACATCACTGATGACATCATCCATGTGATAATTTCATGCATCTTCTCACACCCTAATATAACTTTTGATACACCCACTCTAAATTACAGACTGCCATTCTCAAAACCATAGACACTCCAACACCAAAAACTACATACCCACTCACTGATTCTTAGGTCTACACACACATCCACTCACTCACCTGTACAGTCATTCATACTTACAGTCACTCAGTACAGGACTATCATATGCACTCATACACCTATATAAACACACACACACCGCCACTCATCCATAGAGGTACTCACACACCTAGTCAGTCATGCAAAAAATTAATCACACACCCATTTACTCACCTATACAGTTATACACACACCAGCTCACTTACTCATACAAATACTAGCACATTCTTACGCTCTTATACAATAACTGATACAAGCACACACGCATCCATACAGCCACTCTCACAATAACACACTCTCACTTATAGACATTTAAATACTCTAACACACATATATACTGCCTTTTACATATGTAGTTACTCGCACATGTACCACTGAGATATACATTCACTCACTAACACACCCATACACACACTCACCCACCCAAGCAGTCCATCACAGATGCACTCTTGAAATCATGCACCCAGTGAATCACCCACTCACATCTATGTATAGAGTCACACACACCCCACCCACACAAACACTCAGGCAGCCATACAGATACTCAGAGAACCAATCAATAACCCATATAGACACTCATGTAGCTATTCGCAAATCCATGCATCCACTTACACACCAACAAACAGACGGATACAGACATTCACACAGTTTAGTCACTAACCCATGCATTCAGTAAGATACGTTTAATCACTCACTTGTAGAGTCAGTCACTCACGTACTAAATCATCCATTCAGACACATACACCCACTCATTCTTCAATACGCCTTTCCCTATATATATTAAACATATTTAAACTTTACAGAAACACAGTCACTGGATGATGTCATCAGTGATGTCATTTGAGATGTCATCAGTGATGTCATCAGTGATGTCACTGACCATGTCATGAGTGATGTAATATGTGACGTCATCAGCAGTGCATTGCGGGCGCAAGTTATAGTTAGCTGAACTAACTATAACAGGGGAATTTCACGGGTTTTGTACGAGTGCAATGTCCAACTAACTATAACTGTCCCTAAAACTTATGGTTTTTCAGTGAATATTTATATATATATATATGTATATATATATATATATATATATATATATATATATATATATTATCTACTGGCGGTCGCCAGTAGATAGTTATAGTTAGGACCTAGTTTCCGTAGGAAACTCGTTTTTTTTTTCTCAATATCTTTGGCGCCGGTTGACGAATCTTCGCGAAATTTTCAAAACTCGTAGCCCAGTCTGGTCAGCTCCTGTCTTAATAGTTTCGGGGTGATTCGGCAAGCGGGGGCCGAGAAAAAAGGGGGGTCCCAAAACGTGTTTTCTCCATGTTAATTCCCATAGGAAACTTTAGACACGGCTACAGCTCGAACTGCTGACCTTTTTTTTAAATGGAGTAAATCCGTTCAGTAGTTCCTGAGAAATTCAAAAAATAGAGGTTGGAAAATCAATTTCCTTAGGAAACTTTAGACACGGATACAGCTGAAACTGCTGAACGGAATTACACCAAACTTGGCAAAAAGGTAGCCCTTGGTTCAGAAAGAGACCTTTTTTTAAATGGAGTAAATCCGTTCAGTAGTTGCTGAGAAAATCAAAAAATAAAAGTTTCGATATATAGAGGCACGGTGGATCCGCGCACCCTCCCGACCACGCGCTTTATTCTAATTGGCTGTCAACGCTCCAAACCAGGAAGTGTTGGCAGCCATCTTGTGTCTCGGTAGAACCGAGGCACAAGAAAACAGGGGAAACAAAGGTGAAAAAAAAGAAAAGGGGGCAGGGTAGAAACACCCTGACCTCCTAGGCCTGCTCAGGGGGTCCCACAAGGACCCCCAGGGCCAAAAAAAGCATTTTTTTAAAAAAAATTAAAAACAGTGGAATGCGCGCTGGGTGCGCTGATCTGGACGAAAAATAAAAAAAAACGAAGCAAGGGCTTCCTCGCTTCGTTAATTTTAAGCCCCCGGGTGGGCCAGGTCCCGTGGAGATTTGGTAAATGTAAAGCGGGGGCCCCCGCAGCCCCGGGGACCGCCACCTCCCCGGGGCTTTGTTTTTTAAATACAAAAAATACTGTGTGGGGGGCTTGAGCCCCCCCACACACCCCTGGGACCACCACCGCCCCGGGGCACTAACTGTTTAAATGCGGGGGTCCATTTTGGATCCCCGAGCCCCGGGGACCATCACCTCCCCGGGGCTTTGGAAAAGTTGGGAGGGGGGCTGTAAAGCCCCCCTCCTGGAGCCTTTGATGGCCCTGGGGACCGCCACCCCCAGGGCTGGCTGATGCAGTGTCCCAGGGTGCCCACACCCGGAACACTGCTGTTTGCTATGGTAGGGCTGGAGCACGTCTCCCGCCCTACCATAGCAAACTCTGGTTTGGATTTTGGAAGAGAGAGCAGGGAAACCTGCTCTCTCTTCCAAAATCCAAAGCAGATTGCTTTTCCACACGGGGAGCTGCATGTTAGCAGCTCCCCATGTGGAAAAGCAGTGCCAGCTTCCGTAGGACGCGGGGAGCTGGTGGGACCGTGGGGGCATTGGGGCTCCCCCCACGGTCCCCTACGAAGTGGCTAGGCCCCGGGGGATGGGGTCCCCGGGGCGAATATAAATTACTGGTAGGAGCCGGATTTTTTTATCCAAAAATTTGGAGTCGCGACCCTAGCGCGGCGCTAATCGCGCCCCCCTGCTGTGAACGCGAGGGGTGCGCAACTCCCAGCGCGGACCCCTAGTGTGAACGCGAGGGGTGCGCGACCTTTAGTCGCGCTGGGTGTGCGACTCCCAGCAAAAAAAATTAAGATTTTTTATAATAAACCTAGGTTATATGTTTGGATCTTGGGTGGCTCTAAAATGAGCCCTTGTGTTTATTGGGAGATTTTTGTAGCTACATGTAAGTGCCGATGCAGAGTCTTAAGTTGTTGAGAAGAACTCTGTTTCCCTTATCTGTGAAATGTACACCATCACTCCTGTAGATACCATCCATATCAAAACGCATATTGTTGTTGTATGTGGACCCCATACTATGGTCTCTGAGGTAAGCAGAAATAGCTTTATTGACATTTTTTCTAGCTTTCTCAATCTGTGGACAGAAATGATTGTACCAGTTCCATTTCTGTCTTTGGCATATGTTAGAGTACACAAAGGCAGTTTGGGGGAAAAGCAACATCAATTCTGCAAAGGTGTCCTTCATTAGCATTTCCATACCTACCCCAGTCATTGTGCCTAGGTCCTTGCCACCGCAGTGCACAATCATGAGGTCAGGTGGTTGGAGATGCAAAAAGGATTGAACCAATGGCATCAATTGGTGCCACTTTAATCCTCTCTGTCCAATCCATTTAATGTCTACATATTGCAAACCTAGGTCTTTGTCAATACCTCTGCTTTCAGCATACCTTTTGCACCAGAAAACATAGCTGAGCCCAATAATCCACACAGAAAGCATCTTGAAGGGATCTCTGTAGGTAATCAGAAGATGTCTGTAGCTGAGGTAGGCAGGTGGTAGAATGAAATCTATCTAAAATGGTGGACAAGTTGCTGTTTTTAAGAAAGTAGAGAGGTGATTGGCTGTTTAAGAAAATTCTACATTCAAATGTAGGGTGCATTTTACTTTGTTTAGAAAGCATGTTTCTTATTGGTTGGTAACAAATGTTGGAAAGGTACAGCAGAAAGGATAAGGGCATGCTTTGCAAAGCCAACCACACCTGCTGTTGTCATTTGCAACATTGTGTGGTGAACTTGTGACCTGGCAGCTAAGTTGAATGTTGCATGACCTGTTGCTATGGAAACTGACATTAAGGAGAAGGGGTGAAGATGTCAGTTGAAAAGTGTTAATCTCTATGACCAATGGAAATTCGTTTTCCATTTGAAAAACACTGGGAAGCAATGCCATTTGTGGCTTATGTGTATATGTATGGAAAAATAGAGGGAAACTTTGCCAATACTGGTTTGACTTTGGAAAGTGTGCTGTTCTATATTGACTGTGTGTTAAACAGAATCCTGTCTGAGTGTGTGAGATTTTTCATTCAACAGATTTATTTAAAAGGTGAGTTATATTTTTAGAGATTTATGTAATATAGATTTGAAAATGTTATGAAACTGTGCTGGTTAAATTAATTTATTAAATGTACAGATATATATTGGGATACTTTCTATTGTATTTGAACTTTGTTTAAAAAATAGTATGTGCAGTAATATATATATTATTAAGTGTCTTGAAAGGTATAGTTGAATGATGCCTCTTATTTATTATTAATTGGTTAAATATGGACGAAGAATGTGTATTTTCAAAAATGTTCATATAAGGTGCAGTTTATTAGGCATGCATATTTCTTCTCAGTAAAAAGGTATAGTTTAATAATATTGCATTATTATAGATAGTTTGGTAAAATGAGGTACAACTGTTCTGTTTGCAAGATGATCATATAAGGTGTTAATGATTACAATTCTGTTATTAGTTTGTATAGTTTGTGTGGTTTTAGAAATCCTCATAAAAAAGGTGTTGTTTATTATTCTTCTTCATTAAGTCTGTTGAGAGGTACAGTTTGATGATGTTGCATATTTTTAGATTTAATGGTCAATATGTAGGTCAAAAGAAAACAGTATATTTTATTCTTTCTGGTATATAGAAGTTATCTACTTAAGTAGATAGTATGTCATGACTCATGTATTTGTTTAGATTGTTTTTATAAATGTTGAAATTATATTTACTGGATTAATGAGAGGTACTTGACAGATTAGAGGAATGCTAAGGTAGTGAATATGGGATTTTATTACTGCATGAGAAGTGATTTACTGGTTCTATATTGTCTAACCTCGTAGTTATTATTTAACTACAATCTATGCATTTAAGGAGTAAGTCATACAGTAACTTATGTTGTGGTAAAAACAGCAATACAGTATATATGCAATCCAGCAATTCCTTTGTCACTCCCTGTGGACTCTTTCAATCATTCTGCAATGTCCTTTTTTAATCACAGTGCCAAAACGCAAGCAGTAATAAATTCACCATTCTATTAACCATGTCCTTATCTAATCACTGTGCCGAAACAGAAGCACTTATAAACTCACCCTGCTGTCAACTACCAGCACTCTAACTATCCAGTCACTGTCCATGCACTTGTACAATGACTCAGGCATTAAGACACGCAGTGCTACAGTCACATGTGCACAATCTATGTGGTCCCCTAACCCCCTGCAGACTACTGATTCACTCGTGCAAAAATCCAGGTAGTAGCCATGCAGTTCAGCAATCACAGTGTCAGTCTCTGTGCACTCCTGCTATCATCCTGAGAGAACCATGCCGTTATCTAATCACTGTGCTGAAACACAAGCACTTATAAACTCACCCTGCTGTCAAATAGCAGCACTCTAACTATCCAGTCAGTGTCCATGCACTTGTACAATGCCTCAGGCATTAAGACACGCAGTGCTACAGTCAAATGTGCACAATCTATGTGGTCCTCTAACCCCCTGCAGACTACTGATTCACTCCTGTAAAAATCCAGGTAGTAGACATGTAGTTCAGCAATCACAGTGTCAATCTCTGTCCACTCCTACTATCATCCTGACAGAACCATGTTGTTATCTAATCACTGTGCTAAAACACAAGCACTTATAAACTCACCCTGCTGTCAAATAGCAGCACTCTAACTATCCAGTCACTGTCCATGCACTTGTACAATGACTCAGGTATTAAGACACCCTGTGCTACAGTCAAATGTGTACAATCTATGCAGTCTCCTAACCCCCTGCAGACTACTGATTCACTCCTGCAATAACCCAGGTAATAGCCATGTAGTTTAGCAATCACAGTGTCAATCTCTGTCCACTCCTACTATCATCCTGAGAGAACCATGTCGTAATCTAATCACTGTGTTGAAACACAAGCACTTATAAACTCAACCTGCTGTCAAGTACCAACACTCTAACTATCCAGTCACTGTTCATGCACTTGTACAATGCCTCAGGCATTAAGAAATGCAGTGCTACAGTCACATGTGCACAATCTATGCGGTCCACTAACCCCCTGCAGACTACTGATTCACTCGTAAAAAATCCTGGTAGTAGCCATGTAGTTCAGCAATCACAGTGTCGATCTCTGTCCACTCCTACTATCATCCTGACAGAACCATGTGGTTATCTAATCACTGTGCTAAAACACAAGCACTTATAAACTCACCCTGCTGTCAAATAGCAGCACTCTAACTATCCAGTCACTGTCCATGCACTTGTACAATGACTCAGGTATTAAGACACCCAGTGCTACAGTCAAATGTGCACAATCTATGCAGTCTCCTAACCCCCTGCAGACTACTGATTCACTCGTGCAAAAACTCAGATAGTAGCCATGCAGTTCAGTAATCACACTGTCACTCTCTGTCCACTCCTGCTATCAACCTGACAGAACCATGACCTTTTCTAATCACTGTGCTGAAACATAAGCACTTATAAACTTGCCCTGCTATCAAGTACCAGCACTCTAACTATCCAGTCACTGTCCATGCACTTGTACAATGCCTCAGGAACTAAGACATGCAGTGCTACAGTCACATGTGCACAGTCTATGTGGTCCCCTAACCCCCCTGCAGACTACTGATTCACTCATGCAAAAACTCAGATAGTAGCCATGCAGTTCAGCAATCACACTGTCACTCTCTGTCCACTCCTGCAATGAACCTGACAGAACCATGACCTTTTCTAATCACTGTGCTGGAACATAAGCACTTATAACCTCGCCCTGCTGTCAAGTACCAGCACTCTAACTATCCAGTAAGTGTCCATGCACTTGTACAATGCCTCAGGCATTAAGACACGCAGTGCTACAGTCAAATGTGCACAATCTATGTGGTCCTCTAACCCCCTGCAGACTACTGATTCACTCCTGTAAAAATCCAGGTAGTAGACATGCAGTTCAGCAATCACAGTGTCAGTCTCTGTGCACTCCTGCTATCATCCTAAGAGAACCATGTCGTTATCTAATCACTGTGCTGAAACACAAGCACTTATAAACTCACCCTGCTGTCAAATAGCAGCACTCCAACTATCCAGTCACTGTCCATGCACTTGTACAATGAGTCAGGTATTAAGACACCCAGTGCTACAGTCAAATGTGCACAATATATGCAGTCTCCAAACCCCCTGCAGACTACTGATTCACTCCTGCAATAACCCAGGTAGTAGCCATGTAGTTCAGCAATGACAGTGTCAATCTCTGTCCACTCCGACTATCATCCTGACAGAACCATGTCGTTATCTAATCACTGTGCTGAAACACAAGTACTTATAAACTCAACCTGCTGTCAAGTACCAGCACTCTAACTATCCAGTCACTGTTCATGCACTTGTACAATGCCTCAGGCATTAAGAAATGCAGTGCTACAGTCACATGTGCACAATCAATGCGGTCCCCTAACCCCCTGCAGACTACTGATTCACTCGTAAAAGATCCTGGTAGTAGCCATGTAGTTCAGCAATCACAGTGTCAATCTCTGTCCACTCCTACTATCATCCTGACAGATCCATGTCGTTATCTAATCACTGTGCTGAAACACAAGCACTTATAAACTCACCCTGCTGTCAAGTACCAGCACTCTAATTATCCAGTCACTGTTCATGCACTTGTACAATGACTCAGGCATTAAGACACGCAGTGCTACAGTCTCATGTGCACAATCTATGTGGTCCCCTAACCCCCTGCAGACTACTGATTCACTCGTGCAAAAACTCAGATAGTAGCCATGCAGTTCAGTAATCACACTGTCACTCTCTGTCCACTCCTGCAATCATCTTAACAGAACCATGACCTTTTCTAATCACTGTACTGAAACACAAGCACTTATAAACTCGCCCTGCTGTCAAGTACCAGCACTCTAACTATCCAGTCACTGTACATGCACTTGTACAATGCTCAGGCATTAAGACACGCAGTGCTACAGTCAAATGTGCACAATCTATGTGGTCCTCTAACCCCCTGCAGACTACTGATTCACTCCTGTAAAAATCCTGGTAGTAGCCATGCAGTTCAGCAATCACAGTGTCAGTCTCTGTGCACTCCTGCTATCATCCTAAGAGAACCATGTTGTTATCTAATCACTGTACTGAAACACAAGCACTTATAAACTCACCCTGCTGTCAAATAGCAGCACTCTATCTATCCAGTCACTGTTCATGCACTTGTACAATGCCTCAGGCATTAAGACATGCAGTGCTACAGTCACATGTGCACAATCTATGCGGTCTCCTAACCCCTTGCAGACTACTGATTCACTCCTGCAAAAATCCAGGTAGTAGCCATGCAAGTCAGCAATCACACTGTCACTCTCTGTCCACTCCTGCAATCATCCTGACAGAACCATGTCCTTATCTAATCTCTGTGCCGAAACACAAGCACTTATAAATTCACTCTGCTGTGAACTACCAGCACTCTACCTATCTAGTCACTGTCCATGCACTTGTACAATGCCTCAGGCATTAAGAGACACAGTGGTACAGTGAAATGTGCACAATGTATGTGGTCCCCTAACCCCCTGCAGACTACTGATTCACTCCTGCAAAAATCCAGGTAGTAGGCATGCAAGTCAGCAATCACAGTGTCAGTCTCTGTGCACTCCTGCAATCATCCTGACAGAACCATGTCCTTATCTAATCTCTGTGCCGAAACACAAGCACTTATAAACTCACCCTGCTGTCAACTACCAGCACTCTAACTATCCAGTCACTGTCCATGCACTTTTTCCATGACTCAGGCATTAAGACACGCAGTGCTACAGTCACATGTGCACAATCTATGCGGTCCCCTAACCCCCTCCAGACTACAGATTCACTCCTGCAAAAATCCAGGTAGTAGCCATGTAGTTGAGCAATCACAGTGTCAATCTCTGTCCACTCCTGCAATCATTCTGACAGAACCATGTCCTTATCTAATCGCTGTATGAAAACCCAAGCATTTATAAATTCACCATTCTCTTTTGTTGCACTACTCTAATGATCCAGTCAGTACCCATGTACGCATGTAATGACCCAGGTACTAATACATCTAGTATTACAATCATCTATCCACTATTGATGCAGTCCTCTAAACACATAAACACTACTTATTTAGTTCTACAATTATTCAGTTAGTATCTATCTCTTGCAGTAAATGAATTATGATTTTCAAACAAAGTGTTTAAATTGTTTTTATATACAACGTGTTTGTTTAGTAATACAATATTATATTTTATAAATTTATTTTAATAATGTCATATATATTTTTTTTTAACAGGTATTGTTCATCATCATTAAAAAACTTACCATGAGTGGAATAACACAAAAGAGGAAACAACAAAAAAGGACTATTATTTGAAGAAAACACAACAGCAAAAATTAGATGAACTACAACATGTGGGAAAAAGAAAAAGTCTTGTGGTAAGAGAAAAAAGAATTTATTAAAAAACTTTCAAAGGCTAGAAACAGTGTGCACAATGTGGAAAGTAGAAAGAATGCCTCAACAACAAAAAAGAATAAGAAGAAAAAAGGCAAAAATAATGGGAAATCACGGTCTAAAGAAACAATGTATGGTAAAAGGAGAAAAAATCTATGTGATGAAATAAGGAAAAGAATGTTTTACAATAGAGTTGTCTTTAATTTGTTAAAAGATGTGAAGAAATATAAAAAAAGATCAGCATTTTATAAAAAGAACAAACAGATTGAAACTATTGTTGAGAAGGCTTTTGATTTAAAAAGGACATTATTCATTTTAATTTTAAACAGAATTCGATCACTAGATAAGCCAATACATTTTATGAAGGCCAAAAGTAAAAACAAGAGAGTAATTAACAGAACTAACTTTTGTGATATTTTTTTGGGTGAATGGAAACACAGTTCAAGTTCAGAGCCTTTTTTAAAGAAGAGAGTTATTTTCAAACCAATACATTATTGCTTGCAGTTGATACCAGTGGCCATGCTTATGAGGTTAGAAATGGTTGTCCAATTGAAAAAGAGAAGATGGTTCCCCGAAATGTAGAAGAAGTGATAGCTGATGAAGTTCTAGGGAGACGTACTAAAGCCCCAGTGTATACTTGGGATTGTAGTAGTATTTGCAGTATACGACAGGAATCTATTGATATTTTCCATAGTAAAAAAAGTCTTAAACAAAAGATTAAGATGTTGCAAGGACTAGATCCTTGCAGAGTGAGAAAAAATACTGGTTTGCAAGGTCATTCTCTGGCTTGTCTTTCTAGAAAAGTATGTCAAAGTGTTTTTCATCATTTTAGAATGTTAGCAGTACATCATTCTCAAATGCGGAAGTTACTCAGAAGATTGTATTACGCAAAAGTCCAGCAATAATTTTAAATGACTTAAACAGTGCTCTTTTGCATGGGTCAGTATCAGATGTAAAAAAAAATTGTGATGAAATAGAGTTTCGTTACTTTGGTCCTGAAGAAGAGAGTGGACAAAGTGAGACATTGATAGAAGTAGGTGTTGAAGAAACCGTGGAAAATAGTAGTACAGAGAAGTTTGAAGAACAAATTACAAAGTTTAAGGTAATTTCGTGTGAAAGGCCAAATTATACTTGTATTTGTTGTCGACGAACTCACTATAAAAATCAGACTAGGACTGTTGATCTGTATTTAAAAAGTGAAAGAGAAAATAATGATAAGTGGAAGGAATTTGCAATTTATTTGTTGGTAGAGGATTGCTTTGATTTGGGTACTGATCAGCGTATTTGTAAATATTGTTATAACAAATTAGACGATAATAAAATGCCTGCTAGAGCTGTCCATAATAATCTAGAGTTGGTAACTATTCCTCCAGAACTGATAGATTTAAACACTGATAGATTTAAACACATATGAGTCTATTCTGATTCAATGTGTGCACCCATTTCAGGCTATTGTTCGTATGGAGCCTAAAACAGGTAAATTGCCTCCTACAGATTTACAGAGAGGATTAAAAGGTAGAGTTGTATATTTACCACTAGATTTAAAGAAAAATATTGAAACTATTGGTGTACAGAATGTAGAAAGTGAACCACTAGTTATTCTAGTTAATGGTGTTCCTACTAAGAGTAAGAAAATCTGGCAGGAATTAGTGGATGTCAGGAAAGTGCAAAAGGCAACATTATATCTTATAAAAAACAATGATTACTACAAAAATGTGTATGTGGAAGAAGAAGAAATACTTTTAGGAGATGATAGTGAAATGTCAAGTGGTCAAATTGAGAAAGTGGACATGTCCAAAAGTGAAGACATTTATGAACATTATAGTGTACATCCACTTCATTTGAAAGAAGTCATGGGGAATACTATTGAATTATTCCAAATGAAGAAAGCGAAGGGGACTCCCATGAGTGTTTGGGAAAAAAGTTTGGAAGCTCGTTGTTTTCCCCAGCTGTTCCCAACTGGAAAAGGTGGACGATATGACGAACGATCAGTACAGATTCCTGCATCAGAATATCGGACAACAAGATTGTATGCAGAAGATCCAAGATTTCGACAATGTATCCCATATATATTTCATCTTTTGTTTGAGAGTGACTTGTCTGGACTTTCATATGCAGTCAACCACATATTAAAAACAGGAGTACATCTTCAAAATGTATCTGCAAAGGAATTTATGGATAAAGTACATCAGAGAGATGATCATTTAGAATCTCAACTGATTAATTTGATGGCATGTCAGCGTGGTACTAATGAGTATCATCGTCATGGAGAACTTAAATGCATGCTAAGGAACTTAGGAACTCCTACGTGGTTTGTTACCCTAAGCTGTGCTGAATACGCTTGGGATGATTTACTTGAATTTCTCCAAAAAGCAAATTCAAATATTAAAAATATTGAATACAAGACACCTGGAGAATTGTGTTTTTGGATCCTGTAAATGTATGCAGATATTTCAATCATAGGTTTGAAGCTATGATGTCTTTTATCTGCAATAAAAAGAATCCTCCTCTTGGAGAGGTTATTGATTTCTTTTGGAGAAAGGAGTATCAAGCTAGAGGTGCTCCTCATATACATATGCTTTTATGGATCAAGGATGTACCCAAATTTGGAACTGATTCGGATGACACTGTTTTATCTTTTATTGAAGATTATGTTACATGTGCTATACCAAAAAGAACAGAAGAAAACAACTTAAGGCAACAAGTGTTACGATTCCAAAGTCATCGATGTGGCAAATACTGTCGACGGAAATACAAGTCGAAGGAAAAGTTTTATACCAAATGTCGTTTTGGATTTCCACGTCCAGTAATATCCAAAGGAAGAGTAAACAGTTTCATGTCAGCAGTGAGACATACCATCACTAGAAAATCACCCAAAAATACTTACAATTTGAAAAGAAGTGAAGAATCAAAGTATATCAATGATTATAATCCAGTTATTCTCTCGATGTGGAATGCTAATATGTATATCCAGTATGTTGCGGATAATTCCATTGCTGTTGCTCGGTATGTAACATCATACATAACAAAATCAGAAAAGACTGAGTTGAAAGAAATGTGGGAAGAAATTTCTCACAAGAAGAGTCTTAGTAAGAAATTGTACAGTTTTAGTTTGAAGATGTTATCCCATCGAGAGATTGGAGCGTACAAATGCTCGGATCGGTTGTCGTCTGCAAGTTTATATTCAAAGTCAAGAGGAATCATTTGGGTGAGTCTAGGTCTTGCTGCAACGCGAAATCGAGTACTTAAATCTATACAAGAAATCGAATATTTAGCAGTAAATGAACCGGAAAGCACAGATATTGTCAAAACAAACATGTTGGAGACATACTATCCAAATAGAAGTCGTCATCTTGAAAACATATGTCTCTATGAAGTGCTGCAATATTACAATATTACAGTTTTAAGAGAAATACTACAGAAAACATAAATGAAGGAAAATATGCAGTGATTGGTTCAGAAGGATGTTTGGTGAAACAAAGTAAAGGAAATCTGATTAATCATAGGAAACTGAGTTGTGATACTCCTGATAGAAGAGAAATTTACTATTTAGCACTTTTGCAACTCTTCAAGCCTTGGCGTACGGAATTGGAATTACTTGGATATTTTCAGTGCTATGAAGATTATTTCAATGCATGTAAAGATAGCATTAAATGCACAGTTTTTGCAAATTATCTCAAAATGTTGAATGAAGAAATTGATCAAGAAGCTACTATTGCAGCTGAGATTGCTAGAGACAGTTCACAAGACAGTCAAAGTTCTGCTCCACTGAGTTAAGATCCACTAGGACAACCAATTCTTGAAAATGAAGCAGCAATCGCCATGAGTGAAGTGGAAACAGCCAGTGGCGTAGCTAGGGGGGGGCGATGGGGGTGGACCGCCCCAGGCGGCACGAGTTTTCGGGCGGCAGCCGGCCCCCCTTCCCCCCGCTCTTACCTGCGCCCGTTGCGGCTGCAAGAATCGGCTGCGGCCGCTACCACCGCCCCCCCCGCTCTTCTATCATTTTGCCGAGGGCGGCAAACGCAGGGGCCGCCACGGGCAGCCTAAGGCCTAGCTACGCCCCTGGAAACAGCAATGCATCAAGCTCAAGAAGATATTATGGACTTAGGAAACTTGGAAGAACAACTAAATATTGAACAGAAAGAAATATATCAGCCAGATCGACCATGGTTTTTTTCATGAAAAGAAAGAATGCACATGCACATCATTTCAACCTATCCGAATGTATGTCAGTGGTCAAGCTGGTACAGGAAAAAGTTTCTTAATTAAAGTTTTGACCAGTTATCTACAGAAAACAACTGACTGACATTTGTCTTGTGTTGTAACTGCTCCAACTGGGTTGGCAGCACACAACATTAAAGGAATTACATTACATCGTTTACTAATGCTACCTGTAGAGCATGAAAATAAATTGGAATATCACAAGCTATCTGGAGAAGCTTGTTATGAAGTTTCAAGAGTGCTAAAGAAAATTAAACTTCTGATTATTGATGAGGTGAGCATGGTCTCAAACTTAATGCTTGCCTTTGTGCATTTAAGAATGCAGCAAATTCTAAAAACAGAATACGATGTCTTATTTGGAGGAAAACATGTGATAGTTTTTGGTGATCTACTGCAACTTACTCCTGTAAAAGGGCTACCAGTATTTAAAATGCTTGTGCATGAAGACACCAGAAAGTCTTTGGGAAGTGTTGGAAACGTTAACATTTGGTCATATTTTGAATACAAAGAACTCATTAAAAATATGCGACAGGCAAATGATGTTGATTATGGAACCATTCTTCAAGATATAAGAATTGGAGTATTGACAGAACATGGCAAACAAGCTTTGCAAAGTCGGCTACTTACAAACTTGTTTCCAAATGAAAATATAGTTCCTGAAAAAATATATAAAAAAATTGCAGAAAATATATCTATAATCTGCCTAATGCCAACACTGCGAGAGGGTTCCACATTCAATGAAGAACTTTTAAAGCTGGAAAATGAACAAATAATAAAAATGGAAGCCATTGATAAAATAGAACATGAAGGAATTACTATTATTTTGATGGAAAAATTAAAAACAAAATTGGATTCTTTAGAAAAATCTATATCTAAAACTGCTGGTTTAGAAAAGAATTTATATCTATGTGTAAACTGTCGGGTAATTTTACGGCATAATTTGGATGTGGAAAAAGGTTTAGTAAATGGTGCAATGGGTAAAGTTGTTGATTTTGTTAATTATCAAAATAGAGATGGAATTAAATTTTTGAAAATCAAATTGAAGAAGTAAAACTAATTGGTCGTTGTTCGGTTCATTTTTTGCTTGTTAAAGATTTGTATGTTCGTAGAAAACAGTTTCCTCTTTCTTTGGCATATGCGGTGACTATTCATAAATCTCAAGGTTTAAGTGTAGACAGTGCTTTGGTAAACATTGGAAGTACCGTATTTAAAGAGGGTATGGCATATGTTGCTTTGTCCCGAGTCAGAACTTTATCTGGATTGTATTTGATTGATTTTGATGAGAGAAAGATTAGTGCAGATGCAAACTGTGTAAGAGAGTATAATCGGTTAAGAAGATTATATGCTCCCAATTTAGGTGAATATCCTGTATATGAAAAGCGTGTAGTAGGTCGAAAAAGAACATATGAGAATATCTGCAGTGAAGTTAAAGAAAAGAAAAAATATCAAGATAATGTTGAGATTCCAAGCAAAAAGAAAAAGGACACTATTGAAGAGATTGTAGGATATCAGTTAGAAAATAGTTCAGGTATCAACTGCTATGCTAATGTAGTGGTAAATGTTGTATTTTTTCTAGAAAATCTGCAACAGCAAATTATGGAGAATCGAGAAAAAAGGTTTTGTTCCTTATTGCATTCTATTTTTGAAAAATTGAGAACTGATAAAAGTAAAATCCAAAGTGTTTCTGATATTCGGAATCTTCTAGATATATGTTCTGGTTCTACGCAATTTACACAGAATGTGCAACAAGATGCTCAGGAATTTCTAATGTATATACTTGCAATATTAGAAGATGAAGGAATGCAAATTGAAAATCTATTTGGACTTCGTTATAAATGGGAACATGAATGTGAAAATTGTAGGTTTACTTCTACCACTAACATAGACACTGAAAGATTCATATATTTAACAATACCAGACTGTAAAACAGTGTCTTTCAACAAATCAGTTAAAGCAGCAAATCAAAACATGGAGTGTAGCCAATGCAAATCAGAAATGTTATCAACACTATTTATACAAAGATGTGGACAATATATAATTTTAATGATACAACGTTGTACAGCTGATGGAAGAAAATTGAAAACTTTAATTAAAAATTTGTAGCAAGTCAACTATCAATATCAGGAAGAACTTTTGAAGCAGTAGCAATTATTTTCCATGATGGTCCTTCTACAACATCTGGACATTACACTGTCTATTTAAAATGCAATAAAGGATGGACATATTGTAATGATGCTCATTTGGTTTTTAGACATCGTTTGCTTAATGAATTACCAAATTCCTACCTAATATTTTTAAAGCCAAAGTTCTAAGAACATAATTCGGCCTATTGGGAATATGTTAAAATGTATTAATACGATTACTATTGGACAATTTCATTATAAAGGATTTCAGGAATATCATTTGGCCTAGAGGAAAGATATTAATATGAATTAAGCACTTTTTCTGGGATATTCTGACAGCATATATTTTAAAGAACATCATTTAGAGTATATGTAAATTATAAAGAATTGTTAATTGAATTATTGTTTCGGTTCTTTCATATTGTAGTAACAAAATTCTCTTAGAAAGAAGCATTTTATATATGTGTGATTTGTATTATATGGTATGTTATTGAGGATGTTGTTTTTATGCAATGTGCAGAGATAATTGACTAAATTGAAAATATTTTTGACACAGATTTGTTTTTTTTTAAACAATCTTATTGATTGTTTTATTTTGCCCGCTGTTATGTGATGAGTAACATTGAAATCACTATTTATAGTGAAATTCAATATATTCTGAGAACAGCAAAAAAGGCAAACTAAATAATGTATATTATGCTTAAATTATGTTGTGTTTATAAAATTATAATATTATGCTTTATAACTGTATTTTTTCTTCTCTTTCACAGATCATAATTCTAAAATTCGAAATTTTTAAAATTTAAATTATAAAAAACAACTGCAAAAATGTTTAGAAAATTTTGATATCTACTACTGTAAAGGTAAGATTAAGTAATCCAAACACTATCCATCCACTACTACATTCAGCTGTGCACTATCTATATAAACCTCTAACCAGCTACTTACTAAGTTACTACCATGCAGCCTAGTAATCCTCCTGTCTGTCCCATGCACTTTTCCAATCACCCATCCAGCACTATCTACTTATCCTATCACTCCCAATACCTAAGCACTTATAAAATCACCATGCAGTCTGTTTGCGTCACTGTAATCTTTCCAATTACTAGTGTTGTACTTATGGAATGTCCTAGCCACTAAGAAAAGTATACATAGAACATTCTATACACTATGGGGCCGATTCCGATTCGGGCAGGAAATCTCTCCGACCGAGCCGGACTCGGAGAGATTTCCGACCGAATCGGACTCTGGCAGCTCGACCGAACGAGTACGATGCGCACGTATGCCATCGGACTCGAGTCGGTCGGACTCCCATTGAAGTCAATGGGAGCCGGTCGTACAATGCGTACGCGGGCTCCCATTGACTCAATGGGTGCGAGGCGGTCAAGGGCGCCCCCTACAGCGGGTACGCGTCGAAGCAACTCGCACCGTACACGCACAGGTAGGGGGACCGATGGGTCCCCCTGTGTGCGACTCGCGCGGCTACGCGTACAGGGGGTCCGACACGGACCCCCAAAGTACGTCTCTGACTGCTCTTTGGAGCCGGAGTGTGCGGCTCGGTCGGACTGCTCGCGGCGCGCATCGTACTCACCCGGCCGGGGAACGTCTCCATTGCGCAGTGCGAGTCGAGTCCGAGCGAGTCGGTCGGTGCGGTTCGACCCGGGAACGAGTCGGTTGGAGCGGTCGGGATGCCCGGACGAGTCGGTCGGCGATTTCGCATCGTACTCGCTCGCCCGGACGCAGGTACGAATCGGTCGGGAAATAGGGCTCCGAATCGGATCCGGTTAAGCCGAATCCGATTCGGAGCCCTACCGGCCGAGATCGGAATCGGCCCCTATGTATGCATACCTCTAAGCACATACATACTATTGGAACAGTCTTGTAAATACTAAGGTACTACCCATGCTGCATAGGAATCCTCCTGTCAGTCCCATGCACTTCTCCAATCACCCATCCACCACTATCTACTTATGCTATCAGTTTGCCAATATTTATCCACTTATAAATTCATCAGACACCCTGTTTGTAGCACTGTAATCATTCCACTTACTAGTCATGTACTAATTGAATGGCATAGCCTCTAACACAAGTACACCTACAATATTCTGTGCAGAATGCATGTACACCTCTAACCAAATACATACTATTGCTACACTGCACTAAATACCCAAGTAGTACCCATGCAGCCTAGAAATCCTCTTGTCACTCCCATGCACTTCTCCAATCATCCATCTAGTACTATCTACTTATTCTATCACTCAATCTATACCTAAACACTTATAAATTCACCAGGCACTCTGTTTACAGCACTGTCATCATACTAGTTACTAGTCATGTATTTATACAATGGCCTTGCCACTAACACAAGTACACCTACATTATTCTGTGCACAATCCATGCATACCTCTAACCAGCTACATACTATTGCAAAAGTCTTCTAAATAGCCACTTAGTACCCATGCAGACTAGGAATCGTCTTGTCTGTCCTATAGACTTCTCCAATCACCCATCCAGCACTATCTACTTATCCTATCACTCCGCCAATACCTAACCACTTATAAATTTACCATGTACTCTGTTTGCAGCACTGTAATCATTCCAATTACTAGTCATGTACTTATGGAATGGCCTAGCCACTAACACAAGTACACCTCCAATATTCTGTGCAGTATGCATGCAGACCTCCAACCAGGTATATAGTATTCATACACTCTTGCAAATACCCACTTACTACCTATGCAGCATAGCAATCTTCCTGTCACTCCCATGCACTTCTTCAATCACTTATCCAGTACTATCTACTTATTCTATCACTCAATCTATACCTAAACACTTATAAATTCACCAGGCACTCTGTTTACAGCACTGTCATCATACTAGTTACTAGTCATGTATTTATAGAATGGCCTAGCCACTAACACAAGTACACATACAATATTCTGTGCACAATCCATGCAGACCTCTAACCAGCTACATACTATTGCAAAAGTCTTCTAAATAGCTACTTAGTACCCATGCAGTCTAGGAATCATCTTGTCTGTCCTATACACTTCTCCAATCACCCATCCAGCACTATCTACTTATCCTATCACTCCGCCAATACCTAACCACTTATAAATTCACCAGGCACTCTGTTTACAGCACTGTCATCATACTAGTTACTAGTCATGTATTTATAGAATGGCCTAGCCACTAACACAAGTACACCTCCAATATTCTGTGAACAATGCCTGCAGACCTCTAACCACATACATACTATTGGAACACTCTTGTAAATATTAAGGTACTACCCATGTAGCCTAGGATTCCTCCTGTCACTCCCATGCACTTCTCCAATCACCCATCCAGCACTATCTTCTTATCCTATCACTCCGCCAATACCTAAGCACTTATAAATTGATCATGTACTTTGTTTGCAGCACAGTAATCATTTTAGTTACTAGTTATGTACTTATGGAATGGCCTAGCCACTAACACAAGTACACCTACAATATTCTATGCACTATGCTTCCAGATCTCTAAGCAGCTACCTACTATTGGAACACTCTTGTAAATACTAAGATACTACCCATGCAGACTAGGAATCCTCGTGTCAGTCCCATGCACTTCTCCAATCACCCATCCACCACTATCTACTTATGCTATCACTTTGCCAATATCTATCCACTTATAAATTCATCAGGCACCCTGTTTGTAGCACTGTAATCATTCCAGTTACTAGTCATGTACTTATAGAATGGCATAGCCACTAATACAAGTACACCTACAGTATTCTGTGCACAATGCCTACAAACCTCTAACCACATACATACTATTGGTACACTCCACTAAATACTGAAGTAGTACCCATGCAGCCTAGGATTCCTCCTGTCAGTCTCATGCACTTCCTCAATCATCCATCCAGCACTATTTTCTTATCCTATCACTCCGCCAATACCTAAGCACTTATAAATTGACCATGCACTCTATTTGCAGCATTGTGATAATTCCAATTACTAGTGATGTTCTTATGGAATGGCCTAGGCACTAACACAAGTACACCTACAATGTTCTGTGCACAATCCCTACAAACATCTAAGCACATACATACTATTGGTACACTCCACTAAATACTGAAGTAGTACCCATATAGCCTAGGATTCCTCCTGTCAGTCTCATGCACTTCCTCAATCACCCATCCAGCACTATGTTCTTATCGTATCACTCCGCCAATACATAAGCACTTATGGGGCAGATTTACAAGCCCCCTGCGCCCACCAGTACATCACTTTTTGTGATGTAGTGGTGGCGCCGGGGACACCTCCATATTTACAAGGAGAGGAAAAGCCACCCTGCGTGGCTTTTCCTCTCCTTGGAAATACGGCCCCTTCACACGCAGAACTTTGTGTTGAAGGGGCGTTCCATGGGTGTTGCTGTGTATGTTCCCACACAACACCCATGGAACAAGACACATCTCAAGATTTACGAGAAATCATAAATCTGGAGATGTGTGTGAATGCTGCACCACCCTAGAGGTGGCGTAGCAAGGCGCAACGAGGAGAAATGTTTTCATTTCTCCTCATTTTTTCCTCTTTCAATGCGTGCTGCATTCTACAGCATGCATTGAAGGAGGAAAATGCCTTTAGTGATTGTTTTTGTACAGGAAGGTGTCCCTTCCTGCACAAAAACAATCTCCCCATGACGCAGGCATCCTTGGACCATGGTACAAGGGTGCCTGCGCCAGCGCATGGCTACAGTTTGTGCGCCAGTGCAGAGGGAAGCACAGAGATGCGACATATTCAAGTAAATATGTCACATCCCTGTGCTTCGGAAGTGCTGCAGCGCGGTGCAGCCAAAGGGCTTGCAGTGCCACGCTGCAGCACTTCCTCATACATCTGCCCCTATAAATTCACCATACACTACTAATGCATTCTTTCAGTCAATCATGCTCTACACATATATTCACCCAAACTTTCAGACATTACCATGCAATTATAGTTCTTTTTTTTAACCAGATAAGGTAGTTCTGACAAGAACTTTTTTTTTTCTTCTTTTTTTGTTTTGTATTTTTTTTGTCGTTTTTGAACAATTTAGTATTTTTTTGGGTGTTTTTTTAAAAACTGAACAAAAAAAGGAACAAAGTAAACAGGTAACTTTTGGAATTAAATATCATTCCAAAAACAGAAAAAAAAAAAAAAAATGAACAGCGGTGATTTCTTTGGGCAGCACAAACAGCATCCACCGACTGTTCACCATAGCAGATTATTTTTTTACACTTTACACAGTGTTGCTCAAGGAAGGCAAATTCTGGTCTTATGTCCATAGGAGGTATTGCTGATGACACTCCTGATGTGCTTGCCACCGCTGGTGATGGGTTTTGAGCAGCTCGCCTCATTTCCTCCCGAGCAAGAATGCGAGGATGGAGAGTGCGCAGATGTTTATACATACTGGCAGTGCCGCATGAATACTTTTTCTCACTCCCTCTTGACAGGACCCTGCCACAAATCATGCAGGTCACTTTTCTTACATTCACTTTTTTTTCACCTGCAGGAAAAGTGAAGAACTTCCACACAACAGATTCTTGACTTTTTTTAGGTGGTGCCTCCTCCAACAGTTCTTCATCTGAAGATACTTCCACCTGCTGCTGCTGCTCTGATGCCATTTTCCTTGGAAGTTTTGAAAAAACACCAAAAAAAAGCCAAAGAGGTTCAAGTAGAAGAACAGAACTTTCTCTGAAGGTGCTCCAACAAGAATGATTAAAATGGGTGGGGTCCTTCAATAGTTACAGTGGGAAATGTTATGAACCAATCAAATCCTTTTTTTTGAGGTCACATGGGATTCGCGCACGCAGCGCGCATGAAGAACGCACCCGACGCGACTCCGCGAAAACATATTTAAAAATAATATAACTTTATTACAAGTAGAAGTATATTATTTTTAGGAATACCTTAGATAATCTCTTGCCCTAATATGTACATTAAAGACACAAACATATCATTTTAGAATATAAAAACTTTCGCGGGAGTCGCGCACCCAGCGCGCCCCAGCACGTATATGACGTCACGCGGGGCCCGCCACCGCGCAAACATCACATACCGTAATGCGCATGTGTCGCGAATACGCGGGAGCAGGACTCGCGGACCGGTCGCATACCAATCGCGCACACCACGTAATATTATACGTATATGACGTAATTGGAAAACACGCACCCGTCGCACACCGTACGAGGATCCTTCACAACTTTTCCAAAATGGTGGCTTGAATACGCACACCCGCCGTGTTAGGTACGCTTTGGGTGCGCGACTCCAAAAATTAAAAAAAATAATAATAATAATTAAAAAAGAAAATAATATAAATATATTAAAATAAAAAATAAAACAAAATAATTATACTATATTTCAGTTTTAATTTTTTTTAAAAATATTTTTTTTACAATTTTCAAAAAAGAATATAATATTGTTTAATAAATAATATATTTACAAAAAACAGTTAAGAAAATCTAGAAATTCAGTACAAAAAACATAGGTATAACTACTATTAAACTTAAAAATTACCATTTAAAAAACCTTTGAAATTCACTGAAAAAACCATAGGTTTCAGGGACGTTATAGTTAGAAATTAGCATTTAACAAACCTTTGAAATTCACTGAAAAAACCATAGGTTTCAGGGACGTTATAGTTAGAAATTAGCATTTAAAAACCTTAGAAATTCACTGAAAAAACCATAGGTTTCAGGGACGTTATAGTTAGAAATTAGCATTTAAAAACATTAGAAATTCACTGAAAAAACCATAGGTTTCAGGGGTGTTATAGTTAGCTGGACATTTCACTCGTACAAAACCATAGAAATTCCTCCGTTATAGTTAGTTCTGCTAACTATAACTTGCGCCCCCGCAATGCACTGCTGATGGTGTCACATATTACATCATTCATGACATGGTCAGTGACATCACTGATGACATCACTGATGACATCTCAAATGACATCACTGATGACATCATCCACGTGACAATCTGATATACCTCATCACACACTAGTATAACCTTTGATCACTCACTGTAAAATACAGAGTACCATATTTGAAACCATTGATACGCCAATACCAGTTACTACATACCCACTCACTGATTCCTAAGTCTACACACACAACTACCCATTCACCCACAGAATCACTTATACATACAGTCACTGATCAATAGAACACTATCAAATGCACTCATAAACCTATATAGACATTGACACATCAGCAGTCATCCTAGTCGGTTATGCATTCGTCCTACTCACTCATGAAAAGAATCAATCACACTTACATTTACTCACCAACACAGTTATACACACAACACCTCATTTATTCATACACATAGTAACTCATAGTTACTATGTTATAAAATCACTATTACAATTATACACTCATCCATACAGTCACTCTCACAATCACTGACTCTTACGTATACTTATTTATATACACCAACTCTCACATACAATGCCTTTTATTTTTGTACTTAGTTGGAGATGTAGCAGTGAGACATATATTAGCTCACCAACACACCCATAAACACACTCAGTCACCCAAACAACTGTTTCCACATGCACTCTTAAACTCATTCACCTAGTCAATCAACCACTCAAACATCTATGCACAGAGTCACACACCCCCCACCCAACCACACACACACTCAGTCTCCCATACAAATACTGAGCCAACTAATCAATAACTAATATAGACAATCATGTAGCTAGTGACCAACTGATACAGCAGGTTACACAACAACAGACAGAGTGATACAGATATTTAAACAGTTTAGTCACTAACCCATGTATTTAGTGAGACACTTTTAATTACTCACTTAAACAGTCAGTCACACAGCTACTAAATCCTCCATCCAAACACTTATATATCCACTCATTCTTCAATACAGATTGGTATATATATAATACATATTTAAATTTCAAACAAAACCACATTCACTGGATGATGTCATCAGTGATGTCATTTGAGATGTCATCAGTGATGTCATCAGTGATGTTACTGACCATGTCATGAATGATGTAATATGTGACATCATCTGCAGTGCATTGCGGGGCGCGAGTTATAGTTAGCAGAACTAACTATAACGGAGGAATTTCTATGGTTTTGTACGAGTGAAATGTCCAGCTAACTATAACACCCCTGAAACCTATGGTTTTTTCAGTGAATTTCTAAGGTTTTTAAATGCTAATTTCTAACTATAACGTCCCTGAAACCTATGGTTTTTCAGTGAATTTCAAAGGTTTTTAAATGCTAATTTCTAACTATAACGTCCCTGAAACCTATGGTTTATTCAGTGAATATATATATATATATATATATATATATATATTCACTGAAAAACCATAGGTTTCAGGGACGTTATAGTTACAAATTATCATGTTAAAAACCTTTGAAATTCACTGAAAAACCATAGGTTTCAGGGACGTTATAGTTACTTGCACATTTCACTCGTACAAAACCATAGAAATTCGGCCGTTATAGTTAGTTGAGCTAACTATAACCCACGCCCCCACAATGCACTGCTGATGACGTCACATATTACATCATTCATGACATGGTCAGTGACATCACTGATGACATCTCAAATGACATCACTGATGACATCACTGATGGCATCATCCACGTGAAAATCTGATGCACCTCCTCATACCTTAATAAAACCTTTGATACACCCATTCTAAAATACAGACTACCATTTTCGAAACAATACAGACACCAATACCAGTTACTACATATGCACGCACTGATTCCTAGGTCTACACACACATCCACTCATTCACCCATAAAGTCACTCAAACATGCAGTGACTCATCAATACAACACTATTATAGGCACTCATACACCTACACAAACACTCACACACCGCCACTCATCCAGAGTTACTCACACATCTAGTCAGTCATGCAAAGAATCAATCACACTTCTATTTACTCAGCTATACAGTTATACACACACAACCTCACTTATTTATAGTGATATTAACATATACTTACTCTCTTATACAATCACTGATACAAGTACACACTCATCCATACAGCACTCTCACAATCACTGACTCTCACGTATAGTCTATTATATACTCCAACTCTCTCATGCACTGCGTTTTACATATGTAGTTACTTGGACATGTAGCACTGAGATATCCATTCACTCACCAACACACCCATACACACACTCACCCACCCATACAGCTGTTTCCACATGCACTCTTGAACCCATACACCCAGTGAATAAGGAACTCACAAATCTATGAACAAAGTCACACACCTCCCACCCACTCACACACACACTCAGGCACCCATACAAATACTCAGACAACCAATCAATAACCCATATAGACACTCATGTAGCTACTCATCAACCAATGCATCAGCTTACACAGCAATAGACAGACTGATACAGACATTCACACAGTTTAGTCACTAACCCATGAATTCAGTAAGATACATTTAATCACTCACTTATACAGTCAGTCACACACCTACTAAATCCTCCATCCACACACTTATACAGCCACTCATTCTACAAAATACCTTGGCCAATATATTTATAAAACATATTTAAACTTTACAGAAACACACAGTCACTGGATGATGTCATCAGTGATGTCATCAGTGATGTCATTTGAGATGTAATCAGTGATGTCATCAGTGATGTCACTGACCATGTCATGAATGATGTAATGTGACGTCATCAGCAGTGCATTGTGGGGGCGTGAGTTATAGTTAGCTCAACAAACTATAACGGCCGAATTTCTGTGGTTTTGTACGAGTGAAATGTGCAAGTAACTATAACGTCCCTGAAACCTATGGTTTTTTCAGTGAATTTCAAAGGTTTTTAACATGATAATTTGTAACTATAACGTCCCTGAAACCTATGGTTTTTTCAGTGAATTTCAAAGGTTTTTTAAATGCTAATTTCTAATTATAATGTTCATTAAACCTATCTGCTGTGCGATCCAAAAACAAGCTGGTGCTTGTAGTGTTGTGGACAGTGGACGCAACCATGTTACCTCAGGCAGTGGGGAAGATCTCGGTCATGAACCTGTGTCGTCGCCCCCTGTAAGCGGAAGCGCAGTGGGCTGGTCCAACGTACGCCACTCCAGCGTAGAAGTGTGAATAAATAGGCCGGGGTTCTGGGCGTGGTTCACTTGTGTGAAAGCCAACGTGTCTGCCAGAGCGGCGACCCTCAACCTGCCACATGACTGCCGCCATGACCGCGGGCCTCCTCGACACAAGCCCCCTGCGAACACAGCGGCACAGCACTGCACAGTTATGTCTGTACAGACTACTACCTTCGATCTACACTGCGGACAGCAGGGCTCACAATTCAGATTGAGTCGCGATTCCAGATGACGCAGTCCAGTAGGCTTGACACATTGCTCCCAGTGCGGCCCACCCAGACCACGCATCATCGCAGGCTGCGTACACGCTGAGCGCCAGAGGTACCACTAACTCAGTGCACCACAAGTAAACGCCACGTGGCCTTATTAAGGCAGAATTCATTAAACAAAAGACATTGCTACCAGTGCGGCCCACACGGACCACGCATCATCGCAGGATGCGCACACGCTGAGTGCTTCAGGTGCCACTAGCTCTTTGCACCATAAGTCATCGCCACGTACCCTTAAACCTACATAATATCCTTTTAGTATCCTTGCTTCAAGAACTTTTTGATATCAATTATAGCTTTAGTACAATGACCAAATTCATCTTGCAAGTCCAAAGGAACACTGAATGGCAGTCTACACTGCGGACAGCAGAGCTCACAATTTGAATTCAGTCTTGATTTATTAATTGCAGACAGAATTGTACTCTATGTCGTTGAATTTTCTCAAGAGGAAGTGACAAAAAGCTTTCCTCGATGTCTGTGCTGACTACTGCCTTCGATCTACACTGCGGACAGCAGGGCTCACAATTCAGATGGAGTTGCGATTGCAGACGACGCAGTCCAGTAGGCAACAGGCATTGCTACCAGTGTGGCCTTCCCGGACCACGCATCATCGCTAGCTGTGCACACGCGGAATGCTTCTGATGCTCCTACCTCAGTCCACCACAACTGATGGACCCTTTATGACAGAATATTTTGTGTATGATTTCAGATCTGGTGCCCCTAACTTAGTGTAGCACAAGTCATGGACCCTTTATCATTGAATCTCTGTGTGTGATCTGATGATTA
Source organism: Calotriton arnoldi (assembly GCA_963921515.1). Taxonomy (NCBI): domain Eukaryota; kingdom Metazoa; phylum Chordata; class Amphibia; order Caudata; family Salamandridae; genus Calotriton; species Calotriton arnoldi. Next base: position 1,108,300 of record CAWUFW010000337.1, read on the forward strand.
CTGTTGTACTTGTTACCAGCACCAACCATTCCCAGAGGGCTGGCTTACACTCACCCCACACGCATCCAGCAGAGACGTCACTGGACATGTGACCCTGGTAATAAAAAGGAGTCGAGTGCACGTGCTCGTATCCAGTTCCACTATCTATCTGTGTTTGTGTGTTCATTATGTATGCAACATGCTGCCCCTGGGCCCTACCACATTACATTGTGCTCTGGACAGCGTATGCAACCAACTTACCTTTGACAGTGGGAGAAAACTTTGGTTATGTAACTTTGTCTCGGTCATTGTACAATTACGTACGTAGAGACTGGATGTTTAGAGTACTGCAAGGAGAGTATATAGTGAATTTATAAGTGCATGGGGATTGGCGGAGTGATTGTATAAGTACATATGTTGGCGCACCCTAACTCCGACAACGAGCTTGTCTCTAATTGGCTGACCTCCATGTCCCGAAAACTGAAATTTGGATTTTGCATGGCCCAGTATTGCTACAGCTGCAATACTCCACTGAATGTGCAATAAACATTCACACCCACCCAGATGTGTCATATCCACCATCTTTCTTGTGTGGAACTATGGATGAATGTAGGGTCAGTGATTCCCTGTACCTTCCATGTTGGCCATGTTCAGGGACTTGGCTCACAGAGTGACACATTGACGCTTGCGACCCGGGTGACGGCAGCACTACAACAAGAACACCGGCATGCCCCAAGATTTTTTAAGCATTCTCTAGTCCAAAGACAACCAAAAAGTAGCCCAAACTAGCCCAATATTGCTACTTTAAGGAAGGAGGGGCAGGGGCATCGTCAAGCAGGCGGTGAATGGATTGGAATTGATGTTGCAGCAGGCTGCCAAGTAAATATTTGCCTAATAAAGCGCTTTAACATACTAGTTTCCTGGAGCGCTGTATATATATTTATAATCTCGCAACTAGCACAAACCTAAATTTTACCGCACAACTGGGAAAAATATAGCCCAATTGTGCGTGATCTAGCCCAATCTGGCAACACTGCCGCATCAGTTGATTCCTCATACAGCTCATGATGGACCCACGCCCAGAGCTCCGGAGTCATACTTCAAAGCCTCACGCAGAACTGGCATATGCCAGGCCAGCCCACTCCGCTTACGCTTACAGGGAAGGACAACAACGCTACATGGCCCAGATTTTCATTGCAATGATCTGCTGGTCACACCCTAGTTGTCAGTACGCCACAGCCACTCCCTCACAGCTAGTATACACCCACACCACACCCATCCAGCACAGGCATCACAGGACATGTGACCCTGCCAATAAAAAAGACCGCCATTTCAGAGTTGCTCGCACTGGATGCACTGCGGCCGGCACAGGCACACCGGGACGGTGACTTTCGGTCCACTGAGGTACGGGTACCGTAACTGCTGAGCGGGTGTACAGCCTGCGGTGATGTCCCATCCCGGTGGTCTGGACAGCTCAGGTTTTGTGTGCCCTGCTGGACCGCAGTGTAGGCCTGAGCCACCGAACAGGGAGGCCTACCACCACGTGCATGGCCTCACTGTTCCCTGAGTTAGCGGCACCGCAAGGACTGAGCGGGTGTGCAACCTGCGATGATGATAGGTGCACTAGTATGTCCTCTGGCATGGCAAAATCAAGATGCAGCACCAAATGTGAGACCTTTTGGCCTGCGGAGCGGGACTGCATGATGCGGAGGGTGCCCTGTCCGCGAAAAGGTGAGCAGTGAGGCCTGGGTGCGCAGCGGTGGGCAAATATGTCTGGGCGGCGAGAGTGGATACACAAAGGAGGCACAGCGATTTAGGCGTACGCAATCGTATATACTCTCCCATTACTAATTCTGTACTATGTTTAGATGTGGGAGCTTGAGGGCTCCACTAGGTCCCGGCACGTGGTTGGAGACACAGCACTCACTGTCCCTCTTCATCTCTTCCTTTCTCTCCTTCACACTCTTTCTCTCTCTCTTCTTCTCTCACTCTTTCTCTCTTTCTCTTTGTCTTCCTCACACTCTTTCTTTCTTTTTCTCTCTCTCTCTCTCTCTCTCTCTTCCTCTTACTCTCACTCTTTCTCTCTGTATTCCTCTGACTCCTTCTTTCTTTTTCTCTCTGTCTTCCTCTCACTCTTTCTTTCTCTCTCTATCTCTCTTTCTCTCTCCTTTGATGGACCATGATGCACAATCTTATCTTGCTTTTTGTCTTGCAGGCCTGCGATGAAGCGTGGCCATCCTGCAATCAACACTCAACCTGAATTGTGAGCTCCGCTCTCCGCGTGTACACAACGGGTGAGGTTTCTTCGGCACGTGGTGGACCCTCTTCGACACACGTCGGTGGTGTAAGGTGAGCAGAGAGGCTTGTTTGCACAGCAGCGGGAAGTCACCTCCGGGCAGTGGGAGTGGATGGGGTGCAGCAGCCTGGGTGTGCAGCGGCACGCAGTCACCTCCAGGCAGTGGGAGTGCATGGGGTGCAGCAGCCTGGGTGCGCAGCGGCTGTCATATACCTCTGGGCAGTGGGAGTGGATGGAGTGCAGCAGCCTGGGTGTACAGCAGCGGGTAGACACCTCTGGGCAGTGGAAGTGGATGGGGTACACTAGCCTGGATACACAAAGGCGGGTCAGCGATTTAGGCATACGCAGTTGTATGTACTCATCCATTACTGATTCCATTTTTATGTTTCAGATGACTAAGCTTGAGGGCTGCCCTATATCCCGGCACATGGTTGGAGACACACCAGTGACAGAAAGGTGAGCTGTGAGGATTTTCTCCACAGTGTCAACACTCCCTCTCCCTCTCCATCTCTTCCTTTCTGTCACTCACTCTCTTTCTCTCTCTCTCACTCTCTATCTCTTCCTTTCTCTCTCTCACACTCTTTCTCTGTATCTTCCTCTCTCTCTCTCTCATTCTTTCTTTCTCTCTCTTCCTCTCTCACTCTTTCTCTCTCTCTTCCTCTCTCTCACACTGTTTCTCTCTCTCTTCCTCTCTCTCACACTGTTTCTCTCTTTCTCTCTTCCTTGTATCTTCTCTTTCTCTCTTTCTCTGTCTTCCTCTCTCTCACACTTTCTCTCTTCCTCACTCTCACTCTTTCTCTCTCTCTCTTCCTCTCTCTCACTCTTTCTCTCTCTCTTCCTCTCTCTCACTCTTTCTCTCTCTTTCTGTCTCTCACTGTTTCTCTCTCTCTTCGTCTCTCTCACTCTTTCTCTAAGTCTTCTTCTCACTCTTTCTTTCTTTTCTCTCTCTCTTCCTGTCACTCCCACTGTTTCTCTCTTTCTCTCTGTCTTCCTCTCACTCCTTCTTTCTTTTTCTCTCTGTCTTCCTCCCCTCTTTCTTTCTCTCTCTCTCTCTCTCTCTTTCTCTCTCCTTTGATGGACGAATGACGCACAATCCTATCTTGCTTTTTATCTAACAGGCTGTGATTCACGAATCGACGTCCCCCCCACACCACCACAGCTGAACGCGTGTACAAACTGCGATGATGCGTGGCCATCCTGACAACGCCTGACAAAGTTGCTTCAGCATGTGGTGCACCCTCTTACACACACGCTGGTGGCGGAAGGTGAGCAGAGATACTTCTTTCTGCAGCAGCGGGCAGTAACCTCTGGGAGGTGGGAGTGGATAGTGTGCAGCAGCCTGGGCGCACAAGAGCGCACAGACACCTCCGAGCAGTGGCAGTGGATGGGCTGCAGCAGCCTGAGTGCGCATTGCCGAAACAGATAATTAGGCGTGTGCAGTTGTATGTACTCTGCAATTACTAATTCTATACTATCTTTCAGATCACTAAACTTAAGGGTGCACTATGTCCCGGCACGTGGTTGGAGACACACCGGAGGCACAAAGGTAAGCTTCGAAGATTTTCTCCAGTGTCAACTCTCCCTCTCCCTCTCCATCTCTTCCTTTCTCTCTCTCACACTTTCTCTGTTTCTCTGTCTGTTCCTCTCTCTCATTCTTTCTTTCTCTCTCTTCTTCTCTCTCACTCTTTCTCTCTCTTTCTCTCTTTCTACCTCTCTCTCACACTGTTTCTCTCTCTCTCTTTTCCTTGTATCTTACTCTTTCTCTTTCTCTCTCTCACTCTTTCTCTGTCTTTGTCTGTCTTCCTCTCTCTCACTCTTTCTCTCCTCTCTCTCACTCTTCCTCTCTCTCACTCTTTCTCTCTATCTTCCTGTCTCTCACTCTTTCTCTCTCTCTCTTCCTCTCTCACACTATTTCTCTCTTTCTCTTTCTCTCTCTCACTCTTTCTCTATTTCTTTGTCTTCCTCTCTCTCTTTCTTTGTTTCTCTCTTTCTCCCTCACTCTTTCTCTCTTTCTCCTTTGCTGGACGCATGACGCACCATCTTATCTTTCTTTTTGTCTTACAGGCTCTGATTCACAAATGGTCCAGCGATGACACGACATGGCTGTACATAGGTTTATTTGGTGGTGTTTTGTTTTAATAAAATGTTTTATATGTAAATCCATACATGACTAAGATTCTTATTTGTCCAACCTAACGTGACTGTCACATTTGTTTGTGGGGGGTGGGGGTGAGGGGAGATGGCTGACAAGGAGCTCCTACTGGGGGATGTCGGAGCAGTGTTGGGTATCCGAACTGCATGATCGTTGCCTCCATTACATCTGTTCTCAGAGACTTAAGAGCTGGCGGTCTGGCTCGTAGATGAAGAACTGCGAGCCGACTAGCAGGCTCATAGAGGGAGAACCGCGGCCCGTCAGTTCGCAGAGGAAGAGCTGCGGGCCAGCTCGCAGAGGAACACCTGCGGGCCGACGAGTATAGGGAAAGGTGCGGGCCATCAGCTTCCAAAGGGATAGCTGCGGAACACTGATGTGGGGAGAGGGAGCGTGAAGAGCGTATCTCGCAGGGAGACACCTCCGGTATATTTCCAGTATTGGCTTCACAGATACAACTGAGGGCTCGAGAACTCGCACCCGAAGAGCTGTGAGCCGACAAGTGGTTCGCAGAGGCAGACTTGCGGGCCCAAGTATGTTGTTGGAGGTATGCTGTTGATGGTGGAAAAGGGTGCGTTACCTGCTGATGTAGGGAGACGCAGCGTGAAAGCGGTATCTCGCACAGACAGAGCTCCGGTATATTAAATTGCCCCGGGACCTTTCTTTTATATTTTCACTCGATGCGAGGCACAAGATGGCTGTTAACACTTCCTGGTTTGAATTGTTAGCAGCCAATCAGAGGCAAGCTTGTGCTCGGGAGTTAGGCACAGTCCAGATATATATATCTTTTTTTCCTTTAATATCTCAAAAACTACTGAACGGATTTACACCATTTCCACAAAACCGCGCTTTCTGCACCAAGACCTTTCTCCCTGACAAATTTGCAATTCTTTCTTTGTCACACAGTACATGTATTGCACAGCTCTCATCAAGAATGGAATCAGTAATGGCACAATTTCCCTGTTGCTCCACACATAAATACATGTAAAGAACAAATCAGAATAGTTCCTTTATTTTTTCAAATTGCAAAACTTCTCTCTATTGGTTATTTTTTAACTTTGCATATAAACAGTTTAAAAAAAATTTAAGAACACATACAGGTGAGAAGTTCAATGTATTCTATCAACAAACTTTCTAGAATATTCTACGACACGTGCAGGTTAAAAGTTCATCATTTTTTCAAACCTAACGATATTTTTTGCAACATTTTCTTGAACATTTAAGGGCACATGCAGGTTAAAAGTTCACCATTGTTTTAAGTTCGAACAGTGCCTTCCAAATGCAAGTAGCAGGTGTGGTTGAACTGAGCAAATTTTATCCTATCATATGAACTCTACGTTGAAACTGCTTTTTATTAACCAATCACAAAGATGCTTTTCGACAAACTAATATGCACCCTACTTTTTAGTAAACAATGTTTTTCGTCTCCCAATCAGTTATCGTTTTGTATGAGAAAAAAAAGTAGTTCCCCATCTTTAAACATATCTCTTATTCTACGAACGAACTGCATGAGCTACAGACATCTATCCATATCTTCCAGCTACACTTTCAAAATACTAGTGTGGAAAGTAGGACATAGCTATGTTTTCTGCTGCAAGAGGTATATAGAACAGAGACGTATTGACTTAGACCTAGGTTTACAAAATGTGGACATTAAATGGTTTGGCCAGAGAGGATTGAAGTGGCACCAATTACTCCCTTTGGTTAAAACCTGTTTGCATCTCCAACTCCCTGACCTCATGATTGTGCACTGTGGTGGAAATGACCTAGGCACATTGACTCGGGTAGGTTTGGAAATGCTAATGAAGGACACCTTTAGACAATTGATGTTGCTTTTGCCTCAAACTGTCTTTGTATAGTCCAATATATGCCAAAGACAGAAGTGGAAATGGTCAAACAAATTTTGTCCTCAGATTGGAAAATCTAGGAAGAATGTCAACAAAGCTGAGTCTGCATACCTCAGAGACCATAGAATGGGATCGATCTACAACAACAACATACGTTATGATATGGCTGATATCTACAGAAGTGATGGAGTACACTTTACAGATCAGGGAAATCGAGTTTTTCTGAATAACCTGAAGCTGTGCATCCACACTTATATGTAGCTCCAACTAATAAACACAAAGGCTCTTTTTAGAGCCGCCTTATATTCCCAATATTGGTTCGCAGACGGACAACTGCGATCCGGCAAGCACAGGGAGACCTGCGGGCCGTCGGACAGCCTCGCAAAGGGAGAGCTACGGCCCGTGGGCTCGGCTCGCACAGAGAGAGCTATGGGCCGTCGGTTCGCAAATGCAGAGCTGTGAGCCAATGGACTGGTAGTGTTTTATAGTTTAGGGTAGTGCAGTGGTTTTTGTCTAGTGTAGGGGGTCCTGCTGTGGGTAGTGTTTTAGTGTTTACGGTAGTGCAGTGGTGTTTGTGTAGTGTAGAGGGTGGTGCTGGGGGTACATTTAGGGTTTAGGGTAGGGCAGTGGTCTTTACGTAGTGTAGGGGGTCCTTCTGTGAGTAGTGTTTTAGGGTTTAGGGTAGTGCAGTGGTTTTGGGTAGTGTAGGGGGTCGTGCTGGGGACATGTTTTAGGGTTTAGGGTAGTGCAGTGGTGTTTCTGTAGTGTAGGGGGTCGTGCTGGCAGTAGTGGTTTAGTGTTTAGTTACGTAGTGCAGTGGTGTTTGGGTAGTGTAGAGGGTCATGCTGGGGTAATGTTTTACGGTTTAGGGTAGTGCAGTGGTGTTTCTGTAGTGTTGGGGGTCATGCTGGGGGTAGTGTTTTAGGGTTTAAGGTAGTGCAGTGGTGTTTCTGTGGTGTAGGGGGTCGTGCTGACAGTCGTGGTTTAGTGTTTAGTTAGGTAGTGCAGTGGTGTTTGGGTTGTGTAGAGGTCCGTGCCAACAGACTGACTCACAGAGCTCTGAGCCAACGGACTGGCTTCTAAAGGCATAGCCGCGACCTCGTGATGTGGGGAGAGGCAGCGTGAAAGGAGTATCTTACACAGACACAGATGCCAGTGTTGCCTCGCAGAGGTAAAACTACACACCCGATGGCTTCTACACGGAGAGATGCGAGCTGACGGACTAAGTCACAAAATGGCTGCCAACACTTTATAGTTTCAACTGTTCACAGCCAATGAGCCGCGAGCTCGTGCTCGTAACCCTCAGCCAATCAGATGTCAGAATTCTCAAATATCGATATCTGTAAAATTTGATATTTCTCAAAAACTACTGAACGTATTTACACCATTTCAACAAAAGCACGCTTTCTCGACCACAACCTTTCTCCCTCACAAATTTGGCGTAATTCCGTTCAGCAGTTTTACCTGTAGCCTTGTCTAAAGTTTCCTATGGAAAATGCATTGAGAAAACACATTTTGGGACTCCCTTTTTCTCAGCCCCCTTGACCAAACACCCCCAAACTTTCAAGATAGGAGCTGATCAAAAAGAGAAACTTTTTGAAAATTTCGTAAAGATTCGTCAAACGACGCCAAAGTTATAAACACATGGAGGGCTCCAGGAGAGGGACCGCGCAACCCCCTCCCAACATGAGTGAAGCCCCGGGGCTGCGGGGACCCCAGCGGGCCCCTGCAGCCCCAGCGACCCCCAGCTATTATTTTTTAAGAAATGCCCGCGGGACCTAGCCCACCCGGGGACCTCATTAAAATAAAACGCTGGAACCTGCGACCCCAGCACGAATTGCGCCGATTTTTTTTGTTTTATAAAAAATGCTTTTTTTGGCCCTGGGGTCCTTCTGGGACCCCCTGAGCAGGCCTAGGGGGTCACAGTGTTTCTAACCTGCGTCCTTCTCTTGTTTTATACCTTTGTTTCTCTGTGTTCTAGTGACTCGCTTCTACCGAGCCACAAGATGGTTGCCAACACTTCCTAGTTTGGAGTGTTCGCAGCCAATCACAGTGAAGCTCGTGCACGGGAGTTAGGCTCCGCCCAGATATCAAAACTTTTAATTTTCTTATTTCTCAGCAACCACTGAACGGATTTACACCATTTTACAAAAGGTTGCTTTCTGAGCCAAGCACTACCTTTTTGCCAACTTTGGGGTAATTCCGTTCAGTAGTTTCGGCTGTAGCCTTGCACAAATTTTCCTATGGGAAATTGACTTTTTGACTCTTATTTTTGTATTTCTCAAAAACTACTAAACGGATTTACCCCATTTAAAAAAAAGGTCGCTTTCTGAACCAAGCTCTACCTTTCTGCCAAATTTGAGGTAATTCCATTCAACAGTTCGGGCTGTAGCTCGTCGCAAAATTTCCTATGGAAATTAACATGGAGAAAACGTGTTTTGGGACCCCCCTTTTTTCTCAGCCCCCGCTTGACAAATCACCCCCAACATTTCAAGATAGGAGCTAACCTACAAAGTGCAACTTTTTGCTAAATTTCATAAAGATTCGTCATACGACGCCAAAGTTATTAGCAAATCAAAAAATGCATTTCCTATGGAAACTAGGTTGTAACTATAACTACCTACTGGCGACCGCCAGTAGGTAATATATATATTATCTACTGGCGGTCGCCAGTAGATAGTTATAGTTAGGACCTATTTTCCATAGGAAATCCGCGACATTCTATTTGAAATAACTCTTGCGTCGGTTGACGAATCTTCACGAAATTTTCAAACTTTATGGCCCGCTCCGGTCATGTTCAAACCTGAACGTTTCGGGGTGATTCGTCAAGCGGGGGCCGAGAAAAAAGGGGGGTCCCAAAATGTGTTTTCCCCATTCATTTTCCAATAGGAAACTTTAGCCACGGCTACAGCTTGAATTGCTGAACGGAATTACACCAAATTTGGCAAAGAGGTAGTTCTTGGTTCAGAAAGAACCCTTTTTGTTAAATGGTGTAAATCCGTTCAGTAGTTCCTGTGAAAATCAAAAGGAAAATCACAAATATATCTATGGCCGCGTCGGATTCGCGCACCCTCCCGATCACGAGCTGCATACTAATTGGCTGTCAACACTCCAAATCAGGAAGTGTTGGCAGCCATTTTGTCCTCGGTAGAACCGAGGGACAGAAACAAGTGCGCAAAGCGCAAAAGGGGGCAGGGTAGAAACACCCTGACCCCTAGGTCTGCTCAGGGGGTCCCACAAGCACCCCTGGGCAGAAAAAGCATTGTTTTAAAAAATCGGCGGGATGCGCTTAGGGTGCGCGAATCCCGCCGAGAAAAAAAGAAACAAGTGCGCAAAACGCACAAAGGGGGCAGGGTAGAAACACCCTGACCCCTAGGTCTGCTCAGGGGTCCCACAAGGACCCCTGGGCAGAAAAAGCATTTAAAAAGAAAAATCGGCAGGATGCGCTCAGGGTGCTCAGATCCTGCCGAAAAAAAAAAAAATCGAAGCGCGGTCTCCTGCGCTTCGATGCAAATTTGACCCCGGGTAGCCCAAGTCTCGGGGGCATGCGGGGGGTGGGCTTATTGTTTATGGGGGGCCTCTAAGGCCCCCCAAGCCCCGGGGACAACCACCCCCCGGGGCTTTATAAAAAAAATTATGGCGGGAGGGCTGTGTGCACTCCCGCTGCCTCGGGACCGCCACCCCCGGGGCTGTTTTTTTTATTTTAAAAACTCTGTGTGGGGGGGCTCCAGCCCTCACACGCCCGGGACCGCCATCTCCCGGGGCACTAAAGATTTAAATATGGGGGTCCGTTACGGACTCAGAGCCCGGGGACCACCACCTCCCGGGGCTTTGAACAAGTTGGGAGGGGGCCGTGCGGCCCCCTCCTGGAGCCAGTGATGGCCCTGGGGACCACCACCCCCAGGGCCAGCTCCTGCAGTGTCCCGGGGTGCCTACCCCGGGACACTGTAGTTTGCTATGACAGGACGGGAGCCTCGCGGCTCCCGTCCTGTCATAGCAAACTTAGTTTGCATTTTGAAAGAGAGGCAGGAAACCTGCTCTCTCTTTCAAAATGCAAACTAATTGCTTTTCCACACGGGGAGCAGCATGTTAGCTGCTCCCCATGTGGAAAGCAATGCCGGCTCCCGCAGGAGGCGGGGAGCCGGCTGGGACTGTGGGGGATTGGGGACCCCCACAGTCTCCAACGAGAGGCCAGGCCCCAGGGGATGGGGTCCCCGGGGCCATAAGTGGCCCGGGAGGGGGCCACGCAGCCCCCTCCCCAATTAAAAAAAAAAAAAAAAGGGCAAGGCCGGCCCTGGGGGATGGGGTCCCCGGGGCCTTAAATGGCCTGAGGAGGGGGGCCACGCAGCCCCCCTCCAAATATATTTTTAAAAAGAGGGCATGCCCCGGGGGATGGGGTCCCCGGGGCCAAAAGTGGCCGAGGGAAGGGGGGCCACGCAGCCCCCCTCCAATAAAAAAAAAGGAAAAACAAAACAAAAAAAACCCGGCATCGTGCCGGAGGCCTCCCCCCCTCCCTGCAGCAGTGTGCAAACGTGCCCCCTGGCGCGTTTTAAGAAGGGGAAGTAATTCCCCTTGAATACTGGGGGTCCCTGGGGGCCAACTAGCCCACCAGGAACCTCCAGTATGCGCCAGGGGGCTGTGTTGCAGAGAGGTGTAAAGAGGCCACGCCCCTTTATACACCTCTCTGCAACGCAGCTCTGTAGCGCTTTTTGGAGGTACATGGTGGGCTAGTTCGACTCCAGGTACCCTCAGGATTCAAGGGGACTTAATCCCCCAACTTAAAATGCACCACGGGGCGCGTTTGCACAGTGGTGAAGGGAGGGGGCGGGGCTTCAGGTGACATGTGTGCAAACAGGCCCCGTGGCGCATTTTAAGATGGGGAATAAAATCCCTTCAATCCTGAGGGTCCCTGAGGCCAACTAGCCCACCAGGTACGTCCAGAAAGCGCCACAGAGCTGTGTTGCAGAGAGGTGCAAAAGGGGTGTGGCCTCTGAACACCTCTCTGCAACGCAGCCTCCTGGCGCATACTGGAGGTACAGGGTGGGCTAGTTGGACCCCAGGGCCCCTCATGATTCAAGGGGACTTAATCCCCCAACTTAAAATGCGCCACGGGGCGCGTTTGCACAGATGTCACCTCAGGCCCCGCCTCCTCCCTTCACCATTGTGCAAATATTCCTCTAAAATCAGCCGAACTACAAATTACGATTTACTCACCTGTTATCAGGAGAGACCTCAGTGCTATATATAAATATATATGTCAAATGCTCAGGCCGAAACACGTAGGTCTCTTTCTGCACTGTCGGTGGCTTGAAACAAAATAAAAGGACTTACTTAGAACCTGCAGAAACCTGGCTGTGCTGTTTTTCTTCCACGCCCTTGGAGTGGGGGCTGTCAGTGGTGAAGAAACTTTGGAATATATATATATGTATATATATATATATATATATTCACTGAAAAAACCATAGGTTTTAGGGACAGTTATAGTTAGTTGGACATTGCACTCGTACAAAACCCGTGAAATTCCCCGTTATAGTTAGTTCAGCTAACTATAACTCGCGCCCGCAATGCACTGCTGATGACGTCACATATTACATCACTCATGACATGGTCAGTGACATCACTGATGACATCACTGATGACATCTCAAATGACATCACTGATGACATCATGCAGTGACTGTGTGTTTCTATAAAGTTTAAATATGTTTAATATATATGCCAAGGTGTATTGAATAATGAGTGGGTGTATAAGTGTCTGGATGGATGATTTAGTAGGTGCGTGACTGACTCTATAAGTGAGTGATTAAACGTATCTTACTAAATGCATGGGTTAGTGACTAAACTGTGTGAATGTCTTTATCCGTCTGTCTGTTGGTGTGTAAGTGGCTGCATGGGTTTGTAAATAGCTACATCAGTGTCTATGAGTTATTGATTGGTTGTCTGAGTATCTGTATGGGTGCCTGAGTGTTTGTGTGGATGGGGTGTGTGTGACTGCACATAGATGTATCACTGGGTGATTCACTGGGTGCATGGTTTCAAGAGTGCATCTGTGATGGACTGTATGGGTGGGGGAGTGTGTGTATGGGTGTGTTAGTGAGTGAATGTATATCTCAGTGGTACATGTGTGAGTAACTACATATGTGAAAGGCAGTATATATGTGTGTTGGAGTATATAAATAGCTATAAGCAAGAGTGTGTGATTGTGAGAGTGACTGTATGGATGAGTGTGTGCTTGTATCAGTGATTGTATAAGAGCGTAAGAATGTGCTAGTATTTGTATGAGTAAGTGAGCTGGTGTGTGTATAACTGTATAGGTGAGTAAATGGCAGTGTGATTAATTATTTGCATGACTGACTAGGTGTGTGAGTACCTCTATGGATGAGTGGCGGTGTGTGAGTGTTTATGTAGGTGTATGAGTGCATATGATAGTCCTGTACTGAGTGACCGTAAGTATGAGTGACTGCACGGGTGAGTGAGTGGATGTGTGTGTAGACCTAAGAATCAGTGAGTGGGTATGTAGTTATTGGTGTTGGAGTGTCTATGGTTTTGAGAATGGCAGTCTGTAATTTACAGTGGGTGTATCAAAAGTTATATTAGGGTGTGAGAAGATGCATGAAATTATCACATGGATGATGTCATCAGTGATGTCATTTGAGATGTCATCAGTGATGTCATCAGTGATGTCACTGACCATGTCATGAGTGATGTAATATGTGACGTCATCAGCAGTGCATTGTGGGGCGCGAGTTATAGTTAGCTGAACTAACTATAACGGGGAATTTCACGGGTTTTGTACGAGTGAAATGTCCAACTAACTATAACTGTCCCTAAAACCTATGGTTTTTTCAGTGAATTTCAAAGGTTTTTTAAATGCAAATTTCTAACTATAACGTGTCTGAAACCTATGGTTTTTTCAGTGAATTTCAAAGGTTTTTTAAATGCTAATTTCTAACTATAACGTGCCTGAAACCTATGGTTTTTTCAGTGAATTTCAAAGGTTTTTAAATGCTAATTTCTAACTATAACGTGTCTGAAACCTATGGTTTTTTCAGTGAATTTCAAAGGTTTTTTAAATGCTAATTTCTAACTATAACGTGCCTGAAACCTATGGTTTTTTCAGTAAATTTCAAAGGTTTTTAAATGCTAATTTCTAACTATAACGTGCTTGAAACCTATGGTTTTTTCAGTGAATTTCAAAGGTTTTTAAATGCTAATTCCTAACTATAACATGTCTGAAACCTATGGTTTTTTTCAGTGAATTTCCAAGGTTTTGGAAATGACAATTTTTAAATGTATTAATTGTTATCTTTATTTTTTTGATACTGATTTACTACATTTTTTTAAACTATTTATTTTTTAAATTACATTGTAATTACATTATACATTACATTACAAAATATACTTTCTCAGAATGAATTACTTTAGTTTAAATTCTTTGCAAATAGGCAATAGACTTTTAAGTACAGTAGTTTCAGTTGTTGCAATGGGCAACACAATTTCAAACACAATGCAACATTGAGCTCAATGTGAATTTCTAGTTAAATGCAATTAGTTACTTTATGGATTACTTTTCTAACCACAGGACTGGATCCTAGATTCAGTCCTGGGACATCTCCTGTAAACAGTTGAGTAAAAGCGTTTTGGTTACAGTACTGATTTTTAAGGAATATTATTGTATTTTAAAAGTTGACACTTAGAAACTTTTTCACATAGAATCACCAATGTTATCCTACGGCAGGAAATTCACTTAGCAGGTAAGTAGTGTTATCGTTACTTTTTCTTACTCAGTGGTGGATCCTGGATCCAGCACTGGTGCATCTCCTGTAAACAGTTGAAAGAATGCGTTTAAGTCATACAGGCGATTTTTAAGGAATATTTGTAGTTTGTGAAAATCGACACTGAAACTTTTCTGCTGAAAACCAGACAATGGATTCCTATGGAAGGAAATACAAGTTACTGGTAAGTACGGTTAGAATTACTTTTCAGGGTCAGTGCTGGGCTAAAAGATGCAGCACTGGGTTCTCTCCTGATAACAGGTGAGTAAATCGGAATTCGTAGTTCGGCTGATTTTAGAGAAATATTATAAAGTTCCAAAACTCCACACTTAGAAGAATTTCCAAATGAAACCAGTCAATGTTAGCCTATGGAAGGAAATTCAAGTTACTGGTAAGTACGGTTAGAATTACTTTTCAGGGTCAGTGCTGGGCTAAAAGATGCAGCACTGGGTTCTCTCCCGATAACAGGTGAGTAAATCGGAATTCGTAGTTCGGCTGATTGTAGAGGAATATTATAAAGTTCCAAAACTCCACACTTAGAAGAATTTCCAAGTGAAACCAGTCAATGTTAGACTATGGAAGGAAATTCAAGTTACTGGTAAGTACGGTTAGAATTACTTTTCAGGGTCAGTGCTGGGCTAAAAGATGCAGCACTGGGTTCTCTCCTGATAACAGGTGAATAAATCGGAATTCGTAGTTCGGCTGATTTTAGAGGAATATTTGCACAATGGTGAAGGAAGGGGTGGGGCCTGAGGTGACATGTCTGCAAACACGCCCTGTGGCGCGTTTTAAGTTGGAGAATTAATTCCTCCTCAATCCCGAGGGTCCCTAGGGGCCAACTAGCCCACCAGGTACCTCCAGTATGCGCCAGAGAGCTGCGTTGCAGAGAGGTGTTCAGAGGCCACGCCCCTTTTTGCACCTCTCTGCAACGCAGCTCTGTGGTGCTTTCTGGACGTACCTGGTGGGCTAGTTGTCCCCAGGGACCCTCAGGATTGAAGGGGATTTAATTCCCCATCTTAAAACACGCCACGGGGCCTGTTTCCACACATGTCATCTCAAGCCCCGCCCTCCCTTCACCACTGTGCAAACGCGCCACGTGGCGCGTTTTAAGTCGGGGATTAACTCCCTTCAATCCTGAGAGTCCCTGGGGTGCAACTAGCCCACCAGCTCCCTCCATTATGCGCCACAGAGCTGCGTTGCAGAGAGGTGTAAAAAGGGGCGTGGCCTCAGAACACCTCTCTGCAACGCAGCCCCCTGGCGCATACTGGAGGTTCCTGGTGGGCTAGTTGGCCCCCAGGGACCCCCAGTATTCAAGGGGAATTCGTTCCCCATCTGCAAACGCGCCAGGGAGCGCGTTTGCAGAGTGGTGAAAGAAGAGGGCGTGGCCTCCGGTGCGATGCTGTTTTTTTTTTTTTTTTTTTAAGAAGGGGGGCTGTGTGGCCCCCCTTCTTTTTCTAATTTACTGGTCCGCGAGGCTCCCGTCCTGTCATAGCAAATTACAGTGTCCCGGGGTTAGGCACCACGGGACACTGCAGGAGCCGGCCCTGGGGGGGTGGTGGTCCCCAGGGCCATCAAGGGCTCCAGGAGGGGGCCGCGCGGCCCCCTCCTTGAATTGCACAGCCCCGTAGAGGTGGTGGTCCCTGGGCTCTGGGGTCCGTAACGGACCCCCACATTAAAATATTTAGTGCCCCGGGAGGTGGCAGTCCCCGGGGCATGTGGGGGCTCAAGCCCCCACATAGGTTATTTAAAAAAATTAAAAGAAGCCCCGGGGGTGGCGGTCCCGGGGCTGCGGGAGGGCCGAGAGCCCTCCCGCATCATTTTTTTATTAAAGCCCTGGGGGTGGCAGTCCTCGGGGCTTGGGGGCCTTAGAGGCCCCCACATCATAAAACTTAACCCTCCCATGCCCCCGGGACTTGGCCCACCCGGGGCTAATTACCAAAGAAGCGTGGGAGCCCGCGCTTCGTTTTTTTTTTATCGGCAGGATCCACGCACCGTAAGCGCATCCTGCCAATTTAAAAAAAAAAAAAAATTGTGGGGGCCCTGGGGGTCCTTGTAGGACCCCCTGAGCAGGCCTAGGGGGTCAGGGTGTTTCTACCCTGCCCCCTTTTTGCATATTGCGCACTTTTTTTACTGCTTTCTTGTTCCTCGGTTCTACCGAGGAACAAGATGGCTGCCAACACTTCCTGATTTGGAGTGTTGACAGCCAATTAGCATGCAGCTCGTGGTCGGGAGGGTGCGCGGATCCTCCGTGCCTCTAAATATCTAAACTTTTATTTTGGATTTTCTCAGCAACTACTGAACAGATTTACACCATTTTTAAAAAGGGTGCTTGCTGAACCAAGCACTACCTTTTTGCCAAATTTGGTGTAATTCCGTTCAGCAGTTTTTGCTGTAGCCTTGCATAAAGTTTCCTATGGGAAATCGATTTTTTCACTCTTATTTTTTGAATTTCTCCGCAACTACTGAACGGATTTACACCATTTAAAAAAGGTCGCTTTCTGAACCAAGCGCTACCTTTTTGCAAAATTTGGTGTAATTCCGTTCAGCAGTTCGGGCTGTAGCCGTGGCTAAAATTTCCTATGGGAATTAACATGGAGAAAACGGAGAAAACGCGTTTTGGGACCCCCTTTTTCTCGGCCCCCGCTTGACGAATCAACCCGAGACTTTCAGGGTAGGAGCGGAGTGGAGCGCCCCAACAAGTTGGAAGCTTTGGCGAAGATTCGTCAACCGGCGCAAGAGTTATTTCAAATAGAATGTTGCGGATTTCCTATGGATAAAGGTCCTAACTATAACTATCTACTGGCGAACGCCAGTAGATAATACATATATATATATATATACATAGTTATCTTTACATGTGTTTTTGTCTGTTTGCACATTTATTTATTCATTGGTTCTTGTTCATTGGCATTATCTGATGTATTCTGTGTATATTTTTTATATGCTTCCATACTGTGTATACATGCTCTTTATATTTGAGTCTTTCATTTGATAGTGTTTATTTCTTGCATTTGATCACTTGCATTTGACAGTGCTTGTTTCTTGCATTGGACGTTCATTATTATTACCTGCTTATGTTTTGCTCTCATTTCAATTGTGAATATTTTATTATTATCTGACTTGTAAGTGTTTATTATTTGCATGTGTTTTCACACATATATATAAGTATATTTACATTTGCAACGTTATTTTCATTTGACATCTGGGAAAGTCATTCTGTATGAGAGTGTTGCACTAATAAAACCCCACGCTTTATTCAGAAAACTGTCTTTTCATTTGCCTCATTTCATGAGTGTTGGAGCCCCCCCTTCCAGGTGTTTTCTTGCTTTACCGAATGCCTCTGCTGGGGAGTGCTGAATTTCTTTAATTGTGGAGTGTAAAGCAAGACACCACCATCGAGTGTCCTGACTCATGGGCAGTTTCCCACTGTCACTCCCCCACACACACATGCTACATGGTGCAACGGATATCAGAGAAGTCCATACAAAAGCACTCACGCATATATGCACTCAGCACACTAATGCGGTGCAACCGATACCCACGGGTCAATTGGTTACACACTGCAGACCTCAGGCCCTAAGCCTCCCTCCATCCTCTAACTCACACCAACTATCCTACACCCATGGATTAGAGACACCCGGTCCTCCATCCAGGCTCTAGGCCACACAAGGCTGAAATCACTTTTCATCAGGGTCCCAGGGAAGCAGGTGGGATAGGCAGTAAGGTCAATTAGGAGGCAGTCAGCAAAAGGGGTTTGAAAGCCACTCTAGAAGTTCTCCCAAAGGATGCGGAGCAGACACGGGCTGAGGGTAATAGATGTCAGACCAAAGGGGTCCCCAAGGGCCTTCCAGCACTAGCCCAGTTCTGTGAACCAAGGGGGGGTCATGGAGTCTCTTGACCTGCTTCCGATCATTCTCAGAAGCGTTCCTCCAGCCCAGTCAGTCACTCTCACCACCTAGGCCTGTGCCCAGCAATACAACCTGGCAGCACAATGTCATTGAGGAAGGTCGGTTGGGTAGTGGGCAGTTGGTCCACTGAGCTGAGGACCAAGTAAGGGAATAGTCAATGAATGAAGAATGAATCGGGTGTGGTTCTCAGAGGGTGGGAGCACCCCGCCTGGTACACATTGATCAGAGTCGCACCCAGGCAATCCGGGTACAATGTTGGGTGCATGATGATACGGATCGCACCAGACAGTTCCGGTCACACACAACGAAGAGTTGCAAATTCCGCACCTCCCTGGAGATGAGGTGAATCCGCTCACCACCAATGAGATGCTTATGCGTGCCAAGGCCGCCATGATGCAGGGGCCACTTGTTGTAGTTGCAGGCCAGACTTTAGGGCTCTGCTCAAGACAATCCAGTCCCCAGGCACAATTTGTAGCTCCATGGCCACGCCACACTACCAGTTGAAATCCAGCAGACGATGTGGGCACTTGAGAGGATACTGCACTTCAGGTATCACAGGTGGACGGTATGGGTCCCTGAGACCTCCAAAAGAATGGGGGCAAGCTCAATAAGCCCATGGAGAGCACACTTGAGGGTGTGCATTCCCTTTCAATGGCAGTCCTCATTCTGACCAACAGAGTCCTCTGGAAATTTGCATCACGTAGTTCCAGGTTCTCCAGTCCCACAGCCCCATAAGTGTATCTCACCCCATGCTGAAATATGGCAACAGGAATTATACTAGAGTGAGCCTTTGAAGTTGGCGTTTAAAGGGTCTCCCTTTAGACCACAGATGTCTCCCCAAAATTTCAGCCTTGTCTGCCATGGGGCCATGGAATGTAGATCTTTGTCTTTAGTGGGGCCATGGAATGCAGATATTTATCTTTATTGGGGCCATCATCTGGCTCCAGAGGCAATCCAATCTCTCCAGATGGCCCACAAATGGTGGAGGTCTGTTGTTCCAGTTGCATGCCCGGTGTTTTATAGCTGTTGCTGCGGAATTCCCAGATGTGCTCCCCCAATCTTCAGTGTGGACTTGAGCTAACCACCAAGGCACACAGAGAGTTTTAGAGCACAGAAATGGCCACTTTCTAGTAGTGGCATTTATACGCAAATTACGACAAAGTCACCTTACCACTGGCAAGGAGTTGTCACTGGGAATCCAATACTGACGTGTGGAAATGTAAGCAATGCAGATTCAAAGAATGTTATCCTGCATGCCCACGCTTGGAAAGGTATGTCAAAAGTCACTGGGGCATATTTACAAGCCCCTTGCGCCACTTTTGCGCCGCCGTTGCGTCACGCATGTGACGCAGCGGCGACGCAAACCATGCACCGCGTTGCGCTATATTTACAACATGACGCATCTAGGGAGATGCGTCACGTAGTAAACCCCTGCGCCACATGAAACCTGCGTCAGGTTTCATGTGGGCGTACCGGCGCCAGGGGGGGCGTTCCGTCGCAGGAACGCCTCGGAAAAGTGACGTAGTGAAATCTACTAGATTTCACGCAGTCACTTTTCCGACGCTGGTGCGTCAAATCCTTACGCCTGCTTCAAGCAGGCGTAAGGATTGACGCACCATGTTAGGGATAGGGAAGGTTGGAACAGTGCTGGAGTTGCGTCGCGCTTGCGACACAACTTCAGCACTGCGCCAACGTTCCGCCGGCAGATGCGTCACGCATCTGCTTATCCTTGCGCCACGATGCGCCGCATTGTAAATGCGGCGCATCGGACGTGGCGCAAGGGTAAACTTGCGTGACGCATTTTCCCTGGCGCATCCCTGCTGATATGCAGGGATGCGCCAGGGAACGTAAATATGCCCCACTGTGTGTAAAAGAGAAGGCAACTTAAGAAATGTAAGTTTGTAAAAGGCAATATTTCTAACCGGGTCTATCCTTACCACTTGAAAAATGTTAAAAATATAAAGGTCAAGATGTATGTAAAAAACCCTACTAAAATCTGAAGATGCAACATGCTTCTTTAAAAGAGCAAAGAGCAGTGAGAAAGCATGTATTAAAATCTCCTAAAACTAATTTAAAATGCAAATTAGCATAAAAATAACGCCAAATTACAAGGGGTCCCATGATTCAAAACTGCCGGATTGTTTATGTGTTCTGAGACATAGACAAAACATTTCTGTTCACAGCCACTGCAGACGATGTTCCCAGAGGCACCCATTCGATCAGATCCATTGAGCAAACATGTTCCCATCCATCCAGAATCAGTAGCCTCTGAAGGAGGCATAGCCAGTGCGAGATCCGCAGTAGCCAAGCCAAGATCCAGATCCAGATCACTAGGAGCAGAAGCATCCCAGGAGGGCTTGTGGAATGTGTTTTAAAGCAATGTTAAGTGCATGGGACAACAGTACAAGTGGGCCATTAATAGGCACACCAGTAGGTCAATATCCAAAGACTGATGCAGCGTAGCCACACTGGCCGAAAGGACAAGAACCAGTGTTTGTTTAGTTCCTGAAGCAACGGTGTGCCAAGACACTGTATCATACATTCACGACACAGGAGCACATGTGGAAGTGATAGTTACATTTGGCTTCTTAATGGGACATCCATTACAGAGCAGAAAAATTAAAAACACAGTCCCAACAATCAGGAACAGGACCAGTGGAAGACATCCGAAAATGCTTCCCAGTACAGAGTGTATGAATGATGGAATAACTCTGAAGACTGTCTGGAAGGTGCTAACCAAGCCAGAGCTTATTTTCTTAAAAAGGTGTGCCACTCCCATGGTACTTTACATGTTAAAAATGGGGTGCACTCGTTCCCCAAAATGTAGCAGAAATTTAGTGCGGAGTAGCGACTGTATCTCAGAAGAAGACATTGCAACTTGAAGATCAAACGTCTCATTTGCAGATGTTAAGGCCGCATCTTTCTGGAACAGTAAGGCTTTCAGTCTGCTCAAAGCATCAAAGTGCACATGTGAAAGCTTTATTGAAGGCCAAACTGTTGCCTCCCTAACTGTACAGGCAGGTGGAAACAGTACCTGTGTACAACAAGTCACAACTGCAGAAACCGTCACCAGATAGGCGATTTCCAGTTTTATTCCACAGCTGCCTTGACCATTCAACATCAAAAAACTTCCATTCGAGAGCAATCTGAAAGCAGGATGTATCACAGCAGCTGGGGAATCCTTCAGATAGCAAGACAAATGTGCCATCAATGCATTACATGCACCATGAAGCAAAATCTCCCTCCACAACAAGGAATGTCTTAAAATATTCTCAGTCTGACCCACAAAGAAACACCTCAGTCTCACCATCCCTAAAGCGATATCTAAAAGGTAAATTCAATGACTCATGCACATATCCTTCTCATATTGCTTTGTATCTGCCTACTTGATGGTATTTTAAACAGCATTGAAAGTGGAATGTCAATATTGGCAGAAAAATAAACCTGTGGATTATCCAATCCGTGGAAGGTATTGCTGCAATGGTAAATGGTAATTTCTTTAACGTCACTCTGTGTAACATAGTGTACGTTGTGTCCTTCCTTACCATTATTGTCTGCTGTTTTGTGAGATTGTAAGGTAAAAAGAAGCTTGTGGCATTAAGGTGTCGCCATGGCACGCAACTGGAACGGAGTGTCTGCAGAGTCCAGTTTCATAACATAATCGATCTAAGCTGTGACTGCCCATTTTGTAAAGAGGACATGTCATTCTGTAGGTGTCTATCATATATGACACTTTGTTACCCAGAGAGCATACCCTAGTGGACAATGTAGTCATACCATTATCTGCTACCGCAAGAGTCCTTCCTAAATTTGCCCTGAAAATCTTGTGCAGTCTCTCAGCAGCCTCCTGCTGGGAAACATTCCACACTTTGTTGTATATTGCAAACAAGGTGTGCTTTTGATGTGGTTTGCGAGGACCTAATAAAAATTCATGTAGTCCCATGTCATCAGAAAGAAGGGACAAGTGTTGTGTCACCTGGGGCAATGTTGAGGTTTTTAGCCAATCAAGGGTCAACTTCCCACTACTGTAAGTTGCTACCACACCCCAGTGTTGTGTTTGTGTGTAACGTGGATTGGGCCTGCTGATCTTAAACTCTTTTGTGTCACCCAGGAAATGTACATGACTTCTGTTAGTGTTTAACGGCCACACTGACAATCCCCACCGATCTGATCCGGAAGAACTGTGTAAACCATTACGAAGCATGGTATCCAATGTTTCTTCTGCGTTATTTGTGAACCGTTGCCAGTTCGCAAAACATGCAAATGTGGGAATGTTTTGTGTATTTAAATATTTTATCTTAGCCTGGTCAAAACATGATGTTTGCAGCACTGTTTTGTTCAGGAAAATCAGTTTTTGGGGTATCTGACATACTCTGAATAATGCCTTGTTTCCCTAAACTTGCCAATACTTCATTCCCTAAATTGATTTTAAACCAAATGAGTTCCTTCGAAACACAAAGCTCTTGTGTAGACAGCTGGAAAAGAAAGATTCAGAATATATCAGGCTTGTGTCAGTAAGCATAGTTTTCTGTGCTGGTGTTCTTGTGATCCTATAATAATATGGCCCTGAGTCTGTGGTCTTATGATCAGAAAAATATGCAAATGTTTGTGCAAACATGTGTGAGTTACCCTGTGGTGGTGTAGGGCAGTGTTCCCATTGCATGCAATTAAACACAGCATGTGGAGTACTTGATTTATGCAAGAAATGATGACCAAAGTGCGCAAAACAAAGCAGTTCCTCATAATCAGTTGTTTCTTCATACATTTCCTCAGAACTAAAAACAGTGGAATAATCTAGATCTTCTAGCATTTCACACACTGTATCAATGTCCCAATCATCGGAGACAGTACTAAGGGTGATAATATAATTTAAAGAAATGCAAAATACATATGGTATTTTAGAACTTCAGTTGGCCTAAATGGATCAAACAATACCCTAGCCCAAACAATTCCATCGGGAACTGGAAGAGCAGACATGTACTCCAGGGAAAGGTCTCTTTGTACTTTGTGTGATGAAGAATGGGGTGTTGAAACCAAGTGCCCCAATCGTACAGCATAGCGTTCTGGGATATAGGGCCATATGTAGGTAATTTCTATTTACCGATTCCTAAATACCGAATTTTACCGATTCGGTATTTAAGAATCGGTAAATAGAATGTAGGTAAACATTCGGTACATTTTACCGATTCGGTAATATTCGGTATTACCGATTCGGTATTTACCGAATCGGTAATAAGGAATACCTTCCCATTCATTCCTATGGGCCTGGAGGCCCATAGGAATGAATGGGAAGCCATTCACTATTACCGATTCGGTAAATACCGAATCGGTAATAGGGGAGCATATTCAAGGGTGGCAGGGTGTCAAATTGACACCCTGTTGCACCCCTGAATCGTGCATGTGTGCACATGTGGCGCACATACATGCCCTAAGGGCATGTTTGTCTGCCACATGGCACTTTTAAAAAGCACAAAATTGCTTTTTAAAAGGTATTCAGTATTTATCACCAACTTGTAGTTGGTGGTAAATAACGAATCCTGAAACCACAAATGCACTCACTTGAGTGCTCCCTACATAGGATTTAAGGAATCAGTAATTTACCGATTCCTTAAAATAACGAATCAGTAAATTACCGATTCCTTAAATCCGGCCTCCTACATCTCAATTGCCTAAATACCGGTCGGTAACGGGAGATTTACCGAATGTCGGCCGTTACCGACCGGTATTTAGCTACGGGCCATATGTAGGTAATTTCTATTTACCGATCCCTAAATACCGAATTTTACCGATTCAGTATTTAAGAATCGGTAAATAGAATGTAGGTAAACATTCGGTAAATTTTACCGATTCGGTAATATTCGGTATTACCGATTCGGTATTTACCGAATCGGTAATAAGGAATACCTTCCCATTCATTCCTATGGGCCTGGAGGCCCATAGGAATGAATGGGAAGCCATTCACTATTACCGATTCGGTAAATACCGAATCAGTAATAGGGGAGCATATTCAAGGGTGGCAGGGTGTTAAATTGACACCCTGTTGCACCCTGAATCGTGCATGTGTGCACATGTGGCGCACATACATGCCCTAAGGGCATGTTTGTCTGCCACATGGCACTTTTAAAAAGCACAAAATTGCTTTTTAAAGGTATTCAGTATTTATCACCAACTTGTAGTTGGTGGTAAATAACGAATCCTGAAACCAAAAATGCACTCACTTGAGTGCTCCCTACATAGGATTTAAGGAATCGGTAATTTACCGATTCCTTAAAATAACGAATCGGTAAATTACCGATTCCTTAAATCCGGCCTCCTACATCTCAATTGCCTAAATACCAGTCGGTAACGGGAGATTTACCGAATTTCTGCAGTTACCGACCGGTATTTAGCTACCTACATATGGCCCATAGTGTCTATTTAGAAGCAAGAAAAAGACTGTCACAAAACCAATCCACAGGACAAGAAAAAGTAATGAAATTGTAATCCACAGGTATAGCTATGGAGGAACAAAGTATGTCTTCTTCAGCCAAAAGTAGAATACACACAATCTACATCAGCGAGGTGGAATTGGCTATGGTAGTGGTTACGATGAATCTGACGAGAAGTCATTAAAGTTAACAGAGTAGCCGGAGGTTGTACGATCTATTCTTGGCAGCTCTGGAGGCTGTGTGGAACTTGAAGTTGACTTGAATTGTGATACATTGAAGCAGACACCATATGTGTTGGGTTTCCAAATAGAAATCTGTGTTTCTTTACAGGTTTTTGGTATAGCTGTTGTAGATGTAGCAGGTAGAAGAGATACTTCATTATTTGCTATCTCCAGCCGGAAAGTAGAAGCTTCATTGCTGATCATGTCTTCCAATGGTACTTACTGGATAGTAGTGTGAAGAGACAGGTAGCTACTCATGATCCCATGTGGCCTACTGTGTGCCACATGATGTGGTTTTATGAGATCTATTGACACAAATCTCTTATTTTTGCAACCAGCAGATGTACAGGACTGGTACCTTCAATAGCCAGGACAGGTACAGGCGCTCAGTAAGATGGCCCAAATCCTTTCTTGTCCACTATTTTCTCCTTGACCAGGTCACCAATCTTGGGGATCCAGCCGGAGGCTGCTTGTGCTTCCTTCACTTCTCCAGTGTAAGTGCGTTTTACTTGGACATTGCTTTGTGTGCTGCGGAAACTGTTCAGTTCCTGTAAAACAGCCAAATATTTATTGATGTGAAAGGGTGTTTCTGCCGCTACTATCCTGAGATGGCCGAGGTCAGGTACCCACAATGTAACCCCTAAATATGATCTCTCAGGGAGTCGGTCCACCCAGGGATATTCTAGGAAGATTGTTTAGTGCTCTTTGGACCCCATATAGGTGATGGACCCCCTGCGACCTGAGGCTAATACCCTCACTGTTAAAGACTGCTTTAAGCCCTGATTCTTCCTTTCCACTACTGAATTATCCTCAAGATCATAGGGGGAGAAGTACCGCAAGGTCACACCCAATTTTCCCATGGTGTCTTTGTAAGCCTTGTAGGCGAATGCCAGCCCCTGATCTGAATGGAATGTGCCAACTGCGTATGTCCTAATAAAGACTTGCAGATCTTTGATAACAGTTCAGTCATCGGTCGATCGCTATGGGCAAACCCATAGGAATTGAGAGCAGGAATCCACTGCAACCAAGATGTATTTGTAAGCCCCATCTAAATGTAAGGGGCCACAGTGATCCAGATAAATACAAGTGAGAGGCTTGTCTGAGATCAAAAGAAGTGTCTGCGGTGGTCGTGCCACAGTGGAACCCTTCATCTGCTGGCAGATATCACATTTAAGGACAAAGTTTCTAGTCTGTTTGTAAAGACCTGGCCCCAATAGCGTTGCTGCAATAGTGAAATTGGAGCCACCACCTGTGTGTGTTTAGATGCTAAGCCCTCATGTGCTGCTAGGATCAAACTTAACTTGGGATCTGAATTTGGTATTACTATATCCCCACTCCGGGAATATGAGCACATGGTATTTTTTGAGCACTTAACTGGTAGGAGTACTTCGCTAGAAAGCCTTTTGGCGAATGAGTGTCTTCAATTCAGTGTTCGCAGCCATCATGATGACTCTATCTATTCTCGTATAGGAATGAGTAATCACAGAGACAGCAGCAGTTTGCAATGTTGCTTTTGTAGTTATAGAATTCCCTACAACGTGTATCCCTACATGTTGAATCACAAGAGTTTGTTGCAAGCATTCTTTCAGCTTAGCCACTTGCCCCCAGAGAATGTTGTGCTTTATAGTGGTCCCTTCAGAATCTCTGAATCGATTCTGGCTCCAAATAGTGTAGATACTCATAAGCTTGGACACATTAAAACGAATCGCACACAATGAATGTGGGGAATTCAGGACACACATTCTCTAGTGCCAGAATTAGTGCTCTACGTTCTGCCAGCTGCACTGTGCAGCCACCAAGTGAATACGTGTAGGTTTTCTCAGGTTGGAATTCACCATCTTGCATTCACTCCTTCATGACTGAACCACAGGTTGTGCAGAACCATCAGTATAGATGATATAATCATACTGATCAAGAGGCATGACTTCATTAAGCAGAGGATATTCATGTTCATATTGCAGAATTTGCTCTGTTGCGATGAGAGAGTTGGCCCATTGTATCCATCTCGGATGTAATGCTTTTGCATTGAGAAAACTAGCTTTTGTGTCAACCTCTAAAGACTGCACCGGAGTCACAACAATTATTTGTTTCCCCTGCGCCAATGCTCTCTCTCTCACCACAGCAGTCTGTACTATCATCAGAATCTTTTCTGTCAGTGCAAAAAGCTTCCCGGCATTGGTGTATAAGGCGATTTATATACAAAATGGTACAGTGTTACCTTAATTGAATGTAACATAGGTATACCTTAATGACCCTCAATTATCTGAATCACCAGGTTTGTGATGTTTACACGTGTGTGTGTAAGTATTTTGAAGCTAGCGTGTTAGCTTGTACTGAACGTAAAATCTGTGTGTGTTCAGTTGTTCAATGTGTTCT
Source organism: Calotriton arnoldi (assembly GCA_963921515.1). Taxonomy (NCBI): domain Eukaryota; kingdom Metazoa; phylum Chordata; class Amphibia; order Caudata; family Salamandridae; genus Calotriton; species Calotriton arnoldi. The sequence goes on from CAWUFW010000337.1 coordinate 1,135,278, forward strand.
TAAAAAGTCTGGACGAATTAAGTTGCAGAATGCTGTAACCCATTATGCTTAATCTGGAATGTATGTTCTGCCAAAAAGTTAAGAATCACAATAATGGATTGAAGTTTGTTAAATGTGTTTGGTGGTTGTAAAAGTGCCCACTTCTCTAAGAAGTGCATCGCAAGGCTTTTGCCTTCATTTGATAGTTTTTATCCCAGAAACAGGACATTGTGGTGGGCAATTTTTGATTTTTAAAATTAAATTTGTAGCCCTTGTGAGCAAATCCCAGAACTATGCGATCTACTTTTGTCAAGTGTGTAGATAGGTCATCATCTGCCAAATAAATGTCATTGTTATAGGACAATGCCTGATCATCAAATTCTTGGAGAAGTTCTGTAACCCGTGCTGAAAACAACCCTTGGCTGTTCTATACCCATGGGGCAATCAACATAATTGTATCTGAGTACCTCGTGTGGAAAATGCAAACAAATACCTGCTTTCAGGCACTATATTTTGGCAGAAAAATCTACTCAAGATATCTAATGTTTTGTATTATTTACGCACTATATTGTTCAATAATGCTGCGCTGTGTGCATTCTATACTGCAAATGTACGTATAGCTGTGTTTAGATGTTTGTCATCTAATGCAAGACAAGATGAATGGTCAAGTTACAGTGCAACGTTTTTATTACACCTTGGTATTCAAGTTGTATGAGAATTTCTCTACCTTCCTTTTTAACCTAATTTTTTATGGGTTATTGTCTTTGAGGATATAGGGTCGACCACGATGATATCTCATGATAAGGAGAACCATCATCCCACCCCACATGGTTGCGGTATAACACAGGAGCTAGTGTTAATGCCCACTCCTTGGCTTATGAATGTTTAACTGATTCTGAAATGGGGTCGGAGAAGTCAGGTAAAATTACTGTTTCCCCATTTGAACAATCCATCACAAATCCAGGTGGTCAATCCTTTTCAGCAAAGAGATTGTCGCAGCTGAATGACAAGTTCTCCCAAAAGCGAACAGTAATATTTCTAGGTTTGTCCTCCTCCAATTGGAGTTGCATCTTGTCCAAACAATGTGGTACGCTTACAATGATATCCATTGTTTCAATCTTGATATAGTCATTCAACACTACTCCTACCAGACAGTCCATCAGGTTTCGGCAAACTATTGTGACTTCTGCCAAGCTGTCCAGCATGGTCAGAGCCCACTCCCAGCTCAGAAGCAGGGTCCTCAATATCTGTGGTATGCTTGACCTTAAGTCCTGCTACCCTCTTCTTTTTGAATTGAGGTTTTGACTGTTTAGGTTTATATACCTTTTTTTGTTATATGGTCAGACGAGCACTATGAATCCTTCTTTGGTTTCACATACTACTGTGATCTGCGACCTGACTGTCCACCTCTCTACGATCGTTTCGCAGATGTTTCCTGAAAGGAACAAGATGAATGTGTATCAGTATCCTGACACCTGTCAGACACTTTAATATTATCATGGCTACACAGATTATAGCATTTTTCAGTGGCATCCTGTTGAGGAGATCCACCTGTGACTTAGTCTTTTCTCTATGTTTCTTATTATCCCACTTTTTCTTCAAATTAGACTCAGATGCTTGCCTTGAGTTTCCATTTCGAACGACTATTAATTTGAGATTTACTAGGTCTGGCTCCCAAATTATTTCTACCCACTGCTGAGTAAGTTTCTTTGATAATTTTTGGTAATTCAGGCTCCTGTTGTCCCGGAGTCAAATTAGTGAGTCGCTGGTGTATAGCCAACGCTTCTGCTTTCCCTTTAACGTTACTTAACATAATGGTGCAATCTGCAGCAAAATTGCCCACCAGTTTCATCTCTAAATCCAGGGCAAGGGCTGCCTTGTACTCATTTTGAATCTGTTTAATAGCATCTGGCAAAAAAGCTAATGAGGGTGTGTCATGAGTTCTGGTACATACTGCAGCCAAGACAGTATCCCATGTGGTGCTGTCCTCCACCGGGGGAGCCATCCCCATTAGCAAGCATATTGTTAGAATTCAGTGTTTTTCCTTTGGTCCCATATGGGGCACCACTGATTCAAGCTGTCTTGATTTTTGTGCAATCCAGAACAGAATATCTTCCCGCCTGGTGGGAATTTTACTCATAACAGCGTTGATAGTCTGTGTACTAATGCTTGGTGAAGCCAATTGTGCTTGTTCAGCTTGAGAAGCCCTCACAGGATTTATTGTCATTGTTCGCATGACAAACTGTGATAAACATCTATATGTTTTGAACAGATCTGTGTACAATGTACGCAGTTCTGGTGCTCCCAGATTATCTAAATCTGGATATGGTGTGTAACCGTCTATGACTGGCCATGTTGCTACCTCAATGCTAAAGGGACCTAGTCTAACATTGGTATGTGTATGTGGTAGGGTGCCTTCAAACCAATTTTGATGTTCTTGGTAAGTTAATGGTACTTCTAAAGCTCCATAAGCTGAGTAGTTATTAGGTACCACATCTTCAGTGTATGTGTGAAACAGTCTTGTAGTTGTATTGACGGCTAGGAATGTAACCCATCAATAGAATACCTCTGTCTGAATTAGTTTGTGAATTTCCACTACGAAGGTAACGTCTCAACTTGTCTGGGGCAGACCATGTTGCAACAACATTTGTTTGACCGCATGTCTGCAGTGACCCGGTATGTTGATAACTGTGTCATTGGTTTCAGACATTTGGATATGTAGAATTAGAGAGGGTACCCCTATGGGGAGATCCTTTGAAAGGTTCAAGCTTGACTAACCTATAGCCAATACATAGGGTTTAACCTACTCAGCTGAGGAGGATGCTTTTCCCTAACACCAAGGGTGTCTCCTGTTAATGGGTGAGTAGGGCTCTTTGAGTACCCAAAGAAAACTACTCAGGCGATCCATTAAATAAGAGCCCAAACTATAACATTGTTGTTGCCATGTAGTACAGCTTGTACCTCCCTCAGTAAAACTGTGCGTTTGTTGGATAACATAAATGCCAGGATTGTGCCAGACTGATTCTGTGCACACCGTCAGGATACGTTGGCCTATGTTCCGTTTAGCCACAGTGTACCATCCCTACCCCTAACCTTACAAGACAACCAATGTGTGTGCCACCTTAGAACACTACAACCCTGATTCCCCAAGGATATCATGGTAACAGATCTAAAACCTTTTTGTTTGGACTCTCATGCATACCCAAAGGAGTACACAAGAAATACTTTGCAAGGCTTTTTAGTATTTATTGAAGGGTTGTGATTCTTGCATAAAATGTGTGTGCTGTGATAATTAGTAGAATGAAACAGATTAACGCAATTAGCATCACAAGAATAGTGAAAAGGATGAACATTTCTACCACTGTGCTAGGACAGTGAATATGTACAGGCATGTCAGTCCTGTGTATAGTTGTACTCCTACCTAGCGCTCCCTAACCTAGTTTTGCCTAGGGTGGTTGACCTGCCAAATGCCTGCCAGGGTGGATTAACTCTCCGTTACCTGTGCAGAAGTGTCATCAGGCTACCCGTCTTAGTGCAGAGCAGGACATCCCTTGTGTCGGTACGCATGAATTAGATGAGGTGGAATTCATACATGTGGTAACTCTGCATCGTCAGCTGAGTGCTTCTCTGCCCAAACAAGGAAGTGGTACAGCATATATAACAATAGACCTCATGTGGCCATGTCGCAACCCCTTTCAGGCCGCAACTGTTTATTCTAGTAGGATAGCGTTGTCACCTACTGGACAATAACATAAATAACATTTACACAGTGAACTTTATCCCTTGTACTGAATGTTCAAGGTATCGCGATAGTGTACCTACAAATTGGAAATGTAAGCAATGCAGATTCAGAAACTGTTACCCTGCATGGTCACACATGCAAATGTATGTCAAAAGTCACTGTGTGTAAAAGAGAAGGCAACTTAAGAAACGTGAGCATGTAAATGGCAACATTTATAACCTGGCCTATCCTGAACACGTGACACCCTATTGTCCTGCTTTACCCCTATTTTCCTCGAGGAATCCTTTAAGGAATTCATCAAATGCAAGTCAGATTCTCTGCTTGCCCCTTGTCCCCTGGCCATTCTAAAACTGGCTGTCTCCATGATGAATCCCACTTTGAACAGATAACTCAATGACTCCCTTGCCCAGGTGTTTGTTCCCTCTGTTTGGAAACAGGCTTGTCTACTCCCCCTGCTTAAGAAGCCCTCAGCTGATCCTAAAACTCACAGTAATTTTAGGCACATTTCACTTCTTCCCACAGTTGCAAAACTCTTAGAGAAAAATGTGAATAGGCAGATAATACACTAATTGGAGGAAAGCCATCTGCTCCATGACTCGTAATCAGGTTTTCACTCTAGTTATAAAACTGAGACCACTCTCCTTGAGGTCTCTGAATATATCAAACTAAACCTTAATTCAAACACCTCGGTCATGGTAATGCTTTCGGATCTTTCCCCTGTGTTTGATACGGTCTCTCATATCTTTTTGCTTGAGAGGCTGCAAATAATCGGCATCAGCGATCACGCACTGCTATGGTTTAAAACTTTCATTACCAATCGTATTCAGGCTGTTTTCCTTGCTCTTTTCACTTCTGCTGCAAATACCTTGGATTGTGGAGTTCCACAGGGTTTGGCTCTTCGCCATAAACATTCTGATATTTACTGTCACTCTTGGATAAAATTGTTGAGTCTTTGGGAGTGAGAATTGTATCCTATGTGGATGATACTCATCTCCTCTTGGCCTTTCATGAAAATGCTCCTTCTTCCATGAGCTCCTTTAAGAGTTGCCTTAAATCTGTTGTGGACTGGATGGATACCAGCTTTTTAAAGCTTAACTCAGACAAGACGGAGATTCTGTTTTTTTTGGTGTGAAGTCTACCCCTGATTCTAACCTCTGGTGGCCATCGGAGATGGGACCCCCAGCCCCTGCCTTGTGATAAGAAACCTTGGGGCTAAATTTGATTCTGAGCTTACCTTTGAGCCTCAGATTAAAGCACTATCTGCCTCTTGTTTTTTGACTCTGAGGTCTCTGGGAAGGATGCTGTACGTCATTCCTGTAGAGCATCGAAAACCAATTGTTCATGCTTTGGTTACTTCAAAATTGGACTATTCCAATAGTTTATACTTGCTCCCGGCTTTTCTCATCCAGCATCTCCAGTCCAAACTATTCAAAACGCTGCTGCCTGGCTGACTTTTAAAATCCCCCCTTGGGTCTCGGTATCAAGCTATTTACGCCGGCTTCACTGGCCTTCAGGATATTCAATAAAACCTTAGGCAATGCTTCCGGTTTTCTTCTCAGGTGCGCTCATTGAGGTCTGAAAATCTTAAATTCTTTCAAACTCTTTATCACATATACAAGCCCAGAAGACAAGGCAGATTCTAAGCCTTTCTGTCAGCCATACTGTGGAATGCACTTCCACTAGCTTTAAGAAGCAGCCCATCTGAAATTATTTTTAGAAAAGGCAAAAAAATGCTTCTTTGTGATTTCTATATAGACATTTCCTAACCATAGTCTTCGCTTTGACGCTGTAGGTGATCTTTTCTGCTAGCTCCGGGGCGCCTCCTTAAGGTAACTGCATGCTTTAGAAATGCAATATATTGTATTATTATATATTCATCTCCAGGAGATTTATTCCCCAGGAAACAAAGGTGGAGTGCTATAGAAAGAGAAGGTGTTGCTGTGGTCTGGCCCCTGAAGAAGCTTCAGGGGCAAGACCCCAGCTTCAAGAACTTATCTGAATTAATCTGATAGCTGTTACTGGGCAGGAAGAGAGGGGGGAGCTGACACTTACACCTGAATAGGCAGTGTTGTGTTTCCCTCACAAAGGTCTGATTACCACTTATTGATAGTATGGAGCCAGGGCTGGGAAGAAAAGACCTGTGTGCACTTCAAAGACCCTTCTTTAAAGTCACCCCCACTTCAAAGGCACAACTGGGTATGCATACTGGGGCTCTGACCCTACCAAGGCAGACCTGTGAAGAACTCTGCCAGGGTTAAAGACTGCTGTGCTACAAGGATTGACACTCTACTTGACTGCTGCTCTGGAAAAACTGCTTTTCTGCTTTGCTGTGCAGCCCTGCTGAATGTTTCCCTTCTGAGGGCAAGGGCTGGACACATCTCACTTGAACCCAGAGTGACTCTGAGTGCTTGCCCCCTGTTCTGAAGACTCAGGGCCATCAAAGACTTCCTTCAACCCTGCAACAGCACCTGGATTCTGCCATCTGTGAGTCCTGCCCTGTCAAGTGGTGCCAATCCAGCCCTGGGCCCTTGAAAGTGAGCTGTTGCTGTGCAGAACCATCAAAATCAATGCAGTGATGATAGTGAGTCAATCGGAACCGATGTATTGCCCTTCAACGCAGGAGCCGATGGACAGCATCGCTTCAACTGACTGTGTGACTCGACGATGACTGACAGCACGGCTTGATGACGACACATCGCCTGCATAGTAAAGGGGTTTGGCAAGGAAGCCTTCATTGCCTTTGTGGATCGGAACCGACGCATCGAGAATTCGATGTCGACGCTGCTTCCATCAAAAGTACTTTTTCAGCAGGACCTGCGTGAGTCCTGTAGCCAGCCTGCCTTCCATTACGGTCGGCCTGAACTTAGGATTTACCCCAGTCCAGCGCGACCTCATGTAACCCCAAGCGCTATTTGCTTCTAAGCAATACATTTTGATTTATTCTTTAAAAATTCATAACTCCAGTTCTACTTATTGTATTTTTTAACTTGTTTTACTTATAAAAATATCTATTTTTCTAACCCTGTGTGGAGAATTTTAGTGATGTTTTCAATGTGTTACTGTGTGTGGGTGTATTGCACAAATAGTTTACACATTGCCTCTTTAGATAAGCCTGACTGCTCTGTGCCAAGCAACCAGAGGGTGAGAATAGGTTATCTTTTAGTGTGTACCTAGCTTACCCTGACTAGAGTGGTGGTTCTTGCTTGCACAGGTTGCATACTCTGACAACCATAAACCCCTGTTCTAACAATGCATTTACCCATAGGCACTGTAAGTAGGTGTATAGTGGGGCTGCAACACCCAAAAAATAGCCATGCTGGAGTTCAGAAGGTGAATGAGAAATAAAGATACCTTTACATGTCTTTTTATCTTTTCACAGAGGTTAGATGTCAGGCTATGTCTTCCTTCTGACAAACTGCTGCATACTCTTAACATGAAGATTTGTGTTCACATTTCTGTCTCTGACTGCAAAGTGGGAGGATTTTTGAACTGAACTATGTGACAATCGTGCTTGAGTACAGGGAGTGGAAAGGAAAAGCTTTAACATGTCATTTTGTTTTCTAATACATAAAAAAACTTAAACACTTGTGAATGAACTGTACAAATATTTCAAAATATATCAGCAGTCAGAAAAGGACAAATGGAGCCCTGTTTTATAATCTGAAGTGTGATTAAAGAAAGTGTTTAATAGGGTCACAACAAATCATGACACTTTACTTGGTGATTCACAAACTATAAATATTTGCTCAAACACAATTTTCACACATTACAGTTTATGGACTGTATAGTTTTATCAGTAAACTGCATATCTGTTCAAATGTAATAGCCATTTCATTGGAAAATGTACTTTTTGTAAATGACAGTGCACTACCACACCTTGGTTTGGTAATATATTTGCGACAGTCTGCTCCAAACTGCACCTCCAACTGCATACAACATCCTCACCAATTTCTTTCTGTATGGGAGTCGCCCAATCGCTACACTTGCTCTTTGAGTAATGCTTGAATTGTTTACAATCATTACAACTTAAGTGATATAACACTGGTAGCAGTACCACACTCAGAAAAGTGTTCCACCACCACTTCTCTTACCCCTTCATTAATTGCAATGCTTAGCCAGTCCTGTAGCCATCTATACAAGCACTCACTCTCCAACAATCTAATCATTTGCTATCATCCATTCACTCAATAATGCACCAACTCTCTGCATCAATGCCATACACAGACCCCTCATTCATACTGTTTCCCAACGCAATGTTGTTTCTCCCTTCGTACATTAACACACACCAATCTAGCCACACATCCATGAACACTCTCACCTATTCAGTCAACTATCATGCACTCATCATAATCAAATAAGCTTTGTTCGGTTTGTCATAAACCATCAAAGCATAAAGTAAAAGAATAAACAATTACAATCATTTAAAAGAGAAGAAAATACAATGCAATTCATATAATGTACAGTATAATGTTCTCTAAAATTTTCAAGCACATCTTTGAGAAAAGAGGTTAAAAATCTCAATTAATAAAACAAATACTACATCTCTGATCTTTTTAAGCTACAGCAGTGCAAATTGTATAAAATGCCAGTCCTTGAGTTAACAGTACATATGAGAGTTGATACAACAGGGAGGGTAATAAAATCAAGTTAAAAGGAAATATAAAGGAATAGCCAATATAGATTAATCTACTATTGATCCAAGCATATTCTCAAACAGGAACTTGAGAGGGAGGCCAGTTGGTTCTTCCTCTCAACTAGGAGAGGATCTTTCAACTAAAGTAGAATCTTCGATCGCTTGAACCAAACATTAGCTCAAAATGGACTTATGGAAAAAACTATCACTTCATAAGTGTCCATTTTTAAAATTCTGTGCACAATTTTATAGCTATAATCTTCAGGTTCAAACAGACTGGGTGTATCTACTTCCTGTAAGGGCCACGGTGACCTGGGCAGAAGAAAAAAATACGTTCCTCTGTCTCGATTGCTGCCCCCCGGGTGGGACACATGTCTGAATTACTCTCTTAGGCCCATTTGCTCATAAAAGATTTTAGACGAAGGCTACTTAGCCGGAATTGCACATACAGACTTTTAGCTAGGAGAGGAGTGATTGTGTCAAGAAATACTTGGAAATTTGGGCTTGGCTTAAATCATTTACAAAAGCCCAATAGCTAGTTTTGAGTATGATGGCCTCAATCTTACCAATATTTTCAGGACTGTCCCATAGTCTACTCAGCCCCAGTTACCTATTCCAGGGCAAAATGTATTGCAGCCAGACGATTTAGTAGCACTATTGATCTTCATCAAATCCCTTAGGGCACCTCTATATTCTACTAGTTCTGGAATGGACCAGATACGTACCCAGAACATCAAAGCTTTTAACTGTGCCATATCTGCAATAAGTTTGCTGCCCAAGTCAAAAAAGAGAGAAACAAGAGGGGTCTTGGTAGGCACACTGATAAGAGATCTAACTAATGTATTCTCTTCTGCAGTCAATTTCAGAGTGATAGTATATCCCCAGACTTCTGCGTCAAAGAGGGCAGTGCTTAATGCTTTGGCGTGGTATACCTCCAGAGCCAGGGAAATGTACCTTACTCAGAATATTGTTCCACCACCACTTCTCTTACCCCCTTCATTAATTCCAATGCGTAGCCAGTCATGTAGCCATCTATACAAGCACACCCTCTCCAACAATCTAATCATTTGCTATCATCCATTCACTCAATCACACACCAACTCACTGTATCAGTGCCTTAGACAGACCCTTCATTCATATTGCTTCTCAAGGCAGTGCCGTTTCTCCCGGTGCACAGACAGAATATCGAGTTTAAAATGTCGACATACACAAATATCGAGTTTAAAATATTGTGATACAGAAATATCGACAGGAAGAATATTGTGGTCAAGAATTTCGACTTGCAGGTAAGAAATATCGTTTTTGGAAATATCGATGTTGTTAATATCGTTTGCAAAAATATAGTTGATTTAATTAGTGTTATGTATTTTAGTATGTATTGTACAAGTATGTGATCTATTTTTTTGTATAAGAATTTGTTTTGTTTTTGAATATATGTCTTACATTTTTAGTAGTTATTACATTTATCTTAATTAAATTTTGCGTTTTTTTAAGTTCTGTAGCGGGTTGTGGGTTTATAGGGGAATAGGGTGGGAAGTAATTTAACTATAACAAATTAATGATTATTTTTTATGTATTAGTATTTATTTAATTTAGATTTTATAGTGTTAATTGTGGGAATTAATTTATTATTAATTATTTATTAATTAGTTGTTAATTATTTTTAATTAATTAATTGGCAATTATGTTAATTGTGTCATTTTTTAGGAGCGGGTTGTGGGTTTATAGGGGAATAGGTTGGGAAGTAATTTAATTATCATAAATGTATTATAATTTTTTATTTATTAGTATTTATTTAATTTAGATTTTATAGTGTTAATTGTGGTAATTAATGTATTCTTAATTAATTGGCTGTTAATTATTATTAATTAATTAATTGGCAATTATGTTAATTGTGTCATTTTTTAGGAGTGGGTTGTGGGTTTAGAGGGGAATGGAGTAGGAAGTAATTTAATTATAATAAATGTATTAATATTTTTAATGTATTAATTTTTATTTAATTTATATTTTATAGTGTTAACTGTGGGAGTTATTTTATTTTTAAATAATTTTTAATTGGTTGTTAATCATTATAAATTAATTAATTTGTAATTCATTATGTTAATTGTGTCATTTTTTAGGAGTGGGTGATGGGGTTTATAGGAGAATAGGGTGGGAAGTAATTTAGTTATAATTAATTCATAATTGTTTGTTAATTAATGCTAATTAATTAATTAAAATTAAAATATGGCAATTGTGTAATTAATTTTTGATGTGAATTGTGGGGTTTATAGTGGTGAAGGGTGGGAAGTAAATTCTTTTAAATTAATTAATAAGTTGTTAATTGGTATTAATTTATTAATGTAAAATTAGTTATGGAAATTGTGTAATGATTTTTAGGTGTGGGTTGTGGTGTTTATTGGGGTAGAGGGTGGAAAGTAATTTATGTTTAATTAATTAATCAATCAATCAATCAATCAATCATGTCACTTATAAAGCGCACTACATACCCGCGAGGGTCTCAAGGCGCTGGGGGAAGAGGGGGGTGGTGCTGCTACTGATCGAAGAGCCAGGTCTTGAGGAGTCTTCTGAAGGCCAGTAGGTCTTGGGTCTGTCGGAGGTTGGTGGGGAGGGTGTTCCAGGTCTTGGCGGCGAGGTGGGAGAAGGATCTGCCGCCGGCGGTCGTTTCCCGGATGCGGGGGACTGTGGCGAGGGCGAGGCTGGTCGAGCGGAGCTGGCGGGTGGGGGTGTAGAAGCTGAGTCGTCTGTTGAGGTAGGCTGGTCCGGAGTTGTGGAGTGCTTTGTGTGCGTGGGTGAGGAGCTTGAAGGTTATCCTCTTGTTGACAGGGAGCCAGTGCAGGTCTCTCAGGTGGGGTGTGATGTGGCTGCGTCGGGGGATGTCGAGGATAAGACGTGCAGAGGCGTTCTGGATGCGTTGCAGCCGTCTCAGGAGCTTAGCCGTCGTTCCTGCGTAGAGGGCGTTTCCGTAGTCCAGCCTGCTGGTGACGAGGGCCTGGGTGACTGTTTTCTTGTTTCGGTGGGGATCCACTTGAAGATCCTGCGGAGCATTCGGAGGATGTTGAAGCAGGATGAGGAAACGGCATTGACCTTCTTAGTCATGGAGAGGGTGGGGTCGAGGATGACCCCTAGGTTGCGTACGTGGTCGGTGGGTGGCGGGGCTGTTCCCAGTGATGTTGGCCACCAGGAGTCATCCCAGGCTGAAGGGTTGGAATCAAGGATGAGGACCTCCGTCTTGTCCGAGTTCAGCTTCAGGCGGCTGGTCCTCATCCATTCGGCGACGGCCTTCATTCCTTCGTGGAGGTGGGCTTTGGCGGTGTGAGGGTCTTTGGTGAGGGAGAGGATCAGCTGGGTGTCGTCGGCGTAGGAGATGATGTTGAGGTTGTGCTGTCGGGCGACGTGGGTGAGGGGTGCCATGTAGATGTTGAACAGCGTTGGGCTGAGGGAGGAGCCTTGGGGTACGCCGCAGATGATCTTGGTGGCCTTGGATCGGAAGGGGGCGAGGCGGACGCTTTGTGTTCTGCCGGAAAGGAAGGATGTGGTCCAGTCCAGGGCCTTCTCTTGGATCCCGGCGTCGTGAAGGCGTGTTCGTAGTGTGTGGTGGCAGACCGTGTCGAAGGCGGCTGATAGGTCCAGGAGGATGAGGGCTGCTGTTTCTCCGTTGTCTAGCAGGGTCCTGATGTCATCGGTGGCGGCGATGAGGGCGGTTTCGGTGCTGTGGTTGCTGCGGAAGCCGGACTGGGAAGGGTCCAGGATGTTGTTCTCCTCGAGGTAGCGGGTCAGTTGTTTGTTGACGATTTTCTCGGTGACCTTCGCGGGGAATGGGAGCAGAGAGATGGGTCGGAAGTTCTTGAGGTCCTTGGGGTCTGCCTTGGGTTTCTTGAGTAAGGCGGTGATCTCGGCGTGCTTCCAGCTTTCCGGGAAGGTTGCTGTCTCGAAGGAGATGTTGATTATTTTCCGGAGATGGGGCGCGATGGATGTACTGGCTTTGTTGAAGATGTGGTGAGGGCACGGGTCTAGCGGTGAACCGGAGTGGATGGTGTTCATGATCTCGCTGGTGTCCTCGCTCGTTGATGTTGGTCCAGGAGAGCAGGCGGTTGGTGGTTGTGGGGGCAGTGGTCTCGGTGGTTGCCGGGGCGGTCGTGGTGTTGAAGCTGTCGTGGATGTCGGCGATTTTGCGGTGGAAGGAGGTGGCCAGTGAGTCGCACAGGTCTTGCGACGGCTGGATGTCGTTGGTGTTGGAGCTGGGGTTGGAGAGTTCCTTCACGATGTTGAAGAGCTCTTTGCTGTTGTGTGCGTTGTTGTCTAGGCGGTCTTTGAGTGAGGCCCTTTTGGCGGATCTGATGAGGTGATGGTGATTGCGGGTGGCGCTCTTGTGGGCGGCGTAGCTGTCCGTTGTCCGTTCGTGGAGCCAGATCTTCTCCAGTTTTCGGCATGTTTGTTTGGAGGCCTGGAGGTCTTCTGTGAACCAGGTGGCTTTCTTGCTGGTGTGGCTGTTGGGCGGATTCTTGAGCGGGGTGAGGGTGTTGGCGCAGTCGTCGATCCACTGTCTGAGGTTGCGGGCGGCGGGGTCGGGGTCGGAGGGTTCGGCGGGTGGGCTCAGGGCGAGGGTTGTGGTTAGCTGGACTTCCGTGACTCTGCTCCAGCAGCGGCGAGGCATTTGTTCGGTGCGGTGGTGCGTGGTGGGCTTCCTGTAGGTGAAGTGGATGCAGTGGTGGTCAGTCCAGTGGGGTTCGGAGGTGTGGTTGAAGGAGACGTGTGGGCTTGCGGAAACGATGGAGTCTAGCGTGTGGCCGGCGTTGTGGGTGGGTGTAGTCACGAGCTGTCTGAGTCCGAGGGTGGCGAGGTTGTCGATCAGGGTGGTGGAGTTGGTGTCCTTGTTGTTCTCGAGGTGGAAGTTCAGGTCCCCGAGGAGGATGTAGTCCGTGGAGGCGATGGCGTGTGTGCTGACGAAGTCAGCGATGGAATCGCTGAACTGTGGTCGAGGTCCGGGGGTCTGTAGATGAGGGTTCCTCTGAGGGTGGTGTTGGGATCGGTGTGGATCTGGAAGTGCATGTGTTCGGCGGTGCTGTGGGTGTCGTCGGTGTTGGTTGAGACTCTGAGGGTGTTCCTGTGGACGATGGCGATGCCTCCTCCGACTCCGTTGGTGCGGTCCCTGCGGGTGATCTTGTATCCGTCCGGGATGGCAATGGCGATGTCGGGGGCTGAAGCGGGATTCAGCCAGGTCTCCGTCAGGAATGCGACGTCTGGGGAGGTTGAGTCGAGAAGGTCCCAGAGTACGATGGCGTGTTTGCGGGCGGAGCGGGTGTTGAGGAGGATGCATCTGAGGTAGTTGGGTTCTTTCCTGGGCGGTGGTTTGGCGGGGCGGGTGCTGGCGAAGCTGCAGTTCCGGCAGGTGAAGGGCCCTTGGGTGCGCTTCGGGGTGGCCTGGTAGCAGGCGTGATCTTTTCCGGGGTTGAGTGCGTGGAGGGTGCTGGCGTCAGTATCGGGCGTCTGTTGATGTGGCGGGCACGGGGATGCCCGGACCAGGGGTCTGGCGCTGGGCGCGGCCACGGCGCGGACGGGCGCAGACGGGCTTGCCTTAGGCGCGCCTGCTGCGCACGTCCGCTGCGCGGCCGCACAGCGGCCGCCATAAATGGGGAGGTGGGAGGGAGGAGCAGGGAATGGGGCAGCGAATGGGCAGTGAGGGGGCGGGGCCGCAGGGCGCAGCGGCGGGAAACAGGCACAGAAAGGAAAAACGATCACAATCAGGGGCAGCAAGGGGGCACAGAAAGGAAAAACGATCACAATCAGGGGCAGCAAGGGGGCACAGAAAGGAAAAACGATCACAATCAGGGGCAGCAAGGGGGCACAGAAAGGAAAAAACGATCACAATCAGGGGCAGCAAGGGGGCACAGAAAGGAAAAACGATCACAATCAGGGGCAGCAAGGGGGCACAGAAAGGAAAAAACGATCACAATCAGGGGCAGCAAGGGGGCACAGAAAGGAAAAACGATCACAATCAGGGGCAGCAAGGGGGCACAGAAAGGAAAAAAACGATCACAATCAGGGGCAGCACGGGGCACAGAAAGGAAAAAACGATCACAATCAGGGGCAGCAAGGGGGCACAGAAAGGAAAAACGATCACAATCAGGGGCAGCAAGGGGGCACAGAAAGGAAAAACGATCACAATCAGGGGCAGCAAGGGGGCACAGAAAGGAAAAACGAGCACAATCAGGGGCAGCAAGGGGGCACAGAAAGGAAAAAAACGATCATAATCAGGGGCAGCAAGGGGGCACAGAAAGGAAAAAAACGAGCACAATCAGGGGCAGCAAGGGGGCACAGAAAGGAAAAAAACGAGCACAATCAGGGGCAGCAAGGGGGCACAGAAAGGAAAAAACGATCACAATCAGGGGCAGCAAGGGGGCACAGAAAGGAAAAACGATCACAATCAGGGGCAGCAAGGGGGCACAGAAAGGAAAAACGATCACAATCAGGGGCAGCAAGGGGGCACAGAAAGGAAAAACGAGCACAATCAGGGGCAGCAAGGGGGCACAGAAAGGAAAACGAGCACAATCAGGGGCAGCAAGGGGGCACAGAAAGGAAAAACGAGCACAATCAGGGGCAGCAGCAGGGCACACAGACGGAGCTGTGCGGTGGGGGAGCGACCTACCAGTCAAGGTCAGGGGTCGCTCTCTTCACCACGCAGCGGCCGCCATAAATGGGGAGGTGGGAGGGAGGAGCAAGGAATGGGGCAGCGAATGGGCAGTGAGGGGCGGGGCCGCAGGCGCAGCGGCAGGAAACAGGCACAGAAGGGAAAACGAGCACAATCAGGGCATCAAGGGGGCACAGAAAGGAAAAAAAGGAGCACAATCAGGGGCAGCAAGGGGGGCACAGAAAGGAAAAACGATCACAATCAGGGGCAGCAGGGGGCACAGAAAGGAAAAACGATCACAATCAGGGGCAGCAAGGGGGCACAGAAAGGAAAAACGATCACAATCAGGGGCAGCAAGGGGGCACAGAAAGGAAAAAGCGATCACAATCAGGGGCAGCAAGGGGGCACAGAAAGGAAAAAACGATCACAGTCAGGGGCAGCAAGGGGGCACAGAAAGGAAAAAAACGATCACAATCAGGGGCAGCAAGGGGGCACAGAAAGGGAAAAAAACGAGCACAATCAGGGGCAGCAAGGGGGCACAGAAAGGAAAAAACGAGCACAATCATGGGCAGCAAGGGGGCACAGAAAGGAAAAAACGATCACAATCAGGGGCAGCAAGGGGGCACAGAAAGGAAAAAACGATCACAATCAGGGGCAGCAAGGGGGCACAGAAAGGAAAAAAAGCCAGCACAATCAGGGGCAGCAAGGGGGCACAGAAAGGAAAAAAACGATCACAATCAGGGGCAGCAAGGGGGCACAGAAAGGAAAAACGATCATAATCAGGGGCAGCAAGGGGGCACAGAAAGGAAAAAACGATCACAATCAGGGGCAGCAAGGGGGCACAGAAAGGAAAAACGAGCACAATCAGGGGCAGCAAGGGGGCACAGAAAGGAAAAACGATCACAATCAGGGGCAGCAAGGGGCACAGAAAGGAAAAACGAGCACAATCAGGGGCAGCAGCAGGGCACACAGACGGAGCTGTGTGGTGGGGAGCGACCTACCAGTCAAGGTCAGGGTCGCTCTCTTCACCACGCAGTGTCCGCCATAAATGGGGAGGTGGGAGGGAGGAGCAGGGAATGGGGCAGCGAATGGGCAGTGAGGGGGCGGGGCCGCAGGGGCGCAGCGGCGGGAAACAGGCACAGAAGGGAAAACGAGCACAATCAGGGCATCAAGGGGGCACAGAAAGGAAAAACAAAGGAGCACAATCAGGGGCAGCAAGGGGGCAAAGAAAGGAAAAAACGATCACAATCAGGGGCAGCAAGGGGGCACAGAAAGGAAAAAAACGATCACAATCAGGGGCAGCAAGGTGGCACAGAAAGGAAAAACGATCACAATCAGGGGCAGCAAGGGGGCACAGAAAGGAAAAACGATCACAACCAGGGGCAGCAAGGGGGCACAGAAAGGAAAAAACGAGCACAATCAGGGGCAGCAAGGGGGCACAGAAAGGAAAAACGATCACAATCAGGGGCAGCAAGGGGGCACAGAAAGGAAAAAAACGATCACAATCAGGGGCAGCAATGGGGCACAGAAAGGAAAAAACGATCACAATCAGGGGCAGCAAGGGGGCACAGAAAGGAAAAAACGATCACAATCAGGGGCAGCAAGGGGGCACAGAAAGGAAAAAACGATCACAATCAGGGGCAGCACGGGGGCACAGAAAGGAAAAACAATCACAATCAGGGGCAGCAAGGGGGCACAGAAAGGAAAAACGATCACAATCAGGGGCAGCAAGGGGGCACAGAAAGGAAAAAACGATCACAATCAGGGGCAGCAAGAGGGCACAGAAAGGAAAAACGATCACAATCAGGGGCAGCAAGGGGGCACAGAAAGGAAAAAAACGATCATAATCAGGGGCAGCAAGGGGGCACAGAAAGGAAAAAAAACGAGCACAATCAGGGGCAGCAAGGGGGCACAGAAAGGAAAAAAAAACGAGCACAATCAGTGGCAGCAAGGGGGCACAGAAAGGAAAAAAACGATCACAATCAGGGGCAGCAAGGGGGCACAGAAAGGAAAAAACGATCACAATCAGGGGCAGCAAGGGGGCACAGAAAGGAAAAAACGATCACAATCAGGGGCAGCAAGGGGGCACAGAAAGGAAAAAACGATCACAATCAGGGGCAGCAAGGGGGCACAGAAAGGAAAAAACGAGCACAATCAGGGGCAGCAAGGGGGCACAGAAAGGAAAAAACGATCACAATCAGGGGCAGCAAGGGGGCACAGAAAGGAAAAACGAGCACAATCAGGGGCAGCAGCAGGGCACACAGACGGAGCTGTGTGGTGGGGGAGCGACCTACCAGTCAAGGTCAGGGGTCGCTCTCTTCACCACGCAGCGGCCGCCATAAATGGGGAGGTGGGAGGGAGGAGCAAGGAATGGGGCAGCGAATGGGCAGTGAGGGGGCGGGGCCGCAGGGGCGCAGCGGCAGGAAACAGGCACAGAAGGGAAAACGAGCACAATCAGGGCATCAAGGGGGCACAGAAAGGAAAAAAAAAGGAGCACAATCAGGGGCAGCAAGGGGGGGCACAGAAAGGAAAAACGATCACAATCAGGGGCAGCAGGGGGCACAGAAAGGAAAAACGATCACAATCAGGGGCAGCAAGGGGGCACAGAAAGGAAAAAAACGATCACAATCAGGGGCAGCAAGGGGGCACAGAAAGGAAAAACGATCACAATCAGGGGCAGCAAGGGGGCACAGAAAGGAAAAACGATCACAGTCAGGGGCAGCAAGGGGGCACAGAAAGGAAAAAAACGATCACAATCAGGGGCAGCAAGGGGGCACAGAAAGGGAAAAAACGAGCACAATCAGGGGCAGCAAGGGGGCACAGAAAGGAAAAAACGAGCACAATCATGGGCAGCAAGGGGGCACAGAAAGGAAAAACGATCACAATCAGGGGCAGCAAGGGGGCACAGAAAGGAAAAACGATCACAATCAGGGGCAGCAAGGGGGCACAGAAAGGAAAAAAACAGCACAATCAGGGGCAGCAAGGGGGCACAGAAAGGAAAAAACGATCACAATCAGGGGCAGCAAGGGGGCACAGAAAGGAAAAACGATCACAATCAGGGGCAGCAAGGGGGCACAGAAAGGAAAAACGAGCACAATCAGGGGCAGCAAGGGGGCACAGAAAGGAAAACGAGCACAATCAGGGGCAGCAAGGGGGCACAGAAAGGAAAAACGAGCACAATCAGGGGCAGCAAGGGGGCACAGAAAGGAAAAAACGAGCACAATCAGGGGCAGCAGCAGGGCACACAGACGGAACTGTGTGGTGGGGGAGCGACCTACCAGTCAAGGTCAGGGGTCGCTCTCTTCACCACGCAGCGTCCGCCATAAATGGGGAGGTGGGAGGGAGGAGCAGGGAATGGGGCAGCGAATGGGCAGTGAGGGGGCGGGGCCGCAGGCGCAGCGGCGGGAAACAGGCACAGAAGGGAAAACGAGCACAATCAGGGCATCAAGGGGGCACAGAAAGGAAAAACAAAGGAGCACAATCAGGGGCAGCAAGGGGGCAAAGAAAGGAAAAACGATCACAATCAGGGGCAGCAAGGGGGCACAGAAAGGAAAAAAACGATCACAATCAGGGGCAGCAAGGGGGCACAGAAAGGAAAAACGATCACAATCTGGGGCAGCAAGGGGGCACAGAAAGGAAAACGAGCACAATCAGGGGCAGCAAGGGGGCACAGAAAGGAAAAACGAGCACAATCAGGGGCAGCAAGGGGGCACAGAAAGGAAAAACGAGCACAATAAGGGGCAGCAAGGGGGCACAGAAAGGAAAAAACGAGCACAATCAGGGGCAGCAAGGGGGCACAGAAAGGAAAAAACAAGCACAATCAGGGGCAGCAGCAGGGCACACAGACGGAGCTGTGTGGTGGGGGAGCGACCTACCAGTCAAGGTCAGGGGTCGCTCCCCCACCCTTAATAATTAGTTGATTATTAATATTAATTTATCAATTGATAAATATTTATGGTAAGTGTTTATTGTTATTTTGTGTGTGTGTTTTGTTTTTATAGGGGTAACGTTTGGGGAGTAAATACATTATTATTTGTTTTTAAAAAAAAATTAATAATATTTGTTTAATTGATCATTAATTATGTTAATAATGGAGGTACATTGTTTAAAAAATGTAATTGTGGGTTGTGAATTTTGTGGTGTTATGGGGTAGGAAATAAAAAATATTACATTTATGTAATAAATAATGTTTTTGTTTATAAAAAATGTATATTAAAAAATAACTTTTGTTTTCAAATTGTTTTTGATTTTTTTAAAATAATCTTTCTAGATATTTGTTATAACATTCTAATCTGTTTCTATCTTTTGTAATATTTAAAACTTTTATATATGTTTTACTTTTTGTTTTATAAAATCTTTTGTGTTGTTGTTGTTAATTTTTACCCCTCCGCTATCCAATACTTTCCCTACTGTTGCACCCACTGGAGTGGGAATAGTAATTTTTACCCCTCCGCTTTCCAACATTTTCCCTACTGTTGCACTCACTGGAGTGGGAATATTGAGTTTTAGCCCTCCGCTATCCAACACTTTCCCTACTGATGCACTCACTGGAGTGGGAATAGTAATTTTTACCCCTCCGCTATCCAACATTTTATTTACTATTGTACTTCCTGGAGTGGGAATATTAAGCTTTACCCCTCCGCTATCCAACACTTTCCCTACTCTTCCACTCACTGGAGTGGGAATAGTAATTTTTACCCCTCCACTGTCCAACACTTTCCCTACTGTTGCACCCACTGGAGGGGGAATTTTAATTTTTACCCCTCCGCTATCCAACATTTTCCCTGCTGTTGCACTCACTGGAGTGGTAATATTAAGTTTTACCCCTCCGCTATCCAACACTTTCCATACTGTTGCACTCACTGGAGTGGGAATAGTTATTTTTACCCCTCCGTTATACAACATTTTTCCTACTGTTGCACCCACTGGAGTGGGAATAGTAATTTTTACCCCTCCGCTATCCAACACTTTCCCTACTGTTGCATTCACTGGAGTGGGAATAGTAATTTTTACCCCTCCGCTATCCAACATTTTTTTTACTATTGTACTTACTGGAGTGGGAATATTAAGTTTTACCCCTCCGCTATCCAACACTTTCCCTACTGTTGCACTCACTGGAGTAGGAATAGTAATTTGTACTCCTCTGCTATCCAACATTTTCTTTACTATTATACTTACTGGAGTAGGAATATTAAGTTATACCCCTCCGCTATCCAACACTTTCCCTACTGTTGCACCCACTTGAGTGGGAATAGTAATTTTTACCCCTCTGCTATCTAACATTTTCCGTACTGTTGCACCCATTGGAGTGGGAATATTAAGCTTTACCCCTCCGCTATCCAACATTCTCCCTACTGTTGCATTCACTGGAGTGGGAATAGTAATTTTTACCCCTCTGCTATCCAACACTTTCCCTACTGTTGCACCCACTGGAGTGGGAATAGTAATTTTTACCCCTCCGCTATCCAACATTTTCCCTACTGTTGCACTCACTGGAGTGGTAATATTAAGTTTTACCCCTCCGCTATCCAACACTTTCCGTACTGTTGCACTCACTGGAGTGGGAATAGTTATTTTTACCCCTCCGCTATACAACATTTTTCCTACTGTTGCACTCATTGGAGTGGGAATATTAAGTTTTACCTCTCCGCTATCCAACACTTTCCCTACTGTTGCATTCACTGGAGTGGGAATAGTAATTTTTACCCCTCCGCTATCCAACATTTTCTTTACTATTGTACTTACTGGAGTGGGAAGATTAAGTTTTACCCCTCCGCTATCCAACACTTTCCCTACTATTGCACTCACTGGAGTGGGAATAGTAATTTGTACTCCTCTGCTATCCAACATTTTCTTTACTATTGTACTTACTGGAGTAGGAATATTAAGTTATACCCCTCCGCTATCCAACACTTTCCCTACTGTTGCATTCACTGGAGTGGGAATAGTAATTTTTACCCCTCTGCTATCCAACACTTTCCTTACTGTTGCACCCACTGGAGTGGGAATAGTAATATTTACCCCTCCGCTAAACAACATTTTTCCTACTGTTGCACCCATTGGAGTGGGAATATTAAGTTTTACCCCTCCGCTATCCAACACTTTCCCTACTGTTGCATTCACTGGAGTGTGAATAATAATTTTTACCCCTCCGCTATCCAACACTTTCCCTACTGTTACACTCACTGGAGTGGGAATAGTAAGTTGTATCCCTCCGCTATCCAACACTTTCCCTACTGTTGCACCCACTGGAGTGGGAATAGTAAATTTTACCCCTTTGCTATGCAACACTTTCCCTACTGTTGCACTCACTGGAGTGGGAATAGTCATTTTTACCCCTCCGCTATCCAACACTTTCCCTAATGTTGCACCCACTGGAGTGGGAATAGTAATTTTTACCCCTCCGCTATCCAACATTTTCCCTACTGTTGCACCCATTGGAGTGGGAATATTAAGTTTTACCCCTCCGCTATCCAACATTTTCCCTACTGTTGCATTCACTGGAGTAGGAATAGTAATTTTTACCCCTCCGCTATCCAACATTTTCTTTACTATTGTACTTACTGGAGTGGGAATATTAAGTTTTACCCCTCCGCTATCCAACACTTTCCCTACTGTTGCACTCACTGGAGTGGGAATAGTAAGTTTTACCCCTCCGCAATGCAACACTTTCCCTACTGTTGGACCCACTGGAGTGGGAAGAGTAAATTTTACCCCTTTGCTATGCAACACTTTCCCTACTGTTGCATTCACTGAAGTGGGAATAGTAATTTTTACCCCTCCGCTATCCAACATTTTCTTTACTATTGTACTTACTGGAGTGGGAATATTAAGTTTTACCCCTCCGCTATCCAACACTTTCCCTACTGTTGCACTCAATGGAGTGGGAATAGTAAGTTTTACCCCTCCGCTATTCAACACTTTCCCTACTGTTGTACCCACTGGAGTGGGAATAGTAAATTTTACCCCTTTGCTATGCAACACTTTCCCTACTGTTGCACTCACTGGAGTGGGAATAGTAATTTTTACCCCTCCGCTATCCAACACTGTCCCTACTGTTGCATTCAATGGAGTGCAAAATTAAATTTTAAAGACTATTAAATATTGTAATGTTTTAGATTATTATATAAGTTTTTTTATAAGATTTGATGTTATAAGTGTATGAAAATATATATATATATATTTTTATTTGTAAATTTTTATATATTTATAAAAGTATAAAATAAATTAAAATGAATAGTTTATTGTTTTAAAGCAAATATATATATATATATATATATATATATATATATATATATTACATTTTATATATGTATGTTTAAATATCTTTTAAATTAAATTTATTTTATTATATTTGTTAAAATGTATATTAAATCTAAATAATTTTTTAAAAGTTAATTTTATTATTTAATATATTCAACATTAATTTTTATTTAAATAAAAATATCGATATTTTGTACATCTATATTTTTTACATTGATATTTTTGTTTCGATATTTTTGTACTTACAATTTTAAATATAGTATGTCGATATTTTTGACATCGATATTTTTGCATCTATATTTGTGTATGGGGATATTTTGGGAATCCCAACCCATCTATCATGCACTCACTCTTCCATCCATGTGCTTAATCACACTTTACTGTCCCTTCTACTACACGGTTCCTCTAACAGTCCAGTCTCAGTGCACCAACCTTTCCCCCATACTCTATCTTCGTCCGCCCACACTTCCCCTGCCTATTCTCATAACCCTTGATTCTGCAAATAGACCTTGCAGCCATACACTTTTTTGGCGCCTTCATTCATTCATCTATTCTTCCATGCCCACAATAACTTACCCATTCATCCATCCATCAATGCTCATACTCCACTATCCATTCATCCACTTGCTCATTTAGCCAATCACATTCACTCAAACATTAAGGATGCACTCTCATTGGCTTTGTCAATGTTTGTTTCCTTGGTGCAAATGAAATAGTCTTATGTAAAAGAAACAAAGTTTCTGAACATCCTGGAAGACTAAGAGTTAACAAGTGTTTGATTTTTGTTAGTATAGGATTTCTGTTGGAATACTTCAAAATGCATAAAATGTCACAAATCTATTGTCAGGCTAGTACTCCAGAAACTCACGGGCAATAATAGGGTAATACTTGTAATAAACAGTGATTCGCTTCTGTGGATCCCAGAAATTAAATACAACTGCTGTCTCACTTAATGGGGGAATGGCCACTTTTTAATGTTATAATTCTCCAGTCATTTTGTTCGCTCCATTCACATTTGGTGAGTGTGGTGTTCTCCACATAAAGAAGACTCAGGAACACTTCAGGTAAGACACAGGTCCAATTTATTCACCCCAGCCATCAACTGCTCGCATCTAACTGCCAGCGACAGAATCTTATTGTCATTAAGATTCTACAACAAACAATGATGTCACGGCTAGAGAAGTTCCATTTGGAACACAGATTGAAGTGCAATGTCACACACCTTCCCTCTTTACAACAAAGGAAAATGATAAAAGAAGGAAACAAGAGAACAAGCAAAGAAGAAAACAATGTAGAAACAGAAAAACAACCAAAATGAGAAACTAGTAAACTTAACAAACATAGTCTTTCATATACAGAGGTTGTCTTCGTATTCTCTGACTCGATTGATAAGAGCGGTTGTGATCCTTTCCATCCAACTCCGATTTTGTTTGAAAATCCAAAACCGGCTCATCAGTGGAACTGACCACAACAACTCTACTCTTATTCCATATTCTACCATCTTTGGTTTTCACAGCATTCTTGAAAATCTTAACAACTTCTCTAACATCCGTATACTTTGACCAAGGCTGACAACCAACAGGTGCTTTAATTTTTACAAAGTCACCCTCTTTTACATCATTTTTCTGAACACACTTTTTCTTGTCAAAATAGACTTTCCTTGCCCATTGTTTATCAATTTCCCTGAGCCTCCAATCACCTGCCTGGTTGTCTCTCAAACCTTTGTTAAGCCTCATCCATCCTGGACACAACTTAGAATTAGAGGCTCTACCCTTGAATAATTCAAAGGGAGATCTCCCGGTGGAAGTGTGAGGAGACATGCGATAAGCCGTGATCCTATCTTGCAGGACAATTTTCCAATTTAAATTACTCGCCCTGGCCAACTGAATGCTTTCCTTGAGAGTTTTATTAACTCTCTCGACAGCCCCATTGGTTTTGGGATGATAAACAGAGCTCCTTTTGTGGGCTATGCCACATTCTCTCAAATATAACTGCATTTCAGTGGAACAAAACTGTGGCCCATTGTCTGAAAGAATACTATTGGGATAACTTTCTCTCTTGAATATTTCTTCCAAGAACTTAATCACACTTGCCGAAGAGATATCTCTTACGGAATTCACTTCAACCCATCTTGAGTACAGATCCAGGACAACAATTAAATAGGGAGTATCACTCACGCCATGCAGGGGACCCACAATATCGATAGCAACCTCATCCCAAGGATGTATAGGTAATTCTCTACACACCATGGGTAACTGCTTTGTTTTTAGAATCTTGTCACTGGCACAACACTCCATGCAATCACGAACCATCCTTTCAACTTCCTTGTCCATCCCTGGCCACCAGAATTGCATTCTTAAGTATTCCTTTGTTTTTACAATACCTAAGTGACCAACGTGCGCAAGGTTGAGCAGTTTAGTACGAACACCACTTGGTGGAATAAGTCTAGTCCAACGGACAAGCAGGCCATCCATCACAGATAACTCGTCACTGACTGATAGCCAAGGTTTACCAAGAAGTTTATTCCTGCCTGACTCCAGTAAATCAATAACAATTTTAATTTCTTGATCCTTGGCAAGTTCCGATTTCCATTCAGTCTCATCAATCGCACCTAGCGTAACCTCACAGACATTCACATCATCATCCAACAGACAACCCTCCTCCATGTCAATTTCTTTGCAGTCTACTAACCGTGATAGACAATCCGCAGAGTGATTGATGGCACCTGGGATATAATCTACATCAAAATCAAACTCTTGTAAAGAAATTATCCACTTCCTTATTCTAGATGAGATGGCATCAAGTTCTTTTTTGAAAAAACTTCCTTCAAAGGTTTATGGTCTGAGAGAACCTTTACCTTCGTACCCCATATCAAATTCTTAAATTTCCTCAAAGCCCAAAAGATGGCCAATGACTCCTTCTCGATAACCGAGTAGTTCAGTTCAGAGCTCCTCAAACACCTTGAAGCACAGGCAATCAATCGTTCTACTGCACAATCTTTTTGAAGAAGAACCGCTCCCAATCCTTTTGCGCTGGCATCCGTCAAAATGTATGTCTGATGACCCGGCACAAATGCCTGCAAAGACGGAGCTTTCCTCAAATCCTCCTTGATGGAGATAAACTCTCTAGCACACTCATCACTCCACTCAAAAACCACATTTTTGCCTGTTAACTTTCTTAAATTCTGCGTCTTGTCTGAATAACCAGAAATAAACTTGCAGTAAAACTCAACCATGCCTAAGAAAGACAACAACTCCTCCTTGTTGCAAGGTTCACTTATATTCACAATGGTATTGACCAGTTCTTTTTAGGAAATACACCCTGACCAGTGATACTATGACCTAGATAATTAACCTCCTCTACTGCAAACTTACACTTGTCTTTTTTAAGAGTCAGACCAGCTTTCCTTAAACTTTCTAAGACTGCACACACTCTCGAGAAATGTTCAGCCTTGTTACTACCGTAAATTAAAAGATCATCTTGATAACACCTAACACCTGGAAGCCCCTTGAGTACATTAAACATGATCCGTTGGAAAACAGAGGCCGCTGAAACCAGACCAAAAGGCATTCTAAGAAATTTAAACGTACCTATGGGGGTTACAAAGGCCGTTAAGTCTCTGAGAGGTCTTGTCTAGCTCCACCTGATGATAGGCGGACGCTAGATCAAGAGTGGTGAAGTATTTGGCACCCGCCAAAGTGCTGACAATTTCATCAATATTGGGCAAGGGAAACCTGTCAACAATTACCTCCTTATTGAGAGCACGCAAATCAATGCAAAGTCTAATCTCTCCACTAGCCTTCTTAGCAACGACAATGGGGGACAACCACTCAGTTGCCTCTACCGCTTCAATAACCCCTACATCAATCAAACGTTGATCTCTTTCTCTACACTGGGTTGCTCGTTCAAAGGCACCCTCCTGACCTTGGCAACAACGGGTACCGCACCCTCCTTTAATTTTATGCGGTGTTTATAACCTCTCAGACATCCCAACTTGTCATCAAACACATCAGAGAAACGTTCAGCTAGAACTTCTGCAGGGTTATCAACAACCTGTACCTGTACTTGAGGTACAGCATTTGGATTCAGGGAGACACCCAACAAACGTTGATGAGGCCACCCCAAAAGTGCATCCCCTTTTTGGCAACATATATCTTCCCTGCTGTTATTCGTCCACTCAACTCAATAGAGGCTACAAAATATCCTAAAATGTTTATGGGCCTACCACCATAACCCATAGGAGAGACATCACTTTTCAAAAGGGTAACCTTGGCATTAAAGTGTTTTTCAAAGATGTCTTTACTGAGCATAGTAAGATGTGAGCAAGAGTCAAACTTCATCTCAAGCTCAACTCCTTCAATCACAACCACATGTGAGGGATGTTTTCCTTTAGAGTCATCAATTTGATATATAATCTCCCTTACCTGAGGTTGTTCTTTGACCATGGAATTGTCTCTCCTTTTAACCCTATTTTTGCAAAACTTTGCGAAATGACCCTTCCTCCCACATGCATTACATGAAAATTGAAGAGCTGGACAGAAAGAAGCGTTTGCTCTGTGACCCGATCTGCCACACCTAAAACATGTAGACCTTCCATCTTGAGCGAAATTGCTTTCTACAGGTCGTGTAAACTTCCCATTATCTGTGTCATTTGAAGACTTACTCTTTACCAAACAAACAACCTCATCTACATTCGTATTCGTTGAATTTGCTTTGTTTTTAGCACTACTTAATTCATTTACACATTTCATCATGTGTTCAACACGTTTAGCGATACCCAAAACCTCATCCAAAGGAGGTTCATCCTTTAACCATAACTCCTCCCTAATTTTGTCATGTGCACATTTTAAAACAAATTGGTCTCTTATCCTTTCTTCCAGAGCACCACCAAACTTGCAGGATGCCGCAAGTTTTCTTAAAGCAGTAACAAACTCCTCCACCGACTCATCTGTTTTTTGTTCTCGTAAACCAAAATGATACCTCTCCATAATGGTGCTTAACCTGGGCAGATAGTGTCTGTCCAACTGAAGTATGCAAATTTCGTATTCATTTAACGTTCTCTGATCAGCGGTACTGAGTTCCGGCAAATGCTCAAGAACCTCTTGCCCTTCACCTCCAAGACAATGAAGCAATAAAGAAAGCTTGCGTTCCGCACTCAAATTGGTGCCACAAACTCTTGCGTAGTTAGTGAAAATTTTCTTCCATTTCATCCACTTTACCGTGGGTTCACCTGGACTTGTTAAAAAAAACGGTGGTTGTGTGACGTTCTGCATAGTAATTTTGCTAGTAACACTTCTCCTCAAAAAAACAAAAAAATAATTACTGTATAAAACAGACTATAAATAACCACTTTGAATCTCAAATAACATGGTGTACTAAACATGCTTCACCATTTTCCATTAACTACCTAAACACAATAATGAGCTGTGTTAATTACCATCAAATCAAAACATTGACTGTGACTGTCAATATCAATTACCAGAGGTGTGCCAACCATCGAAGACTTTAGAAGTAGAAACACAATCTTAAGGTGTGTTAATCACCGTTGAATCAACACGTTGACTGTGACTGCCAATATCGAATACCAGGGGTGTGCCAACCACCGAAGACCTTTGAATTGGAGCCACTAGGGTGTGTTAATCACCGTCGAATCAACACACTGGCTGAGACTAACACACAATAAACAGAGGTGTGCCAATCACCGAAGACCTAATCTTCTTTTCTCGGACTGGCACAGATGATCGCTTTTCTTCACGTGCCTTAAAACGCTCCTCTCATTGTTGCTAGGCAACGCCAAATGCGGAACTCTCAGCCTTCCTCGCTGAATTTAGAGACAGCCAAACCTCGCGGAGCCGCAGCAACAAAGAACATGTGTAAGTTTTTTTGTTTTTTTTTACTTTATTGTTCGAGCTGGATACAGCACGAGTCCGTTACACCAGCTAAATCCTCTGGCTCACCTCCCAATTTAAGATGGCCACCTCGGCGTCACGACGTAAAACGTCTCGTCAGATGACCCGCAAATGCGTTCCAAACCTCACTCACGCTGGGAAGAGGCCTGGTCACGTAACTGAAACGCGAGCGCGTTTCACTCTTCGCCCCTCCCTCCAAACTCCTCACCGGCACAAGAGTGAGGGAATTCACGATACCTCACAACTTTTACTTGTCAGCCGCTGGAGAAGCACGGGGAAGCTTCTCAACACCTATCCAATCCTTAGTCGTACTGCCGCTGGAGAAGTGTAGGACTCTACTTCTCTCTTTTCGAAAGTGATGGTACGGAGGGAGGCTTCTTCAGATGTTGGGGTGAGATCCCATCCTCGTCGCCAAATAAATGTGGTGTTCTCCACATAAAGAAGACTCAGGAACACTTCAGGTAAGACACAGGTCCAATTTATTCACCCCAGCCATCAACTGCTCGCATCTAACTGCCAGCGACAGAATCTTATTGTCATTAAGATTCTACAACAAACAATGATGTCACGGCTAGAGAAGTTCCATTTGGAACACAGATTGAAGTGCAATGTCACAGTGAGTCGAATCATTTAGCTCACTGACCGTCCGTGATGTGCGGTTTGCGTCGTTTCTAGGAACCAGTCAGGAACCAGTCAGAAACTTGTTTATGCTTTATGGTACACCATAAAGCAGAGGTGTTTTCATTCTGTAAAATGCTTGGTATAAAAAAAATTAAAAAACACATTTGACAGGGACGCAGAAAATATGAAAAATATTTTACTGTTCCATTTGGAATATTGATTTCATCATCGTAATGAGAGCACCTAAGGCACTCTGCATAGTTTATCAGTGTCGGGGCTACTAGTATTACACGGTATGAAGCACAACTTTATGTGGCATGGTTAAATATCATGCAGCATTAAATGCTAATTTCGCTCGAAGTTATGTTGCAGTATGATTTTCATGCATTGCAGTTGAATTTTATTTCCGTGAAATGTGCAAATTATATAACAAATTCAGTACATCCATAATTGTGTGGTAAATGCTGCAGCCACAGAATCACACAAGTCTGTTGGTTCCTCACTATTGTCCATTGTTCTATCAACAGTTTACTCATGAAAGGTAAACACAAGCGAAACATTCTAATTTCGATCATTGCCTGTTCTTACTGCACTTTGAAGAAAACAGATTTTTCAAGCTAATCAACCCAAAATAAAAATGTAACATAAAAAATACATAATGTGTAACTTATGTAATAGTGCCTTATATTCCCATCTCAAGGATGAGTTGACAATTACAAACTACTCAGCCTTTGGCCTCATGACTTATAATGTTACCACAGCAAAATGACAATATTATGTGAGAAAGGCTGCAGCCACATAATTGCATAAATCCTCTGACCCTCATCATAGCCGTGAGTGCATGTGAACAATGTGAAGGCCTTTCCATTTTTAGAAATATTCAACATCACTCATTCATGTATGAATATCCTTTTAATGTCAGTTACATGACATATCTATACTCTTGTACACCATATTTTGGCCCAAGAGCTACTATGAGTGGATGTTATGACCAAGTAAATCAATGCTGTCATCTAAGCAAGCAGACGGTTTAACTAGCCAATCTTTTTATTGAAAATGTTTTACAACATAAAAAATGAAAACTGTAGCTCTCTGTTACATGTCAAAACACTGTCTCAGTTGCAAATGAGATTTTTTGAGAATATCGTGCAGGGCTAATACACCACCTGGCCATTTGACACAACACGTTTCAGAATCTGTGTCATAAAGCCAGCTTTTACAGAGGATGGCAAAGTACCAACTGTACAAATCAGCAGAAAATAAATGCCTAACAAGGCTGGAACATCTGAAGTATGCCTCGAGTAGCTTAACAAATACAGTGCGCTGCATGTAAAAGCATATCCGTTTCAAAAGTAGTAATGATTCAGTTTGAGTGAACAAATTGTCGATTTGCAAAAGGTCAACAAAATTATTTGCTCTTCTGCGTTGTATGCCATTAGCCATTTGTTGTGTTATGTGAACCTAACATATTCTGGGAAATTGTTTAAAGTACTGTGATGATAAAACATTCAATTGGAGTGATTTTTGCACATTTAAAAATGGGCAATGTCGATCAAAGAAGAATGAAACATAACTTTAATATTTTATTTCAGTGTTTGTTTTAATTTTGGGTTAAAATGGGGATCGCAGAGAATATAATTGACTTAGTTGATACACAAGAGATAGACAGGACAAGAGGCATCCACACTCCTTAGGCCATCATTATGGGTGGTTAGGTGGTTGCGCTAATATTTCTTGGACCAATAAAAAAAACTCTCCTGAAGAGCTCCATGATCATTATTCTCAGGAGAGTTTGTGGGTGCTGCCGCAGTGACGTGAAACTCAGGAGTACAAGTGAAATTGCTCACACAATATCGTTGCAAAAGTGAATAGAGCGCATGTAGTGGAAAGCGCTCCTTCTTCTGTGGGAAAATGCAACATAAATATTGAGAGCTAACCGGGCCAATTTGTTGAGCGAGACCGCATTTAGATAGTGTCCTAATGGCTGCATAATAGTCTTTGCACTGAATGCCCTCAATAAGGACACTGCTCATTGGTGGACATGGTCATATCTCATTGGGTGATATTCGCATCGCTTTGGTGGTTAGAGGAAAGAACCATGGGAATATTCTAAAGGCCTCATGTCTGCTGGAGTTTAAGGAAAGACCCTAAGGAACACATGTTAGAACTACTTGTGCCTTAATCAGAGGAACTAGAGTTTGCAATAATACATCTTCTTGAGGAAGTGTTGAAAATGGCCCTTTTTGAAGGGTTATCCCTAAACCTTTTGCTTCTTCCTCCTATTTGTCCTGACCTGTTTTTGTTGGCTTTAGGACTTGGGCACTCTGCTAACCAGTGCTAAAGTTCATATGCACCCTGTGTCAATGATGATTATAATTGGTAATCCATGATTGGCATATATGATTTACTGGTAAGTCCCTAGTAAAGTGCACTGAGTGTGCCTGGGCCTGTAAATCAAATGCTACTAGTGGGCCTGCAAAAGGAACAAATGATGGACGGAATGCTGAACAATGCAAACTTTCACCCCCGGTCACAAGGCTCTGGGTTTAATCTATCCCACCACGCCACCTCAGTTTGGACCCAGCCATATGCAAATCAGTCTTGACCCTGCTCCTCATGAGAACATTCCAGCTAGAACGGCCAAGTCAGGTCCTCCCTGGACCGGAAATAAGCATCCTGGAACTGGTTTCGGGGCATCACCCCTCATCATCCATGCTACCTTGAATCCAGTGGTGCAGTGAGCAGGGGCCCACGTCTGGGCAAACCCTTCCCACTTAAGGCGGCAAAAGCAAAAGGAAAAAATGATAGACAGAATGCTGAACAGTGCAAACATTCACGCCAAATTCCAAGGATCTGGGTTTAATCCATTGTGCTTTGGCTCACCATGCCACCCCAGTTTGGACCCAGACATATGCAAATCAGTTTTGACTCTGCTTTTCATGGGAACAGTCCAGTCCGAACTGCTAAGCCAGGTCCTCCCTGGACCGGAAACAAGCATCCTGGGACCGGATTTGGGGCATCACCTCTACTGGACTTGCAGCACTGATTGTGCCATCCACAGGAGTAGCTCTATAAATGTGTCTCAGACCTGCTACTACAGTGTCTGCACACGCAGTTGGTAACTGCCATGTCGACCTGGCAGGTGCACCCACTTGCCAGGCCCCAACCTTTCCTTTTCTTACATGTAAGGCACCCCTCAGGTAGGCCGAAGGTACCCAAATGGGCAGGGTGCAGTGTATGTAAAAGGTAGGACATGTGCTGGTGTGTTTGCCATGTCCTGATAGTGAAACACTGCCAATATCGTTTTTCACTAGTGAACAGCTATTTGTCCCATAGGCTATCATGAGATTTACTTTGTAACATCTTACAAGTGTAACTTTCCATTGGGACAAGATAGAGAAATGGAGTTTAGTCTTTCTGAACTCAGAATGTAGTAATCCATCTTTTAGGGAGATGGTTTTTAAATTGTGTCTTTGAAAATGCCACTTTTAGAAAGTAGGCAGTTTCTTGTTTATCCATTCTGTGTGCCTCTGCTGTTTGTGTATTGACTGTCTGGTTTTGAAGTGACAGGAGCTGGGGATGTGCATTCACTGTAGACAGGCACATGGGGGTAGAGGTGTGTTCTGCCTTTCCTGGGTGATTCACAGCTGGGCTGAATAAACCTTGGCTGTATTTAGAGTGGTGGGAGGAGTTTCACTTGCACCTGAATAGGCTGTGTCTCCTTTGCACAATGCTGTATCCATCTCCTGTGGTCATGCTGCACCAGAGAGGACAGAACTAGTTTGGACTGGGCTCAGAGATCCCTGCCACAAAGAGAACAAAGAGAAAATGGGGTATAAGTATTGGACCTTAAACCACAGAGAATTGGATTACTTTTGGAATCAAACGGAACCTCTGCCAAGAAGAAGAGTTGGAGAGCTGAAAGGAGGAGTACTGCCCCTTTGTTCTGTGTGCTTTGATGGGTTGGCCTGAAGTTGCTGCTTTTGCCAAGGAGAGGATACAGACTGGAACTTTGCTGTGAACCTGCATGAAGAAGAATCTCTAAAGGCTTGTGTGTGCTTGCCTCCTGTTAAGAAGTCTCAGGGATACAAAAGACTTCCTGCAACTCTGTTGGTGCTGCTGGACTCTGCCATCTGTGAGGCCTGAGGTGCCTTATTCCAGTTACTGGGCCTCAGAGGTGGGTTTTGCATCTCATCTCTGCAAGAACCGGCGTGAAGGATCGTGAAACCATGCAAAGCCTCTCAGAACCAATGCAGGATGACGCGATGCCTTGGTGAGTCCTGCCACATGGCTGGGAGCCTTTCGGAACCGACGCTGGACGACGCGCAGCCTCGCCGAGTCCTGCCGAACAGCTGAAAGCCTCTTAGAACCGATGCCGGGCAATGTGAAGCCTCGCCGCACAGCCCCCAGCATGCATCACCTCCGGTGTGTTATGCATCACACCCGTGCGCCAAGTTTTTCCACGCATCACCCGCAGACCAGAATCGTCTTGGGTTTTGATGCCTCACTTCAACATACTGTCCGGATGCAACGTATCACTTCTCCTGCATGCAACAGAACTGTCGCCTCGCCTCCCCAAGGACTCAGGAACTGACACATTGCTATGTTTTCCAACGCTTCCCTCCTCTGCGACTGTTTAGCCTTGTGAACTTTGATGCACTTACAAGCACATTGGTGTAAAATCAAGCATACATAGTTTTCTATGGACCAAGTTGCTTGAAACCTTTTTAAAGTCATATTTTGAATTGTGTATGTTGGATTTTTGTAATTTTGGTCTTGTTTGGTTTAGATAAAGATACTTTATTTTTCTAAACTGGTGTGGTGTCCATTTGTGGTGTCCTCACTGTGTTACAGTGTGTCTGGGTGCAAATACTTTACATATTGCCTTTGGGAAAGAGCCTGTCTGCTTGTGCCAAGCTACCAAGGGGCTGAGCAGGGGTTATCTAAAGTGTGTAATCCCATTTCCCTGACTAGAAGGAAAGGTCCCTATTTGGACAAAGGTGCATACCTCTGCCAATTAGAGACCCCCTTTTCTAACAGGAAGTTTAAAAAAAATATACTTTATAAAGTTTCTAGGGGTGATGTAATAGTGCCTGGATTACATTCAGATGATTGGGATGTTGACACTGTGAATTCTATGCTTTCTGAATTAGAATATTACACTGTTTTTGAATCTGAAGATCTATACCTTAATTCTGCCGATATGTTCTGCTACCATCATTATGGACATCATCTCTTACATAGAACTGGTAGACAGCATCCCCATTTTGATTATACACAATAGGTACATTGCCCGACCCACCTCCAAAAACATCTAAAAAGCAAAAAGATAAGTATACTTACTTCACGGGGCATGATGCTTCAAACCCCACATCATATTTTTTTTAATTAACTCCAACACCACCAAAGAAATATATGCTTACTCAAACTATGCTTATATATACTACTATGTTCGTCAATCAGTTGGCCATAAAAGGTTATGATTACTGGAAGGACACCATTGATTTGAAATCAATTTGGGGTAATTAGTCCTGGCAGGTTCAAGGCACAGAAACTTTATTTTGAGCCTGTTTAATTCCCACGCGGATGATTTTTTTGTTGAAACAATCCAGCAGACTACTTGTTTGGGATTGGCTAAATTTAAAGAAATTAATTCCCCGACCATTCCTTCTGTGGCCCGTTATGGTGATTGGCAAAATTTTACAGATTACACAGAAGAACAATTAAATAACATGGTGCAGAACGGTACATTTAATTCTTTGTTTTCGAGTCCTGGTGGGTGTTTGTTGTGGCCAGTAGGCATCAATGGTTGTCATTCTTATTTTCTCAATTCCCCACATGGGTTTAACTCAAGTAGACGTGATCCATGATATCTACAGTCAACACATTCTGGTACTATTACAACTTATTCAATAGGAAAGTTGTGTCAACAATGGTTGAAACATTCCACACTGTCTGCAGTAAAACAACATCTTTCTCTCATGTCTGAGGACATGAATTTATCAGATATTCATTTACGTACCAAATCCCCTCATTTGAAAAGATTTATATATGCTGCCTTTAAGGAAATTTGGAAATTGTCCCAAATGGAAGCTGCTGTCCATTTGAGACAAATTGACCAGGATGATTTGGATAAAGTGCTAGTTGTTGTTGATAATAGCATTATTACCTTGTCATCTCATATTTATAACTTGAACAACATTGCACTGTCTGTTATTGATATTATGCAAAGTGACATGCAAACTTTATATCATGGGCAAAGTCAATTTAGATCTATTATGCAGTTTAGCTGGACACTTCAAACGCTTACAAATGGACGCATTCCATGGCACTAACTGAACTGCACCTATTTGTTTTTACCATTTAATTTGACATGCAAACAACAATTAATGGCCATGAAAGACATGACCTACACAATGCTACATTTAGAAAAGTTAGAGCAACTCTTATTCACTAAAGCTGGGACTCCTTCGGCGGTGTGGATAATACACAGAGTTATTTCACTGTCTATTTCCACATTTCAATTCACAGCTTGCATGAAACATTTTCCTGTAGGTAGATATGAGCCCCTGGGTAGCAGTTACTTACATGAAGTATGGTCACTTCTCTTTGCCTATCATTGTGAACATAGCAACAAGGAAGTCTTTATTACTGGTGAAGAACTCAACTCTACTGTCGGACACTCACTAGTTTGTAAACACGTAAAAATTAATGGCGCTTGTAACACTTCAGTGTCTAATTTGGCTTGTTTTCTAAAAAGAAATTCCTGGTTCCCGCAATTCTCCCCTTCATTACAGTACTCTCTAACGGGAGTTATCTAATGTTTAGTGATCAAGCCTGTTGCAGAATGTGGGCTGGAGTCCTGTATATTGTGTCTGTTTCCCAGTTAGTCACTTGTTGAAACAACGTTCTGTTTCCGCCTAAGCATGGGATAGTAGATCGCTCTCTGTGGCCTTCCACTCCAATTTTTAAGGCACACTTCCACAAGCTGAGCAGACTCAAAGTATTATTGTTTCAACAACAGTGACTCTTACATCTGCCTGCGAGATATTTGAATTGCAGGTGGCAGGACTTCTAGTGAAATACATTAATTGTTGAATGTTAAACTTACCCTGCATTTTGGTGAATTAGTGCATCAAATCTTTAACGCCTCTAGGATTACCGGCCTTACCCACCTTTTTAAGGTTATAGGCTCTGGCCTCATTAGTTCTTTTCAGAATTTTTTGGGAGTAATCCCAGCTTTTATTCACTCCATTTTCTCTAGAGTCTTTGGAGGAATCCTGTGGCTGTTATTCCTCATTTGCTGCACTCTTGTCCTGTTCCTCCTTCTCCACAATATATGTTCCGTTTGTGGACACTCTGGAACTGGCAATTGCTCCAACACTACCATGAGTGGATGCATCATATTTTTGGAATGCTTCTACTACTGGAACTGGATCTTGATTGGTCTTTGACATTCTGGCCTGCCTGGTTTACCCGTGTTTCACTGCATATGGTGTCCCTTTGAATGGGAAGTGGATATATGCCTGGCTTCACAGACACCCGCTGCCTTTGGACTGCTAATGAGTCCCTTAGTGCCCCATTTTTGGAACTGTCCTTTGGGCTTGCGACCTCTCCACAATGCAAGGTTTCAGCCTTTAAAATACATGGATATGAGTGCATCATGGATCACAAGAAACAGGCTCTAGTAACACGGATGCAGGTTGTCCGGTAACCGTCTTGGCATTGGCTAAGACTAGAGAGCACGTTTGCTCCTTGGCGCTTGTGGCTCGGGCTGTTGACCAATCATAATGCTCGGAGTCGGATTCCTTCATGGAGCCTTGGGCCTATGAAATGGCAAGTAGTATTGTGGATTCCTCCGAATCACCATGATTGGACAATTTTTCAAAATCGTTTTTTGCACCTGAAATTAGGATTCTTATCTTTAGCATTCCTATCATAGCGTTTTGGGTGTCCTAACTTGTTGAATACATTATTAGCATTTATTCCCTTTTTTTTTTTGTGCTATTGTCCTAACCAAGGGGAGGGTGTCATGTGTTTTCTGCATGGCCGATTGTAATTTTCCCTGTGTTGGGCTGGCTGTGGACGTTGTAGGCCTAATTTTTCTCTGCACACGTTACTACATAAACACACTTGCTTTTGTGCCACATTGTACTTTCACCTGCATATGTTTTTGCATTCTGTTCTTTTCCTGGGATTTAGTCTGAGTACCACCAACAAGGTCAAACAACAATGTCCCTTGTTATTCCTTCTGGTCAGGCACAAGCACCTAGACAGAACACAAGAATGCAGCTGTTGTTTATGTGCATACATGTCGTAGCATATAGATTAGTACATGAGCCACAAACAGATACATGAAATGAGAATTCGGCGACAAGAGCACTGCGTCCGCTGAGATGTTGAGTATTCATCTGTGTAGTCTAAATTACAGGGTTGACCGATAATCCCAGACATCTTTCATATAATCATTTAGCTTTATTTGCAGGGAAGGGGGTTAGGTTACTCGGTCTTATAAAATGAAATCACTTTTCATGGTATATGGATTATTTACCAAGCTAACAGTACTTTTATTATGCTTTTGTTTTCTAATTGTGGCACGTATACTCAATTTCAGAGCATGATATTTTAATAAATATTCTAAACTTCCTTTGTGCCTCTTGTTTATTTTATTGTGGACAAGTACAAGTGAGAGATTGAAACAGTGCCTCCTGTTACCGCGATCTCTGTGAGGGTCGAGAGTGTCCTGTTCTTGGGGTGCCAGCTCACTTGTTTCTCTGGTATGGTTAGGAGGGCAAGTGAGGCACTATAGCTAGTCGCACTCAGGCTCATTGATACTGAGGTAGTAGGATGACACAGTCCCTACATGCTGATGTTCCATGGTCCCAAGCATAGTTCTGTTCCAGAGCAGAATCCCTGCAACATCTCCAATGAGTAGCTCACGAGCTACCAGTATCTCCATCTCTTGGTGAGTAGCTCTCCTGTGTGCAGCCTAGCCTCCTGCAATAGGAACTGTTGTTTGGTTGAATTATACTTTGTATGCCAAAATTAAAAAGCATTAATTCGAAATTTAAGTGTGTGTATTTTCAGAACTCATAAGCTGTTGTTTGGAGAATTTGTTTTGAATTTTCAAAATGTATTTAAAGCTATTATTTGAATTGGAGAGATTTATTACTCTCTTTATTACCTTGGTGCCAGTGGGGTGCAGCTATGACTGTTATATATTACCGATGTGCAGGGGAATACTATTGATAACCCTGCCTAATGCTCTAATGTGATCACTGCTGAAAGTCTTATTTGGGGTTACATGTAGGAAAGTGCCCATTTTTGCATGGTTACCCCCAAACATTTGCTAGATATCTAATGCTAACTTGACTAAGTGTGTGCTGGGATCCTGCTAACCAGTTCTCAGCACCTGTGTTCTTTCCCAAAACTGTACCTTTGTTTCCACAATTGGCACACCTCTGGGTTACGTGTAAATCCCTTGTAAAAGGTAACCCTGGTACCAAGGGCCTTGTAACCAGAGAGGGCCTCTGAGGGCTGCAGCATGTATTATGCCACCCTCAGAGACCCCGCACCTTAACACCCACACACTGCCATTGCAGGCTGCGTGTTTTGGTGAAGACCAAACTGAAGAGTCAACATGGCACACATCCCTGTGTGCCATGCCCACCAACCCTGCCTGTGGCATGTGTCAGTCACCCCTCTAGCAGGACTTACAGCCCTAAGGCAGGGTGCATCATACCATAGGTGAGGGCATAACTGCATGAGCAAAATGCCCCTACAGTGTCTGTGCCATTCACAGACATTGTAAGTGCAGTGAGGTCATTTTGAGTATGTGGACTGGGGGTTGTCATTATGAACTCCACAGCTCCATGATGGCTTTACTGAAAACTGGGAATATTGGTACCAAACATCTCAGCATACTAAACACACACTGATGCTAGTGTTGGATGTATTATAAAATGCACTCAGAGGGCATCTTAGAGATGCCTCCTGAAAAATGACCAACTTCTAGAGTATTGGCTGACTGGTCCCCTCCATCTAGCAACCACCAGACAGGTTTCTGACCTCATGGGGTGAGAGCCTTTGTGCTCTCGGAGGTCAGGAACAAAGCCTGCTCTGGGTGATGTGATGATTTGGGCAACTCAAACTAGTGGAGATGTCCAGACCCCACTTTTGGCAGCAGGACAGGTAGGAAAATTAGTAAGCCAAGTAGGAGTATTCACCTTATCCTGGCACACCCCTAGGGTCACCCAGAACTGAGGTGAACCCTTCTCTTAGAAATTCTCCATCTTGAATTGGAGAATAAGGCCCAATAGGAACAGGGATGTGCCCCTCGCCCCGAAGGGAGGGGGCACCCAAAGGGTATAGTCACCCTAGGGGATAGTAGCCATTGGCTACAGCCCCCAAGACCTCAGAAATGTCCTTAAATTTAGTATTTAAGGGTCACCCTGAAGCTTGTTCCTCAGATTCGACGGACCAAAGAAGACTACGGAAGAAGACCGCTGCCAGACCAGGACAGAGCTCAGCAAGAACCCTGTCACATGTAGCTGGTTCAACAACTAGACTTGCTGCCCTTTCAGAAGAGCTGCAAGGCCTCCACGAAATCCCAGAGACCTTCCAGCCTTCAACCAATCTCCAAGAACCTCCCTTTGGGCCAGAGGCTCTAGTCCCCGGCGTCCACCGACACACAAACCTTAGTAGTTGAGGACTGACACTTGTGTCGACGTGACTCACTACTGCAAAAATCCCAAAGACCGCAGTGGAAGAGGACTGACACTTGTGTCGACGGGACTCTGTCCTGCCAGAAGAAAGCACTGCAGCTGGACGCCTCCATGACCCAGAGGGATCCTCTTGGCTCAACAACCCAATCTGTTCTCAGCCCCATTCCCAAGAGCCTGTACACTCATTTCACACCTGCTGGACCACGGCCTTTCTGAGAGGGTCCAACATAGGTGGAACTCCCCATCGCCCACGCATCTTCATCCCCACGACCGCAACTGCTGGGCTGGTGGTGCCTCCCTCCGATCTACAGTGAATCGCTGACGACGACTGCGATGGTACCAGTGTTGGCGGGCTACTGAAACTCATTCACCTTCATTGCTCTCTGCTGACCATCATTACCGGTATCAACCGCCGCAGCATAAATACTGAATCCCACGCCTCTTCTGGTGCCCCCAGTCTCCATTGACTAGCCTTGGGCTTGGTGAACTCTGCACCCGCCTGCCCCAGTGCAGCTGGTGATGCAGTACCTACCTTAAACTGACCCTTGCCCAGTGCCAGTCTAAACCCCTGAAGACTGGAAAAGTACATTGTACACTTATCTGCTGATGCATAACACTGTTTTTCCTTCCTTAGGTTTGCACTGCATTATATCTGTTGCACCTGACTGTCTACCTTTTTCAAGAACCCAGTGTTACTTTTTCTAATTGACAAGAACAAAAGTATATCCAAGACTCTAAAGCAGTTCTACTACATGCAGAAAGTACTACCTCCCAGAAAAGTCTACTTACCTGTAACTGAGTTCAACTTGGCTCCTAGAAATAAAAGTAACTAAAGTAATATTTTTCTACAAACATTGGCCTGGAGTCAGTCATTGAGTGTGGGTTCCTGCCTTATATGAGTATGTACACCGAATGCATTCACACTACCCTCTGATAAGCCTAACTGCTCAGCCCAGCTACTACTAAATTAAGATTAAGGTATTATCTACTTTAACTTCTGCCATACCTTTGGGGACTCACTGGACTCTGCGCACACTATACCTCTTTTTGATATTATATATACAGAGCCTGCTTCCTACACTACTTCACCAATATTAGTAGCTCTGTGTGGCTTTCACTGAACATAAGTAGCTCTTGTTACAGAAAAGATTGAGACCCCTGATCTAATTGTTAAGCTTCTCACTCCCAAAAGTCATCCTTAACCCATAATTATTTTAGTTAATTATGCTGTTTTCTTTTCCCCCTTATGACCCTGTTAAACCGCAGAGTTCAGTTGATTCTGCCCATTACTTATGGTTATATCTCCTAACCAATCACAAGCTATCATGTCATGTCATTTCTTTTGTTTTTGGGTTCTTTCACCAGAACTATATTTTGTATTTTCTCCATGAGATCTTCAGCCT
Source organism: Calotriton arnoldi (assembly GCA_963921515.1). NCBI lineage: Eukaryota > Metazoa > Chordata > Amphibia > Caudata > Salamandridae > Calotriton > Calotriton arnoldi. The sequence continues at coordinate 1,176,183 of CAWUFW010000337.1, forward strand.
CAGAAATGCTTTCCAATAAGCAGAGCTCAGTTGATTCTGACCATTACTTATGGTTATATCTCGTAACCAATCACAAACTATCATGTCATTTCTTTTGGCTTTGGGTTCTTTCACCTGAACTATATTTTGTATTTTCTCCATGAGATCTTCAGCCTCAGAAATGCTTTCCAGTAAACACAATATTCCAAAGTACCTTTAGTTTGCATTGTTGTACTACTAAGTCTTGGGTGTCTACTGATTTCAACTCCAGTATCAGATTTCTCATACTTTTGCCTCTCTTCGTCGATTTATAAGCAAAGAATGGGAACACCTTTTAGTTAAATACTACTGCATATTTCTCTAACTTTAGCACTTTTGCCTTTTTTAAGGTGTTTGCCTTTAATAATAATGTGAAAATGTGCACTCACAGTTCTAGGAGGGCTCTCCTTTTTAGATTTCAGACAGGGATTACTAGGCAATCTCGTTAAGGTTAAATTCTCCAGGGTTGCAACAGCATCTATGAGCAGTATTTTTTAGCATTTTTGACAGAACCACTTCCATTGAAGAATAGTCTTCAATGCCCTCATGGATACCTAGAAACCTAAGATTCGACCTACAGGAGCAATTTTCTAAATCTTTTGTTTCATGTCCTAACATCTGCTGGGCTGCATCAGTTTCTTTCTTTCTGGTGAAGCAGATATGCTGCGTATTATTATCCCTTTTCTCTTACGTCCTATTTCTTTTTAGAGAACTGCTTAAATTGTGCATCTAATCCCTCTGTTAGAAATGGGGGTCTCAAGTTGGCAGGTTGTTAACCTGTCCAAGTAGGGAATCTTCTTCCTAGTCAGGAAAGCGGCGTCATGGGCAGCTATGGTGTCAGGAAGACGCGCAAACAATACCTTTAGAAATGTAGGGTGTCCATGACCTCACGGTGAGCTCTGAAGAGCTGGCGTTGCCAGGCGTCCGTTCTTGAGGCCGGTGCAAGAGTCGTTGGGCCCTTGAAGTCACACACGATGCGATGCGAAGTGCAGTGGTGCGGCGTGCAGGCAGTGGCTCGGTAACGGTCATCTAGCAGGGTCAGTGAGACCAGAGCTGCAGTGTGAAGTTGGGTGGTGCTCATTGCGGTGCTGCCAGGTCATGGTGCAGGCAATTGTTGTCATCGTTGAAGCATTGTCGTTGGCTGATGAACTGGAGTTGATAGCGCTGGCAACAGTGGGCCCAGACTGTGGGGTGGGACGGGGAGGTGCATCATGTAATTTACAAGCGGTGCCCCCAAACCAGGCGGCAGGCAGCATCATCTATGTCAGCTTGGAGTGTCATTGTCAGTGAGACCAGGGCTGCGGTGCAAAGCGGGATGGTGATCCGTGTTCTCCACAAGCAGTGTCCACAGGTTACGTTGCAGGCAGCGGCATCAGTGGTGCCATCATCAGGGATACCAGGGCGGCGATGTGAAGAGAGGTAGTGCGGTGCCCACTGGTCACGGTGCAAGCAGCGGCTCAGTGGCATCATCGAACCTGATCGTCAGTGAGACCAGGGTTGCATGCAAAGTGCAGCTGTGCCTTCAGGTCACGGAGCCAGCAGCGGCGTTGAGGATGGCGTCAGATTGCTGTACTCTTTGTGACAATTGAAACACCCAGTTCCAGAAGTTGGTACCCGGAGGATCATGAAGTCTTTGTTGTTCCTGAGACTTCTTGAACAGGGAGCAAGCTCTACCTCAAGCCCTTGGAGACACTCAGAAAGAAGTTGCAGAAGGTTCAGTCCAGTCCTTTCTCTGCCCAAGACAGAAGCAGCAACTGCAGGCCAACACAGCAAAGTACACAGCCAAGTGGTAGTCTCTCCTCACAGCTTCTCCAGCTCTTCTTTTTGGCAGGTTCCTTGATCCAAAATAGTTCTAAAACCCTGGGGTCTAAGCACCAATATTATACCACATTTCCCTTTGAAGTTCTGTGGTGTTGGCACAAACAAAGTTCTCCTTACACACATATTCGGTTCTGTCATTCTCAGGCCAGGTTCTCTACAGGAGGTGAAGACAGCAATGTGGAAGGCAGACACAGTCCATTCAGGTGCATGTGGCAACTCCTCCCATCTCTCTAGATGCAGGACAGACCCATCAGCCAGGCTGTGAGTCACCCAGGAAGGACAAGACACACCTCAGCCCCCTTTGTGTCCCTGTCTAGTGTGAATGCACAAACCAGCCCTTGTCGGTCTAAAACCCAGAAAGCTAATACCCAAACAGGCAGAGGAGAGGCACTTGGATGGTAGACAAGGAAATATCCACTTTCTAAAAGTGGTATTTCTGAACGCACAATATAAAATCATCTTTACTAAAAGATGCATTTTTAAATACTGAGTTCAGGCGTATAAAAAGTCCACTATTCTTCCAGCTTCCCCCGGTAAGCTACATTTGTAAAAGTGTTACAAAACAGCTCTTATGCTAACCTATGAGAGAGATAGCCTTTCAACTGGGAAAACGATTGCACAGTATTTCACCATCAGGATATGTAACAAACACCAGTACATGTCATACCTTTCCCTCACACTGCACCCTGCCCACAGGGGTACCTTAGGGGTGTGTTATATGTGGGGAAGGTTAGGGCCTGGCAAGTGAGTGCACTTGCCAGGTCGACATAGCTCTAGAAAGTGTGCACAGACACTGCAGTGGCAGGTCTGAGAACCCTATGAAAGGCTGCTGGTGTAGGTGGCACAAACAGTGCTGCTGGCCCACTAGCAGCATTTGGTTTACATGCCCTGGGCACACACAGTGCACTGTACTAGGGACTTAGGAATAAATCAGATAAGCCAATCATGGAAACACCAACTGATAAACACAATTCACAGCAGGAGCACTTGCACTTTATTACTGATCAGCAGTATTAAAGTGCGCAGAAACACTAAACCAGCACTAACAAGATCCAGAGTACCACAAAAAACTGGAGTTCAGAAGCAGAAAGACTGGTGAAACACGCCAAAAGATGCCAGGTCTAACTCGCTCTAATTGGGGCTTGATTTCTCCAAGTTCTTAGTTCTTGTTTTATGGTTGCTTGTCCCTCATTTGTTTATTTTGCCATCTTCAGAATAGATTTTATCATTTATTTACAGAGGTGTAGAGGCTGATCCTTGCTGTCCTGGTTTCTTCTCTGCATTATCCTCCTCCATCCTCTATAGTATGGACTTTTTTTGGGTCTAAGTTGGTAAAGGGATACACTGGCTACATGTCCATTTGGAGACCTCTGCAACACTTTTTATCTTCTCCTATACTATCTTTACATGTGACCTGTTATTACATAATAGTTATCGGTGCTTATAGTCTAGTAATGAAATATAGTGATTTCTTATTGTGAAGTCAGTTATAATTGCTGGTATCTTACGTTTTGTCTCCTTTGTTTCAGAACAATTTTTGCTTTAATTTTAAGCTCTTGTTTTTTTTGTTGATTGATTCTATTTTCTGCCCCAAGGTAGGTGTCTCATACCTGCCTTGCAGGGAGCTGAGGTAAGCTCCTTTTTCTGTACACTTTGCCCTTTGCATACAGTCTCTAACAACTCTAGTTGTGGAATTAGATTTCCCCACTGTATAGCTATCCCAGTGTTGCTGTTTTTCCCAATGCTTTTGAATTGTAAGAGCATGTAGATTGCTCATTTCTTTACCATTTTCAGATGAATTTGTATTTCCATTGGACGCTTAACTTGGGCTGTTAACTGATTTCCCTCTACCACCAGTATCACTAGTATAATTATATTACAGACATCTTGATCTATGCTAGGCTGGCTGCCCTCCCCTTCATTTAATTCTTTCTCCTTAACTTGTTTCACTTGTCGGGGCGCTAGAGGGCGCACGGCAAGATGGCCGCTCTGTAGAGCAGCTCCGCCGGCCGAGCCCACAATCCTTTCATTATCCTGCATCAACCGCCTTTGTTTAAGGCCATCTCGGCGAAATACGCGTTTGTGAAGGCATGTAAAGGCAACACAGCCAGAAACTGCGGACGGCGGAGCCGAATTCAAAGCGGATCGGAGGCGAGAGAGGTTCCGGGCCTGCAGCGGCAACATGGCAGACTGCGTCCAGCCTTTGCGGTGAGGACTGGTGTGGGCCGCGGGGGTGCCGGCCTTGGGCTGTATTTGCCGTGGGCGGCGTGGCGCCACTAGGCCTATGCTCCGGGGACCGCGAGGCACAGGCTGAGGGCCGGTAAGTTCCTGCTGCTGCGAGAAATCGGGCTGGGGGAGTAGGCCGCCCTCGGCTCTCCGGCCTCGCGGCCTGCCGGTGCGGGGTTGTGGATAGCTGTGTTGCCCGTCGCCGCTCATGGCTGTAAGCCGGAGCCTTGTGGGGCTGCCTAGATTTGGCACTGCGAGGCTGGTTAGCGGCTCCCCGGTGTTGGCGCGGCGGCCCCACCTTTCTGCTGTGTGATGTGGCGGTTGTTGGTGCACGGGAGACCTCCTGCTGAGTGCCTGCGATCGCTGCCTGTTGCTGCCCAGGAGTGGTTCCCTAAAGCGGGCGGTGGCGCCATTTGCTGAAAGGAAATTGTGGCGGTCTGTGGGCTGGTGACATATATGCCCTCCATGCTGCTGGTGTGAATCCTGAGTGCTGTGCTGCAGTGGTGCTTTGGAGTGGATCCGGTGCAATTGTAACTCGCCCTTGTGGAGGAGTCCTGTGAGGTGCTGCTCCGATGCAGATCTGCTTCCACCTCGACATTGCGGCTGTGTTGCTCCTCCATCGCTAGTGCGGGGCCTGATGCTGGAGGAAGTAGTGAATTGACAGATGAATGATAGTGTCCAATATCCACAAGTGATGTCTCAACTTGGTTTATTGTGTTATTACTGAGCTGCATTGTGTCCGTTAACCTTGCTGCCACGTTGGCTTTAAATAACAATGTGTTATTAATTGACATGCACTGCTCCGATGCTATCACTGATGTTTGGTGGAAATATTTACCTTGTGCTAATGGCTTTGTTCTTGCGAGATGCTGTAATAATTAGCAAGCGGATGTTATAATGATGGCTTGGCCACCTCCTGTTCTCACTGGGAGGGTTACCGTGCTCAGGCGCCCCCTTCATGGGTGATCCCCGCAACTGGCTTCTCCCATGGTATTACACTTGGGAATTGTTTTGGGAGGTTCGGGAAGGCTTTGGCATGTTGGGGCCGCTAAAGTGGGTGGGGGGTGTTGGTGGGTGGGGGGGTGTGGTAGGGATTGTTACCGTGACTGATTTTGTTTTTAAATCCTTTAACAGCGGCATGTATGTTCGTACAAACAACCATAGCAGTACTTGTTTCCTAGTGAGGATAGGCATTTTGATGCGATGGGCTAAGAGTGTCTCAGATATAATTTGCTGCAATTGTCCATAGTAATGTGATGTCCATCTCCTGTTTAACATGGAACGTACGGGGGCTCAATTCTCCCAAAAAGATTTGTCAAGTTCTGGCGCATTTAGATCGCCACGGTATTGGCATTGCCCTTATATAGGAGACACATCTGACACAAATAACGGATAGGTTGGTGGAAAATCACTGGGCTGGATATTGGATTGCTTCCTCATATTCTTCATATAGCCGCGGTGTCCTCACCCTTGTCAAAAAAGGTCTCCCATTCACTGCAATCCAATTCATACTGACACAGCAGGGCGCTATGCTATTCTGCATGGGAAACTGATGGGCACGCTTGTTACTATTGTTAATACCTATGGTCCTAACATTGATGACCCTACATTGTATGAGAGCATTTTTGCTGTTCTCCGTGCACTCCAGGATGCTATCATTCTCTGGGGCGGAGACCTTAACACACATTTGGATCCAACTAAAGATAAATCTCGCGGCAGGGAGGGTCACTCTCCTGGGGCAGCGCGTGCGATTAAAGATGGAATGTAAGACTTGGGATTGCTGGATGTCTGGCGCCATAGACACCCTGACACACTGGAGGGCACACATATCTCCACCGCACATGGCAGCTGGTCCCGTCTTGATTACTGGTTGATGAGTGAGGAGGCAGTGGGCTGGATGGCAGCCGTGGCTGGGTTACAGCATACACTTTCGGATCACTGTCCTGTCCGCCTTGTCCTCTCTTTCCCGCAGTCTGTCCCCAGGGCCTTCACTTGGTGCTTTAGGTCTGAAGCGCTGTTGGACCCTGTCTACGTGGAGACGATCCGAGAAGCCATAACACAATACTTCGAGCATAATAAGGGGTCAGTAGATAGCGCTGGGGTGCTTTGGGAGGGGTTTAAAGCCACTATTCGGGGCACCTGTATCAGCACAACATCCGGTATATTAAAGGATCTGAGAGGACAACTGTCTAAGCTCGAGACCACGCTTAAAAAACTGCCTATGGAGAGGGTGGCAGGCCGGGACATCACTTAGCTAATAAGATTAAATACCGACTGGAGAGAGAGATAATTACTAAAGTCACAGATGAGGCGGGTCAAGACTATCACAGTATACCAGACATAGCAAATCAATTTAGGCAATTTTATGAGAAACTGTACACCTCCCAAGGTGAGACCGATTTTGCCGATCTTGATAAATACTTCTCGCAGACAGCCATCACATGGCTATCGGATGGTCAGAGGGAATACCTCAATCAACCGATCACGGTGGAAGATATCCAAATGGCGATAAAAACGTTACCTAATAAAAAAGCGCCGGGCCCCTACGGCTTCACATGTGAATTTTACAAGGCCTATGTTGAAGAACTCTCCCCTTATTTATTAGAAATGTACGCTGAAGCGTATGTGGTGGGCAGACTGCCGCCGTCACTTTGCAAGGCACTAATCATAACGCTACTCAAGAAAGATAAATCCCCCACTAGTTGTGAGTCTTACAGGCCTCTGTCACTTATCAATATAGATGTAAAAATATTGGCGAAGATTCTGGCTACACGCCTCCAGCCGCTCAGCAAAAACTGGTCCTGCCTGACCAATCGGGCTTTATTCCAGAGCGCTCTACCTCCCATAATTTGCGGACGCTGTTTGCCACATTCCACACTCTCAATCCTGAATTGCCGGCTGCGGCGATCATGCTTGACGCTGCAAAGGCATTTGATTCTATAGAATGGGGCTATCTTTTTTATGTTTTGCAGAGGATGGGCTTTTCACCCCTCTTTATTAACTGGGTGCGTCTCTTGTATGCTGGACCAACGGCGCGCGTGCGGGTGGAGGGCTACACATCGGACCCGTTACAAAACACTAGGGGCACTCGGCAGGGGTGCCCGCTCTCACCGATGTTGTTTGCTCTGACACTGGAGCCCCTAGCCTGCCTTATTAGACAATGTCATAAATGCGCGGCTCTCAACTTTTTACATCGGCCTGTTATCATATCTCTTTACGCAGACGATATGCTGCTTTTTATACGTGAGCCCTGCACTTACTTAGCACCAGTTCTTCGTGAATATATCCGTTTTGCCCGTTTTTCTGGCCTGAATATTTACTGGTCTAAGTCCGTAGTGATGCCGCTGACGGAGAGCACTATCCCGCACGAACTCGAATTTCCCTTAGTGTGGACCACAGACTCGGTAAAATACTTGGGGGTGTGGATTCATCGCAATCCGGAGGTTGTTATCCGCGAGAATTACGGGACTGCTACAGCGATGCTGGAACAACAAGTGGATAGATGGGTAAAACTCCCGCTCTCGCTTGCAGACCGTATCGCATTGGTCAAAATGGTGGTGTTACCCAAATTTTTATATTTTTTCAGTAACATACCGCTTCAACTCGCGCAACAATTTTTTAAAACTCTGCGCACATTGCTGCTTCGCCTCATTTGGGGTGGCCGTCAGGTGCGGGTGAGCTGGATTATTCTCACACTGGATTACAAACACGGGGGTTTCAATGTACCTGATTTTTATCTTTATTATCTGTGTGCACATGCACAATACGCACATTTCTGGTTCTCCTCGCATGCGTTTGTCCCTCATGTAGCTGTGGAACACTGGGATGCACACCCCATCCCACTGAGCTCCTTGTTAACTCACAGTCATAGGACTTCACCTCACAACACTTTCAACACCATTAACACTACGATTGCCGCTTGGCAGGCGTTGGGTCGAGGGGCAGGAAAACTACCATTATATTACCCGCTCTTACCGGTGGCTCATCACTCGAGCATATCTGTAACACATGAGCAGGGAGCACTGCGTACACTAGAGCAAGTGGGCATAACCAAGCTGCAAGATTTATTTCCGGGTGGCACTTTTCTGACTCCCATTGACATGGACTACATTCAGAATAAGACACCGCTCTTTGTGTTTTACATGCATAGATTAAAAAAGGCGTTGCAGATTCACTACCCCACATTCCCCTCGGAGCCACCCGAGGCATTGGCGCTGCATACACTTATCATTGCCCCCACCCGACACAAGCTAGTCACTAAGCTGTATCGCGCAGCTCAGGAAGACAGGCCCCTCAACTGTGACAAGAGCCTTGACACTTGGAATGCGTATCTCGATCCACCACTCACGCAGAAGGAATGGGAAGTCTGCTGCCAACTTACTAGCGCCCTCACCTCGAATGGGAATCTCCGTATTATACTTTTTAAATATTTACACCAGGTTTATTACACTCCATACAAGCTTTTTAAATATGGGTTCCGGGACACAGATGCTTGTAAGCGATGTGGAGCTCTGGGGGCGGACTTCTGGCACCTAGCCTGGACCTGTGGATGGGTGTCGGAATACTGGACTGCAGTGATTACCACGCTATCAAAGATTATTTGGATTGCGCTGCAATGTTCTCCACAGATATGCTTGCTGGGGTTCGTTCCCTTCATAAAAGGTGCCGTAGGTAGGTTGGTGAGAGTAGCAGTGCTTGTTGCCAAACGTCGGGTGTCGATGGTGTGGGATAGTACACTGAGCCCCACAGTGGAACAGTGGCTTAAAGATCTGTCACTCTGTAGAGAAAATGTAGTCCTGTATGCGGAGGAGCTGCCGTCGTCCTCGCGTCCAAGCGGCATCTGGCAGCCCTTATTAACATACCTGCGTACTGCAACTCAGCCCGATCCACATGAAGCTGATGCAACGTAAACATGTATGCCATATGCTGTATGTAATGAAGTCAGTCTGTTTAATTTCTTTCCCATGTATACTTCAGACATAGTCACGAGTCATTTGTGTTCTTTTTTTTTTTCTTCTTCTGGTTGTGTCTTGTATATTGTTAAATTTTATTACGACGTATTGTATGCTGATGTTCTTTTATCACTTCGTATTCCTTTGGCTTTCCGTAATTGTATTTTGTACAAGAAGTTGTGAAAATCAATAAAAAAAAAAAAACTTGTTTCAATTGTCATTTTCAGGGGAGTGTCATCCTGCTCTGATTTTCTACCAGTTTGATTAGTTTTGCTCAGTGGGGGCCATGATCTTTTAGGAACCATGAATATAATGTAGTATTCTACAGCTGCCGTATGTTTGTGGATGTTGTCAACATCTGAGGTGCCAAGAGAGAGTGTCAAGAATGGATTAGCCTGCCAAAGTAGCTGCACCGGATAATCTGAACATATTCATTTCTAACAAATGATTATGTTTCAATTTTCCAATTGTCTAAAGCTATGATCAGTTTGCACAACCTCTGTCTCTACCAGTTGCCTGAGATTTGCTTTTCTGTTTTCACATATCCTCTATGAGCCATCCTACATGACTACCATCTGCATGTGACTCATAATCTTTTGTGTGTTCTCTGTCCCTGCCCTTGACCTTCTCTCAATTTGACAAAGATTGTTCTTCCTTCATCCTCCCTCTGGTTTGCTTGAATAGTTACAATGTAACCAAAGTTTATCCAGTTGAGATTTTCTTTTCATAGCTGATCTTAAACTTTGTTTATCCATAGTTTTGCAATAAGCATAAGTGTTGAAGAAATAGCTTTAGTACAGATAGTTTTAGAGTTCATTAAATCTGCAGATGTGCATGTTCTTATGCTGCAAGATAATTGTGTAGCCTGAACAAGATTTGCTGTGCTTTCCTGTTCCAAGGTATAGGGTCAGTATCAGTGGATGCAGTGTCTTTGCTGATCTGCTTTCCATTGTCATGCTCCAGGGCATTGTGTGGATCACTTCCTTATCTGTATACAGGCATTTCAAAGCAGTAAATACAACAGGACAGATGTTGTATTAATAAAAGGAGAAATGCAATGTAGTATAAACTCACAAGTAAAGTCAATATGAATTAAAAGCTGGATTCCAGTGCTCCCATTGTCTCAGTTGATTCCATGATATGTAGTCCCTTTGATTTCTCATAATTTATTGTAAAGTTACGCACATAGGAGAGATTATTCAATTCCATGATTAATTGTGGTACATAAATTCAATTTTATTTTAGAAGAAGCAACATATTGCTCACACATAGATCTAACTTGTGACAATCCCAGTAACTTCTGAGGCTGGTACTATAATGATGGTACTGCGTTCTAAGGGTCATTAGCTCCAAGACATGGACAATATTCAGAGGAAAGATGGCATCCCTGTCTAGTGCTGCTAGCCAATTACATTTTCCAGAAAGACTTTTTTAACTCCAATACTCCTTAACAGCACCTGACAAATAGTTAATTTCAACTTGCTATGTGGGGACCAAAGTCAAAGCCAGCTAGAAAGTAATCAAATCCATATCCACCTCACCAGATCAATTGCATTTACCACCATCCTAATCATATCAGACATGCACTTGAATGTAATAGAGTTAGATTAATCAAGGTGGACAATGCCAGCGAGATACTGTTCATTACCTGGGGCAAGACCTTAGCAATAATTAGCTTAGAAGCGTTCTGGGACCTACCTGAGGAATAGGAGGTCTTGTTTTTTGTGATTTTATGGATCAGAATAAGTATTGATTCTAGCAATTGTGCATGTTTCTCAGTTAGCATCCAGGAAGAAATTGTATACGATCACCAGCAGTTTATCAAGTGTTCCTTAAAAGATTCAACCGAGAATACGTCAGGACCAAGGGTTTTGTTCAGAGCTAGGAATAGGATGGCCACCTAGATTTTTTGATGCCTATTGTTATGTTTATGTTTAACCTCATCTGCAACTAAGAGCTTGGGATTGATAACACCCTGAAGATAGGGTGTCTGTGTATCAGAACCAAATAGTTCTTTCTCAAAGAGTTAAAATAGGCGTTGGTGAGGCCTGAACCATCCTGTCATCTTCCAAGCAACAATCAACCACAGGTTGTTTTCCTAGTTATTGTATCTGGCTGTCTTGGTAATCTTTAAGATATATGCCAGGGGGTTGGTCTGGCTCCTTACCGTTAGATTAATAAAACTGTTTCATGTACAGAAGAGTTCCAAATGCTTTAACTGTAATGAAGAACATTTGTTGCTCATTTTCTGCTCAGGGGCGTCTGTCTACCTTCAATGAACATGTATATTCATGAATTACCTCAGGTTTACCAACTAAAAAAATGTCCTACTCTCTCTACCTCTCCCATTTATTCCTGCACACATTTTCTGTCATCTTCTTTTTCCCTAAATTGTTTTTGTCTTCATTTAATAATACAATTGTCTGATAGCTGTAGCTGAGCTCCTGTCCAATACCCACATTTCTTTCAATACCTTTAGACATCCTTTCAGCTCCTATTATCCGATGCCAAATAGGCCATCCCATTCACTGCACTTACCCCTATATCTGCAGCTCTTAGAAGAGACTTCTCAGTGATATAGCCACTACACAAATGCAAATAAGTTCACCTGTGTTTCTTTGTTGATGCATGTGCCATTGGTTTCTATTAGGAGCACACACATCTACTGTGAGTCTCTACTTGTTTACTGCATTCACTTCCGTGCGTTGCTTTGGTCTTCAAGGCTCAAAGGGCTGCATTTGCAGAGAGTCCGACCACTCACACGAAGGGGGCCCCCTGAGGCTGATATCAGGCGGAGGGAACAGAGAAAAAAATCAGTATAATCACACAGAAAGACCCTCCGCCTGAATGCTAATTTGTACGGCGCTACAAAGTCACTGATAAATATAGAACAACCCAAAAGTCCTGGCCTTCCAAATTATAATATAAACAACATGATGTGCTGAAAAAGTTACATTTATTTATTTTGTTTTGTCACGATAGTAGAAAACATGATGGGATGAATATCAAAATTCCAAGCACATCCTGTGTCACACACACACGACCTCTCAATCAACATAAACCAGACACATACCCATACAACCTCTTACATACTGCCAATTCAACCTTCACTATACAAAAACACAACATATTTTTATAAATATATATATATACAATGATTACAAAGACCCTCCCGCAGAGTGTGAAGATACAGAACTTCAAAGGTATGGTTAGATAGAATCCATAACATCAAATAATCCCATGATTAGTTAATCATATAGTCCATCATCTAACTTCCTCTCAGAAAAATAGATGGAAACAAGGAGACTAGAATCAACTCCAGCGCCGACGCGCGTTTCGGTGTCTAACCCGACTGTGGATCACACCTTCTTCAGGGCGAAAGGGTTATGTGCAGGACGCACAGAAGTGATACGCCTAGAAGGAAACAACAATGATAAGACAATGTACAAATTCATTGTTAAACACTCAGGTAGGTCAGGGTGTCAAATTGTACAGCATCCCTGTTACAATTAGCATATTGACTCTGAAGGCACAGAATCAGACTTGAGGGTGAAAGACTAGATACTTACTGAACAAGGGAGCGTGCACACTTCGAAAGAACAAAGAGATAGTACAGAGTACCAGTGAAGTAACTGGCTGAAGAACCCACAGGTCACCATAGAGACTGCTGTGATACACACGTGTACGAGAGACAAAATGTGTGAGAGATGTGAGAATCAAGACCAGATAGGCTTATAGGCAGTGGCCAAGTCACCCAGAATACACAGCAGTGCAGTAACGATTAACATGATTCTCCTAGGGCAAAATACCTGGAAAACAGGTGGAAAACAAATTACCACCGGGTCACAGTAAGCGAAAAATTAAGGAAGATGGAGATCCACACTTGGACCTGAAAATAAAGATAGAGATAACAAATACAAAATACTTAAAATGCAAATGCATAAAATATCAGTATCTCCAAAGGGCAGGTGAACCAGAGGATATCTGTAAAGCTATGAAGGGACACAGCTTACCCAAGTACAGGGACCAGTGGGGTTCCCAGATCAGTTCAAAAGTCTCGTACGGGGCATTTCAAACTTGCTAAACGGAGAGAGCCGAGAGGTACAGTGGTTTTTCCAAACAGTACGGACCATAAGGATCTTGCTGCTAGGGGCCTGGGGCGGGCGCAATGCTGTAGGTGTGCAGAGTGAGACAAGTAGGATACACCTAAATAAACCAAAAATAAACAGCCAATTAGCAGAGAACAGATAGCTGAGACAAGAGGCTCAAAAACGGAATAATCTGAGGAGCACGGGAAGAGTTCTGTCATACAATGATAGAAAACCCCACTCTTTAAGGATGCCACATAGTGTGGATAGATGCGCAAATGAACAGAGTGTTACTGCACAGGGAAGCCTAGAAATACATAGTCCAGTACTTGGGTACCTAACAAATATAAGAAAGGCATGGTGGCGGGGGACAAAGTCGCCTAGAATGCCGCAAAGATGACAATGTGATCGTAAAATCTATTACGGTGACAAAATGGGCAAGATATAAATATAGATATGCCAATAGGTGTAGTAACCACCTATGAAGGTAAACCAAAGACTGGAGCGTATTATCGAGGAACCTACACTATGGACATACAGACTGCCGAGGACTAATGCATGGCAGAAACGGTTAGGTCAGTTAGAGTGCGGCGGGGGGCCAGGCGGACACAAGGACTCACCTGATAGTGCAGTTACTTCGGCGGTACGGGCAATTACATCAGCGGTACGGACAGTCTGCAAAAGTAGAGTCCGCCAGTCCGCAGGTCAGCAGGATTCCATCGAGGCATTGAAACACAGCCGCAAACGCCGAGGTGCCACCCGCTAGTTTAAATAGATGGAGTGCATACTCTCACGTCATACGCTGTACGTCCAGGCGTAGGCTCCTCCCCCGACAAGTGCACCCGATATAGAAAGGGGACTCCGACAAGGATACAGTGAAGGGGGTGGGGGGAGCCATGATGGAATAACTGCCACTAGTGACAGACACAATAAGGAACAGAGGGGCACATGCATCAAGAAATGCTTTTGCGAGTCCTTAATTGTGATTATTAAGGAATCGCAATTAGGGACTCTCAAAAACCTATGCATGTAGAAATCGCTATTAAAATAGCGATTTCTAAACATTCCTTAACCCCTTCGCTGCTAGGCCTTTTCCCCCCCTGTGCTAAGCCTTTTTTTGGCTATTTGGGGTAGTTCGCACTTAGGCCCCTGTAACATTTTGACCACATAAGGTATCCACGCCAAATTTGCGTCCTTTTTTTCCAACATCATGGGGATTCTAAAGGTACCCAGGGTCTGTGGATTCCCCTAGAGGGGACCCAGAAATTAGCCAAAATACAGGTACATTTTGTTTTTTGGTGGAAAAATGGGAAAAAAGGGCTACAGATGAAAGCGTCTGATTTTTTCCCTACAAATGGTATCAAAAAGGGGTTCTGGTGCTGAAATCACCATCTTCCCAGCTTTCAGGGACAAGCAGACTTTTGTCAGAAAATCAAAACATTTTACACAGTTTTGGCATTTTTCTGGGACATAACCTATTTTTGCTATTTTTTGTGCTTTCAACCTCTTTCCAGTTAATGGTAGAAATGGGTATAAAAGCAATAATGGATCCTGGAAAGCTATACATTTTAGAAAAGTAGACAAAATTCTGAATTCAGCAAGGGGTCATTTGTGTAGATCCTTCAAGGTTTCTTTATAGAAACTAACCGTTGAATATAGGAAAAATTGAAAATTAGTTGAAAAAAAAAGCCATTTGTGTCAACGTTTTCACCTGTAACTTCTTCTAATTATGACTGCTGTTTGAAAGCAATATACTGATACATCCGCTGGACCTTTCTGGTTGTGGGGATATATAGGACTTGTAGGTTCACCAAGAACCCGGCGAACCCAGAGCCAATAACTGAGCAGCGTCTTGCAATGGTTTTTATTATGTACTGGGTATATAGCAGGTAATTTGGGAAAATATATACATGGAAAAATCGGTATGAAAGACACCTATGTATTTCTGAAATTGAAACAAAATATAGAGTTTAGAAACAGTAGATATTTGCACATTTCCAAAATTGTGAGTACCCATACTAGCATGAGAATTATAGGTCATTTTTCAAAATGACTTCTTTTTACACATTGTCTTTCATTTGGAAGGCAGAAATGCATCAAAAGTCCATAGGTAATAACAGTTGCTCTACAATTCTGTGTTACCCTAAGTCTCCCGATAAAAATGGTACCTCACTTGTGTGGGTAGGCCTAGTGCCCGCGACAGGAAACGGCTCAAAACGCAACATGGACACACTTTATTTTTACAGTGAAAACTGACCCTTTTCTTGTAAAGTGCCTAGCTATAGATTTTGAACCCTAGCTCTGCCGGCACCTGGGGAAACCTAGCAAACCTATACATTTTTGAAAACTAGACACCCAGGGGAATCCAGGATGGGGTGACTTGACTGGCTCTCACCAGGTTCTATTACCCAGAATCCCTTGCAAACCTAAAAATGTGTAAAACAAAACACATTTTCCTCACATTTCTGTGGTGGAAAGTTCTGGAATCTGCGTGGATCCACAACATTCTACCCACCCTGCGTTCCCCAAAGTCTTCCGAGAAAAATGGTACCTCACTTGTGTGGGTAGGTCTAGTGCCCGCGGCAGGAAACGGCCCAAAACACAACGTGGACACACCACATTTTCACAGTGAAAACGGACCCTTTTTTTGCAAAGTGCCTAGCTGTAGATTTTGAACCCTAACTCTGCGTGCACCTAGGGAAACCTAGCAAACCCATACATTTTTGAAAACTAGACGCCCAGGGAAATCTAGGGTGGGGTAACTTGACTGGCTCTCACCAGGTTCTGTTACCCAGAATCCCTTGCAAACCTAAACAGTTGTCCAAAAAAACAAATTTTCCTCACATTTCTGTGGTGGAAAGTTCTGGAATCTGCATGGATCCACACATTTCCACCCACCCTGCGTTCCCCAAAGTCTTCCGACAAAAATGGTACCTCACTTGTGTGGGTAGGCCTAGTGCCCGTGACAGGAAACGGCTCAAAACGCAACGTGGACACACTTTATTTTTACAGTGAAAACTGACCGTTTTCTTGTAAAGTGCCTAGCTATAGATTTTGAACCCTAGCTCTGCCGGTACCGGGGAAACCTAGCAAACCTATACATTTTTGAAAACTAGACACCCAGAGGAATCCAGGATGGGGTGACTTGACTGGCTCTCACCAGGTTCTATTACCCATAATCCCTTGCAAACCTAAAAATGTGTAAAAAAACACATTTTCCTCACATTTCTGTGGTGGAAAGTTCTGGAATCTGCGTGGATCCACAAAATTCCACCCACCCCATGTTCCCCAAAGTCTTCCGAGAAAAATGGTACCTCACTTGTGTGGGTAGGTCTAGTGCCTGCGGCAGGAAACGGCCCAAAACACAACGTGGACACACCACATTTTCACAGTGAAAACGGACCGTTTTTTTGCAAAGTGCCTAGCTGTAGATTTTGAACCCTAACTCTGCGTGCACCTAGGGAAACCTAGCAAACCCATACATTTTTGAAAACTAGACGCCCAGGGAAATCTAGGGTGGGGTAACTTGACTGGCTCTCACCAGGTTCTGTTACCCAGAATCCCTTGCAAACCTAAACATTTGTCCAAAAAAACAAATTTTCCTCACATTTCTGTGGTGGAAAGTTCTGGAATCTGCATGGATCCACACATTTCCACCCACCCTGCATTCCCCAAAGTCTTCCGACAAAAATGGTACCTCACTTGTGTGGGTAGGCCTAGTACCCGTGACAGGAAACGGCTCAAAACGCAACGTGGACACACTTTATTTTTACAGTGAAAACTGACCCTTTTCTTGTAAAGTGCCTAGCTATAGATTTTGAACCCTAGCTCTGCCGGTACCGGGGGAAACCTAGCAAACCTATACATTTTTGAAAACTAGACACCCAGAGGAATCCAGGATGGGGTGACTTGACTGGCTCTCACCAGGTTCTATTACCCATAATCCCTTGCAAACCTAAAAATGTGTAAAAAAAAACACATTTTCCTCACATTTCTGTGGTGGAAAGTTCTAGAATCTGCGTGGATCCACAAAATTCCACCCACCCCATGTTCCCCAAAGTCTTCCGAGAAAAATGGTACCTCACTTG
The DNA here is from genome assembly GCA_963921515.1 of Calotriton arnoldi. Lineage (NCBI taxonomy): Eukaryota > Metazoa > Chordata > Amphibia > Caudata > Salamandridae > Calotriton > Calotriton arnoldi. Next base: position 1,193,376 of record CAWUFW010000337.1, read on the forward strand.
TGTGGGTAGGTCTAGTGCCTGCGGCAGGAAACGGCCCAAAACACAACGTGGACACACCACATTTTCACAATGAAAACGGACCTTTTTTTTGCAAAGTGCCTAGCTGTAGATTTTGAACCCTAACTCTGCGTGCACCTAGGGAAACCTAGCAAACCTATACATTTTTGAAAGCTAGACGCCCAGGGAAATCTAGGATGGGGTAACTTGACTGGCTCTCACCAGGTTCTGTTACCCAGATTCCCTTGCAAACCGAAACATTTGTCCAAAAAACCAAATTTTCCTCACATTTCTGTGGTGGAAAGTTCTGGAATCTGCATCGATCCACACATTTCCACCCACCCTGCGTTCCCCAAAGTCTTCTGACAAAAATGGTACCTCACTTGTGTGGGTAGGCCTAGTGCCCGTGACAGGAAACGGCCCAAAACGCAACGTGGACACACCACATTTTCACAGTGAAAACGGACCCTTTTTTTGCAAAGTGCCTAGCTGTAGATTTTGAACCCTAGCTCTGCCAGCACCTAGGTAAACCTAGCAAACCTATACATTTCTGAAAACTAGACACCCAGGGGAATGCAGGATGGGGTGACATGACTGGCTCTCACCAGGTTCTGTTACCCAGAATCCCTTGCAAACCTAGAATTTTGTCCAAAAAAACACATTTTCCTCACATTTCTGTGGTGGAAAGTTCTGGAATCTGCGTGGATCCACAACATTCTACCCACCCCGCGTTTCCCAAAGTCTTCCGAGAAAAATGGTACCTAACTTGTGTGGGTAGGCCCAGTGCCCGCGACAGGAAACGGCCCAAAACCCAACGTGGACACACCACATTTTCACAGTGAAAACTGACCCTTTTTTTTGCAAAGTACCTAGCTGTAGATTTTGAACCCTAACTCTGCCTGCACCTAGGGAAACCTAGCAAACCTATACATTTTTGAAAACTTGACACCCAGGGGAATCCAGGATGGGGTAACTTGACTGGCTCTCACCAGGTTCTGTTACCCAGAATCCCTTGCAAACCTAAAAATTTGTCCAAAAAAACACATTTTCCTCACATTTCTGTGGTGGAAAGTTCTGGAATCTGGGTGGATCCACAAAATTCCACCCACCCTGCATTCCCCAAAGTCTTCCGACAAAAATGGTACCTCAAATGTGTGGGTAGGCCTAGTGCCCGCGACAGGAAACGGCCCAAAACGCAACGTAGACACACCACATTTTCACAGTGAAAACGGAACCTTTTTTTGCAAAGTGCCTAGCTGTAGATTTTGAAACCTAACTCTACCAGCACCTAGGTAAACCTAGCAAACCTATACATTTTTGAAAAATAGACACCCAGGGGAATCCAGGATGGGGTGACATGACTGGCTCTCAGCAGGCTCTGTCACACAGAATCCCTTGCAAACCTAAAAATCTGTCCAAAAAAACACATTTTCCTCACATTTCTGTGGTGGAAAGTACTGGAATCTGCGTGGATCCACTGCATTCCACCCAACCCGCGTTCCCCAAAGTCTTCCAAGAAAAATGGTACCTCGCTTGTGTGGGTAGGCCTAGTGCCCACGACAGGAAACGGCCCAAAACGCAACGTGGACACACCACATTTTCACAGTGAAAACTGACCCTTTTTTTGCAAAGTGCCTAGCTGTAGATTTTGAACCCTAGCCCTGCCGGCACCTAGGGAAACCTAGCAAACCTATACATTTTTAAAAATTAGACACCCAGGTGAATCCAGGATGGGGTGACTTGACTGACTCTCACCAGGTTCTGTTACCCAGAATCCCTTGCAAACCTAAAAACTTGTCCAGAAAAACACATTTTCCTCACATTTCTGTGGTGGAAAGTTCTGGAATCTGCGTGGATCCACAAAATTCCACCCACCCCGCGTTTCCCAAAGTCTTCCGAGAAAAAAGGTACCTCACTTGTGTGGGTAGGCCTAGTGCCCGCAACATGAAACGGCCCAAAATGCAACGTGGACACACCACATTTTCACAGTGAAAAGGGACCCTTTTTTTGCAAAGTGCCTAGCTGTAGATTTTGAACCCTAACTCTGCCAGCACCTAGGGAAACCTAGCAAACCTATAATTTTTTTAAAACTAGACACCCAGGGGAATCCAGGATGGGGTGACATGACTGGCTCTCACCGGGTTCTGTTACCCAGAATCCCTTGCAAACATAAAATTGTGTCCAAAAAACCACATTTTCCTCACAATTCTGTGGTGGAAAGTTCTGGAATCTGCGTGGATCCACAACATTCCACCCACCCCGCGTTCCCCAAAGTCTTCCGAGAAAAATGGTACCTCACTTGTGTGGGTAGGCCTAGTGCCCGCGACAGGAAACGGCCCAAAACACAACGTGGACACACCACATTTTCACAGTGAAAACGGACCCTTTTTTTGCAAAGTGCCTAGCTGTAGATTTTGAACCCTAACTCTGCCTGCACCTAGGGAAACCTATACATTTTTGAAAACGTGACACCCAGGGGAATCCAGGATGGGGTAACTTGACTGGCTCTCACCAGGTTCTGTTACCTGAAATCCCTTGCAAACCTAAAAATGTGTCCAAAAAAACACATTTTCCTCACATTTCTGTGGTAGAAAGTTCAGGAATCTGCGTGGATCCACAAAATTCCACCCACCCTGCATTCTCCAAAGTCTTCCGAAAAAAATGGTACCTCACTTGTGTGGGTAGGCCTAGTGCCCGCGACAGGAAACGGCCCAAAACACAACATGGACACACCACATTTTCACAGAGAAAACTGACCCTTTTTTTGCAAAGTGCCTAGCTGTAGAATTTGAACCCTAGCTCTGCCGGCACCTAGGGAAACCTAGCAAACCTACACATTTTTCAAAACTAGACACCCAGGGGAATCCAGGATGGGGTGACTTGACTGACTCTCACCAGGTTCTGTTACCCAGAATCCCTTGCAAACCTAAAAACTTGTCCAGAAAAACACATTTTCCTCACATTTCTGTGGTGATAAGTTCTGGAATCTGCGTGGATCCACAACTTTCTGCCCACCCCGCATTCCCCAAAGTCTTCCGAGAAAAATGGTACCTCACTTGTGTGGGTAGGCCTAGTGCCCGCGACAGGAAACGGCCCAAAACACAACGTGGACACACCACATTTTCACAGTGAAAACGGACCCTTTTTTAGCAAAGTGCCTAGCTGTAGATTTTGAACCCTAACTCTGCCTGCACCTAGGGAAACCTAGCAAACCTATACATTTTTGAAAACTAGACACCCAGGAGAATCCAGGATGGGGTGACATGACTGGCTCTCACCAGGTTCTGTCACCCAGAATCCCTTGCAAACCTAAATATTTGTCCAAAAAAACACATTTTCCTCACATTTCTGTGGTAGAAAGTTCTGGAATCTGCGTGGATCCACAAAATTCCACCCACCCTGCATTCTCCAAAGTCTTCCGAAAAAAATGGTACCTCACTTGTGTGGGTAGGCCTAGTGCCCGCGACAGGAAACGGCCCAAAACACAACATGGACACACCACATTTTCACAGAGAAAACGGACCCTTTTTTAGCAAAGTGCCTAGCTGTAGATTTTGAACCCTAACTCTGCCTGCACCTAGGGAAACCTAGCAAACCTATACATTTTTAAAAACTAGACACCCAGGGGAATCCAGGATGGGGTGACTTGACTGACTCACACCAGGTTCTGTTACCCAGAAACCCTTGCAAACCTAAAAATGTGTCCAAAAAAACACATTTTCCTCACATTTCTGTGGTAGAAAGTTCTGGAATCTGCGTGGATCCACAAAATTCCACCCACCCTGCATTCTCCAAAGTCTTCCAACAAAAATGGTACCTCACTTGTGTGGGTAGGCCTAGTGCCCGCGACAGGAAACGGCCCAAAACACAACATGGACACACCACATTTTCACAGTGAAAACGGACCTTTTTTTGCAAAGTGCCTAGTTGTAGATTTTGAACCCTAACTCTGCCTGCACCTAGGGAAACCTAGCAAACCTATACTTTTTGAAAACTTGACACCCAGGGGAATCCAGGATGGGGTAACTTGTCTGGCTCTCATCAGGTTCTGTTACCTGGAATCCCTTGCAAATCTAAAAATTTGTCCCAAAAAACACATTTTTCTCACATTTCTGTGGTGGAAAGTTCTAGAATCTACGTGGATCCACAAAATTCCACCCACCCTGCATTCTCCAAAGTCTTCAGACAAAAATAGTACCTCACTTGTGTGGGTAGGCATAGTGCCCGTGACAGGAAACGGCCCAAAACGCAACGTGGACACACCACATTTTAACAGTGAAAACGGACCCTTTTTTTGCAAAGTGCCTAGCTGTAGATTTTGAACCCTAACTCTGCCAGCACCTAGGTAAACCTAGCAAACCTATACATTTTTGAAAACAAGACACCCAGGGGAATCCAGGATGGGGTGACATGACTGGCTCTCACCAGGTTCTGTCACCCAGAATCCCTTGCACACCTAAACATTTGTCCAAAAAACACATTTTCCTCAAATTTCTGTGGTGGAAAGTTCTGGAATCTGCGTGGATCCACAACATTCCACCCACCCCGCGTTCCTCCAAAGTCTTCCGAGAAAAATGGTACCTCACTTGTGTGGGTAGGCCTAGTGCCCACGACAGGAAAGGGCCCAAAACACAACGTGGACACACCACATTTTCACAGTGAAAACGGACCCTTTTTTTGCAAAGTGCCCAGCTGTAGATTTTGAACCCTAACTCTGCCTGCACCTAGGGAAACCTAGCAAACCTATACATTTTTGAAAACTTGACACCCATGGGAATCCAGGATGGGGTAACTTGACTGGCTCTCACCAGGTTCTGTTACCTGGAATCCCTTGCAAACCTAAAAATTTGTCCCAAAAAACAAATTGTTCTCCCATTTCTGTGGTGGAAAGTTCTGGAATCTGCGTGGATCCACAAAATTCCACCCACCCTGCATTCTCCAAAGTCTTCAGACAAAAATGGTACCTCACTTCTGTGGGTAGTGCCTAGCTGTAGATTTTGAACCCTAACTCTGCCTGCACCTAGGGAAACCTATACATTTTTGAAAACTTGACACCCAGGGGAATCCAGGATTGGGTAACTTGACTGGCTCTCACCAGGTTCTGTTACCTGGAATCCCTTGCAAACCTAAAAATGTGTCCAAAAACCACATTTTCCTCACATTTCTGTGGTAGAAAGTTCTGGAATCTGCGTGGATCCACAAAATTCCACCCACCCTGCATTGTCCAAAGTCTTCCGACAAAAATGGTACCTCACTTGTGTGGGTAGGCCTAGTGCCCGTGACAGGAAATGGCCCAAAACACAACATGGACTCACCACATTTTCACAGAGAAAACTGACCCTTTTTTTGCAAAGTGCCTAGCTGTAGAATTTGAACCCTAGCTCTGCCGGCACCTAGGGAAACTTAGCAAACCTATACATTTTTAAAAACTAGACACCCAGGGGAATCCAGGATGGGGTGACTTGACTGACTCTCACCAGGTTCTGTTACCCAGAATCCCTTGCAAACCTAAAAACTTGTCCAGAAAAACACATTTTCCTCACATTTCTGTGGTGATAAGTTCTGGAATCTGCGTGGATCCACAACATTCTACCCACCCCGCGTTCCCCAAAGTCTTCCGAGAAAAATGGTACCTCATTTGTGTGGGTAGGCCTAGTGCCCGCGAAAGGAAACGGCCCAAAACACAACGTGGACACACCACATTTTCACAGTTAAAACAGACCCTTTTTTTGCAAAGTGCCTAGCTGTAGATTTTGAACCCTAACTCTGCCGGCACCTAGGGAAACTTAGCAAACCTATACATTTTTAAAAACTTGACACCCAGGGGAATCCAGGATGGGTTAACTTGACTGGCTCTCACCAGGTTCTGTTACCTGGAATCCCTTGCAAACCTAAAAATGTGTCCCAAAAAACAAATTGTTCTCACATTTCTGTGGTGGAAAGTTCTGGAATCTGCGTGGATCCACAAAATTCCACCCACCCTGCATTCTCCAAAGTCTTCAGACAAAAATGGTACCTCACTTCTGTGGGTAGGCCTAGTGCCCGTGACAGGAAACGGCCCAAAACGCAACGTGGACACACCACATTTTCACAGTGAAAACGGACCCTTTTTTTGCAAAGTGCCTAGCTGTAGATTTTGAACCCCAACTCTGCCAGCACCTAGGGAAACCTAGCAAACCTATACATTTTTTAAAACTAGACACCCAGGGGAATCCAGGATGGGGTGACATGACTGGCTCTCACCAGGTTCTGTCACCCAGGATCCCTTGCACACCTAAAAATGTGTCCCAAAAACACATTTTCCTCACATTTCTGTGGGGGAAAGTTCCGGAATCTGAGTGGATGCACAACATTCCACCCACCCCGCGTTCCCCAAAGTCTTCCAAGAAAAATGGTCCCTCGCTTGTGTGGGTAGGCCTAGTGCCCGCGACAGGAAACAGCCCAAAACGCAACGTGGACACACCACATTTTCACAGTGAAAACAGACCCTTTTTTTGCAAAGTGCCTAGCTGTAGATTTTGAACCCTAGCTCTGACAGCACCTAGGGAAACGTAGCAAACCTATACATTTTTGAAAACTAGACACCCAGGGGCATCCAGGATGGGGTGACTTGACTGGCTCCCTCCAGGTTCTGATACCCAGAATCCCTTGCAAACCTCAAGATTTGTCCAAAAAAACACATTTTCCACACATTTCTGTGGTGGAAAGTTCTGGAATCTGTGTGGATCCACAATATTCCACACACCTCGAGTTTCCCAAAGTCTTCCGAGAACAATGGTACCTCACTTGTGTGGGTAGGCCTAGTGCCCGCAACAGGAAACGGCCCAAAACACAACGTGGACACACCACATTTTCACAGTGAAAACTGACCCTTTTTTTGCAAAGTGCCTAGCTGTAGATTTTGAACCCTAGCTCTGCCGGCACCTAGGGAAACCTAGCAAACCTATACATTTTTAAAAATTAGATACCCAGGTGAATCCAGGATGGGGTTACTTGACTGACTCTCACCAGGTTCTGTTACCCAGAATCCCTTGCAAACCTAAAAACTTGTCCAGAAAAACACATTTTCCTCACATTTCTGTGGTGGAAAGTTCTGGAATCTGCGTGGATCCACAAAATTCCACCCACCCCGCGTTTCCCAAAGTCTTCCGAGAAAAATGGTACCTCACTTGTGTGGGTAGGCCTAGTGCCCGCAGCATGAAACGGCACAAAATGCAACGTGGACACACCACATTTTCACAGTGAAAAGGGACCCTTTTTTGCAAAGTGCCTAGCTGTAGATTTTGAACCTTAACTCTGCCAGCACCTAGGGAAACCTAGCAAACCTATAATTTTTTGAAAACTAGACACCCAGGGGAATCCAGGATGGGGTGACTTGACTGGCTCTCACCAGTTTCTGTTACCCAGAATCCCTTGCAAACCTACAAATTTGTAAAAAAAAACACATTTTCCTCACAATTCTGTGGTGGAAAGTTCTGGAATCTGCGTGGATCCACAACATTCCACCCACCCCGCGTTCCCCAAAGTCTTCCGAGAAAAATGGTACCTCACTTGTGTGGGTAGGCCTAGTGCCCGCGACAGGAAACGGCCCAAAACACAACGTGGACACACCACATTTTCACAGTGAAAACGGACCCTTTTTTTGCAAAGTGCCTAGCTGTAGATTTTGAACCCTAACTCTGCCTGCACCTAGGGAAACCTATACATTTTTGAAAACTTGACACCCAGGGGAATCCAGGATGGGGTAACTTGACTGGCTCTCACCAGGTTCTGTTACCTGAAATCCCTTGCAAACCTAAAAATGTGTCCAAAAAAACACATTTTCCTCACATTTCTGTGGTAGAAAGTTCTGGAATCTGCGTGGATCCACAAAGTTCCACCCACCCTGCATTCTCCAAAGTCTTCCGAAAAAAATGGTACCTCACTTGTGTGGGTAGGCCTATTGCCCGCGACAGGAAACGGCCCAAAACACAACATGGACACACCACATTTTCACAGAGAAAACTAACCCTTTTTTTGCAAAGTGCCTAGCTGTAGAATTTGAACCCTAGCTCTGCCGGCACCTAGGGAAACCTAGCAAACCTACACATTTTTCAAAACTAGACACCCAGGGGAATCCAGGATGGGGTGACTTGACTGACTCTCACCAGGTTCTGTTACCCAGAATCCCTTGCAAACCTAAAAACTTGTCCAGAAAAACACATTTTCCTCACATTTCTGTGGTGATAAGTTCTGGAATCTGCGTGGATCCACAACATTCCACCCACCCCGCGTTCCCCAAAGTCTTCCGAGAAAAATGGTACCTCACTTGTGTGGGTAGGCCTAGTGCCCGCGACAGGAAACGGCCCAAAACACAACGTGGACACACCACATTTTCACAGTGAAAACGGACCCTTTTTTTGCAAAGTGCCTAGCTGTAGATTTTAAACCCTAACTCTGCCTGCACCTAGGGAAACCTATACATTTTTGAAAACTTGACACCCAGGGGAATCCAGGATGGGGTAACTTGACTGGCTCTCACCAGGTTCTGTTACCTGAAATCCCTTGCAAACCTAAAAATGTGTCCAAAAAACACATTTTCCTCACATTTCTGTGGTGGAAAGTTCTGGAATCTGCGTGGATCCACAAAATTCCACCCACCCTGCATTCTCCAAAGTCTTCAGACAAAAATGGTACCTCACTTCTGTGGGTAGTGCCTAGCTGTAGATTTTGAACCCTAACTCTGCCTGCACCTAGGGAAACCTATACATTTTTGAAAACTTGACACCCAGGGGAATCCAGGATGGGGTAACTTGACTGGCTCTCACCAGGTTCTGTTACCTGAAATCCCTTGCAAACCTAAAAATGTGTCCAAAAAAACACATTTTCCTCACATTTCTGTGGTAGAAAGTTCTGGAATCTGCGTGGATCCACAAAATTCCACCCACCCTGCATTGTCCAAAGTCTTCCGACAAAAATGGTACCTCACTTGTGTGGGTAGGCCTAGTGCCCGTGACAGGAAATGGCCCAAAACACAACATGGACTCACCACATTTTCACAGAGAAAACTGACCCTTTTTTTGCAAAGTGCCTAGCTGTAGAATTTGAACCCTAGCTCTGCCGGCACCTAGGGAAACTTAGCAAACCTATACATTTTTAAAAACTAGACACCCAGGGGAATCCAGGATGGGGTGACTTGACTGACTCTCACCAGGTTCTGTTACCCAGAATCCCTTGCAAACCTAAAAACTTGTCCAGAAAAACACATTTTCCTCACATTTCTGTGGTGATAAGTTCTGGAATCTGCGTGGATCCACAACATTCTACCCACCCCGCGTTCCCCAAAGTCTTCCGAGAAAAATGGTACCTCATTTGTGTGGGTAGGCCTAGTGCCCGCGACAGGAAACGGCCCAAAACACAACGTGGACACACCACATTTTCACAGTTAAAACAGACCCTTTTTTTGCAAAGTGCCTAGCTGTAGATTTTGAACCCTAACTCTGCCTGCACCTAGGGAAACCTAGCAAACCTATACATTTTTGAAAACTTGACACCCAGGGAATCCAGGATGGGGTAACTTGACTGGCTCTCACCAGGTTCTGTTACCTGGAATCCCTTGCAAACCTAAAAATGTGTCCCAAAAACAAATTGTTCTCACATTTCTGTGGTGGAAAGTTCTGGAATCTGCGTGGATCCACAAAATTCCACCCACCCTGCATTCTCCAAAGTCTTCAGACAAAAATGGTACCTCACTTCTGTGGGTAGGCCTAGTGCCCGTGACAGGAAACGGCCCAAAACGCAACGTGGACACACCACATTTTCACAGTGAAAACGGACCCTTTTTTGCAAAGTGCCTAGCTGTAGATTTTGAACCCCAACTCTGCCAGCACCTAGGGAAACCTAGCAAACCTATACATTTTTTAAAACTAGACACCCAGGGGAATCCAGGATGGGGTGACATGACTGGCTCTCACCAGGTTCTGTCACCCAGGATCCCTTGCACACCTAAAAATGTGTCCAAAAACACATTTTCCTCACATTTCTGTGGGGAAAGTTCCGGAATCTGAGTGGATCCACAACATTCCACCCACCCCGCGTTCCCCAAAGTCTTCCAAGAAAAATGGTCCCTCGCTTGTGTGGGTAGGCCTAGTGCCCGCGACAGGAAACGGCCCAAAACGCAACGTGGACACACCACATTTTCACAGTGAAAACTGACCCTTTTTTCCAAAGTGCCTAGCTGTAGATTTTGAACCCTAGCTCTGCCGGCACCTAGGGAAACCTAGCAAACCTATACATTTTTAAAAATTAGATACCCAGGTGAATCCAGGATGGGGTTACTTGACTGACTCTCACCAGGTTCTGTTACCCAGAATCCCTTGCAAACCTAAAAACTTGTCCAGAAAAACACATTTTCCTCACATTTCTGTGGTGGAAAGTTCTGGAATCTGCGTGGATCCACAAAATTCCACCCACCCCGCGTTTCCCAAAGTCTTCCGAGAAAAATGGTACCTCACTTGTGTGGGTAGGCCTAGTGCCCGCAGCATGAAACGGCACAAAATGCAACGTGGACACACCACATTTTCACAGTGAAAAGGGACCCTTTTTTTGCAAAGTGCCTAGCTGTAGATTTTGAACCTTAACTCTGCCAGCACCTAGGGAAACCTAGCAAACCTATAATTTTTTGAAAACTAGACACCCAGGGGAATCCAGGATGGGGTGACTTGACTGGCTCTCACCAGTTTCTGTTACCCAGAATCCCTTGCAAACCTACAAATTTGTAAAAAAACACATTTTCCTCACATTTCTGTAGTGGAAAGTTCTGGAATCTGCGTGGATCCACAAAATTCCACCCACCCTGCCTTCCCCAACATCTTCCAACAAAAATGGTACCTCACTTGTGTGGGTAGGTATAGTGCCTGCGACAGGAAACGGCCCAAAACACAACGTGGAGACATCACATTTTCACAGTGAAAACTGACCCTTTTTTGCAAAGTGCCTAGCTGTAGATTTTGAACCCTAACTCTGCCTGCACCTAGGGAAACCTATACATTTTTGAAAACTTGACACCCAGGGGAATCCAGGATGGGGTAACTTGACTGGCTCTCACCAGGTTCTGTTACCTGGAATCCCTTGCAAACCTAAAAATGTGTCCCAAAAAACAAATTGTTCTCACATTTCTGTGGTGATAAGTTCTGGAATCTGCGTGGATCCACAACATTCCACCCACCCCGCGTTCCCCAAAGTCTTCCGAGAAAAATGGTACCTCACTTGTGTGGGTAGGCCTAGTGCCCGCGACAGGAAACAGCCCAAAACACAACGTGGACACACCACATTTTCACAGTGAAAACGGACCCTTTTTTTGCAAAGTGCCTAGCTGTAGATTTTGAACCCTAACTCTGCCTGCACCTAGGGAAACCTATACATTTTTGAAAACTTGACACCCAGGGGAATCCAGGATGGGGTAACTTGACTGGCTCTCACCAGGTTCTGTTACCTGAAATCCCTTGCAAACCTAAAAATGTGTCCAAAAAACACATTTTCCTCACATTTCTGTGGTGGAAAGTTCTGGAATCTGCGTGGATCCACAAAATTCCACCCACCCTGCATTCTCCAAAGTCTTCAGACAAAAATGGTACCTCACTTCTGTGGGTAGTGCCTAGCTGTAGATTTTGAACCCTAACTCTGCCTGCACCTAGGGAAACCTATACATTTTTGAAAACTTGACACCCAGGGGAATCCAGGATTGGGTAACTTGACTGGCTCTCACCAGGTTCTGTTACCTGGAATCCCTTGCAAACCTAAAAATGTGTCCAAAAACCACATTTTCCTCACATTTCTGTGGTAGAAAGTTCTGGAATCTGCGTGGATCCACAAAATTCCACCCACCCTGCATTGTCCAAAGTCTTCCGACAAAAATGGTACCTCACTTGTGTGGGTAGGCCTAGTGCCCGTGACAGGAAATGGCCCAAAACACAACATGGACTCACCACATTTTCACAGAGAAAACTGACCCTTTTTTGCAAAGTGCCTAGCTGCAGAATTTGAACCCTAGCTCTGCCGGCACCTAGGGAAACTTAGCAAACCTATACATTTTTAAAAACTAGACACCCAGGGGAATCCAGGATGGGGTGACTTGACTGACTCTCACCAGGTTCTGTTACCCAGAATCCCTTGCAAACCTAAAAACTTGTCCAGAAAAACACATTTTCCTCACATTTCTGTGGTGATAAGTTCTGGAATCTGCGTGGATCCACAACATTCTACCCACCCCGCGTTCCCCAAAGTCTTCCGAGAAAAATGGTACCTCATTTGTGTGGGTAGGCCTAGTGCCCGCGACAGGAAACGGCCCAAAACACAACGTGGACACACCACATTTTCACAGTTAAAACAGACCCTTTTTTGCAAAGTGCCTAGCTGTAGATTTTGAACCCTAACTCTGCCTGCACCTAGGGAAACCTAGCAAACCTATACATTTTTGAAAACTTGACACCCAGGGGAATCCAGGATGGGGTAACTTGACTGGCTCTCACCAGGTTCTGTTACCTGGAATCCCTTGCAAACCTAAAAATGTGTCCCAAAAAACAAATTGTTCTCACATTTCTGTGGTGGAAAGTTCTGGAATCTGCGTGGATCCACAAAATTCCACCCACCCTGCATTCTCCAAAGTCTTCAGACAAAAATGGTACCTCACTTCTGTGGGTAGGCCTAGTGCCCGTGACAGGAAACGGCCCAAAACGCAACGTGGACACACCACATTTTCACAGTGAAAACGGACCCTTTTTTGCAAAGTGCCTAGCTGTAGATTTTGAACCCCAACTCTGCCAGCACCTAGGGAAACCTAGCAAACCTATACATTTTTAAAACTAGACACCCAGGGGAATCCAGGATGGGGTGACATGACTGGCTCTCACCAGGTTCTGTCACCCAGGATCCCTTGCACACCTAAAAATGTGTCCAAAAAACACATTTTCCTCACATTTCTGTGGGGGAAAGTTCCGGAATCTGAGTGGATCCACAACATTCCACCCACCCCGCGTTCCCCAAAGTCTTCCAAGAAAAATGGTCCCTCGCTTGTGTGGGTAGGCCTAGTGCCCGCGACAGGAAACGGCCCAAAACGCAACGTGGACACACCACATTTTCACAGTGAAAACTGACCCTTTTTTTGCAAAGTGCCTAGCTGTAGATTTTGAACCCTAGCTCTGCCGGCACCTAGGGAAACCTAGCAAACCTATACATTTTTAAAAATTAGATACCCAGGTGAATCCAGGATGGGGTTACTTGACTGACTCTCACCAGGTTCTGTTACCCAGAATCCCTTGCAAACCTAAAAACTTGTCCAGAAAAACACATTTTCCTCACATTTCTGTGGTGGAAAGTTCTGGAATCTGCGTGGATCCACAAAATTCCACCCACCCCGCGTTTCCCAAAGTCTTCCGAGAAAAATGGTACCTCACTTGTGTGGGTAGGCCTAGTGCCCGCAGCATGAAACGGCACAAAATGCAACGTGGACACACCACATTTTCACAGTGAAAAGGGACCCTTTTTTGCAAAGTGCCTAGCTGTAGATTTTGAACCTTAACTCTGCCAGCACCTAGGAAACCTAGCAAACCTATAATTTTTGAAAACTAGACACCCAGGGAATCCAGGATGGGGTGACTTGACTGGCTCTCACCAGTTTCTGTTACCCAGAATCCCTTGCAAACCTACAAATTTGTAAAAAAACACATTTTCCTCACATTTCTGTAGTGGAAAGTTCTGGAATCTGCGTGGATCCACAAAATTCCACCCACCCTGCCTTCCCCAACATCTTCCAACAAAAATGGTACCTCACTTGTGTGGGTAGGTATAGTGCCTGCGACAGGAAACGGCCCAAAACACAACGTGGAGACATCACATTTTCACAGTGAAAACTGACCCTTTTTTTGCAAAGTGCCTAGCTGTAGATTTTGAACCCTAACTCTGCCTGCACCTAGGGAAACCTATACATTTTTGAAAACTTGACACCCAGGGGAATCCAGGATGGGGTAACTTGACTGGCTCTCACCAGGTTCTGTTACCTGGAATCCCTTGCAAACCTAAAAATGTGTCCCAAAAAACAAATTGTTCTCACATTTCTGTGGTGGAAAGTTCTGGAATCTGCGTGGATCCACAAAATTCCACCCACCCCATGTTTCCCAAAGTCTTCCGAGAAAAATGGTACCTCACTTGTGTGGGTAGGTATAGTGCCTGCGGCAGGAAACGGCCCAAAACACAACGTGGACACACCACATTTTCACAGTGAAAACGGACCGTTTTTTTGCAAAGTGCCTAGCTGTAGATTTTGAACCCTAGCTCTGACGGCACCTAGGGAAACGTAGCAAACCTATACATTTTTGAAAACTAGACACCCAGGGGAATCCAGGATGGGGTGACTTGACTGGCTCCCTCCAGGTTCTGATACTCAGAATCCCTTGCAAACCTCAAGATTTGTCCAAAAAAACACATTTTCCACACATTTCTGTGGTGGAAAGTTCTGGAATCTGTGTGGATCCACAATATTCCACACACCTCGAGTTTCCCAAATTCTTCCGAGAACAATGGTACCTCACTTGTGTGGGTAGGCCTAGTGCCCGCAACAGGAAACGGCCCAAAACGCAACGTGGACACACCACATTTTCACAGTGAAAACTGACCCTTTTTTTGCATAGTGCCTAGCTGTAGATTTTGAACCCTAGCTCTGCCGGCACCTAGGGAAACCTAGCAAACCTATACATTTTTAAAAATTAGATACCCAGGTGAATCCAGGATGGGGTTACTTGACTGACTCTCACCAGGTTCTGTTACCCAGAATCCCTTGCAAACCTAAAAACTTGTCCAGAAAAACACATTTTCCTCACATTTCTGTGGTGGAAAGTTCTGGAATCTGCGTGGATCCACAAAATTCCACCCACCCGCGTTTCCCAAAGTCTTCCGAGAAAAATGGTACCTCACTTGTGTGGGTAGGCCTAGTGCCCGCAGCATGAAACGGCACAAAATGCAACGTGGACACACCACATTTTCACAGTGAAAAGGGACCCTTTTTGCAAAGTGCCTAGCTGTAGATTTTGAACCTTAACTCTGCCAGCACCTAGGGAAACCTAGCAAACCTATAATTTTTTGAAAACTAGACACCCAGGGGAATCCAGGATGGGGTGACTTGACTGGCTCTCACCAGTTTCTGTTACCCAGAATCCCTTGCAAACCTACAAATTTGTAAAAAAAACACATTTTCCTCACATTTCTGTAGTGGAAAGTTCTGGAATCTGCGTGGATCCACAAAATTCCACCCACCCTGCCTTCCCCAACATCTTCCAACAAAAATGGTACCTCACTTGTGTGGGTAGGTATAGTGCCTGCGACAGGAAACGGCCCAAAACACAACGTGGAGACATCACATTTTCACAGTGAAAACTGACCCTTTTTTTGCAAAGTGCCTAGCTGTAGATTTTGAACCCTAACTCTGCCTGCACCTAGGGAAACCTATACATTTTTGAAAACTTGACACCCAGGGGAATCCAGGATGGGGTAACTTGACTGGCTCTCACCAGGTTCTGTTACCTGGAATCCCTTGCAAACCTAAAAATGTGTCCAAAAAAACACATTTTCCTCACATTTCTGTGGTAGAAAGTTCTGGAATCTGCGTGGATCCACAAAATTCCACCCACCCTGCATTCTCCAAAGTCTTCCGGCAAAGATGGTACCTCACTTGTGTGGGTAGGCCTACTTACCACGACAGGAAACGGCCCAAAACACAACATGGACACACCACATTTTCACAGAGAAAACTGACCCTTTTTTTGCAAAGTGCCTAGCTGTAGAATTTGAACCCTAGCTCTACCGACGCCTAGGGAAACCTAGCAAACCTATACATTTTTAAAAACTAGACACCCAGGGGAATCCAGGATGGGGTGACTTGACTGACTCTCACCAGGTTCTGTTACCCAGAATCCCTTGCAAACCTACAAACTTGTCCAGAAAAACACATTTTCCTCACATTTCTGTGGTGGAAAGTTCTGGAATCTGCGTGGATCCACAACATTCTACCCACCCCGCGTTCCCCAAAGTCTTCCGAGAAAAATGGTACCTCACTTGTGTGGGTAGGCCTAGTGCCCGCGACAGGAAGCGGCCCAAAACACAACGTGGACACGCCACATTTTCACAGTGAAAACGGACCCTTTTTTTACAAAGTGCCTAGCTGTAGATTTTGAACCCTAACTCTGCCTGCACCTAGGGAAACCTAGCAAACCTATACATTTTTGAAAACTTGACACCGAGGGGAATCCAGGATGGGGTAACTTGACTGGCTCTCACCAGGTTCTGTTACCTGGAATCCCTTGCAAACCTAAAAATATGTCCCAAAAAACAAATTTTTCTCACATTTCTGTGGTGGAAAGTTCTGGAATCTGCGTGGATCCACAAAATTCCACCCACCCTGCATTCTCCAAAGTCTTCAGACAAAAATGGTACCTCACTTGTGTGGGTAGGCCTAGTGCCCGTGACAGGAAACGGCCCAAAACGCAACATGGACACACCACATTTTCACAGTGAAAACGGACCCTTTTTTTGCAAAGTGCCTAGCTGTAGATTTTGAACCCCAACTCTGCCAGCACCTAGGGAAACCTAGCAAACCTATACATTTTTTAAAACTAGACACCCAGGGGAATCCAGGATGGGGTGACATGACTGGCTCTCACCAGGTTCTGTCACCCAGGATCCCTTGCAAACCTAAAAATGTGTCCAAAAAACACAATTTCCTCACATTTCTGTGGGGGAAAGTTCTGGAATCTGCGTGGATCCACAACATTCCACCCACCCCGCGTTTCCCAAAGTCTTCCAAGAAAAATGGTCCCTCGCTTGTGTGGGTAGGCCTAGTGCCCGCGACAGGAAACGGCCCAAAACGCAACGTGGACACACCACATTTTCACAGTGAAAACAGACCCTTTTTTTGCAAAGTGCCTAGCTGTAGATTTTGAACCCTAGTTCTGACGGCACCTAGGGAAATGTAGCAAACCTATACATTTTTGAAAACTAGACACCCAGGGGAATCCAGGATGGGGTGACTTGATTGGCTCCCACCAGGTTCTGATACCCAGAATCCCTTGCAAACCTCAAGATTTGTCCCAAAAAACACATTTTCCACACATTTCTTTGGTGGAAAGTTCTGGAATCTGTGTGGATCCACAATATTCCACCCACCTCACGTTTCCCAAAGTCTTCCGAGAAAAATGGTACCTCACTTGTGTGGGTAGGCCTAGTGCCTGCAACAGGAAACGGCCGAAAACGCAACGTGGACACGCCACATTTCCACAGTGAAAACAGACCCTTTTTTTGCAAAGTGCCTAGCTGTAGATTTTGAACCCTAGCTCTGCCGGCACCTATGGAAACCTAGCAACCTATACATTTTTGAAAATTAGACACCCAGGGGAATCCAGGATGGGGTGACTTGACTGGCTCTCACCAGGTTCTAATGCCCAGAATCCCTTGCAAACCTCACAATTTATCAAAAAAAACAAATTTTCCTCACATTTCTGAGGTGCAAAGTTCTGGAATCTGCGTGGATCCACAAAATTCCACCTACTCCGCATTCCCCAAAGTCTTCCGAGAAAAATGGTACCTCACTTGTGTGTGTAGGCCTAGCGCCCAGGACAGGAAACGGCCCATAACGCAACGTGGACACAACACATTTTCACAGTGAAAACGGACCCTTTTTTGCAAAGTGCCTAGCTGTAGATTATGAACCCTAGCTCTGCTGGCACCTAGGAAAACCTAGAAAACCTATACATTTTTGAAAACTAGACACCCAGAGGAATCCAGGATGGGGTGACTTGTCTGGCTCTCACTAGGTTCTGTTACCCAGAATCCCTTGCAAACCTCCAAATTTGTCAAACAAAACACATTTTCCTCACATTTCTGTGGTGGAAAGTTCTGAAATCTGTGTGGATCCACAAAATTCCACCCACCCCGCATTCCCCAAAGTCAGCCGAGAACAATGGTACCTCAATTGTGTGGGTTGGTCAAGTACCTGCGACATGCAAGGGCCCAAAACGTATTGAGGAGACATCAAAATGACCTATCACAAAACAACCTGGTTTTGCAAGAGGGGTCACCTGGGTTTTTTGCCCCGGGCTCGGCGGCAATCTAGGGAAACCTACCAAACCCACACATTTCTGAAAACTAGAAACCAGGGGAATCCAGCAAGGTAAGGCTTGCATGGGTCCCCCAACATTTCCCTACCCAGAAACCCTGCAAACCTCAAATTTTGTTGAAAAAATAATTTTTTCTCACATTTCTGTATGGGAAAGTTGTAGGATCACCGGGCTGACACAAATTTCCTATTACCCAGCGTTCCCCAGGTCTCTCGATAAAAATGGTTCCTCACATGTGTGGGTAGGCATAGTGGCTGCAACAGGAAATGGCCCAAATCGTACTGTGGAGACTTCAAAATTACCTATAACAAAACTACCTGGTTTTGGGGGGGAGGCACCTGGGGTTTTGGTCCTGGGCTCGCTGCCATCTAGGGAAACCTACCAAACCCTCACATTTCTTAAAACTAGACAGCCTGGGGAGTCCAATGAGGTATGGCTTGCGTGGATCCCCCAACGTTTCCCTACCCAGAATCCCCTGCAAACCTCAAACATTGCTAAAAATAAGTCTGTGCCTTGTGGGCTTTCTGCCGCCCTGGGGGGGAATCGGGGGGGGGGAGTTTGCCCCGATATGGCCCCAAGGGGTGCAGAAAGACTGTGGCTATTTTTTTGGGGGGTGGGGGCATTGGTATGCCCATTCTGGGCAGTCCCCACCCCCATGCATATAAAAAGCCAGCGTAATCGCTGGTGCCTAGTGGGCTTTCGGGGCCACTGCCCCCATCTGCCCCCCCCGGGGGCAGAAAGACTGGAATTTCTCGGGGGGGTAGGGGTATTGTCATGCCCATTTTGGGCAGCCCCCACCCCTACAGGAATAAAAAAAAATATCCCTGGGTATACTGCCCCCGCCTGCCCCCAAGGGGGGTAGAAAGACTGTAATTTTTTTTTGGGGGGGTGGGGGCATTGACCCTAATTTCAACTGCCCAAAATAAATCCCTGGTGTCTAGTGGGCTTTTTGCCCCCCCGGGGGGGCAGATTGGGGACTAGTGTCCTCATCTGCCCCCCAGGGGGGCAGAAAGGCTGTAATTTTGGCAGGGGGTGGGGGCATTGGCATGCCCATTTTGGGCAGCCCCCACCCTAAGTAAAATTACCCAAAAAAAATCCCTGGCATCTATTGGGCTTTCTGCCCCCTGGGGGGGGCAAATTGGGGGCTACTACCCCCATCTGCCCCCCAGGGGGGCAGAAAGACTGTAATTTTGGTGGGGGGGGTGGGGGCATTGACATGCCCATTTTGGGCAGCCCCCACCCTAATTTCAATTCCTCAAAAAAAATCCCTGGCGTCTAGTGGGCTTTTTGCCCCCCCGGCGGGGCAGATTGGGGGCTACTGCCCCCCAAGGGGGGGCAGAAAGGCTGTAATTTTGGTGGGGGGGCATTGGCATGCCCATTTTGGGCAGCCCCCACCCTAAGTAAAATTACGGGAAAAAATCCCTGGCGCTAGTGGGCTTTCTGCCCCTCCGGGGGGGGGGAAGATTGGGGGCTACAGTGGGGGCAGAAAGACTGTAATTTTTTTTGGGCAGCCCTCATACTAATTTCGTTTGCCCAAAATAAATCCCTGGCGTCTAGTGGGCTTTTTGCCCCCCTGTGGGGGCAGAAAGGCTGTAATTTTTGTGAGGGGTGGGGGCATTGGCATGCCTGTTTTGGGCAGCCCCCACCCTAAGTAAATTTTTTGGGGAAAAATACCTGGCACTAGTGGGCTTTCTGCCCCCCACCTGCCCCCCAGGGGGGGCAGAAAGACTGTTGTGCCCAAAACACAATGGGGGAGCAAAGGCCCTTGCCCAAGGGGCTGCTCCCCCCCTCCCTGGTGCTAGTGGGTGGATCCCTGCTTGGGGATCACCCTCCTGGGGTGATCCCCAAGCAGGGATCCACTAGGGAAGGGTACCATTGGAAAGGGGTGATTCTCCCCTTTCCAACGATACCTCTCCCAAGTGTTTCGGTGCTCGGGGGCTGAGATACCCCCACGAACACTGAAACACTGAAACTGAAACTAAGTTTCAGTTTCGTTTTCAATGTAATGACGACAGCGCGCCATGCTCGCGATCGTCATTACATTGAAAATTAGGGAAGGGCCTTGGGAGGTTGGGGAAGCTCTTCCCCACCTCCCGAGGCCCCAAAAAAAAAATGGAAATCCCAGAGGGATTTCGTGCCCCTGTCCTTATGACGGAATGGTTCCGTCATGAGCACAGGAGAACCGGTGCTCATGACGGAACCATTCCGTCATGAGCACCGAAGGGGTTAATTGCGACTCGCAAATTGCGAGTCGCAATTAAGGAATGGCTTCCCATTCATTCCGATGGGCCTACAGGCCCATAGGAATGAATGGGAAATTGCATGCGCAATTTGCGAGTACCAATAGGTACTCGCAAATTGCGCATACAATTTCAAGGGTGCAAAGGTGTCAAAATGACACCCTGTTGCACCCCTGAAATTGTGATGTGCACCCATCTTGCGCACACACATGCCCCAAGGGCATGTGTGTGTGTAACCTGAAATCTTGAAAAATGCACTTTAGTGCAGTTTTCAAGGTTTTTGCAAAATACAGACCAGAGTAATTGCTCTGTATTTTGCGGCCCCAAATAGCGAATTCGCTATTTCTAAGGGGTACATGCATTGCATTTAAGGAATCGCAAATTGCGATTCCTTAAATGCAATCGCAATTTAAGAAGTTGCAATAAATTGCGATTTCTTAAATTGCGAGTGCCTTTCACTTTGATGCATCGCAAAAGGCCTTTTTGCAGGCGCAAACAGCCGTTTTTTGAGAATCGCACCGTTTGCGCTCGCAAAAACCGTTGATGCATGTGCCTGTTAAATGCCTGTTTGGGTCGAGAATCACAGAATCAGCTAATAAAAAAACCAGACAGAATTCTAAATGAATAGAATGATCGAAAAACAGAAATAATATGAAAAGGCCTAATATCACGAACACACAGGGGTAGAACGGGGAGTGTCTAACAAGGATAGGAAAACCTGACATCCATGTACAGCCACTAATGAACAAACATAAAATAAAGAGAAGGAGCAAAATTCCGGTGCGTCACTGGAAAAGGAAGTATCTAACGCATTAAAGCTAAACTGATAACATAAAGGAACAGAAAAAATAGGAAGATGGGGTCCAATAGATGGAGGGGGGACCTATGTAAAGAGAGATGGAGAAACTCTAAAGCAAAAAAAGCTAGAATTACAGAATCGCATTCTCCCACGGGATAGTTTAGTTAAGTCCTTTTTCTTTCGTGTTAAGAGTAAAAATCCAAAATACTTCTCTCTTTCTGCAGGTAGCAGTAGTATCTCTCCCCGCCTGCGGTTGCACTTTCTCAAGAACAGATCATCTGAGGTCATCTCCACATGGTTGGCATCCATCCAGTGGCCAACCAAGGGTGCAGTGTGTTTAGACAACCTTATATTGGACTTATGTTCCCCAAATCTTTTTCTGCATTCTCTCCCCGTCTCACCCACATAGGCAAGATTGCAGGGGCACAGGATGATTTATATCACATTAGAGGATCTGCAGTTTGTCATCTCTTTGAGGAAGACCGTTCTTTCATTGATTCGAATATTGTCGCTGACGATGGCATTGGCGCATGCTTGGCAAGAACCACATGTGTGGTTGCCTTTAATGGGTTCACCCCCTGTGATGGATTTCTGGCAAAAGGTGTTACATTCAGGGCTTTTAGCTCTCACCAAGAAGTTCCTGAGGTTTTTGTTCCTCTTAAACCCAAAAAGAGGTTTTTGAAGTTTTTGTTCCTTGGCGTCAATGTTTAAAAGGTGCCATTGCGAGTTTATAATTTGGCGAATCTTATGATCATAATTAGAATGTTTTGTAACACAGACGAGTTTATCAAGTTCCTCGGAATTCTTGGGTCTGAACATCGCATCCCGGTCGTAATATCTGGCTCTCTTGAGAGCGTCTTTGATCAATTTAGTGGGATAGCCTCTCCTTATAAGTTTCTCTTTCAGGATTTCTGCTTGTTCCAGAAAATTTCTGATGTTGGTACAATTTCTTCGAACACGAAGAAATTGACTGAAGGGTATCCCCTCCTTCTGGCATCGAGGATGGAAGCTATTGAATTGCAATAGCGTGTTTTCTAGCTGTAGGTTTGGTGTATAAGGAAACATGAAGGTGCGAGTCCTGGTGTTCGACCCAAACGTCGAGAAACTCCACTTTGAAGTTGCTTGAGTGGGCAGTAAACTTGAGGTTGGGGTCTGCCGCATTTATCCATAGGGTGAATTCATCAAGGGCCTCAGAATCGCCTTTCCAGATGAAAAAAATATTGTCAATAAAACGCGACCACTGATGAACGTTCTCAAGGAACGGGGCCATTTCGTTGTATATATTCTGGGCCTCAAAGTGTCCCATATATAGACAAGCTACACTAGAGGCACAGGCAGCGCCCATACTTACACCCTGTATCTATTGGTAGTAAGTGTCATTGTATTCAAAGAAATTATCTCCGAGTACGATCTCAAGGCATTGGAGAATGAAGGAAGAGTTGGTGATTCGAGAATTTCCTTTAACACTCTCTCATTGCTGCCTTTTGAGGGATGTTAGTGTATAAGGACTCAAGGTCCATCGTCACCAGTATTTCACTTTGGCTGTCAAATGGGAGATTTTCTATCTTGGATATGAAATGGCCAGTGTCTTTTACATATGAACTTAAATTACAAACCAATGGTTTGAGAAATCGATCAGCATATTTGGACAGGGGTTCCTTCGCGGCCCCGATAGTAGAAACTATAGGCCTCGGGGGGGGGTCGTTGACATCTTTATGGGTTTTTGGGACCCCGTAGATAATAGGTATACGAGTACAGGATGGGGTGAGAAATTCCGCCTCTTTTTGGCAGATATAGCCACTTTCCGCCGCAGTTTCAACTAACCTTAAGATCTTACATTTGAGACTAGGTTCAGGATTGATAGTGATCTTTTTGTAGTGTCTGGTAGATCCCAGTAAGTTGTTCATCTTCTCCACATATTGGGGAGTGTCAAAGATCACGATCCCCCCGCCCTTGTCACAGGGTTTGATGGTAAGATTCCCATTTTGTTTGAGTGATCTGAGGGAGGTATTTTCCTCCCTTGAGATATTAAAAGGGGGTTTGGGGATAAATCTGATGGTTTTCTGGATTTTAGACATGACAACTTTCGCAAAGATTTCTACTTCAGTGCCCAAAGTTTCCAAACTGGGCGTGAAGTCAGATGGGGGTTTCAAGCCAGAAAGATTGTCTTCGATGTTATTGGTGGGTCTATTCAGAGAGTCCGGCCTTTGATCTGACCTCTTAGCAGGGCTTTAAGTGGGATGAAAAAACTGGGGGGTCTCTCAAAGGGGCATGGGCAATGTAATTAAGGGCGTGGCTTAAAAACACGTAAGTTAAAAATCTGTGCTTAGCATTGTGGGAGGCCCGACTTGTATTTTGCTGTTTCTGTCATTGCATCCAGATATATGATAAAACAAGTAACATCATACCTACAACAAGTCAGGACGATTGGCTTTGTCAATGGTTGTTAGTTGCATAAAATAAATAAGCAGCAACTATGGCTTGTATATAATATTGAAAAATCTTCCACTTAAAGCCCTGGTGACAGTACGACAATGTTGCTGCTCCTGAGTTTCAAAAAGAGAAGGGAAATCCTGAGAGAAAATTACTCTTTAAAGGATTTCCCTTCCCCTACAACGCTCCACTAGTGAGAAGTGAGCAGTGTGAGCCAGGGTTGGAATGGGATTAAAAATCGGCCCGGGCACCCAAAAAAAAGTGGCCCACATTTGCATATTGCCTTTCCGCAAAACACTGCTTCGGCGAAATTTTATAAAAAAAAAGGGGGGGGGGTCAAAAAAATGCACGGATTCGTTTACACTGGAGAAACACACCTGAAAACAAGTGAGGCCATTTTTGTTCAGGCTCCCTACCCCCGCTCAGTATGCATACATTAATTGGCCGG
Organism: Calotriton arnoldi; assembly: GCA_963921515.1. Taxonomy (NCBI): domain Eukaryota; kingdom Metazoa; phylum Chordata; class Amphibia; order Caudata; family Salamandridae; genus Calotriton; species Calotriton arnoldi. Next base: position 1,217,436 of record CAWUFW010000337.1, read on the forward strand.
CCAGCGAGAGAAAGGGAGTGACACCTCTGCCCGTTGATAAAAGGGAGGTGATGTACGCCCATCTACCTCCAGAAAGGCCATCAGGCACCCACTGGGCCGCTGGAGGCATCCAAATAATGCAGAAACTACCCAAATCGGCCCCCCCATGATGCTCAAAAAAGCAGCCCACAGCTGGAATTCGGGGACCGGCCCAACAGGCATTGCCCAATGCCTGCGTTACCAATCCGACCCTGTTGTGAGCACGCGCACAGCGATGTGCCTGCTGTCACTGCAGTCCGGAAAAAAACGAACCGCCTATGCCAGGGCACAAAACAGAGCCCGATAGAGAACCGTTTCGAGGCCCCCTTTAAAAAACCGCCGGTGGTCAGCACCGGTGAGACCCGGTCCACTTAAAGCCCTGCCTCCTAGGTACAGTCTGCACACAGAATATCTACGTGCCTGACGGCTGGAGTTAACCAGTTTCAGGAATGCACCTCCTTCTGCAGGACTCTGACTCTAAAGGAAAATAAAACAGAAGTTAATACTGCTTCCAGTAAGTAAAAGGCTCTTTCCCCTTCAATATGTCACATTAAATGTAGAGAACAGATACATATTTTAACTTTGAATGATGCACTATTAAACAAATATTCCTCCATGAGTTATCTGCCAATGTTGCAAGAATGCAAAAACGTTTAGATTTATATATGTTTTCAAATGTAATCTAGGCTTTCTGTTAATTTATTTTATTCATACACCATTTAGCAACCATTTTCAAAAGTAAATCAAATGGTGTGACATATTTGTTGCCAATTTTATATCTTAAATCAAGCACAGTTTAGTGCGGTGCTCGAAGAATTATGCAAATGAATCCATACCAAGTACATCATAATGGTTTCATTAGTTTTAAGTGCTTTTCACATTCATCTAAGAGGTAAACACTTGACAAACGTAAAGTGCACACAATACAGTGCAATAAATAAAAAGACCGAAATAAAAACAACATTGAAATGAAAGGAAGATGCAAGTGGAGAAGTAGCTTGAATTGAGGCAATGTGAGGGTAGAAGAAACTGTCCCTCGCAACAGAGTCATTTACACAAGTATGTGGTCAGAACAAGTTCATGTCAATTCTTCTAAGTATTGACCTGCGACACAACCCTACAACATTCACTGGAAAATGTAGGCGATTCACATGCCCGGCTGGGATTGAGGCTGAGAGCCGAGCTCCCTTAATTGAAAACATGGGAGAGCAGAGATTAAATCTGTCCTGTGTTCCGAGACTGTGGGTGCTACAATTATAGTGCTAAGTCCAAGAAGGTTTAGTGGCAGAAGCAATAAGTGAACAGACTTTGAGGTGTGCGTACTGAGGACAATTTAAAAAAACTTTGCTGTCTTGAATTGGGGTAGACCAGTGGTTTTCTTTCTTATTTTCTTTCAGTTCGTTGGTTGTCAGGGTTGTTGAAGTCCCACAAATAAGTAGAGGAAAAATCTTTGAAAGTTCATTACATTCCATTTTTTGTTGTACATGATGCTTTTTTTCTGAAGATATTCTAATAAAATGCTGAAACAAGCATTGGATAAACAGGTAAGTCTGGTGACTGCAGCAAGCCTTTTGGCCATGACAATGTTTGTTTGATTTGGAAAGTATTGTTTTTAAAACTTTATTAGCTCAGTTCAAAAAACGTTATTTCGATCACTTTAGATCATAAAGTACCACACAAAACAAAGCACTTACAAACACAAATAATACAACATAAAACTTTTGAATAGTTTTCTCAGTCCATTACAATAGCAGCAGATAAGAGAAATTTTCATTTAAAAAGACCACAGAGATTCACCATAAAAAAGCTTTTGTTTTAAAAACAGGATATAAAATACAATAAATATCTTTTATAAATGCTAAAAAACATAAGTGAGCCACAGTTTGTCCAAGTAGCACAATACAATATGAAGAGACCATAGAAAGGTGGCAATTTAAAGATTACCAAGAGAACACTTGGCATGTCTGAGCCACATTGCCATTAGGAATTTGGCCATAAAGAATACAACAATACAATTTGAGTCTGACTGCAGTATTCTGAATGCCTCCTGGTGCTTCCTAGCTCCCAGGTTTCTGCAAACTGGAACTATCCACTTAGCTCAAGACTGTCTATAAAGAGGACAAAAAAATATAACATGCTCGAGTGACTCGGGTCCTCCTTGGCAACAAATACAGTTCTCATCCACCATGATCATTTCTTTGTACCACTTTAAAAAAAATGTTTTTACGGGTAGACCTCAATACCTGAACTGTAGATATAGCTTCATTGCTAGTGGACGAAAACTTTATTACAAAAAGCATTTAATGATGGACACCTAAATGTCTACATACAGAGGCATGCACGTGCACAAACACAGAGGTGGCTGATTTTCTGTGTTTTTTACAAAAGTAAAACAACTTTCCGAAATGGGAGCTCGGCGAAAAATAAAAAAACGTAAAAATTAAAATAATTTTATTTTTAGTTTTAAGTACGCATTGGCTCACCAGTCCTTAGCACAGAAGTAAATATGTTCTGTGTCGTTCCAACATTGTGCTTGAGAAGGATGCATCCACTCACAAAGAAGGAAATCAATGGCTGAGTGCCCAAGCGGTAAGTGTTAAGTCTTGTGGACTGGGTTTGACGCATTTGGACCGTGCATCATAAGACTGGAGATGATGGAGATCATGGTAGTTGTGTTCAGACCAGTGTATCATTGGGCCTTGCTGCCTAGTATGGGAATCTTTGTGCCCATGGACGCCCTCCCTGTCTGATGGCATGCATCTTCTGTTTACTTCACCTTTGTATTGTCATTTAGAGACGAGCCCGTAGTTGTGACCTTATTCTCCTTTAATTTGTGCCTGTGTGCTTGTAGTGGTAGACATGGACTGTCATAAGCCACCTATCTGGATCCCAGATGATTCCAATGGGGCAGCGACACTAGTTCCTGAATCCGCCCGAGACTTGCCCTCGGTTTACAGGAGGAGACACTGCTCTTGTGGCAAATCCCAGGGGAAAGGGGGTTGGGATGAAGAGAGCGTGTAGAGTCAAAGATGCTGTGGTTCGTCTACTCAACAGCAACACTGCAGCAGGCATTCACACCAGTCTGTTGAATGGTCCCGGCAGATATGGTACCTATAAACAAACAAATAATAAAGCTTTAGTCCAGTATTAACTCTATCTCTTAAGGTATCACCTCACAAAAGCTTTTCAAATCTCAAACAACCTTTAGTTTTGTTGTTGTTTTGTTTTCATTTAACTTGTCCGTAGAGGCCCCTTCATCAAAGTTCTCAAAACTGTAGTGAGTATGATTTCAGCATCAAACCCTCAAGCAAATGTGGATGGGGTTAGCTTTATCCAATTCCTCTCTGGCAGAGCCCTGCCAACAGTATGTACAAGTTGAACAAAAACACTGGTTACCTTTGTTTGCAGCACGATGTTGTGACTGAGCTCAGCGCATAGTAAAATCGAGTCTGTTAATGCGTCCCTCCTTTTCTTCTAGTTCTTTTTTCCATCCACGTGTGAGACTAATGCGGGACATTCTTTGTGGTGAGGTCAGAGTGGGAGGATCAAAGGAGACAGGTAAGTGGCAGGCAAAGAGGTTAAGCAAAGGGGAGGAGTTGGACTGTCTTTAAATAAGACTGCTTTAGAACGTTCATAAAGGTCACTTTATAATTTTTTGAAACAAGGAACAGGTGCAGATAATTAACTTGATGAGACTGCCTTCTATACAGTGCTTTTAAATGTTCACAAAGGTCACAATATAATTGCTTATATCAAGGAATATGTGCAGATGATTAATTTGATGAGGCTTTCTTCTAAAAGGTGTTTTAGAATGTTCACAAAGGTCGTGTTCTAATTGCTTATAGCAAGGAACAGGTGGAGATGATTAATTGATGAGGCTGTCTTCTGGAAGGTTCATGTTGAGGTCATCTATGCTGGTTGCTTGATGCTTATTCTGGTGACTTTTCTGGATGTTTCAGTGGTGCCTGAATTCTGACCTTGCATATGCATGGTAAAACATTTGTAAAAGCTATTAAGCCTTTTCATCGAACTGGGGAACACCAGCTGCAGCTAGCTATTACCAAAGACATGTAATATGGTCAAAAGTCAGGGTAGAAGACGTTTGTTCATTCATAAGTGTTGGGAGGAATGATATGAGTCATGCCAGTATACTGTGATATTCAAAAGAGGTGAGCTGTGACAGGAATCCTGACATGGACATTGGTCTTTTTTTTATGTCTTGGCGCTTAACTGCATCCTTATTGTTCTTGATCTCGTACCATGTTTGGTATTGTATTTGTTTGCTTTGATGGCTCTCACACGCAGCATTCCTTCTTCATGGTATCCAAATACAATTCTGACAGTTGCAGACTGGACTTCATGAAGACTAACCTTAGGTGTAAAACTCCGCTCCGCTTGCGGACTTTGCGGATTTTTGGCAACTCTGCATTCCGCGTAGAACGCGCAGTTGGCAAAAACCCTGCGCTCCACACCGGAGCAGAGTTTTTTTGTGTTTGCGTGCCCAAAATGCATTTTCGCGTGCACGGGAGCGGACTACCGGGTGCCTGCGATCGCCAATGAGATTTCCTATCAGTTCGCGTGCGCCACGAGATTTGGTAGCCGGCCGCACGGTCCCGCGAGAGTGTGCGATCGGGAACACATCATTCGGGCGCGCCATCGGAGTTCGGGCGGACGTTTTGTGAAGATAATGATCCCGAACACGCAGAATTTGCAATCTGGAGAAGAATCTCTCTTGAGCAGCATCAAAACCTTCTCGAAATGATGATTTGGATTAAACAAACTCCTCAGATTGACATTTGGCTGTACTTTTTGTGCAGGGAGTCCTTTTTCTTTATTTACTTATTTTTTGAAGAGGAAGGAAGTACCCCACAGTCTCCAACTTCCTGTTACTGTCCAGCAGGCTCCTCCCAGTGCTTTGTCCATCTCCTGTTCACTTTTCATTTGGATTTGGAGCTGGAAGGATCCCTCTTTGTGTCTGCTGCATCATATAGCATTGAATTTGAGGACTTTTGAATTTGAGATTTCACAAGTAAGTTTGAAAATTGGTGTTGTTAGTTTGCTTAGAGCATTGCACCTACATTTTTTTGTACTTTTCATCATTTAAAAAAATATATATATTGTGGTGGGTGGCCTGTAGTTTCACTATGGGCCTAGTTGTTTGTTTGTAAGTAATTGTTCTTCTTTTATAAAGGAAACATTTTGCACAGTTCACTATATTTTCTCCAACTTTTGAAATCAATTTGCAATATTTATTCAATTCACTAGCCGGCCAGTAGTCTGCCAATAGGCCTTTCAGCCAGTAGGCCCAGAGTACTCATGGTCATGGGTGCATGAAACAACTGTTTCTGTGGTGTCTGTTGAATTTAACCATCATTTAGGGCATGGATAGCATTGGATTGAATTGCGAAATGTGTTTTTTTTTGGTATTTCACTTTTATTTATGTGTGGTTGTTGTGTAACTTGCAAACTATTTTTAGCCCTGTGGATTTTTGTATTGTTGTATTAAAGCTGTGTTGTTTAGCATGCCTCCTTTGTCTGGCCAGTGTGTGAGTGTGTTTGTAATAGTGGGCCAGCATTTGCCTTGGCTGAGCCTCCCCGTGTGGCCAGGGACCATTTGGTAAAGTCTGGGTCCATATAGGCCTGCTTGAGTTCATTGTTTTCCAGGCCTCCTGCTTGTTGTTGTTGTGAGTGACCATGTGGCTAGTGGCCATTTTGTGTGGTGGTAGTGCTTTTGCCATAGACCTGCATGTATGCTTTCCTGTGTTCCTCTTGGCTTATTGCTTCTTGTTGTGGCCTGCCTGGCCATGTGGCTGGCTGCCATTTTGTGAAGGCAGCCAGTGTGCTTTTGCCATAGGCCTGCATTGTCTGTCTTCCTTTTCTTCTTGTTGTGGCCTAGCCATGTGGCTGGCAGCCATTTTGTGAAGGCAGCCAGTGTGCTTCTGCATTAGGCCTGCATGTCTTTCCTTTGTTCCTCTTGGCTTATTGCTTCCATCCATTGTCAGCTGCAGCTCCCTGAATGCTGAATCCCAAGTGATGCACAATGCCAAACCGGTTCTGTTACATTTGTATTTTTGTTGTTGTTCTTCTTCTTTCCTATCCTCCCTGAGTGTACTGTACACTAGTACACTAACCATGAAAGCCCTTGTTTTTGTCAAAGTCTCACAAATGTCTACACTGTATTGTTATGTTTTTTTAATAACTGAGGTAATACATTTAATAATATTAATAACACTAACAAGTGTGACCACACACTAAGTTATATATTATATTTGTTTGTTTGTACTAGTAGTAATTGGACCACAACAATTAATGCCACGTTTCACTGATGTTCCTCTTGCTTCTTTGCTTTTAGGTACACAAAAGAGGAGGAGACGTCATCACCCATTGTACTGCCAGACAGGATTCCTACTGCGCACAACATCATGTGATGTGTGACCACAGACATGTCTTCAATATGTGCCACTGCGTGCTGCAGTGCTGACATCTTCAAGATGGCCCCAAAGTACCAGGTCCAGTACCAAGAAAGTTGCCAGGGAGAAGAAGGCACTGCCACTTACCAAGACCGGTCTGTCACCCAAGACCTTTTTTGGGAAACAAAAAATTGCGCCTGCAGCAGTGTTGTCCGGGGAGCAAGCTGGGAGCAGCACCCCCCATCAGTGGACCCACCCTATCAACCTAGGCCCAAGCCCATGTCTGTTGCAGAGGCAGCCAGTCTAATCACGAGTCCAACGCTGACAAGCAGTGATGTTGAAATTGACTTATCGTAATCGCAAAGTAGTACCCAATCAATGCAGGGAACTCAGATAAGTGGGCAACAACAGCCGCAACCACCGCCCCCAATAGTAGTTGTTCCTCCCAAAGTAGGGGCAGTTCAGGAGATCGAGCTTCCTGCAGTGGAAGAAGAAGAGCAAGACACTCTTTCAGAAGATCCATTGTCTTCCAGATCCCCAGCAAGGAAAAGGAGGGTTAGTCCATCAACTTCTTCTCCAAACCCCCCTTCTGATGATCTAGACACCGCTTGGATCTCGCCTCCATTTGAGTTGGAGACACACCACACCCATGAGACAAGGCGAGGGAAAAGGAAGGTTCCAGAAAGCCTTAAAGTTAAGGATGTAGATGTAGAAGAGGAGGATGATGATGATGAGCCAGTCATCATGGACATTAGTCCAGCCCAAGTGGAGACCAACATTACCCCTTCCCAAATTGCTGTGAGGGATGTGGCACGGATACCACCAACACAGATGATACCACCAACACCACCTTCAGCTTCCATATTTCGCCGGCAGTGACCTACATCCACCACAACCACCACAGTTGAAGTAGGTACTGCAGAGAGTCAAACTTCACGCCCACCTACCAGTTAATCCGGCATTGCAAGTGGCACCAGCTGCACCAGAAAGTTGACCTCCCCAGTTTGGAACTTCTTTTCGGATAGCAGGAAGGAGGTGAACATATCTATATGCTCCATTTGTGGACAAGGTGTTAGTCGGGGTAAGCTTGGCACAAACTATGGTACCGGAGGCCAAACAACCCATCTGAAAAAATACCACTTGATCCAGTAGGAGGCACACCTTAGCTGCCATAAAAATGCACCCATTGTTGGTGGGGATGAAGAAGTAGAAGATCCGATCGCAGTGGAAGGTGAACAAGAGGGAGACATTGTCTCTGGTACACAAAGTAGCCCTGTCCCCAGCAGTGCAGTGGTACCGCCCACATCCTCATCAGCAACATCGCAGTGACACAAGAGTCAGGGTGAGACACCAAGGGGTCCCAGGAAAGAGAGTAGCACAACAAAAACATGTGTTGAGCCTAACAACATCTGGCGTCAAGAAGTCATCTACATTAGTGGCACCAGAAAAGAAAAAAATCCAGGCTACCATTCTCATCATGTTTAGGTTGGAGGGGCAGTACTAACGCAACCACCCAATGGCACTTTTGTACACTGCGAAGCTGGCGAAAATGTTAGCGCTGGACCTCCTTCCTTTTTCTTTTGTGGAAGGGATGGGTTTCCTTGAGTTTGTGACAGCCATCTGCCCAAAATGGAAGTTTCCCAGCCGGTCCTATTTCGCCAGAGTTGCTGTTCCAGCAGTACATCATGGCGTGCTGGAATTGCTTGGACAAGCTTTGCAGCAGAGTGCTGTTCACACTATCCACCTGACAACAGACATGTGGACCAGTTGCCAAGCCACTGATTACATGTGCATCACTGCATACTGGATCCCTTTTGTGGGGGTTAGAAAAAAGATATCTGCAGCAGGTGTTGTTGACACTGCTGATATTTTTGATGCCACTCGGAAACATGCAACTGTAGCCATGTTCGCCATGGAGAAATCTCATACTGCTGCAAACATTTTGGAAGACTTTGACAGCAAGGTCTTTGAATGGCTGCGACCAAGAGGGCTTACCATTGGTTTTGTTGCCACGGACAGTGGCAGTAATATAGTTTAGGCCATGGCCAATGGTGGCTATTTCAGGGTCCTGGGTTTGGCGTACTGCATTAACATTATTGTTCAAGACTTTCTGAAAAAAGAAGACCGAGTCAGCAACTTACTGACCACCTGCAGAAGAATCTGCACACATTTCAGCCATTCTTTCAAAGCCCTGAAGCAGCTGAGGATCATTCAAAGTGATAATAGAATGCCAGTTAAAGCACTCATCCAGGAGGTGCCAACATGTTGGAACTCAACTTATTACATGCTTGAACATCTGTTTGAGCAGTACAGACCAATCAATGAATATGTCATGCAAAGAGGGGATGCTACTGTGAAAGGCATGATCATCGAGATGGACCAATGGGGCCTAGTTAAATGCCTGACAGAGATGCTACTTCCTTTCGAGCTCTTCCCACGTGAAGTCAGCAAGGAGGACTGTACTATGGGCCAAGCTATACCATTGTTGCACATGCTACAGGAACAGCTGAAGTGGGTGTCTGCAATGCACGCAGGTGTGGAGGAAAAAAAGAAGCATATGAGTTGGTCGACATCTTAACCCTTCGCTTATCTGAAAATACAAGGGTGCAAAGAGGCATTGTGTCATGCAACCATTACATTTGTGCCACAATTCTGGATCCACGGTACAAACCAGTACTGAACACATTGGTTCCTTTTTCAGAAGTGGATGTTGCCAACTACAAAACTTGGATAGCTGCGGAAGCCAGTCACTTAGAAAAAGAACGGCCGGGAATTAGAGGCCCAATACTCCAGGCCACAACAAGTACTGCAGGGCAGCCGGTGTCAAGTTAAACTTCAGAGCCTGAGGGCAGTGCGGTTGGCTCACAGCAGCCAAAACCACCAACAACACCAAGAACAAGATCAACAACAACAAGAACAGGAGCATCTTCCCCACCAAAATTGGCACAGGAATGGTTTCTGCAGCAAGGGCTTGTTAGGTCCAGTGCTGAGGCTAAGGAAAAAGAGGCAGAGCAAAGTGGAGCACCCCTGAGCATTGAGCGGATGGTCCATGCCTATCTGGATGACCCAACAGAGGTCTACATTGATCAAAACCCATTGCAGTATTGGTATGGGAAAAGGCACCAATGGCCAGTGCTCAGCAGTCTGGCTACAAACTATCTGGCTTGCCCTGTCGCAAGTGTCTCTTCTGATCGTGTTTTCAGTGCTGCTGGTGCCGTTCTGACAGTGAGAAGGATCAGTCTCTCACCCCAAAACGTAGAGAGGTTAACCATGATCAAAATGAATCAGCACTTTATACCACCGATTAAACCATACCTGAAGTAGCACAGCAGGAAGATGATGACGGTGACTTAGGTCATGGAAATAGTGTGTTAGATGACCTACTTCTGGGTGAACCACCAGAGTTTGAGGACGAGCTCTACTTCCCTGACAACAACTAGGTTTTTGACTTGTTACTTTCTTTCTTGCTTTGACGCCCCAAAGAAAGCCCCCCAAAAAGATACAGCTAAGGAATATTACTTACTTTTATTATTTGTGTGTGTCACTGTCTTTCTGGTTCGAATCACAACAAATCCATCACCACCGTCTTACTCTTTTATTGCCAGATTGGAGTTGCAACTGTGTGAAGTAAGTGAAGAAGTAAGTCCACTTCTCCGAGTCCTGCTCCAGTCCTGACTCACCCTAAATCCATTTCCCTCAAGCCAGACATTGGATGGAGAATAGTACAACAAGTGTGAAATGTGTGCCTGCCTCGTTTAGTCCCTCCAAAGAACCTGACTATAGCTATCCTCCTTTCTGAGCCTAGAGGGACTGCCCCGTAAGAACATGTAAATGATGGCATGCATTGGACGCTGACTATGGGTGATTGGTGTTTGTGTTGTGCATGATGTCTACTAGTATTTAATTTACACACAAAAAAGTGACTCAAGTCAATGTTTCCCTTCTTTTTGTTCAATAACAAAATTGTACTACTGCAAGCCGATCCATTGCTTTTTTGTTTCTGGGAATCTGGACTCACTCGGTACACCACACGACAGAGTTGGATACCATGATGACCATACCATACTCGCAGTCAGTCAGTAGGATCGGAGATGATTGATGGAATAACTTGGGGCGTTTCATGAAGTGGCCTAAAAGGTAAAGAACAACAACAACACCAGACCTACATGTCTGTGTAGTGGTGGAGGCGAGTGTAGTGGTATGACTGACAGCGGTGCATTGATTTAGTTACTTAATTTGGAAAATGCTATGTTGCTGTGTATGTGTGCTCAGTGCTGTCTGGCTCAAAATTTAAGATAAGTGGAGGTTGGGTGGGCGGGCGGGCCTGCTCCTGTTGTTGTTGTGAGTTAATGCTGGAAACACAGTAGACATGATTTAGCCTTGCCACCTCTGAAAGTTTTCTTGTTGCACTCCTCCTTAATTTATGCAGTTTAACTTTACTTTTGTCTTCTCCTTGATTTTTCAATATCCTTTTTGTTTTTCCATCTACACTTACAGGTCGGCCTTTACCCTGTGCTATACTGAGAAAAACCACTTACCTTACCAACCCGCATCTGCCAGGCAGGCACCGAAGATTGATGGAGGGAGCATCCATGGAAGGAAGGACCAAGAGGAATGCCGAGATGCAACTCCCAATCTGACCATAATATAGTTATTGTATCATCATTTCATTTGATGAATTTTTTCTCTTCAATTATTACGACTGTGTGTGTTGTTGTTTATTATGTCTGCTTATATTTGACTCCTACAGATATTTTTTAATTTTCTTTGCTAGCTTTAAAAGGAAACCCGGTACAACAGAACATAAAATGTATGTAACTTGGGTCTCTCTGCGGGAAGACAGGCAAGGCAATTGCTTAAGAATTAATAATAATATACTGCTGCCCTGTACTACTAGTCTAGTACTACTCATCAAGTCATCATCATCATACATGCATTTCCTTTTTCTCCCTTAACAGATTTATGATGGTCGTCTGCCAAGATTGTGTGTTTTCCATGTGTAGTGTTTGTCTTTGTCAAACCTTTCCCTCAAATATCCCTTCCCAACCATTCATCAAACCCTAACCCTCTTCCCCCAGGCTGTGTGATTTATATTGAGGTGTGACTAAATTAAATTTACATCAATAATAAGTATATATATATATATATATATATATATATATATATATTACCTACTGGCGGTCGCCAGTAGGTATTTATAGTTAGGACCTTGTTTCTATTCAAAAAGCATTTTTCTTTTGCCAATATCTTTGGCGCCGTTTGACGAATCTTGCGAAATTGTCAAAACTAATGGTTAACTCAGGTCATCTCCTGTCTTGAAAGTTTCGGAGTGATTCGTCAAGTGGGGGCTGAGAAAAAGGGGGTCCCAAAACACATTTTCTCCATGTTAATTACAATAGGAATTTTGGAACAGGCTACTGCCCGAACTGCTAAACGGAATTACACCAAATTTGGCAAAAAGTTCGCTCTTGGTTCAGAAAGAGCCCTTTTTTTTAAATGGTGTAAATCCGTTCAGTAGTTCCTGAGAAATTCAAAAAATAAAAATGTATATATCTGAGCACCGAGGAGGATTTGCGAACCCTCCCGAGCCTGAACTTCATTCTGATTGGCTGCCAACACTCCAAACCAGAATGTGTTGGCAGCCATCTTGTGACTCGGCAACCAAGTCACAAGAAAACAGTAGAAAAAAGATAAAAAAACAAGAAAAGGGGGCAGGGTAGAAAAACCCTGACCCCCTAGGCCTGCTCAGGGCCAAAAAAAAAAATTTTATTTGAAAAGAACCGGTCGAATTCCCGCTGGGTGCGCGAATCCGGCCAAGAAATTATAAAAAAAAAGAAAGAGCGGACTTCCGCGCTTCATTTTCCTTAAGCCCCCAGGTGGGCCAGGTCCCGGGGGCAATCAAAATGTATGTTGCGGGGGACCACGGGGGCCCCCATAGCCCCAGGGACCACCACCTCCCCGGGGCTGTTTGTTGGGAATATCTAACTGCCAAACAGGGAGTTGTATCGCCGGAAGATATTAAAGGTGTCTCCCCGGCAGGGCTCAGGGCTCGGTGCAGCGAAGAGCGCTCGGGCCATTTACCCTCTGCAGAAAGGAGCCATTTGAGGAAACTCTCAGACCTGGAGGTGAAGTCAGTTTCTAGAACTATGATAAAAATATGTCTCTGATGGAAGATGAGACGATCACATTTAAGGAATTATTTTCTAGAATCTCAACGACGTCGTTACAAACTGAATTTTTAAAATTAATAAAATCGTGCTGTAAAAAAATATAATTATTTGGTATTTGCTTGAAAACCATAGGACACTTTATCTGAGGAAACTCAAAGAATTAAATCGCAGTGCGAACAACATTTAGCAATATAATAACAGATGTGGAGTAACGCTTTAGAAATATTAGTGTCACGGGGTAGGAAAGGAAGCTTCTGAAATCCGTGTCACAAGGGCGGACTGGGCTCTGCTGTGGTGGCTCCCGTGAGCACGATGGTAGGAGCTACGCTGTGCGGTTCACACATGCGCGCATGTTATCACGTGAATGTGCCCCCATCCAGCCCCAAGAAGTGAAGCCCAGGTTCATGGATTCAATGACACGATCAGGGCTCCCTGTAACCCGAGCGTGTGTATGTGTGGGGGGGGTAACACTTCAGGGATTAGGAGAATTGGCGTGGAACCTCTGGGTGTCAATCATTCCGTAGTGCCCGGGGCTGGGGAAGGGCGAGTGTGAAATCACCTACGAGTCTGCGGTGAGCGCTGCAGCTCCGGGAAGGAGGGCCTTGTTCATATTCACCGAAACACTGAACTTCAGCAAGGGAGGGTGAGAGAGCCTTCAAATTAATGCTAGACCGCGATAATGGACTGTCCCACTGCTGCATGTATGTATGTAAAGGATGAGTATGTAGATGCAAGTGGGTAGATGGATGTATGAATGTAAAAGGATGGGAGAGGAGCGGGCAGAAGCAGTCCACCTAAAGTTGGGGCCCGGACCGAGGAGAGGCAGAGACCCCTCAAGTACTCCTCACCTGAGCCCCTCTCACCTCCCTCCTCTGCCGCACACGGACTCCTCGGACCGACCGCTGCCTAGGGCGCCCTCTGATCCCGGGGCACGGCTGCAATGAATGTCTATGGACCCCCCTACTTGTACATGGGGGGACCCGTGGTGCTGCCGCAGCCCCCCCTGCAGCGGACCCCTAAGTGCGCGCGCTGCTGGAACCACGGGCTGCTGTGGTGGCTGAAGGCAAAAACAACAATTGATGGACAGAATGCAGAACAATGTCGTACATTCACCCCAGTACAGAGATCTGGGCCTAAATCCATCGTTTTTTTGCTCACCATGCCATTCCAGTTTGGACCCAGCTATATGCAAATCAGTCTTGACCCTGCGCCCAATGGGAACAGTCCAGCCCGAACTGCCAGGCCAGGTCCTCCCTGGACTGGAAACAAGCATCCTAGGACCGGTTTCGGGCTTTCAGCCCTCATCAGCCAGGATAGCTTGACTCCAGTGGCATGGAGAGCACGGGACCCACGTCTGGGCATACCCGTCCCACTCGGGGTGACAAATGCAAAAACAACAATTGATGGACAGAATGCAGAACAATGTCGTACATTCACCCCAGTACAGAGATCTGGGCCTAAATCCATCGTTTTTTTGCTCACCATGCCATTCCAGTTTGGACCCAGCTATATGCAAATCAGTCTTGACCCTGCGCCCAATGGGAACAGTCCAGCCCGAACTGCCAGGCCAGGTCCTCCCTGGACTGGAAACAAGCATCCTAGGACCGGTTTCAGGCGTGGTGGCTGAAGGGACACAAGCGCTACAGCCGCTTCAAGGACTGCACCTGCGACAAGTGCATCCTGATCATCGAGCACCAACGAGAGCCTGGACAGCCTGCTGCCCCCCGGGGACCCGCACTCCGAGTTGGGGCCTGTGCGCTCGGGGGGACCCGCCGAGTCCTCCCCACCCAAGGCTCCGCCAGAAGGTAAGTGACACTGCAGGGAGAATCGTGTGGGGATAATTAGGGCACAAGGAGCAAAAAACCTGGGGTACAGAGGGAGAGGAAGAAGACGGGGGCACAGCAGAGTAAAGGAGAGCACACGGGGAGCCAGCAGGGGCCACATGGAGGGTCACAGCAGGGGGAAGATACAGGATGCAACCCTAGAGTACATTCTGGGCATCGCTGTTGGAGGGGCATGGGTTGTATTAGGCTCGGGGGCAGGGGAGAGCACACATTTCTTTGAGTAGGGCATCGGGAGAGGATTTGTGGCCTCATGGCTAGAGGTGCCGACCTTGGAGCTGGGGAAGCAGGTTCGAGCCTCGGTATCGGCTCAACATCCTGTGATTCTGGGCAAATCACTTAATCTTCCCGCGCCTACCAAAAAAAAATGAATGTGTCCTGGTGTAACGTAACTGGTGCTCAAGTAAAGCATGCCAATACCTTCGGGTCAAATTCGTGCTATATAAATCTGCAAACAAAAAAAATTTGCACGCAGAGGTAAGGCACAGTCCTGTAAGTACATATGGCACAGCTAATTTATTATTATTGAGGGGGTATAACTATTGGGGAAGAGCACAGAGAACTCCTGGGAGGGGGCACAGTCTTGGGATATTCGCTACATGTACAGATGGTGAGGGGCACAGCTACGAGAATAGGACCATGTACCCTGTTGGGCAGTGGGCACCGTTTTGTGAAGAAGAGCACTACACAAGACTGGGGGCATGACTCAGATGGGTCTACTGGGCACAGGCGAGAGGTGGCAGCTCTGGACAGAGTGCGGGAGGGGCATATTATGGAAGTAGTACCCAGGGAAGGCGTAGCTGAAAACAGGGTTCAACTTGCCAGAAAATAGGCCCAAGCACCAAAATGGAAGTGCCCCCATGAGTGAATGAAATAGCTAAGAACAAGTGTTCCACATTTGCAAAAATTGGGGCAGTTTTGTACTTGTAAAGACGAACTGTATAGATGTTATGCATAGTATGGGAGACTGTATGTATTTGCGATTGCTGCGGGTGGGCCTCCAACAGTATAACCCGGCCCGTCAGCCTTCAAACAGGCCACAAACAACAACAACAAAGCGGCCCACACACTGACATGTGAGACCAGCCTGTCTGGCACTGCCAGGTGGTCCTAGAGGCCAGTCTGACCCTGGCTGAGAGAAGAGACTCTAGGATTAGGCCCCTGGGTGTACTTGAGAGGTAAAGAGTTGTGAGGATAGTGCACTGAGCATAAGAAAAGGGTAGAGGGCAGGCCCCCAGGAGAGTGCTGCCACGGCCTGGGAGTAGTAGAGTAGTGCACATATGGGAAAAGGGCACGTTTCACAGTCCGGAAGTAGCTCCAGTAACACAGCAAGGGTTCAGTGAAACCAATTGTAAGCACTTAAAATGCCCCGCCCCTACACACCTTGGTTGGGTAATAAAAGAAAGTCATAATTTAGGTATATTGGCAGGGCCAATATACCTAAATTATGGCTCTCTTTACCCAACCAAGGTGTGTATGGAGGGGGGACATTTTAATTTGGCTCATCATACTTCCTGGGCCTGGTGCCACTGCACCTGCTGCTGTACGGATAGCGCTGCCCCGTGGCACTGATAGAATTACCAGTGGCGCTATCATTGGAGTCAGCGGGATTTAGAGTGCACCACACTGGTGTGGGTTATTGTATTATTTAAATAACTCGATTGTCGCAACTTTTCTTAAAAACGTGTTGTTGAAATGTACACATTGAGCCACAGGCACATGAGACGTTCTGCAAAATAGAAATATCAGCGAGAAACAGGTGGGGCAGGGAGGCATTTCACCAGTGGCGGCTCGCAGAGGGAGTGCTGCGGGGCGGTGGGGCAGGGGAGGGGCAGGGTGAGGGGGTAGTGGACTCGGACATACGACAGAATGGACTAAAGGAAGTAAATAAAACTATTTACCTTGCGCGCGCTGCATCGCCGAGTTGGCAGAGGACAGCGCCTCCAATACTTGTTTATTTACATCCTTCCCGCGGGTCGGTCACGGCCTTCGAGGCTCCCCATAATTGGCGCACTCCATGTATTTCTGTAATACATTATCCCTCCCTCCCTCCCCCACCCCCATGCCACACTTTCAGTGCCTCTCAAGGCGACGAACCTCATTATGTTGACACGTTTTGTTTGCCAGGCGGAGCGCGATATGCGCCCCTGATCCATATGGTGGGGGACGCCCCAAACTATGCCCCAACATGCCTCAGTGTGTGAAGGGCTGGTCCTGGTTTCTTTAACATACTGCCAATAGCATGTTGGTGAACACGAACAACATCTGCATTAAGGGGTACAGGAAATAAAATATTTAATTATTTTATCGTTTTAATAACAACATAACATGCATGTTATACCCGAGTTAACTATTGTTCTTTGTAACCCACTTTCAGTTATGAAAAAATACATGCATGCATTTATAGAGGTATGGTGGCCACTTCACACAGTCTAACATGGGGTTGTTCAATAAAAAGCAGAGTCCCTGACAACGGAACAGAATATCCCAGGCTGTGCATTCAATTTGATGTCTTAATGAGAGCTGGGGAGATGGTGAAAGAGGCTGTGCGTAAAGCTTGTTGCCCTTCGGGATAGTTAGTAATTATGAGAGGGGGCGTTAGCTGAGTGGGTTGTGCAGGTGGCTGCCGCTGGGTGACACATGGGTTATACTGGCTGTGCCCCGTCCAGGGACCCTCGGAGCTGTGGCGCTCTGCTCCTCCATGGGGTTGCTCACAGTTACAGAGTGGTTTTGTCTGCACTTTGTGAAGGGCCAACATGTGAGTTTGTGAACATCTGGTAAAAACAAAAGAAGGTGGTAAAACTGGGGGTGGGGTGCTGTGGTAATCCTAGACTTGAACATCCCATCGGAGGAAGAGAGGGAGCTGTGGGGGCGCTGTGGTAATCCCAGACTTCAACATCCAGTAAGAGGAAGAGGAGGGACTGTGGGGATGCTGGGGCAATCCCAGACTTCAACATTCAGTAAGAGGAGGGACTGTGGGGGTGCTGTGGTAATCCCAGACTTGAACATACAGTGACAGGAAAAGAAGGGACTGTGAGGGTGCTGTGGAAATCCCAGATTTGAACATCCAGTGACAGGAAGAGAAGGGACTGTGGGGCGCTGTGGTAATCCCAGAGTTGAATATCCAATGACAGGAAGAGAAGGGACTGTGGGGCGCTGTGGTAATCCCAGACTTGAATTTCCAGTGACAGGAAGAGAAGGAACTGTGAGGCGCTGTGGTAATCCCAGACTTGAACATCCAATGACAGGAAGAGAAGGGACTGTGGGGTGCTGTTGTAATCCCAGACTTGAATATCCAATGACAGGAAGAGAAGGGACTGTGGGGGCGCTGTGGTAATCCCAGACTTGAATTTCCAGTGACAGGAAGAGAAGGGACTGTGGGGCGCTGTTGTAATCCCAGACTTGAATATCCAATGACAGGAAGAGAAGGGACTGTGGGGCGCTGTGGTAATCACAGGCTTGAATTTCCAATGACAGGAAGAGAAGGGACTGTGGGGCGCTGTGGTAATCCCAGACTTGAACATACACTGACAGGAAGAGAAGGGACTGTGGGGGTGCTGTGGTAATCCCAGACTTGAATATCGAATGACAGGAAGAGAAGGGACTGTGGGGCGCTGTGGTAATCCCAGATTTGAACATCCAGTGACAGGAAGAGAAGGGACTATGGGGTGCTGTGCTAATCCCAGACTTGAACATCCAGTGACAGGAAGAGAAGGGACTGTGGGGCGATGTGGTAATCTCAGACTTGAATATCCAATGACAGGAAGAGAAGGAACTATGGGGTGCTGTGGTAACCGCAGCCTAGCAGAGACTCCTAGTGAGAGGCGTGGCATTTCTTTAATCTGTACCCTGTACTGATGATTGTCCTTGTTTATGTGTGTTTTGGACGACCCCAGTTCGTGGTTAGCGCCGGGCGTTAGTTCCCTGCACTGGCCGTTAATACCCTGGTTGGCAACAGACCTTTATTTGGTGCTTTAGATGGGCAGGTACTGTCCGGTACTGAGTACCTGCACTTCTTTAATTTGAAAGGGAAAGTGCCTGCTCTTCTCAGCATTCCTGCAATACATTTATTGGGGCAGTAGACACACTTTTCAGATGCAAACAGGTATTCTAAACATTGAGTACCCACACTACTGTATTTCCATTTAAAGCACTGTGCTTTATCCGCACAGACCCCCGAGTGTTACAACTGCCAGCTCGTATTTCTGTTATCTGCGCCAAGAAAAACCTCACCCCAAATATCGGGGCACTCTGGTGACTGGGCACCGTGGATGCTGACAGCTAAGCGGTGAGGTTGGTGTGGCGTATCGATTTTATTCTCATCGGTCTTCTACGACCCCACATGTGTGCTTATGACTTTGTTATATTCACGTGCTTCATGTAATAGATGGCTTTTAAAGATTCTGCTCGCATTGCCACTTTTGACTATAAGGTTGCGGCCTTTCAATGGAACACTATTTTTGGTTTGGTGCAGTTTTTATGTCTGTCATCTATTTTTGGAACTTTTTGCACAGACTTTGATTGGCAATACCGTTGAAGGGGGTTCTGGGTTTTGTAGTCCTACTAGCCAGTAGAGATCGTCCTGAGGCTGACATTCAGGTCGTAAGTGCACTCAGTTGGTGCAATTCGAGCCCCGTGGACATGTTTTAAGCCCATCATCTCCCTAATTAATGTGTTCCAAAAATGTGTGTATATATTTGTCAACTAATATTCTGCTCAATCAGCCGTAACGGTGATATTGATAATGTAGTTCCATCCTTTAATGTGGCACTGTGAGCTTTCTGATTTTCATGAATTCAACTATCAGCACGTTTTTTAAAATATGTTCTTATTGTAAATGCAGATTGGGTGGGCTGCACGCACATGGGAGTTTTGGTGCCGTACTTATATCAATTACCAAATTACTTGGGAATGCTATTTTTACACGCCCTTTCCTCAGGTTGAGAACGCATTGACAATTAGTTTATTTGGCGAAATAGGATGGTTTAGCATTATGCTGTCATCTACATTTATGACTTTTTGCATTATGCATTTAATGTTTATACCATGTTTAGAAGGTGTTTTGCCAGACATGGAGTTAAATATGTAGTTTGTTCTGCATGTTTATTGATGCCTGCACTAAAGGGGAGGGCGCTATATATATAGCTCTTATTGTTACGGCGCCAAACTAGATTGAGAAAGCCTGCTGCGCAGGTGAAACGCGTCTCTCTGCTTTTGTGGGGTCGTGGGGGACCTGAAAACAATAAATCTGCCCTATTCCTACCCACCATGTGTACGTGCCGCTTTCTCTTTGGAGTTGGATGGATGGATGTGATTTAAATGCAGCGCCGGCGGTTGGCGCTGAACGCGTACCACCAGTCGTCTTGTGGCTCTGCTATTGACCGCAGTTTTTCGTTTGGATCAGCATGGAAGTGCTATGCAGCAGAGCCCCCAGGGAATGCGCCGGGAAGTGGACTGAGGATGACTGTTGTAGAGAGTCGGATTGCGAAGCGGGGCGGTTTGTTACAACTGCCAGCTCGTATTTCTGTTATCTGCGCCAAGAAAAGCCTCACCCTAAATATCGGGGCACTCTGGTGACTGGGCACCGTGGATGCTGACAGCTAAGCGGTGAGGTTGGTGTGGCGTATCGATTTTATTCTCATCGGTCTTCTACGACCCCACATGTGTGCTCATGACTTTGTTATATTCACGTGCTTCATGTAATAGATGGCTTTTAAAGATTCTGCTCGCATTGCCACTTTTGACTATAAGGTTGCGGCCTTTCAATGGAACACTATTTTTGATTTGGTGCAGTTTTTATGTCTGTCATCTATTTTTGGAACTTTTTGCACGCACTTTGATTGGCAATACCGTTGAAGGGGGTTCTGGATTTTGTAGTCCTACTAGCCAGTAGAGATCATCCTGAGGCTGACATTCAGGTCATAAGTGCACTCAGTTGGTGCAATTCGAGCCCTGTGGACATGTTTTAAGCCCATCGGCTCAATAATTAATGTGTTCCAAAAATGTGTGTATATATTTGTCAACTAATATTCTGCTCAATCAGCCGTAACGGTGATATTGATAATGTAGTTCCATCCTTTAATGTGGCACTGTGAGCTTTCTGATTTTCATGAATTCAACTATCAGCACGTTTTTAAAAATATGTTCTTATTGTAAATGCAGATTGGGTGGGCTGCACGCACATGGGAGTTTTGGTGCCGTACTTATATCAATTACCAAATTACTTGGGAATGCTATTTTTACACGCCCTTTCCTCAGGTTGAGAACGCATTGACAATTAGTTTATTTGGCGAAATAGGATGGTTTAGCATTATGCTGTCATCTACATTTATGACTTTTTGCATTATGCATTTAATGTTTATACCATGTTTAGAAGGTGTTTTGCCAGACATGGAGTTATCTATGTAGTCTGTTCTCCATGTTGATTGATGCCTGCACTAAAGGGGAGGGCGCTATATATATAGCTCTTATTGTTACGGCGCCAAACTAGATTGAGAAAGCCTGCTGCGCAGGCGAAACGTGTCTCTCTGCTTTTGTGGGGTCGTGGGGGACCTGAAAACAATAAATCTGCCCTATTCCTACCGACTATGTGTACGTGCCGCTTTCTCTTTGGAGTTGGATGGATGGATGTGATATATATATATATAGATATATATATATATATATATATTCACTGAAACAACCATAGGTTTCAGGGACGTTATAGTTAGTAATTGGCATTTAAAAAATCTTAGAAATTCACTGAAAAAACCATAGGTTTCTGGGATGTTATAGTTAGAAATTATCATTTCAAAAACCATAGAAATTCACTGAAAAAAAACATAGGTTTCAGGGACGTTATTGTTAGAAATTAGCATTTAAAAAAACCATAGAAATTCACTGAAAAAACCACAGGTTCTAGGGACGTTATAGTTAGTTGGACATTTCACTCGTACAAAACCAGAGAAATTCGGCCGTTTTAGTTAGTTGAGCTAACTATAACTCTCGCCCCCGCAATGCACTGATGATGACATCACATATTACTTCACTCATGACATGGTCAGTGACATCACTGAGGACATCACTGATGACATCTCAAATGACATCACTGATGACATCATCCATGTGATAATCTGATGCACCTCCTCACAGCCTAATATAACCTTTGATACACCCACTCTAAAATACAGAGTGCCATTCTCGAAACCATAGACACACCAATACCAGTTACTACATACCCACTCACTGATTCCTAGGTCTACACACACATCCACTCCCTCATCTGTGCAGTCACTCATACATTCAGTCACTCATCAATACAGCCACTATCATATGCACTCATACACCCATACAGACACTCACACAAGCCATTCACCCATAGAGTTACTCACACAGCTAGTCAGTCATGCAAAGAATCAATCACAGTCCCATTTACTCACCTACACAGTTATACACACACCACCTCACTTATTTATACAGATACTAACACATACTAATTCTCTTATACAATCACTGACACAAGCACATACTCATCCATACAGCCACTCTCACAATCACTCACTCTCACGTATAATCATTTATATACTCGAACACTCACATATACTGCCTTTCACATATGTAGTTACTCACACATGTACCACTGAGACATACATTCTCTCACCAAGACAGCCATACACACACTCACCAAACCATACAGCCCCTCACAGACGCACTCTTGAACCAATACACCCAGTGAATCACCCACTCACACATCCATGCAGGGAGTCACACACACCCCACCCATCCACACAGACACTCAAGCACCCATTCAGGTATTCAGACAACAAATCAAAAACCCATATAGACACTCATGTAGCTACTCACCAACCCAAGCAGCCACTTACACACCAACTGACAGACTGATACAAACATTCAGAGAGATTAGTCAGTCACCCATGTATTAGTAAGACACGTTTAATCACTGACTTAACAGTCAGTCATGCACCTATTAAATCATTCATTCAGACACTCATACACCTACTCATTCTTCAATACACCTTGGCATATATACATATAAAACATATTTAAACTTTTTAGAAACACTCAGTCACTGGATGATGTCATCAGTGATGTCATTAGTGATATCATTTGAGATGTCATCAGTGATGTCATCAGTGATGTCACTGACCATGTCATGAGTGATGTAACATGTCATGTCATCAGCAGTGCATTGCGGGGGCGTGAGTTGTAGTTAGCTCAACTAAGTAAAACGGCCGAATTTCTCTGGCTTTGTACGAGTGAAATGTCCAACTAACTATAACGTCCCTGAAACCTGTGGTTTTTTCAGTGAATTTATATATATATATGTGTCCTTGTGGTTTACTTTGAGGAGTGACCTGTTGGATATATTTGTCGCGGTGGCCAGCAATGCGAAACAAGGACCCGCCCTACAAAGTGTCCTGGATATAGTTGCCAATGGACTGTGTGTTTCGAGGGATCGAATTTTCCAGTACCGCCTTGACAAGGAACCAAGCCTGTGGCTGCTGCCTTGGCAGCCTGTGACTGCACGGGGAGGCGGGTGAGATTACTGCTTGCCTCACAGCCTGGTCTGTTTCCACATTGGGGCTGGGGCGTTGGGGACCGGAGGGAGCTCTTAGCACCATTCAGCACGCAATCGCCAGTTGGCACACAGCCCCGCCTTTTGCTTGGCACAACACAGCGCTTACAGAAGTTACATCGATCCAGCTGCTGCACATACCTTCGTGATGCATGCTGGGGGTAGTAGTCTCCCATTAGACTGCTATGTTCACAGTGCAGCTGGGTCAGCTGATCTCCCGCCAATGGGAGTGCCTGAGGAATTTCAAAAGGAGGGAGGAGGTGATTGCGAGGTACTAGCAGCACCTGAGGAAGGCGGACAACCCGAAATGCATTGTGCACTGCTGTACTGGTGAATAAAGAACTTCCAAAGTATTCCCCGCTGTGTCCTTGTGGTTTACTTTGAGGAGTGACCTGTTGGATGTATTTTTTGCGGTGGCCAGCAATGCGAAACAAGGACCCGCACTACAAAGTGTCCTGGATATAGTTGGCAATGGACTGTGTGTTTCGAGGGATCGAATTTTCCAGGACCGCCTCGACAAGGAACCAAGCCTGTGGCTGCTGCCTTGGCAGCCTGTGACTGCACGGGGAGGCGGGTGAGATTACTGCTTGCCTCACAGCCCGGTCTGTTTCCACGTTCGGGCTGGGGCGTTGGGGACCGGAGGGAGCTCTTAGCACCATTCAGCACGCAATTGCCAGTTGGCACACAGCCCCCACCTTTTGCTTGGCACAACACAGCGCTTACAGAAGTTACATCGATCCAGCTGCTGCACATACCTTCGTGATGCATGCTGGGGGTAGTAGTCTCCCATTAGACTGCAATGTTCACAGTGCAGCTGGGTCAGCTGATTTCCCGCCAATGGGAGTGCCTGAGGAATTTCAAAAGGAGGGAGGAGGTGATTGCGAGGTACTAGCAGCACCTGAGGAAGGCGGACAAGCCGAAATGCATTGTGCACTGCTGTACCAGTGAATAAAGAACTTCCAAAGTATTCCCAACTGTGTCCTTGTGGTTTACTTTGAGGTGTGACCTGTTGGATATATTTGTCGCGGTGGCCAGCAACGCGAAACAAGGACCCGCCCTACAAAGTGTCCTGGATATAGTTGGCAATGGACTGTGTGTTTCGAGGGATCGAATTTTCCAGGACCGCCTCGACAAGGAACCAAGCCTGTGGCTGCTGACTTGGCAGCCTGTGACTGCACGGGGAGGCGGGTGAGATTACTGCTTGCCTCACAGCCCGGTATGTTTCCACGTTGGGGCTGGGGCGTTGGGGACCGGAGGGAGCTCTTAGCACCATTCAGCACGCAATTGCCTGTTGGCACACATCCCCCGCCTTTTGCTTGGCACAACACAGCGCTTACAGAAGTTACATCGATCCAGCTGCTGCACATACCTTTGTGATGCATGCTGGGGGTAGTAGTCTCCCATTAGACTGCTATGTTCACAGTGCAGCTGGGTCAGCTGATTTCCCGCCAATGGGAGTGCCTGAGGAATTTCAAAAGGAGGGAGGAGGTGATTGCGAGGTACTAGCAGCACCTGAGGAAGGCAGACAAGCCGAAATGCTTTCTGCACTGCTGTACCGGTGAATAAAGAACTTCCAAAGTATTCCCCGCTGTGTCCTTGTGGTTTACTTTGAGGAGTGACCTGTTGGATATATTTGTCGCTGTGTCCAGCAACGCGAAACAAGGACCCGCCCTACAAAGTGTCCTGGAAATAGTTGGAAATGGACTGTGTGTTTCGAGGGATCGAATTTTCCAGGACCGCCTGGACAAGGAACCAAGCCTGTGGCTGCTGCCTTGGCAGCCTGTGACTGCACGGGGAGGTGGGTGAGATTACTGCTTGCCTCACAGCCCGGTCTGTTTCTACGTTGGGGCTGGGGCGTTGGGGACCGGAGGGAGCTCTTAGCACCATTCAGCACGCAATCGCCAGTTGGCATTAAGCCCCCGCCTTTTGCTTGGCACAACACAGCGCTTACAGAAGTTACATCGATCCAGCTGCTGCACATACCTTCGCGATGCATGCTGGGGGTAGTAGTCTCCCATTAGATTGCTGTGTTCACAGTGCAGCTGGATCAGCTGATCTCCCGCCAATGGGAGTGCCTGAGGAATTTCAAAAGGAGGGAGGAGGTGATTGCGAGGTACTAGCAGCACCTGAGAAAGGCGGACAAGCCGAAATGCATTGTGCACTGCTGTACCGGTGAATAAAGAACTTCCAAAGTATTCCCCGCTGTGTCCTTGTGGTTTACTTTGAGGAGTGACCTGTTGGATATATTTGTCGCGGTGGCCAGCAACGCAAAACCAGGACCCGCCCTACAAAGTTTCCTGGATATAGTTGGCAATGGACTGTGTGTTTCGAGGGATCGAATTTTCCAGGACCGCCTCGACAAGGAACCAAGCCTGTGACTGCACGGGGAGGCGGGTGAGATTACTGCTTGCCTCACAGCCCGGTCTGTTTCCACGTTGGTGCTGGGGCTATGGAGACCGGAGGGAGCTCTTAGCACCATTCAGCACGCAATCTCCAGTTGGCACACAGCCCCCGCCTTTTGCTTGGCACAACACAGCGCTTACAGAAGTTACATCGATCCAGCTGCTGCACATACCTTCGTGATGCATGCTGGAGGTAGTAGTCTCCCATTAGACTGCTATGTTCACAGTGCAGCTGGGTCAGCTGATCTCCCGCCAATGGGAGTGCCTGAGGAATTTCAAAAGGAGGGCGGAGGTGATTGCGAGGTACTAGCAGCACCTGAGGAAGGCGGACAAGCCGAAATGCATTGTGCACCGCTGTACCGGTGAGTAAAGAACTTCCAAAGTATTCCCCGCTGTGTCCTTGTGGTTTACTTTGAGGAGTGACCTGTTGGATATATTTGTCGCGGTGGCCAGCAACGCGAAACAAGGACCCGCCCTACAAAGTGTCCTGGATATAGTTGGCAATGGACTGTGTGTTTCGAGTGATCGAATTTTCCAGGACCGCCTCGACAAGGAACCAAGCCTGTGGCTGCTGCCTCGGCAGCCTGTGACTGCACGGGGAGGCGGGTGAGATTACTGCTTGCCTCACAGCCCGGTCTGTTTCCACATTGGGGCTGGGGCGTTGGGGACCGGAGGGAGCTCTTAGCACCATTCAGCACGCAATCGCCAGTTTGCACACAGCCCCCGCCTTTTGCTTGGCACAACACAGCGCTTACAGAAGTTACATCGATCCAGCTGCTGCACATACCTTCGTGATGCATGCTGGGGGTAGTAGTCTCCCATTAGACTGCTATGTTCACAGTGCAGCTGGGTCAGCTGATCTCCCGCCAATGGGAGTGCCTGAGGAATTTCAAAAGGAGGGAGGAGGTGATTGCGAGGTACTAGCAGCACCTGAGGAAGGCGGACAAGCCGAAATGCATTGTACACTGCTATACCTGTGAATAAAGAACTTCCAAAGTATTCCCCGCTGTGTCCTTGTGGTTTACTTTGAGGAGTGACCTGTTGGATATATTTGTCGTGGTGGCCAGCAGCGCGAAACAAGGACCCGCCCTACAAAGTGTCCTGGATATAGTTGCCAATGGACTGTGTGTTTCGAGGGATCGAATTTTCCAGGACCGCCTCGACAAGGAACCAAGCCTGTGGCTGCTGACTTGGCAGCCTGTGACTGCACGGGGAGGCGGGTGAGATTACTGCTTGCCTCACAGCCCGGTCTGTTTCCACTTTGGGGCTGGGGCGTTGGGGACCAGAGGGAGCTCTTAGCACCATTCAGCATGCAATCGCCAGTTGGCACACAGCCCCCGCCTTTTTCTTGGCACAACACAGCGCTTACAGAAGTTACATCGATCCAGCTGCTGCACATACCTACGTGATGCATGCTGGGGGTAGTAGTCTCCCATTAGACTGCTATGTTCACAGTGTAGCTGGGTCAGCTGATCTCCCGCTAATGGGAGTGCCTGAGGAATTTCAAAAGGAGGGAGGAGGTGATTGCGAGGTACTATCAGCACCTGAGGAAGGCATACAAGCCGAAATGCATTGTGCACTGCTGTACCGGTGAATAAAGAACTTCCAAAGTATTCCCCGCTGTGTCCTTGTGGTTTACTTTGAGGAGTGACCTGTTGGATATATATCTCCGTTTCTTGTCTATAGGTTCCGTAGAGTTGTATATGACATTAGTCTTTCCACTTTGGCTGCTAGCAATTGTTTGCACATAGGCTGTTTTTGCACTAATATTGCACTATTTTGCACAAATAGGGAACTTGGCACGACTTGCACTTTAGTATTAATTTTATGGGGGGTTTACATCTTGCACTAAGTCACTTTAAAAAAAAATAAAATCAAATAGCAGTATATTCAGGCATAATTTTAAACCAGGACACGTATATTCGGAAAATGAGGTAATACATTGCTTAGTATTTATACTTTTATCTTCCTTTTATAGAGAATATCTGTGTTAGATATAATGTGCCTCATTATGATATGGTTTTACCCTGGATGAAATTTATACACATTGTATACTATTAATGCATTTATGCTATGACTTACTTCCCAGTGTAGTATGTTTACTATGTCTATAGCTGCTATCCCACCCTAGGCGCTGACATGTGATCAAGGCCGTTTTACCGGCCGAAACGCGTCATGGCGACATGGTGATTGCTGATTAAATCACTGCAACGAATTCCTGGGTCTACTCTTGCCTTTTTTCGTGTGGATGAAGTGGTGGGCAAGCCTGTAACCATATATATATATATATATATATATATATATATATATATTCACTGAAAAAACCATAGGTTTCAGGGACATTATAGTTAGTTGCACATTTCACTCATACAAAACCATAGAAATTCCGCCGTTATAGTTTGTTCAGCTAATTATAACTTGCGCCCCCGCAATGCACTGCTGATGACGTCACATATTACATCATTCATGACATGGTCAGTGACATCACTGATGACATCACTGATGACATCTAAAATGACATCACTGATGACATCATCCAGTGATTGTGTGTTTCTTTAAAGTTTAAATATGTATTATATATATGTCAAGGTGTATTGAAGAATGAGTGGGTGTATAAGTGTCTGGATGGAGGATTTAGTTGGTGCGTGACTGAGTGTTTAAGTGAGTGATTACATGTGTCTTACTGAATGCATGGGTTAGTGACTAAACTGTGTGAATGTCTGTATCAGTCTGTCTGTTGTTGTATAAGCTGCTGCATGGGTTGTTCAGTAGCTACATGAGTGTCTATATGGGTTATCGATTGGTTGCCTGAGTATTTGTATGGGTGCCTGAGTGTGTGTGTGGGTGGGTGGGAGGTGTGTGACTCTGTGCATAGATGTTTGAGTGGTTAATTTACTGGGTGTATGGGTTCAAGAGTGCATGTGGAAACAGCTGTATGGGTGGGTGAGTGTGTGTATAGGTGTGTTGGTGAGTGAATGGATGTCTCAGTGGTACATGTCCAAGTAACTACATATCTAAAAGGCAGTGTATGTGAGAGTTGGAGTATATAAATGACTATACGTGAGAGTCAGTGATTGTGAGAGTGGCTGTATGGATGAGTATGTACTTGTATCAGTGATTGTATAAGAGAGTAAGTATGCGTTTGTTTCTGTTTGAATTAGTGATGTGGTGTGTGTATAACTATATAGGTCAGTAAATGGAAGTGTGATTGATTCTTTGCATGACTGACTAGGTGTGTGAGTAACTCTGGATGAGTGGTGGTGTGTGAGTGTCTGTATAGGTGTATGAGTGCATATGATAGTGTTGTATTGATGAGTGACTGCATGTATGAGTGATTGTATGGGTGAATGAGTGGATGTGTGTGTAGACCTAGGAATCAGTGAGTGCGTATGTAGTAACTGGTATTAGTGTGTCGATGGTTTCAAAAATGGTAGTCTGTATTTTACAGTGGGTATATCAAAGGTTATATTAGAGTGTGAGGAGGTGCATCAGATTTTCCCTTGGATGATGTCATCAGTGATGTCATCAGTGATGTCATCAGTGATGTCAATGACCATGTCATGAATATGTGACGTCATCAGCAGTGCATTGCAGGGCGCAAGTTATAGTTAGCTGAACTAACTATAACGGCGGAATTTCTATGGTTTTGTATGAGTGAAATATCCAACTAACTATAACGTCCTTGAAACCTATGGTTTTCTAAGTGAATTTCTAAGGTTTTTTAAATGCTAATTTCTAACTCTAACGTGCCTGAAACCTATGGTTTTTTCAGTGAATTTCAATGGTTTTTTAAATGCTAATTTCTAACTATAACGTCCCTGAAACCAATGTTTTTTCCAGTGAATTTCAAAGGTTTTTTAAATGCTAATTTCTAACTATAACATAGCAGTCGCGTTTGCAGAGTGGTGGAGAAATGTGAGCGTGGCCTTCAAACACCTTTTAGCAATCCCACTGTGTGGGATTTAGCGGAAGTAACAGAAGGGATAGTTAGCCCCCAACGTCAACCTTGGGGGCCAACTACCCCTTTTATTATCTCCAGTAAGTCCCACACAGCAGGATTGCTAACTTGTTAAATCAGGCCCCACCCCCTCCCTGCATCACTCTGCAAACGCGCCCCCTGGCATGTTCTAAGTTGGGGGATTAAGTCCCCTTGAATCCTGAGGGTCTGTGGGGGCCAACTAGGCCACCAGGTACCTCCATTAAGCGCCACTGAGCTGCGTTGCAGAGAGGTGTAAAAAGGGGCGTAGCCTCAAACCACCTCTCTGCAACGCAGCTCTGTGGCGCTTACTGGAGGTACCTGGTGGGCTAGTTGGCCCCCAGGGTCCCTCAGGATTGAAGGGGACTTAATCCCCCAATTTACAATGTGCCAGGGGGCGCGTTTGCACACTTGCTATGTCAGGCCCTGCCCCCTCCCTGCACTACTGTGCAAACGTGCCCCGTCGCATGTTGTAAATTGGGGGATTAATTCCCCTTGAGTCCTGAGGGTCCCAGGAAGCCAACTAGCCCACCAGGTACATCCAGTAAGCGCCACAGAGCTGCGTTGCAGAGAGGTGTAAAAAGGGGCGTGACCTTGGAACACCTCTCTGCAACGCAGCTCTGTGGCGCTTACTGGATGTACCTGGTGGGCTAGTTGGCCCCCAGGGACCCTCAGTATTCAAGGGGAATTAATTCCCCAACTTACAACGTGCCAGGGGGCGCGTTTGCTGAGTGCTGCAGGAAGGGGGCGGGGCCTCCGGCACGATGCCGGCTTTTTTTTTTTAACAAGGGGGGCTGTGTGGCCCCCCCTTCTTTTACATTTGGGGCCCTGGGTACCCCATCCCCCAGGGCCTGCTCTTTTTTTTACATTTAAAAAAAAACAGGAAGGGGGCCACGCGGCCCCCTCCCGAGGCCAATTTCGGCCCCGGGGACCCCATCCCCGGGGCTTGGCCACATTTTTTTTTTTTTTTTTAAGGAGGGGGCTGTGTGGCCCCCCTCCTTAGGCCTCTATTGGCCCGGGGACCCCATCCCCCGGGGCTGTGCCTCTTTATTTATTTATTTATTTTAAATTTTAATATTGAAGGGGGGCCACGTGGCCTCCATCCTGGGCCACTTCTGGCCCCAGGGACCCCATCCCCTGGGCCGGCCCTTTGTGTTGGGGACCGTGGGGGGAGCCCCAATGCCCCCACGGTCCCCCTGGCTGCCCGCCTCCTGCGGGAGCCGGCATTGCTTTTGAGCAAGGGGAGCTGCTGACATGCAATCCTGCTTTGCTTCGTTGTAGCGAGAGCAGGTTTTCCTCTCTCTCTGTCAGTCAGTCAGTATCTCTCTCAGTCAGTCAGTATCTCTCTTTGTCAGTCAGTCTCTCTCTCAGTCAGTCAGTCTCTCTCTGTCAGTCAGTCTCTCTCTCTCTCCAACATACCTTAGAAACATTGCCAATATCTCTGGCTAAACACTTATAAGGTCCCAACGGCGAGACCTATTGGCGATGCCAATGCTTGTTTTTTATTTTTTCTTCCAGATTCGCTGGGCTGGGGGTCCTTGTGGGACCCCCTGAGCAGGCCTAGGGGGTCAGGGTGTTCCTACCCTGCCCTCTTTTCTTGTTTTTCATCTTTGTTAACTGTTTTCTTATGACTCTGGTTCAACCTAGTCCCAAGATGGCTACCAGCAATTCCTGGATGAAGTGCTGACAGTCAATCAGATTTCACAATGACATGTGTGGTTAGGCTCCGCCCAGATATCGATCTTTCTTTTTCCTTTAATATTTCAAAAACTACTGAACGGATTTACACCATTTAACAAAAAGGACTCTTTCTGAACCAAGACCTAACTTTTTGCCAAATTTGGTGTAATTCCGTTCTGCAGTTCGGGCTGTAGCTTTGTCTAAAGTTTCCTATGGAAAATAACATGGGGAAAACGCGTTTAGGGGCCCCCCTTTTTTCTCGGCCCCCGCTTAGCGAATCACCCCGAAACTTTCAAGACAGGAGCTGACCAGAGCTGATCACTAGTTTTGAAAATTTCGCAAAGATTCGTCAACCAGCGCCAAAGTTATTGGGAAAACAAAAACGCTTTTCCTATGGAAACTAGGTCCTAACTATAACTACCTACTGGCGACCGCCAGTAGGTAATATATATATATATAGCCCACACTGGCAACATATAGATTAGATTGCCTACCCTTGCTTAGTATTCGCTATTCAATTTTTTTTCCAAAGGAACATAATCCATCATAATTAATTGCCTGCATCGATTTATCATCCTTCCAACACTAAAGGTTGTGCTTGTGAAATTCATAGGTCGAAACATCAATCATAGGTAAGAGAAGAAGTGGGGGAGGCAATAATATATATTCTATGGAAATTAATTAATTCACACATCCACATCCTTCAGAGTACATACTACATAGGGGTTTTAGTTGCAGACTGCATATACTAGGAGGAGAGACTGACAGTAGTAGGACAAGTGAGGGTACCGCATCTATCTGTTGGTGTGTGTTACACTATTGACAGATTTCAAAAACTGGCTGCGGCCCTGCAGCAAAGGAGGAAACAAGGCGACGTAAAAAAGTAACCCCCCAGAAAAGATTTACATCATATGTATTGTAAAACTATAAATAATGTATTACCCTAACAAATAAACTAGAAGAAACCCACAACACGTGACCCACCCCTCTCCCCAAACCCAACCAATGTCCAGTAAATTAAATGTCCATGATTGTCCACTCCAAAATGTCACTCCAAGAAGTCCAAGTGTCCAAGAACAACACCCAAAGTTTCCCCAACTCCCAACATCCCACCCACCAAAAAAAGGGGCACTGGTCAAGAAGACTGAGGTCTAGCGGCGGGCGTGCCGGCTAGTGCGCTCCAGGACGTCCTCTAGCCTGGCCTCAAGGTGCACCATCTGGAGGAGCATGTGTCGCCAAAAGTTCCTGCAGGAGCAACAGGGTTGGGCAGCAGTGGTTGATGAGTTGCGGCAGGAGGCTGCCAGAACACAGAGCCGTACCACTGGAGAAATGGGGGGGCCTGGCTGGGGCCCGGGGCATTGGAGAAAGCTGCTGCCTCCTCTTCCGCCAGGACAGCCAGCCGGCGATATTCGGCCCGGATGACCTCCAGCTACCGCTGCCGTGTCCTTGCTGCTAACTCCTGCCTGTTGGGTTGGAAAGGAGTAGCTTTATCAAGAAAGAAAAAAGACATTTGTAACCAATACTCTCAACAAAACAGTAACACAAAATTATGCACATAAAATTATAGTGGCTCAGTAGCACTAGCAGTACATAACATTTGTGGTATCCTCATTTCCTCGTCGCCTAAGATTTGGATGTGATGATTGATGATTAGACTTTCAGGCAAGTATTCTTCTTCTCTCTCTTGTTTAGCAC
The DNA here is from genome assembly GCA_963921515.1 of Calotriton arnoldi. Classification (NCBI taxonomy): domain Eukaryota; kingdom Metazoa; phylum Chordata; class Amphibia; order Caudata; family Salamandridae; genus Calotriton; species Calotriton arnoldi. The sequence continues at coordinate 1,250,203 of CAWUFW010000337.1, forward strand.
AATTAATCTTGTAGGTATGCCAGCTCAGTCAGCTTGTGCTCAGACACAGACATACTTGTGTCGCAACTTGCAGACTCACGTTACTTTGCTACTGTCTGCAGGTGGGGCAGCTATACTACAAAATTATCTATTTTTCCATTACGGCCATACTCTGTTAAATCAATGGCAAATGCTCAATTTCACTTTCACCCTGACTACTACAACAAGGCACATGATATATGCTTAATATGAATGATGATGATATACGGCATGACGTAAAGTCACGTCACGTCACTCACGTGATGATGACATACTACTATTGTTTGATTGTAAGTAGTTAACCATGCAGCCGACAGGCCAACCATGGCTGACACAGTCAAAATGACATGGGTAGGGAGCGGAAGTGGGCCTCGGATTCGGAGGGAGGCGATTGATGATGTGTGGGTAGGGTACATATACATAGTCATGCACAATATATATGTTGTGCTTGCAAACTACTGTGAGTCAAGGGAGTATTCCATTCTGAAATACAACCTCAAACCTTTGAATCAAAAACCTTGGAAAAATACAGTCCTTGTTTATTCTTCCCAGGGTTTTTTTCATTTATCATTGCATTGCTCTTCTAGCATTATTTTATTCTTCACCCTTGGCATTGGTACTCTGGCACGGTTTAATGTTCTTTTACATTCTCTTCATCCAGTCTGACTCTTCACCTACTATGATACTATCCAGGCATCCATCCATCCAAACATGGCTATCATTACCCTTTCACCGATAACATACATTTGTCATTTGAGATTTAACCACCACCCATGCGTCCTTGCTTGCCTTCGAGTTTGACCCATCAATCCCCCGAAGGATTTCTTTCACCCATGCAGTTTCACCCACCCAGGCAGGCATCCTTTCTGCTTTCTTTCACCTTTCACCCATCCTTCAAACACCTATGCATCCTATCAGCCACCTATATGCATCCCAGGGCCCCTTCCTTCACCCACGTACCCTTCTCTGCCAGTCATATATTACATGTCATCTGACTCTTTGTCTTCGTCATAAAACTTTCTCAGCTGAGTTGAAGATAGAATAGAATAGGCCATTAGTTACTCAACCCCCGGCGCTAATGCTAATGTTAAGTAAAGGGTATCTTCTTCAACTGTTTAGTGTTCACAACAACTTAGTCTCAGCAGCAGTACAGTGTACTCAGTGTACACCCTTGCAACAAGTGTATTCATCATTCACAATAAGTAAGGAATATGACTTACCACCGCTCACCACTGCCGCTGGCTCACCCCCTGCAGCTGCGGCTTCCGCTCCCTCCGGAGTGGCGTGGCCCTCTCCACTGGCCCGGGCACTGGTGGTCGGTACGCCTCGAAAAAACATTTCAAATTTTTTAGATGCCATATACGCCTCCCCTAATTAATATTTTTCATTAGCAAGATTGAAAATACATATTAATAATACATACACCACACACATCACTATCTACAATTCGGATACTAGAGTAGAGTAGACAGTATGTCCTATCAAAAATAACAAAATATCCGGTTGGGCATTTTGTTGGTGGCAATTTTTGAAAAGCCTCTCAAGAAGAGGCCAACCCAAAGGACTGGACTCAGTGGCTAGAGCTATTGGTGCATCTCATTTTTTGAAAAGAAGAAAGAGTGGCCAACTGGGCGGACATGAGGTCTCTCTTAGTTGGAAAATAATGGTGCCGCCCTCCCCCTCATGCTTCCTTCCAGCCATGGTAATCAGTTGTTCAGTGTTCACCATCAACTGCTGCTAATAAAAAAGTACTAGGCCAGGATTAGAAAAAGTAAAATACACCACTTTGGGGTGTCCAACGTGAGTGACCACCATTTACTGATTGAGCATGAGATAGTAAAAGAAAGCCTTCTCATCTCAACAAACCTGCGTAGAATACCTTACCTGAGCATGCAATCTGCACAGCAGATTAGTGCTACTAGTACTAGTAGGAGTAAGGAGTCCTTACTACTACTAGTACTAGTAGTAGGACCAATGGGTTCTCCGAGTCTTACAGTACCACCACTAGGCAATCCACAAAATATATAAGGGGAGAGGGAAAGCTGAATGAAAAACCAGAAGAAAGAAAGCTACAGACAGACTAATACAGAGTCAGAGGCAGTTGATTTTATGTAAAATAAAAACAGACACTAGAACAATGTTAGTAGGTAGCAAAAACAAAAATAGAAACAGATAGATCGTAGAGGATTTGGAAAAAATTAAAATTCGGAAATGGAAATAATAGAGCGGTAAAAGTTAGGGAAATATATATTAATACAACACCAGGAGGACTTACTGGGGCCAGCAGGGCCATCTGCGTCTGAGGCTTACTGCCCCAGGGAGGACCCTCCTGCTCCCGTACCCACCTCAGCAGACCCAGTCTTCTTCTTCTTGCCCCTGGATGCTGATCATGTAAGACATAATTAAAGAGACAAAAAATGATTGGTGTTAAATAAATAAATATTAAATAATCGCTCTAATTTGATTTTTAGACCCGAAACGGCAATTGCAATAACATTGACCTATCCCAAATCAGATCGACTAGTAGTAGAATAGTATCGCAGTCGCGGACCATCCTATCTTTATTATTCCACAGTTCCATTCCGATTCCTGAATCCTAAACCTACCAAGCCCGCCTATTCCAAAGACTTTGGAATGAATTGCAAAAAAATTATATTTGTTTCTAAGTTCCGATCTCATTCGCAATCATCTCTCAGTCTCAACTCCAACCCCCTTTGACGGGCCAATTCACTAAGTCTGCATTTATTCTTCTTAAATGCACAGATGGACGCATGCATATTGTATACACCAAATTGGTTGGTTGCTATTCCCTCACTATACGAACTACAAAAGGTTCTACTAGGACTGAAGTCACGTGAGAGGACGCGTCACGCAGGCTGCTAAAATTACCAAATAATACTAACTAACTAACTATTACCACTATATTAGTGACAGCCTGACAGGACAAAGGAAAGGACTGGAGTCTTTCCTATCTGCATTACCTAACTTAAATTTTCTAACCTCTCTTACATAACCAACCCAAGAGAGCGCAAAGTTGCAAACAAGTACGATTAGTAGCGCCGAGCACCTGTCTGGAAGAATAACAATCACATAATATAAGATTTTTAAACGTAAGTTACCTGCATGTAAGCAGCAGCAGCATTCTTGCTATTTGGGAAAAAAATTATATTCGCAATAACACAGAACAGAAGAACACAATAGTAATATAATTAGCTACTCACCAAGCCCCTGGACCTCAACACCTAGCAGGTCCAGCAGGTCTTGCTCCCGGTCCAGGATGTCGGACCACCGGTGCGTCATTTGGTTATGGGTGCGCCGGACCCCAGAGCAGCGAAACACTGCCCGGCGTACCCTCGCCAATGCTGGTGATGCTCCCGTAGCCCGTACCCGGACCCAGGCCTGCCGCCTGCTGCCAGGGTTAAGGGGAGGTGGCGCTGGACCAAAAAAAACAGTGCAGCTACCTCCACCTCGGGAAACAAGGCCTGGGCCTGCACCCCTTCCGGGCGATGTCTTCCGCAAGGAAGGCAGCCGCGGCTCTTGCTCCTCCTCTTCCCCTTCTTGCTACTCTTCTTCACCATGGTTCTGGGGGGGCGGGGAGGCGGAAAAGAAAATGTAGGAAGTAAAGAAAGGAAGTTAAAAAAATTAAAAGCAAGTAATAGAAAAACAGTCAAAAAACGCACTAACAACACACAAAAAGTAGAAAAAAATGAAAAATATACACTCAGGAATAGAGAGGGACAGATAATAAATAAAAAAGATCAGAAAAAAGTTTTTAGAAACAAAGGATTGAAAAGATATAGGGAGGATAAAAAAATAGGCCCAGAACCATAGCAAACATGAAAAACAAGATGGCCGAACCCATGGGCGACAGCGTGGTGAAGTTTGCGCGATATTTCCCCCGAGCACGCAATACGCGTTCCCGAACACGCAATACGCATTTCTGAACTTCAAAAACACATCGCGAACGGGCGGAACAAGCAACTCCGCGTGCTCGCGGAACTCCGCGTAGCTCGCTGAGTTTTTTTACAACTTCACTGAATTTTGCGTAGCATGGCTACGCGAGCTCCGCCCAGGCTTAGTGGAGACAGGACATGCGGTACATTGGCTTCTTTACTTGACTGATACATTCTTGACTGAAATCACTTCTATGCCTCCTTTGTACCTGTGCTTACATCACAACATCTATATTTGCCATAGAGAACTTCACAAGATGCTGCGAAATTCATCTCTACATCGCTTTTTGACGCCCAGCAGTTCCCAAGGCATTCTGCTACCACCTGACCTGCTCCAACATCTCCAGGGATCATGCAGGATGACTCAGAGCATTTTGGAGAATCTTGTTGGCACATGTTGGGTGTGTGCCTGATGCGTCGCTGACACTTACAGCGCGTTAACCTCAACAGAGCACGTCACCTGACACCCCGCGTCATAGTAACATGGCGGCCATTTTGGATTGGGCCAGCCAGCATTCTTTGCTGTTGACAGTGCTGTGTTTGGTTTGGATCTTCATGCTTTGGCAATGAATTATTGTTTTATTCCATCGTTATCACAGAGATTGATATACATTGGGGGCATGTTTTTGCAGTCAGCAATATTTAAAATCAAAGAAAAAGGTATTTATTTCATCAATATTTTTTGACATTATTCATACTGTTCGAAAGGAAAAAGAAAGTACAAAAATTCAGCCTGTAGGTTTGTTGGACAACGTTCAGTAATGTCTAACTGACAGCAGTTTGTTCAGATCGACCCTTTTCTGCAGAACCCTGGTAAACCTCCACTTGCATGGAAGAAATGGTTTAAATCTTTAGAGAATTTTATTGTGGCCATTGATGCTGAGAAAGTTTCACCAAAAAGAAAAGTAGCTATCCTCTATGGTACTTTAGGAGCTGAAGTTATACAAGTCTATGATAACATACCATCTGCCTTACCCCCACCCCAGACTTTGAGGGTTGAAATGAGTATATGGAGGCAATTACAAGGCTGAAAAACTAATTTATGGAACAACCAGGGGGCATATGTACAAGCCCCTATCGCCACCACAACGTCACTTATATCGACGTTGTGGTGGCGATAGGGGTTGCACCTTATTTACAAGGCAGCGTTAAGCCACTTAACGTGGATTAACGCTGGCTTGGAAATAAGGCCCCCTTTCACGCTATGGTTAGTGTGCAAGGGGTGGACAGAGGGTGTTGCTGTGGGCGTTCCACCGCAACACCCATTCATTTTGACGCTGCCCCCCTATGTACAAGGGCGGCATACATAGGAGGCAGTGCCAAAATTAAGACCAGGTAAAACCTGGTCTTAAGTTGGCTAAGCGAGGACAAATGCATTATTTCACCTCGTTTTTGCTTTTTCCATGTGTGCTGCCTTGTGCAGCACACATGGAAAAAGCAAAATGCCATGGATTGTTTATGTACAGGAAGGTCCCCCTTCCTGTACATAAACAATCCTTTAAAAAAATGCCATTTTGTGACTTTTATGTGTGCTGCATGAAGCAGCACAAATGACAGTGACAGAATGGCATTTTAGGATTGTTTATGTGCAGGAAGGGACACCTTCCTACACATAAACAATCCTCCCCTGCATGCAGACAGTGCCTGCATTGGCGCTAAGTAGCGAAACTTAGTGCCATCGCGGGGGGCAACGCAAGGCTGCACCATATTCTTGTAAATATGGTGCAGCCTTGCGTTTCAGAAGTGGCGGAGAGAGGCGTTAAGCCAGGAAGGCTAACGCCTATCTCTGCCACTTCATTGTACATATCCCCCCAAGTGTCTTGCTTGAAAGATTTAACTTTTTCAAGAGGAAACAGGCTCAAGAGGAATCTGTGGAGGAATATGTTTCTGCACCTAGGATCCAGGCAGTAAATTTAATTTTGGAAATTCGTTAGACACTTGCATCAGTGATCAATTTGTTTACAGTTGCAACTCAAGGAAGATTTAGGAACAATTATTCAGTTTTCGTGATCCCACATTAAAGGAAGTTAGATATAGCCAAATCTATAGAAAGTTCTGTTATCTTAAGCAAGTGCATTTCAGCTGATCTCAGTTCGTAAGCTTTGAATACTGTACAATACCTGAATCTGTGAATGTGTTGCCTTATAGAGACAAAAACACCAAGGGGCCGATTCCGATTCAGGCCGGAAATCACTCCGACCGAGCCGGACCCGGAGAGATTTCCGACCGAATCGGACTCTGGCAGCCCGACTGAACGAGTACGATGCGTACGCATGCAATCGGACTCGATTCGGTCGGACTCCCATTGAAGTCAATGGGAGCCGGTCGTACAACGCGTACGCGGGCTCCCATTGACTCAATGGGTGCGAGGCAAACAAGGGCGCCCCCTACAGCGGGTACGTGTCGATGCGAATCGCGCCGTAAATGCACAGGTAGGGGGGACCCATGGGTCCCCCCTGTGTGCGACTCGCGCGGCTACGCGTACAGGGGGGTCTGACACGGACCCCCAAAGTCCGGCTCCGACTGCCCTTTGGAGCCGGACGGCGCGAGTCGGTCGGACTGCTCGAGGCGCGCATCGTACTTGCCCGGCCGGGGAACGTCTCCATTGCGCGGTGCGAGTCGTGTCCATGCGAGTCGGTCGGAGCGGTTCGGACCCGCGTACGAGTCGGTCGGTGATTTCGCATCGTACTCGCTCGCCCAGACGCACGTACGAATCGGTCAGGAACGAGGGCTCCGAATCGGATCCAGTTAAGCCGAATCCGATTCGGTGCCCTACCGGCCGAGATCGGAATCGGCCCCCAAGTTTACTCAAAAAAGGACTGGTACATATTGCTTTAGATGTGGTTTCAAAAAAAATCTTGGCAATCATGCCTCATGCCCAGCTGTGGGAAACAGATGCAACAAGTGTAAGAAGGTAGGACATTTCTAAGGAGTCTACAGGATTGTTAGAGATGGCACTCGGATGGGTTCTGTGGACATTGCTTCCGCTGTGGATGGGTGCTCGCAGGATTTGTTGAGAGTGGTCCTTACGCTTGATGTAGATTCTGAGGAAGAGAAACCCATAAAAGGTTCCCTTTTTGATGTATATGTGGGATCAGTCAAGCTCAACATTATAGCTGATTCAGGTGCACCCATAACTATTATTTCAGATACTTTGCAGTTGAAGTCCCCCCCTATAATCAACCACATGTTAGTAGGGACTGTAGGGATGAAGAGACCCAATTGGTTAAGGGTCGGGGATTCTTGGCTGAGGCATACGGGCCGGGAATAAACATTGACAAAGGCAATTTTTCATTTAGGGGAAAAGATGAGTGCAACACACTGAATCTCATTAGAGAGTTCAGCTTCTCAACCATACAACCCAGGAGTGAGCCAATCCAAATACAAAGGCCCCCTGATGGTCTGCCCCTTCCCCCAAGATCGCATGGACATTAAATGACGTGAACCCCACCCTCAATGTGTCTTCCCGTGCCCAAGCTTCCTGGAACATGCATACGTCATATTGGTCCACAAAGAGCCCCCAATCGAGGCAGGACAGATTGCTTTTTAGACCAGCAACGTTCCAGGATAGACCCCTCAGCTTGTTTCCTGCCTTACAATTATCAGGAGTGAAATCAAGAGAATATGTTTTGAGAAGTTGGGTAACCCTCATTTGAGCACAAGGGTGTTTCTCTGCTGGGCTCACTGATACACCTTCCCACAATATACTGTTGCTTGAGGGAACAGGGATTGGTGCAGCTGATGTTCCTGGTAAATCTTCCCATACCCCTTTTATAACCTTAGTCATCTGGTATATTTCTGTATGATGCTCATTTATATCTTCCCCTAACCCATGGTGGATAATATGGCTGTGCTGACCGGCACTATGGTCTTCTAATTCCCTAGAAAACCTTGGGCTTGTGATCCCCTGGGCTGATCTCAATGTCATTGTTTGTCTATCTATCTCTTCCAGAACCCCAAATCTGTTGGCTACTGGTATATTAAATAGCAAGGGTCTGGGAGCTAGGTACCATTGGCCCGCAGTTTGTTGCTTTAAGGGCCACCTGTCTGATTCTGGGCTGGTATGGGCCCCAAATGGCATTTGACGAGGGATATAAAAATAGTCCAGTATAAGGGGCCTAATCCCTGTAGCTAGCTCCTGAGGGCAAGGGTTCTGACTTAATAGACTACAGACAGTCCTGGGATTTTTAAAGTTGATAACTACACAGTCCTCTTGCCTATCTTTTTATCTGTTTCCCACCCAACGTACTCTGCAGACCATTAGAATTTCCCCTGCCCTATCATAGGCAAGCTGTCTGTACCTCGCCAGCCAGAACAGGCATTTATTCCTGAGATCAAGATGCGTTTCCCTCTGGCCGCTTTTGATTTCAGTTACACCTGTCAGTATGGTTACATATGGGGATGAAGCGGGGGTACATTTATAGTGGATAGGGTCGTTGTTTCAGCCCTGCAGGCTATGCCCTCCTCAACCCCCAACCATTTTCTGTTCGCCCTGGACCCATGTAGAGGCAAACTATTTTTATTAATACCCCTCTTGGGTTGTACAGGGTTGTTGTTCCTAGCCTCACAATTGGAACTCCCGGGTCCCGATAAGATGGTGAGATCTTGAGCCTGGCCTTACTATAGGAGTCAAACTTGGTTTGTCTGCCTGGCAACTGTAGTCGCTCCCTCTCCTGGGACCCAAGGAGTTATAGAATCTTGGGTCCGCAGCACACTGGGCCCAACTAGGGGTGTAAAAACTTGGTCTATCTGCCTGGCAGCTAAAATCATTCTTCCTCACTGGGTCTTGTGTGCGGCTTGCCCCAGTATTGCCTTGCCTACTATCCCACATTGTTGCCAGTTTATCTATACGATCAACTAGAGGGGCAAGTTCTTCCCTCACAATAGATCTAAGTTGGCTCTGTAGATCCGTCATCAGGTTCAACACCCAGGTTGGGTATCCCATGTCTGATCGGGTATTGGAGCTGGAGCCTAAGTTTGGGTCGGGGTTATCCAGGCCCTCTACAATTTTGATGACCCCTCAGTAGTTTTCTTTCTCGTAGATCCAACCCCACTCACTTGTTTTCGCTTACCATTCATAGGTAAACCGGTAGCCACACTCCTCTTCTGTGTTACTACTTTAGGTACAACTCCCTCCTCATTACATACAGCATTTGGGAATGTCAAAGGCATGGTTGCCGAGGCTGTGTTAGCAGGGGTGGCAGTTTGAGAAAAAGATGAATCAGACACAGAGCGAGGTAGAACTGGGGTTAGTGACAGACATCTCTCAGTAAGCTCTATTTCTGTAGTTACCGCACCTAAAGCTCTCTGTAGCATCCTGTCAATTGAAGTACATGGCAGTGGGGAGGAAGGGGTTACTTGGGGCAGGGTTTGTTGTTTACCATGACATGTCCTCTTCTCCATTGTTGAACCTTAAAACTACTACAATACGACCACCCCACTTGATTCAACCCACTAACTGCTCAGCTTAGTTAGGTAAAATAAAAAGCAAAACAAGACAAATAACTAAATACAAGCAGGGAAATACAGATTGCAAGTGGTAAACAAGCATTGGCATAGCCAATAGGTCTCGCCTTTGGGACCTTATAAGGGTTTAGCCATGCAACAGTTAATGTTGTTGCACCAAGGATATTGTGCTGCATAACTAAATACTTATAAGGTCCCAAAAGCGAGACCTATTGGCTATGCCAATGCTTGTTTTTAACAGCAGTAGAGTTTTCTAAATGTTTTAGCCAGGAAATGTAACACACAAATACACATACATGTTTTCGACACACAGCCTTAAAGGCACACAACCCACCAGCTTTACAACAATACATAAAGCACATACAATACAATACAAACATTGGCAATGCAAACGGCTTTAATGTGGGAACGCATCGAAATATAGGCATACACAAATGCAGTTTGCATTCATCAGCACATTAAAGTCAGACTTGTTGAGTTTGCCAATGCTTGTTTACACTTAGAATAAGGTGCTCGTGGCACCTGGTAAAATGGAAGACGCTTCTAATGGTGTTCCGCATCGGGTTTTTGACCCAGGACCCACAGAAACTTCGAACACCCAACCTCCAAAATATACACTGGAGAGAAACAACAGTCAACTCTGCACCTGCACTTTAAAGTCTTCAACGCTAAGGCTGCCTTACCCCGCGCCTTTCTACGTTATTTCCGTTGCATGCCTCTGTCGTGCTGCACCACTGTCATCTGCAGATGCGCACACCTGCCCGCCTCTGTGGGCAACATAACAGCACACGAGTGACAGCAAGGACAAACACTAAAGAAACAGAAGCAGGTGGTGCAAATTTTTTTTGTCACTTTACATACCACGCACACAAAATCTTAGCCTGCTGAATATTTGACGCTTGACTAACCTATTACTGGCTGTGCATATATATGATAATTTAATGCGGAAGCAAACAAACGTAACATAGCTTGATTAAAGTGTCACGTGTAACACGGGGCCATTAGGCAGCTGCTTTTAATCTCACCTTCTGTGGAGTCAGTCTTGGCGCTATGGCCCTTGGCGCTATAGCCCTTTATAGTATCTGTTAAATGTCCCAGTCTCATGAGCAACACGTCCAGCCAGCTCTGTCATTTGAACTTCCAGACCTACACATCACCGGGCACAAAAATACTGGCCTGAGATATTCAGTCAATCTACACAAACATGACATTACCTAAGAAACAAAAGCACTGTGCAAAGGGCCAGTCCCCCACTTTCCCTAGTCGTCAGTCCAACTATCTTCACAAAATCCTCACAAGAATGTCCCTGCCAGCCCTCCCTCCACCTCATTGACGTCAACGTACTTTGTTTAAGGGTTAAAAAGGTACACTGGTGCTCCGAAAACTAGAATCTGTTTTGGTAAAACAACGAGTTAACACTAAAACAAAAAAACACGTATCGCCCTTCACAAAATGTCCCGTGTGAATTTATATATATATTTTTTAACTCACCACAGTTCTGATTTTATCATCCTCGGAAGGATGAATGGTTCAGTTGGGCTCAGCAGAAATTATAGTCTTACAGATATCTGCCGCAGGCGCGCAGCCCACTGAGCTATCTTTCCAACAGCCAGTTGTTCCCTTTCTGTGATACCGCAACAGCGCGGGGTGAACGACTGCAGCCGGCCTGACATCACGTCAACCGGTGATAGTCCCAGGGCTGCGCGCAATCTAATTGCGAGTTTCCGGTGGAGATTATTCCGGCCTGAGTTCAAGGCGGCTTCCTGTGGGTAAGTACATACAGGCGCATCACCCGCATGAAAGGCCCGGCCCCTGCGCCTTGTTATATCAGGTGTCTGGGGCAGTGCGGCCCGCACAGCTGCTCGAAATCTGCCAATCTGACTCCGGGTCGGGGGGAGGCGACGGCCCCAAGGGCAGAGCTATGTGAGAGGATTTTGTTAGGGCTATGCATAGAGGTCTGTAGGAAGGTGTGTTGAGTTCAGGTATGCTGTTCGAGATGCTCAGCCAGGCTGTGTGAGTAGCTCAGAAAATCCAGACAAAATATGTCCATGCGCAGAACTCAGTGAGTCCATTTGAGTGGGATAACAGCGCTGTGGTACGAGATCGGGGTGCTGGCCAGCAGGGCCATGCCGGGAGCCAGGAGGGAATGTTAGATGTTCAGTAAAACTGTGTGCTGAGCTTAGTAAAGTAGTTTGAGGATTTTAGTTGGTGCTGTAGCGAGCTGGGCAAGGTGGTGGGAGGATCCTAATAGACGTGTTTGAAGCTCAGTGGAGCAAAAAGAGTACCACTGCAGTTCCATGAGAGTATTGCCATCAGCAGTATTTTTAATAGTGAAAACCTGGTGCAATGGCATTAGAGCTTTTACAACGGGAGGACCACAGCTGTTCCATGCAAGTATTGCTACCGGCAGTATTTTTAATAGCATCAACCTGGCACAATTGCATTAGAACACTTAAAAGCAGAATCAGGCTACTTTACACACTTTTTCCTTCTTAGGCACAAGGAGATTAAGTAATTTACAGGGATCACAGAACGTTGAGCCGAGGATGGGATTGGAACATGGTTCCCTACATCTGTTTTCACGGATTTATATTTGTCCAATCTTCTTGTCCCAATTGCGGTCGCTAACTCTGTATATTCAGCAGCAACAGGCATCCAAAAAATGCTGACAAACCTTTCTCGTCCAAACTTAAAATATCTGGATATTGCTAATGAAATACTTTGGGAAGTGTTCAATGCTTCGGAAGCCGAGTAGGATGAAAGAAGAGAGGCAGTGTGAACCATAGCCAAACTGAGCTGTTTGAATGGGTCGGCTGGGAATGGTTCCTTACCTCCCTGCAAAGACTTGCAGACCTCTTCACATAGCCCTGGTTACCTCATCACATGGTGCTTCTAAGCACCTGACAAATTGCTTCTGCGCGCCTCTCAAGCGCGTGCAGAGCTCCTTACGTAGCCCTACAGAGCACCTTCTGTGGATCTGTTCCTCTCCCGTCATACCCGGCTGAGCTCCTCGTGTGCGCCCGCTGACCTCCGCCCACGGCCCTGCCAAGCTACATACATCCCTGCTGTGTGTATATTGTTAGATAGCGCCTCGATCTAATATTTGTCTCCTCGCGCAGCTCTGCTGTGCGCCTTGATCTGTCCCTTTCTACAACTCCGCTGTGCTTCCACAAGAGACGAAGAGTGACAGACACCTCACTATGGGTGGGCGTACACACATACATAGGTCCTCTTTGGGATAAAGTGGTAGTGTGCGAAGAGATGGACAGAAAACACGGATTTATATTTGTCCAATCTTTTTGTCCCAATTGCGGTCGCTAACTCTGTATATTCAGCAGCAACAGGCATCCAAAAAATGCTGACAAGCTGCCTGCTGCTCTGGGCCATCTGCCCCTCTGGCCAAGCCAGGGTGGGGGAGGTGGAGAGAAAAGGGAGAGCCAGACAGAATGATGGGAGGAGCTGATGCTGCCTCTCCCATCTGCTCCCTGGGAAGCCTTCCGGATAGACAGGGATTGGGGGCGGCCACACCGGGGACAATTAACCCACACGCTGGCCTGTTTATATAACCTGCTCAGACCAGTTCATAAACACTGCTCTCTGACTGAGCCACGGGCAAACTATAAGCCGTTCATGCGTCCTCGCCCAGTCTGGTTCTAAGAAACCCCCTTTGAAAAGATATAGAAGACGAGGCTAGACAGTGAGCATAAAATGATGCCCAGAATCACACAATGTAGTCTCGTGGAGGAGCGGGGTTTCGCACCCTGTTCTTCGAATGTATACCTACATTTGGTATTTATATAGCGCTTACTACCCCTGACGAGGAGGTCAGTTTGGCTAATATCGCTAGGTACCGGAACACAAAGCACACGTCGCACAGGAGGGACAGGTCTGCGACTTTCAATGTGGTGCCGGAAGAGAGCTCGGTTCGGAGCAGGGGGGCCCGGCTGGCAACCCTAGCTTTGAGTTCAGTTTCCTTGCCTTCGCCCGAGCACCTAGTGCTGAAAAGCCCCTGCGGGCTCTTTTCTCACTGCAACACGCATTCTGCGAAGGCAGAGGGCAGCTCGGGTTACAAGCTGCCTTTGAAGAACTTCACACCAGGCAGCTGAAATATGTGCGGATTACCTGCATGGGTGCTATTTTAAATCGGGCAGCGCTGGGAGGGAGGCTGGGCTACCATGCCAGCATTCCGACTCACGAGCAGATGGTCCTGTTTAAGACGTGCAGAAGCACGAGATGAACGGCGGGGTGTGGCTGAGGAGAGCAAAGGAATGGTGGGAGGGAATTCAGATCCTGCTTAAAATAAACAAGTTGGGTGAACAAGTTTAAAATAAAAAATGAAAACACGAGTGCTCAGGCTTTAACTACCACTAAGGACGGAGTGACGCGGTGTGAGAAACAGATGGCACACTGCAGGCAAGGCAATTAAAACAAGTGCGAGAGGAGTGGACAACGGAGAAACAGCAGCCCTCATCCTCCTGGACCTATCAGCTGCCTTCGACACGGTCTGCCACCACACACTACGAACACGCCTTCACGACGCCGGGATCCAAGAGAAGGCCCTGGACTGGACCACATCCTTCCTCTCCGGCAGAACACAAAGCGTCCGCCTCGCCCCTTCCGATCCAAAGCCACCAAGATCATCTGCGGCGTACCCCAAGGCTCCTCCCTCAGCCCAACGCTGTTCAACATCTACATGGCACCCCTCGCCCACGTCGCCCGACAGCACAACCTCAACATCATCTCCTACGCCGACGACACCCAGCTGATCCTCTCCCTCACCAAAGACCCTCACACCGCCAAAGCCCACCTCCATGAAGGAATGAAGGCCGTCGCCGAATGGATGAGTACCAGCCGCCTGAAGCTGAACTCGGACAAGACGGAGGTCCTCATCCTTGGTTCCAACCCTTCAGCATGGGACGACTCCTGGTGGCCAACATCACTGGGAACAGCCCCGACACCCACCGACCACGCACGCAACCTAGGGGTCATCCTCGACCCCACCCTCTCCATGACTAAGCAGGTCAACGCCGTTTCCTCATCCTGCTTCAACACCCTCCGAATGCTCCGCAGGATCTTCAAGTGGATCCCCACCGAAACAAGAAAAACAGTCACCCAGGCCCTCGTCACCAGCAGGCTGGACTACGGAAACGCCCTCTACGCAGGAACGACGGCTAAGCTCCTGAGACGGCTGCAACGCATCCAGAACGCCTCTGCACGTCTTATCCTCGACATCCCCGACGCAGCCACATCACACCCCACCTGAGAGACCTGCACTGGCTCCCTGTCAACAAGAGGATAACCTTCAAGCTCCTCACCCACGCACACAAAGCACTCCACAACTCCGGACCAGCCTACCTCAACAGACGACTCAGCTTCTACACCCCCACCCGCCAGCTCCGCTCCACCAGCCTCGCCCTCGCCACAGTCCCCCGCATCCGGAAAACGACCTCCGGCGGCAGATCCTTCTCCCACCTCGCCGCCAAGACCTGGAACACCCTCCCCACCAACCTTCGGCAGACCCAAGACCTACTGGCCTTCAGAAGACTCCTCAAGACCTGGCTCTTCGATCAGTAGCAGCACCACCCCCATCTTCCCCCAGCGCCTTGAGACCCTCGCGGGTATGTAGTGCGCTTTATAAGTGACATGATTGATTGATTGATTGATTGATTGGACGAAAACTGTACTTAGGCGCCGCTGCTTCGGGACTACACGGAAGTAACTATAGGACCAACAGCCAACAGAAAGTAAGAAACCAACAGCAATGCCTCTGGTAAACCAATCACAAGCGGAAAAAGAAATTAGAGGAAGTTTCAGCCAACATACAGATTACTTTATGTCTCGCTGAGACAGCGCATTTTATGCGCTGCCAAGGCGAGACCTAAAAAGAGGATTTTCGGCCTGTAGTCTTGTGATTCTGGCCTATGATCAGAGACCTTTTGCTGCAGTTACCAATTATCCCAGACCGTATGGGTTCTCTTAATGAGATTAGACGCTAGCTCTCCAACTTAAGAGGGATGCTTTCACCATGTCTCACATACTCTCAAGTCCCATAGTAATGAAGAACAATGAACTGAAATGTTCCATAAGGTTAAAAATGGAGAGTTCTGCCGGTTGCAAGACAAGGGCTCCCGCCTACAGGCCACTTTCATCCCAAGCTGCAGAGTAGCCAGTTAACAGCAAATGGCTAGTTATAATTGAGCAGAGTGCCTTGGTAAAAACCGGATCCAGGCCTGGTAGCAGGGGGTGAGTGAAACAAAATTAAACAATAAAGTCTTACCCTCCGGGCAACACTGAAGAATCAAAACAAAGGGGGTTGGCCCTGCCCTGCCTCTTCCTGGCGCTGGCCCGGGCTTTTCCAGGGTGTGGCCTGGGCATGCCCGAGCACGTTCCGCGCAGCGGGAGACCTGGGCCAGTTTTAAGCACCTCCTGGCGCAAAGGTGAAGGTGTTGGTGGCGTCTTTTGCCGCGATGAACTCTGGGGCTAGGTGTCTCAGCCCAGGCACCCTCCTGAAGGCAGAAATCGGTGTCAGTGGTCTCCCGTGCAGCGGGAGTCCTGGACCTGGGCCAGTTTTAAGCGCCTCCTGGCGCGAAGGAGAAGGCGTTGGCGGGGTGTTTTGCCGCGATGAACTCTGGGGCTTGGTGCCTCAGCCCTGGCCCCCTCCTGAAGGCAGAAATCAGTATCAGGATGGTTTTAAGCACCTCCTGGCGCAAAGGTGAAGGCGTTGGCGGCGTGTTTTGCCGCAATGAAATCTGGGGCTTGGTGTCTCAGCCCTGGCCCCCTCCTGAAGGTAGAAATTGGCGTCAGCCGACATCTTTTAGTAAAGGTGGTTTTTATATTGTGTGCTTGAAAATGGCACTTTTAGAAAGTGGGCATTTTCTTCCTTAACCATCCTGTGTGCCTCCGCCTGCTTGTGGATTCCCCCTTTGGTTTTAGACTGACAGGGGCTGTTTGTGCATTCACTCCAGACACTCACACAAAGGGAGCTGAGGTGTGTCCTGCATATGCTGATGGGCCGTCCTGGGATAGAGCTGTGGGAGGAGTTTTCACAGACACCTGAATCGGCTATGGATGCTCTGCACAATGCTGTCTCCACCTCCTGTGGTGAAGCTGGACCGGGGAGGACAGAACTGGTTTGTACTGAGCATGAGGGTCTTTCTGCCTAAGACTTCAAAGAGAAAAGTAGAATACATATTGGGGCCCAGACCATAGAACATTAGAACTCTTTCGGATTAAGGACCCCGCCAAAAAGAAGAGCTGCCTGGAAGAGTACTGCTCCTTTGCTGTTTGTTGCTATGTTGGGTTGGCCTGCAGTTGCTGCTTCTGTCTTGGGCAGTGAAAGGACTGGACTGAACTTTTTGTAAATTATTTCCTGAGTTTATCCAAAGGCTTGAGGTAGAGCGTGTCCTCTGTTCAATAGTCTCAGGTACATCAAAGACTTCAGGTTCATCAGCCAACAGCACTGGGAACTGTGTGTTTTGTGCTGCAACAGAAGAAAAACACTATGAAGCTGTCAACGACGCAGCTGCAGGCTCTGTGACCTGAGGGCACTGCAGAGAGCAACAACCAGCTTTGCACTGCAACCCTGGTCTCACTGATGACGCCACTGAGCCACTGCTTGCACCGTGACCTGAGGTAACCACACTTTGCCCCACCTCGCTTCACATCCCCCCTTGTCTCACTGATGACGACGCGCCATGCCAACATCGACGCCGCTGGCTGTACCGTGGCTTGGGGCATCACTCGTAAGTTACACAACACACTGCCCCATCCCATACCACAGCCTTGGCCCACTGACACAGCGCTATCGACTCCAGAACGTCTACTGACGAGAGCGCTTCAGCAATGATGACGCCGCTGCTTGCGCCAACGCCTGCTGATGCCGCAGCCTCTTCTGAGCTCATTGCAAGGTCCATGAAAACGTGCATTTCCAAGGTACTGTTTGTGGTTCTTCCTGACACTGTAGCTGGCCCGCAACCTCACGGTCTGCCTGAACTGTTGGATCTGTTTGTTCAAGACGCCAGGATAGGTCCGTACGGAGCTATCAACTTCAAGAAACTGTATTTTATGTTGGATTTTTATCATTTTGGTCTTGTTTTACATGGATAAATATTGACTATTTTTCTAAAACTGGTGTTTTAGAACACTCCTTTTGTAGTGTTTTCACTGTATTACTGTGTGTTATGTGCAAATGCTTTACACATTGCCTCTGAGATAAGCCTGACTTCTCGTGCCAAGCTACCAAGGGTGTGAGCAGGGGTTATTGTAGAAGTGTAATCTCCATTACCCTGACTAGAAGGAAGGGTCCCTACTTGTACAGGGTACAAACCTGCCAACCAGAAATGCCTATTTCTAACATTCACAGATCACAAAACCTCTAATACATTTGCTTAATGGCAATGGTTCAGGAAAGGCTTCAGCAAGGTTGGTCAGGCCTCTTTCCCATTTGCAAGAATACAGCTTCAAAATTGACTACATCCCTCGAGGCAAGAACTCTTGGGCTGATTGTTTATCAGGGAAGCCGGTGGAGAGTATGGATCAAACTGTATTTCCTGATGAGGTTGTATCTGTGGTAACCACATTGGATGATATTTTGAGCTCTTCTGGATTAGTTTCCTGTGGTGAATGGTTGAATGCCCTTAAATATGACAGTGTTTTAATTTCGGTTATGGACTTTATCGAAAAAGACTGGCCTAAAGAGAAGTCTTTAGCCACTCCTCTCAAACCTTTTTTGTATGTGGAGGATGAACTGTCTATTGTGGAAGATATTCTGTTATGCAATTATGTCACTGTTCCTCCCTCTGCGGTTAGGCTCAAACCTATTGAAGCTGCTCACCAAGGCCATTTAGAGGTGGGAGCTACCTGTAAAAACTTTATACAATTTTTTGGTGGCCTTCATTAGATTCTCAATTTGCGAGGTGAATTTCAGGATGTAACACATGTTTGCTGGCAGAAATACATTGGGTCACACACAAAACACCTTTAGACACAGTTCCGCTCCCTGATGATGTGTGGTCCAAAGTTGCATTGGACTTTGTGGGACCTTTCGAAGTATTTCCTTCAGACGAAAAATGTGTTCTTATCTTTGTGGACTATTTCTCTAAATTGGTATATTAAGAATTTGACCCTGCAGCCAATACTGCTATGGTCATAAACTTTTTGAAGAAGGTGTTTGATATAGAAGGTTCTCCAAGGGAGTTAGTACCTGACAACTGTACACATTTTACTTACTTACAAATGAAGGAATTTGTTCCTATTTTTCATATCAGACATTTGAAGATGATGTTGTACTCACCAACTTCGAATGGTCTGGTGGACAGGATGAACAGATTCCTTAAAGAAGGAATACAATGTGCCCTTGGCCAGTAGAGTTCCTGTTGAAGAGTTTCTTAGGAAAAAGCTGTGGGCATATCATCTCACTCCACACTCCACCACTGGTGTATCCCCTTTTTGTCTATTACGGAAAAGACAAGTGAGGTCTGAACTATGTCCTGATTGGGTTAAAGCTCTTATGCCAAAAGAGGAAAATTGTCAATGCAATATTAATAGTATGGTGAAAGAGAGAGTCGCTGCAGTCCAGTCTTCACATAAAACTTACTATGAAAGAGTGCATGATGTAAAAAATGTGGATCTCAAAGTTGGGGATTGGGTTTTGATCAAATGACCCATCAGGGTAAAAAAAGGGGAGTCAAAAGGCTCTGAGCCAGTCCTGATTATCAAGGTTTCCAGTGGCTCACCTGTGCTTAATGAAAAAGGTTGGTGAAGCAAAAGAGCTCTCATGAGAGTTACACCTGAACAAGCTGGTAGAATTATCACACACAAAGCCTGGGAAGACGTTCATGTTTGGTTTGCTTTGGAGGATACCAAGTGTCACTCAAGTTGGGCTTGGTTTTCACGTGGGGCCAGGTCTCCTGTTCCTACTGTGTCTAACACTTCTGAATTATGTATGGATTCAGATCTCACTGAGGAGAGTTCGACAGGTAATTCAGATGAATATGTTTACCTTAGTCCTTCTGAATGTACCAATGCAGTAGAACCTATCACTACTGTTAGAGCTTCTTCTCGCAATGGTTCTATGTCTGCAAAGTACAAAGATTTTTATGTCCCCTAATTAGTTTCATTTTATTATTACTTTTTTTTTTCCATAGTATCCAACTACAACTCTGGCAGTTGCAGATTGGACACTGTGGAGATAGGACATGCAGGATGTGGGCTCCTTTACTTGAATAATAAATTCTTCACTGAAATCACTTCTATGCCTCCTTTGTACCTGTACTTACCTCACAGTAGTGCTTTAAAACTCAGTCTCCCTGAGCCCACCCGCCGAACCCTCCGACCCCGACACCGCCGCCCGCAACCTCAGACAGTGGATCGACGACTGCGCCAACACCCTCGCCCCGCTCAAGAATCCGCCGAACAGCCACACCAGCAAGAAAGCCACCTGGTTCACCAAAGACCTCCAGGCCTCCAAACGAACATGCCGAAAACTGGAGAAGATCTGGCTCCACGAACGGACAGCGGACAGCTACGCCGCCACAAGAGCGCCACCCGCAGTCACCATCACCTCATCAGATCCGCCAAAAGGGCCTCACTCAAAGACCGCCTAGACAACAACGCACACAACAGCAAAGAGCTCTTCAACATCGTGAAGGAACTCTCCAACCCCAGCTCCAACACCAACGACATCCAGCCGTCGCGAGACCTGTGCGACTCACTGGCCACCTTCTTCCACCGCAAAATTGCCGACATCCATGACAGCTTCAACACCACGACCGCCCCGGCAACCACCGAGACCACTGCCCCCACAACCACCAACCGCCTGCTCTCCTGGACCAACATCAACGACGAGGACACCAGCGAGATCATGAACACTATCCACTCCGGTTCACCGATAGACCCGTGCCCTCACCACATCTTCAACAAAGCCAGTACAGCCATCGCGCCCCATCTCCAGAAAATAATCAACATCTCCTTCGAGACAGCAACCTTCCCGGAAAGCTGGAAGCACGCCGAGATCACCGCCTTACTCAAGAAACCCAAGGCAGACCCCAAGGACCTCAAGAACTTCCGACCCATCTCTCTGCTCCCGTTCCCCGTGAAGGTCACCGAGAAAATCGTCAACAAACAACTGACCCGCTACCTCGAGGAGAACAACATCCTGGACCCTTCCCAGTCCGGCTTCCGCAGCAACCACAGCACCGAAACCGCCCTCATCGCCGCCACCGATGACATCAGGACCCTGCTGGACAACGGAGAAACAGCAGCCCTCATCCTCCTGGACCTATCAGCCGCCTTCGACACGGTCTGCCACCACACACTACGAACACGCCTTCACGACGCCGGGATCCAAGAGAAGGCCCTGGACTGGACCACATCCTTCCTTTCCGGCAGAACACAAAGCGTCCGCCTCGCCCCTTCCGATCCAAGGCCACCAAGATCATCTGCGGCGTACCCCAAGGCTCCTCCCTCAGCCCAACGCTGTTCAACATCTACATGGCACCCCTCGCCCACGTCGCCCGACAGCACAACCTCAACATCATCTCCTACGCCGACGACACCCAGCTGATCCTCTCCCTCACCAAAGACCCTCACACCGCCAAAGCCCACCTCCATGAAGGAATGAAGGCCGTCGCCGAATGGATGAGGACCAGCCGCCTGAAGCTGAACTCGGACAAGACGGAGGTCCTCATCCTTGGTTCCAACCCTTCAGCCTGGGACGACTCCTGGTGGCCAACATCACTGGGAACAGCCCCGCCACCCACCGACCACGTACGCAACCTAGGGGTCATCCTCGACCCCACCCTCTCCATGTCTAAGCAGGTCAATGCCGTTTCCTCATCCTGCTTCAACATCCTCCGAATGCTCCGCAGGATCTTCAAGTGGATCCCCACCGAAACAAGAAAAACAGTCACCCAGGCCCTCGTCACCAGCAGGCTGGACTACGGAAACGCCCTCTACGCAGGAACGACGGCTAAGCTCCTGGAGACGGCTGCAACGCATCCAGAACGCCTCTGCACGTCTTATCCTCGACATCCCCGACGCAGCCACATCACACCCCACCTGAGAGACCTGCACTGGCTCCCTGTCAACAAGAGGATAACCTTTAAGCTCCTCACCCACGCACACAAAGCACTCCACAACTCCGGACCAGCCTACCTCAACAGACGACTCAGCTTCTACACCCCCACCCGCCAGCTCCGCTCGACCAGCCGCGCCCTCGCCACAGTCCCCCGCATCCGGAAAACGACCGCCGGCGGCAGATCCTTCTCCCACCTCGCCGCCAAGACCTGGAACACCCTCCCCACCAGCCTCCGACAGACCCAAGACCTACTGGCCTTCAGAAGACTCCTCAAGACCTGGCTCTTCGATCAGTAGCAGCACCACCCCCCTCTTCCCCCAGCGCCTTGAGACCCTCGCGGGTATGTAGTGCGCTTTATAAGTGACATGATTGATTGATTGATTGATTGAGTCTCCAGTGCCGAATACACGGTCTCTAAAGAGCACATGCACACTTTTTTTGTTGGTATTTTGCACAACTTAAGATCCCTTTAGGATTTGTTGGCATATATTCGAGTTAACAGCATCATCATTCATGGACATGATAGAGACAGTCCATGCGAGCGATACATGATTATTATCTAAAAAGTGCCATTCGTTTATTAAGAAGTGCATTTTTATGCTCTCTGTTGGTATCAGTCTCAGGAATATTTTATATACACTGAGGCATTACAATGACACTCTTGTCCATTTAAGTCAGTTTTTATAAATTGTTTTTAGATGCACTTGATGCTTGGGGACTTTTCTTTTCTGACCGCAATTGCTTTGATGATTTTGTCTTGATTCTTGACAACACTTTGGTTTCTCACATAGGAAATAAATAGGCGCCTCAGGTGCTTACTGCATAACTTTTAAATGCCAGTGCGTCAATGTTGTCAAATGTGGCACAGCGGGTAACATGCTAAATTTTAAATTGATCCCATTGTATAAAGCAAGAGTACACTATACTGAGGCACCTCACCCCAAATTTTGACTAGTTGCAATATACATTCTGCGATTCTACGTCCCTTCACCCATTGCATGGGTGTTAAGTTTAAGTGCATTTGGCCAGATCCATGACTTTGGGAAACCCAATAAATATGTAACTTATTTTAATTTAGCTTAAGTTTAATGAAAAGTTATCTTATATGGATATCCAGAAAATCTGACATGAATTCGGCCGAGTTGTTGGGGTCGTGCCAAAATGTGCTGTGATTCAAGACCGCACAGACACTGTGTTGGAGGGTGAACTAGAGTAAGGCCATGTTTCTCAGACTTCCTTTTTATTCACACCACCATCTGACCCAGCAGCATGTGTGAGGGAGTGATGCATGCAGGGATGAGTGACAGTCATTTGTGAGAGGCAGCTGTCCTTGAAAGTGTCCTCATGGCACTACATTGCTCTGCTAGAATCATGTTGTACACACTTGCCATATTTGGTCTTGGAATCACTGTTCTTCTTTACACTATAGTATATGCATGTTGGGTGTATGCTGTTCATATTAGATTGCACTCAAATCTGCTCAGTCACCCTTTGCAAGGATAGCGAGTTATGTGCAACATGTCAATGACTGTACAAAGTGACCAACGTGTGCTGATCTACTAGCATGGATGGGTGGTAGGAGTAAGGAACAGCAGCAATCAAAAATGTACCAAAGTTTTGTAGCAAAGCATTGTGTCTTTGGAATAAGAGCAAGAAACTTTGGCATGGCAGATGTTCTGCAGGGCATGTAATGGTTGAACCGGCAGCATTCTTGATGGCCACCACCCCACTAGCTTATCAACCGATACCAAAGGTCCTTAGTGATATAATAAGGGATTGGCAGGGTCGTTGGCTGTGAGTTAAGGCTGTGGTTAATGGCCTTTCCATCAATTTAGTGAATTATTATGCCCCTGTGATGGACATGCCCAAACCTTTGCAGAAGATATATAAGATTTCATAGGGAGCAGTTGGGCCGATTATTATGGGTGGAAATTTTAATTACATACAGAAGCTTGCCAATGATACCTCCAATAGAACAAAAGAACAATTAAAACCTCGAACTAAAAAGCTCATTGATCTCATTGATTCCATCTTGAAGAATGATTTCCATCTAGTATTTCCCTGGAGGTCTGACCAGCCCGGTATTCAACAATTCCCCTATTTTTCAAGCTTGTATCATATTGCTTACCATATTGATTTTTTTTTTACTCTCTTGTTCGATTACAAGGGCAGGGTTAGATATTTGGGCCAATTCTTTTTCAGATTATTCACTTATCTCAGTTATTATTGAGGTCGAGGTCACTCGGAATGATACGCCCAGGTGGCATCTGGACCATTTGTTATTAGTAGATCAACAATGACTCCATGATATCAGGAAATTCATTAACAATTTTTTTCAATTGAATCAGTTTGCTGCTTCCTGATTCTGCATATGGGAAGCTTACAAGACTACCGCCAGAAGGTGATTTATTGCCTATAAGGCAAATCAAAATAGGGAACATTGACAAAAAATAGTTCAGTTGCAAGCTGCTGTAGATCAGGCATCACAAGTAAGTAGAAACTCATCTGCCTATTAAAAAGGCCAAGCAGAATCTGGGGGATTTCTTTTGTATTACAAGAAATTACTAGTTCCAGGGCCTATCATCAGCAACTATAGGAAGAAAGTCAGCAGATAGAGAGGTATTTGGCTTGGTCAGCCAGGGAAAAACAAGAGTCTGCGTATGTCAGGAAATTGAAAAACTCTGCCTCGAGTGACCTGATATTAGATGAGTTCAAAGTATTCCAGCTCTTTGTTGAACAGTATAAACTCGTATATGAAAATGGCTATTCTACTTCTCAATGATGTATAGCACAGTATTTTCAGGCTATTAGAATACCATATATAGGGTATAACCAGGCTGACCAATTTATGACAATAATTACACTTAAGGTGTTAAAAGATTATTTAGCCACAATGCCTAACGGCAAGGCCTGTGGTAATGATGGCATTGCAGTCACATTTTGAAAACCTTTGCCGGTGAATTGTTGCCTTTTTTGACTGAATTATTTAATTATGTCAAAGAAAGGGGGAGAAGACTAATCTTATTTTAAGGATTTATCTATTGTTAGCTTTTAAAAAAAAGTGTAGAAACCCAGAGGATGTTAATTCCTATAGGCCCATTAGTTTGCTTAATGCTAACTACAAGCTTTTTATGAAGCTATGGGCAATTAGTATCAGTCCTCTCGCCCAGGTTTAATTCATAGGGACGAAACAGGTTTTGTGGCTGGATGACTGATGACTGCGAACACTTGTTTCTTACGCCAGGCAATTGACTTCTTCTCAGTCAACCAGACAAAGGCTGCAGTTATTATGGTTGATGCGGAGAAAGCCTTTGATCTGGTTAACTGAGATGCATTGTTCTTTGGCCTGGAAGGATTTGTGTTCCTTCCACGCTTTGTTAGAATGCTA
Organism: Calotriton arnoldi; assembly: GCA_963921515.1. Taxonomy (NCBI): domain Eukaryota; kingdom Metazoa; phylum Chordata; class Amphibia; order Caudata; family Salamandridae; genus Calotriton; species Calotriton arnoldi. The sequence continues at coordinate 1,275,104 of CAWUFW010000337.1, forward strand.
TTGAAGGTTTATCACGGGGCTAATGCTCACATTTTCATTAATTCTCATCTAGCAGGCACAGTTGCAATAAAGAGGGGGATTAGTCAGGAGTGCCCCCAATTGCCTATTTTATTTAATTTTTTTATATAGCCTTTAGCGATTAGGATTAGGGCACCCCATGCTATAGAGGCACCTGTTCCTGGCATGACCAAGCTAAAAATGTTCGCAGACTATAACATTCTTTATTTGAAATCAGAAAGGGGCAATGTTCAGCAGGTACTAGATGAATTTGATCGTTCTAGGATATCTGGGGTTATAAGATCAATCCAATAAAATCAGAAGTTCTGTTTTTTAACTCTCCTTTTGAGGCTCTTCTGGCTCTTCTGCATCCACAAGCCTGAGATCAGACGGCGATCCACTATTTAGGGGTATATGTCACTCAAGGATATTCTAAGCTCTTACAGCTTAAGTATCTTCCAACGTTTTATAAGATAAAGGGGCTGCTGGATAGATGGACTTTGCTTCGCCTGACCTTGGTCAGCAGAATAGCTCTAATTAAAATGTCTGTTCTCCACTTTTGTTATATCTGTTTGCAAACGTCCCCATCAAAGTTAATAGTAGCTATTTTATGGATCTGGATGTACTTCTCAGTCAGTTTATTTTTAGCAACAAAGCACCCAGGGTTAAATATTCTGCCCTTCAGTTGGATATTTTAAAGGGTGGGTGGGTTTTTACCTATTTTCAAGGTTATTACCAGGTGGCACTCTTGGATTTGTGTGCAAGAGTTTTGTATGGCGGAGGCATAATGGACTCCTTTTTTATTGATAGACTGATGGAGGATGCTGGCACTCATTTGCCAGTTTTTATTAAGGTTCCGAAATTTCCCAAAAAAACAGATATAAGGTCTTAGTAGATATAAGTGCTAGGCTTCTGAATATAAATTGTTTCAATAAAGTTTCTTCAGGCTGTTTGTTTCTTGCACTTTAGGAGTTAGGGCACCTGGGTTTGACACTTTCTCTGGCCACAGTTAGCCTTTGGGATCACTCCGGGTTCAGAGAGGTGGGTCACTTTCTTCTTCAGAGTAGATGGATGACTTGGCTCGATATTTCTGCTCGATGTAGTCACGGGTCACTGCTTTTTCTCGGCTATCATCAGATTTTATCTTTTTGTAGGGCTCAAAATTTTGATCTCAGGCTCAATAGCCACACTGTACTTCAAGCTTTGTTCAGATCGAGGATGGTCAGTATAGGGAATTGGTACCATCTAATATGTAATTTAGAGGTACAACCAAATGGTATTAAGAATATTTTAGATAAAATACGTTTAACAACACATTGTGATTTCTCTGAGACAGATTGGCAGACCATATCGCTTTTAGACCATAAGTCATTTCGAATGGTAAATTTTGAAAGGATGTTGTTCATCTCTCATTGGATGGCCTACTACACTCCCGGCACTTGACAATTGCTGTTTTCGTTGAAAGCACCAGGATGAAGGGGGCTCGCTACACATTTTTTATTTCGTGCCCTATGTTTAGCCTTTGGCTATGGGCGCAACAATTGATTTAGATCAGGGGTCTCCAACCTTTTCTGTAGTAAGAGCTATTTATGCTCAATGAAAATCATCCTGAGCTACTAATATTATTAGTGTTCTAATAATAACCACATCAGACAAGATTATCTTGATGGGCACCCTTTGCAAGATTACCAGCAGTGGTACCTCAGTGCAGGGTTGCCAGCAATGATAACGTCAGCACATCAGGCAGGGTTTCCAGAAGCAATGTAAAAAAGACTTTGTCAGTTTGTAATGCCTTTATATGGATAATACACAGCAGCCATAGCTGCAACCCGAGGCACCAAGGTAATAGTATCATTAAAAGGTTTTCCCTAGTGCCACACGATTTAGGGCATAAATATTAGCTTTAAATATATTTTGTAAATTCAATCATGTTTCTCCAAACAAGCCTATGAGGTCTAAAAATACATTTTCCTCTCAGATGCACACTTTTCAATTTTGGTACACATATATTAATTCAGCTCGCTCCGGGCGCACGACGACACCGCAGTGAGAGCCAAGCTTAGGGACCACATCCCCCAGGCTCCCCCGCAATGCTGCTTCCTGCTGCTGATGGTTCCCGCGCCCGGAGGCGCATACATTAACCTACAAGCTCCCGCTGCGTGGGACGCTTGTTCTGGCCGCATGACGACACCGGGGAGAGAGCCAAGCTTAGGGACCACATCCCCCAGGCTCCCCCGCAACACTGCTTCTTGCTGCTTATGGTTCCCGCGCACGGAGGCGCATGAATTAACCTACGAGCTCCCACTGCGTGGGATGCTCGTTCTGGCTGCACGACGACACCGGGGTGAGAGCCAAGCTTAGGGACCACATCCCCCAGGCTCCCCCACAACGCTGCTTCCTGCTGCTGATGGTTCCCGCGCCCGGAGGCGCATAAATTAACCTATGAGCTCCCGCTGCGTGGACACTTGTTCTGGCCACACGATGACACCGGGGTGAGAGCCAAGCTTAGGGACCACATCCCCCAAGCTCCCCCGCAATGCTGCTTCCTGCTGCTGATGGTTCCCGTGCCCGGAGGTGCATAAATTAACCTATGAGCTCCCTCTGTGTGGGCCGCGCCCGGGCAAAGCCCGGGCCAAGGGCGGGCCCATCCTTGCCCGTCATTGCCAAGAAGTGGCAGGGCAGGGCCACCCCCTTAACTTTGATTTTCTGCTGAAAACTGCGGGTAAGACTTTGCTCGTCTATTCTCCGGTTACACTGCCTGTTCCATGTTGTACTCTGTGCAATCACTTGCTACTACCTGGTTCTATTGCAGCGGAGCCCAAGGAAGTTCTCAGGGAAGAGTATTTGCTGCGGGGAACAGGATAGTGCCTCCTACTCACCTCATGGGAAGAGTTATGCACACCATTCTCCCACAGCAGTGGACTGGGTTACTTCTGCGCCCCTTATGACAATTTTATCTTGACTGCTGTATGATCAGCTTGCATTTATCTAACTCCTTCTAGCACTTACTTTAAGGGGTGGGGAACAGCGGTTAGCTTCACTTGCATGTATACAGGTTTAAATACTCTTCCCGGTCTATTCATCAATCACACAGTTTATAAGCTTTTTTGATTGTTGACCACATTAATCCCAGGTGCCTGTTTGTTGGTTTCTAGTCGGGTGGTTACACTGTGGGTCCCCTAAGGTCCAATAATGGGGAAACGCACTTGTGCTGTTAAACAGCTCCGTCCCCTAGCTACCCCCTCCTCCCCACTTCCCCCAACCTCAATCAATAGAATGCTACGGAGGGCTATAGGCACGGTAACAACAGAAATAGAACTCACTGAAAGGCGTCTGTCATTAACCCCAGATCTTTGCCTTCCGTTGTTAGATCTATCTACCTCCAAAACCCCTACCCTAGTCCCCTCACCTATAGCGCACGTGCCCTCGCCTTCCTCACGGGAAGTAGTTGCACCAACAATTGTAACCCGGAAGGGGGATGTTGCCCCGGGCATACGTAAGAATGGGAAGCGAAAGCAAGCAAGTAGGGGGCCACCTAAAAGCAAGAAAGTCAAAGGGGGGCCTACTGCGAGCGCGGAGCCTTTGGATAACCCTGATGTAACTGTAGAATGTACTGTCAACACTCGAACAGATCCGGTCTATCCATCTTGTGGTGCAGAACCTGTTAACAGACCTACTGATTCAGCTTAGAGCTATTGTGAAGGAAGAAGTTGCTCCCCTAGCTGATCGTATACATAATCTGGCATCAATGAGGGATACCATGCAAGCACACACATGCACTAATACAATACAAACTTCATTGAGGGGGAGGGATTTTAGCTGCCAGGTAGACTTCCCTAGCTTGACACCCCCAGATAAGCCCGCAATGCTCAGGAACCAAGATCCCACCAGTCACTTGGGCACCAGTTGGCCCAACAATCACACTCACCTGAGAGGCAAAAACATTATGACACCTGCTTCAAGTCTAGGTGTACAGCAGGCACAAGACCACACTATACACCCAGCACCTAGGAATGCTAATTGCGAGGTTGGGAACGACAACGCATCACTTACCATGCGGAGCATAAACAAAAGTAACATTACTCTAACAAGGCCTAGTGGAAGTAGAGAAGGGCTTGGGGGGGGGAAGAGTGTCCAGTGGGTAGGACAGAAGTAATGATCCAGCCTATTATAAATCTACCCCCAGCCTCATCCCCCTACGTGATCATTTTGACAGGGGTACCAGAACTTAACAACGGCCAGAGGGAGTCACAGCTGGACCTCCGGAATAAAAGCCTGTTTTGATTGGCAAGGCATAGACAGTTCCCCTATGACAGGGCAGGGGAGATTCTAATGGTCTGTAGCGTTGGTTGGGTGGGAAACAGCCAAACAATAACACAGGGGGAATGTGTGATCATCAATTTTAAAAATCCTCAGACCGTATGCAGGCTAATAAGCCAGAAACGTAGTCCCCTAGAGCCCCACACTGAGGTTAGGGCCCTTCCGCTGGACTATTTCTACTCCCACTGCTATATACCAGATAGGGTCACTACCATCCCAGATCCTGGTAGATGGCCAACAGAACATCAGAATACTGGCCACAGGTATCCTTCTTTTAGAGCGAACAAAGCAAACACAAGGAGATGATGGATGGAGAGCTGAAACTTTTCAGACACTCACCCCCAGTCACAGATCTGGGTTGAATCCATCATCGTTCTTTAGCTCACTTTGCCACCCCAGTTCAGACACAGCTATATGCAAATCAGTCTTGACCCTGTGCCTCATGGGAATAGTCCAGACAGAACTGCCAAGCCATGTCTTCCCTGGACCGGAAACAAGCATCCTGGGACCGGTTTCGGGCTAACAGCCCTCATCAGCCAGGCTAGCTTGAATCCAGTGGTAAAGTGAGCAAGGGACCCACGTCTGGGCATACCCTGCCAACTTAGGGCGAACAAAGCAAACACAAGGAGATGATGGACGGAGCGCTGAAACTTTTCAGACACTCACCCCAGTCACAGATCTGGGTTGAATCCATCATCGTTCTTTAGCTCACTTTGCCACCCCAGTTCAGACACAGCTATATGCAAATCAGTCTTGACCCTGTGCCTCATGGGAACAGTCCAGACTGAACTGCCAAGCCATGCCTTCCCTGGGACCGGTTTTGGGCTAACATCCCTCATCAGCCAGGCTAGCTTGAATCCAGTGGAAAAGTGAGCAAGGGACCCACGTCTGGGCATACCCTGCCAACTTAGGGCAAACAAAGCAAACACAAGGAGATGATGGACGGAGCGCTGAAACTTTTCAGACACTAACCCCCAGTCACAGATCTGGGTTGAATCCATCATCGTTCTTTAGCTCACTTTGCCACCCCAGTTCAGACACAGCTATATGAAAATCAGTCTTGACCCTGTGCCTCATGGGAACAGTCCAGACCGAACTGCCAAGCCATGTCTTCCCTGGACCGGAAACAAGCATCCTGGGACCGGTTTCGGGCTAACAGCCCTCATCAGCCAGGCTAGCTTGAATCCAGTGGCAAAGTGAGCAAGGGACCCACGTCTGGGCATACCCTGCCAACTTAGGGCGAACAAAGCAAACACAAGGAGATGATGGACGGAGCGCTGAAACTTTTCAGACACTCACCCCCAGTCACAGATCTGGGTTGAATCCATCATCGTTCTTTAGCTCACTTTGCCACTCCAGTTCAGACACAGCTATATGCAAATCAGTCTTGACCCTGTGCCTCATGGGAACAGTCCAGACCGAACTGCCAAGCCATGTCTTCCCCGGACCAGAAACAAGCATCCTGGGACCAGTTTTGGGCTAACAGCCCTCATTAGCCAGGCTAGCTTGAATCCAGTGGCAAAGTGAGCAAGGGACCCGCGTATGGGCATACCCTGCCAACTTAGGGCAAACAAAGCAAACACAAGGAGATGATGGACGGAGCGCTGAAACTTTTCAGACACTCACCCCCAGTCACAGATCTGGGTTGAATCCATCATCGTTCTTTAGCTCACTTTGCCACCTCAGTTCAGACACAGCTATATGCAAATCAGTCTTGACCCTGTGCCTCATGGGAACAGTCCAGACCAAACTGCCAAGCCATGTCTTCCCTGGACCGGAAACAAGCATCCTGGGACCGGTTTCGGGCTAACAGCCCTCATCAGCCAGGCTAGCTTGAATCCAGTGGAAAAGTGAGCAAGGGACCCATGTCTGGGCATACCCTGCCAACTTAGGGCGAACAAAGCAAACACAAGGAGATGATGGACGGAGCGCTGAAACTTTTCAGACACTCACCCCCAGTCACAGATCTGGGTTGAATCCATCATCGTTCTTTATCTCACTTTGCCACCCCAGTTCAGACTCAGCTATATGCAAATTAGTCTTGACCCTGTTAGCCCGAAACCGGTCCCAGGATGCTTGTTTCTGGTCCAGGGAAGACACGAGGTCAGAACAACCCATTAGAACACCTGGTAACCCCCCCTCGGCCTTAATAGGTGGCACTGAAACCCTAGACATCCACCCTTTTGATGTTTCTAATGACATGCACTACACAGGGAGCAAGCTGAAGGTCCTATCTTGGAACGTTGCCGGCCTCAAAAGCAAAATGTCTTGCCCCAAATGGGGGCTTTTTGTGGACCAATATGACATCTGCATGTTCCAGGAAACATGGGCACGGGATGACTCTATAAGGGTGGGGTTTGCGTCATTTAACATTCCAGCCACCTCGAGGGGCAGGGGTAGACCGTCTGGGGGTTTATGTATCTGGGTTGACTCACACTTGGGCTGTAAAGCTAGCCAGCTGAATTCCTCGTCTAATGATATTCAATGTGTAGCACTTAGTTTTCCTACCAAGCTGAAACTGGCTTTCATTAATATCTATTCCCGACCTGTAAGTTTGAGCAAGGAATCCCCAACCTTCGACCAATTGAACCTTTTTATTCCTACTGTCCCCCCAAACATGAGGTTGATTGTTGGGGAAGACTTTAATTGTCAATCTGAGCCCCTCGCCGATATCCTTGACACAATCTCCAGTGAGGAGGATTCGCGATGGTCAATCCCCGATCCGCAAATCCCATCAATTAAGGCCTGGTCCCCGCTGGCACTCCAGATCCACGCGATCACACTGACCCATTCCTTGAGAGCATGTAACGGCCGCACACTATCGGACACACCAGGGAACCTAACATTTAATAGAATAGGCCAAGCCTCTCTCCTGGATTATATCTTAGTGGAGACCAGGTTATGGCACAGGGTTCTTGACTTTGCCGTTCTTTCGCGGCACAATAGCGATCACAACGCTCTGTCCATGGTATTGAAGATGCCGGATCTTGGAATTGCTCCGGCCAGCAGTACCCCCCCAGACAATAGTCTAATACTCTCCAATAACAGGAGACGAATAAAATGGGGGGCAATTCAACAGTCACCCAAAAGCTAAGCGCACTATATGCAGCTGTTGTCCCAGTCCTTTTAGAAATTGGAGCAGCTGCTGCAGTGGTGGGTAACTCAGTATCTACCAACAAAGTTGCAGATTTACACGCAGGTCTGGTATCTAAACTGGCTGACATATTTTACCCAAAAACACACTACAAGATGAAAAAACGGGACACTCGATATTGGTTCAATGATAATTGCCGAAAGGCGAAACGGGCTTTGCTAGAGGCCATTAAAGCTAAAGACAAGTCACTAACCAAACACATGCAGGCGTTGTATAAAGAGACCACCCAACTAGCAAAACAGTCCTGGGAATTGAATAAATGGGATGCCTTAAAAACCGCCCTATCGAACAAAGACATGAAGGAATTCTGGTCCATAGTTAGTACAGGCAGTAGTGAAAATAACCCAGCAATAGAACCGAACATAGCAGCATAAACATGGGAAGTTCACTTTCAGGCCCTATATACCACGAAGGAAGCACCCACCCTGCATGATGATACATTCACAATTCCCCCAAGGACCACTCACGAAGAAGCCGGTCTGTTTGATGAGACACCCACAATTCCACCAAGGACCACCCACAAAGAAGCCGCCGAGATCACCCTGCTTGAAGTTTTAAATGCAATAAACAAGCTTCCCTCCGGCAAAGCACCGGGATTGGATAAGCTTCCAGGGGATCTTTTTCGGGAAGAACCAAAAATATGGGAACCTTACCTATGGGTTTTATAATGCTATCATGAAAGGTACGCAAATCCCGGAAACCTGGGCAGGGGCAGAAATTGTCCCAGTTTTTAAAAAGGGCTCTCCACTTCTGCCTGTAAACTATAGACCGATCAGTTTGATTGATGTCACGCAAAAACTGTTTGCACAGGTACTTCTTGATCGTCTCCAGGGTGTGGATGGAAGAACATGAAATCTTGAGCCCATACCAAGCCGGATTCAGAAAGAACATCTCCTCCTTCTACCAAATATATAGACTCCAACTTATATTTTGAAAAACGGTGAGAATGGAGGGTTGCAGCCTCTATTTAATTTTCGGGGATCTGAAGACGGCCTTTGATTTGGTGCCCAGAGTTAAACTGTGGGGGGTACTCAGAGACATGGGGATTCCCCGCTACCTCCTAAGTATGCTCATGAGATTGCACAAAGGTAACTTTGCCCAAGTAAGGTGTGGGAAAGGAGGTGAACTAACTTCCCGATTCCCAGTCGACAGAGGAGTAAGGCAGGGGTGTGTGCTTGCCCCTACCCTGTTCTCCCTCTTTGTCAACGCATTGGTAGCCCAACTTACTGATGTTAAGGACAATGACGCCCCTAAGCTAGCAAGTATAAAGGTCCCACCACTGATGTTTGCGGATGACACCCTTCTAATGTCAAAGTCGCCGATGGGTATACAGAGGGTTTTAGATAGCTTTGTTATCTTCTGTAACAACAGGGGGCTGGAGATTAACACTCTGAAGACCAAGTTTATGGTCTTCAACCCAGCCAAGACATCCCGCTCCAACCCTCGTCTAGATGGCACTATGCTGGAGAGGGTGCCGGTATTTGATTATCTGGGTGTCACCCTGACAGAAAACATGGAGTGGGGGCCACAAATAACCAAAGCTAAGCTTAAGTTAGCACAGACTACTGGGGGAATTGCAAAATTAAATAGAAATTCCTCCTCCAAACCCGCTGGGCCTATAGCGGAGATTTATAAGGTGCAAGCCAGGGGCGCGACAATGTACGGGGCTGAATTATGGGGTCACTGTTCCTGTAGTGATCTGAGTAAAGTAGAGAATAGCCTTATGAGACAGATGTTGGGTCTCCCTTCCAGTACCCCCTTAATCCCCGTACGGCTGGATTTAGGAATCAGACTAATTGGGGATGAGATTGGTCTCAGACCCCTAATTTTTTGGCGCAGACTGTGGGTGACCCCGGAACTGGCAGATTATCGATCAGAATTAAAAGAGCTATTGGGTTTCCAGGGTGTAGAAAAAATCCCTTGGTTTGCACATATAAAGGATTAATGCAGTAGGCTAGGAAAATCAAGTCTCTGGAGTAATCCTGAGGAAGTGTGTTTTGCAATCTCACGCGCCGAATTGGTAAAAACCTACCGAATAAACAAACTTGCAGCCATCCAAGGGAGTTTGTCTACAGGACATTTGACAGCTGAATTTCTGATAACAAAAGATGAGTACTTAATAGAGCCCTTCCTGGATGACATCCAACCATTCCTGGCAAGAAAATTATACGTTCAGTTTAGATTTGGTACCCTCCCGCTCTGTGCCTTCTCCTGTAAATGGTCAAAAACTGCCTTGCGAGGGTGCCCCACCTGCAACTGTGAGGAAGAGTCAGAGCTCCATATTTTCTTTTTCTGCCCAGGCTATAAACCAGCAAGGCAGCGCTGGCTCATACAGTTGTGCAGCAATGTAGGGTTAGTGCATTGTCAGGAGGCATTTAGAGTCCTGAAGTTTGACACCCGTAAGCCAATTGTTTTTGCTGTTTCTCGATTTTTTATTTCAATGTGGCGCAGGCGCTGGACTTTTCTAAAAATTGTTACAACAGTTGCAAACGCACACACTGCTTCTATCTGTTAATAGCTTAACCTTAAATTTTTAACCTTTTTAATGTCTCAAATTCTAATTTTATAGATGCAATATGTTTTTACTCTCTCATTTTATGTGTAATTTTTATCCGCTACGCAGCTTGAGATATGATTCCCTTGGATTCACCACTTTATGATCTCTGCAAAGCATCTTAAGGCTGTCTAAAACCAACTACACTTCTATTGAACCTATTTTGGTCCCTGTTATCTTTTTTTTGCAATGCATTCATATCGTACATGCACTTGAATGAGGCTATTGAATTTGAACATGTGTCATTGCAGATTGTCACTATGGTATATTAAGATGATGTACATGCACTTCTCTAAGATGGATGGATTCCTTTTTATTACTTTTATTACTTAATGAAATGTATTGTACTGTACACATACTTTTATGGTCTTAATGACCGAAATAAAGTTTGCTGAACTGAACTAATTCAGCCAAGCAAAAGACTCCCATTTACTAAACTGGATGGCACTCAGGAGAGCTACTTACAGTTACCTGGAGAGCTACCAGTAGCTCATGAGCTACTCATTGGAGAAGCCTGATTTTAATCCTGCCTTGGTACTTTTTGTTTTTTTAAATAATGGGCAGTCTTTGAATTTACCAAAATCAGGATAGAGGTTCTTGCAATTGTTTCTATTATTCCTCGCTCTCTGATTTTGCAAATGTGGCAAACCTGTAGTGTTTCACTCTATCAATAATGGCTGAGTAAAATGATTAGGATGAACTATTTTGAGTAAGCCTATGCAAAGAGGTTTGGGGGCTTAAAGCGATTTAATACCTCTTAGCAGTATCTTGATTTAATTATAAACCAGGGCTCCACGAGTTAGTAGAGTTCAGCATTCAGTTAAATCTTATCAGACTGTATTGTGTGTTATGCTTTTAGGGCCCGGGTCCCACTACTATGTTAAAATCCCGAGGAGTCGATCCTATGTGGGCGGATAGTAAATATTATTTTCGGCTCATTGTTCTGAAGTGATTTCTATCTTAATATTTAATAGGATCATGAGGAATAGTGGCATCAGGTCACTATTCGGGTTTGCTGAAGCACTTTAAAATATCTGCAAGTAATCATTGTAACGTATCTTATCCAATTTATATGCAATTTATTATTATTTATAGCTACTTTAGCGATGAATTTCTATTTTATTTAGATTTTTGCATTTTGTTTATGCACTTTATTGTATTTGCAAGAAGCAGTAGAAATAATTTTTTTCTACTCTAGCTGTTTCTTAGTCAATGACTGTGGTGATGTGTAGAAAAGTATTTGTATGTTGGCTTCATAATGGACTTAATGAGGGCTTTCAGGGCCCTGTAGAGGGGCGTCGTGGTGTTCTCGCAATCCTCATTGCATAACTGGGCCTCCTTATCCTTTTGAGTGGGTTAGTCTTTTTTTTATTTTGGTCCTGCGCTCTTATATACACAATGTGAAGCTCTAAAGACAACATGTACACATTTCAAAGTTAGAATTTCCGTAAAACAAACTGAGAATTGTCTGACAGCCAGAAAGCTATCCGCAATGTTTGGTTGGTAATTGTATAGTATTACAATAATATGGTGCTTACTACCACTTATGAGGCATCGAAGGCCTTACCACCATCAATGCTTGGCTATGAAAATGCAATTTAAACTTTTTATTTCATATCCACATGTTGTGTTGGAGCCACTAATGGCAGCATGCAGTTTGAGCTGAGTTTGTAAAGCCTGTTTCTCATATCCTCTGCTGCCGTAGAATGTAACCAGTTCCAATACTTGTTTAACCCATTAGTTCCTGTACACCAGCAACTGAAAGTTAAAATAACCACGAGGAAGAGATTACAGAGCTGAACCCAATTATATAGGTGAACACACCTTTCTTCTCTGCCGTTCATTTTAAGATGATGTTAAATCCTGCAAACCTCACCCTAGAGAGTGCACCCATTACCACCAACTGCAGGACCAGTTTAGAGTTGTTCTCTTTTAAGTATCCGTTTTGTGTGCCTCCCCAAATTCTCCCTGACACAGTCTTTGTGTAAAGCATGATTCTCATAGAATGGAGCACTAGTGCTGCCTCCAAGTAGGAGTCCCGACATCAGAGGCACAAGGAGGTGTGAAATCTTGTCACCTCAACCTTCCTAACACAGCAGTTAGGGACAGACAAAGAACAGGCCAGGGAAAGAACTTTCCTGCATGAAAGCCAATCTTGATTTAAACCTTCTGATTGTCATCTCTCCTTTTTTCCTTCAAAGACACTTTCCAGCCCTGTGTGCCTTTTCTTTTCTCTGAACACAGCCTACTGTGTCACGTGTGTTGGAAGTAATTTCTTTTATGGCATTTATGGAAATTGCCCTCTCACCCTTCCACAGACCATAACAACCTTCTTTCTAAAGTATACCTCTGCATGCCTTCTAGCTCATATATCAATCCCACCAACCATCTGCTTGAACTCACATACCTTCTACTAATGATGACACTTAAGGCCTATTATTTCATCTGGTGAACAGTCATAATATCGGAAAAAAAATATCGACTGGACAGAATATCGAGTTTTTATATAGAATATCGAATTGCAAAAATATAGTGGTGCAGAATATCGAAATTCAGGTAAGAAATATCGATTTCCATAATATCGAAGTTAGTAATATCGACAGTCATAATATAGTTGTTAAAAATATCGATTTTTTTATAGTGTTTTAAGTGTTAGTATATGTGTTAAAAGTATGTATTATTTTTGTAATGTATGTTTTAATTTTTTTAAAGTAATGAATTTTATGTTATTTAAGTTTTTGCGTAATTTAATTCCGTAGCGGGTTGTGGGTTTATAGGGGAATAGGGTGGGAAGTAATTTAATTATAGTAAATTAAATATTAATTTTTAGGAATTATTAAATATTTTTAATTTAATTTTGCGTTTTAGTTCTGTAGCGGGTTGTGGGTTTATAGGGGAATAGGGTGGGAAGTAATTTAATTGTTATTAAGTAATTATTTATTTTTATTTATTGGTATTGATAATTAATTTATTGTTAATTAATTATTAATTGGTAATAATTTTTTATGAATTGCTCATTAATTTTTATTAATTGATTAATTGATAATTATATTAATTGTATTAAATTATTATTCTGAGCGAGTTGTGGGATTATAGGGGAATAGGGTGGGAAGTAATTTAATTGTAATTAAGTAATTATTGAAATTATTTTTGTGTATTGCTAATTAATTTACTGTTAATTAATTATTAATTGGTAAAAAAATTATTACTTATTAATTTTTGGTGTCGAAAATTAATTGGTTGGTAATTAATTATTAATAGGTAATTAATTTCTAGTACATAATATTTATTGGTATTTATAATTAATTAATTATTAAATATTGTAATTGGTGATTAATTTTAATTAATTTTTTATTGGTATTGATAATTTTTTTATTTAAATATTAAATCATTACTTTCCCTACTGTTGCACTCACTGGAGTGGGAATAGTAATTTTTACCCCTATGCTATCCAACGCTTTCCCTATTGTTGCACTCTCTGGAGTGGGAATAGTAATTTTTACCCCTACGCTATCCAACACTTTCCCTACTGTTGCACTCTCTGGAGTGGGAATCGTAATTTTTACCCCTACGCTATCCAACACTTTCCCTGCCGTTGCACTCTCTGGAGTGGGAATAGTAATTTTTACCCCTACGCTATCCAACGCTTTCCCTACTGTTGCACTCACTGGAGTGGGAATAGTAATTTTTACCCTCCCGCTATCCAACGCTTTCTCTACTGTTGCACTCACTGGAGTGGGAATAGTAATTTTTACCCTTCCGCTATCCAACGCTTTCCCTACTGTTGCACTCACTGGAGTGGGAATATTGAATATTTTTTATTAATATACATTTAATATATATATGTATTAAAAAATAAAAATGCATGTTTATTTTATTTTTAACTTACATTAATTATTTATTAATTTTAAGGTTATTTAAGTATGTTTTAGTTAATTATATTTATTATTTCATTAATTTTACATTACTTTTAAGACATTTTAAAAATTCGATATTTTAACAAACTATAGTATTTACAACGATATTTTGGATTCGATATTTTTGTACTTACCTGTTTGTAGATAGGAATTCGATATTCTGGCATTCTATATTTTTTCCTCGATATTTTGGCAGGTCGATATTTTGCTCCTCGATATTCTGTCAGTGATCCATTTCATCTACCACAAAGAAACGTAAGTAAATGCATGGAATGGTTTCCTTAAGAGCACAGGAAATAATTCCAGTAACCAACAATAAACATGGGCTCCTAGCATTGGGATCCTGGAGCAGTGTGCTGCCTAGCATAGAGTACTTCAAAGCCTCGTCAGGGGCAGTAAGCGATCGATAAATGCAAATACAAGTTAGCTTACCCATTGCCTCATGCTGTGGTAGATGGAAGAAATATGTGAACGACACTACAACAATTTATAAAGAGGGATGACTGAAAGCCTCTTCACGTAAGTATGCATAATTATGCATTTTATATAGATTTATGTTTTTTTAAATAAAAAGTCTTGGCTAATGGCAGACCTTATGAATACAAATATTCTTCTACAAACAGCAGAAAGAGAGAGAGAGAGAGGGAGGGAAGGGGGAGAAGGAGAGGCAAGGAGAAAGAGAGAGAGAGAGAGAGAGAGAGAGAGAGACCCAAGTCATTAACAAAGTCTAGGTCTAGGCTTTCTCATGGGTATAGATTTAGACATGTTGTTTGAAGTTTCATTGAGTCACATGCGCACATACAGACCCAAGTGTCCAGTTATACATCCATTCTACCATAAGGATAGACATCTATATAAACAACTGGGCTACAATCTACTGATGACCACATCACAGACTGCCTTAATTCGAGGGGTAGCTATATTGGCAGTTAAGTGTTTGGAGTTAAGGAATTGAGGGTTGTGTCTGATGCTAGGGGCAGATGGGAGATTGTTCAACTTCTGCTGGACAGTTGAACATTTGTAATATGGGCAGTTTATAGAACAAATGTTGATGATCCCAGATGTTGAACTGGTTCTTATGTATCTATTAGTATTGGAGGGAGTTGCACACACAGTTAAATACCCCAAAATTCACTAACACCGCCAGCAAGCAATCCATGTAGCTCTTTACATGCTCATTTAGATAACCCATAGAGTAAATAAGACAGCGAGATATAGACCACCATACTTACTTACATATTCAATGGCACACTCACATAGTAAATGAGACACTAATTAGATATGTAGTGAAGAACCGACACTAACAAGTCACCCATCCTGACAAGTAGGCCTTTAAACATGCCTATCATCTGCTACTGTAGAGCCTATGTATGCAGTTTTCCTGCTATGCCGGCTTGACATTCAAATGATGCTGGAGAAGAACTGCAGAACAAGAGAGCGAGAGAGAGAGAGAGAGAGAGAGATAGAAAGAGAGAGAGAGAGAAAGAGAGAGAGTGAGAGAGAGAGAGATCCAAGTCATAAACAAAGTCTAGGTCTAGGCTTTCTCATGGGTATCGATTTACTTTTGAAGTTGAAGTGAGATTGGCAGAGCATGAAATCCACCAAAGAGTGACATCAATACCCTCTTAATAGAGTGGCTGGGACAACCTGTTAATTCTAAATATGGTTTCATTTGCTTTTAACATTTTTGGTGGGATTCGCAGATCCAGTGCGACTTCAACCAAAAAAGTTTTTTAAAAAGCTTTTTTTGGTCCTGCTGGGTTCCTGAGGGAGCCCCTGAAGAAGCCTAGGGGGTCTGGGTGTTTGTACCCTGCCCCCTTTTCTTTTAACATTTTTTCCTGTGACTCGGTTCAACCGAGTCACAAGAGGGCTAGCAACACTTCCTAGTGTGAAGTGTTGGCAGCCAATCAGATCTCAGCATTAGATCTCAGGTGGGGTCGCGGATCCCCAGCGTCCCTAGTTGTATAGCTGAAAAACCTTTAAATAACTCTAACACTACTGAACGGAATTTCACCATTTAACAAAAAGGGCACTTTCTGGGCCAACAGCTACTTTTCTGCCAAATTTGGTGCAAATTTGTGCAGCAGTTCGGGCTGTAGCCGTGTCTAAATTTTCCTACAGAAATTAACATGGGGAAAATGGGTTTTGGGACCCTCCCTTTTCCTCAGCCCCCACTTGACAGATCACCCAAATATTTTCATGACAGCAGCGGAAGTGAGTGGTTAACTAGTTTTTAAAATTTCGCAAGGATTTGTCAAACAATGCCAAAGTTATTGGCTAATGAAAAAACAGTCTTCCTATGGTCCTCTATGGGAGGAGGGTAACAAAGCTACTGTATGGTGTAAGTTTCCATGTGCTCCTTTAAGGGGTTCTTTTATGCAATGGAATTTGAAATGCGCCTTGGGGAGAATGTTGGTGAGATTGTGAGCTTGAGCAGACCTCTCTGGATGCCAAGCAGGGAAGCTGTTGTAGGTCTATTCTATGGATTAAACTATACATTTAAAAGAGAATTTTGTCAGCCTACGTGTGTTTCTTCAGATGTTCTCCATTACCCTAATATATCTTTTTGGTGACAAGTGATTCTGGACCCACCGACTCCCTGCTTCTTGGTGAATTTCAGGGATATTTGTGTTCCTGTGGATTAATCATCTTTATTTGATTTTTGTCCTTCTGGATTACACTTGATAATTTGTTTATTTCACATGGATTCTACAACAAGAACAGGTTCTGTTACATGGCAGCTTCGAAGCCATTAACTGTATTGGCAGTTGGATGGCGTTGGTCTCCGGGCGAATGCTGCATATTTCAAAGCCATAGTTCCTGACTGCACCCGATTCCTCGTGCTGCGTCTTCTTACGTGGAGTGTTGCCACGTTGATGATCTGCATGTTGCTGAACTTCCTGTGTATCATTATTGGAGATGCAGTCATAACATGCCCTATTTCCCTTAGAAAGCATGTTCAACATGTACTTTGGTGGCCATATTGAGTGTATATTACTACGCTTTAATACCTTACTGGAACTCAGAGTCCTTTTATCAGATCAACGTTTCACGCATCGCTTCATATCTTCCTCAGGATTTATTTGATTTCTTCATGACGAGGATTCAGTGACAGGCACAGTTCGTATCTTCCTATTTTCTGCCTATTTCATCCTTTGCTGCATTTGAGTGTTTCAGTGACAGGCAAACTTTATCAATTGCGTCTGTTTTTCGGTAACTGCTTCAGGTACTTACAGGAAATTATATATATACATTTTTTATTTTATTTTTCTTTTCTGATATGTCACTGGTACAGTGACAGGCACACTATATTCTGGGGCTCTGTTTTATGTATCTCATTTTATCAGTGCCTACATATACATTTATATTCTAATTTTTGCTATTCAAGGGCGTATCCGTTCCTTTATTTTTAGTGGTGGCTTCTTCAAGCAATGTTGTTCAACCTCCACCATTTTTGCAGAATCCTGGAAAACCCTCAATGCCTGGAGGAAATGGCTTAGGATTTTTGAAAACTATTTGTTAGCAATAGATGCTTCTAAGTACAATGCTATTCTTCGTGCTGCTCTATTGTTTAATCATTTGGGGGATACTAGCCAACACATTTTTAATAACTTGCCTGTGATTCACCTCTCTCTGAAGACATACCTTGGGATTTTTACCTAGAAGCTGTTGCTAGACTATCCAAGCAGTAAAGAGTGGAATGTATGGTGTGACAAGGATGATGTTTTGAATGCAGTTAAAACGTATTTGGTGAATGGGTGGTCTCTGGAGAAAAGTTTGAGTGTGGAATTAAAAGTGTTTTCTCAAGTTTCTTCTGAATTATCCCTTGTTAATGACATTGTGGTTAGACAAGATGTTTTTGTCCCTGCATCAGGATTGAGGGATAAAATTATCTCTTATGCGCACATAAGACATTTAAGTATGTCTGCTAACGTTAAAAAAATGAAACAATGTTATTGGTAGCCTGGGATAGATGGGCACGTTAGGAGTTATGTGGAGAATTGTTGTGAATGTCAGTGTTCAGATAAACATTGGAAATGTTCCACTTCACTGCTTTCCCCAGTTGTTTAGTTGAAAGGGCAAACCGCATGCTTATAGAAGGTGTGCAAACTGCAGTTGCTAATAAGTTAAATGTGGCTGAGTATTTGAAGCAGAAAGTGTGGACTTATAATACTACTCCACATAGCACTACAGGTGTTGATCCTTTTGTTTTGTTAAGAGGTAGAAAACATTTTCCTCTGTTAAACCCAGCTTGGCTAGAAGACAGAGTAGGACAGTGCTTTATTAGTGTTAATTTGGAGGAAGTGCAGGAACGTGTTTTAGCCAAGCAAGCCAACAGCAAGTTGTATATTGACAAAATTAGAAATGTGAAAGAGTTGAGTGTGAGTCCTTGTGAGTGGGTTTTGGTGAAAAAACCTGGCAAACTCATGAAAGGCATTTCAAGACTCTCCGAACCTTCTAAAATACTTAAGGTTTCCAAAATGGCAGTGTTACTTGAAGGGAAGAGGTGGTGAAATAAAAATTCTGTAGTCAAAGTGAGTGAGAAGCAAGTCAAAATCATCAGTGAGTGTGTTGAGGTTGTGATGGAGGGGAAGTGTGGATGACAATGAGGGATGGTTCAAGTTTAGAAAAGTAGGTGATGGTAACTGTTGTGAGAGTTCCCATATTGGGACAGCCAGTGGTGATTGTCTCATTAATGCTGAAGTGGGAATTGAGGTTGCTGTACCTTCTACTTCTGGTGTTGGAGATGGTATGGCACCTACTCGTAGTAGAAGTATTGTGTCTGCTCCTACTAAATTCAAAGATTATGTAATTTACAGATATTTTTCAGGTTGTATATAAAGCTTCTTTTTCTTGTTGTTTATTTTGAGGACATGAGGATGGTGTATTGTGTAAGTTTCCATGTGCTCCTTTAAGGGGTTCTTTTATAAAATGGAACTTGGATTCCTTGGGGGGGAATGTTGGTGAGATTGTGAGCTTGAGCAGACCGCTCGGGATGCCAAGCAGGGAAGCTGTCGTGGGTCTATTCTATGGATTAAACTCTACATTTAACAGAGACTTTTTTCAGCCTACGTGTGTTTCTTCAGATGTTCTCTGTTACCCTACTGCAGCTACAAACCACTTGTGCATGGATCCTTGCTTGTTTCATTGATTTGTTCATTGATGACACAGAGTTAAAGCAAATTATCTGTCTAAACATATTTGTTCTTCCAACTTACCCCTTACCTGAACGTGAATGGCTGAATTTGGTCAACAATGTGAAAAAATTGTCATTGAACTATCCTGATGTTCTGTTTGTTGTAGGAGGGCATTTTCATGCAACATCAGCATTCAAAGAGTATGATGACTCAATCAAAGATAGGGCATTAAACATTCCTGACTGTATTTTTTTGGCAAGTACAAGAGAATGAGATGCAAAGGTACTGCCTTGTTTGGTCCAACAGAATCTGATCAATGTCAACGGTCGGTGCAATGATGACATATCTGACGCTAGAACCTTTAAATATGACAACAGCTATATGCCATTTGTCCATGTGTTTTCCCCAATCCATCAGTTTCATTGTGTCTAAAACTTTTGTGTTCTTGATTTAGGGCCTAGTGATCACTATGCTTCTAGCTTGGAGGTTAAAGATACTTTTGCGGCTTGTGCAAATGATACCTTGCCCCTTGAGGTAGTTTATCATAGGAGAATCTGTGTTTTGATCATGCAAGATACACTGCAGGCTCTCACTTCAATTAAATTCAAACATTTACACTTGAAAGTAGAACATGATGCGTTAGGTTTGTACCACAGATTGATGAAGCAATTATTAGCCCACTTTAAGCTGGCAAGGGGTGGCCCCAATTAACCAGCATGACAAGAGGAAAGGGGAATGGCTGGTTTGATGATGACTGTCAGGAAGGTAGAAGAGTGGTGAACAACATTCGTTGACGCTCCAGATTATATCCAAGTGTCAGTGTAAGAGCAGCTATGGAGACTTCGAAGAGGGAATATCACTATTTATGTGCTCACAAAAAAGGGAGCTTTATAAGTCAAACTGGGAGCTAATGTTAGCTGCCATTGTGGATAAGAATACATTCCAGCCAGCATTGCTTTAGAGATAAAGTGGGCACTATAGAGCAGGCCTTAAACTTAAATGAATTATAGGGAAGTACACAATAGCAAGACGTTCCCCTGCGTACTTAGTTTTTATGGACCTTTCAACAGCGTTTGAAAGTGTTAATCGGTCCAAGCTATGGTCCACTTTAATCTCTCTTGGTCTGGAAGAAGCCTTAGTGCACTTCTTAGCTTACCTGCACTGAGGAATGAAAGCAAGAATAAGGATTAGCACTAATGGTGAAGTAACAGAAGATGTTAATATTATGAGAGGTGTGAGACAAGGTTGTGTTTTAGCCCTGTTTTTATTCATTTTATATATTAACGACCTTCATTCATTTTTAACCACTAGCACCACTGACATCCCATGATTCGAAATTCCCTGCTATCAGCATTGCTGTATGCCGATGATGCCGTGTTGATGGCTCGTACTCCGAAGACCCTCTCTCTTTTAGTGAATGGCTTTGTAAAATTCATGGCATCATTAGATTTGAAAACGAATTTTAACAAGTCTTTTATTAAGTCTTGTGGCCCTAAGAAATATAATACATTATCCCTGAAGCTAGGTGATCATAGCCTACTCAGCACGAGCACCTTCACCTACCTAGGCATGACTTTTGGTGATAGTGGCTCTTGGAAAGCACACATAGCAAACAGTGGGAACAAACTTTCTAGAGCTGTAGGTTTGCTATTCAGTCTGCCTCGCCCTAAGAAAGGGAAAGTCTTGGTTCCCTCAATAAAGATCTTTAGATCACAGCGTCTCCCATCTGCGTCCTATGAGGTTGAGGTTTGGGGAACTGAGAACTGCTATCAAGTGCAACTAGAGGAAAACAGATTCTGTAGAAAGATGCTGAGTGCGCCGATCTCTAGCTCCAGCTTCATCTTCCACAATGAGCTGGGTTTCCCCTTCGTTAAAGACTAAAACAGCGCCCGCCTGCTGCTTTTCTGGCACGCAATTTGGCAAAACACAGAGGGAACACTCACAAAAGACATTATAAAAGACTGCCGCGCATGTGACAATACAGTAAGTGAACAGTGGTTCTGCCTCCAAGTAGCTTTAGAAAGCGTCAACAATTATTTTTACAATTGGTCCCTCTACTCAGATGAGACTATCATTTAATGACGAAAGTCCAAACCAAGTCCAAAACAAAAGAAACTCATGTACTTCTGAATAAGTGTATGATTTTATGGCAATTTCGTGAAAGTTGTGTACTCAAAGATGAGAACAACACATATATATGCACACACAGATATACACCATATAACTACAATTGCTATCAAATTAATTACGTGAAGTGAAAACAAAGAAATATATTTACATGTCACAACACATTATATACATAACAAATGAACATATATTCAAGACATACACTTAGACACAGTGTGAGGTATATGAAAATATGTTTCAACCCAACTAGCAATTAGTCTAGTTATTCTTGATTGTTCTGGGTGAACACTAACACTTAATAGTACGCGTCGACGTTTCGACCCCTGGGCAATAGTGCGATTATATAATCATCTGTGGAGGGTCTTCTTCAGGACTATGTATAGAGTCTGTGTGTGGCCTTCAGTAAGATTCCACCTGCTTTCAATTAAAGTGTATTGACAGCACGGCAGCTTGTACAAAAAGGTAGTTGACCTGAATCAAAAGCAGCTCTCCTTATCAGCTGGTTTTAGTAGTCAGTGGCACGAACGTGCCTTCAACTCTCCGGCGTCTAGCGCTCGGGGTCTTCAAATATTCATCAAAACTCCACTAATAAGGCAATGTTAGTTGGGGCCGACCGCCTCCATACAAAACTCCCTCGTGAGACAGTGGGCTAATTATTTCCTCCGAATTCTCTCTGGCACTGAATGTCCTTCAATGAATATCCGGGAACTGCGGAAATTGCTATAAATTGCTACAAAATTATACACTTATTCAGAAGTACATGAGTTTCTTTTGTTTCTTTTGTTTTGGACTTGGTTTGGACTTTCGTCATTAAATGATAGTCTCATCTGAGTAGAGGGACCAATTGTAAAAATAAATTGTTGACGCATTCTAAAGCTACTTGGTGGCAGAACCACTGTTCACTTACTGTACGAATCCCCAGGTTCTGCACGACTGGGCTACCCCATTGCTTTATATTGACTGTCGCATGTGACAATGGCAGAAAAATCCCTTGGCTAAAGTGCATTGAATCCTGTGTGCGCAAGATTGGCTTCAACCAGCTATTTGAAAATCCAGAGGGCCCATGTACCATTAACAAGAAACAGTTGCAGGCGTGTTGGTACCAACTTGTGCAGGCAGAGAGAATAAAGAGGGAGTCAGCAAAACCGAGAGTATCGGCCTACCTAAGTAGAAATCAGGGAAGGATTGGCTTACCCCAAAGTTACCTGATTGGCCTCACAAATCACTGGGAACGTAGATTACTGTTCCGTTTTAGGGAAGGTACAATAAAATACTCATTAAACTTCCAATTAGGCTTTCAAGCCACCTTAGACATCCGCCCATGCCCCTGCGATGGGAGATCTGGCCAAGCTATGCTGCACTTTTTATTTTTCTGCAATTTTTACTCTATATAAACCAAAACCACCTTGCTCCCTGTGATCTGGAAGTTACATATTAGTGACTTTAGAGAAGCCAATAAAGCACTACTCAGATTGGATGATGAGGTCATCCTTAACTGTGTTACTTTGTTTCTGAAAGTTACAGTACTAGCACACAAGTCAATGTCTGCGCTAGAATTTTACCTTGTTTTTAGAGATTTATATTTGCCTTTTAAATAGCTGTCCTATATTTGATATGAACTTTTCATTTTTACTATCCTGTTTTATGGCAACGGCAGCTCTGATTTTAAAACGAGTCATGTATTTTGTGTTGTTTTTACCATGTACTTTTATGGTTTAAAATGTTTAAACCGAATAAAGGAAGAATTGAATTGAATTGAATTGGATAAGAACAGCAAGCACTTCTGACGGCTGGTGAACTCAATTACCTTTACCTCACCATCTTCCATTGAGGCACAGATAATTGAGGAAGATTGGTATGCCTTGTTTTACTCACTCTATAGTGGTGGTGATCCCAGGAATTTGCCGTTGACTCCGGCCAGCTCCCAAGATGATGGAGAATCTATCACAAATACCCAGACAGCAGCAATACTATCTGAAATTATCTGCGGTATAAAAGCCTCTAGGGCGGGCGGCCCAGATGGCCTCCCATCTGTGATCTCTAACAAGGATCCTAGTAAGTGGGGGATCTAATTCTGAGTGGGTTATTCAAATGGATAACATATTCAGGTATCCTCCCTCACTCATGGAAGAGAGCCATAGCGAAGCCCATTCCTAAAAAAGGCAATGCGAATCAGCCTGTTACTATCGTCTGATCTCCCTGTTCGACATTTCTTCCAAACTCTTTGCTCAAACCCTATGAAAGCATCTAGCTGCCTGGGCTTTTGACACTGGACTTATTCCTGTGGAGCAGGGAGGTTTTAGACCAAAGCACTCAACAATGGACCACTGTTTCATGCTGTGGGGATCTGCAGGGAGGTCAATGAAGCTTGTATATGGCTTTTGCTGCTGCTTCAGTGACTTCCAATCAACAGGGTGGATAGACGCACACTCTGGGGAAAACTCCAATAGTGGAATATATCTGGGGCCCTGGTAAATCTCCGGATGAAACTTCATAGTGGTATTTTGGGTGCAGGTTGATCTGGATGGGTTAGGTAGCCTATTAAGGAAAATCCCAGTAGAAAATGGTTTACGTCAGGGGTGTGTCCTAGCTCCCCTTCTGTTTAGTCTGTTTATTGCGGACCACTCTCAGACTTTAAGTGCCACTCGTAGTTTTTCCCCTAAGATTGGGGGCAGGCATATTAGTTGCTATATATATGTGGATGAGCTGGTGGTAATGGATCTTACGCCTATTGGACTCAAACGCAAATTAAATGCACTTAGCTCGTATTGTCTCAATAATAAACTAATGATCAACATCAAAAACACAAAAACCCAGTTCTTTGCAAGAAGGAAAAGGAGATTCACTTGGTTCCTAGGTAATGTGTGGTTGGAGCATGTCCAAGAAGGCAAGTATTTGGGTATGATTTTCTCAGATGATCTAAGATGGGACAAATACCTGGCTTCTCAAAGGCTTGTATTGACAACTGAAGTGAATGACTTGAAAAGGTTTGATCATAGAAATGGCAGCTATACCTTTGAGCCATTAAGAAAAGCCATACAGGGTAAACTAATCCCCCAGGTCCTATATGGGGCGGAGGTGCTGGCAATGGATAGACAGTTCTCATGTGAAGGCTTAGAAGGTATCTCCTTGATCTACCTAAAAATACAATGGTCCAAGCTATAAGGAGGGATTAATGAACTGTAGCCTGGAGCGCTCTGATGAATGATGGAGCCTTGCACTTTTACTTTTTGATACAAAATGGAGTCCCTGGTGACAAATTATCAGCATTAATTCTACCTGAGGTAATGTCAATCTTCCCTGGTAAGAGGAATCCTGTGACAGTAATGTTGAAATGCCTGGGAGTGGGTTAGCCTTCAACCCTCAACAATAAAGTGCACTAAACACAATGCATTAGAACATTTCTGACTTGAAAGTTGTTGTTCAGTGGATCATGTGAAGGATGGTACTCAACATTACCTTACACTGCTGAAGAATAACACCATAAAACAATATGGTCTGAAGCACTGAGTACAACTTGAACCCTCTGAGCTTTCATTTTGCTCATGGAGACATTCCATACCATTACATCATATTATATTACACAACATCACAAATACGTAAAGACTACATTTGATAGATTACATAGATCAAAATAGAAATGAACACTTAGATTGCATAGGTTCCTATGTACAGATATCACTGTCACCTACAATTGTTTTAAATTAATGCTATGCAGAAAAGATGGGGGATATGAATGTCAAGCTGGCTAACATCACACAAGAAGGCAGTATCTTGATTGGCAGGGCTTTTCCGTATAATACATACATGTTACTTACAAGCCAGACCTGATTGTATGCAAGTATGAAAGAAGTTGAGGACCAGATTCTGAAAGCTGTCACGGAATGCAATGAAGCCCCCAAAGAGACTGCACTGCAATGCGTGACAGGAAGAGAGCAGGAGAGTGCCATTTTCACAGAGATAAGACAGTCGCCTCCCCTCTCTCTAGCGCCAGGGGTGATTTCAGCTGCTGTGCGCTAGGCACACACCTTAGTGCCATAGTGCTAGGCTGATGCCTGAGTCTAGCATAGGTTTTGCACAGGAAGGGTACCCTTTCGCTACAAAATACCATGCCTAGACTCACTTCAAAGCTTTTCCTACCTTGTATGTGTGCTGCACAGTGCAGCATGCATGCAAAGCTGGAAAATAAAGGAGAAATGAAAATATTTCTCCTTTTAACATCTGCTTTACAGTGGCATTAGTTTTTGGCACTAAACAATGTCTACTAATGTTTAGTAGATAGGGTTTAGCACAGGCAGAGCCGGCACAGGTAAGAGCGGTGGGCCGGGGTGGGGGGGAAGTTGACAGACAACGGGATAGATCAAATTAAAATGAATAAATAAATAAAACCACTTACCTTGTGCTTGCCGCATCGCGAGCGCAAGGAAATTGTTTTTTTTTTTTTTTTTTAATTTATGTGACTTTTTGAAAAATTCTGGATCTTCCAACCTAAATAGTGTATCCTTTGTATTGGAATTATAAAAATATTAACCAAGGTGATCAACTGATAGTGATTTTGAGTTAAAAACATTAATTGCTGACCCAGAAATATAATCTCCATTCTGGGAAAGACAATCCTCCTCTGGATAATGGGACCACAAGTCATTTATATGCTCAGTGGAGCTCTAATTTCTCCAAATGAATCATGAGATTATGGTATCTAATTTCTTAAAAATTAAGACAGGTATATAAATAGGCAGTTCACAAAACGGGTAAGGAATGTTGGTAATATATCCATCTTGAGCATGTTGATACACTGAACAAGCAAAACAGTCAGATGTTTTCAGCTCTCTATATGTTTCATGCATTGTCAATGTAAAGCCAAACAATTCAATTCTATGCAAAGCTCTGAATTTGCCATAAGAGCTACTCCTAAGTTCTTAACAGATTTTGTTATTCAAGGATGAGAGAATGTTATGGCTCCTGCAAGAATAATGCACATCATAGCAAAACTAAACTTACAACTTGAGAGTGCGCAAAAACTAGCAGCTGACTGTTCCATTGTTAGGATAGCCTGGTCAAGATAAGTCAAAACATTCTAACTTCACCCGCATATGTTGCAAAAGAAGCAGGTGACACAAAAGGTGATGGGGTAATGCTTGCAATAAGTCTAACCACTGACAATAACTCAAGGTAGCATTCCAACCCATCATTCTTTTGTTCACTATGCCACTTCAGTTTGGACTAAGCCATATCCAAATCAGTCTTCACCCTGCTCCAATAGGAACAGTCCAGCCTGAACTGCCAGACCAAGTCCTCCCTGAATTGCAAGCATTCCTCCCAACACCTTCTGTGTGTTTTATGTACCGCCCTAAGTGGCAGCGGTATACTCAGGCTTAGGTCCCCTGTTCACTTTACCATGGGAACCAAGCAATACTTGACTGGCAAACCCCAATCAGGGCGAAACCGGTCTTGGATTGCTTGTTTCACAGTTCATTGAAAAGCAAAAAACGGATTTCTGGATTTAAAGTGCTTCTCTATTTTTTTTGTTTGGAATCCTCATATTAATTAGGGGAGGACCCCCAAATTGCAAGCTTTAGATAGTGGGAGACTTGCAGCCTCAGTACCATCTTTTAATCTTCCAACCCCATGATGATAAAGAAATAATTCTGCCTCACAGGCCGCCCTTAGAGTTCAGATCTGTCAAAGTTTCTTTCATTATGTAGTAAGTTGATTAGGTTAGGTTACCGGAAGTGAAGTGAAATTTGCTTAACTTAAAGGACCACTCATAATCACAGATTCATTCCTTCCCTTAACTCCTGCCACAAGGTGATTTTGTCCACATTATTGTACGATTTAGCTAGTTCTTTCCACACCACACATTTGATCTCGTTCATTTAAAGCTTAACCTGGGAGAAGATATAGATAGCGAGCCTAAAACCTGTGGTTATTAAAATAAAAGAAATGCAGTCAATAAATGGGTTACTCTGACAGGCAGCATTCATGCCAAACATCACCACAGTGTCCTCTCTGCTTAAACATGTGTCAATAGGACCTTTAATTAGTTGTTTAATTTCTGGCCAAGTGTTTGCTATTATAGGACAATAAACAAACATATTAAGATGATTGGTGCTTTTAGAATTATAACTAGAATACTCACTGTTGCTTTGGTCAAATATTTAATTTATCTTTAAATATATCAAATACAAAAGGTGAATTATCTGGAAGTCTCATGTAATTCAATCCATAAAAAGTGTAAGATTTCGGAGAAATCATTTGTGCCCATGAACTTTGCCCAGTATCAATAGAGCTTTCATTAGCTCATTTTGTAATTTGCTTCTTGTCCATATGGTGTAAATATCATGGTTTTACCTAAACTTACTTTAAAAATATTGAAATGACTTTATACTTTCAGCTATATGCATTTCAGGTATAGCTAGTACACCACTTTGTTCTCGTATATTTTTGCATATCAGAGAATCATTAGAAATTTGCAGTGAAAGTAATTGAGAGTAGACCAAATATGTGTTAAAGAATGTATTTGGGGAAAACATATGTAATATTGAATGTCCCCCAAACATGTACGGAGTCATGTACTAACATCCACCATATTTTCTTTTTTTTAGATAAACAACATGTCCGGAGGGACAGGCGAGATTAGAACAACATAGAATGTTTTTAATAAAATCCAGTCATCTTTCAGGGACATGGAGAAATTGTATAAGATGCATCCTTGTAGCCCAAAAGTAAAATAGGAAATCTGATCTAGATAGACTTCCTTGCTGGAAGACTTCACTTAATTTTTTTAGTAGAAATTCAAGGATTTTTATTGGCTCAAAACAAAACATCTATTCTAAATTCTAATTTAAAGAAAAAATAATTTGGAATATAATTTGGAATATAAATCAGTAAGCAGTGAAATAGAAAAAACAATGTACGCGGAATTAGCATCTCATCAAAGTTGACTGCCTATGATAGACAAAGGAACAATTTGATTCAAATTTATCAAGTTCTTGATTTTAAATAATATTTACCCTTAACTAAAACCACATCTTTTGAGTTATTTTTACCATTAGATATCTTGATTGCAATCTTTCATTTCCAAAAACTTTTTTGGGTTACAAGTATCAATACAAAACAAGTATGCAGCGGACACAAGTCTCTGCCCTGTTAAGAAATATAAAAAATGCATCAACGGTCACAGTAACAGAACAAGACATTGCGTCATGTGAGCATCAGTGATATAAACAATCTGAACATTAGCATCTTAAGTCACAGAGTGGTAAAAGAAGACAAAGAGGTGTCCTGAAGTACATGAAATATTTGCATGGATGTGTAGTGAGGCGGAGTTAGGTTGGTGAGGCCCTACTGGAACTTCATAGGAAAACCCCCCTACTAGTCACCTCTATACTCCCTGTCATGGGCCTCCATTGTTTATTGTGAGCACAGACAGATCAAATAGGAAGTTTCTGTCATGTGTAATTGAATAGATAATTAACAGCACTAAATGAATGATAATGAGTGAACAGAAGAGAAAATAAAATGAAGAGTGGACATCCATATCAAGCCATCCTGAAGATTGCCCCATACTTATGTTCCTTCTTAGGGTGTCATGAATTCACCTTGCTTGGAATTTAACTGATTTACCCATATCATATGTTTTATAATCAGTATTCCAAACCATGATCTTCATTTTTCTTTGTATCCTGAAAAGAGTCAAATTGCTTACAGTCATTCATAATTTCATCATAAGTACCTTACTTTCTAATAAAACTGATAAGTCATTTGCTTGTAATTGTACCTTAACTTCCATCTTACCCAAATGATATGGTGGGATTAATGAGTTGCACCTCAGTGATTGCAAAGGGTTTCATGTAAAAGGCAAAAAGCAATGGTGACATTGAGAATCCTTGATGTTTTTCCCTCTGTCTAAACATCACCCTACCTTTCCTGGCGACTTCAAGTTCTACTCGGGAGCTCCCAGAGACAAGTCATCACAAACCTTTTCTTGATCCTTAAGTGGAAATAAGCTGACACAATATTCATTGATACCCACTATTGCAATTGGATTCCAGCCATTCAGTATGCCCAGATGTTTTGTTTTTTGGATCATCCAGTATTGGACCTTTAACTGTGGGTGAATCTCATTACCGGTATCTCACCCATGCTAATCACACAGCAAACGGACTGTGCATGTTTACTGCCAGTACCTTCTTTTTAAGATGAGGCCACTGTGACACAGCCATGGTAAGGGGCACTTGGCTGGTTACACCTGAACAGGTGTGCATGTACGTGTCCACATGTGTGTGTGGTGCGCGTGGGAGACTACTGTCGTGCACAGCCTGGTAACTGTGCACAGGTAGCCTAGCACAATGGGGACTATGCAAGATTAGATATTCACCCGGGGTAGGCCTCATATTGTTAGTGCACACTACTAGGGAAAGTGAGTGTGATATACAGTTTTTTCTATAGTGACACTGTATTATACACAAAGGGAGAGAACTGCCTTAGAGTGCAGACTCTCTTCTCTTTGGCCTACAGACACAATTGAAATCCTGAATTGGGGTGTAACTTGTGCAGGAAAATCAATTATGTAATTTCCCAAAATATATCTGTACACTTTATGGGTCATCTGGAGTTTTCATATTTCTCTGGCTCAGCTCAGGATTAGAGCCAAGGCCTTTTGTCACCCTGCTGTGCCCAATTCATTGCAGTTCTATCCAGCAGAAGGAACAAAGGTCTCCCCACACAAAGGGAGCAATTAACAGTACTCCATCTCCTGAAGAGGAAAAGGGTGGGGCAGAAGGATCTTCATCAATCACTCAGCTGTCACATTGTTCCAGGTATGGGCCTGCCCAAGGCTACTGAACAAAGGAGAGAGCCTAGACAACTGGAGCTAACAGAGGAGGGGTCTCAGTTTGAACTTTTGGTGAGCAAGGCCCTGGCAGTGATGGCAGCGAGGGTCGGAGCCAAGACTCCAGGAGCAGATGTGACCAGTGACTCCTGGATGACACCATTTTGAACTGTCTCAGCATGCTTTACAAGAGGGTTGTGACAGGGTTGGAGATGTGACCTGGCACCCTAGAATTAGCCTGGGGTGCCTGACTTATGGAACCTTCCTCTCCCCTTTAAAAACTCTTGCACAAGGGGAGACTCTCTCTTGCCTGGTGGTTTTTCTCCACTTCACTGCTGGATCCTGAGATGGCCATTTAGAACTGGAAGGAGAAACCCCCTGATCCCCACCAAGGACTAATAACTCTGCCCAGTTTACCCCAGGACCAGTGAGTCTCCCTTAGGACCAGTGAGGCTGGCCCCCTTATAGCCCCTGAGGCCAGTTGGGAGAAAGTCCAGGAATTTTTGCATCTAGAAAGCAAGATTGGGAGGAGAGCTAGCACAGGGAGCCAAGAGAACCAGCTCCTTGAGGTCGGCACCACTTTAGAGGTAAGGAGGGTTGCTGCAACTGCCCCTGGTGGCTAGAGCTCACTACCAGGTGTAAAATGAGCCCACAAAAATCAAGATTAGCCCAACAGGGCAAGGGTTCTGGCATTTTAAAGTTTGGTGACCTTTGACCTTTCATGGGCAATGTAGCACGTGGGGCTCCACCACCATGTCTTACTTTACCCCCGTGGTGGGTCAGGACCTAGGGGCGGTGCCTAGATTTTCCACATTTATGCCCCAAGGGGCGTGCATGGGGGCCCCCTCCCTTTACTCTTTTAAGCACCCAGGCGGGCTTCTTTTAGAGGGCCTGGGACCCCGTCCCTGACCCCTGCATGCTGAAACAATGAGGGTAGCATGCTGCATAAACCCCAGACATGGACATCTCACCCCGCTCCTCGTGCCCACATCTGGGGGGAGCGGGGGGATACCACAAACTCCAGAACCTGCCCTTGGGAGCAGGCAGGCAAAGAGACTTTGCTGGCTCCTGCAGCAGCACGGGAGAGTGGAGAGTGCTGCCAGACAGGGGTGGGCTCCTTGAGCCACCTCCTCCAATGGAAAGGCAGTGCAGGGTGTCCAGGTGGGACCGGGCACCTCTGAAACACAGTAAACAGAAGACATGCAGGCTCACTGCACAGCAGGAGACCCACTTTTATAATACTCACTTCTCCCAAAGGAACACCCCATAATACCCTGCGGGGCTTGGATAGTTTTATACTGTTTTCTTCCATTCTGTTGGCCCCAGGATAACAGGGTCACCACCAATAAGTGCCTAAAGCGCGGGGGAGCAGCGCAGCATCTCCATCAAAAGGATTGGAGGAGTCCCCATCCTATGTTGGGTGTGAATCCAAAAAGCATAACCCCCACTGGATTTACCCATTAATTCCAAGCACTCCTGTGGCTGGAGCTTTTGCTTTACAGCTGGGAGTGCTACACCCTCTAGGGGCCAAGTGTATGGTTGCAATGCAATGTCATTACAATGTTATGCCCTTTAGGGGCTGCTTTTATAATTGCAGTTTGATGTTTAGAAATGTTTAAAAAATTCACAAATACAGGTTATACTTATTATAAATGCTTTGTTGGTATCCCATAGTTGTGACAATGATTACTGCTCCCAGTATATATGTTTTCTTAGCATTAATAAGTGTGATCATGCAGCATTATTACTCTTGATAATTGCTCTAAGTACAAAAGGATGATTTTAACATGTGGTTTGTTGCTGTTGGAGCTTGACAAAATCAATAGGCTCACTTGATATGCTTGTGTGACCTCTTTAGGTAGTCTAAGGTGATTATGCAATGTCATATTTGGTTGTGTCCATCTGCCAAAGTACATATTTGTAAATGATTGCATAATATTTAGTAGTGTGTTTGTAATAAATGTACTTCCCCTTTTCTTAAGAAAAAGTACCTGACTGGACAATCAATTATTGAGTGTTATTATGGCGTGTCAGTAAATGGTTATTACTGGCCCACATCACCTCCTCTGAGTAGGCCTTGGACTGCCCTACCTCGCTACCCTGAGAGAGTCAAGTGCTACAATCTGGTGCTTGGTTCCCAGTAAGCACAATTGGGGAGAGGGGTGGGCCAGTTGTTGTTGGAGGTGGGTGGAAGGGGTGGGTTTTTTGTTTGACTTGAAAAATAAATATTTAAGTTTATTTATTTATGCCTCTAATGTCTAATCAAGGTCTTTGGGGGTGTTTTACTTTTCAAAGCTGCCTTTTAGCGCAACATATTTTGAAAAGTTGCTGATAGTGTAACAACAATTAGGTATGTCCTATTTTTTCCCTACTACTCTCCTAGTCTCTGCAGTCTGCAACTATATTGCCTACTATAGCGGTTGTGGGGTTTGCTATTGCCTTTCCTACAACAACTCAGTAGAACAATGACCTATAGTTCTCTTACCGAACAGAAGAGGGATGTAGGGTTTCCCAAGGTGCTGTGGTGGTAGTAGTAGCAGGCTAGCGCACTAACAACAGTACAGGAATCAGAAGTCAGGTTCCATTCCCACCTAGGTGAACTCCAACTGTAGGACTTTAATGAGAAGGATTATTCATTACAGGCAACTAAATGGAAATTAAAAAAACGAGTTCAGTCGAACTTGTGGGTAAAATACTTGATACTGTTCTGTAAATGCCACATGTTTGAACGCAAGTAAACCTTTGCGGCCTCACACATGATGATGTCAGCAACATTGTGTGCTGCAAATTCAAATTCCTCATTCATAATGTCTTCAACATAACTATGTACCAGCTGATGTGTTGTCTCTCGCTACTGATGGCCTTGTGTCGCGACATACCTTTCTCATCTAATGCAAGGGACTTTAGACCTTATAATGGGAACATGAGTCACACAATTGATTTTAGACCTGGTATCCATTCTGCCATCCCTATTCATTAAATTGGCAACTAGCAGGTCTAGTGTTACAGGTTTCATATCTTGATTGTTGTACAGCAAGCAGGTGTAGTCATTAAATGGGCCATATCACACAAGTCATATTTAATTTGCTCATATGTCCAGTAGCAGAAGTGGTTGTTTGTCAGGTCACATGGCTTTCTCTTATCTTGGAAACACTAAGGTAGTAGGCATAGCTAGGGTGAAAGGTATTTGTCACACAGCCTTTTGTCATTTATGCACAGAGATAGAAAGATGAATCAGATTTTCATCCACATTGGAAACATTATACCAGTTTGCCATGTAAAAACTGGTCAGCACACTGCCAAGTCCAATGACTGCATCTTCCTTATGCTTCATGTGGATCACTATGCCACTGGGCCATCTGGATGCATTGTCTGTACAAACTATTAGTCCTGAGCATCTTACTTGAGAATGTGTATTCAACACTTCTTACCATTGTGTCAACACTGCAGAAGTCCACAATTGTAAAGGCCAAGTCTGAATGTCCCTACTTATTTCTTGCACCGTGCATACAATGTACAGCATAAATGCTATTGCTTTTCATCTCAGTTTTTTTAAAGCACTTCTGAATGATGCTCATGTAACATCTCCAAATCTAACAGTAAGGCAACGATACCATGGTTTACATAGCATCATGTATGACCAGTTAAGAGCATTTACACACATGAGAACCTTGGTGAATGTGTTTTTGACATTATCCCTTTCAATTAAAACCTTGTTTCCACCACAGACCTACTTTGTTAGCCACTGAATGGCATGTGCTGTCACTATTACAGAATCAGAAACATGGACTCAGTTTTAGAATAGAGAGGATGGATTCTTACACTCAATCAAGTGAAAGACCAGTGTGACAGGTGACATGAGTTACCAAACCTGTAATTTGACCATCGGATACATTGGAGTACACTGGGCACCAGTGCTGGGACCTAACATTGGCACACTGACCAATCACTACTCACCAGGCCCTCAACATACACATTACCTGCTACCTGGATGTATAGCATGGGATTTCACAGTTGAGTGATCCAACATCTATTTACTTTACATCGTTGTTGTGGCCACACAGAGAACATGGCAAACATTTGTTGATGTGCTGACCCATGTTGAGCATTGACAAGAGAACTGAAGGTTATCTCTTTGCACATGTTGTTTTCAGGCGTTCAGATTACAATAGCATGGCACTACTGTCAGTACCCTGACCATTTTATCCTCACATGTCCCAGATGAAAGCGGCATAACCATGCATCTACTAATTCTGGTGCATATGCATCTTTTAACACTGAACATGCACATACTCACCCCCTCCTTGCTGCTGTCTGCCTCTCAACTGCCCATCCAAGTCAGGGACAACTGCAAGGATGCATAGCATTAGGGGGGGTCGGGGTGCGGTGCACGCCCCTTGTGCCTGGAGGTGACAGGACCAGCTGGACTCTCGCTATCTTCCACGTGCAGCCTCTCAAGTCCTCCCACCATTTCCTGCAGTGGGCACTGCGCCGACTTGTGACCCCCATGGAGCGTACCTTCTAGGCGATGGTCCTCCACAGGTATACCTTCTGGTGGGAGTTGACCTGTAAGGATGACATGATGACAGGCCCTTAGTTCACATGCAACATGTGCATATGCAAATACTGGCACACATAGGTCATGAACAGATTGCCCACACTGTCTAAAAGTTAGCAAAGTGGTATTTTGTGCACTTCACCAGTGTTCAATGATGACTCTTTCCCATGAGAACAGTGATATGATGATAACACACTTTGCTAGTTTAAAAATATGGTGTAAATGGTTGTCTCTAGGATTCCTAATGGCAGAAGTGCATGGTTATTGCAAATGTAAATTAGCAATGCTGTCTGATCATCACTCACCTGCTCCTCTGGGGTGCCATAGAGCTGCCTGTACAGGGGCAGGGGCGTGTCCAGCAGCATCTTGTTCTCCTCACTTGTGAAGGCTGGGGCCCTGCATCCTGTAGAGCGAGACATTGTAGCTCCCAGAGGATGTGGAGAGCAGCAGAGCGATGGGGAGGTCTTTGAAAAATGCAATTAGTGCAGGCAAGTGAAGTCTCTAGGGAACCGCCAGACTTATATCTAGACCACATTCTGCAGTCCAGGCGGTCAAAGCGATTGGTCTGCGTCGGTTGTGATTTTTCCGAACCTGTCCAATGCATTCACTTACTAACTGACACCGTGCCTACCTCGCGGTTCAAAAAATAACAGCAGTCCGCAAGTAACTTTGATACATGACTAATGGAAGCTTACTGCATCAGTTCACGCGCGATGCAGACACAATCCAAGATCCGTGACTGTCACCATAACAACTAACAGCCTATGGCTGTGTCTGATTTGGTTATGATGCGCCTACTGCGACGTTTGAAAAATGGGTCTGTGGTGCAAACACTTTTGAAAATGTTGTGAGTTTGTGATATTCCATGGCTGGATGCAGCATTTTTCTGGTGAAAGGGATATTTAACTGAAACGCTCACACTCACATGATGACCTAACCTCGAGGGGCACATGACACACTGATTAGGAGGCTAATCACAACAGGAAATAAAACAACTCCATTTTGCCTCTTAGGGTTGATCACAGTCAATATGCTTATTTGGTGCATTCCAAGTACAGTTTTCACCTAGTTACTGCATTACAGGACAGTGCGACCCAGTGTGTAATCTGTGTGATGTGAAACTGGAAAGGTGGTGTGTTTCATGACCTAGATACCATATTTCCAGAGGAATGACTACACTGTGACATTAAGCAGCCACATATGCTTAGCTCTGATATGTGAGTTTCTACGACTTCTTGGTGTGCTACACTTAAGTGTACAACTGCATTTTCTGACACTTCTACATTGTAAATGGTTTGTGTAGGTAATTGTGGAATGCAGACATGACAACATGACAGTGTCCACCCTGTTACATTAGTATGCATATATTGCATTGTGATACACTTGATGTATGTGGTGTCCCATATGTCATGCATTACATGAACCTATTGTGTGTACAGATGAATGATATAATTGATCTCACAAACATACGTCTAGGCTTTTTGACCTGTGAGTTTTGGAGTATGTCCTGCTTGATTTACATGAACAATAACTGACTCTAGTGAAGATTACACTACTACACTCTAATTGCTGTGCCACCAAGCCTTTCAAATCTGTTTAGCAATGACCTGTCTGCTGTGATATGTATCTAAGGTTAACATTGTTCATTGAAATGTGTTTTTCACTGACATGGAGTGTTATGTGTGTTTAATTGCTCTTTGCTGTTGGCCTAAGTGCATGTTGCTTGCTACATTGTGAACTCACACCAACTGTGAATACACTCTACACATAGGTATCGCGGAGGAGCCAGAAGACAGACACCTGTGTACAGGACCTTTCCAGACCTCCAAACATTGGAAGAGCGAGACATTATAAAGAAATACTGTCTCACAAAGACAACAATTGATGAGTTGTGCCAGTAGTTGTCACCTTATTTGCGGCCTTATCACACCTATCTAACAACACTAACCCCCAAGGTGAAGGTGATGGCAGCACTGCATTTCTTTGCCAGTGAGTGGAGATGTACTAGCAAGGTGGCTGACACTGATGACTGGTATTTGGAACACAGGGCCTTGATGGGAGTTGGGGTAAAGTCAGACACCAGGCACCAGTGTGAGCCCCCCAACACCGTCACTGATCAGGAAAAGAAACTCCATCTCTACATATCGACTGCCAACTACTTCAATCCCTATATCCGCTTACATTATTAAAAACACAATTAGGTCATATTAGAATTCTGCTGCAAAATCTCCTGAGCCTCTGTGACAGTAAAAATAGATGGAATTGCCCCTTTATCAGAACCTTCAAATTAGATTGCTGCGCAAATGCTGCTTGTGCACCATGTGCTTTAAATAAATGAAGCATTTACAAAATCGTCCATCTTCTAGCTGTAGAAGCAGACAAATCAGAAAAGATGTGGGAAGGGGGTACATCAGGCATTGGAAACTGCCTCTGGTGAATTGCCTTTCACAAAACTTGCTCTTTGTGTCAATGGTCCCCAAAATTAACAAGAATTGTACCTGTGTACTTTGAATTGGGAGATTGCAGCACTGGAACACGATGAGCTCTTGTTAATGTTAAATCGCCAGAAAATGTGGCTATAAAATGGGTCTTAATAAATAAATGAGCCCACTAAAGCATTTGTTGGCCCTCACAGCCCTGCGGAACCACAACAATGCGCAAACTGGAATGATGTGAATGATTTTCAAGTTCCTCAATCTTATCTTCAATAGAAGACTGTTGTTTATGGAACAGGTTGATTTCCTTCTGCGTCGTTACAAGCTAGTTCTCCAACTCAGAAATCCGAAATTCAGCCTCCTTTAGGTCCCCTTCGAGATGAGCAATAGAATCCTTGATTTTGGAAAGCCTGGCATGTAGGGCAGCTGACTCTGACGCTTGAGAGGCCTTCAACCCCCTAATCTCATCCAAAATATGATTGAGAATATTTTTAGTTTCTAATTGCACAACGGGGCTTACAACATCGTTCGGCGACTTAGCCAATTTGGACAGATCAGCCCTCCCAGGATCTGTCGCCAATCCATTTGATTGAAAGCACTACATAACGCCTCCTGAGGAGTCAATAAACATAATTGCAGGATATCATGATAAGGCATTAAAGCAATAGCAGGTACTGTAAAGAGAGGGGAAAAAGCAATTGCCTGTGTATTCTCCAATACAATGACCCCAGTGCCAACTTATTTTTTTGGTTACAAACATTTTGCCTTAATTTTTCTGGAGCCCTGTCCCAGGCTTAATTAAGACTCCATAGGGGTTGCAGCTATATCCCCCCCAACCATCTGCTTGAGAATACTGACCCCAATATCCAAATAATTTTTGCAGCCTGTAAGGGAGCAAAGCCTGCTGCTTCAAGATTGGAATGTTCAGTGGCAACTGGAGGTGGCAAATGCATCATCAAATATTCCTGTGCCTGTAGCCATCATGAGCTCTTTTCAAAACAAAGAAGTACGGTTAGCCCTTGCTGCTGCCTGACTTCCAAGTTTTTATCCCTCTGTGAAAAAGACTGAAGTCTCTGAATTGGCAGCAATGCCGGATGCCTTGGAATGCTTCCGCATAGTCAACAGACTCCAATTTAAAGGATGTCACAAAAAAGTAATTGGAGTCAAGAGACTTTAAAGGCCACCAATTACCTGAACCAAACCAGAGACCCCCAGCCTGGTAGAGTCCCTAGTGCCTTTTAATGACCAAATTTAAACTGAGAGCCCTTACCCTCCTGGTGGGAAACCTGACGATTCAGTCCAATCTCAAGGAACAGCCCTCTGCTGCCAGCTCGAGCCTAGTTCGCAATATTATCTTCCGTGCATCCTCGCAACCATAAAAGCAACAAAGCCCAGTGGAAAGATGCAGTGCCTCGGGCTACACAGACTACCAATGGTGGAAGTAAAAATCAGACCACACCACAACTGCTGCCTGCTTTCTGGCTGCTTCTGGCAGCAAGCCATGCTCAGTGTGTCCCCACCTTGGGATCCAACAGCAGACCTTTTGAATTCTGCAACTATAATGTTACCGGCTTCAGACGTGGCATTTATCGAAGGGAAACCGCATTACAGAACTACTGCTGCTACCGGCTTCTCACTCCTGTCCTGAGGAAGACCCCGTCGTAAGGGATAAAACACCTACAGTTTTATAGGGGTCGAAACGTCGACATCTGTATCATTTGCCAGCTTGATCAACAGCGATTAATGACTGTGATATTGTTCTCAATCATGGCTATTTATCTTTTGGATATCATTTTGAATCTTGTGGCTTAAGATATGAGCCTTGTGGTTTTTATGTGACAAACTGTGTGATTTGCACTATATCTTCTCTACTTACCCTGTTATCCTCACTCCAATCACAACACCTACCTTATTACCCATTTCTCCTCCCTTCTCCCTCCTAGGGGCACTACCTTTTGTTATTGTTCAAAACAACGTTACAAATTGATGTACGTTCAGTGTGATTAAATAACACTGGTTACTAAATACACTACATATTTCTTCTAGTATTTTTTCTTGATTATTGTATTTTGTGTTGTTGATGAATTGTTTATTGGGACCACTCTTTGCAATGTGCTACCGGCTTTTCAGCGTTCTCACCCGGAAGCCTCAATACTGCACACAACGTGGAGAAGGCGTCCTGATTGCAATGAAGGGGAGGGGCTGCGTGTACTCAGCCGCGGATCATGTGAGATCCACCTGCGACCTGGAATTGTTTTCCTAACATTAATGCCACCCAGTGGTGTCACTAAGCTCTAGGCACAGTGATCCATATTTTTATGCCTAAAAAAGAATAGAGGGACCTATTTCTCCTGACACTAGTTGCTAATGTTCTTAGGTTGTTCGAAGGTTTATTTTTGCATTTCAATATGGTGCTTGATATGGCACATGAACATTAGACAGTGATTCTGAGTAACAGTTAGTGAACAGAAATTTACAACTTAAACCTAACCCGCTATTTATATTAAGCAGGGATTGGTGGCACTGTGTACAAATATATATTTTCTGTTGTATTAGAAAAACTTCAGAATATTCTAGCAGGTGTTAAATTAATTGATTTTTAAAGTACTCCCCTTTAGAACTGTCTGCAAAAATCAATGGCATTTCCCTCAACACAGTTGTAAACAAAGACATCAAAGATGTTCAGCATTGGAACCTAGATGACATTACAGCGCCCGAACCTTCCTGCTGCACTGCCCTACATCAAACGAAAAAGGCAGGAATGCACCATATCTATGAGATACAGCACATTCCTCTCCTCTTTTACTGCACTGGCGCACAAATTGCTGCCTAACGCCAGCACAGGCACCCTTGCACCATGGTGCAAGGGTGCCTGCATTGAAATCAGGTTGTTTTCATGCAGGAAGGGACACCTTCCTTCACAAAAACAACCGCTGCACCAACCCTGGGGAGGCGTAGGCTTTTGACACATTCCCAGGTTTACAGCATGTTGTAAATCTGGAAATATGTCAAATGCCATGGGTGTTACATGGGAACACCCACAGTAATGCCCATGGCACGCCTCCCTATCACAGTGTGAGGGAATGCAGTGACTTGCGCTGCGTTTTCTCACACCATATCTACGAGGCCATGAAAAGACGTGCAGGGTGACTTTACGTAGCCTCGAAAATATGGCTCTGCAGTGTGCACCACCGGAGCGTCATTAAAAGTGACGCACAGTGGGGCAGATTTAGAACCCCCTTGCGCCACTTTTGCGTCACTTTTCCCATGTTAAAAATGACGCAAAAGTGGTGCAAGGGCCTTGTAAAAAAGCCCCAGTGTTTGTAAATGAGCCCCATGGTATATAACATAATGTCCCTAATTACGATGCAGGTCGGACGAGCGTCCGACTGGCATCGTTGAGGTAAGGGGAATGGCCAACAGGTTGTCAGTTGTCCCGACCGCCTAATTGGGATATGACCGCCATGGAGGCGGTTGGAAACATGCCTTTTGTCCATGGAGGCTTGTGCTGCGGCCCAGAAAAGGGCGGCAGCACAAGCCTCAATTCCAAAAGGCATGTTTTTAAACATCCGTGCACCTTGTGGTAGGCACCTCACGGTGCCTGCCACATGGGGCATGGATGTTTGTGGGGGCCCTGTGGTGCCCCCCTGGCCTGATAGCAGAGGGCGCAGAGGGATGGGGGGCCTGCTAGGGGCCCCCAAAGTCTGTTTCTGACAGCCTTTCAATGGCAGTCGGACCGCGAATGAAAGGCCATCGGAAAGGGCCATTGTAATCTGTACGGCAGTGCCTAAGCAGGCATCGCCTTCATTGTAGGGATTCCATTCCGACCGCAGGGACGACGGGCTCCCTGAGCCCCTTGGAACCGCAGCAGTCGGTCCCTCACCCATGCGGTCACACCGACCGCATTGTAATGCAGCGGTCTGACCGCTGCTTCAGATGTTGGTGGGACCAACACTGACGTGCCGTCAGTGTCAGTCCCACCGACATCCTATTGAGCCCCAATGTGTAATCTCAAGGGTATCTCCATCATATGAAATGAAGTGGTGTTCCAAGGTGCTGAAAGAGGGAAGGCACAGGTGAGGAACTCAAATTACTTAAGTGTTGCAGTGTTATTAAGTATGGAGCGTCAGGAAGACTTGTGGATGACTCCAAGTCGGCCTCAAGATTTGTGTGCCCAGCCAAATTGTTTGATGCTGTAGCCTGCCAGAATCAGGACGTCACATATGAGTTAGAAGGTGGATGAGATAATTACTCACAAAACATCAGTGGGTTATGCGTTTTAAACTCATCCATTAACATTTGTGGCAATGACAGATATGCTCAGTGTTAAACCTGGCATCATTGGCATGGGTTTCCCCTGTGTTTTTGCCTTTGTCTCCTGTTATTTTGCTGTGTGTTGGACTTCATTTTGCTGGTCTAGATGCTTTGGGCACTTTGCCACTGCTGTTCAGTGCCAAAGTGCAATTGCTCCCTTTCTAAATTGTTGTTATGGATTGGTGATTCCATGATTGGCATATTTGATGTATTAGTAAGTCCCTAGTACAGTGCACTGTGCGTGCCCAGGGCCTGTAAATCAAATGCTGCTAGTAGGCTTACAGCACTAATTGTGCCACCTACACAAGCAGCCTTACAATAAGGCATTAAAGCAATAGCAGGTACTGTAAAGAGAGGGGAAAAAGCAATTGCCTGTGTATTCTCCAATACAATGACCCCAGTGCCAACTTAACTTTTTGGTTACAAACGTTTTGCCTTAATTTTTCTGGAGCCCTGTCCCAGGCTTAATTAAGACTCCATAGGGGTTGCAGCTATATCCCCCCCAACCATCTGCTTGAGAATACTGACCCCAAAATCCAAATAATGTTTGCAGCCTGTAAGGGAGCAAAGCCTGCTGCTTCAAGATTGGAATGTTCAGTGGCAACTGGAGGTGGCAAATGCATCATCAAATATTCCTGTGCCTGTAGCCATCATGAGCTCTTTTTCAAAACAAAGAAGTACGGTTAGCCCTTGCTGCTGCCTGACTTCCAAGTTTTTATCCCTCTGTGAAAAAGACTGAAGTCTCTGAATTGGCAGCAATGCCGGATGCCTGCCAATGCAGAGCCTGTGTTCAGTCTAGTATTGCCATGTCGACCTGCCAAGTGCACTTACTTGCCAGGCCCTAACCTAACCTTCCATTTTCTTACATGTTAGTCACCCCTAAGGTAGGCCCAAGGTACCCCTGTGGGCAGGGTGCAGTGTATGTGAAAGGTAGGACATGCCCTTATGTGGGTGGCATGTCCTGATAGTGAAATACTGCCAATTTTGTTTTTCACTATTGTAAGGCTATCTGTCCCCATAGTATAGAATGGGGAGTTTGCTTATAACATCTTATAAGCATAACTGCCCATGGGAACAAGATGGGAAAATAAAGGTAGATATGTCTGAACTCAGCATTTTAAATTGCATCTTTTAGTGAGGGTGAGTTTTACATTTTGGGTTTGAAAATACCACCAGTATTGCCTAACCATCCCTGGACTTCCCTCCAGTCCATCCAGTGTGCCTCTGCTAAGTTGTGTATTGACTGTCTGGCTTTGGAGTGACAGGGGCTGGGGATGTGCATTCTGTTCAGACAGCCCCTTGGGGGTGTTCAGGTGTGTTCTGCCTTTCCAGGGTGAGTCAGGGCTGGGCTGAATAGACCTGGGCTGCATTCAGAGTAGGGGGATGAGATTTCTTTCACACCTGAATGGGCCTCGTCTGCCAAGGACAATGCTGTCTCCACCTCCTGCCAGAAAGCTGCACCAGAGAGGACAGGACTGGTTTTGGCTAGGCAA
This sequence comes from Calotriton arnoldi, assembly GCA_963921515.1. Classification (NCBI taxonomy): domain Eukaryota; kingdom Metazoa; phylum Chordata; class Amphibia; order Caudata; family Salamandridae; genus Calotriton; species Calotriton arnoldi. The sequence continues at coordinate 1,317,944 of CAWUFW010000337.1, forward strand.
AGGGCTTCTCTGCCACAGAGAACAAAGGATTTTACTGTATAAAAAGAGGGGCCCAGACCCCAGACTTTTAGATAACTTCTGGGAAATCAAGAGGAACCTTTGCCAAGGAGAAGAGCTGGAGAAACTGAGGAGGAATACTGCCCCTGTGCTGTTTGCTGTCTGGGGTTGGCCTGCAGTGGCTACTTTCTGCCAAGGAAAGGACTTTGCTGTTTGCAGTGTCCACTGCTTGAGGAAGATCTCCAAGGGCTTGAAGAAGAGCTTGCCTCCTGTTCTGAAGTCTCAGGGACACAAAGACTTCACCCCCAGATCCCCTGAACTTCCTTGCAGGGAGTTCTGACCTGCCAAGAGGTGCCTGTAGCTGTTCTGGGCCTCTGGAGGTTGTTCTGGCTGTGGGAGCTGGAAAAGCAACGCAACAACGAAAAGCGTGACACATTTGTGCCTGTTTCCGACGCATCACCGATGCAGCACCTGCCCGCGGCTCGAGAAATCGCTGCATGCAGCATCGAGTGCACCGGTCTCCGAAGTCCGAGATCACCGCACCGATTCCGATGCAAGCCCTGCTGTGCGGCTGCAAAAACCCATGCATCATCCCAGATCATTGCATCGCATTGAGACGCCAGGTCTGTCGCATCGTTGGGGGACGCAGTAAGAAACCGATGCATCACATCCCCACGCAGTAAAAAACCAACGCATCAACTCCTCTCTGGTAAGGAACCGTCACATCACCTCTCCTGCACAGCAGTAAGGAGCCGACGCATCACCTCCCCCTAAGTAAGCAATCGACGCATCACCTTCCCTGAGTGTAAGGAACCGACGCATAACCTTCCCTGTGACCCTTTTTGTTTGTGTGCGCAAAGCATCCAAGGTACTTTGTGTGAAAAGTGTCGCATCTGCAATTTGCTTTGAACTGAACTATTTCTACCATTTGAAAGTCATATTTTTGTTACTGTTTTGTGGAATTTTGTCGTTTTGATCTTGTTTGGTTTAGATAAAGATTACTTATTTTTCTAAACTGGTGTGGTGTCCATTTGTAGTGTTTTCACTGTATTACTGTATGTGTTCACAAATGCTTTACACACTGCCTCTGAAATAATAAACCTGTCTGTTCGTGCCAAGCTATGAAGGGGGTGAGCAGGGGTTATTTTAGAAGTGTATCCCCCTTACCCTGAATAGGAAAAAAGGTCCCTACTTGGACAAAGGTACATACCTTTGCCAACTAGAGACCCCCGTTTCTAACACAAAGTACACCTAATACCTTGCATCTGTTATTTGCACACAAATCTATATGAGGGCTGCAGTGTTTATTAAATCATCTCTTTCAACATATTTGATTAGTGAACAATACCAAGGTAATTTGTCAGCCATGACAAATCACACAAAAGAGAACAATCTACCAGAAACTATGTAGAAAACTTAATTCTGCCAATGAAAAAAGAGTGTAGGAGAGGACAGCCTGACGTGAGATTCTCCATTGACTTTTCTGGTTGTGTCTATCAAAAAAGGAAAATAATCAGAGACCAATACGTTGGAAACAATAGCCTTAATTTATGCAAATACAGACATTTTGCTCGTAAATCAAGGAGAGTAATTTGAAAAAAATAATAGATTTTGTAACAAATATGACTTTAAATAGGGCGATTGCCAATGTGAGTTTAAACATGATGGAGACCTACAGCTAATGGGAGGTAGAGGAGGGTAAGCCACTGAAAGGTCAAGCCAGGCTTAAGCTGAATCCCTGGTTCAACTCGACATACTGTTGCAACCTCCTGTCCAAAATTAGCCAAGCTTTCACTAGGGGTGATGTGGCCTAGTGGATATGGCTGCCAACCATGTCATATGAAGGACAAGGTTTGAATACTGGCATCGGCTAAGCATTCTTAGAAATTCGAAAATTCTGCCTGTGCTGAAATAATTAAAAAAAATCCTAGTTTGTGTCCTTGAGCGAGTTTCCCGTTATGAAAAACTGCCAAAAAGTGTGGATTCCGCAAATAACCCACACTATAATTTCCTCCTCCAAGAATTAAGGACAAAGGATTTACGCTTTTGATGCCAAAAAGATGTGCCCATCTAACAGTTGAATTTCACAGTGTGAATCCAGAAAATGCAGCATCAATCCCAGCTTCCATGCACGTCCAAATTGTGTGATCTTAGACAAATATTGTATTTCACAGACTCCTTTTTGTTCATTATAACATTTGAGGGCACTTTCAACTACATGAGTTCAGATGTGTACTGTACAACAACACCCTCTCCTGTGTTTGATTAAATAGCATGTAATGTTGTAGGCCACATCTAGGGTACGCATGACCCAAATTTGCCTCTTGGTTCACTAGTAAGTGCAGTTATCAAGGAGGGGACAAGAATGTTTCTCAGTTCATGTTTAAAAACTCTTACTTTTAATAAATGTTTTTTAAACTATCTGATATACATAAAGTTAAACACTTTCGTCTTTTAAAGAAATACACATTTTGGAATTTTGAAAGCACCTTATCATAATCTAAAATGATGTTTGTTGCATGAGTTACATTCCAAATATTTTCAAGGCTCAGCTCATGCACAGACTCTTAAAGCTAGAGCTCACACTTTTTTTTCGTCTCTTGATCGACTCTCCATGTTAATTTGTTGACTCCTCTACCTTTAATGGGAGGTACGCAATAATGGGGCTACAATCTGGGGTGAATGCGGAATTCTGTATTTTACACTTTTTTAAAAAGAAATTTGATACATACAAGTAACTCATGAAATATCATACAATGCAAATGACTGAGTGACTAAATACAAAACAAACCCCTTCCTACACGATAACAACTTCCTTAAAAATATATGTCTTTCTCGGGCTGTATCGTTGAACAGCCAAAATAAATGCAGTGGAAAGCAATTTTGAAGTAGGGAACTGAGCGTGAAGCAAAAGCATGTTAATATGGATTTACAATAAACAAATTTGTATATGTATTCGTTTTTAGATCTTTACGTATCCGCTTCAGTAATTCTTTGCAGCCTTCAAATGAAACGGAGCACGTAGATCTCGACAAAATTTTACTCATAAGGGCCTTGTCGCTGAAGAAGGGCATCATTTTTGGAATGACATGTCCAAGCCACTAGCGTGTGAAATCTGATTTTGTAAAGTATTTTTTTTTGTTTTTAATACGTGAATACCTAAGGCGCTACTTCACCCATGTCCATCTCATTGTACCCTGGAACATTCCAAAGATATTGTGGAACGTATTAGTTGCACGAATCCCTTTTCCTCTTCACTAGTCAGCCAGCATTTGCAAACGTGAGTATTTGCCAAATGTATTCTCTGATTTCATGCCTAGAATTATCTTAATGCCACATTAACTCCTTCCCACAGTGCCAGTATAAAGTGTTAAAGTAGCAAAATATCATTGGCTCGTCATTGAAATAACTGCATCCCTGAATTCTCTGCGACGGAAACAGTTATGTGCTTTCAACGTGCTTTGCAAATTAAGAATGCTCAATAAATTGACCGTAGTTCTAGGAAGACTAAGGGGCATATCTACAAGGGCAGGCGATATAATTATCGCCGCTTTAGCGTCCGTTTTCGGACGAAAAACGGCGATAATTTTAACGCCTTATTAGCAAGGACACGCTAACGCGTGAATCCATGCTTTTCGCCTTTCTCTTATCGCCCAGCTTTGCATCTCTAATGAGATGCAAAGTGGGCGTCACTGGCGTATCCCAGATGGGCTACGTTGTAAATATCGCCGATGTGCACATCGCGATATTTACAAGGCAGCCCACAGGATGATAGCAGACGTTAGATTTTGGCAAAACGGCCGTTTCGCCAAATTCTAACGTCTGCTATTATCCCGACTTAGCCATCCCTAACATAGGGGTGGATTGTGCTGATACGACCACAGGGTCGTATCAGCAGAAGTATCGCTGCTTGCAGGGAACATCGCTGGAAAACCAGCGATGTTCCCTGCAAAACGGCGATAACCTCGCTATCTCTGGAATTTTATCGCCCTGGAGAAGCGTGTTGTTAATAACGCGCTACCAGGGCGATAACTTCCGGAGATAGCCAGCGATAAGTAATCTATCGCTAGCACGGCCAGCGATAATTATCGCTGGCCGTTGATAATATGCCCCCAAAGGCCTTATTACGAGTTTGGAGGAAAGGCACCGCCGTCGCTTTTTCGGAGGTCTTCCCAAGCACCCAATTACGATCCTGGCGGGAACTCGGCTACAAGGCCACTGCTTGGAGACTGCCAAGGTTTCCTCCGTCCATATTACAATGTGCTTTTCCATCAAGCTTTTCCTGGCGGGGACACCGCCATGCTCAAGTAGATGGAAAAGCACAAAAAGAGGGGAAAACTCACCTGTTTTCTGTGTTGTATGCCATTGTCCAGGTCCCTCCAGTGCTGCTGCTACCAGATCACGACGCTCTGCAACCCCGTCGTTGCCGGATGCAAAGGTAGGCTTCATCAATCACTTCTTCTATATAGTGCATTGTAACTGTTCATTATATTTAACATGCAACAAAACAGACAGTAGCATGACCTACATCTACATTACGACACATAAACAACATATATATGTGTTTCAGATATCCCATGTTGTACTTACCTATCTCTAATAATATCACAAAACAGAAAGGTAGAGGGTAGGCTGCTGTACGTTCCCCAAGTTATCATATAATCATAAAAACAGTACGGAGGCACTTCAAAGGCTAACTGAACACAAGAGGAGAGAAACGACTTGTTGATACTCTCTCAGAAAGTGTTCATCCCTTCGAAAACCTCTTATCAGGTCCGTTGGGAAAGCCATCCTTTATGGAAGAGGACGCCTCACACCTGTAATAGTGGCGTGCTTCATTATAGCCATCCTCTCCCCACCATGGTAGGTAGGGTAGTACCACCTGGGCGGACTCAACCTCATCGAAGACTCGGCGCTGGGCAGACTCAACCTCCTCGAAGAATTGGCAGTAAGAGGGAGTTCTTGAATAAAAGCTACTGGATAGAAGCGGGATCCAGATCAATTAAAAAAACCTCAGGGTTCTTCGGTGAGTCACCTTTAATAATGAGGACACTGGGTATATCTAAAAACAGTATCGAGCTGGTAAATAGAGGACAATGGCTCTAACCTGTGTCAAATCAGCCAACATATTTCTGCTCTTGCTATGTCACATTCGTTAGGGCTCTAAGATCCCTAAATTCAATCGTTGGACGGAATTAGCCCTATTCTTTTGGATTTAAAAAGGCTACTCGAAAAACAGGTGAATGATACCTGTAATGTCAGCCTACCAGAATGAGTTAGCCTGTATACATAAGGATTCAATGGAAGAAAAACACATCAGACAGAATTAAACCGATGCTTGATATGACTAACAGATGGCTTTATACTTTATAATGAATACCGGATATTCTTCAATAAACATTGTGGGCATGCAAGTGTAATTCACTGCAAACCACTGCAAGCTCTAATATGTGATAAGTGACTGGCCCAGAGGCCTAAAAACAGGCATGCAGTTTTTTTGCTAGCTAAATAAGTATGTGATTTATTTTAGAAATTGACAAAGAACGAAAAGAAAAAGAGAGGACATAATAATTACATCTCTATTACTTCAAAAAAACATCAAAAACACATGACTGATCTTTACCCTAGATTTTAGGGGATACCAGCTTCCTGTTCAAGGAGGGGGTGATGTCCTTTGTAGTCACACACTGATTATATGGTAATAATGAGTAAGTATCCTATATATCAATATTGGGTTACGCATAAGGAGCACAGTGACTTTCACATGTATCCAAGACTCAATCTTAGCTCAATCTAAGCTCACAAGGGGTAAATGCCTAAAGCATATCTATGTGCCTGGGCCCAGGTCATAAGTGCAAACAGTTTTATAAAATTATTTGTTAACACCGTATGTGAAGAGGTAACCTGCCTTGAGTTTGTCGTTTGTTTAGTAAGGAATTTTAACAAAAGACATTTTACTTAAAAAGATTTTCCTGGTGAGTGTAGCCTGCTTAATGAAACCAGCAGGTGTTGTCTCATTCTCTATGCAGAGGGTACATAACCATATTCTATGTGGTACATGCTATATACTTTTGAAATGGCATTACCGCAACTAACCCATACATGCCGTGCATTTTTCCACGTCACATTCCGTATTTAAGCAATACTTGTACTATCATGTCTGTGACCCCGTCAGTAGAGTTAAGAATGTATTACTTATATACCCACCGCTGTTAGGGACCCGGGTCTGACCTCTGATTCCCCTTAGAGGCCAGTTGCATGTTAATCATACATGCTTGACGGGAGATTAGACTCATCTCTGATGTCATTATTTCCCTACATAGTTATGGAAGAGCGGAGGGATCAGCCACTGTGTCCATTACTGAGCTGTATACTTTTACCAAAAACATTCACGACATGCAGATTAACCGCCATCACCATACATACTTCAGCACTGCTAGCCCATCATGTATGGGCTTTCTCATTTGAGCTACACAATCAAACTAACACTGTGGTCTCATACAGAAATAAAAATACCACTGCCACTGGGGCCGCATAGTGCGGTGCTGCCTTACTTTGTCAAAAGGTACACCATGCCTGGGTACCTAATCGTAGCCACTCCTTGCCGGTGCTACAACTGGTGGAAGTGGAAGAGCGCTTTTTTATCTAGCCCCGCAGTCAATGGCGGGTGTCTGGTAATCCATTTCCGTCATTCGGGTGTGACCGGAAGCGTGTCTTCGTGTTTCCCAGGGGATGAAGGGAAATGTAGTTATTTCAGTGCCTGTACTTGTTAGATAGTGTACTATGGTAGGTGGATTCTGCTACATCAAAAAAGTGGTCCTTAGCCAGTATTGAATAAGTGATGGTGCTTACTTCTATACAGCACATTTTATTATTTATTAACAGCACCAGGGAACCCTATGTTGATGTAATACCTTTGCACGTGGGGGCTGGTGGTGTTAGAACCTTGTTACTCATGTGATACAGGATTTTCATTATTTCTTTTTTGTAATCACTATGTGGGCTCACATTAGGAGTGAAAAATCCCCAGGGAATAATATCCTTGAGCCCCTGTAGGTCTGTGCGAAGTCAGTACACCCATCTTTGTTCAAAGATATGTAAGGCCCTTGTCATATTAGTATGGGTAGGCTTCAATTTTTCAAGAACGTACCACTCCATCTTGTCCCACTGTGCCCTTTTTCACTGTAATGTGCCGTCAATTTTGTGGCATCCCTTCTGCACCTAATAGTGCTGCAGTGCTCAATAATCTTAGTGCGTACCTTCCTGGATGTCATACCAACATACATGAGATTACACGGACACTTGATGAGATATATGGCATTGGTAGTGTTGCAGATAGGGTGGAAAATATCCATGGGGTTCTTAATCATAAATCCAGTTTCTTAGCTCTCCTGGTCAGGTGACAGACACTGCAGTTTCCGCATGGTGAATGACCCACTGGACTTGGTAGGTTCCACAGTGTGGTCTGGGTATTCTGAGCCGTTCGTATTCTTGGTTTAGTGTGTACCACAAAGTCTTTTATGTTCATTGCTCTTCTGAATGAATACATAGGTTTAGGAAATTCTAAACCCCCAGATTGGAGGATAGTCCAGTTTTTTCAATCAGTTTATGGAAAGAGTTGTACATTGAATTGTATGTTGAGACGCATATAAGTCTCTCACATGTCTGTTTTTCATGTGTCCTTGATAACTGGTCCCTGTTATTGTTCAGTGCACGTTTATTTGCTTTCTTCACTATTTGCAATGGATAGTTCTTCTCCGAGAGTTTATCTTGGAGTTTTTTTGCATGTTCTGGGTAAAGTCTGACATTTGAACAATTACAACAGAGATGCAGAATTTGTCCCACAGGCAGATTTTTCCACAGACCTCGTGGTTGGAAACGTTCGAATCACAGTAGATTATTGTGATCTGTTGGTTTACACAATACTTCACTGATCAGACCACCTTGCCTTTCTTTTATTAGCAAATCCAGGAAGGGTAACACACTCCCTCCTATAGTGATAGCAACTCGCAGGTAGGGGTTAAGTGCATTTAGCCATCTTCCAAAGTCTAGAGCCTCATCCTTGGTCCCAGACCAGATTAGGAGCACGTCATCTATATAAAGTTTCCACAGTTTTATCCTGCTCTGATAAGGATTGCGGTCGTTGGTGATGTACTCTGACTTAAAAGAGTGTACATACAGACATGCCAGGCTAGGAGCAAAGGTACTCCCCATTGATGTAAAATGTACCTGGAGGTAGTACTCTCCCTCAAACTCGAACAAGTTCTGAGTTAGTGCTAGATGGGCTAGGTCTAGCAAAAATTAATTTGAAGTGATGGATGTCCTTTTAGTTTCCATTAGAATCTTGTCTATTACTTCTAATGTGGCTTCATGTGGGATATTGGTGTACAGGGACTCCACATCTAGCTAAATGAGTAGTTCGCTGGTGTTGTCAAACGGCCAAATATTTTATCAGATTTAAGACATCTCTTGTGTCTTGCGGGTAAGTTGGCTTTTCTTTACTAGGGGCCGAAAAAACACATTGCAGAATTGCAACAAAAGTTCCAGACATGATCCTATACAGGAGACTATTGGGGGAGGAAATTTGTTTTTATGTACCTTCGGTATGGTGTAGAAGTAGGGAGTCTGTGGGTGTTTCCGAATCAAAAAATCGGCTTCTTGTTTGGAAATCCACCCATGGTCCAATCCTTTTAACCAGAAAAGAGATCTCATCTTGCACCTCGCTAGAGGGATCTCTTCATTTATAATGGTGTGTCTCATTTAGTAGACTTTTGCATTAATTTCTGTACATTTCTTTGGGGAGGATCACGATAGCTCCCCCTGGTGTTTAGTTAGCTTTTGAAGTGCCTCTGTACTATTTTTGTGATTATATTTACTTACCTATCCCTCCAGCAGCGAAATGTCACTCTTTCGGGACACCGCCGCCAAGACACTGCCAGCCCATCAGGAACATCATAATATGGAGAGAGAGAAAGAGTGCCGAGCCAGTGGTCTTCTTGGGACCGCCGCCGAGGCGGTACAGCGGTGAGACAGCCAAACTCGTAATCAGGCCCTAAGTCATAGTAGAAAGCATTACAAAGTTATACCAATACTACCAGTGAAATATGTCTAAGAAGCACATTTTGTGCAAATATTTAAGGTGTGCGAATGTGCACTTTTTGGCCTATTGCTTTCCTCTCATGTCATGGAAATAACTGTGCTGTTCCAAATTCGAAAGAGGTTAGCCTATGACAAAAATATTGTTGATTCCTCTTGCTATAACTTTGTTTGCAGCTTGAAATGCACTACAAATTTTACACTTCTAAAGTGAAAATGTGTTACTTACACTCTCAGATATTCTTACAAAAGGCCTTTTTAAGAATTGCTCAGAGCTTAGAGGAGGAAATGCCAGAGCTGACGTTACCCATTGTAGGTGATAACAGCCCCCTCCAGACTCCAGTTATTTCAATTTTTAGTCACCTGAATGGTGAATAACCAAATTGTCCCAACATTACCAATTTCATTTTTGGTTAACACTGATTATGGGAACTTTTTAACTTAGAGCTACCACCTGACCTAATCAAATCTTAAATTGGAGTGTGGGCCCATAGCGGGTCATAGGGCAGAGAAGAGGTGGATTGGATTGTGTGGGCATGCCCTGCTGTGGTTGGAGGACTCCTGTAGAAGGAGGAGTTCAATGGGGCTGCAACAGAGTCTCTTCCTTCTGCCTGGCCCCGTTGCCTACTGTTTTTACCAGGTGAGTTTCCACAAAAGATAAAACAGAGGGAAGTATCCTTGTGCTCGGTAACCCAGGAATGCTGGTATACCAGGCCACTTTGAATTGGCCAGGGCAGTAACACCCCTAGGGATACCACTCCGGCTCACTCATTCTGAGGGCCAATGTCTTTTTTTGTATAGTACCTCAATAAAATGATACATAAGAACATAAAATGTGTGGGACAATAAAAAATTGTATAACAGCCAGATTAAACAAATTACTAGTGGCGGAGAACAAGGTGATAGCTCTAATATATCAATCTTGTGTGGCCACTTATAAATAAAAAGGTCTTGGTTTTAGATTTGTATTCCCCAGTTTTTGGGGGAAGGTTGCATGTGTAAAAATGAAGTTTTCTATATTGCCCTTCAAAAATATTGCATCCAGAATATCGACTACCACTATATTGTCAAGGAAAGTATATGTATATGTAGGTAAATACATATGTATTATTCTCCACATCTGCATACTGTGATACCATGACTATATGTAACTAAATAGCAATCAAATTAACCTAATTTAAACAAATTAAATTAGCCAGTTATAGTTCAGGATGATAGCTATTACTTGCACCCCTGCCATGAACTGCATAGGACCTCACATATTACATTAATACATCACTCTTGACATTTTCAATGACATTACTTAACCATTAGTATTTAACTCTTTTCAACACCTAACCATAACATTACCCTTAACTTTGTTTCTTTTTAGTGAATTTCTAGGGTATTTTTTAACGAAACCTAAAATCTTATTACCATACCTAACTATAATGTCACTTTAACCATTGTTTTTAAGTGAATTTCTGGGGTTTTTAATGTTAGGGAAGATCATATTACAATGCCTGGCTATAATATCTATTTGACATTTGGTTTTCTCATAAATGTTTAGGGTTTTTGAATATATCCAGTGAAAACATCCACTGCTCACATCCTTCGTCCATTAACAACATGGGGGTGGCACAGACCAAGCCCCTGCTGGTGGCCAAACCAATGCAGACTGCACTCCTTGGCCATTATGCTTCCTTTGCTTCCCTCCTGCTTTCCCTCTGTTCTACATCTGTGTGCAAAACTCCAAGGGCATTCATCTTGAACCTGGCGGAAATTGCTCTCACGATGAATTTCTTTGAGTTTGATGGTACCATATATCTACAGACCCATGGTACGTCCATGGAGAGTACCTGCGCCCGAGTCTGGCAGGCCTATACGTCGGAGCGTTTGAAAAAGAACACATTTACAACGAGGAAAACCCGTGGTTCCAAAACATCAGACTGTGGCGTAGATTTATTGATGATGTCCTAGTGATATGGAGAGGTGATGAGTCAACTGTTCCGAAATTTCTGGAGTGGTTGAATGGCCGCAACCCATTACTGCATTTTACATCTTCTATCACCAAAACAGAGTTGCTGTTTCTGAATTTGGTCTTTGAACCAATAGGAGGTGAACTTTCCACCCGTGTCTACCACAAACCTACAGACAAAAACTCCCTGCTCTCTTTTGAGAGCTTCTATCCTAAGTCTCTAAGAGAGAATTTACCAGTGGGACAATTTTTTCACCTCCGGCAGAATTGCACAGACAGGATGGCTTTTGATAATAAAGCAGGGCTTCTAACCAAGAAACTCCACAATAGAGGATACCCGGAAAGGTTGGATAAACGAGCTAGAAAGAGAGCCATGAATACCAACAGAGAGAACTTGTTGGAGAAGGTGGAAAAGTCAATGGTTTCCAATACTGTCTGTGTTACTACCTTCAATCCAGCTTCACATCACATTAAACACCTAATACTAAAAAATTGGCAAATATTGAACTCCAATGCCCTCGAGTTGGAAAAACCTTTGTTCTCCTTTAAAAGAAGCGCCAACTTGAAAGATTTACTAGTTCACACTCGACCCTGCATTACTAGACCGAATATAACACAAGGTGATTGGATTTGGCTCCGGTTACAGGACACACGAGATGTGGTTCAAGTGATGTTTGCCATCTGACAAAGGACTCTAAGAGTGTTGTTGTGGGCCTACCCTACCCATTGGAGCAGAAGGTCCATACGAATTCCAACTCAGAAAATGTAATCTATTTATTAGTATGCCCATGTAGGAAACAATACATAGGCATGACAACAAGGAAGGTTAAAGTACGCATCATGGAACACAGGAGCACCATTAGATGCCAAAAATCGAACACGAAGTTTACTACACACTATCTAGAGGAACATCACACAGTAAATGACCTATCCTGGACGGTGCTGGACAAACCCAGAATCAATCCATTTACAGGAGATAAAAAGAGACTACTCCCTCCTGCTGAGGGAACAGAAGTGAGTGTACAGATTACAAAGCCATGTGGTGGGACTTAATGATGACATCCAATGGAATGTCCGACTAGATGAGGTGGACTGTCATATCGATTTCTCAATTTTGCATTGATTATAGGCCCCTTAGCCCCATTGGTTTCAACCTCGGAGGGAACTAAATTAAATATGAGATATATAAATAACTAACCATGCTTCTTGGCTGACACCAGATATAATTCTGGTAGGTGTAGGAGATACATAAATAAAAGCAAGCCTTGAGTATTAGAGGGATCCTAACACTTGACATTGTCTATATGTTTAATGAAGGATGCGCACCAGTAACGCGTTTTGTATGCTGAAACATGGAAGCCAGCATCGATATGCTCAGAGCCAATATAGTTTATGCTCTCTACTGATATGCTGGGCACACACAAACCCCCCCATACCCAACCCCCCCAAAGAAACCCCAATAATCCCATTATAGGGGATGAGGATAACAGTAGCTCGCCACCTTCACGGCAAAAGTTGGAGATTTTCCAGGAAGTGCACCTACCTTGACGAAGTAAGGAGCCAGGGGTGGGGTTCAGGGGCCGGAACACCGATATAAGGATGACCTAGATTAGGGTACTGGTGTTGAAGGAACACCTGTACTAAGCATATACTTCACCCCTTACTAAATTTGACTCTGTGTGGTGGTAGATTCATACATACCGGGAACAGGAGTGGATCCAATTAAAATCCTGGCAGAAATTTTTAGCGGTCACCATTCTAGTGACTGAGGGGGCGACACTATCAATTATAAATGGATGTATTTTACTCATTGATAGATCTCTAGTAATCATGCTAATTTATAACTCCAACATGTACATATTTTGTCTCCTTATAGAGTTTGACTACAGGGGGTCACTCCCAAAACCTCGCTAATTCTAGCGATTCGCTCAGTGAAACTCGGTGCGTGAGATTTTTATGCACAGCATGATTGGACGTGTTTTGTTGATACGGATTTTGGTTGTGGCAAAAACAGGTTCCTGCATGTTACAGAGAGTGAACACTGTTCCACAATGAATGTATGGTTCGTTTTGGACAAGGTGCTTACAACTTAAACCAACTGGGCACTGTAAGCAACGCGGTGGTGCTTGGATGCTGAGTAATGAGGGAGTGTGCGCCCATGGGAATGGACTTTTTACTCCCTGATACTTTTGGAGGATAAGAGGGCAACATAATAATACACTTCCCTCCGTGTGCTTTTCCCACAGATTATGAAGAGGGTGTGAAGTAGGTAAACCCTATGTTGGAAAGAACATATTCCGCAGACACCTAAGTCAGGATCAGAGGGTATTACGTTTTGGGATCCTGAGGGTCCTGATGAATGCCGGAGTGATCTGTCACTGTGGCCACTATGGCAGAAACATGTCGACATCTTTGCAGTAAGGAGGGGTAAAGGAATCCTAATCTTCTCCTATCACCACCATCCTTCACGTTTTAAGCCTAGCCGGATGGCCCAGGAATAACATTTCGAGTGGGGACACATCTGAGCTAGCTTTAACCTTCACTGGCTGCACTTTTCTTTGGTGATCCCAAAATCGTATTTTTTGCATTGTTTTCCCTTCCCCTTTTGCTCCACCCCAGGCGTTGGTCTGCTCAGGGGTGTCAGTAAGCAAGCTTAATGATGAAACATGTCACAATTTTGTGAGGGAGGGCAGTTTTTTCTCACTGAGCACGTGCCATCTTTAAATATACACTTTCCTACTCCTGTCTGTGTGTAATAGCTACATCTGTGTGCCCCTGCCCTGACTCCTTCCCTCCATTGTCAGCTTACTGCTGCCTTCCTGCCTGTCCTCTGATCCCTGTCTGCGTGCCCCAGCCCCAACCATCTGTCCTCTATGGTCAGATTGCTGCCCCTCCCCCACAACCTGCCCTCTATTATCCACATGCGTGTCTTCCACCTCTCACCTGTCCAGTATAATCATTTCAGCCGACGCTGCCCATTCCAGTCTGTCCTCCAGGGCCAGCTTGCTATTTTTGCCACTGCCCCCATTATCTGAGTCCAAGACACTTTCACCTCCTTCCTACTCTCCATGGTTCATTGTGCTGCAATTGCCCTGCTGTCTGACCTGTGTGGTCTGTTATGCTACTCCTGCCCTCCTACCCACCCAGTGTGGTCAACTTGCTGGTCCTTTATTAATGCCCCTGTCCCTTCCTTTTGACCACAATGGCCTGTTGTGCTTCCACACACACTTCTGCCTGCCATACTGTAGTCTGCTGTGCTTCCATTGTCTCTCCAACCTTCCCTACAAAATCCGCTTGCTGCCCTTACGCTTACCCACTCCCACCTTCTTTCTGTTGTCCGTGTACATTACTCTATCCCCTCCCTCGTGCTCTCCATGGTGTGTTGTGATTCCATTGCCTCTCCCCTCTGCCCTGTATGATCAGCTTATTATTCCTGCCCCTGCCCCTCTCTCCATTGTTCTCTGTTGGCAATGTGCATGCCCCTGCTGTCTCCCAACTGCCCTCTGTGATCAGTTGGCATGCCCCTCTCAACAGCCTTCCATGGTCCACTGCCCCTCAGGCCTGCCCTGTTTGGTCAGTGTGCTGTTCTTGCTGTACTTGCATCCATCCCCCTGCCATCCATTGACCATGTGCATTCCCCTGCCACCTCCATCCTGCTCTCCATCATCTGTAGTGTAACCATTGCCCCTCTCAACTGCCCTCTGGGGTGAAGTTGCTGCCCCTCCCCTTCTCTCTGCCTTCCATTGTCTATTTGAGTGCTCCTGCCCCCTTCTCTTTCTCTCCATGGTCTATTGAACTGCCACTGCCCTCCTACCTGCTTTGTGTGGTCTATTGTGCTGCCACTACCCCTCCTGCCTGCTCTGTATGGCAGGTTTGTTGCCCCTGCCACCAGCCCTCTATTGACTAAGTCTGTGCCTTACACCATCTATCCCTTTTACCCTCAACGGTCCCTTGTGCTGCCACTTCCCTTTCCATCCTGACCTCCATGGTTTGTTGTGATGCCACAGCCTCTCTTGCCACCCTCCCCCTGCCTCCAAGGGCTAATGTTCTGCAACTGCCCCTCCTGCCTGGCCTGAATGGTCCGTTGTGCTGCCACTGCCCCTCTTGCCTACCAGCTGTGGTCAGATTGCTATCTCTGCCCCTGCTTTCTCCTCCTCCCCTTAATAGTGTGAGTCAGTGCCCCTGCTCCTTCCCTCTCCAGAGCATGATAACATTCTGCATTTAAGATAAAAGTCACCTTGATCAAATCAAAAATGTAAAGCCAAAAGCATTTCCTTAAAAAAAATAATGCCACATATATATATACACATACACACACACACATATACATATATATATATATATTTATATTCACTGAAAAAAACAGAGGTTTCAGGGACATTATAGTTAGTTGGACATTTCACTCGTACAAAACCAGAGAAATTCGGCCGTTATAGTTAGTTGAGCTAACTATAACTTGCACCCTCGCAATGCACTGCTGATGACATCACATATTTCATCACTCATGACATGGTCAGTGACATCATTGATGACATCACTGATGACATCTCAAATATCATCACTGATGACATCATCCAGTGACTGAGTGTTTCTAAAGAATTAAAGAATGTTATATATAGATATACGCCAAGGTGTATTGAAGAATGAGTGGGTATATGAGTGTCTGAATGGATGATTTAGTGAGTGCGTGACTGACTGTATAAGTGGGTGATTAAACATGTCTTAGTGAATGCATGGGTGAATGACTAATCTGTGTGAATGTTTATATCAGTCTGTCAGTTGGTGTGTAAGTGGTTGCATGGGTTGGTGAGTAGGTACATGAGTGTCTACTTGGGTTATTGATTACTAGTCTGAGTACCTGTATAGGTGCCTGAGTGTCTGTGTGGGTGGGTAATGGGGTGTGTGACTCTCCGCATGGATGTATGAGTGGGTGAATCCCTGGCTGAATGGGTTTATGAGTGCATCTGTGAGGTAGTCTATGGATGAGTGAGTGTGCGTATGACTGTGTCTGTGAGTGAATGGATGTCTCAGTGGTATATGGGTAAGTAACTGCATATGTTTAAGGCAGTATATGTGAGTATTGGAGTATATAAGTGACTGTATGTGAGAGTGAGCGATTGAGCGATTGTGAGAGTGGCTGTATGGATGAGTGTGTGCTTGTGTCAGTCATTGTATAAGAGAGTAAGTATGTCTTAGTATCTGTACGAATAGGTGACATGGTGTGTGTATAACTGTATAGGTGAGTAAATGGCAGTGTGATTGATTCTTTGCATGACTGAGTATCTGTGTGAGTAACTCTATAGGTGAGTGGCAGTGTGTGAGTGTCTGTATGGGTGCATGAGTGTATATGATAGTGGCTGTATTGATGAGTGACTGCATATATGAGTGACTGTATGGGTGGGTGAGTGAGTGGATCTGTGTGTAGACTTATGAATCAGTGAGTGGGTATGTAGTGGTGTGTCTATGGTTTCAAGAATGCCAATCTGTAATTTAGAGTGGATGTATCAAAGGTTATATTAGGGTGTGAGTAGGTGCATCAGATTATCACGTGGGTGATGTCATCAGTGATGTCATTTGAGATGTCATCAGTGATGTCATCAGTGATGTCATTGACCATGTCATGGGTGATGTAATATGTGATGTCATCAGCAGTGCATTGCGGGGGCACGAGTTATAGTTAGCTCAACTAACTATAAATGCCGAATTTCTCTGGTTTTGTACGAGTGAAATGTCCAACTAACTATAATGTCCCTGAAACCTCTGGTTTTTCCAGTGAATTTCTAAGGTTTTTTTAAATGCTAATTTCTAACTATAACGTCCCTAAAACATATGTTTTTTCAGTGAATTTCAAAGTTTTTTAAATGCTAATTCCTAACTATAACATCCCTGAAACCTATGGTTTTTGCAGTGAATTTCAAAGGTTTTTACATGCTAATTTCTAACTATAGCGTCCCTGAAACCTATGTTTTTTCAGTGAATTTCAAAGGTTTTTTAAATGCTAAGTTCTAATTGTACTGTCCAAAAAAATGTTTTTCAAAATTTCTATACTTTTATAAAAATAATGTGATGTTTTCTCCTTTCTAAAATATGCATTTACATTTTTTTTTTTTAAAGTGGATTTGCGTACCGATCATGTACCAGTCACGGTTGGTGTGCGAATCCAAGAATTTCGCCGCCATATTGGTTAAGTTGTGTATGTCGCTCATTCGGTATGCGAAGGGGGTTCTTGGTCCCGCGCAATGCCACGTACGTATTTCCAGGGGTCGAGCCAGGTGCGCGAATCCACCGTAAATTTTTTTGTATTAAAAGTATATGTATATAACTTTATTATATATATTATACCAAGAGATTATTTAACATAATTGTAAACATCATATATTTGTAACTGGAATAAAGATATATTATTGTTAAATATATTTTTCATAAATCGCGCCGGCTGCGCGCTGGCTGCGCGCTGGGTGCGTGAATCCCAAGTGACTTTAAAAGAAAGCTTTCTATTGGTTAAGAAGCTTTTTGTTCTAGAATTTACAGCACCCCACCCAAATTTCTCATTCCTCCAACAACATCCTCAGGATACACACCTTTTGTGTTTGCTGCTCTTGTTTGTATTTTTGGGGTGTTTTTTTTAAACACTACTAAAATGGCATCTTCAAATCCACCTGACAACATCCTTGGTGAAGAAGATGATTTGGAGGAACCAACAAAACAGCGGAAGGAGAGTGTCGTCTGGGCCTTCTTTTCCTTTCCACCAGGTGAAAAGAAGGTTAACGCAAGAAAGGTGACCTGCATTCTGTGTCAACAAATCTTATCTCGGGGCTCCGGGAAGAAATACTCATGCGGTACTCCGTCCATGTTGAAGCACCTGCAAACTATGCACCCTCGTCATCTAGCACAAGAAGAACATCGACGTGAGCTGGAACGTCAAGCACAGCAAGGTGATGAGGTCGCAGGACCTAGCACCTCAGCAGGTACATCATCATCAAGCAGGACCTGACTATAGACCAGAGTTTTCTGGTCTTGAACAACGCTACATCAAATGTAAAAAAAATATTTTCTATGGTGAGCAGTCGATAGATGCTACTGTTTTTGCAGCAAAAAAAACACCATTGTTACATTTTTTTTTGCAATGATTTTCTAATGGCAAAATGTTAGAGAAAGTTTTCTCAGTTTATTCTGTTGTATTTTTCATTTTTTTTTTTAAAACACCCAAAAAT
Organism: Calotriton arnoldi; assembly: GCA_963921515.1. Classification (NCBI taxonomy): domain Eukaryota; kingdom Metazoa; phylum Chordata; class Amphibia; order Caudata; family Salamandridae; genus Calotriton; species Calotriton arnoldi. The sequence goes on from CAWUFW010000337.1 coordinate 1,336,208, forward strand.
ACAAAAAAGAGTTTAAAAACACAAAAAAAATATAAAAGAAATAAAGAAGAAAAAAAATGGTTCTTTTTAGAACCGCCTATTTGGTTAAAAATAGACAAATTTGTGGCAAGTGTAATATATGGAGAAGTTTATGGGTAGTGCATGTATGATTGCACGAGTGTATGTGTAGTGCCTGGGTGATTGGAGAAGTGTATGAGTACTACCTGAGTGATTGCATGAGTACATGGGTAATGCCTGGTTGATTGTAAGAGTGCATGGGCAGTGACTGTATGATTGCATGAGTGCAGGGGGAGTGCCTGCGTGATTAGAGGAGTGCATAGATAGTGCTTGAGTGATTAAAGAGTGCATGGGTAATGTTTCGGTGATTACAAGAGTGCATGGGTAGTGCCTTAATGATTGGAGGAGTGCAAGGGTAGTGCCTGGGTGATTGGAGGAGTGCACGGATAGTGCTTGGGTTATTGGAGGATTGCAAGAGTAGTGCCTGGGTGGTTGAAGGAATGTATGGATAGTGCCTGGCTGATTGGATGAGTGCATGGGTAGTGCCTGGGTGATTGAAGGAATGCATAGATAGTGCATGAGTGTTTAGAGGAGTCCATGGGTAATGCCTAGGTGCATTGAGGAGTGCATCAGTAGTGCCTGTGTGATTGCATGAGTGCATATTTAGTGCCTGGATGATTTTTTAAGTGCAAGGGTACTGCCTTAAAGATTGGAGGACTGCATGGATACTACCGAGGTGATTGCAGAAGTGCAAGGATAGTGTGTGGGTGATTGGAGGAGTGCATAGCTAATGCATGGGTGATAGGATGAGTGCAAGGGTAAAGTCTAGGTGATTGAAGGAGTGCATAGGTAGTGCTTGGGTGATTGGAGGAGTGCAAGAGTGGTGCTTGGGTTATTGCATAAGTACATAGGTAGTGCATGGGGGATTGCATGGGTGTAGGGGGTACTGCTTGTGTGATTGCATGAGTGCATAGGTAGTGCCTGGATGATTTTATAAGTGTATATGTACTGACTGGGTGATTAGAAGAATGCATAGGTAATGCCTGGGTAATTGTATGAGTGCAGGTGTAATGTCTGGGTCATTGAGGAGTGCATGGGTAATGCCTAGGTGCATCGAGGAGTGCATCAGTAGTGCCTGTGTGATTGCATGAGTGCATAGGTAGTGCCGGGATGATTTTATAAGTGCATGAGTACTGCCTGAGTGAATGAAGGACTGCATAGGTAATACCTAGGTGATTGCATGAATGCAGGGGTAATGTCTGGGTCATTGGAGGAGTGTATGGGTAATGCCTAAGTGATTGCATGAGTGCAGGGGTAATGTGTAGGTAATTGGAGGATTGCATGGGTAATGCCTAAGTGATTGCATGAGTGCATGCAGGGGTAATGTCTGGGGGATTAGACGAGTGCATAGGTAATGCCTGGGTAACTGCATGAGTGTAGGGGTAATGTCTAGCTGATTGCATGAATGTAGGGGTAGTGCCTGGATGATTTTATAAGTGCATGGGTACTGCCTGAAAGATTGGAAGACTGCACAAATACTACCTGGGGGATTGCAGAAGTGCAAGGATAGTGTATGGGTGATTGGAGGAGTGCATAGCTAATGCATGGGTGATAGGATGAGTATAAGGGTAAAGTCTAGGTGATTGGAGTAGTGCAAAGATAGTGCTTGGGTGATTGGAGGAGTGCAAGAGTAGTACTTGGGTTATTGCATAAGCACATAGGTAGTGCATGGGTGATTGCATGAGTGCATAGGTAGTGCCTGGGTGATTTTATAAGTGTATATGTACTGACTGGGTGATTAGAAGAATGCATAGGTAATGCCTGGATAATTGCATGAGTACACGGGTAGTGCCTGGGTGATTAGATGAGTGCATACATAGTGCCTGAGTGATTTTATAAGTGCATGGGTACTGTCTGAGTGATTGCAGTAGTGTATGGGTAATGCCTAGGTGCATGGAGGAGTGCATCAGTAGTGCCTGTGTGATTGGAAGAGTGGATAAGTAATGCCTGGGTGATTTTATACGTTTATATGTACTGCCTGGGTAATTGGAGGACTGCATGGATAGTACTTGGGTGATTGGAGGAGTGCAAGGGAACTGCCTGTATTATTGCATAATTGCTTAGGTAGTGCCTGAGTGATTGCATGGGTACAACAGTAGTGCCTGTGTGATTGGAGCAGTGCAAGTGTAGTGTCTGCTTGATCATATAAGTGCAGGGGTAGTGCCTGGTTGATTACACAAGTGCAGGGGTAGTGCCTGGGTGATTATAGGAGTGCATAGGTAGTGCCTGGGTGACTTTATAAGTGCATGGGTACTGACTGAGAGTTTGAAGGGGTACATAGATACTGCCTGGGTGATTGAAGGAGTGCAAGGGTAGTGCATGGGTAATTAGAGCAGTGCATAGTTAATGCTTTGGAGATTTCTTGAGTGTAGAGGTAATGTCTAGCTGATTGCATAAGTGCAGAAGTAGAGCCTGGGTGATTAGAGGGCTGCATAGGTAGTGCCTTGGTGATTTTATAAGTGTATGGTAAGTGCCTGAGTGATTGAAGGAGTGCATGGGCAATGTTTCGGTGATTACATGAGTGCAAGAGTAATGTTTGGATGATTGCATGAGTACAGGGATAATGTTTGGGTGGTTGCATGAGTGTAGTGGTAGTGCCTAGGTGATTGGAGGAGTGCATGGGTAGTGCCTGGGTGATTGGAGCAGTGCATAGCCGATTCCATGAGTGCAGTGGGTAATGTCTGGGGGATTAGAGGAGTACATAGGCATGCCTGGGTAATTGTATGAGTGTAGGGGTAATGTCTAGCTGATTGCATGAGTGTAGAGGTAGTGCCTGAGTGATTTTATAAGTGCATGGGTATTGTCTGGGTAATTGTATAAGTACAGGGCTAGTGCCTGGGTTATTGGAGGAGTGCAAGGGTAGTTCCTGGGTGATTGAAGGAGTACATGGATAGTGCATGGCTGATTGGAGGAGTGCATGGGTAATGCCTAGGTGCATCAGTAGTGCCTGTGTGATTGCATGAGTGCATAGGTAGTGCCTGGATGATTTTATAAGTGCATGGGTACTGCCTGAGTGATTGAAGGACTGCATAGGTAATACCTAGGTGATTGCATGAGTGCAGGGGTAATGTCTGTGTCATTGGAGGAGTGCATGGGTAATGCCTAAGTGATTGCATGAGTGCAGGGTTAATGTGTAGGTAGTTGGAGGAGTGCATGGGTAATGCCTAAGTGATTGCATGAGTGCAGGGGTAATGCCTGGGGGATTGGAGGAGTACATAGGTAATGCCTGGGTAATTGCATGAGTGTAGGGGTAATGTCTAGCTGATTGCATGAGTGTAGGGGTAGTGCCTGGGTGATTTTATAAGTGCATAGGTACTGGAGGGTAGTTGTATGAGTACTGGGGTAGTGCCTGGGTGATTGGACAAGTACAAGGGTAGTGCCTGGGTGATTTAAGGAGTGCATGGCTAGTGCCTGGGTGATTGCATGCGTGCAGGGATAATGTGTGAGTGTTTGGAGGTGTGCATGAGTAATGTTTGGGTAATTGCATGAGTGTAGGGGTAATGTCTAGCTGATTGCATGAGTATACAGGTAGTGCCTGGGTGATTAGAGGAGTGCGTAGGTAGTGTCTGGGTGATATTACAAATGTATGGGTACTGGCTAGGTGATTGGAGAAGTGCATGGATAGTGCCTGGGTGATTGGAGGAGTGTGGGAATAGTGCCTAACTGTATAGATGAGTGCATGGGTAGTGTTTGAAAAATGGATGAGTGCAGTAAAAGCGACTGTAAACATTAGTTCACATTATCATGCTTATTACATTATTTCATCTTACCTTTTTTTACTAAAGAAGATATAAAACTCAGTGGAACTATTTTACAGTAGTTTTGTTGTAAACTGAATTTAAAATCTTTTCAAACTTTACCACTACCTTCTGTAAAAAGAAGAAGAAAAACTTTTATGCATATAATATTATAGTTTTAAGAACACAACATAATTTTAGAATTACATAACATATTCAGTTTCCCTTTTTTGCTGTTCTAAGATTCTACTGACTTTCACCATACACAGTGATTTCAATGTAGATCATCATACAACAGCGGGAAAAAAAAACAATCAATGAGATTGTAAAAAAAAACAAATCTGCGTTGAAAATATTTACAAGTGTAACTATCTGTTTACTATCTACAGTTTCTAAATAACATTCTTCAACTTCATTAAATCTTTTATTTCTCTCAAGTACATTTTGTAAACTATACACTCTCATTTACATTGCATATAATATAAAGATCAAATATATAAACTACTCCTTTCAAACACAATTTTGCAAATGCAATAAGAATTCGCACAAACAATAATCCAAACAGTAATTGTTCACATCTTCCCAATAGGCCGAATAATGTTTCCAAATCCATTTGCATTGAAAATATCCAAAATAAACTCGTTAATTCATGTTCACATCTTCCCAATAGGCCGAATGATGTTTTCAAAACTTTGGCATCAAAAATATCAGATATGAATTTGGTAATTCTTAATGCAACCTACATTTGAATTCCAAATGGGCATCATTGCAATGTGTCCATCCTTTATTGCACTTCAAATACACAGTATAGTGTCCACGTGTTGTAGTAGGTCCATCATGGAAAATAATAGCCACTGCTTTAAAAGTTCTTCCTGAAACTGATACTTGACTTGCTACAAAATTTTTAATTTTGGTTTCCAATTTTCTTCCATCTGCTCTACAACGTTGTAGCATTAAAATGACATATTGTCCAAATCTTTCTATACATAATGTTGACAACGTTACTGATTTACAATGAGAACATTTCATATCTTGATTAGCTGTTTTTACTAATTTGTTAAAAGACCCTTATTTGCAATCTGGTATCATCAAATATATGAATTGTTCAGTGTCGATTTCAGTGGTAGAAGAAAATGAACACTCTTCACATTTATGATCCCATCTGTAACTTAGTTCAAACAAATTTTCAATTTCTATTCCTTCATCTTCCAATACTGCAAGCATAAACAAAAGCAATTCTTGTGCATCTTGTTGTATATTGAGTGTAAATTGCGAAGAACCAGTACATATATCCAAAAGATGCCGAATGCTGGAAGCAGTATGGATTTTAGTTCTATCAGTTACCAACTTTAGAAAAATATAATGTAGTAAAGAACAGAATCTTTTTCTCGATGTTCCATAATTTCATGATGAAGATCTTCTAGATAAAAAACAACATTCAAAATTACATTAGCATAGCAGTTAATACCTGAACTATTTTCTAACTGGTATCCTACAATATCATCAACAGTGTCCATTTTCATTTTCTTTGCAGTTTCATCATTCTCTTGAATTGTTTTCTTTTTTTGAATCTCAGTGGAATATTTGTCATATTTTCATTTTGGACACACTACATGTTTCTCATATACGGGACATTCACCTAAGTTAGGAGCATAAAGTCTTCTTAACCGATTATATTCTCTTACACAATTTACATCAGCACTAATCTTTTTCTCATCAAAATCAATCAAATACAAACCAGATAATGTTCTTACTCGAGACAATGCAACGTATGCCATACCTTCTTTAAACACTGTACTTCCAATATTTACCAAAGCACTCTCTAAACTTAAACCTTGAGATTTATGAATGGTTACTACATATGCTAAAGAAAGAGGAAACTGTTTTCTACGAACGTACAAGTCTTTTACAAGCAAAAAATGAACAGAACAACATCCAATCTGTATTACCTCTTCAATCTGATCAAATTTAATCTTCAAAAATTCAATTCCATCTCTGTTCTGATAATTAACAAAATCAACAACTTTTCCCATTGCTCCATTTACTAAACCTTTTTCTACATCCAAATTACGCCGTAAAATTACCCGACAGTTTACACATACATATAAAGTCTTTTCTAAACCAGCAGTCTTAGATACAGTCTTTTCCAAAGAATCCAATTTTTACTGTAATTTCTCTGAGAGAAGAATAGTAACTCCTTCATTTTCCATTTTATTAATGGCTTCCATCTTCACTATTGGTTGTTTTTCCAATTTCAAAAGTTCTTGATTGAATGAAGAACACTCTTGCAGTGTTGGCATTAGGCAAACTGTAGACTTCTTTTCTCCAATTCTTTTGTACATTATTTCAGGTGCTATGTTTTTATTTGGAAACAAGTTCATTAGTAGCCGACTTTGTAAAGATTCTTTACCATGTTTTGTCAAAACACCAATTCTTATATCTTGAAGAATGTTTCCATAATGTTCATCACTTGCTTGTAGCATATTCTTAATAAGTTCTTTATATTCAAAATGAGACCAAATGTTCACATTTCCAATACTTCCCAAAGATTTCCTAGTGTCTTAATGGGCAAGTGTTTTAAAAACTTGTTTTCCTTTCACAGGAGTAAGTTGTAGTAGATCGCTGAATACAATTACATGTTTTCCTCCAAATAGAACATCATAATCTGTTTTTAAAATCTGTTGCATTCTTAAATGTACAAAGGCAAGCATTACGTTTGAGACCACGCTCACCTCATCAATGATTAGAAGTTTCATTTTCTTCAGTACTCTTGAAACTTCATAACAAGCTTTTCCAGATAGCTTGTGATATTCCAACTTATTTTCATGTTCAACTGGTAGCATGAGTAATCAATGTAATGTAATCCCTTTAATGCTGTGTGCTGCTAACCCAGTTGGAGCGGTTACATCACAAGATAAATGTGATTCAGTGGTTTTGTGTACATAACTAGTCAAAACTTTAATTAAGAAACTTTTTCCTGTTCCAGCTTGCCCACTGATGTACATTCAAATAGGTTTAAATGATGTGCATTGGCATTCTTTTTTCATGCAGTAAACCATGCTGTATCTGTTGTGTCACTTGCTGATATATTTCTTTGTGTTCAATATTTAGTTTTTCTTCTAAGTTTCCCAACTCAATAATATCCTGTTGTGCTTGTTGCATTGCCATTTCTTCTTCATTCATGGCTATTGCTGCTTAATTTTCAAGAATTGGTTGTCCTAGTGGATCTTGACTTAGTGGAGCAGAACTTTGACTATCTTGAGAACTGTCTCTAGCTATTTCAGCTGCAATGGTAGTTTCTTGTTCAATCTCTTCATTTAACATTTGTATATAAGTTGGAAAAATTGTGCATTGAATGCTATCTTTACATGCATTAAAAGAATCTTCATAGCAATCAAAATCTCCAAGTAATTCCATTTCACTACGCCAAGGTCTGAAGAGTTGCAGAAGTGGTTAATAAGATTTCCTTTGGCATGTTTTACGAAACATCCATCACATCCAATTACTGCATATTTTTCTTCATTTATATTTTCTGTAACATTTCTCTTAAAGCTGTAATGTTGCAGTACTTCATAGAGACATATGTTTTCCAGATGTGGACTCCTTTTGGGATAGTATGTATCCAAAATATTAGTTTTAATAATATCTGTACTTTCTGGTTCATTTAATGCTTAGTATTCAATTTCTTGTAGAGATTTTAATACTTGATTTTGTGTTGCAGCAAGACCTAGACTTACCCAAATGATTCCTCTTGACTTTGAATATAAACTTGCAAAGGTCAACCAATCCGAACATTCGTAGGATCCAAACTCTTGATGGGAAAGCATCTTCAAACTAAAGCTGTACAATTTGTTGCTAAGAGTCTTCTCTTGTGAAATTTCTTCTCATATTTCTTTCAATACCATCTTTTCAGAGTTGGTTATATATGACGTAACATAGCGAGCAACAGCAATTGAATTATCTGCAACATACTGGATATCCATGTTAGCATTCCATATTGTCAAAATCACTGGATTGTAGTCATTAATATACTTTGAATCTTCAGTTCTTTTTATGTTGTAAGTATTCTTCGGAGATTTTTGAGTTATATATAGTCCCTTACTGCTGACATGAAACTATTGACTCTTCCTTTTGAAATTATTGGAGTTGGGAATCCAAAACGACATTTTGTATGAATTGTTCCCTCTGACGTGTATTTTCGTCGACAATATTTTCCACATCGATGACTTTGAAACCGTAAAACTTGTTGTCTTAAGCTGTTTTCTCCTCCTTTTTTGGAATGGCACAGGTAACATAGTCATTAATGAAAGACAAAACAGTTTCATTAGAATCAGTTCCAAATTTAGGTGCATTCTTGATCCATAATAGCATGTGTATATGAGGAGCACCTCTGGCTTGGTACTCCTTTCTCCAAAAGAAATCAGTAACTTCTCCAAGAGGTGGATTATTTTTATTGCAGATAAAAGACATCATAGCTAGAAACCTATGATTAAAATATCTGCACACATTCACAGGATCCAAGGAACACAATTCTCCAGCTGTCTTCAATTCAATATTTGTTACATTTGAATTTGCTTGTTGAAGAAATTCAAGTAAATCCTCCCAAGCATATTCAGCACAGCTAAGTTTTAGAAACCATGTAGGAGTACCTAAGTTTCTTAACATACATCTAAGTTCGCCGTGACGACGATACCAATAATCATTGGTACCAGATTGACACACCATCAAATTAATTAACTGAGATTCCAAATGATCGTCTCTTTGTTGAACTTTGCACATAAATTCCTTTGCAGAAACATGTGTAAGATGAACTCCTTTTTTTAATATGTGATTCACTGCATAAGAAAGTCCAGACAAGTCACTTTCAAATAGAAGATGAAATATATATGGAATACACTGTCGAAATCTTGGATCTTCGGAGTACAATCTTGTCGTACGATATTCTGAAGTTGGAATCTGGACTGGCCGTTCATCATATCGTCCACCTTTTCCATTGGGGAACGGCTGTGAAAAACAACAAGCTTCCAAACTTTTTCCCATACACTCATGGGAGTTCCCTTCGTTTTCTTTATTTGAAATAATTCAATAGTGTTTGCTATTGAATGTAGAGGATGTATACTGTAATGTTCATAAATTTCTTATCTCCTGGAGTTATCCACTTTTTCTATTTGGCCAGTTGAAATTTCTGTTTCATCTTCTAAACATATTTCTTGTTCATCCACCTTTACAGTTTTATAGTAAATATTGTTTTGTAGAAGATATAATGTAGCCTTTTGAAGTTTGGTGACATCTACTAACTCTTGCCATATTTTCTGACTCTTTGTTGGTACACCATTAGCTAGAATAACTAGAGGATCACTTTCCTCTCTGTCTATACCAACAATTTCAATATTTTTCTTAAAATCTAAAGGTACGTACACAACTCTTCCTTTTAGACCTCTTTGTAAATCTGTTGGAGGCAGCTTAACTGTTTTAGGCTCCATACAAACTACAGCTTGAAACGGTGCACAGACTGAATAAGAATGGACTCATAAGTATTTAAATCTACCAGTTCCAGAGGAATAGCTACCAACTCTAAGTTGTTATGTACAGCTCTAGCTGACATTTTGTTCTCTTCTAATTTGTTGAAACAATATTTACAAATACGTTGATCACTACCCAACTCAAAACGACCATCCACCAACAAATAAGCACCAAATTGCTCCCACTTATCATTGTTTTCCTTTTCGCTTTCTAAATACAGATCTACATTCCTAGTTTGACTTCTATAGTGAGTACGTCGACAACAAATACAAACATAGTTTGTTTTTTCACAAGAAAGTACCTTAAACTTTGTAATTTCTTCTGAAAACTTCTCAGTAGTAATATCTTCCACCTCTTCTGCAACTCTCACTTTCTCTACACTCCTCTTGAGAACCAAAGAAACGAAACTGTATATCATCAATAACTTTTTTACATCTGATACTGAACCATGCAAAAGAGCTGTGTTTATTTCACTTAAAAATAATGCAGGACTTTTTACGTAGTACCATCTTCTTACTAACTTCTGCATTTCTGAATGATGTACTGCTAACATTCTTAAATGATGAAAAGTACTTTGGCCCACTTTTCTTGAAAGACAAGCCAGAGAATGACCCTGCAAGTTAGTATATTTTCTCACTTTACTAGGATCTAGTCCTTGTAACATCTTAATCTTCTGTTCAACACTTTTTTTACCATATTCTCGTAAGAAAATTCGTAATTATCAATAGATTCCTGTCATATACTACAAATACTACTACAATCCCACTTGTACACTAGAGATTGTGTACGTCTCCCTTGAACTTTTTCAGCTATTACTTCTTCCTCATTTCTAGGAACCATCTTTTCTTTTTCAATTGGACAACCATTTTTTATCTCATAGCAAGGACCACTGGTATCAACTGCATGAACTAATGTATTTTGTTGAAAATAGCTTTCCTCATTAAAAAAAGGTTCAGTGCTAGAAGTGTGCTTCCATTCACCCGCATTTTTTTTGCAAAAGTTACTGCTATTAACCAGTCTTTTTTTTTGCTTTTCTCCTTCATAAAGTGCATTGTTTTATTCAAAGTTTTCATTCTCTTCAATACCAATATAAACAATTTTCTTTTCAATTCAAAAGCCTTTTCAACTACACTTTCAATCTGTTGTTTCTTCTTGTAAAATGCTAATCTTCTTTTACATTTTTTGCAATCTTTCAATACATTTTGTAGGACTCTACTTTTATACATTCTTTTCCTAATGTCTTTATATTCTTTCATCCTTCTTTCAGCATAGATTGTTTTCCCATAACCTGATTTTCCATTAATTCGTCCTTTTTTCGTTTCCTTCTGATTGGTTGTACAATTTTTCTTTCACTTTTCCCCATTTTGAAAATGTATTACGTTCTTTAAAAGTCTTTTAACAAACTCTTTAGTTCTCTTACCAGAAGTTTTTCTCTTCAATGTCACATGTTGTACTTCATCTAATTTCTGCTTTTCTCTCTCCTTTAAATAGTACTGTTTTTTTTGTTGTCTTTTCTTTTCAATTTTTCTTGTCATACTGAATCTTTCTTAATTATAATGGAGAATATCTGAAAAAAAGAAAAGTTTAAAAACTTTCTAAAAATTATTTAATATTATTAAAATAATTATATACAAATATTCTCATCTATTACTAAAGAAATACCTTCAATTTAAAAGGTACAGACATATGCATATATAGTTTTCGGAATATAGTGAGACTTACACCTGAGACATGTCATAGGTTTTTCCTTTATATTTGCCTAGGCCCAACTCCCTGAGCATTACTAGAATGGTGAAGCACCACGACAAAAGTGATGTTTAAGGCATGTTAGGAGATGGATTAGTTATTACAGTACTTTGTATAAGTTTGTGGAAAGGAACACATCAAATATACCACATACTTTTCATTAGCTGCTTCAAATATGAAGTATAGTCTGTTAACTTTAAAGATCTACATGCTGTTGTGACTAAGGTATGTCTCTACTTCAACATGTATTCTGATACGTATTATGCATATGAAACACAGGTATACATCTAATTGGATGTTTCTTTTATATATGATGCTCCTAGGAAAGGGTACAGACATATGCATGCATACTTTCAGGAATATGGTGAGACTTATAGCTGAGATATGTGATACATTTCTACTTTATATTTGGCTAGGCCCAACACCATAACGAATCACAGAATGCTGAAGGTTCAGCACAAATGTGAGGTTTAACACATCTTAGGAAATTAATTAGTGATTAAGCTAATTTGTATGAGTGTGTGGAAAGGTACTGTTAAACTACACTGCATAAATGTAGTTGTGTGTTTAAAATGTGAATTGCAGTCTCTCAAGTTATAAGGTCTTATGGTATTCTAACTGAAGTATATGTCTGTTTACACATCTATGCTGATATGTGTTATGCATCTGAAGATGCAATATGTGTAAAACACAGTCATATATCCATTTTTATACTTCTTTTATATATTAAATCACTAAAAAAGGTACAGATACATGCAAGCACAGTTTGAGGAAGATGGTAACACTTACAGCAGACATATGTGAAAGGTTGCTCCTTTGCCCTTAGCTATGCTCAATTCTTGAATAGTAGTACAATAGTGAAGCAGCAGCACTAGAAAAGTGAGGTTTAAGATAAGTTTGGTGAGAAATTAGTAATTATGCTACTTTGTATGAGTCTGTAGAAAAGTTCACTTGAAGTATGCCACATAAATATAGGTGTGTGTTTGAAATGTAAAGTGCAATCTGTCAAGTTTTAAAACCTTTATACTCTTGTGACTGAGGTATATCTCTACTTGCATAGACATTTTGATTCATATCATGCATGTGAAGTTGATAGACATATAAAACACAGATATACATCTATTTGTATATAACTTTTATATATGAATTTGCAAGGAAAAGGAACAAACATATGTATACATTATTTCAGGAATGTGGTGATACCTACAGCTGAAACATGTGATAGTGTCTGGGTGATTGGAAGACTGCAAGGATAGTGCCTGGGTTATTGCATGAGTGCATAGGTAGTGCCTGGGTGATTGAATGAGTGCAGGGGTACTGCCTTGGTGATTAGAGGAGTGCATAGGTAGTGCCTGGGTGATTTTATAACTGGATGGGTGCTGCCTAAGTGATTGAAAGAGTGCATGGGTAATGCCTAGGTGATTGCATGAGTGCAGGGGTAATGTGTGGGAGATTGGAGGAGTGCATGGGTAATGTGTGGGTGATTGCATGAGTGCAGGGATAATGTCTGGGTGGTTGTATGAGTGTAGTGGTAGTGCCTGGGTGATTGGAGGAGTACATAGGTAGTGCCTAGGTGATTTTATAATTGCATGGGTACTGGTTGGGTGATTAGAAGAGTACAGGCATAGTGCCTGAGTGATTTGAAGAGTGCAAGGGTAGTGCCTGAGTCATTACATAAGTGCATGGGTAGTGGCTGGATGATTGAAGGAGTGCTTTGGTAATGCCTGTCTGATTGCATGAGTGCAGGGATAATGCCTAGGTGATTACATGAGTGCAGAGATAATACCTGGGTGATTGCATGAGTGCAGGGGTAGTGTCTGGGTGAATGCATGAGTGCAGGGGTAGTGCCTGTGTGATTGTATGAGAACAAGAGTAGTGCCTGGGTGATAGGAGGAGTACTGGGGTAGTGCCTGGGTGATTGCATAAGTGCATACATAGTGCCTGAGTGATTTTATCAGTGCATGGGTACTGGCTGAGTGATTGGAGGAGTGCATAGATACTGACAGGGTGATTGGTGGAGTGCAAGGGTAGTGCCTGGGTAATTGAACCAGTGTATAGCTAATGCATTGGTGATTGCATGAGTGCAGGGGTAATGTCTGGGGGATTAGAGGAGTACATAGGTAATGCCTGGGTGATTGCATGAGTGCAGGGGTAATGTCTGGGGTATTACAGAAGTACATAGGAAGTGCGTGGGTGATTTTATAAGTACATGAGTACTGCCTGGGTGATTGCAGGACTACTGTTGTAGTCCCTGAGTGAATGAAGGAGTGCAAAGGTAGTGCCTGCGTGATTTTATAAGTGCATGGGTACTGCTTCAGTGATTACATAATTACAGGGATAGAGCCTGCGTGATTGGAAGAGTGCAAGGGTGTGCCTGAGTGATTATATAAGTGCATGGGTAGTGGCTGGGATATTAAAGGAGTGCAGGGGTAGTACCTGGGTGATTGCATAAGTGCGTAGGTAGTGCCTGAGTGACTTTATAAGTGCATGGGTACTGGCTGAGTGATTGGAGGAGTGCATAGATACTGACAGTGTGATTGGAGGAGTGCAACAGTAGTGTCTGGGTCATTGAACCAGTGTATAGCTAATGCATTGGTGATTGCATGAGTACAGGGGTACTGTCTGGGGGATTAGAGAAGTACATAGGTAATGTCTGGGTGATTGGATGAGTGCAGGGGTAATAGATGGGGGATTACAGGAGTAAATAGGAAGTGCCTGTGTGATTTTATAAGTGCATGGGTACTGCCTGGCTGATTGGAGGAGTACTGTTGTAGTGCCTGAGTGATTGAAGGAGTGCAAAGGTAGTGCCTGGGTGATTTTATAAGTGCATAGCTATCGGCTGAGTGATTACATAATTACAGGGATAGTGCTTGCATGATTGGAGGAGTGCAAGGGTAGTGCCTGAGTGATTATATAAGTGCAGAGGTAGTGACTGGGTGATTGAAGGAGTGCAAGGGTAGTGCCTGGGTGATTGCATGAGTACAGGGGTAGTGCCTGGGTGATTGTATGAGAACAAGGGTAGTGCCTGGGTGATTGGAGGAGTACTAGGGTAGTGCCTGCATGATTGCATAAGTGCATAGGTAGTGCCTGAGTGATTTTATAAGTGCATGAGTACTGGCAAAGTGATTGGAGGAGTGCATAGATACTGAGAGGGTGAGTGGAGGAGTGCAATTGTAGTGCCTGGGTGATTGAATCAGTGTATAACTAATGCATTGGTGATTGCATGAGTGCAAGGATAATATCTGGGGGATTAGAGGAGTACATAGGTAATGCCTGATTGATTGAATGAGTGCAGAGGTAATGTCTGGGGGATTACAGAAGTAAATAGGAAGTGCCTGGGCGATTTTATAAGTGCATGGGTACTGCCTGGGTGATTGGATTAGTACTGTGGTAGTGCTTGAGTGATTAGAGTAGTGTAAAGGTAGTGCCTGGGTGATTTTATAAGTGCATGGGCACTGGCTGAGTGGTTACATAATTACAGGGATAGTGCCTGCGTGATTGGAAGAGTGCATGGGTAGTGCCTAGGTTATTGCATAAGTGCAGGGGTAATGTGTGGGAGATTGGAGGATTGCATGAGTAATATGTGGGTGATTGCATGAGTGCAGGGGTAATGTCTGGGTGGTTGTATTGATGGAGCAAGGACTCGCAAGTGAGACTTGCTCGGAAGCAATCCTCTCGTTTAACTCATTAACGAATTACTAACAACATGTTTTGTGATTATTAATACGCATTTCCTTTACATGTAGAAGAAGATGAAGCTTGCCTATGTGTTTACTAACTGCAATAACATGAACGAAGGACTAAGTTGCATTCTAACACGGAATCTTTACTGAGCATGCGTCTACTGCATCTATGTAGTATGACGTAATAATGCTTGGAGGGAAATTCATGCGCCTGCGCAAAGGTAATAAAAATGGCCGCTTGAAACTCACATGCATGGCACCTGCTTGGCCGAAATAGAAAATAAGTTTTATACTAATGCAAACGCAGATAGAATAATAATAAATGGAGTGGGTTAGAGTAGAGGTTGGTGGTATACAGTGAAATCATTTTATTTTGAGAAATAACATTTCTTCTTTTGACTTTATTATTAGTGCGCATTTGGGCCTCAAAGCTTGTCTGAAATTGAGCTGGCTGATGTAGCCCCACGCATGCGCACTCGAGAGAGAGTGTGATCTAATGAGTATGGACTTGTCACGCGTCCA
This sequence comes from Calotriton arnoldi, assembly GCA_963921515.1. NCBI lineage: Eukaryota > Metazoa > Chordata > Amphibia > Caudata > Salamandridae > Calotriton > Calotriton arnoldi. The sequence continues at coordinate 1,351,476 of CAWUFW010000337.1, forward strand.
AGACCAGCGAAGATGTGCCCTGGGAACATAAGGGTGAAGAGTTCATATGAAGAAGTTTTATTCATTAAGTTGTTACATTTTGTATTAATAAAGGTTGGAGATGTATGGGAACGGAAGGGATGTAATAAAGTTTGAGGGGAGGGATCTGAAAACAATGGTTTAATGAAATAAGTTTAATGTAAGTATGGTGTGACGATCATCCCCCTCTTGCCTGTCGAATCAGAGTTAGTATTTTGTCAAATTGAAACATTAATGGGTGGTACATGGTAATAGAAAGGTATAATAGAGGTAGTTTTAGTTAGTTAGATTAGATATCTCCGGGAGCAGATGCAGCAGAGGCGATTCAGAGCTCGGGAAGCTGTCGGTACAGGGGGGGGGTGCTGATGCTGTGAGACGCTGAAGAAGAATTCGAATGCAGAACCATCTATTTAATTTAATTGGGTTAGAAAGAAGATTGCGGAAGAACCACAAGGAGGAAGAGAGAGTCAGAGAGGGGTGCGACGCAGTCGTCGGTATTTAGAGAGGTGAAGTATCCTGTCCTAAATCCTATCCTGAAGCCTTTGTCTCCTGAATCTATCCTGGGGACCCTTACCAGCCCTTTGGCCAGAGGGTTTGGTCTTCACACCATTCTGGGTAAATATGAATTCATTGCATTGATAAATGCTCTTCTCTCTCTGTCCTCTTCTTTCTGAGCACAGTTATTGTATGGCTCTGAATTGCTATTGATTTAAATGCGATTTTGATTGAACTGACACTCTTGTGAATGAGGGTGTTTGTACTGAAACTTTGAAACTTTGGTTCACCCTCAATTTATTTAGATAAAGATTTTAAAGCTTCCCGAGTCTGTGATTATTTCATTTTAAATAGAAATGTTTAATAAGTTATGTTAATATCGCCATCAACTAGTTCATCTAATGGTCCATTGACCAGAGGAAAGAACTTTCTGATCAGTAAAGGTTTAGTTTAATGAGAAATAACTAATCCTTGTAGAAGAAATCTATAAAACTCAAAAGCTCCAGCAGTTTACTAGGTGGTTTGGTGTAAGTGAGTTATATGGGCCCAGGTGAGTATATGGTAATGGAGTACCTGTTGTTAGTACGCCGCTGGATCAGTCTGAGTGATTTTAAGAGAAAAGAGGTCCTTAGTACCTATAAGAACTGAAAGTGCAACTGTAGTTACCCCAGAAGAAATAGAGAGATGGGCACAGGAAATAGATAATCGAAATCCACCACCAAAGATTTTAGATATCAGCAGATTGAAAGTGGAATTGGAAGAAATGATAACAGGAAGCGTGGGTATGGAAAGATTGAATGTTTATAATGATGAGGAATTGTTATATTTATGTAAGAGTATAACTAGAAGAGCAAGAGTATTTCATTAGAGATTGACTGAAGTTGCTTCAGAGATTGGAATAGATATAAGGAAGTCAAAGTTGTTACAGAAACCATATCGAGTGGATTTCACTGACAAAGATTTAGAAAATGTAAATGCTTCTGGGAAAAGACTACAGATTAAGGAATTAATGGGCATCTTGCGAAAATGGGGAGACATTGATAAACGGAGAATTAGATGGATAAGAAAGAAAGAGGAAGTACAAGCGAGAGAAGCAGCAGCTGCCTTTCCAGTGAGAGTAACAGATAAGGTGGACAAATTGTGTCCCATGAGAGAGGTTCCTGGAGGTGGATATGTTCATGTGCCTTGGAGTAGACAGGACATTTTGTCATTTACAAATGACTTTCCAAAATTGAGAGAAAAACCAGTGGAATGGTATAAACAAGTAGAGAGATTTGTGAAGGTCTCAAAAGTTTTATTGAAGGATTTGGATGGTCTATTTGATATAGTGGTACCTGCTGATTTATGGACAGAATGCAAGATTACAGTTGATTGGCCTAGTGAAGAGTATCCAAGAGACTCAAAGACAGGAGCACCCTCAGAGGAGGTGATGAAAAAGTATCATCAAGTGGTTACATATTTGAAAGGGAAAATTCCTCCGAAAGAAACAGACTGGGTAAAGATAGATAGAACAACTCAAGAACCAAATGAATCTGTACATGCATATTATGAGAGGTTATTGCAGGTGTTTAAGCAGTAGAGTAGTTTTGAGAATATCGGTGATAAGGATATGGGACATTTTGTGTATCGATTTGTATATGGTCTGAAACCGGAGATTAGTCAAATGATACAGCAGCATATGTTGTGTTAGCAAAGCAAGACAGTGGATGAGATTTTAAAGTACACAAAGTATTGTAGTGATGACACTGAGGCCAGGCGTAGGATGTTAAAATAGAAAATGATGTGGGCACAAGTTAAATTAGCAGAACAACAAGAAGAGAAAACAAACGACCAAAATAATAGTCAAGTAAAAGAACAGAGTCAGAATAATCAAGGAGCGAATGGTAATAAGTATAGGGGACGAATGGACAGAGAAGAAGCGAAAAAGAAGTTTCCTTGTCATGTGTGCGGAAAACTTGGACATTGGAAGAACGAGTGTAAGAATACTCAGAGTAATAAGAGTAATAATGGGCCAAATCAAAATTTAATCCCACAGATGCAGAATGAAGTACTTTTGAATCAGCAGCAGCAGCTAGTTACTCCACAATATCAGGTGCCACCAGCTCCTATGCCAAATTTTGTGAATCATCTGAGTTTCAGTGCGAACACCGGATTTCAAGGAGAGAGTGGTAAGAATAACAGAACGATTTCCCAATATTATTTGCAGAATGGTGAAGAAAATTCAGATGGTGTGCAATGACGGTGCCTGAGGGGGGAGGAAGAGGAGTGCGTGCTTGGCGCATCCTTGCCGGTAGATCAGTGAGGTCCATTTATTGATGGGAAAGTAGAAGGCAAAGACGTTACTTTCCTATTGGATACTGGTGCTACCAGGTCTACTGTGAGAACAGCAGACATCCCAAACCTACCCCTCTCGGGAGAGTCCATCCAAGTCGTTGGTGTGTCGAATCAGCAAATTAGAACCCCAATCACCAAACCAATGGAAGTACACATTGGGAACTTTAAAGAAATGCATTCGTTTGTAGTTTGCGATTCTAGTCCTGTAAATCTGTTGGGAAGAGATCTCCTGTGCAAGATGAATTGCACGATCTATTATACACCGGATGGTGTCGCTTTCCAAACCCCTGATGAGGACGTTGTTTACAAGATGATGCTGGCCAAACAGGGAACAGAAGTAGATGAAATGTTTTCACTAATAACTGAGAATGAATTACCAGAAGAGTTGAGAACCACAGTCAATCCAGATGTGTGGGATATTACAGGAAAAGACATCGGGCTAATGACTAATATAGAACCAGTAAAAGTGACAGTGAAAGAAGGTGCAGTGTATCCAAATACTCGACAGTACAAAATGAGTGCAGAAGTAAAAGCAGGAATTATTCCAGAGATTGAACGAATGGTAAAACAAGGTATTTTAAAAGAAGTGATGGGTAGTCCTTGTAATTCGCCAATAATAGGACTAAAGAAGCCCAGCGGAAAGTATAGAATAGTGCAAGATTTACGAAAAATAAATAAAATTGTGGTTCCTTGTTGTCCAATAGTGCCAAATCCAGCCGTGATTCTTTATCAGATACCATGGAATGCAGGATGGTTCACAGTAATTGATTTATGCCAAGCGTTCTTTTCTATTCCTTTGCACCCAGACAGTATCTTTTTACGTTTAAGTTTGAGGATCGTATTTACGCATGGTGTCGTGTTCCTCAAGGGTACACAGAGAGTCCTTAAATTTTTAATCAAATTCTGAAAAAGTGGCTAGAATCATTGAATATGCCTGGAAATTCTGTTCTGGTTCAGTACATTGATGACCTATTGGTGGCATCAAAAACACGAGAAGATTGTGTCGCAGATACAATTGCATTACTGAACCATTTGGCTGAAGGAAGACACAAAGTGACTCCAGAAAAATTACAGTTCTGCCAACAAGAAGCTAGATATTTAGGGCATAAAATAGAAAGAGGAGTTAGAAAAGTGACACCGGAAAGAATAAAAATAATCAGAGAAATGCAATTGCCGCAGACTCAGAGAGAAATGAGAATGTTTCTAGGAGAGGTTGGATACTGTAGGCAATGGATTAATGGTTTTTCAATGCTAGCAAAACCATTGATACAAATGATTCGGAAAAGAGCAAAAGATCCGCTTGAATGGAATGATGAATGCCTAGAAGCTTTTGTGAGATTAAGAAATTGTCTGTGTGAGGCTCCTGCCTTGGGCATGCCTGATTATTCAAAAGATTTTGCATTGTTCTGTTGTGAAAGAGAAAATTGCGCACTTTCAGTTTTAACACAGAGACATGGACTAAGTCGACGTCCAGTGGCATATTTTTCAGCCACATTGGACCCAGTGGCTTCATCATTGCCTGGCTGCTTAAAAGCAGTAGCTGCTACTTGTATGAGTTTGGAGCTAAGTGAGTCGATAGTGATGGGACATCCAGTTAAAGTTTTTGTTCCACACTCAGTTGAGATTCTTTTGACAAGAACGAGAACACAGCATCTCACTCCTAGTCGATTGACCAAGTATGAAAGAGTGATTTTGGGAGCTGAAAATGTGTCTGTGATAAGGTGTACGATTATGAATCCCGCCACTCTATTGCCAGATCCTTGCGATGAAGAAGTGAGAGATGAGAGTGATCATGATTGCTTGGACGTGACTGAGTTATGCACGAAGCCCCGGCCGGACATAAGAGAGACACCTTTGAAAGAGGCTGACCATGAGTTATTTGTAGACGGTTCCTGCCTCAGAACACCAGAAGGGGGACTAAGTGCTGCATATGCTGTTTGTAAAATATCTGGGGTAATTGAAGCATCCTGTTTACCTGGGGTCAAGTCTGCACAAGTAGCTGAATTAGTGGCCTTAACGATGGCATGTAAAAAAGGGAAAAATTGGAGAGTAACCATATTTACGGACAGTCAATACGGGTTCGGGGTTGTGCACGACTTCGGCCAGCTCTGGATGCAGAGGGGATTTCTGACTTCTTAAGGATCTCCTATCAGAAACAGCAAAAATGTGAAAGATTTGTTGGAAGCATTACATTTGCCAAAAGAGATAGCAGTTGTAAAATGTGCTGCACATCAGTCAGGAAATGACTATGTGACTGCTGGCAATAATTATGCTGACCAAGTGGCCAAATACTGTGCTAAAAATACAGTGGTCATAAACCAAAAAATTGAGACGGGTGAAACCAGATGCCAACTTATGTTTTTCTCAGTACCAGAAACATGGGATGAGATTAGACAATTGCAAGAAGAAGCTGAGGAAAGGGAAAAAGAAATTTGGATAAAGGCAGCTTGTACAAAAAGACCAGAAGATGAGGTATGGGTGTATATAGATGGGAGACCAGTCATGCCAGATTGTTTGCTTTCAAAAATGGCAAGAGTATATATGGAGCAACACACAGAGGGAGAGATTCAATGATCAGATTATTTAGACAGAGTTGGTACAATCCGAAGTTCAGGGTAATCGCAGAGAGCCTTTGCCAAAGATGCTTAACCTGTCAGCAGCAAAATCCAGGTAGGAAGACAGTGGTTAGCTGGGGAAAGATTGGAAAGGCGGAAGGACCCTTCACCTGATTACAATTGGATTTTATCGAATTGCCCCCATGTAATGGACTGAAATACATACTTGTCATAGTATGCCTTTTCTCAAGATGGGTGGAAGCCTATCCCACTCGAAGAAATGACAGTCTCACAGTTGCAAAATTGTTGTTGAGGGAGCTGGTGCCACGATTTGGTTTTCCGGTCACTTTGGAATCGGATAGAGGTCCTCATTTTAATAATGAAATAATTTGATTAATCTGTGCTGCATTTAATATTGAACAAAAATTGCATTGTGCTTACCGTCCAGAGGCTTCTGGAATTGTTGAGCAATTGAATGGCACAATCAAGTCAAGATTGGGAAAGGTGTGTGCATCCACAAAGCTGAAATGGCCAGATGCATTACCTCTTGAACTGATGGGTCTCAGAAGTATTCCAGACAGAAAAACAGGAATGAGCCCACCTGAGGTTCTCATGGGGGATCACTGACATAATATCGAGGAAGAAAATATCGACCTGACAAAATATCGAGTTAAAAATATCGAATACCAAAATATTGACTCCTATCTACAAACAGGTAAGTACAAAAATATTGAATCAAAAATATCGTTGTAAAAATATAGTTAGTCAAAATATTGAATTTTTTAAATCTCTTAAAAGTAATGTAAAATTAATAAGATAATAAATATAATTAAGTAAAACATACTTAAAAATACTTAAATAACTTTCAAATTAATGAATAATTAATTTAACTAAAAAATAAATAAACATACATTTTTATTTTTTAATACATACATATATTAACGTAATAATATTACAAAATATTCAATATTTTTAACGTAGGATAGCGGGAGGGTAAAATTTACTATTCCCACTCCAGTGAGTGCAACAGTAGGGAAAGCGTTGGATAGCGTAGGGGTAAACATTACTATTCCCACTCCAAAGAGTGCAACAGTAAAGGAAAGTGTTGGATAGCGTAGGGGTAAAAATTACTATTCCCACTCCAGTGAGTGCAACAGTAGGGAAAACGTTGGATAGCGGGAGGGTACAAATTACTATTCCCACTCCAAAGAGTGCAACAGTAGGAAAGCGTTGGATAGTGTAGGGGTAAAATTACTATTCCCACTCCAGAGAGTGCAACAGTAGGGAAAGCGTTGGATAGCGGGAGGGTAAAATTACTATTCCCACTCCAGTGACTGCAACAGTAGGGAAAACGTTGGATAGCGGGAGGGTAAAATTACTATTCCCACTCCAAAGAGTGCAACAGTAGGGAAAGCGTTGGATAGCGTAGGGGTAAAAATTACTATTCCCACTCCAAAGAGTGCAACAGTAGGGAAAGCGTTGGATAGCGTAGGGGTAAAAATTACTATTCCCACTCCAAAGAGTGCAACAGTAGGGAAAGCGTTGGATAGCGTAGGGGTAAAATTACTATTCCCACTCCAAAGAGTGCAACAGTAGGGAAAGCGTTGGATAGCGTAGGAGTAAAAATTACTATTCCCACTCCAGAGAGTGCAACAGTAGGGAAAACGTTGGATAGCGGGAGGGTAAAAATTACTATTCCCACTCCAAAGAGTGCAACAGTAGGGAAAGCATTGGATAGTGTAGGGGTAAAATTACTATTCCCACTCCAGAGAGTGCAACAGTAGGAAAGCGTTGGATAGCGGTAGGGTAAAAATGACTATTCTCACTCCAGTGAGTGCAACAGTAGGGAAAGCGTTGGATAGTGTAGGGGTAAAATTACTATTCCCACTCCAAAGAGTGCAACAGTAGGGAAAGTAATATTTTAATATTTTAATAACAATTATTTAATTATCAATACTAATAAACATTATTATTAAAATTAATTACCAATTACAAAATATGTAATAATTAATTAATTATAAACACCAATACAATTTATTTATTAAAAATTATTTACCTATTAATAATTAATTAACAACCAATTAATATTCAATACCAAAAATTTATAAATAATAAAAAAATACCAATTAATAATTAATTAATAGTAAATTAATTATTAAAACAAAAAATTATTTTCAATAATTAATTATTTACAATTAAATTACTTCCCACCATATCCCCTATCAACCCACAACCCGCTACAAATAATAAATTAATAGAATTAACATAATTATCAATTAATCAATTAATAAAAATTAATTACCAATTAATAAAAATTAATTACCAATTAATAATTAATTAACAATAAATTAATTATCAAAACAAAAACAAAATTTTCAATAATTAATTATTTACAATTAAATTACTTCCCACCATATCCCCTATCAACCCACAACCCGCTACAAATAAATTAATAGAATTAACATAATTATCAATTAATCAATTAATAAAAATGAATTACCAATAAATAAAAATGAATTACCAGTTAATAATTAATTAACAATACATTAATTATCAATACCAATAAATAAAAATAAATATTTACTTAATTACAATTAAATTACTTCCCACCCTATTCCCCTATAAACCCACAACCCGCTACGGAATTAAATGACGCAAAAATTAAATAACATAAAAATCATTGATTTAAAAAAATTAAACATACATTACAAAAACTAATATAAACTTTTAACACATATACTAACATACAAAACACTTTGAAAAAATTCGATATTATTAAAAATTCGATATTTTTTAATGCCTATATTTTGTACTTAGATATTTTGACAATCGATATTACTTACCTTAATTTCGATATTTTTAACGACTATATTATGTCCATTCGATATTATGTCCATTCTATATTTTGGATTCGATATTCTGTCCATTCGATATTTTTATTTCGATATTATGTCTATTTACCCTCATGGGTTTAGCCATGAGACAGGCATTTATTCCTGGAAATAAACTAATGAGTATAACTGATGATCTGGTATTGGACTATTGCAAAGGCTTGGCTGAAATGGTGCATTCTGTCTCCCACCAGGTTGGAGAAGACGCAGTTGAAAGACAGCCAGAACAAGCGCATGATTTGAATCCTGGAGACTGGGTGCTAGTGAAGAAACACGCAAGAAAGTCGTGCCTAGCACCGAGGTGGGACAAACCAAGGCAAGTCATACTAGTCACTACCACAGCAGTGAAGTGTGCAGGTTTGCCCAATTGGAATCATGCCAGTCATACCAGAAGAGTCCCGAGCCCATCAGAACGACAAGAGCCACCACTGACTGAACGGGCTGAAGAACCTTGAGTTGTCAACTGTGAAATTGAGCAATCTAGAGTGTTAGATTCTGAAAGACAACCATATGATGAACAGCCAGGTATAGATCAGGAAGAGTGGATACCTGTGATTGAAATAATTGATGATACCATCGAAACAAGAAGAAGAACAGAACTGAAAAGACAAGAAAGTAGTCAGGAAGAGACAGGGGAAGAAGAACACACTCAGGGGAAAATAAAAAGACATTCACGAACCTGAGGAGGGAAAACTAGAAGAACACGTTCAGGCAGAAGAAGAAAAGTTTGAATTAAGACCTGAACAGGATCAGATAGAGTTAGAAGAACAGGTTCAGGCAGAAGAAGAAAGGTATGAAGTAAGACCTGAACAGGGTCAAATAGAATTAGAAGAACAAGCTCAGGAAGAAGAAGAACAAAATACGGTAGAACCTGAGCAGGTGGAAGCAAAAGCAGGTACAAGCACAGAAAATAAAGAAACAGAGCAGATTGTGCCAAAAATAAATGAAATAAAAAGAACTTTACAAAGAGATAAAGAAGGTGAAAACACTGTACAAATCAAAAGAATCAGAAATGGAGACAATTGGCCAACTGGAGTAAAGAAACTAAAGTATCACTTAAGAAAATCTGAAAAGAGACCTGAACAAGTAAATGAAGTCACAAGTCAGACGCAATCTAAACAAACCTTGGCAAAAGTAACTCGAAGAAGTCCAAGACTGAGAAATTTAAACAGGAGATACAAGGCTCCTGAATGGACTTACGTAATACTCGAGGAATTTGAATCTCTAGATATGTCTGATGAAACTGAAGAGATTCATATTGTTCAGATTGCTGAAAACAAATTGAGGCTTCCTTAAAACAAAATGGAAAAATTAAACTGACAAAGAAAAGAGAAAGAGAAAAGAAATTTTCTCAAGATTAAAATGGCTAAAACTGAGGTTACCAAGAGACCAAAACATGGATTAAAAAGAAAATGTTTTAGATTTTGTTTTTGTAGTATTTTATCAGTAGTATTAGAATGGTTATTCCTAACAGTAGGAGTACCTTTGTTATTTAAAACAAGTGAAAAGAATAACACAAATATTAATAATAGGGTAGCGAAAATAAAAGATACTAAGATAGAAATAGGGGTAGAAGATGAAGTAAATTATCATAATGAATCAGATTTTAATACATCTTCAAATGTGTTTATTAGGTTATTATTTCAATATGTAAATACCATGGAAATTAGTAACTGTTACGTGTGTATGAAGTTACCCTCATCAGTCTCAGAAGGGGTGACGTATCAGCATATACCTTTGACGTATGGTGTGTCATGTAGTATTTTATCAAATTTATTTTATGCTACAGGGAGACTTCAATATTTTTATTCAGATATAGATGTAGTATTTTCAGAATTACCTATTAGAAAGAATATGAATCCAGTAGCCAGTAGTAAACATGCACAGTTTATGGGTGATTTTTCTTAACAATGAGTTCAATAGACATAGTACAGGCACATAAAGATAATCTAACATGTACATTAAGAAAAGAAGAAAAATAATTTTTGGATTTAGTAGAAGAAAGGAGACAGGATTTAATAAAGAAAGTGAACGAACAGAAAACCCATGTACCTCCATGGGCTGAGAAAGAGGGAATCTATGCAAATGGCAAGGCTCATGCTGCGATGTCCCTGGATTTTGTGAAAAGGGGAAAATTCTGCCTCCATACATTAAAGACAGATTATAACAATAATTACATTGGTTCCAGTGAATGTGAACACAACTTCCTAATTTTAGGAGTGTGGGGACTAAAAGGGGGAACTGATCCTGTATTTCCAGGAGTGTATTATGTTTGTGGGAACAACGCCTATTATAGGTTACCTGCAAGATGGTACAGGAGCTGCTACTTTGGAATAGTTTTTCCAAAAATATATCATGTAGATAAAATCAGTGGAACCAATGGAAATTCTAATGGACTAACACGTAGAATAAGAGCAAGTTTTTCTGAAATTGTAGGAGATATTTTTAGTGCATTGATACCCTCAGTTGGAGTCATTCTTAATTCACGGAAAATTTGTAAGTTATCAACCATAGTTGATCGTCTTTCTACAGATACTGCAGGAGGATTTTTGATGATTAACACAGAAATGGTTGCAATTAGATCTGTGGTTTTACAGAATCGTCTTGCTCTTGATATATTATTAGCAAAAGAAGGTGGAGTCTGTGGTATGTTGAAAATTCAACATTGCTGCACTTATATTCCGGACAAGAGCAGAGAAATTAAAGGATGTATTAAAAACATTACAAGAATGCATAAAGATTTGACCCAACTGGAGGTTGACGGTGTATGGGGAAGACTAACAAAGAGTATAACATCAATAGGGAAATGGTTTGTTAGTTTTGGGAAAAGTTTTATAGGTCAAATAATAATACCTTTAGTCATGATAATAACCGTAGTGATGATAATGATGATTACCTATAAGTGTTGTAGAAAAGGAAGGAAGGAGAAGATACATGTTGAAAGAAAAGGAAAGGGACAGAAACGGAAAAGAAAATATGAGGAGATACAGCTGGAAGAAATGAAAGGCAGGTTATACAAGAAAATGAGGGACATTGAAGGAAACGAGCTGATTGATGAAAAATTGAGAGGAGAAATAGAGAAAACTGAGATGTGCTAAAGTTAATATCTGGGAAGGGATGGGAAATTTTGTGATGGCTTAAGATGCCATCAGAGAGGGGATTGATGGAGCAAGGACTCCCAAATGAGACTTGCTCGGAAGCAATCCTCTCGTTTAACTCATTAACGAATTACTAACAACGTGTTTTGTGATTAATAATACGCATTTCCTTTACATGTGGAAGAAGATGAAGCTTGCCTATGTGTTTACTAACTGCAATAACATGAACGAAGGACTAAGTTGCATTCTAACATGGAATCTTTATTACGCATGTGTCTACTGCATCTACGTAGTATGACGTATTAATGCTTGGAGGGAAATTCATGTGCCTGCGCAAAGGTAATAAAAATGGCCGCTTGAAACTCACATGCATGGCACCTGCTTGGCCGAAATAGAAAATAAGTTTTATACTAACGCAAACGCAGATAGAATAATAATAAATGGAGTGGGTTAGAGTAGAGGTTGGTGGTATACAGTGAAATCATTTTATTTTGAGAAATAACATTTCTTCTTTTGACTTTATTATTAGTGCGCATTTGGGCCTCAAAGTTTGTCTGAAATTGAGCTGACTGATGTAGCCCCACGCATGCGCACTCGAGAGAGAGTGTGAACTAATGAGTAAGGACTTGTCACGCGTCCAAGGCCAGCGAAGATGTGCCCTGGGAACATAAGGGTGAAGAGTTCATATGAAGAAGTTTTATTCATTAAGTTGTTACATTTTGTATTAATAAAGGTTGGAGATGTATGGGAACGGAAGGGATGTAATAAAGTTTGAGGGGAGGGATCTGAAAACAATGGTTTAATTAAATAAGTGAAATGTAAGTATGGTGTGACGATCATGCCCCTCTCGCCTGTCCAATCAGAGTTAGAATTTTGTCAAATTGAAACATTAATGGGTAATAGAATGTATAATTGAGATAGTTTTAGTTAGTTAGATTAGATGTCGTCGGGAGCAGATGCAGCAGAGGTGATACAGAGCTCGGGATGCTGTCGGTGCTGGGGGTGGTGCTGATGCTGTGAGACGCTGAAGAAGAATTCGAATGCAGAACCATCTATTTAATTTAATTGGGTTAGAAAGAAGATTGCGGAAGAACCACGAGGAGGAAGAGAGTGTCAGAGAGGGGTGCGACGCAGTCGTCGGTATTTAGAGAGGTGAAGTATCCTGTCCTAATTCCTATCCTGAAGCCTTTGTCTCCTGAGTCTATCCTGGGGACCCTTACCAGCCCTTTGGCCAGAGGGTTTGGTCTTCACACTATTCTGGGTAAATATGAATTCATTGCATTGATAAAGGCTCTTCTCTCTCTGTCCTCTTCTTTCTGAGCACAGTTATTGTATGGATCTGAATTGCTATTGATTTAAACGCGATTTTGATTGAACTGACACTCTTGTGAATGAGGGTGTTTGTACTGAAACTTTGAGATGGTTCACACTCAATTTATTTAGATAAAGATTTTAAAGCTTCCCGAGTCTGTGATTATTTCATTTTAAATAGAAATGTTTAATAAGTTATGTTAATATCGCCATCAACTAGTTCATCTAATGGTCCATTGACCAGAGGAAAGAACTTTTTGATCAGTAAAGGTTTAGTTTAATGAGAAATAACTAATCCTGGTAGAAGAAGTCTATAAAACTCAAAAGCTCCAGCGGTTTACTAGGTGGTTTGGTGTAAGTGAGTTATATGGGCCCAGGTGAGTATATGGTAGGGGAGTACCTGTTGTTAGTACGCCGCTGGATCAGTCTGAGTGTAGTGGTAGTGCCTGGGTGATTGGAGGAGTGCATAGGTAGTGCCTAGGTGATTTTATAATTGCATTGGTACTGGTTGGGTGATTAGAAGAGTACAGGCATAGTGCCTGAGTGATTTGAAGAGTGCAAGGGTAGTGCCTGAGTCATTACATAAGTGCATGGGTAGTGGCTGGATGATTGAAGGAGTGCTTTGGTAATGCCTGTCTGATTGCATGAGTGCAGGGATAATGCCTAGGTAAGATAAGATAATATTTATTTTTGCTTGATTAATTAAAATCTTTGCAAATACATAACAGAAAAATTCCCATTATACACAAATTATTAAGCTTAAAACAACATTGAAATGATCATCAATAAAATATTCCCAGTTTGTGCGATTGGCTGTTCTGTAAGACATTACACATAAATACTTATACTTCAAATAGTGCTGAGCTGGCAATAACTACCATTGGATTACATGCCGCCTGACACAGCATAACCAAGTCCATTGTTCAAACTATTGGGCATTATTAATTTAAAAAACTAGTGCAACTATAGGAAGGTGTTAAGTTCATTTAAAAAAGTGTTTTCTTTACCTTTCGGCAATTAATAAAAAGTGCTGGTGCAATTATAAAATGTTATTATTCATTTTTGATTTTTTGCGAGTCCCTTCTGATGCCCTTGTACTCTTGTTTTTAACATACTTCAGATGACGACAAATTTTTGAGTCTCTTGGATACCGTCTCAAAAAATTTTGTTAGCCGACAGTTCAGCTGAATGTCAACAGGGTTGAAACAAAGCTTCACTGCCTGCCTGCAGGACCGGGTGCCATAATACCTGAAAAAGGGACGTAACAAGGTGCATCTTATATCCTTTAAGTTGGGTGATTAGAAGAGTACAGGCATAGTGCCTGAGTGATTTGAAGAGTGCAAGGGTAGTGCCTGAGTCATTACATAAGTGCATGGGTAGTGGCTGGATGATTGAAGGAGTGCTTTGGTAATGCCTGTCTGATTGCATGAGTGCAGGGATAATGCCTAGGTGATTACATGAGTGCAGGGATAATGCCTGGGTGATTGCTTGAGTGCAGGGGCAGTGTCTGGGTGAATGCATGAGTGCAGGGGTAGTACCTGTGTGATTGTATGAGAACACGAGTAGAGCCTGGGTGATAGGAGGAGTACTTGGGTAGTGCCTGGGTGATTGCATAAGTGCATACGTAGTGCCTGAGTGATTTTATAAGTGCATGGGTACTGGCTGAGTGATTGGAGGAGTGCATAGATACTGACAGGGTGATTGGTGGAGTGCAAGGGTATTGCCCGGGTAATTGAACCAGTGTATAGCTAATGCATTGGTGATTGCGTGAGTGCAGGGGTAATGTCTGGGGGATTAGAGGAGTGCATAGGTAATGCCTGGGTGATTGCATGAGTGCAGGGGTAATGTCTGGGGTATTACAGAAGTACATAGGAAGTGCATGGGTGATTTTATAAGTGCATGAGTACTGCCTGGGTGATTGCAGGACTACTGTTGTAGTGCCTGAGTGATTGAAGGAGTGCAAAGGTAGTGCCTGGGTGATTTTATAAGTGCATGGGTACTGCTTGAGTGATTACATAATTACAGGGATAGAGCCTGCGTGATTGAAGGAGTGCAAGGGTGTGCCTGAGTGATTATATAAGTGCATGGGTAGTGGCTGAGATATTGAAGGAGTGCAGGGGTAGTACCTGGGTATTGCATACATGCATAGGTAGTGCCTGAGTGACTTTATAAGTGCATGGGTACTGGCTGAGTGATTGGAGGAGTGCATAGATACTGACAGGGTGATTGGAGGAGTGCAACGGTAGTGTCTGGGTGATTGAACCAGTGTATAGCTAATGCATTGGTGATTGCATGAGTACAGGGGTAATGTCTGGAGAATTAGAGGAGTACATAGGTAATGTCTGGGTGATTGGATGAGTGCAGGGGTAATAGATGGGGGATTACACATGTACAGAGGAAGTGCCTGGGTGATTTTATAAGTGCATGGGTACTGCCTGTGTGATTGGAGGAGTACTGTTGTAGTGCCTGAGTGATTGAAGGAGTGCAAAGGTAGTGCCTGGGTGATTTTATAAGTGCATAGCTACCGGCTGAGTGATTACATAATTACAGGGATAGTGCTTGCGTGATTGGAGGAGTGCAAGGGTAGTGCCTGAGTGATTATATAAGTGCATGGGTAGTGGCTGGGTGATTTTATGAGAACAAGGGTAGTGCCTGGGTGATTGGAGGAGTACTAGGGTAGTGCCTGCATGATTGCATAAGTGCATAGGTAGTGCCTGAGTGATTTTATAAGTGCATGAGTACTGGCAAAGTGATTGGAGGAGTGCATAGATACTGACAGGGTGATTGGAGGAGTGCAAGGGTAGTGCCTGGGTGATTGAATCAGTGTATAACTAATGCATTGGTGATTGCATGAGTGCAAGGGTAAACTCTGGGGGATTAGTGGAGTACATAGGTAATGCCTGGGTTATTGAATCAGTGCAGAGGTAATGTCTGGGGGATTACAGAAGTAAATAGGAAGTGCCTGGGTGATTTTATAAGTGCATGTGTACTGCCTGGGTGATTGGATTAGTACTGTGGTAGTGCTTGAGTGATTGGAGTAGTGTAACGGTACTGCCTGGGTGATTTTATAAGTGCATGGGAACTGGCTGAGTGGTTACATAATTACAGGGATAGTGCCTGCGTGATTGGAAGAGTGCAAGGGTAGTGCCTGAGTGATTATATAAGTGCACGGGTAGTGGCTGGGTGATTGAAGGACTGCAGGGGTAGTGGCTGGGTGATTGAAGGAGTGCAGGGGTAGTGCCTGGGTGATTGCATAAGAACAAAGGTAGTGCCTGGGTGATTGGAGGAGTACTAGGGTAGTGCCTGGGTGATTACATAAGTGCATAGGTAGCGCCTGAGTGACTTTATAAGTGCATGTGTACTGGCTGAGTGATTGGAGGTTTGCATAGATACTGACAGGCTGATTGAAGGAAAGCAACGCTAGTGCCTGGGTGATTGAGCCAGTGTATAGCTAATACATTGGTGATTGCATGAGTACAGGGGTAATGTCTGGTGGATTAGAGGAGTACATAGGTAATGCCTGGGTGATTGCATGAGTGCATGGGCACTGGCTGCGTGGTTACATAATTACAGGGATAATGCATGCATGATTGGATTAGTGCAAGGGTAGTGCCTGACTGATTAAATAAGTGCATGGGTAGTGGCTGGGTGATCGAAGGACTGCAGGAGTAGTGGCTAGGTGATTGAAGGACTGCAGGGTTAGTGCCTGGGTGATTGGAGGAGTAGTAGGGTAGTGCCTGGGTGATTGCATAAGTGCTTAGGTAGTGCCTGAGTGATTTTATAAGTGCATGGGTACTGCCTGAGTGATTGGAAGAGTGCATAGATACTGACAGGGTGATTTTAGGAGTGCAAGGGCAGTGCCTGGGTGATTGAACCAGTGTATAGCTAATGCATTGGTGATTGCATGAGTACAGGGGTAATGTCTGGTGGATTAGAGGAGTGCATAGGCAATGCCTGGGTGATTGGATGAGTGCAGAGGTAATGTCTGGGGGATTACAGAAGTACATAGGAAGTGCCTGGGTGATTTTATAAGTGCATGGGTACTGCCTGGGGGATTGGTGGAGTACTGTTGTAGTGCCTGAGTGATTAAAGGAGTGCAAAGGTAGTGCCTGGGTGATTTTATAAGTGCATGGCTACTGGCTGAGTGATTACATAATTATAGGGATAGTCCTTGTGTGATTGGAGGAGTGCAAGGGTAGTGCCTGAGTGATTATATAAGTGTGTGGGTAGTAGCTGGGTGATTGAAGGAGTGCAAGGGTAGTGCCTGGGTGATTGCATGAGGCCTGGGTGATTGTATGAGAACAAGGGTAGTGCCTGGGTGATTAGAGGAGTACTAGGGTAGTGCCTGGGTGATTGCATAAGTGCATAGGTAGTGCCTGAGTGATTTTATAAGTACATGTGTACTGGCTAAGTGATTGGAGGAGTGCATATATACTGACAGGGTGATTGGATAAGTGCAAGGGTAGTGCCTGGGTGATTGAATCAGTGTATAGCTAATGCATTGGTGATTACATGAGTGCAAGGGTAATGTCTGGAGGATTAAAGGAGTACATAGGTAATGCCTGGGCGATTGCATGAGTGCAGAGGTAATGTCTGGGGGATTGCAGAAGTACATAGGAAGTGCCTGGGTGATTTTATAAGTGCATGTGTACTGCCTGGGTGATTGGATTTGTACTGTGGTAGTGCCTGAGTGATTGGAGGAGTGTAAAGTTAGAGCCTGGGTGATTTTATAAATGCATGGGCACTGGCTGCGTGGTTACATAATTACAGGGATAATGCCTGCGTGATTGGAAGAGTGCAAGCCGCAAGGGTAGTGCCTGACTGATTATATAAGAGCATGGGTAGTGGCTGGGTGATTGAAGGACTGCAGGGGTAGTGGCTGGGTGATTGAAGGAATGCAGGGGTAGTGCCTAGGTGATTGCATGAGAACAAGGGTAGTGCCTGGGTGATTGGAGGAGTAGTAGGGTAGTGCCTGGGTGATTGCATAAGTGGTTAGGTAGTGCCTGATAGATTTTATAAGTGCATGGGTACTGCCTGAGTGATTGGAAGAGTGCATAGATACTGACAGGGTGATTTGAGGAGTGCAAGGGTAGTGCCTGGGTGATTGAACCCGTGTATATCTAATGCATTGGTGATTGCATGAGTGCAGGGTAATGTCTGGGGGATTACAGGAGTACATAGGAAGTGCCTGGGTGATTTTATAAGTGCATGGGCACTGGCTGAGTGGTTACATAATTACAGGGATAGTGCTGTGTGATTGGAAGAGTGCAAGGGAAGTGCCTGAGAGATTATATAAGTGCATGGGTAATGGATGGGTGATTGAAGGAGTGCAGGGGTAGTGCCTGGGTGATTACATGAGAGCAAGTGTAGTGCCTATGTGATTGGAGGAGTACTAGGGTAGTGCCTGGGTGATTGCATAAGTGCATAGGTAGTGCCTGAGTGATTTTGTAAGTGCATGGGTACTGTCTCAGTGATATGAAGAGTGCATAGATACTGGCAGGGTGATTGAAGGAGTGCAAGGATAGTGCCTGGGTCATTGAACCAGTGTATAGCTAATGCATTGGTGATTGCATGAGTGCAGGGGTAATGTCTCTGGGATTAGAGGAGTACATAGGTAATGCCTGGGTGATTGCATCAGTACAGGGGTAACATCTGGGGGATTACAGGAGTACATCGGAAGTGCCTGGGTGATTTTATAAGTGCATGGGTACTTCCTGGGTGATTGGAGTATTACTGTGGTAGTGCGTGAGTGATTGGAGGAGTGCAAATGTAGTGCCTGGGTGATTTTATAAGTGCATGTGTACTGGCTGCGCGATTACATAATTACAGGGATAGTGCATGGGTAATTGGAGGAGTGCAAGGGTAGTGCCTGAGTAATTGTATAAGTGCATGAGTAGTGGCTGGGTGATTGAAGGAGTGCATGGGTAATGCCTGGGTGATTGCATGAGTGCATACATAGTGTCCAGGTGATTGCATGAGTGCAGGGCTAGTGCCTGGGTGATTGCAGCAGTGCATAGGTAGTGCCTGGATGATTGGAAAACTGCATGGATAATGCTTGGGTGATTTTATAACTGCATGGGTGTTAGGCCTAGCCAAATATAAACCAGCAGTATATTACATGACTCAATTGTAAGTCTCTCCATATTGTTAAAAGCATGCATGCATATGTCTCTACCTTTTCAAATTATCATCATATCTAAAATAAATATACAAATAGATGTATACCTGTGTTTTATACGTCTAGTATCTTTACATGCATAGCAGACATGAGAATACATGTGCAAGTACAGACATACAGCAATCACAAGGCCATGCAGACCTTAAACTTAAAACTTGACAGACTGCACTTTACATTTCAAAGAGAGACCTATATTTCTGCACTGTACTTCAAGTATACATTTCACCAGACTCATAGAAAGTAGCCTAATCACTAATCCCTCTCCCAGCATATCTTAAAACTCACTTCTGTGCTGCAGCTTCACCATTCTACACATACTCAGAATGTTGTGCCTAGCCAAATATAAAACAGCAACCTATCAGATATCTCTGCCATAAGTCTCACCATATTCCTAAAACCATGCATGCTTGTATCTGTACCTATTGCCAAAACCATAACAATACATGTGTAAGTAGAGACGTACCTCACTCACAAGACCATAAAGGCTTTAAAACTTGACTACACTTAAAATTTCAAACACACACCTAAAATTATGCGGCATATTTCAAGTGAAGTTTTACACAGATTCTAATAAAGTACCATTATAACTAATTCCTCACCCAACATATCTTAAACATCACTTATCTACTACAGCTGCTTCACTATTCTACTACTAATCAGGTATTGAGCACAGCTAAGAGCAAACCAGCAACCCTTCACATATCTCTGTGGAAAGTCTCCTCATATATCTAAAAGCATGCATACCTGTGTCTGT
Source organism: Calotriton arnoldi (assembly GCA_963921515.1). NCBI lineage: Eukaryota > Metazoa > Chordata > Amphibia > Caudata > Salamandridae > Calotriton > Calotriton arnoldi. The sequence goes on from CAWUFW010000337.1 coordinate 1,371,110, forward strand.
ACCTTTTCCTGGTGCCATCATATATAAAAGAAACATACAAATAGATGTATACCTGTATTTTACAAATCTAACATCTTCAGACGTATAACACGTACCATAATACTTTTGCAAGTACACACATACCTCACTCAAAACACCATCCACATCTTAAAACTAGACAGAATACACTTCAAATTTCAAACAGACACTGAAAATTATGCAGTATATTTGAACTATAGCTTTCCACAGACTCACAAAAATTAGTCTAATAACTAATCTCTCTACAAACATGTGTTAAACCTCACTTTTGTGCTGCAGCTTTACCATTCTACAACTACTTAGAGTGTTACACCTAGCCAAAAATAAAGCAGAAACCCTTCACATGTCTCAACTGTAAGTCTCACCATATTCCTGAAAGCATGCATGCATATGTCTGTACCTTTTGCTAACAGCATCATATATAAAAGTAACATACAAATAGATACATACATGTGTTTTATACATCTACCATCTTTAGATACATAACACACATCACTATATATCTCCTCGTACAGAATTTCTTCAATCACAACACTATCCACACCTCCAAACTTCACAGAGCACACTTTCCATTTCAAGCAAACACCAAAAATTGTGGCACATTTCAAATGTACCTCTCTACAGACTTATAAAAAAGTAGCCTAATCACTAATCGCTTATGTAAACATGTTTTAAACCACATGTTTGTGCTGCAACTTTACCATTCTACTACTACTCACACTCTTGAGCTTAGCCACAAACAAAGCAACAACACCGCTTTGTTATAGATCATGCATCTTCAAATCTATAACACATATCAAAATACATATACAAGTATAGACATACTTCAATTACAACTCCATGCGCACCTTAAAACTTGACAGACTGCATATCCAAGTTGAAAGTGATACCTAAAATTATGTGGTATACTTCAATTCTAGATTTGCAAACACTAATACAAACTTCCATAATCACTAATGCATCTTCCAATATACACATATTACTATACACAATCTATTTCAAACAACATTTAACTACAATAAAACAAACTACAATACACATCTCTACATTTAATAAAATATTAAAAACATCACAGTTCTTGAATAATTTTTAAAGTTTGAAAATAAGACTGATGTATAATACACCTCACAAATATATAACTCACCTTCCAAGTAATTTTGTAGAATATGCAATATTAGAAGCTCATAAAACATTTTCTTATGCACACAATCAATGTAATGCACCACTCTCATCAAGGTAAAACCAGTAATGGCAAAGTTTGAAAATAAGACTGATGTATAATACACCTCACAAATATATAACTCACCTTCCAAGTAATTTTGTAGAATATGCAATATTAGAAGCTCATAAAACATTTTCTTATGCACACAATCAATGTAATGCACCACTCTCAACAAGGTAAAACCAGTAATGGCAAAGTTTCCCTCTCTTTCTCCACTGAAATAAATGTAAGTAGCAAATCACATTGCTTCCTACATTATTTCAAATTTTAAAACACATTTCTATTGGCTAGACAACTCCACCGTGCACCATCGCGATGGATCCGCGAATCCACACGGGAGTTCAAAAATATAATACTAATAATAATAACACTATTTTTTAAGAAGACACCACTTCTAAACACAATACTGACTTGGAAAATCTTACTTTAATAACATATTACTTATATATAAATTATAATTACATATTTTAAAACCACAGTTAAGATGCAACCCTTCCCCCATACTGCTTAATCCCAGTTTCCATAGTAACAGTTTTTGTAACATTCAACTGAACAAGCAGGTCACAAATTCACCATGTTTTCAAGTTCAGCACACAAGGTTACAAATGCAAACAGCAGGTGTGGTTGACTTTTGCAAGATATTACCTTATCCTATCTACTGTACCTTTGAAACATTTTTAAATAACCAATAAGAAACATGCTTTTTAAAGATAGTAACAAGCACCCTATTTTTGAGTATAAAATGTTCAGAAACAGCCAATCAATTCTCTACTTTTTCAAAAACAGAATCTTGTCCACCATTTTAGATCCTCTCATTCTACCAACTGTCTACCTTAGCTACAGACATCTTTTCATTACTTCCAGACATCCCTTCAAGATGCTTACAGTATGGATTGTTGGGCACAGCTATATTTTCTGGTGCAAAAGGTATGCTGAACAAAGAGGTATTGACAAAAACCTAGCTGTACAAAATGTAGATATTAAATTGATTGCACAGAGAGGATTAAAGTGGCACCAATTGATGCCTTTGGTTAAAACCTTTTGCATCTCCAACCCCTGACCTCATGATTGTGCACTGTGGTGGCAATGACCTAGGCACATTGACTGGGGTAGGTCTGGAAATGCTAATGAAGGACACCTTTGCACAATTGATGTTGCTTTTGCCTCGAACTGTCTTTGTATACTCTAATATATGCCAAAGACAGAAATGGAAGTGGTAAAATCAATTCTGTCCACAGATTGAGAAAGCTAGGAAGAATGTCAATAAAGCTGTTTCTACTTACTTCAGAGACCATAGGATGGGCTCCATCTATAACAACAGTATACGTTTTGATATGGATGACAACTACAGAAGTGATGGAGTACACTTCACAGATCAAGGAAACAGAGTCTTTCTCAGCAACCTAAAGCTGTGCATCCACACTTACATGTAGCTACAACAAACTCATAATGAAAACAAGGGCTCTTTTAGAGCAACCCTATAACACAATGGTAAATCTAATTTTATTTTTGGGGATTCGCGCTCCCGTTGCGAATCTGCAAAAGCATGAATTCAATGTACTACAACACAATACACTTTTCAGGTTTAACTGTTAATTTTTAATTTTATATATTTTTACTAACTCTATCAATTTGAATCTTATCATTATCTTCAATCACACTACTTCTTTAAAACAACTTCACAAATACAACACAACCTTCTAAATTTATATACTACTAAATTATTTATTTGAGGTGGATTCGCGAATCCAACGCGACGTTACAGGGGGTCCACGCTGAGAGTCGCGTTGGGGTCGCAACTCCAAAATAGAGAAAAAAAAATGCCCCACTTCCATTATTCGGTATTGGCCCCGGGGACCCCATCCCCCAGGGCATTCCCTCTATTATTATTTTTTTAAATTAAGGGACGGGGGCCACGTGGCACCCCTTCCCTGGGCCACTATTGGCCCCGGGGTCCCCAGCTCCCGGGGCCTGGCCAGCATTTTTTTTTATTATTTTGGAGAGGGGCCACGTGGCCCCCTTCCTGAGGCCAACAATGGCCCCGGGGGCCCCATTCCACGGGGCATTGCCTCTTTTTTTATTTTTTTTAATTAAAGACTATGGGAGGTGGGCCGCATGGCCCCCTTCCCTTGGCCACTTCTGGCTCCAGGGACCCCATCCCCTGGGGCCTGGCCTTACATTGGGGACCGCGGGGGGAGCCCCAATGCCCCTGTGGTCCCAGCTGGCTCCCCACCTCCTGCAGGAGCCAGCATTGCTTTTGGACAAGGGGAGCTGCTGACATGCAGCTCCCCTTGTCCAAAAGCAATACTGCATCGCTTCATGGAAGCGAGAGCAGGTTTTCTGCTCTCGCTTCCATGAAGCGAAGCAGAGTTTGCAATGACAGGGCGGGAGCCGTGCTCCCGTCCTGTCATTGCAAACTACAATGTCCCGGGGGTGGTACCCCAGGACATTGCTGGAGCGGCCCTGGGGGGTGGTGGTCCCCAGGGCCAAGGAGGGCTCCAGGAGGGGGCCGCACAGCCCCCCTTCCAACAAGTTTAAAGCCCCAGGGAGGTGGTAGTACCCAGGGCCCACGAGTCCCCCCACATTTTTTAACACAATGCCCTGGGAGTTGGTTGTCCACGGTGCTGTGGGATGGCCATGTGGACCCCCACACTTCACAATCAATGGCCCGGGGAGGTGGTGGTCCCCGGGGCAGTGTGGGGAGGGGCAAGAGCCTCCCCCACTTTATAACTTAAATGTAAGCCCCAGGGAGGTGGCGGCGGTCCCAGAGGCTTGTGGGGGCCCATGAGGCCCCCCTACCCATAATGAGAGATGCCCCGGGGAGGTGGCAGTCCCTGGGGCTGTGGGGGCCCATGTGGCCCCAGCATATATATATGGCACATTGCCCAAGGGACCTGCCCACCCAGCGCAACTTCCGCTGAAAAAGTTTAAAAAAATGCTTTTTTTGGCCCTGGGGGACCCTGTGGGATGCCCTGACCAGGCCTAGGGGGTCAGGGTTTTTCTACCCTGCCCCCTTTCCTTAATTTATAACATTTCTTTCCCTTGTTCCTTGTGACTCGGTTCTACCGAGTCACCAAATTTGCTGCCAACACATTTTGGTTTGGAGTGTTGGCAGCCAATAAGAATGAAGTTTGTGCTCGGAGGGTTCATGAACCCTCCTCGGCCGTCAGATGTCAATATTTTTATTTTTTGAATTTCTCAGGAACTACGGAACAGATTTACACCATTTAAAAAAAGGGCGCTTTCTGAACCAAGAGCTACCTTTTTGCCAAATTTGGTGTAATTCCGTTCAGCAGTTCGAGCTTTAGCCGTGTCTGAAAATCCTATAGAAATGAACATGGAGAAAATGCGTTTTGAGACCCCCTTTTTTTCTCAGCCCCCACTTGACGAATCACCCCGATACTTTCAAGACAGGAGCTGACCTGAGTAAACCATTAGTGTGGAAAATTTTGCAAAGATTCGTCAAACGGCGCCAAAGATATTGGCTAAAGAAAAACGCTTTTGAATAGAAACGAGGTTCTAACTATAACTACCTACTGGCGACCGCCAGTAGGTGATATATATATATATATATATATATATATTTATTTATTTATTTTTCACTGAAAAACCATAGGTTTCAGGGACGTTATAGTTAGTTGGACATTTCACTCGTATAAAACTAGAGAAATTCCGCCGTTATAGTTAGTTCAGCTAACTATAACTCGCGCCCGCAATGCACTGCTGATGATGTCACATATTACATCATTCATGACATGGTCAGTGACATCACTGATGACATCACTGATGACATCTCAAATGACATCACTCACTGATGACATCACTGATGACATCATCCAGTTACTGTGTGTTTCTTTAAAGTTTGAATATGTTTTATATATATGCCAAGGTGTATTGAAGAATGAGTGGGTGTATAAGTGTCTGGATGGAGGATTTAGCAGGTGTGTGACTGACTGTATAAGTGAGTGATTAAATGTGTCTTACTGAATGCATGGGTTAGTGACTAAACTGTGTGAATGTCGGTATCAGTCTGTCTGTTGTTGTGTAAGCTGCTGCATGGGATGGTCAGTAGCTACATGAGTGTCTATATGGGTTATTGATTGGTTGCCTGAGTATTTGTATGGGAGACTGAGTGTGTGTGTGTGGGTGGGAGGTGTGTGACTCTGTGCATAGATGTGTGAGTGGTTGATTCACTGTGTGTATGGGTTCAAGAGTGCATGTGGAAACAGCTGTATGGGTGGGTGAGTGTGTGTATGGGTGTGTTGGTGAGTGAATGGATGTCTCAGTGGTACATGTCCAAGTAACTACATATGTAAAAGGCAGTGTATGTGAGAGTTGGAGTATATAAATGACTATACGTGAGAGTCAGTGATTGTGAGAGTGGCTGTATGGATGAGTGTGTACTTGTATCAGTGATTATATAAGAGAGTAAGTATGCATTAGTATCTGTATGAATAAGTGAGGTGGTATGTGTATAACTGTATAGGTGAGTAAATGGAAGTGTGATTGATTCTTTGCATGACTGACTAGGTGTGTGAGTAACTCCATGGATGAGTGGCGGTGTGTGAGTGTCTGTATAGGTGTATGAGTGCATATGATAGTGTTGTATTAATGAGTGACTGCATGTATGAGTGATTGTATGGATGAATGAGTGGATGTGTGTGTAGACCTAGGAATCAGTGAGTGCGTATGGAGTAACTGGTATTGGTGTGTCGATGGTTTCGAAAACGGTAGTCTGTATTTTACAGTGGGTGTATCAAAGGTTATATTAGAGTGTGAGGAGGTGCATCAGATTTCCCCCTGGATGATGATTTTCACGTGGATGATGTCATCAGTGATGTCATCAGTGATGTCATTTGAGATGTCATCAGTGATGTCATTTGAGATGTCATCAGTGATGTCATAAGTGATGTCACTGACCATGTCATGAATGATGTAATATGTGACGTCATCAGCAGTGCATTGTGAGGCGCTGAGTTATAGTTAGCTGAACTAACTATAACGGCGGAATTTCTCTGGTTTTGTACGAGTGAAATGTCCAACTAACTATAACGTCCCTGAAACCTATGGTTTTTTGAGTGAATTTCTAAGGTTTTTAAATGCTAATTTCTAACTATAACGTGCCTGAAACCTATGGTTTTTTCAGTGAATTTCAATGGTTTTTTAAATGCTAATTTCTAATTATAACGTCCCTGAAACCTATGTTTTTTCTGTGAATTTCAAAGGTTTTTTAAATGCTAATTTCTAACTATAACATACCAGTCGCGTTTCCAGAGTGGTGGAGAAAGGTGAGCGTGGCCTCCGAAACACCACTTAGCAATCCCACTGTGTGGGATTTACTGGAGGTAACAGGAGGAGTAGTTAGCCCCCAACGTCAACCTTGTGGGCCAACTATCCCTTTTATTACCACCAGTAAGTCCCACACAGCATGATTGCTAACTTCTTATATCAGGCCTGCCCCCTCCCTGCACCACTGTGCACATGTGCCCCCTAGCACGTTGTAAGTTGTGGGATTAAGTCCCCTTGAACCCTGAGGGTCCCTGGGGCCAAGTAGCCCACCAGGTACCTCCTGAAGGCGGCACAGAGCTGCTTTGCAGAGAGGTGGTCCAAGGCCATGCCCCTTTTTACATTTCTCTGCAATGCAGCTCTGTGGTGCTTACTGGAGGTACCTGGTGGGCTAGTTGGACCCAAGGGACCCTCAGGAATCAAGGGGACTTAATCCCCCAACTTACAACATGCCAGAGGGCCTGTTTGCACAGTGGTGAAGGGAGGGGGTGGGGCCTGATGTGACAAGTGTACAAACGCGCCCCGTGGTGCGTTTTAAGTAGGGGGATTAAGTCCCCTTGAATCCTGAGGGTCCCTGGGGGCCAACTAGCCCACCAGGTACCTCCAGTAAGTGCCACAGAGCTGTGTTCCAGAGAGGTGGTCCGAGGCCACGCCCCTTTTACACCTCTCTGCAAAGCAACTCTGTTGCGCTTACTGGAGGTACCTGGTGAGCTAGTTGGCCCCCAGGGACCCTCAGGATTCAAGGGGACTTAATCCCCCAACTTAAAACGCGCCACGGAGCGCTTTTGCACACTGGTCACATCAGGCCCGCCCCCTGCCTTCACCACTGTGAAAACGCGCCCCGTGGCGCAATTTAAGTTGGGGGATTAAGTCCCCTTGAATCCTGAGGGTCCCTGGGGTCCAACTAGCCCACCAGGTATCTCCAGTAAGCGCCACAGAGCTGCATTGCAGAGAGATGTAAAAAGGGGCGTGGCCTCGGACCACCTCTCTGCAACGCAGCCCTGTGGCGCTTACTGGAGGCACCTGGTGGGCTAGTTGGCCCCCAGGGACCCTCAGGATTGAAGGGGAATTAATCCCCCAACTTACAATGCGCCACCAGGCTCACAATACAGGGAGCATTGGTATTCAATAGTATATTCGAGGGGCTCTATAACACATATATACATAAGACATGTCTGCCTGTGCAACCGAATGACATAGCAGTACTAAGAAGATTTGACCACCTATAAGAGAAGATACCCGCTTTTTAAGCTACCATCTTCAGATGCATAACACATGTGAGAATACATGTGCAAGTAAACATATACCTCAGTCACGAGAGCACGCAGACCTTTAAACTTGACAGCTTGCACTTCCCATTTGAATATAGAAACAGGCGAGAGAAGTACAGAAAGGATACAGAAAGGAGCAAGAGAATTGCAGAAAGAAGCAAGAGAAGTGCAGAAAGAAGCATCAGAGGTGCAGAAAGAGGCAAGAGGGGTGCAAAAAGAGAGAAGAGGAGTACAAAAAGAGGCACGAGGGGTGCAGAAAGAAGCAAGAGATGTGCAGAAAGAAACAAAAGAAGTGCAGAAAGAAGGAACAGAGTTGCAGAAAGAGGCAACATGGCTGCAGAAAGAGGGAAGAGGGGTGGAGAAAGAGGCAAGGGGGTTAGAAAAAAGCAAGAGAGCTGTAAAAAGAAACAAAAGAAGTGCAGAAACAAGGAACAGAGGTGCAGAAAGAGGCAAGAGGGGTGCAGAAAGAGGCAAAAGGGGTGCAGAAAGAAGCGAGATGTGCAGAAAAAACAAAAAAAGTGCAGAAAGAAGGAACAGAGGTGCAGAAAGAGGCAAGAGGGGTGGAAAAAGAGGGAAGAGGGGTGCAGAAAGAGGCATGAGGGGTGCAGAAGAAAGCAAGAGATGTGCAGAAAGAAACAAAGGAAGTTCAGAAAGAAGGAACAGAGGTGCAGAAAGAGGCAACATGGGTGAAGAAAGAGGGAGGAGGGGTGGAGAAAGAGGCTAGGGGGTGCAGAAAAAGGCAAGAGAGCTGCAGAAAGAAATAAAAGAAGTGCGGAAAGAAGGAACAGAGGTGCAGAAAGAGGCAAGAGGGGTGCAGAAAGAGGAGAGGTGCAGAGAGAAACAAAAGAAGTGCAGAAATTAGGAACAAAGGTGCAGCAAGAGGGGTGCAGAAAGAAACAAAAGAAGTGCAGAAAGAAGCAACAGAGGTGCACAAAGAGGCAAGAGGAGTGCAGAAAGAGGGAAGAGGGGTGCAGAAAGAGGCACGAAGGGTGCAGAAAGAACCAAGAGAGGTGCATAAAGAAGCAAGAGAAGTGCATAAAGAAGCAACAGAGATGCAGAAAGGGGGGAGTGGAGTGGAGAAAGAAGCAAGAGGGATACAGAAAGAAACAAGAGAGGTACAGAAAGAAACAAAAGAAGTGCAGAAAGAAGGAACAGAGGTGCAGAAAGAGGCAAGAGGGGTGGAGAAAGAGGGAAGAGGGGTGTGAAAGAGGCACAAGGGGTGCACAAAGAAGCAAGAAGGGTGCAGAAAGAAGCAAGAGAGGTGCAGAAAGAAACAAAAGAAGTGCAGAAAGAAGGAACAGAGGTGCAGAAAGAGGCAAGAGGAGTACAAAAAGAGGGAAGAGGGTTGCAGAAAAAGGCACAAGGGTTGCAGAAAGAAGCAAGAGAGATGCAGAAAGAAACAAAAGAAGTGCAGAAAGAAGCAACAGAGGTGCAGAAAGAGGCAAGAGGGGTGCAGAAAGAAACAACAGAGGTGCAGAAAGAGGCAAGACAGGTGCATAAAGAGGCAGGAGAAGTGCAGAAAGAGGCAAGTGAGGTGCAGACAGAGGCAAGAGGGCTGCAGAAAGAGAGAAGAGAAGTGCAGAAAGAGGAAGAGAAGTACAGAATGAGGGAAGAGATGTGCAGAAAGAGGGAAAGGGTACAGAAAGAGGCAGGAGAGGTACAGAAAGAAGCAAGAGAGGTGCAGAAAAAGGGAACAGGGATGCAGAAAGAGACAAGAGAGGTGCAGAAAGAGGGAAAAGGATGCAGAAAGAGGCAAGAGGAGTGCAAACAGAAGTGCAGAAAGAAGCAACAGAGTTGCAGAAAGAGACAAGAGGGGTGCAGAAAAAACAAAAGAAGTGCAGAAAGAAGGAACAGAGGTGGAGAAAGAGGCAAGGGGTTAGAAAAAAGCAAGAGAGCTGTAAAAGAAACAAAAGAAGTGCAGAAACAAGGAACAGAGGTGCAGAAAGAGGCAAGAGGGGTGCAGAAAGAGGCAAAGGGGTGCAGAAAGAAGCGAGATGTGCAGAAAAAACAAAAGAAGTGCAGAAAGAAGGAACAGAGGTGCAGAAAGAGGCAAGAGGGGTGGAAAAAGAGGGAAGAGGGGTGCAAAAAGAGGCATGAGGGGTGCAGAAAGAAGCAAGAGATGTGCAGAAAGAAACAAAGGAAGTTCAGAAAGAAGGAACAGAGGTGCAGAAAGAGGCAACATGGGTGAAGAAAGAGGGAGGATGGGTGGAGAAAGAGGCTAGGGGGTGCAGAAAAAAGCAAGAGAGCTGCAGAAAGAAATAAAAGAAGTGCGGAAAGAAGGAACAGAGGTGCAGAAAGAGGCAAGAGGGGTGCAGAAAGAGGAGAGGTGCAGAGAGAAACAAAAGAAGTGCAGAAGTTAGGAACAAATGTGCAGAAAGAGGGGTGCAGAAAGAAACAAAAGAAGTGCAGAAAAAAGCAAGAGAGCTGCAGAAAGAAATAAAAGAAGTGCGGAAAAGAAGGAACAGAGGTGCAGAAAGAGGCAAGAGGGGTGCAGAAAGAGGAGAGGTGCAGAGAGAAACAAAAGAAGTGCAGAAATTAGGAACAAAGGTGCAGCAAGAGGGGTGCAGAAAGAAACAAAAGAAGTGCAGAAAGAAGCAACAGAGGTGCACAAAGAGGCAAGAGGTGTGCAGAAAGAGGGAAGAGGGGTGCAGAAAGAGGCACGAAGGGTGCAGAAAGAACCAAGAGAGGTGCATAAAGAAGCAAGAGAAGTGCATAAAGAAGCAACAGAGATGCAGAAAGGGGGGAGTGGAGTGGAGAAAGAAGCAAGAGGGATACAGAAAGAAACAAGAGAGGTACAGAAAAAAACAAAAGAAGTGCAGAAAGAAGGAACAGAGGTGCAGAAAGAGGAAAGAGGGGTGGAGAAAGAGGGAAGAGGGGTGTGAAAGAGGCACGAGGGGTGCACAAAGAAGCAAGAAGGGTGCAGAAAGAAGCAAGAGAGGTGCAGAAAGAAACAAAAGAAGTGCAGAAAGAAGCAACAGAGGTGCAGAAAGAAGCAAGAGGGGTGCAGAAAGAAACAACAGAGGTGCAGAAAGAGGCAAGACAGGTGCAGAAAGAGGCAGGAGAAGTGCAGAAAGAGGCAAGTGAGGTGCAGACAGAGGCAAGAGGGCTGCAGAAAGAGAGAAGAGAAGAGAAGTGCAGAAAGAGGGAAGAGAAGTACAGAAAGAGGGAAGAGATGTGCAGAAAGAGGGAAAGGGTACAGAAAGAGGCAAGAGAGGTACAGAAAGAAGCAAGAGAGGTACAGAAAAAGGGAACAGGGGTGCAGAAAGAGACTAGAGAGGTGCAGAAAGAGGGAAAAGGATGCAGAAAGAGGCAAGAGGAGTGCAGAAAGAAGCAACAGAAGTGCAGAAAGCAGCAACAGAGTTGCAGAAAGAGGCAAGAGGGTGCAGAAAGAGGCAAGAGAAGTGCAGAAAGAAGCAACAGAGGTGCAAAAGAGGCAAGAGAGGTACAGAAAGAGGGAAGAGGGGTGCAGAAAGAGGCAAGAGGCTTGCAGAAAGAAGCAACAGAGGTGCAGAAAGAAGCAAGAGAAGTGATGAAAGAGACAAGAGAGTTGCAGAAACAGGCAAAAGAAGTGCAGAAAGAGGCAAGAGAAGTGATAAAACAGACATGAGAGTTGCAGAAAGAAACAATAAAGGCCCAGAAAAAGGAAGAGAAGTGCAGAAAGAGGCAAGACAGGTGCAGAAAGAGGCAGGAGAGGTACAGAAAGGTGTAAGAGAAGTGCAGAAAGAGGCAAGGGAAGTGCAGAAAGAGGCAAGAGAGGTACAGAAAGAAGCAACAGAGGTGCAGAAGGAGACAAGAAAGCTGCAGAAAAAGGTAAGAGAGTTGCAGAAACAGGCAAGAGATATACAGAAAAAGGGAACAGGGGTACAGAAAGAGGCAAGAGGCTAGAGAGGTACGGAAAGAGGGAAGAAGGGTGCAGAAAGAGGCAAGAAGAGTGCAGAAAGAAGCAACAGAAGTGCAGAAAGAAGCAAGAGAAGTACAGAAAGAAGCAACAGAGGTGCAGAAACAAGCAACAGAGGTGCAGAAAGAGGGATGAGGGGTGGAAAAGAGGCAAGAGAAGTGCAGAAAGAAGCAACAGAGATGCAAAAAGGGGGAACAGGGGAGGAGAAAGTGACAAGAGGGGTACCGAAAGAAGCAAGAGAGGTGCAGAAAGAGGCAAGAGGGATGCAGAAAGAGGGAATAGGGTTGCAGACAAAAGCACGAGGGGTGCAGAAAGAAGCAATAAAGGTGCAGAAAGAAACATAAGTAGTGCAGAAAGAAGCAACAAAGGTGCAGAAAGAGACAAGAGGAAAGCAGAAAGAGGCAAGAGGGGTGCAGAAAGAGGCACAAGGGTTGCAGAAAGAAGGGACAGAGGTGCAGAAAGAGGCAAGAGTAGTGCAGAAAGAAGCAAGATGTACAGAAAGAAACCAAAGCAGTGCAGAAAGAAGCAACAGATGTGCAGAAAAAGGCAACAGGGTGGATAAAAGGGAAGAGGGGTGGAGAAAGAGGCAAGAGGAGTGCAGAAAGAAGCAAGAGGTGCAGAAAGAAACAAAAGCAGTGCAGAAAGAAGCAACAGAGGTGCATAAAAAGACAACAGGGGTGGAGAAAGAGGGAAGAGGGGTGGAGAAAGAGGCAAGGGGGTGCAGAAAGAAGCAAGAGAGTTGCAGAAAGAATCAAAAGAAGTGCAGAAAGAAGGAACAGAGGTGCAGAAAGAGGCAGTAGGAGTTCGGAAAGAGGGACGAGGGTGCAGAAAGAGAAAAGAGGAGTGCAGAAAGGGGGAAGAGGGGTGCAGAAAGAGACAAGAGGAGAGCAGAAAGAGGGAAGAGGGGTGCAGAAAGAGGCACAAGTGTTGCAGAAAAGAAGGGACAGAGGTGTATAAAGAAGCAAGAGAAGTGCAGAAAGAAGTAGCAGAGATGCAAAAAGGGGGAACAGGGGTGGAGAGAGTGGCGAGAGGGGTGCAGAAAGAACCAAGAAAGGTGCAGAAAGGAACAAAAGAAGAGCAGAAAGAAGGAACAAGGGTGCAGAAAGAGGCAAGAGGGGTGCAGAAAGAGGGAAGAGAGGTGCAGAAACAAGCACGAGTGGTGCAGAAAGAAGCAAGAGAGGTGCAGAAAGAGGCAAGAGGGGTGCAGAAAGAAGAGAGGTGCAGAGAGAAACAAAAGAAGTGCAGAAGTTAGGAACAAAGGTGCAGAAAGAGGGGTGCAGAAAGAAACAAAAGAAGTGCAGAAAAAAGCAAGAGAGCTGCAGAAAGAAATAAAAGAAGTGCGGAAAAGAAGGAACAGAGGTGCAGAAAGAGGCAAGAGGGGTGCAGAAAGAGGAGAGGTGCAGAGAGAAACAAAAGAAGTGCAGAAATTAGGAACAAAGGTGCAGCAAGAGGGGTGCAGAAAGAAACAAAAGAAGTGCAGAAAGAAGCAACAGAGGTGCACAAAGAGGCAAGAGGTGTGCAGAAAGAGGGAAGAGGGGTGCAGAAAGAGGCACGAAGGGTGCAGAAAGAACCAAGAGAGGTGCATAAAGAAGCAAGAGAAGTGCATAAAGAAGCAACAGAGATGCAGAAAGGGGGAGTGGAGTGGAGAAAGAAGCAAGAGGGATACAGAAAGAAACAAGAGAGGTACAGAAAAAAACAAAAGAAGTGCAGAAAGAAGGAACAGAGGTGCAGAAAGAGGAAAGAGGGGTGGAGAAAGAGGGAAGATGGGTGTGAAAGAGGCACGAGGGGTGCACAAAGAAGCAAGAAGGGTGCAGAAAGAAGCAAGAGAGGTGCAGAAAGAAACAAAAGAAGTGCAGAAAGAAGCAACAGAGGTGCAGAAAGAGGCAAGAGGGGTGCAGAAAGAAACAACAGAGGTGCAGAAAGAGGCAAGACAGGTGCAGAAAGAGGCAGGAGAAGTGCAGAAAGAGGCAAGTGAGGTGCAGACAGAGGCAAGAGGGCTGCAGAAAGAGAGAAGAGAAGTGCAGAAAGAGGGAAGAGAAGTACAGAAAGAGGGAAGAGATGTGCAGAAAGAGGGAAAGGGTACAGAAAGAGGCAAGAGAGGTACAGAAAGAAGCAAGAGAGGTACAGAAAAAGGGAACAGGGGTGCAGAAAGAGACAAGAGAGGTGCAGAAAGAGGGAAAAGGATGCAGAAAGAGGCAAGAGGAGTGCAGAAAGAAGCAACAGAAGTGCAGAAAAAAGCAACAGAGGTGCAGAAAGAGGCAAGAGGGGTGCAGAAAGAGGCAAGAGAAGTGCAGAAAGAAGCAACAGAGGTGCAAAAAGAGGCAAGAGAGGTACAGAAAGAGGGAAGAGGGGTGCAGAAAGAGGCAAGAGGCTTGCAGAAAGAAGCAACAGAGGTGCAGAAAGAAGCAAGAGAAGTGATGAAAGAGACAAGAGAGTTGCAGAAACAGGCAAAAGAAGTGCAGAAAGAGGCAAGAGAAGTGATAAAACAGACATGAGAGTTGCAGAAAGAAACAATAAAGGCCCAGAAAAAGGAAGAGAAGTGCAGAAAGAGGCAAGACAGGTGCAGAAAGAGGCAGGAGAGGTACAGAAAGGTGTAAGAGAAGTGCAGAAAGAGGCAAGGGAAGTGCAGAAAGAGGCAAGAGAGGTACAGAAAGAAGCAACAGAGGTGCAGAAGGAGACAAGAAAGCTGCAGAAAAAGGTAAGAGAGTTGCAGAAACAGGCAAGAGATGTACAGAAAAAGGGAACAGGGGTACAGAAAGAGGCAAGAGGCTAGAGAGGTACGGAAAGAGGGAAGAAGGGTGCAGAAAGAGGCAAGAAGAGTGCAGAAAGAAGCAACAGAAGTGCAGAAAGAAGCAAGAGAAGTACAGAAAGAAGCAACAGAGGTGCAGAAACAAGCAACAGAGGTGCAGAAAGAGGGATGAGGGGTGGAAAAGAGGCAAGAGAAGTGCAGAAAGAAGCAACAGAGATGCAAAAGGGGGAACAGGGAGGAGAAAGTGACAAGAGGGGTACCGAAAGAAGCAAGAGAGGTGCAGAAAGAGGCAAGAGGGATGCAGAAAGAGGGAATAGGGTTGCAGACAGAAGCACGAGGGATGCAGAAAGAAGCAATAAAGGTGCAGAAAGAAACATAAGTAGTGCAGAAAGAAGCAACAAAGGTGCAGAAAGAGACAAGAGGAAAGCAGAAAGAGGGAAGAGGGGTGCAGAAAGAGGCACAAGGGTTGCAGAAAGAAGGGACAGAGGTGCAGAAAGAGGCAAGAGTAGTGCAGAAAGAAGCAAGATGTACAGAAAGAAACCAAAGCAGTGCAGAAAGAAGCAACAGAGGTGCAGAAAAAGGCAACAGGGGTGGATAAAAAGGGAAGAGGGGTGGAGAAAGAGGCAAGAGGAGTGCAGAAAGAAGCAAGAGGTGCAGAAAGAAACAAAAGCAGTGCAGAAAGAAGCAACAGAGGTGCATAAAAAGACAACAGGGGTGGAGAAAGAGGGAAGAGGGGTGGAGAAAGAGGCAAGGGGGTGCAGAAAGAAGCAAGAGAGTTGCAGAAAGAATCAAAAGAAGTGCAGAAAGAAGGAACAGAGGTGCAGAAAGAGGCAGTAGGAGTTCGGAAAGAGGGACGAGGGGTGCAGAAAGAGAAAAGAGGAGTGCAGAAAGGGGGAAGAGGGGTGCAGAAAGAGACAAGAGGAGAGCAGAAAGAGGGAAGAGGGGTGCAGAAAGAGGCACAAGTGTTGCAGAAAAGAAGGGACAGAGGTGTATAAAGAAGCAAGAGAAGTGCAGAAAGAAGTAACAGAGATGCAAAAAGGGGGAACAGGGGTGGAGAGAGTGGCGAGAGGGGTGCAGAAAGAACCAAGAAAGGTGCAGAAAGGAACAAAAGAAGAGCAGAAAGAAGGAACAAGGGTGCAGAAAGAGGCAAGAGGGGTGCAGAAAGAGGGAAGAGAGGTGCAGAAACAAGCACGAGTGGTGCAGAAAGAAGCAAGAGAGGTGCAGAAAGAAACATAAGAAGTGCAGAAAGAAGCAACAGAGGTGCAGAAAGAGACAAGAGGAAAACAGAAAGAGGGAAGAGGGGTGCAGAAAGAGGCACAAGAGTTGCAGAAAGAAGGGACAGAGGTGCAGAAAGAGGCAAGAGAAGTGCAGAAAGAAGCAAGAGGTACAGAAAGAAACCAAAGCAGTGCAGAAAGAAGCAACATAGGTGCAGAAAAAGGCAACAGGGGTGGATAAAGAGGGGAGAGGGGTGGAGAAAGAGGCAAGGGGAGTGCAGAAAGAAGCAAGAGGTGCAGAAAGAAACAAAAGCAGTGCAGAAAGAAGCAACAGAGGTGCAGAAAAAGGCAACAGGGGTGGAGAAAGAGGGAAGAGGAGTGGAGAAAGCGGCAGGGGGGTGCAGAAAGAAGCAAGAGAGTTGCAGAAAGAATCAAAAAAAGTGCAGAAAGAAGGAACAGAGGTGCAGAAAGAGGCAGTAGGAGTGCAGAAAGAGGGACGAGGGGTGCAGAAAGAGGAAAGAGGAGTGCAGAAAGAGGGAAGAGGGGTGCAGAAAGAGACAAGAGGAGAGCAGAAAGAGGGAAGAGGGGTGCAGAAAGAGGCACAAGTGTTGCAGAAAAAAAGGGACAGAGGTGTAGAAAGAAGCAAGAGAAGTGCAGAAAGAGGTAACAGAGATGCAAAAAGGGGGAACAGGGGTGGAGAGAGTGGCGAGAGGGGTGCAGAAAGAACCAAGAAAGGTGCAGAAAGGAACAAAAGAAGAGCAGAAAGAAGGAACAACGGTGCAGAAAGAGGCAAGAGGGGTGCAGAAAGAGGGAAGAGAGGTACAGAAACAAGCACGAGGGGTGCAGAAAGAAGCAAGAGAGGTGCAGAAAGAAACAAGAGTAGTGCAGAAAGATGCAACAGAGGTGCAGAAAGAGGCAAGAGGGATGCAATAAGAGGGAAGAGCGGTGCAGAAAGAGGCATGAGGGCTGCAGAAAGAAGCAAGAGATTTGCAGAAAGAAACAATAGAATTGCAGAAAGAAGGAACAGAGGTGCAGAAAGAGGCAACATGGGGGAAGAAAGAGGGAAGAGGGGTGGAGAAAGAGGCAAGGGGGTGCAGAAAGAAGCAAGAGAGCAGTAGAAAGAAACAAAAGAAGTGCAGAAAGAAGGAACAGAGGTGCAGAAAGAGGCATGAGGGGTGAAGAAAGAGGAAAAAAGGGGTGCAGAAAGAAGCGAGAGGTGCAGAAATAAACCAAAGAAGTGCAGAAAGAAGAAACAGAGTTGCAGAAAAAGGCAAGAGGAGTGCAGGAAGAAACAAAAGAAGTGCAGAAAGAAGCAACAGAGGTGCACAAAGAGGCAAGAGGAGTGCAGAAAGAGGGAAGGCGGGTGCAGATAGAGGCACGAGGGGTGCAGAAAGAAGCAAGAGAAGTGCAGAAAGTAACAAAAGAAGTGCAGAAAGAAGAAACAGAGGTACAGAAAGAGGCAAGAGGAGTGCAGAAAGAGAAGAGGGGTGCAGAAAGAGGCACAAGGGGTACAGAAAGAAGCAAGAGAGGTACAGATAGACGCAAGATAAGTGCAGAAAGAAGCAACAGAGATGCAGAAAGAGGGAAGGGGTGGAGAAAGAGGCAAGAGAAGTGTAGAAAGAAGCAATAGACATGCAGTAAGGGGGAAGAGGGGCGGAGAAAGAGGCAAGAGGGGTGCAGAAAGAAGCAAGAGAGGTGCAGAAAGAAGTGCAGAAAGAAGGACTAGATGTGCAGAAAGAGGCAGGAGGGGTACAGAAAGAAGGAAGAGGGGTGCAGGAAGAGGCAAGAGAGGTGCAGAAAGAGGCAAGAGGGGTGCACAAAGAAGCAAGTGAGGTGCAGAAAGAGGCAACAGAGGTGCAGAAAGAGGCAAAAGAGGTGCAGAAAGAAGCGAGAGGTGTAGAAATAAACCAAAGAAGTGCAGAAAGAAGGAACAGAGGTGCAGAAAGAGGCACGAGGGCTGCAGAAAGAAGCAAGAGATGTGCAGAAAGAAACAAAAGTAGTGCAGAAAGAAGCAACGAAGGTGCAGAAAGAGACAAGAGGAAAGCAGAAAGAGGGAAGAGGGGTGCAGAAAGAGGCACAAGGGTTGCAGAAAGAAGGGACAGAGGTGCAGAAAGAGGCAAGAGTAGTGCAGAAAAAAGCAACAGAGATGCAGAAAGAGGGATGAGGGGTGGAGAAAGGCAAGAAAACTGCGGAAAGAAGCAACAGAGATGCAAAAAGGGGTAACAGGGGTGTAGAAAGTGGCAAGAGGGGTGTAGAAAAAAGCAAGAGAGGTGCAGAAAGAAAGAAAAGAAGACCAGAAAGAAGGAACAGAGGTGCAGAAAGAGGCAAGAGGGGTGCAGAAAGAGGGAAGAGAGGTGCAGAAAGAATCACGAGTGGTGCAGAAAGAAGCAAGAGAGGTGCGGAAAGAAGCAAGAGTAGTGCAGAAAGAAGCAACAGAAGTGCAGAAAGAGGCAAGAGGGGTGCAAAAAGAGGAAAGAGGAGTGCAGAAAGAGGCACGAGCGGTGGAGAAAGAAGCAAGAGACGTGCAAAATCAAAAAAAAAGAAGTGCAGAAAGAAGGAACAGAGGTGCAGAAAGGGGCAACAGGGGTGAAAAAAGAAGGAAGAGGGGTGGAGAAAGAGGCAAGGGGTGCAGAAAGAAGCACGAGAGCTGCAGAAAGAAACAAAAGAAGTGCAGAAAGAAGGAATAGAGGTGCAGAAAGAGGCAAGAGGGGTGCAGAAAGAGGGGTGCAGAAAGAGGCAAAAGGGGTGCTGAAAGAAGTGAGAGGTGCAGAGAGAAACAAAAGAAGTGCAGAAAGAAGGAACACAGGTGCAGAAAGAAGCAAGAGGGGTGCGGGAAGAGAGGTGTGAAAGAGGCAGGAGGGGTGTAGAAAGAAGCAACAGTGGTGCAAAAAGAAGCAACAGAGGTACAGAAAGAGGGAAGAGGGGTAGAGAAAGAGAATAGAGAGGTGCAGAAAGTAGCAACAGAGGTGCAGAAAGAGGGAGGAGGGGTGGAGAAAGAAGCAAGAGGGGTGCAGAAAGAAGCAAGAGAGGTGCAGAAAGTAACACAAGAAGTGCAGAAAGAAGGAACAGAGGTGCAGAAAGAGGCAAGAGGAGTGCAGAAAGAGAAGAGGGGTGCAGAAAGAGGCACAAGGGGTGCATAAAGAAGCAAGAGAGGTACAGAAAGACGCAAGATAAGTGCAGAAAGAAGCAACAGAGATGCAGAAAGAGGGAAGAGGGGTGGAGAAAGAGGCAAGAGAAGTGTAGAAAGAAGCAATAGACATGCAGAAAGGGGGAAGAGGGGTGGAGAAAGAGGCAAGAAGGGTGCAGAAAGAAGCAATAGAGATGCAGAAAGAAGTGCAGAAAGAAGGACTAGAGGTGCAGAAAGAGGCAGGAGGGGTACAGAAAGAGGGAAGAGGGGTGCAGGAAGAGGCAAGAGAGGTGCAGAAAGAGGCAAGAGGGGTGCACAAAGAAGCCAGTGAGGTGCAGAAGGAGGCAACAGAGGTGCAGAAAGAGGCAAAAGATGTGCAGAAATAAACCAAAGAAGTGCAGAAAGAAGGAACAGAGGTGCAGAAAGAGGCAAGAAAGGTGAAATAAGAGGGAAGAGCGGAGCAGAAAAGGCATGAGGGCTGCAGAAAGAAGCAAGAGATGTACAGAAAGAAACAAAAGAATTGCAGAAAGAAGGAACAGAGGTGCAGAAAGAAGCAACATGGGGAAGAAAGAGGGAAGAGTGGTGGAGAAAGAGGCAAGGGGGTGCAGAAAAAAGCAAGAGAGCTGCAGAAAGAAACAAAAGAAGTGCAGAAAGAAGGAACAGAGGTGCAGAAAGAGGCATGAGGGATGCAGAAAGAGGCAAAAGGGGTGCAGAAAGAAGCAAGAGGTGCAGAAATAAACCAAAGAAGTGCAGAACGAATGAACAGAGGTGAAGAAAAAGGCAAAAGGAGTGCAGAAAGAAACAAAAGAAATGCAGAAAGAAGCAACAGAGGTGCACAAAGAGGCAAGAGGAATGCAGAAAGAGGGAAGGCGGTGCAGATAGAGGCATGAGGGGTGCAGAAAGAAGCAAGAGAAGTGCATAAAGAAGCAACAGAGTTGCAGAAAGGGGGAAGCTTGGTGGAGAAAGAGGCAAGAGGGATACAGAAAGAAATAAGAGAGGTGCAGAAAGAAACAAAAGAAGTGCAGAAAGAGGGAAGAGGGGTGCAGAAAGAGGCACAAGGGATGCAGAAAGAAGAAAGAGAGGTACAGAAAGAAACAAAAGGGAAGCAGAAAGAGGGAAGAGGGGTGCAGAAAGAGGCACAAGAGTTGCAGAAAGAAGGGACAAAGGTGCAGAAAGAAGCAAGAGAAGTGCAGAAAGAAGCAACAGAGATGCAGAAAGAGGGATGTGGGGTGGAGAAAGAGGCAAGAAAACTGCGGAAAGAAGCAACAGAGATGCAAAAAGGGGTAACAGGGGTGTAGAAAGTGGCAAGAGGGGTGCAGAAAAAAGCAAGAGAGGTGCAGAAAGAAACAAAAGAAGACCAAAAAGAAGGAACAGAGGTGCAGAAAGAGGAAAGAGGGGTGCAGAAAGAGGGAAGAGGGGTGCAGAAAGAATCACGAGTGGTGCAGAAAGAAGCAAGAGAGGTGCAGAAAGAAGCAAGAGTAGTGCAGAAAGAAGCAACAGAAGTGCAGAAAGAGGCAAGAGGGGTGCAAAAAGAGGGAAGAAGAGTACAGTAAGAGGCACGAGCGGTGCAGAAAGTAGCAAGAGATGTGCAAAAGCAAACAAAAGCAGTGCAGGAAGAAGGAACAGAGGTGCAGAAAGAGGCAACAGGGGTGAAAAAAGAGGGAAGAAGGGTGCAGAAAGAGGCAAGGGGGTGCAGAAAGAAGCAAGAGAGCTGCAGAAAGAAACAAAAGAAGTGCAGAAAGAAGGAATAGAGGTGCAGAAAGAGGCAAGAGGGGTGCAGAAAGAGGGGTGCAGAAAGAGGCAAAAGGGGTGCAGAAAGAAGTGAGAGGTGTAGAGAGAAACAAAATAAATGCAGAAAGAAGGAACACAGGTGCAGAAAGAGGCAAGAGAGGTGCGGGAAGAGGGGTGTGAAAGAGGCACGAGGGGTGCAGAAAGAAGCAGCAGAGGTGCAGAAAGAAGCAACAGAGGTACAGAAAGAGGGAGGAGGGGTGGATAAAGGAGCAAGAGGGGTGCAGAAAGAAGCAAGAGAGGTGCAGAAAGTAACAAAAGAAGTGCAGAAAGAAGGAACAGAGGTGCAGAAAGAGGCAAGAGGAGTGCAGAACGAGAAGAGGGATGCAGAAAGAGGCACAAGTGGTGCAGAAAGAAGCAAGAGAGTTACAGAAAGACGCAAGATAAGTGCAGGAAGAAGCAACAGAGATGCAGAAAGAGGGAAGAGGGGTGGAGAAAGAGGCAAGAGAAGTGTAGAAAGAAGCAATAGACATGCAGAAAGGGGGAAGAGGGTGGAGAAAGAGGCAAGTGGGGTGCAGAAAGAAGCAAGAAAGGTGCAGAAAGAAGTGCAGAAAGAAGGACTAGAGGTGCAGAAAGAGGCAGGAGGGGTACAGAAAGAGGGAAGAGGGGTGCAGGAAGAGGCAAGAGAGTTGCAGAAAGAGGCAAGAGGGGTGCACAAAGAAGCAAGTGAGGTGCAGAAAGAGGCAACAGAAGTGCAGAAAAAGGGAACAGGGGTGCAGAAAGAGACAAGAGAGGTGCAGAAAGAGGAAAAAGGATGCAGAAAGAGGCAAGAGGAGTGCAGAAAGAAGCAACAGAAGTGTAGAAAGAAGCAACAGAGTTGCAGAAAGAGGCAAGAGAAGTTCAGAAAAAGAAAGGAAGGTGCAGAAAGAAGCAACAGAAATGCAGAAAGAGGCGAGAGAGGTGCAGAAAGAAGCAAGAGTGGCTTGCACACCATTAATACCAATTTAACACCCACATTTAGCAATAAGTAACAGGTGACCATTCTAGGTTTTCAAAGGACTTTCCACCACGCTGTAACAATTGTCGCTGCATTTTTGGTAACTTTTGAGCCGTTTGAGCTAGAAACAAAGCTTTTTTTGTTCAAATCTGCAGATTAGGCAGCAGATGATGGATTATGTGGCTAATGTGGAAAATGTATAATTGTGTGAAAGTTGGTGCAGCCAAACAGTCCCATAATTCTAGTGGCACTGCTCATACCTCTGACTAGGTCCAGAAGTGCTCCTCAGTGATTCCTTCTTTTTTTTTGTCTCATTGAGTTCATAGTTTAGTTTCTATAGAAACGAGGAAGACTAAACCTGAGGTTACCACTCCACAACACAGACTACCATACCACATAATTAATCTCCATAACACATAATCCCACTCTACATAATTCCTATACACTAAATACCACATACTTTCTATCCACACAATTTCACTGCACAACATGCCACATAATTCCACTACACACAACGTACATCCACTCCAAAAAACATTAGTAAAAAACTTTTACATTTACAATGCCAATAGCTCTAACTCTTGCAAATGCGAGAACTATTACATTACAAGTGCTTCTTTAACTGGTAGTCACATTTGCAGAGTGGTCGAGAAAAGGGGGTGGGCCTCCAAACAGCGCTCAGGAATTCCGCTGTGTAGGACTTACAGGAGGTACCAGGAGAGCTTCTTGGCCCCCAAAGTCCCTCAGGAGTAAAGCGGACTTCATCCCCCAACCCTTAGTGTGCCAGGAGGCGCGTTGGCAGAGTGGTGGAGAAAAGTGGGCGTGGCCTCCGAAGACCTCTTAGCAATACCACTGTGTGGGACCTATTGGAGGTAACAGGAGGGGTAGTTGGCCCCCAATGACGTCCTTGGGGGCCAACTACCCCTCCTATTACCTCCAGTAGGTCCCACACAGCAGCATTGGTAAGTACTCATTGCAGGCCATGCCCCCTCTGCCCACCATTCTGCAAACACGCTCCCTGGTGCTCTCTGGGAAGGAGACAAGTCTCCTTCGCTGCTGGGGGTCCTTAGGGGCCAACTAGCCTACCTGATACCTCCAGTAAGCCCCAGATAGTGGGATTGCTGAGAGGTGGACACAGGCCATGCCCCCTTTCTCCACCACTCTGCAAGAGGTGGCAGTCCCCGGGGCTGCGGGGGGCCGCGTGCCCCATACATTATGGATGAAGCCCCGGGGAGGTGGCAGTCCCCGGGGCTGCGGGGGCCCCTGCGGGCCCCCACTAATTAATTGGACATTGCTCTTGGGACCTGGCCTGCCCGTGGGCTTAAAGAAATGAAGCGCAGGAGCCCGCGCTACATTTTTTTTGTTTTCGGCCGGATTCGCGCACCCCGCACGAATTCTGCCGATTTAAAAAAAAATGCTTTTGTTGGCCCTGGGGGTCCTTGTGGGACTCCCTGATCAGGCCTAGGGAGTCAGGGTGTTTCTACCCTGCCCCCTTTTCTTGTTTTTTATCCTTTTTTAACTGATTTCTTGTGGCTCGGTTTTACTTCCTGATTTGGAGTGTTGGCAGCCAATCAGAATGAAGCTCGTCCTTGGGAGGGTTTGCAAATCCTCCTCGGTGCTCAGATATCGATATTTTTGTTTTTTGAATTTCTCAGCAACTACTGAACGGATTTACACCATTTAAAAAGGCACGCTTTCTGAACCAAGACCTACCTTTTTGCCAAATTTGGTGTAATTCCGTTCAGCAGTACGGGCTGTAGCTTTGTCTAAAGTTCCTATGGAAATGAACATGAGGAAAACGCATTTTGGGACCCCCTTTTGTTCTCAGCCCCCGCTTGATGAATCACCCCGAAACTTTCAAGGCAGGAGCAGACCTGAGTGATCCATTAGTTTTGAAAATTTCGCGAAGATTTGTCAAAAGGCGCCAAAGATATTGGCAAAATAAAAAACGTTTTTTGAATAGAAACAAGGTCCTAACTATAGGTACCTACTGGCGACCGCCAGTAGGTAATATATGTATATATATATATATATATATATATATATATATATATATATATATATATATATATATATATATATATATATTTCAGCAGATGAACTCGTGCACCCATCAGAGGGAAGAATTATGACACTACAAAGCCCAGAATGCTCTTTGGCAAGACGCAACTGAGTGGCCCATCCAGGGCATACCATCTGGAAATTTAAATGCAGGGCGGTGTCATGCGCATATGAGGAACTGCCGGAGCCTTTGAGGAAGGGGTTGAACTGTACTCCAAAACGCGTCAGGCATGGAGATGGCAGCGCTGTGAATTGCATCGATGTGCGGGATGGTGTGCATACCGAAATAAAGCCTTGAGCTTCAAACTGGTGCCAGAGTGCTTCTTACAGGAGGGCAAATTTGGGAGCAGCGATATTTGGCGGCGGCCCTGTCGCCAAGAAGCACCACCCTAATATGAATAGGGGCCTTGTGGGTCTGGTATCGACCATACCTCTTCAGGAGACACCAGGAACGGATTTAGCACACGACCGCACATCGAGGCCCATCTGTGGGCTAATAAACATTATTTCAGCAGATGAACTTGTGCACCCATCAGAGGGAAGAATTATGACACTACAAAGCCCAGAATGCTCTTTGGCAAGACGCAGCTGAGCAGCCCATCCAGGGCGTACCATCTGGGTATTTAAATGCAGGGCAGTGTCATGCGCATATGAGGAACTGCTGGAGCCTTTGAGGAAGGGGTTGAACTGTACTCCGAAACACGTCAGGCATGGAGATGGCAGCCCTGTGAATTGCATCGATGGGCGGGATGGTGTGCATACCGAAATAAAACCTTGAGCTTCAAACTGGTGCCAGAGTGCTTCTTACAGGAGGGCAACTTTGGGAGCAGCGATATATATATATATATATATATTGCCAAACACTTTTCCCAAAAGGAAATCCTCTCCGCACTCACAGTTCCATTATTATCATAAGGTAATAATCATGCCAATGCCTCCAATGCGGTTCCACGGTGCTTTTATTTAATCATAAAGAGTCAGCACACCCCTACGCGTTTCGATCTCAGCCGAGATCTTGTTCACGGGGATACAAGAAACACAGAACAAATCGCCATTACTGCCATATATACCCATGTGACATCACTGCCCGTGATCAACCCAAGTGCAGTCCAGTATTCGTAGTTCCAATCATTTGTATATTCTGTATTTTTTGGAAAACCACTCATTATTTACAATTAAAAATGTTTCCGCAATGCATGTATATATTATGGCCCTCCATTACATTAATTATTTCTCATTTTCCATCAAAACTAATTCCGGTTGTCTTTTACCACAGTTTGCTCGTGATAAACATCCATTTAAATTTTTGTCTGGCCATTCACATTATAAATATCAACGTGTAACACCACCCCCAAATGTAAGTGACAAAATTATTACAACAAAAGATTAATATTGTAACACAAAATAATGTATAACTTTAAATTTAGATTTAAATTTCACACGGCCATCCCTAAGATCGAACCCTTATTTCAACCACTACTCTGGGGTGCCTGGCTACCGTGAGCTACTATAGACCTTCTAGTTGGATACCTCATTTTGTAGCAGCTGCGTTTAGTTCCTTTTAAGTTGCACAGTTATATATCCCTCCAGTGGGCCTATTGAGCTACTATAACCATTCTAATTGGTTATCTCATTTTGTGGCCTGTGTGTTACGTTCCATTTTTCCTTGCACATTTATATATCCCTCCAGTGGGACTACTCCTCTTATATATACCAAATTCATTAATACATGAGTGATGTTATATGTTTTACGAGCCTGAAAGACCTATTATTTGTTGAGTAATCATTACTACATGTATCTCTGCAATGCATATCTAATCTAATTTACTAAACCAAGGGAGCAAAGGGATTAGTTAAGTGTCATCCTTGATAAGAAATACCATTTCGATCACATAACAATTAAAAATTACAGTTAAAAACATAGAAAGGGAGGCATCCTGTTCAGAAATTCTTATGAAAACATAGCAAAATACGTAATCCAAGAAAAATCAAAGTGTGTTTTTCTAAAAAGGAAATCATTATCACAAATGTGAATGTAACTCTTCGTCCTGGTTTAGCCCCCACGGTGTCGAGTCGAAAATTCAAAATGTGTCGGGACTCCTTTTGGCGTAGGATTCGCTCCCGATCCCCGCCTCTTGCCTGCAGTTCCACTTGTTCCAATGCAAAGAAAGTCATTAGTTTCCAATTTCCATTATGTTCCTTCTCCATATGTCTAGCTATGGCATTACTTCTATCAAGATTTACTGTGGCCCTCACGTGTTCAAGTATTCTTTTCTTTAAATCACAAATCGTGCTACCCACGTATCTCAAGTGGCACGGACACTCCACCATATAGATCACATATTGGCTTTTGCAGTTTATAAATTGCTTAATTTCCCAGGTTTTTTTGTTTGCCATCTCAACTTCTTTCGTATTTTTAGCTATTGAACATACCTTGCATTGTGTACATTTGAAGAATCCAGTCACCTTTAACCCCTTCGCTGCTAGGCCTTTTCCCCCCCTGTGCTAAGCCTTTTTTTGGCTATTTGGGGTAGTGCGCGCTTAGGCCCCTGTAACTTTTTGACCACATAAGGTATCCATGCCAAATTTGCGTCCTTTTTTTCTAACATCATGGGGATTGTAAAGGTACACAGGGTTTGTGGATTCCCCTGGAGGGGACCCAGAAATTAGTCAAAATACAGCTAAATTTTGGTTTTTTGGGGAAAAATGCGAAAAAAGGGCAACAGATGAAAGCGTCTTGATTTTTCCTGCAAATGGCATCAAAAAGGGGTTGTGGTGCTGAAATCACCATCTTCCCAGCTTTCAGGGACAAGCAGACTTTGTCAGAAAACCAACTTTTTTACACAGTTTTGGCATTTTTCTGGGTCATAGCCTATTTTTTCTATTTTTTGTGCTTTCAACCTCCTTCCAGTTAATGGTAGAAATGGGTATGAAACCAATAATGGATCCTGGAAAGCCATACATTTCTGAAAAGTAGACAAAATTCTGAATTCAGCAAGGGGTCATTTGTGTAGATCTTTAAAGTTTTCCTTATAGAAACTAACAGTTAAATAAAGGAAAAATTGAAAATTAGTTGAAAAAAACAGCCAT
The DNA here is from genome assembly GCA_963921515.1 of Calotriton arnoldi. NCBI lineage: Eukaryota > Metazoa > Chordata > Amphibia > Caudata > Salamandridae > Calotriton > Calotriton arnoldi. The sequence continues at coordinate 1,397,771 of CAWUFW010000337.1, forward strand.
TTGTGTCAACGTTTTCACCTGTAACTTCTCCTAATTATGACAGCTATTTGAAGGCAATATACCGTTATATCCGCTGGACCTTTCTGGTTGTGGGGATATATAGGACTTGTAGGTTCACCAAGAACCCGACGAACCCAGAGCCAATAATTGAGCAGCATCTTGCAATGGTTTTTTATTATGTACCGGGTATATAGCAATTATTTTGGGAAAATGTATACATGGAAAAATTGTTATGAAAGACACCTATGTATTTCTGAAATGGGAACAAAATGTAGATTTTAGAAACAGTAGATATTTGCACATTTCCGAAATTGGGAGTACCCATACTAGCATGAGAATTATAGGTCATTTTTCAAAATGACTTATTTTTTACACATTGTCTTTCATTTGGAAGGCAGAAATGAATCGAAAGTCAATAGGTAATAACAGTTTCTCTACAATTCTGTGTTACCATAAGTCTCCCGATAAAAATGGTACCTCACTTGTGTGGGTAGCCCTTGTGCCCACAACAGGAAATGGCTCAAAATGCAACGTGGACGTACCACATTTTCACAATGAAAAATTACCCTTTTTTTGCAAAGTGCCTAGGTGTAGTTTTGAACCCTAGCTCTGCCGGCACCTAGGGAAACCTAGCAAACCTATACATTTTTGAAAACTAGACACCCAGGGAATCCAGGATGGGGTGACTTGACTTCCTCCCACCAGGTTCTGTTACCCAGAATCCCTTGCAAACCTAAAAAATTATCAAAAAAACCACATTTTCCCAACATTTCTGTGGTGGAAAGTTTTGGAATCTGCGTGGATCCACAAATTTCCACACACCCCAGCGCTCCCAAAGTCTTACGAGAAAAATGGTACCTCACTTGTGTGGGTCGGCCTAGTGCCTGCGACAGGAAACGGCGCAAAACGCAACGTGGTCACACCTCAATTTCGCAGTGAAAAATGACCCTTTTTGGCAAAGTGCCTAGCTGTAGTTTTTGAACCCTAGCTCTGCCGGCACCTAGGGAAACCTAGCAAACCTATACATTTTTTAATACTAGACACCCAGGGGAATCCAGGATGGGGTGACTTGACTGCCTCCCACCAGGTTCTGTTACCCAGAATCCCTTGCAAACATAAAAAATTGTCAAAAAAACCACATTTTCCCCACATTTCTGTGGTGGAAAGTTCTGGAATCTGCGTGGATCCACAAATTTCCACCCACCCCGCGTTCCCCAAAGTCTTATGAGAAAAATGGTACCTCACTTGTGTGTGTCGGCCTAGTGCCTGCGACAGGAAACTGCGCAAAACGCAACGTGGTCACACCTCAATTTCGCAGTGAAAAATGACCCTTTTTTGGCAAAGTGCCTAGCTGTAGTTTTTTAACCCTAGCTCTGCCGGCACCTAGGGAAACCTAGCAAACCAATACATTTTTGAAAACTAGACACCCAGGGGAATCCAGGATGGGGTGACTGGACTGCCTCCCATCAGGTTCTGTTACCCAGAATCCCTTGCAAACCTAAAAAATTGTCAAAAAACCCACATTTTCCCCACATTTCTGTGGTGGAAAGTTCTGGAATCTGCGTGGATCCACAAATTTCCACCCACCCCGCGTTCCCCAAAGTCTTCTGAGAAAATGGTACCTCACTTGTGTGGGTCGGCCTAGTGCCCGCGACAGGAAACGGCGCAAAACGCAACGTGGTCACACCTCAATTTCGCAGTGAAAAATGACCCTGTTTTTGCAAAGTGCCTAGCTGTAGTTTTTTAACCCTACCTCTGCCGGCACCTAGGGAAACCTAGCAAACCTATACATTTTTGAAAACTAGACACCCAGGGGAATCCAGGATGGGGTGACTTGACTGACTCCCACCAGGTTCTGTTACCCAGAATCCCTTGCAAACATATAAAATTGTCAAAAAAACCACATTTTCCCCACATTTCTGTGGTGGAAAGTTCTGGAATCTGCGTGGATCCACAAATTTCCACCCAACCCGCGTTCCCCAAAGTCTTCTGAGAAAAATGGTACCTCACTTGTGTGGGTCGGCCTAGTGCCCGCGACAGGAAACGGCGCAAAACGCAACGTGGTCACACCTCAATTTCGCAGTGAAAAATGACCCTTTTTTTGCAAAGTGCTTAGCTGTAGTTTTTGAACCCTACCTCTGCCGGCACCTAGGGAAACCTAGCAAACCTATACATTTTTGAAAACTAGACACCCAGGGGAATCCAGGATGGGCTGACTTGACTGCCTCCCACCAGGTTCTGTTACCCAGAATCCCTTGCAAACATAAAAAAATTGTCAAAAAACCAAATTTTCCCCACATTTCTGTGGTGGAAAGTTCTGGAATCTGCGTGGATCCACAAATTTCCACCCACCCCGCGTTCCCCAAAGTCTTACGAGAAAAATGGTACCTCACTTGGGGGGTCGGCCTTGTGCCTGCGACAGGAAACGGCACAAAACGCAACGTGGTCACACCTCAATTTCGCAGTGAAAAATGACCCTTTTTTGGCAAAGTGCCTAGCTGTAGTTTTTGAACCCTAGCTCTGCCGGCACCTAGGGAAACCTAGCAAACCTATACATTTTTGAAAACTAGACACCCAGGGGAATCCAGGATGGGGTGACTGGACTGCCTCCCACCAGGTTCTGTTACCCAGAATCCCTTGCAAACATAAACAATTGTAAAAAAAAACACATTTTCCCCACATTTCTGTGGTGGAAAGTTCTGGAATCTGCGTGGATCCACAAATTTCCACCGACCCCGCGTTCCCCAAAGTCTTCTGAGAAAAATGGTACCTCACTTGTGTGGGTCGGCCTAGTGCCCGCGACAGGAAACGGCGCAAAACGCAACGTGGTCACACCTCAATTTCGCAGTGAAAAATGACCCTGTTTTTGCAAAGTGCCTAGCTGTAGTTTTTGAACCCTACCTCTACCGGCACCTAGGGAAACCTAGCAAACCTATACATTTTTGAAAACTAGACACCCAGGGAATCCAGGATGGGGTGACTTGACTGCCTCCCACCAGGTTCTGTTACCCAGAATCCCTTGCAAACATAAAAAATTGTCAAAAAAACCACATTTTCCCCACATTTCTGTGGTGGAAAGTTCTGGAATCTGCGTGGATCCACAAATTTCCACCCACCGCGTTCCCCAAAGTCTTACGAGAAAAATTGTACCTCACTTGTGTGGGTCGGCCTAGTGCCTGTGACAGGAAACGGCGCAAAACGCAACGTGGTCACACCTCAATTTCGCAGTGAAAAATGACCCTTTTTGGCAAAGTGCCTAGCTGTAGTTTTTGAACCCTAGCTCTGCCGGCACCAAGGGAAACCTAGCAAACCTATACATTTTTGAAAACTAGACACCCAGGGGAATCCAGGATGGGGTGACTGGACTGCCTCCCAACAGGTTCTGTTACCCAGAATCCCTTGCAAACATAAAAAATTGTCAAAAAAACAACGGGGCATATTATCAAGGGCTTTATCGCCGATTTAGCGGCACTTTTTGCCGCTAAATCGGCGATATTTTTAACGCCCTATTAGCAAGCTGTCGCTAACAGGCGTTAGCGACAGCTTTCAGGCGTTAGAGGCTGGGAATTACATCGCCTTGCATGTCAGCGATATTTATCGCTAATGACTTGCAAGGTAGGCGTTCCCAACCTAACAGCGACTGAAAACAGTCGCTAACATCGCTATCGCCTATTAGCAATAACCTCGAGGCGATAAAAATACGCGCGCTAACCGCGATTAGCGCTGGTTTTTTTAGAACTGGTAAAAGCATGACTTAACAATAATAGTCAATGGGAGGTGGATTGCAAGGTTAAGTCCCCAGCATTAGCGCGAGGAATCTATCGCTGGATTTCTCGCGTTATTGCTGGGTTTCACCGCTATCGCTGGATATTTTATCGCATTGGAGATAAACCTTGCTAATAGCATGTTATCTCCGCGGTAATATCCAGCGATAGCCGGCGATAGAAAAACGCGCGCTAAGCAAGCTTTGCGATAATTATCGCAGGTTCTTGCTAATATGCCCCAACATTTTCCCCACATTTCTGTGGTGGAAAGTTCTGGAATCTGCGTGGATCCACAAATTTCCACCCACCCCGCGTTCCCCAAAGTCTTCTGAGAAAAATGGTACCTCACTTGTGTGGGTCGGCCTAGTGCCCGCGACAGGAAACGGCGCAAAACGCAACGTGGTCACACCTCAATTTCGCAGTGAAAAATGACCCTGTTTTTGCAAAGTGCCTAGCTGTAGTTTTTGAACCCTACCTCTGCCAGCACCTAGGTAAAGGTAGCAAACCTCTACATTTTTGAAAACTAGACACCCAGGGGAATCCAGGATGGGGTGACTTGACTGCCTCCCACCAGGTTCTGTTACCCAGAATCCCTTGCAAACATAAAAAATTGTCCAAAAAAACACATTTTCCCCACATTTCTGTGGTGGAAAGTTCTGGAATCTGCGTGGATCCACAAATTTCCACCCACCCCGCGTTCCCCAAAGTCTTACGAGAAAAATGGTACCTCACTTGGGGGGTCGGCCTAGTGCCTGCGACAGGAAACGGCACAAAACGCAACGTGGTCACACCTCAATTTCGCAGTGAAAAATGACCCTTTTTGGCAAAGTGCCTAGCTGTAGTTTTTGAACCCTAGCTCTGCCGGCACCTAGGGAAACCTAGCAAACCTATACATTTTTGAAAACTAGACACCCAGGGGAATCCAGGATGGGGTGACTGGACTGCCTCCCACCAGGTTCTGTTACCCAGAATCCCTTGCAAACATAAACAATTGTCAAAAAAACACATTTTCCCCACATTTCTGTGGTGGAAAGTTCTGGAATCTGCGTGGATCCACAAATTTCCACCCACCCCGCGTTCCCCAAAGTCTTACGAGAAAAATTGTACCTCACTTGTGTGGGTCGGCCTAGTGCCTGTGACAGGAAACGGCGCAAAACGCAACGTGGTCACACCTCAATTTTGCAGTGAAAAATGACCCTTTTTTGGCAAAGTGCTTAGCTGTAGTTTTTGAACCCTAGCTCTGCCGGCACCTAGGGAAACCTAGCAAACCTATACATTTTTGAAAACTAGACACCCAGGGGAATCCAGGATGGGGTGACTAGACTGCCTCCCAACAGGTTCTGTTACCCAGAATCCCTTGCAAACATAAACAATTGTCAAAAAAAACACATTTTCCCCACATTTCTGTGGTGGAAAGTTCTGGAATCTGCGTGGATCCACAAATTTCCACCCACCCCGCTTTCCCCAAAGTCTTCTGAGAAAAATGGTACCTCACTTGTGTGGGTCGGCCTAGTGCCCGCGACAGGAAACGGCGCAAAACACAACGTGGTCACACCTCAATTTCGCAGTAAAAAATGACCCTGTTTTTGCAAAGTGCCTAGCTGTAGTTTTTGAACCCTACCTCTGCCGGCACCTAGGGAAACCTAGCAAACCTATACATTTTTGAAAACTAGACACCCAGGGGAATCCAGGATGGGGTGACTTGACTGCCTCCCACCAGGTTCTGTTACCCAGAATCCCTTGCAAACATAAAAAATTGTCAAAAAAACCACATTTTCCCCACATTTCTGTGGTGGAAAGTTCTGGAATCTGCGTGGATCCACAAATTTCCACCCACCCCGCGTTCCCCAAAGTCTTACGAGAAAAATTGTACCTCACTTGTGTGGGTCGGCCTAGTGCCTGTGACAGGAAACGGCGCAAAACGCAACGTGGTCACACCTCAATTTCGCAGTGAAAAATGACCCTTTTTTGGCAAAGTGCCTAGCTGTAGTTTTTGAACCCTAGCTCTGCCGGCACCTAGGGAAACCTAGCAAACCTATACATTTTTGAAAACTAGACACCGATGGGAATCCAGGATGGGGTGACTGGACTGCCTCCCAACAGGTTCTGTTACCCAGAATCCCTTGCAAACATAAAAAATTGTCAAAAAAAACACATTTTCCCCACATTTCTGTGGTGGAAAGTTCTGGAATCTGCGTGGATCCACAAATTTCCACCCACCCCGCGTTCCGCAAAGTCTTCTGAGAAAAATGGTACCTCACTTGTGTGGGTCGGCCTAGTGCCCGCGACAGGAAACGGCGCAAAACGCAACGTGGTCACACCTCAATTTCGCAGTGAAAAATGACCCTTTTTTTGCAAAGTGCCTAGCTGTAGTTTTTGAACCCTACCTCTGCCGGCACCTAGGGAAACCTAGCAAACCTATAAATTTTTGAAAAATAGACACCCAGGGGAATCCAGGATGGGGTGACTTGACTGCCTCCCACCAGGTTCTGTTACCCAGAATCCCTTGCAAACATAAAAAATTGTCAAAAAAACCACATTTTCCCCACATTTCTGTGGTGGAAAGTTCTGGAATCTGCGTGGATCCACAAATTTCCACCCACCCCGCGTTCCCCAAAGTCTTACGAGAAAAATGGTACCTCACTTGGGGGGTCGGCCTAGTGCCTGCGACAGGAAACGGCACAAAACGCAACGTGGTCACACCTCAATTTCGCAGTGAAAAATGACCCTTTTTTGGCAAAGTGCCTAGCTGTAGTTTTTGAACCCTAGCTCTGCCGGCACCTAGGGAAACCTAGCAAACCTATACATTTTTGAAAACTAGACACCCAGGGGAATCCAGGATGGGGTGACTGGACTGCCTCCACCAGGTTCTGTTACCCAGAATCCCTTCCAAACATAAACAATTGTCAAAAAAACACATTTTCCCCACATTTCTGTGGTGGAAAGTTCTGGAATCTGCGTGGATCCACAAATTTCCACCGACCCCGCGTTCCCCAAAGTCTTACGAGAAAAATGGTACCTCACTTGTGTGGGTCGGCCTAGTGCCTGCGACAGGAAACGGCGCAAAACGCAATGTGGTCACACCTCAATTTCGCAGTGAAAAATGACCCTTTTTTGGCAAAGTGCCTAGCTGTAGTTTTTGAACCCTAGCTCTGCCGGCACCTAGGGAAACCTAGCAAACCTATACATTTTTGAAAACTAGACACCCAGGGGAATCCAGGATGGGGTGACTGGACTGCCTCCCAACAGGTTCTGTTACCCAGAATCCCTTGCAAACCTAAAAAAAATTCAAAAAAACCACATTTTCCCCACATTTCTGTGGTGGAAAGTTCTGGAATCTGCGTGGATCCACAAATTTCCACCCACCCCGCATTCCCCAAAGTCTTCTGCGAAAAATGGTACCTCACTTGTGTGGGTCGGCCTTGTGGGTCGTTTTGTGAAAGGCCATTTTGAGGTCGCCTCAATACGTTGTGGGCCCTTGCCTGTCGCAGGTACTTGGGCCTCCCACACAAGTGAGGCACCATTTTTATTGGGAGACCTGGGGGAACGCTGGGTGGTAGGAAATTTGTGTGAGGCCAGTGATGCCACACTTTCCCACACAAAAATGTGTGAAAAAAGTGATTTTTCAGCTAAAATTGAGGTTTGCAGGGGATTCTGGGTAAGGAAACGTTGGGGGATCCACGCAAGCCATACCTCCCTGGAAGCCCCCGGGTGTCTACTTTTCAGAAATGTGTGGGTTTGGTAGGTTTCCTAGATGGACGCCGAGCACGGGGCCAAAAACCCAGGTGACTCCCTTGCAAAACCAGGTGGTTTTGTGAAAGGCCATTTTGAGGTCGCCTCAATACGTTGTGGGCCCTTGCCTGTCACGGGTACTTGGGCCTCCCACACAAGTGAGGCACCATTTTTATCGGGAGACCTGGGGGAACGCTGGGTGGTAGGCAATTTGTGTAAGGCCAGTGATGCCACACTTTCCCACACAAAAATGTGTGAAAAAAGTGATTTTTTCAGCTAAAATTGAGGTTTGCAGGGGATTCTGGGTAAGGAAACGTTGGGGGATCCACGCAAGCCATACCTCCCTGGAAGCCCCGGGTGTCTACTTTTCAGAAATGTGTGGGTTTGGTAGGTTTCCCTAGATGGCCGCCGAGCACGGGGCCAAAAACCCAGGTGACCCCCTTGCAAATCCAGGTGGTTTTGTGAAAGGCCATTTTGAGGTCGCCTCAATACGTTGTGGGCCCTTGCCTGTCGCGGGTACTTGGGCCTCCCACACAAGTGAGGCACCATTTTTATCGGGAGACCTGGGGGAACGCTGGGTGGTAGGAAATTTGTGTGAGGCCAGTGATGCCACACTTTCCCACACAAAAATGTGTGAAAAAAGTGATTTTTTCAGCTAAAATTGAGGTTTGCAGGGGATTCTGGGTAAGGAAATGTTGGGGGATCCACGCAAGCCATACCTCCCTGGAAGCCCCCGGGTGTCTACTTTTCATAAATGTGTGGGTTTGGTAGGTTTCCCTAGATGGCCGCCGAGCACGGGGCCAAAAACCCAGGTGACCCCCCTTGCAAAACCAGGTGGTTTTGTGAAAGGCCATTTTGAGGTCGCCTCAATACGTTGTGGGCCCTTGCCTGTCACGGGTACTTGGGCCTCCCACACAAGTGAGGCACCATTTTTATTGGGAGACCTGGGGGAACGCTGGGTGGTAGGAAATTTGTGTGAGGCCAGTGATGCCACACTTTCCCACACAAAAATGTGTGAAAAAAGTGATTTTTTCAGCTAAAATTGAGGTTTGCAGGGGATTCTGGGTAAGGAAACGTTGGGGGATCCACGCAAGCCATACCTCCCTGGAAGCCCCGGGTGTCTAATTTTCAGAAATGTGTGGGTTTGGTAGGTTTCCCTAGATGGCCGCCGAGCACGGGGCCAAAACCCAGGTGACCCCCTTGCAAAACCAGGTGGTTTTGTGAAAGGCCATTTTGAGGTCGCCTCAATACGTTGTGGGCCCTTGCCTGTCGCGGGTACTTGGGCCTCCCACACAAGTGAGGCACCATTTTTATCGGGAGACCTGGGGGAACGCTGGGTGGTAGGAAATTTGTGTGAGGCCAGTGATGCCACACTTTCCCACACAAAAATGTGTGAAAAAAGTGATTTTTCAGCTAAAATTGAGGTTTGCAGGGGATTCTGGGTAAGGAAACATTGGGGGATCCACGCAAGCCATACCTCCCTGGAAGCCCCGGGTGTCTAATTTTCAGAAATGTGTGGGTTTGGTAGGTTTCCCTAGATGGCCGCCGAGCACGGGCCAAAAACCCAGGTGACCCCCTTGCAAAACCAGGTGGTTTTGTGAAAGGCCATTTTGAGGTCGCCTCAATACGTTGTGGGCCCTTGCCTGTCGCGGGTACTTGGGCCTCCCACACAAGTGAGGCACCATTTTTATCGGGAGACCTGGGGGAACGCTGGGTGGTAGGAAATTTGTGTGAGGCCAGTGATGCCACACTTTCCCACACAAAAATGTGTGAAAAAAGTGATTTTTTCAGCTAAAATTGAGGTTTGCAGGGGATTCTGGGTAAGGAAACATTGGGGGATCCACGCAAGCCATACCTCCCTGGAAGCCCCCGGGTGTCTACTTTTCAGAAATGTGTGGGTTTGGTAGGTTTCCCTAGATGGCCGCCGAGCACAGGGCCAAAAACCCAGGTGACCCCCCTTGCAAAACCAGGTCATTTTGAGATAATGTGTTGTTTATTTCTGCAGCGTGAACATTTTGGCACAATATTGCAAGGAAAATGTGACAGACATTTTGAGGTTTGCAGGACATTGTGGGTATCATAACTTGTTGGGATCCACAAGAGAGATATCACCATGTACTCCCATGGGTGTTTCGTTAACGACAATATCTACAGTTGGTAGGTTATTCTGAGACGGAATGTACACCTTGGCAGACAGACTAAAAAGACAAAGATTACTGCACAGCCATCTATTCCTCAAGCACACACACATACTGGTTGGATTTGGCACGAGGGCAAGTGATGGTTCAGTATATACAATTTTATTAACAAGAGATTTCACAAAAATGAAATGCACTGTCAATAATTGAAAGGACAAAAAACGGAACCAGTGACTCGCAGCTCGTGAGCTGTAAAGCCACGTCAAGGCCCCAACCACTTTACAGGCCATTCACACACCTTTCATACGTGATACACACAAGACCATTCACACCCCCAGGCACTGAAACAAACACATTACAACATTCACAAAAAGGGACAAGGTACACCCTGCTTGAGAAAGACAAAAAAAAAATATTACTGCACAGCCATCTAATTCTCAAGCACACACACACATACTGGTTGGATTTGGCACGAGGGTGAGTGATGGTTCAGTATATACAATTGTATTAACAAGTGATTTCACAAAAATGAAATGCACTGTTAATAATTGAAAGGACGAGAAACTGAACCTTTGACTCACAGCTCGTGAGCTGTAAAGCCACGACAAGGCACCAACCTCTTTACAGGCCATTCATACACCTTTCATACGTGTGACAAATACAAAACCATTCACACCACCAGCCGCGGGCCCATCACATTACAACACTCACACCAGCAGACAGCGCCATTCAAGGGCCCATCACTTTCACACGCCCACATTCCTAACACAGCAACCACACAAGCTGATGGATTGCGTGGAGTGTCGCTCGGCTAGCAGTGTGTGTAGTGACCAGCAGCAAGTCACTACTCACACACTGCCAGCCGAGCGCCAGTCCACGCACACCGCCAGCCAAGCGCCACTCCAAGCACACTGCCAGCCAAGCGCCACTCCACGCACACCGCCAGCCAAGCGCCACTTCACACACACCGCCAGCCTAGCGCCACTCCACGCACACCGCCAGCCTAGTGCCACTCCACGCACACCGCCAGCCTAGCGCCACTCCACGCACACCGCCAGCCTAGCGCCACTCCACGCACACCGCCAGCCAAGCGCCACTCCACGCACACCGCCAGCCTAGCGCCACTCCACGCACACCGCCAGCCTAGCGCCACTCCACGCACACCGCCAGCCTAGCGCCACTCCACGCACACCGCCAGCCAAGCACCACTCCACGCACACCGCCAGCCAAGAGCCACTCCCCGCACACCACCAGCCAAGCGCCACTCCACGCACACCGCCAGCCAAGCACCAGCCTACACACACCACCATCACATTTAGGATTTTTTATACAAAAAAGAAAACACAAACAAATTGCAAATAGATACAAATCTACTAACACAAAATTAGAAACTAAATACATTGCACTAATGCCAACCTTGAAACAGAACAACAATTCTTAAACATTACAGACCAGGCAGTTCACTTTACCACTCATGGTTGCTCCCAATAATTATTTTGCTTGTGGTACGCTCTATAACAAGCAGGCACACACAGCCCAGGGTTAGAAGGACACTCAGGGCAGTACATACGAGTCTCCTTCCGCGTACCTCTTCGCCAACAGACTCTACATCTCCTAGTGGGAAAGTCTTTTGAGGGTGTAGGAGGAATGTGATCAGGAAAGTGGCGATCTTTCAATTGAGCCACATCCTCCACCACTCTAACTCTAGGAACACTTGCCTGTTCCACAACAACAAGGCTGCCTATGACAGACTCCTGAAACTGAACAAAAGTCAACTTTGACGCAGGAGAACACTCCTTGAACACAACAAAAGCATTGAAAGTTGCTAAATTGAAGAGATGGATGGCCAACTTCTTATACCAAATGTAAGACTTACGAATAGCAGTGTAAGGTTCCAACCTCTGATCTACTCTATCAACACCACCCATGTGCTTATTGTAGTCTAAAATGCACACAGGTTTGCGCACTTCAGCAATCTGACCCCAAACAGCCACAGGTGAAGTACTCTCATCATGGATGGTAGTCAGCATGTACACATCCCTCCTGTCCACAAATTTCACAGCTAGCAGTTCCTCACTATGCAAGGCACTGCACTGTCCCCTCTGAAGTTTTTTGTAAACAAGCTCTTTTGGATAACCTTTACGGTTAGAGCGGATTGTGCCACAAGCAAAAGTGTCCACTTTGAACAATTCCTTAAACAATTGCACAGCAGTGTAGAAGTTATCAAGGTACAAATGGTGGCCTCTGTTAAACAGTCCTCTAGCAAGATCCCACACAATTTTCTCTGAAACTCCAAAAGTGGACGGACAACCAGGGGGTCAATAGTGGAATCCCTACCAGTGTACACACGCAAATTAAAAACATATCCTGTCCTACTCTCAGACAACATATACAGCTTAATTCCATAGTGTGCCCTCTTGCTAGGAATGTACTGCCTAAAAACCAAAAGGCCCTTGAACAGGACCAAAGACTCATCAATAGATATTTCTTTCCCTGGAGTATAGATCTCTGAAAATCGATCTACAAAGTGATCAAGAACAGGCCGAATCTTAAAAAGACGGTCACATTCAGGGTGATCTCGTGGCAACGCCAAACCATTATCAACAAAATGCAGCATCCGAAGCAAAAGTAAATACCGATCACGAGTCATAACTGCAGGAAATATGGCCGTTGCCATCAAGGGACTGGTAGACCAATATGAACCCATGGACGGCTTCCTTATCAAACCCATCAAAAAAGTCAAACCCAAAAACTTCTTCATCTCTTCCAGATTTGTGGGACTCCACCGGGTAGCTCTAGAATGGGGCCTAAGTCTGGCACTGTTGTCCCTCAAAAACTGTTCAGCATACAAATTAGTCTGCTCAACAATCTCACCCAAAAATACATCATCCATAAACAACTGAAAATACTGTATAGGCAAATAATGTTCACAATCCACTCTACACCCTGCATAACCACTAAAGGCAGGCAACACCGGCTGCACCATGTTTGGATCAACCCAGAGTCCAGCACTTCCAGTAGGAAGCCTAGCAGCCCCAGGCTGCAATCCAGATGCCTCTTGCACCATCGGCACAGTAGTATCCTCCTCTAAATCAGGCACTTCATCTGCACTGAGAGTACCTTCATCATCCGATGATTCCATGTGGAGAGAAAACTCACTGCCTGAATCTTCCCCTCCCTCCTCTCCCTCAGACGCACTGTCAGTCTCATAATCCTGCTCAGAGGAAGATTCAAGAAGCAAACCAACCACCTGCTGAGCAGTAATTCTACGGCTAGCCATAATGCTTACTAATAAAGGTTACTTGTCAAACAAGTCAACAACAACAAACCCTTTGTAAAAAAAGAAATAAACAAAATGTAGCTTTATCACAAAGACCTATATACTCCAACACTATACCACTCACGTGACAGAAGCAGCTAGACTCACCACCACCTACTCTGCACAGACACAGTAAGGATCAACAATATCCCACTAAAAAAGAAGAAGAAAAAAATTACACATAAGACAATGCAAAACATTGCAAAGAATTTCATGCTCTGAACACTAACAAATATGCTGCCATTATGACACCACTTACAAAAAAATTCATTCATGCATGACAATAATACTCATTTGGAGTACACACAACAAAAATATTTTTCTTTCCAAATAAATGCAATTACGCAAAACTGCAGAACAACCACTGCCGAAACCGCAAACAGGAATCAAAAGCTTTACACTAGAATAAAAAGGAGAAAAAAAACATTACAATCACATATGCAAATAATGCACCAGTCCACACACAATCCACCAGCCAAGCTAAGGGGTAGGTGGGCCAAAGAGTATAAATAAAATATTCACCCCGTAAAAGGGGAGCAACCCTTGCCCTTTTGGCCACTCCCCAACACAAAAATTTAAAAAACCCTGGTGTCTAGTGGCTTCTGCCCTCCTTGGGGGCAGATGGGCCTAAAAACATACTGCTATTCTGCCACCCAAGGGGTCACTCTCCACAAATAAATGCCTGGTGGACTAGTGGGAAGATACCTTTATCTTCCGCACACGATCTCTCACTACTCAACTCTACTCTCAACTCTATTCACAACTGGATGTTAGCTCACCAACTCATTCTGAGTCCCGCCAAAACTGAATTCCTCCTCCTCTCTACCTCTCTCTCACCTCCTCCTGTTCAATCTTGGATGGATCAGCTGAACCTACTCAACAACAAACCCATCATTGTCGACAGCGCTAAATACCTTGGTATCATTCTTGACAAAAGACTCAACCTAATCTCCCACATCAACTCTATTGCTAAGAACGCACGTTACCAGTTGCGCCTTCTATGGGGGATCCGTCGGTTCTTCCCGGAGAAAGACTTAAAAACCTTAGTACAATCTCTGGTTCTCTCAAGACTGGATTATTGCAATTCTCTTCTGAAGGGCCTACCCAAATCCCACCTCTCCCCTCTCAAATCCATCCTCCATTCAGCAGCTCGCTTCATTTCAGGGTCTAAACGAAGCGACCACGTCACTCCTATCCTGTCCTCTCTTCGATGTCTTCCGATCGAGGCAAGATCTATTTACAAAACTGCCTGCATCACACACAAAGCCTTACACACGTCCTCCCCTCGTTACCTGGCGAATAAATTGAAATTGTCCGGTGGCTCGCAATGCGGAAAAGCTTCTGCTTGCGCACTCCCTCCCCTCTTCAAAAGGGAAAGATCGATGGCGCAATCCGGTGAGAATCGCTTCCCCCATTGCTCCGTGCCACCTCCTCTACCCGGATCTTCAAAGCTGACCTCAAATCTCTTCAAACACACTATACTTTCACTCTCAGCCCCCTCTAGTTCGCTCTTCATTGTGTTCTGAGTGCCACTTATTGCAGTATACCTCTATATCATGCACATGTGTGTGTGCCCGAAAGCTGTTTCAGCCCAGGCTGCCACACATGGGGGGGTGGTGTATGCACTGCCAGCAACCTGCCAGGCCAGTGCACAATACTTGCCCGATTCAAGGCCCCAGGGGGCAGAGCATCAAAAGCATATGGCCCCCAAAGGGGAGCGACCCTTGCCCAAGGGGCTGCTCCCCAAAACAGTATTTAGACAGGAATGCACATAAGAGGCATCGATGCCTCTTTTGTTTCACACGGGGGTGGTGTATGCACTGCCATTCTCCCTATTGTGAAGCGCTCTGACACCTTCGGGTAAAGTCTGCGCTATATAAAAACGCATTACATAAAATAAATAAATAAAATAGTGGGCACTATATCATTTGGTCGATCTGCCACAATGCCCCCAAAGGGGAGTGACCCTTGCCCAAGGGCCACTCCCCACTGTTTCTCCCTGGTGGTCTAGTGGGCTACAATAGGAAAAACTGCCCCCAGGGGGCAGAGCACCAAATACATATGGCCCCCAAAGGGGGAGCGACCCTTGCCCAAGGGGCCACTCCCGAAACAGTATTTATACATTTAAAAAAAAAAAAAATCCCTGGTGTCTAGTGGGCATTCCTGCTGCACGATCGCATGATCGTGCAGCAGGAATGCACAAAGAGGCATCGAGGGAAAGGAAAGGGTTTTCCTTTCCCTCGATGCCTCTTTCTTTCAAACCCCCTCCCCGAGCCAAAACTTACCTTATTCCCTGACGCGCTGGAAGCAAATGGCTTCCAGCACGTCGGGGAAACAAGGGGAAACCCCCAATGACGTCAGCGTGCCTCGCGCGCTTACGTCATTGAAGGGGCGGGGGGAGGCAGGGGAAGCCCTTCCCCTGCCTTCCCGAAAAAACCCAACGATCGGATCCCCACGGGGAGCGCCAGCGCTTCCCCCGTGGGTGGGTCTTATGACGAGCTGGACTCGTCATGAGCACACGAGCACTGTGTGCCATGACGAGTCCAGCTCGTCATGAGCACCGAAGGGGTTAACCATGTTGTTTGTTTAGATTTGTTTCTGAAGTGACTATGTACAAGATGGTCCTTTAAGTTTGTGGCTCTACGGAACGTTACCTCAGGGCCGTCGCCTACAATTTTGGCCACTGTTGGATCAGATTTAAGTATGTTCCAGTTCTTGCGAAGAATATGTTGAATCTGTTTGTTTTCTGTTGAGTAGGTAGTTATCAGCCTAATTTTTTGAGAGTCATTCTCCACATTCGTGGGTAGTTGTTTTTCTGCAATTAATTCTGTACGTGTCAAGTTTGATGTTTTTTGTTTGCATGATAGGACCAGTTTTTTGTTATAGTTTCTTCTTCTAAATATTTCCACAATTAGCTCGCTTTTCCTCTGCCATTCTGAATCTTCAGAGCAAATCCTTCGTGCCCTGAGAAATTCGCCATATGGTATGTTATTGATCCAACTTGGGTTATGAAAACTCTCTGCCTGTAATACAGAGTTGGTGGCAGTTGCCTTCCGGTGTAGTGTTGTATGGACTTCATTATTACTCATCTGTGGGCTAATAAACATTATTTCAGCAGATGAACTCGTGCACCCATCAGAGGGAAGAATTATGACACTAAAAAGCCATGAATGCTCTTTGGCAAGACGCAGCTGAGCGGCCCATCCAGGGCGTACCATCTGGGTATTTAAATGCAGGGCGGTGTCATGCGCATATGAGGAACTGCCGGAGCCTTTTGAGGAAGGGGTTGAACTGTACTCCGAAACGCGTCAGGCATGGAGATGGCAGCGCTGTGAATTGCATCGATGGGCGGGATGGTGTGCATACCGAAATAAAGCCTTGAGCTTCAAACTGGCGCCAGAGTGCTTCTTACAGGAGGGCAACTTTGGGAGCAGCGATATATATATATATCCGAGAAAGTTACCTTTAATAGAAGAGCCCACACAGGTAAGAATCTGCCAATGATTTAATGAGAGCTGCAGCGTATGTAGGCAGAATGACACAAGCAGTCTTTATACACCAAGCCGACGCGTTTCGGGCCCCCGCCCTTTGTCCTAGGCTGCAAATTCTGCGGAAAGTCATTGCTGTTTCAAAGCACCTGATTTTGTACGATACCCACCCTTATGGGCGTGGCCACCACACGGCCTCCTGGTATCGGTAGTGCCAGTGTTCCTCAAGTGAGTGCTTAACAGTCCGCCCATCTAAAATCTTGTTCCCAAGTGGGTTGTTGCGCCATCCTGCGCTGCACCGCTGACATTATACTGCTTTCAGAACCAGCGCCTGTCCTGGATTGGAGCACGCCACCTGGCGTCCTCCCAGGTCTGCTTGGACTCAGCGGGGCTTCATCCACGGCTAGGCTTGCCGTTTTAAATCCATCCGAGAAAGTTACCTTTAATAGAAGAGCCCACACAGGTAAGAATCTGCCAACGATTTAATGAGAGCTGCAGCGTATGTAGGCAGAATGACACAAACGGTCTTTATACACCAAGCCGAATTTGCAGCCTTTGTCATAGGCTGCAAATTCTGCGGAAAGTCATTGCTGTTTCAAAGCACCTTATTTTGTACGATACCCACCCTTATGGGCGTGGCCACCACACGGCCTCCTGGTATTGGTAGTGCCAGTGTTCCTCAAGTGAGTGCTTAACAGTCCGCCCATCTAAAGTCTTGTTCCCAAGTGGGTTGTTGCGCCATCCTGCACTGCACTGCTGACATTATACTGCTTTCAGAACCAGCGCCTGTCCTGGATTGGAGCACGCCACCTGGCGTCCTCCCAGGTCTGCTCGAACGCAGCGGGGCTTCTTCCACGGCTAGGCTTGCCGTATTAAATCCATCCGAGAAAGTTACCTTTAATAGAAGAGCCCACACAGGTAAGAATCTGCCAACGATTTAATGAGAGCTGCAGCGTATGTAGGCAGAATGACACAAACAGTCTTTATACACCAAGCCGACGCGTTTCGGGCCCCCGCCCTTTGTCTTAGGCTGCAAATTCTGCGGAAAGTCATTGCTGTTTCAAAGCACCTGATTTTGTACGATACCCGGCCTTATGGGCGTGGCCACCACACAGCCTCCTGGTATCGGTAGTGCCACTGTTCCTCAAATGAGTGCTTAACAGTCCACACATCTAAAATCTTGTTCCCAAGTGGGTTGTTGCGCCATCCTGCACTGCACCGCTGACATTATACTGCTTTCAGAACCAGCGCCTGTCCTGGATTGGAGCACGCCACCTGGCGTCCTCCCAGGTATGCTCGGACGCAGCGGGGCTTCTTCCACGGCTAGGCTTGCCGTTTTAAATCCATCCGAGAAAGAATCCTTTAATAGAAGAGCCCACACAGGTCCGCCAGGTGGCGTGCTGCAATCCAGGACAGGCGCTGGTTCTGAAAGCAGTATAATGTCAGCGGTGCAGCGCAGGATGGCGCAACAACCCACTTGGGAACAAGATTTTAGATGGGCGGACTGTTAAGCACTCACTTGAGGAACACTGGCACTACCGATACCAGGAGGCCGTGTGGTGGCCACGCCCATAAGGGCGGGTATCGTACAAAATCAGGTGCTTTGAAACAGCAATGACTTTCCGCAGAATTTGCAGCCTATGACAAAGGCCGTGGCCCGAAACGCGTCGGCTTGGTGTATAAAGACTGTTTGTGTCATTCTGCCTACATACGCTGCAGCTCTCATTAAATTGTTGGCAGATTCTTACCTGTGTGGGCTCTTCTATTAAAGGTAACTTTCTCGGATGGATATATATATAGACACGTAAGATAGATGACATAAATTAGTGTGATATATAAATGAAACATTAGGCAGCTAATAATGTTATTTTAATTAGATTTAAGTGAAATATATTATCCTGATTATAGACACGCAAGGTAGCACATACAGCACTTTGAGCACTTTAGGCACTTTTAAACTTCCCTGGACATCCACATATATCAATGATATATATACCAATCATGAGACACAATGACAAATTCAATATGACCGCAAACATGTTTACAGGGACAATGTATTTACAAGGATTTATCCAATGCATTTTAAAATAATCTTAAAAATTTGTAAATTCATCAATGTAAACAGAACACGTGGGCGCGCTATACATTTTTAGTATGAAACCATATTTTATGTATATAATGTAATTTTATATAACATCAATTTTTTACATGTGGTTTTATATTTGTAAATCTTAGCTAGGACTTTTTTTCTATGCTTTTATCCTGATATATATATCTATAGGTTTTAATGACAAATATATATGTGGATATACATTATATCCGAATGGTAATTGGCATGTGATAATTATAAACCAAGCGTAGCTAATGATACTTATTTAACCATTATTGAAAATAATCATTGTAAGTCTAAATAATATTCCAAGTCATGATACAGTGTATATATTTTGTTTATGTCCATAATTTACGTTGAACTTTGCACTTTCCACTATGCACTATGTCACTTTAAAAGGCGAAAAAAACTTACCGCTAAATCATGTCATGTGATCAAGGCTCTTGAGGAGTCGAAACGCGTAATGGAGGCAGAATAAAGCAGTAAACCTCACATACAAGTGGTCCGTGTCCGTGTGTTTTGGAGAGGATTGAGAGCAACGACGGCGATCGTGATATATATATATATATATATATATATATTCACTGAAAAAACCATAGGTTTTAGGGACAGTTATAGTTAGTTGGACATTTCACTCGTACAAAACCATAGAAATTCCCCCCGTTATAGTTAGTTCAGCTAACTATAACTCGCGTCCCCGCAATGCACTGCTGATGACGTCACATATTACATCACTCATGACATGGTCAGTGACATCACTGATGACATCACTGATGACATCTCAAATGACATCACTGATCACATCATCCAGTGACTGTGTGTTTCTGTAAAGTTTAAATATGTTTAATATATATAGGGAAAGGCGTATTGAAGAATGAGTGGGTGTATAAGTGTCTGAATGGATGATTTAGTACGTGAGTGACTGACTCTACAAGTGAGTGATTAAATGTATCTTACTGAATGCATGGATTAGTGACTAAACTGTGTGAATGTCTGTATCCGTCTGTCTGTTGGTTTGTAAGCGGCTGCATGGCTTTCTGAATAGCTACATGAGTGTCTACATGGGTTATTGATTGATTGTCTGAGTATCTGTATGGGTGCCTGAGTGTTTGTGCGGGTGGGGTGTGTGTGACTCTGTGCATAGATGTGTGAGTTGGTGATTCACTGGGTGCATGGTTTCAAGAGTGCATCTGTGATGGACTGTATGGGTGGGTGAGTGTGTGTATGGGTGTGTTAGTGATTGAATGTATATCTCAGTGGTACATGTGTGAGTAACTACATATGTGAAAGGCAGTATATATGTGTGTTGGAGTATATAAATGGCTATAAGTGAGAGTGTGTGATTGTGAGAGTGGCTGTATGGATGAGTGTGTACTTGTATCAGTGATTGTATAAGAGTGTAAGAATGTGCTAGTATTTGTATGAGTAAGTGAGCTGGTGTGTGTATAACTGTATAGGTGAGTAAATGGGTGTGTGATTAAGTTTTTTGCATGACTGACTAGGTGTGTGAGTACCTCTATGGATGAGTGGCGGTGTGTGAGTGTTTATATAGGTGTATGAGTGCATATGATAGTCCTGTACTGAGTGACTAAGTATGAGTGACTGTACGGGTGAGTGAGTGGATGTGTGTGTAGACCTAAGAATCAGTGAGTGGGTATGTAGTTTTTGGTGTTGGAGTGTCTATGGTTTTGAGAATGGCAGTCTGTAATTTAGAGTGGGTGTATCAAAAGTTATATTAGGGTGTGAGAAGATGCATGAAATTATCACATGGATGATGTCATCAGTGATGTCATTTGAGATGTCATCAGTGATGTCATCAGTGATGTCACTGACCATGTCATGAGTGATGTAATATGTGACGTCATCAGCAGTGCATTGCGGGGCGCGAGTTATAGTTAGCTGAACTAACTATAACGGGGGAATTTCTATGGTTTTGTACGAGTGAAATGTCCAACTAACTATAACTGTCCCTAAAACCTATGGTTTTTTCAGTGAATTTCAAAGGTTTTTTAAATGCTAATTTCTGACTATAACGTGTCTGAAACCTATGGTTTTTTCAGTGAATTTCAAAGGTTTTTAAATGCTAATTTCTAATTATAACGTGCCTGAAACCTATAATTTTTTAAGTGAATTTCAAAGGTTTTTTTAAATGCTAGTTTCTAACTATGCCTACAGAGGTAGGACATGTGAAGAAAGAAGAAAAAACGCACAGAAAGAAGCAAAAGATGTGCAGAAAGAACCAACAGAGGAGCAGAAAGAGGCCTTGTTGCAAAATCATCCTGTGCCCACAACTTTTTCAGACGGGTACTGGTGGTAACTGACTCTGACTAACCAGAGCCAGGGCTATGCTAAAAGACACTTAGAATACAGTGAAAACACCTACATACACTAGGGAACACTATGCGTTGGGGTACCCCTGTGATTAGCATGACCTCCTCTGCAAGTCCCTAGTACATAATAGGGCAGGGGGATTAAAACTACCTCTGAAAACGCGCTACAGGGCGCGTTTGCACAGTGGTGAAGGGAGGGGGGGCCTGAGGTGACATGTGTGCAAACGCACCCTGTGGCGCATTTTAAGTTGCGGGATTAAGTCCCCTTGAATTCTGAGGGTCCCTGGGGCCCAACTAGCCCCCCAGGTACCTACAGTTAGGACCACAGAGCTGAGTTGCAGAGAGGCGTTCCGAGGCCACGCACCTTTTTTCACCTCTCTGCAACGCAACTCTGTTGTGCTTACTGAAGGTACCTGGTGGGCTAGTTGGCCCCCAGGGTCCCTCAGGATTCAAAGGGAATTAATTCCCCAACTTAAAACGCACCACAGGGCGTGTTTGCGCACATGTCACCTGAGGCCCCCCCCTCCCTTCACCACTGTGCAAACGCGCCCCGTGGTGCGTTTTAAGTTGGGGGATTAGGTCACCTTGAATCCTGAGGCTCCCTGGGGCCCAACTAGCCCACTAGGTACTTCCAGTAAGCACCACAGTCCTGCGTTGCAACGCCTGTAACAAATTGTGCAGTTGTGTTTAGGTAGTGAAGAGGGTCGTGCTGGGGGTAGTGTTTTAGGGTTTAGGGTAGTGCAGTGGTGTTTGTGTAGTGTAGGGGGTCATGCTGGGGGTAGATTTAGGGTTTAGGGTAGTGCAGTGGTGTTTGGGTAGTGTAGGGAGTCGTGCTGGGGGAGTGTTTTAGGGTTTAGGGTAGTGCAGTGGTGTTTGGGTAGTGTAGGGGGTCGTGTTGGGGGTAGTGTTTTAGGGTTTAGGGTAGTACAGTGGTATTTCTGTCATGTAGGGTGTCGTGCTGGGGTAGTGATTTAGGGTAGTGCAGTGGCGTTTGGGTAGTGTAGGGGTACTGCTGGGGGTAGTGTTTTAGGGTTTAGGTTAGTGCAGTGGTGTTTGGGTAGTGTAGGGGTACTGCTGGGGGTAGTGTTTTAGGGTTTAGGGTAGTGCAGTGGTGTTTGTGTAGTGTAGGGGGTAGTGTGTTAGGGTTTAGGGTAGTGCAGTGGTCTTTGGGTAGTGTAGGGAGTCATGCGGGGGTAGTGCTTTAGGGTTTAGGGTAGTGTAGGGGGTCATGCGGAGGGTAGTGTTTTAGGGATTAGGGTAGTACATTGGTGTTTGGGTAGTGTAGGGGGTCATGCGGGGGGTAGTGTTTTAGGGTTTAGGGCAGTGCAGTGGTGTTTGGGTAGTGTAGGGGGTCGTGCTGGGGGAGTGTTATAGGGTTTAGGGCAGTGCAGTGGTGTTCGGGTAGTGTAGGGGTCGTGCTGGGGGAGTGTTTTAGGGTTTAGGGCAGTGCAGTGGTGTTCGGGTAGTGTAGGGGGTCGTGCTGGGGGGAGTGTTTGAGGGTTTAGGGCAGTGCAGCCGTGTTCGAGTAGTGTAGGGGGTTGTGCTGGGGGTAGTATTTTAGGGTTTAGGGTAGTGCAGTGGTGTTCGGGTAGTGTAGGGGGTCGTGCTGGGGGTAGTGTTCTAGGGTTTAGGGCAGTACAGTGGTGTTTGGGCAGTGTAAGGGGTAATGCGTGGGTGGTGTTTTAGGGTTTAGGGCAGTGCAGTGGTGTTCGGGCAGTGTAGGGGGTCATGCTGGGTGTGGTGTTTCAGGGTTTAGGGCAGTGCAGTGGTGTTCGTGCAGTGTAGGGGGTGGTGTTTCAGGGTTTAGGGCAGTGCAGTGGTGTTCGGGCAGTGTAGGGGGTCGTGCAGGGGGTGGTGTTTCAGGGTTTAGGGCAGTGGTGTTCGGGCAGTGTAGGGGGTCGTGCCGGGGGTGGTGTTTCAGGGTTTGGGGCAGTGCAGTGGTGTTCGAGCAGTAAAGGGGTCGTGCTGGGGGTGGTGTTTCAGGGTTTAGGGCAGTGCAGTGGTGTTCGGGCAGTGTAGGGGGCGGTGCAGGGGTGGTGTTTCAGGGTTTAGGGCAGTGCAGTGGTGTTCGGGCAGTGTAGGGGGTGCTGCAGGGGGTGGTGTTTCAGGGTTTAGGGCAGTGCAGTGGTGTTCGGGCAGTGTAGGGGGTCATGCTGGGGCTGGTGTTTCAGGGTTTAGGGCAGTGCAGTGGTGTTCGGGCAGTGTAGGGGGTCGTGCTGGGGGAGTGTTTCAGGGTTTAGGGCAGTACAGTGGTGTTCGGGCAGTGTAGGGGGTCGTGCTGGGGCTGGTGTTTCAGGGTTTAGGGCAGTGCAGTGGTGTTCGGGCAGTGTAGGGGGTTGTGCTGTGGCTGGTGTTTCAGGGTTTAGGGCAGTGCAGTGGTGTTCGGGCAGTGTAGGTGGTCGTGCTGGGGCTGGTGTTTCAGGGTTTAGGGCAGTGCAGTGGTGTTCGGGCAGTGTAGGGGGTCATGCTGGGGCTGGTGTTTCAGGGTTTAGGGCAGTGCAGTGGTGTTCGGGCAGTGTAGGGGGTCTTGCTGGGGCTGGTGTTTCAGAGTCTAGGGCAGTGCAGTGGTGTTCGGGCAGTGTAGGGGGTCTTGCTGGGGCTGGTGTTTCAGGGTTTAGGGCAGTGCAGTGGTGTTTGGGCAGTGTAGGGGGTCATGCTGGGGCTAGTGTTTCAGGATTTAGGGCAGAGCAATGGTGTTCAGGCAGTGTAGGGGGTTTTGCTGGAGGTGGTGTTTCAGGGTTTAGGGCAGTGCAGTGGTGTTCGTGCAGTGTAGGGGTGGTGTTTCAGGGTTTAGGGCAGTGGTGTTCAGGCAGTGTAGGGGGTCTTGCTGGGGTTGATGTTTCAGGGTTTAGGGCAGTGCAGTGGTGTTCGGGCAGTGTAGGGGGTCGTGCTAGGGGTGGTGTGTCAGGGTTTAGGGCAGTGCAGTGGTGTTCCGGCAGTTTAGGAGGTCGTGCAGGGGGTGGTGTTTCTGGGTTTAGGGCAGTGCAGTGGTGTTCGGGCAGTGTAGGGGGTCGTTCTGGGGTGGTGTTTCAGGGTTTAGGGCAGTGCAGTGGTGTTCGGGCAGTGTAGGGGGTCATGCAGGGGGTGGTGTTTCAGGGTTTAGGGCAGTGCAGTGGTGTTTGGGCAGTGTAGGGGGTCGTGCTGGGGTGGTGTTACAGGGTTTAGGGCAGTGCAGTGGTGTTCGGCCAGTGTAGGTGGTCTTGTTGGGGGTGGTGTTTCAGGCTTTAGTGCAGTGGTGTTCGGGCAGTGTAGGGGTCTTGCTGGGGGTGATGTTTCAGGGTTTAGGGCAGTGCAGTGGTGTTCGGGCAGTGTAGGGGGTCTTGCTGGGGCTGGTGTTTCAGGGTTTAGGGCAGTGCAGTGGTTTTCGGGCAGTGTAGGCGGTCGTACTGGGGCTGGTGTTTCAGGGTTTAGGGCAGTGCAGTGGTGTTCGGGCAGTGTACGGGGTTGTGCTGGGGCTGGTGTTTCAGGGTTTAGGGCAGTGCAGTGGTGTTCGGGCAGTGTAGGGGGTCGTGCTGGGGGTGGTGTTTCAGGGTTTAGGGCAGTGCAGTGGTGTTCGGGCAGTGTAGGGGGTCGTGCTGGGGCTGGTGTTTCATGGTTTAGGGCAGTGCAGTGGTGTTCGGGCAGTGTAGGGGGTCGTGCTGGGGGTGGTGTTTCAGGGTTTAGGGCAGTGCAGTGGTGTTCGGGCAGTGTAGGGGGTCATGCTGGGGGTGGTGTTTCAGGGTTTAGGGCAGTGCAGTGGTGTACGGGCAGTGTAAGGGGTCTTGCTGGGGGTGGTGTTTCAGGGTTTAGGGCAGTGGTGTTCGGGCAGTGTAGGGGGTCTTGCTGGGGGTAGTGTTTCGGGGTTTAGGGCAGTGCAGTGGTGTTCGTGCAGTGTAGGGGGTCGTGCTGGGGGTGGTGTTTCAGGGTTTAGGGCAGTGCAGTAGTGTTCGGGCAGTGTAGGGGATCGTGCAGGGGGTGGTGTTTCAGGGTTTAGGGCAGTGCAGTGGTGTTCGGGCAGTGTAGGGGGTCGTGCTGGGGGTGGTGTTTCAGGGTTTAGGGCAGTGCAGTGGTGTTCGGGCAGTGTAGGGGGTCGTGTTTCAGGGTTTAGGGCAGTGCAGTGGTGTTCGGGAAGTGTAGGGGGTCGTGCTGGGGCTGGTGTTTCAGGGTTTAGGGCAGTGCAGTGGTGTTTGGGCAGTGTAGGGGTCGTGCTGGGGCTGGTGTTTCAGGGTTTAGGGCAGTGCAGTGGTGTTCGGGCAGTGTAGGGGTCTTGCTGGGGGTGGTGTTTCAGGGTTTAGGGCAGTGGTGTTCGGGCAGTGTAGGGGGTCTTGCTGGGGGTGGTGTTTCAGGGTTTAGGGCAGTGCAGTGGTGTTCGGGCAGTGTAGGGGGTCTTGCTGGGGGTAGTGTTTCAGGGTTTAGGGCAGTGCAGTGGTGTTCGTGCAGTGTAGGGGTCGTGCTGGGGATGGTGTTTCAGGGTTTAGGGCAGTGCAGTGGTGTTCGTGCAGTGTAGGGGGTCGTACAGGGGGTGGTGTTTCAGGGTTTAGGGCAGTGCAGTGGTGTTCGGGCAGTGTAGGGGTCGTGCTGGGGGTGGTGTTTCAGAGTTTAGGGCAGTGGTGTTCGGGCAGTGTAGGGGGTCTTGCTGGGGGTGATGTTTCAGGGTTTAGGGCAGTGCAGTGGTGTTCGGGCAGTGTAGGAGGTCTTGCTGGGGGTAGTGTTTCAGGGTTTAGGGCAGTGCAGTGGTGTTCGGGCAGTGTAGGGGTCATGCTGGGGGTGGTGTTTCAGGGTTTAGGGCAGTGCAGTGGTGTTCGGGCAGTGTAGGGGGTCGTGAAGGGGGTGGTGTTTCAGGGTTTAGGGCAGTGCAGTGGTGTTCGGGCAGTGTAGGGGGTCGTGCTGGGGGTAGTGTTTTAGGGTTTAAGGTAGTGCAGTGGTGTTTGTGTAGTGTAGGGGGGTCGTGCTGGGGGCAGTGTTTTAGGGTTTAGGGTAGTGCAGTGGTGCTTGTGTAGTGTAGGGGGTCGTGCTGGGGGTAGTGTTTTAGGGTTTAGGGTAGTGCAGTGGTGTTTGTGTAGTGTAGGGGGTCATGTTTTAGGGTAGTGCAGTGGTGTTTGGGTAGTGTAGGGGGTCGTGCTGGGGGTAGTGTTTTAGGATTTAGGTTAGTGCAGTGGTGTTGGGGTAGTGTTTTAGGGTTTAGGGTAGTGCAGTGGTGTTTGTGTAGTGTAGGGGTTCATGCTGGGGGTAGTGTTTTAGGGTTTAGGATAGTGCAGTGGTGCTTGTGTAGTGTAGGGGGTCGTGCTGGGGTAGTGTTTTAGGGTTTAGGGTGATGCAGTGGTGTTTTTGTAGTGTAGGGGGTCATGTTTTAAGATGCAACGCTCCAATACCTGACCAGTCTGCACTACATAAAACTGCAAAAAAACTAAAAATAAAAAGTGTTTTGCACACTTTTGTCATTGGGCTATATGTGGGCTACATCTGGGTAATATTTGTGCTACATTTGGGCTCTTTTTTCACTGGTGGCCATCTTGGAAGACTTCTTTGTTATGAAGTTTCCTAATTTCCTCATTTACTGCAGTCTCCTCAGTAGGAAATGCTTTCAGTTTTTTACTTTGATTCCATCAAGAAGGCATTCAGATGTGTCACACATTTGCCATAAATTCAGAATGTTATTACTCTAGTTGTTCATTAGATCACTGTAGTAAAGCTACTGCTCACCAAGGAGTTAACTGGAAGTCTACTGCTGGTATTGAAAGTGATTGTTTCAGTCTGCATGTCAGAATTTTCTAATGAAATAGAAGAGGATTTGAGATCTCACTTAAAACATGCACTAAATTTTCTTTTTGCAGCACTAACCATAATTTCTATGGCAAAATGAACCCCCTCATTTTGTTCCTTTTTAAATTAAATGTTTTAAGTGTTACCAGTTTATTCCAATCAAGATGGCTTCAGGTGTGCCATACTTTTGTCATAAGTAAGGCTGTTAGCACTCTAGTTGTTCTTTAGAACACTCTGGGAAGCTGCAGTAGAACACAAAGGCATCAACTGACAGGCTGCTCCTGTTGAAATATAACAGGAAGATATTTGAGATCTCACTTAAAACATGTCCTAATTTTTCTTTCTACAGCACTAACCATAATTTCTATGGCAAAATGAACCCCCTCATTTTGTTCCTTTTTAAATTAAATGTTTTAAGTGTTACCAGTTTATTCCAATCAAGATGGCTTCAGGTGTGCCATACTTTTGTCATAAGTAAGACTGTTAGCGCTCTAGTTGTTCTTTAGAACACTCTGGGAAGCTGCAGTAGAACACAAAGGCATCAACTGACAGGCTGCTCCTGTTGAAATATAACAGGAAGATATTTGAGATCACACTTGAAACATGTCCTAATTTTTCTTTCTACAGCACTAACCATAATTTCTATGACAAAATGAACCCCATCATCTTGTTCCTTTTTAAATTAAATGTTTTAAGTGTTACCAGTTTATTCCAATCAAGATGGCTTCAGGTGTGCCATACTTTTGTCATAAGTAAGACTGTTAGTGCTCTAGTTGTTCTTTAGAACACTCTGGGAAGCTGCAGTAGAACACAAAGGCATCAACTGACAGGCTGCTCCTGTTGAAATATAACAGGAAGATATTTGAGATCACACTTGAAACATGTCCTAATTTTTCTTTCCAGAGCACTAACCATAATTTCTATGACCTGATGAACCCCATCATTTTGTTCCTTTTTAAATTAAATGTTTTAAGTGTTACCAGTTTATTCCAATCAAGATGGCTTCAGGTGTGCCATTCTTTTGTCATAAGTAAGGCTGTTAGCACTCTAGTTGTTCTTTAGAACACTCTGGGAAGCTGCAGTAGAACACAAAGGAATCAACTGACAGTCTCTGCCCTTGTTGGATGTACATGTTTTACTGAGAATGTCAGACTTCATTCTCACATGACTGAGAAAGATAATGTGAATTTACAGAAAATATGCTCTCATGAATTCTAATGTAACTAAAGTCTGTTATCACCCTTTATAGTTCTCCTTTTGGTAACCCTCAAAATCTTCGATTCACTACAATGCATTTCAATGGGGTACTATCATTTATATTGGTCCCAAGATGGCTGCCAGCAATTCCAGGATGAAGTGCTGACAGCCAATCAGATCTCACGATGACATGTGTGGTTAGGCTCCGCCCAGATATATATGTGTTTTTACTTTTGATTTTCTCAGCAACTACTGAACGGATTTACACCATTTAACAAAAGGGTTCTTTTTGAACCAAGAACTACCTCTTTGCCAAATTTGGTGTAATTCCGTTCAGCAGTTCGAGCTGTAGCCTTGCATAAAGTTTCCTATGGGAAATTGATTTTTGACTCTTATTTTTTAAATTTCTCTGCAACTACTGAACGGATTTACACCATTTAACAAAAAGGGTTCTTTCTGAACCAAGAACTACCTCTTTGCCAAATTTGGTGTAATTCCGTTCAGCAGTTCGGGCTGTAGCCGTGTCTAAAGTTTCCTATGGGAAAATGAATGGGGAAAACACTTTTTGGGACCCCCTTTTCTCGGCCCCCGCTTGACGAATCACCCTGAGACTTTCAGGGTAGGAGCGGACCGGAGCGGGCCATAAAGTTTGAAAATTTCGCGAAGATTCGTCAACCGACGCAAGAGTTATTTCAAATAGAATGTCGCGGATTTCCTATGGAAAATAGGTCCTAACTATAACTATCTACTGGCGACCGCCAGTAGATAATATATATATATATATATATATACACACACACACACACACACACTAGTCCTGGGCGGAGTATGTGGAGTTTCACTTCGCGGAATGCCGCAGAGTTTCCAGAAAACGCAACTGAATTCCACTGAATTCCACGGATTTCCGCAAATGGACGGAGTACAAAACTTGTTTTCACACTATATGCTATGGCACCCTTTGCAGGTATACTACAGCACTGCAAGTTACACCACAGTACCCCCTGGAATATTCTGTATACCCCCACTTACCCAGGCAGACAGATTAGAGTACCACCTACATGTCAAGGCGCATGTCACGCACTCATCTTTTTTGGGAACTGTCAGGCGGCTCTCTCTGCACGACTCGAGCTGCTTGGCGTCGGCAATGTCGAGCTCCTCTGTTCCACCCACCTCCTTGGTGGCGCAGCTCCAGCACCCTCGGATGGAGAAGAAGAGGCAGCACCAGCCACTAAGTGAACACAACAGATGCCCATCCTGCTGGCGGCGAGCAGGTTCCTGAAGCTACAGACATCTAGCCCAAAATGAGGAAGGCCCTGTGGAGTCAGTCGGGGGCTCTATACTGCGCCGGCCACCCAGTGCCAGCCAAGCCAGGACAGGTACCGGTAGCACCAGCATGGTGCGTTGCACACTTCACAGCAGGCCAGCCAATGCATAGGGAGAGGAGGAGGACTCGAAGCAGTGGAAGCCAAACCAGCACCACCCACATTGAGAGCGCGCACACGTCATCAAACTCAACTCAACAATTGCACAGGGCCCTCCTCCTGAGTCCTGACTCTGACATGGAAGCCTCCATAACATGAGGACATGACATGCCTCGGGGTCCAATCTCACTCAGCTCAATGGGACTGTGCTTGTCCCCGTTATGCGTCAGAGGGGATTTAGCCAGGACAGTGAAATGCAAGGGACTTACTGAATGTGGCTATGGCTAGTAGAAAAACTCTGCTCCGCGGGGAACTCAGAATTTTATCAGGAACTCCATGTTGCACGCGGAGTGCGGAGTTCCTGAATTCCAAAAAGTAAGTGAGCAGAGTCCGTTTCTCCGCCAGGGCTTCATATACACACATACACGTGTTACCATCCTTGTGGGGACTA
Organism: Calotriton arnoldi; assembly: GCA_963921515.1. Lineage (NCBI taxonomy): Eukaryota > Metazoa > Chordata > Amphibia > Caudata > Salamandridae > Calotriton > Calotriton arnoldi. Next base: position 1,427,463 of record CAWUFW010000337.1, read on the forward strand.
TGTGTGAATACCTGCCTTGTGGGGACTAACCTTTCCCAATGTTTTTAAAATACACTAATAACAGAAAAATGTTAAGAAAAAATTCATAATACAGGATCCTGCTTCAAATTTGCAAATATATTGTTATTTAATCGTGCGCACAGCACCATCCTTGTGGGGACTTGAACACGTGCTACCATCCTTGTGGGGACCTAGTCCGTAACACTATTTGTGATTGAATACAGTCAAAGGCACATGGCTAAATGTTTATTTTATCAACAATATACACAACATTATAATCTATTCATATATGAATTGCTGCATATATGCTAGGGGTATACATTAAAGACAGATTATGTTAATGTGCCAGAAAATATCATATCATGCTTAAAGAAAGACACTTAAAGCTGTATTCAACCTATTTATTAGTGCCTAAAATCTTAGGAGATAAGGGAACTAACACAAAGAAATTAACATATGGAACCAAGGAATATGGTCAAGTGGAATCCAGAGCTTGATTAGCTGATTACATTTTTGCCAAAATAGATGTTCAAGTCCCCACAGAGATAGTGGGTGAAGATCATTGTGTTTAAGTCTCCATAGAAATAGTGTGTACATGCAAAGCTTAAATCCCATTATAAACAGTGTGAAGCTAATGATGTTCAAGTCCACACAGAGGTTGTGTGTAATTATAGGAATGCTCAAGTCCCCACAGAGATGGTATGTTATTATAGCGATGTTTAAGTCCCCACAAAGATAGTGTGTTATCATAGAGATGTTCAAGTCCCCACAGAGATGGTGTGTTATTATAGTGATGTTCAAGTCCCCACAAAGATAGTGTGTTATTACAGTGTTGTTCAAGTCCCCAAAAAGATAGTGTGTTATTATAGCAATGTTTAAGTCCCCACAGAGATAGTGCATGAAGGTGATTGTGTTTAAGTCCTCATTAAAATAGGGCCTAATTCACAAAGGTAAACTTAGACAAAAAGTCTAACTTCACTACTTTTCAGTATTCACAAAGGTAAATTTAGACCAAAAGTCTAACTTTACTACTTTTCAATATTCACAAAGCCCCATACAGAGAATGTGAAGCTGATGATATTCAAGTCAAAGCAAACACAAGGAGATGATGGACGGAGTGCTGAAACTTTTCAGTCACTCACCCCCAGTCACAGATCTGGGTTGAATCCATCATCGTTCTTTAGCTCACTTCGCCACCCCAGTTCAGACCCAGCTATATGCAAATCAGTCTTGACCCTGTGCCTCATGGCACCCCTTGGTGCTTCAAGTCGAAACAGAGCTTGCGTTTAGTTACAGGAATGCTCAAGTCCCCACAGAGATGGTATGTTTTTATAGTGATGTTCAAGTCCCCACAAAGATAGTGTTTTATTATAGTTTTTCCAAGCCCCACAAAGATATTGTGTTATTATAGCGATGTTTAAGTCCCCACAGAGATAGTGCATGAAGATGATTCTGTTTAAGTCCTCATTAAAATAGGGCCCGATTCACAAAGGTAAACTTAGACAAAAAATCTAACTTTTCTACTTTTCAGTTTTACAAATGTAAACTTAGACCAAAAGTCTAACTTTACTACTTTTCTGTATTCACATAGCCCCATTCAGAGAATGCAGAGCTGATGATGCTCAAGCCAAAACAGAGCTTGCGTGTAATTACAGGAATGCTCAAGGCCCCACAGAGATGGTGTGTGATTATAGTATTACCACGGTCGCCAAGGAGAATGTGTGTGAATATAGACATGCCCAGGTCCCCACAGAGATAGTGTGTGATTATAGACATGCCCAGGTCCCCACAGAGATAGTGTGTGATTATAGACATGCCCAGGTCCCCACAGAGATAGTGTGTGATTATAGAGATGTTGAGGTCCCCATAGAGATGGTGTGTGACTATAGTATTACCACGGTTGCCAAAGAGAATGTGTGTGATTATAGACATGCCCGGGTCCCCACAGAGATAGTGTGTGATTAATGAGATGCACTGGGATAGCACACAGTGATAGTGCATGATTAAAGTCATGTACAAGTCCTTACAGAGATATTGTGCGATTACAGTGATGTTTAAGTCCTCACAGTGATAATGTGTGATTACACTTATATTCAAGTCTCCACAGTGATGTGTGTAATGATAGGTATGTTGAAGAACCCATACAGATCGTATTAGTCTGGCGGCTTATTAAATAAATGAATCCACTTGAGGGATATGTGTTTGACCACTCTCTCACATGTTTGAATCTTGGTGCTACCACTCAGCCTTTATTCCTTCCAAACAAGGTGAAACATGGGAAACTTTCACAAAGTTGAAACATCTATTTGTTCAGCCTTTTATATTTGGAGTGTAAAATAGAAATCCTTAAACAAGGCTTAAACATTCTCAAAAGTGCCCATGTCAGCTACAAGAGACTTTCTCAGTGTTGATGGTCTTGTTATTTGAAGGGCAAATCATATACAAGAGTCTTACAAATTGTATTACTGAACTGAGCTGGAAAGTCACTTTGGCAGACATACAGCTGTCTTTTTCATGGGAATTAAAACCTCAGAATGTGCCTACTTTAATTATAGGAATCTTTCACAATGTTAACAAATAAAATGTTGAGGAGTAAGCCCAAATGTTGTACTTCGGTGTGTGTGGGGTATAAAACTAGGCTTCCTAAAAGGAGCCGGTGAATCCTTTGTTCAGGAATAGAGAACGACAATTTGATAGTCATGCACTAGCTGTTTTTGTGAGAAAAGAAACCTTTAAATGTGCCCATGTTAAAGATAGGAGTCCATCACAAAGTTAAAAAAACGTGTTTTTGGCAGTAGGCATTTTGTACATACAGTCTTAAACACTAAGGGCCTCATTTATGAAAAGTGTTGCATCGCTGCGTGAAAGCAGCGATGCAACACTTTTCAGTGCGCCCTCCTTGCGACATGATGGATGTGCCGCATTTATTGTATGGCGCACCATGTCGCAAGGAATGGCAGATACGTCAGGAATCCTGACGTATCAAAATGGGTACATGTTAAATATGGTGAATGAAACAAATATTGATTCCAAAATATCATGTGACATAAATATGTTGTCAAAAATATCACCACTGCAAAAATATAGTGGAACAGAATATCAAAATTAAGAATGCAGGTTTTATTGTATACAATATGGTAATGAAGACAATTGTTGTAATTAATATTGTGTACTTTAGTACACTTGTAATAAACATTGTTTTCAATTAAATATATATATACTTATAATATTTGTAAAATTGTATTTTTTAAATATAGTTTGCAATTTTAAATGTGTAATTGAATTTTCAAAAGGTAATTACATGGGTCTGGTGGCTCAGTACTGTTGGGTAACAATAAACATCTGTTAGCGCCAAGATGCCTAAGAGTTAATGTGCGTTCTACAAATACCTATGTTAAGTAGTTTATAATTTAGTAGGGGGATATTGGGTTTTTAGGGGAATATGGTGGGAGGTTAATTACATTTTAACTAATTGTTTTTTAATGTTAAGTAATGTAAGGTAAAATCAATATATAAATGGTTAGTATGTAATGTTTTAATTGTTTAATTGTCTTTCATTTATTTGGGTTTCATTTCAGATTTTTAATTTATATTTTGTATAGTATAATTAGTTATAACTAATTTAGCAGCATGTTCAGTTTGTAGGGGAATAGGGTGAGAAATTATTTAAATGAAAATAGTTGTCTTTATTAATTTTTTGTTATTTAAATATTTAATGTATAAATCATTATATAATTTTTTCATTGAACATTTAAAATGAAAGAATAGTTTTATTTAGACTATGCAAGAAATAATTAGTAATATATATCAGCAAGTGTATATTATATTTATTCTTTTTATATGTTTCATTTATTTTAATTTTATTATTGTTTTATTTATATTTTAATTTATCTTCTTGGTGTTTGTGGGTTTTTTCTGTAATAGCGAGAGAAGTGAATTCTATGTATGTTTACTTAAATATTTCATTTAATTATACATTTATTTTGCATATTTATAATAAATTGTGCATTTTATTTAAATGTATACAATATATATTTTCTAGTTTAACTATGGTTAATCATTTTATGTTTTTAGGTATTTAAATATTTTTTTTAAATGACTGTATTGCAATGGTATATGTACCCTTTCTGAAGTCCAACACTTTCCCTACTGTTGCTTAAATTGGAGTGGGAACAGTAAATATAGTCCATCCAATTCCTATGGTTTCCTTATTATTGTTTAATTGGGGTGGGGTAGTTAATATAACCCTTACAAAGTCCAACACTTTCCCTACCGTTGCTTTGGATGGAATGAGAATAGTAAATATAACCCCTTTGAAATCCAATACTTTTCCTTCTGTTTTATATATATTGGGGTGGGAATAGTAAATCCAATCCCTCTGAAGTCCAACACTTTCCCAGCTGTTGCTTACATTGCAGTGGGAATAGTAAATCTAACCTCTCTGAAATTCAGCACTTTCCCTGCTTTTGCTTAGGGTGGAATGGGAATAGTAAATTTGACACCCTCAGAGGTTCAACACCTTCCCTACTGTTGTCTAGACTGGAGTGGAAATGGCCATTTGAACCCCTCTGAAGTCCAACACTTTCCCTGCTGTTACTTAAATTGTAGTGGAAGTAGCAAACACTGACCTTCTAGTGGACTTGCTCCTTTCATAGCGAAGCTCCGCCTTGTAGCTGCTGCTGCCCCTGTTGCTGCTGCTGACCCTTGATCAAGTTTGAGGCCCACCTCCACCCGCAGGCCCCTGCCTGCGCCTCATATCTGGTGGTTTAGTGGTAGAGCGTCACTGCTCTGCTGCTGGGCTATTCCTCTGCCTCTCTTTTCTGATTTCTGCCTTTATTCAGCTTTTTACTTTTTTACCTTTTTCTTTCCTTTGTTTGCCACCCTCATCCCTGTTGCTGTGATCCCCATGGCCTGCCCCCTCCAGTGACCCTTCCCGCTCCTGCATTTCCAGCATCTCAGCTGTCTAGCCCCCAGCACAACTTAATGGCCGCCGCTGCGCGGCTGCACCTCTGGGGTGCCAAAGGCAGGCCTGTCTGCACCCGTCCGTGCCTGGATCATGCCCAGCGCCAGGGACCCTGGTTCTCAGACCTTCCACCGCTATGACGCCAGCACCCTCCTCACCCACAACTCAGGACGACATACCGCCTGCCACCTCGTGTCAATGAAGAAGACCCAAGGACCCTTCTCCTGCCAGAACTGCAGCCACATCCTCACCCACGCCAGCATGCCAGATCCTCTCGCCGCCCAACCAACAGCACACTCGACCGACTCTATTGCATACTCCTCAACATGCGATCCCTCCACAAACACGCCACAGAAATCTGGGACCTCCTCGACGTGGCCTCTCCCGACATCACCTTCTTCATGGAAACCTTGATCAACCCCTGATCTGGACCAGTCATCGCCATCACCATCCCTGACTGCTACAAAATCACCAGCAAGGACTGCACCGACCAACCAGGAGGAGGCATCGCCATCATCCACAAGAACACCCTCCGACTGACCACGCACTCAAACGACCCAATGACAACCATGGAACACCTCCCCTTCCAGATCCGGACCAACAACACCCTTTGCAGCACCCTCATCTACAGGACCCACCGCCCCCGCCGGCTCTTCACCGACACCATCATAGACCTAATCGCACCCCAGGCTCTAGCATCCACCGATTATATCCTACTCAGAAACTTTAACTTCCACCTGGACAACCCCAGTGACCAGAACACCGCCTCCCTACTGGTGACCCTTGCCAAAATCAGACTCAAGCAGCTAGTCACCACACCGACTCACTCAGCTGTACACATGCTCGACCCCATTTTCTCTGCCAGCAGAAACCTCACCTACAGCCACACCACCGAATTTAGCTTGACTGACCACCACTGCGTGCATCTCGACTTTGCCAGGCCCACCGTACACTACCACCCTCATCATTCCCCGTCGTAGCTGGAACAAGGACACAGAAGAACTTCTCGTCAACTTCCTCAGCACAACCACTCCACCAACACCAACAGACGCCAACACTGCAGCGCAAAACCTTCACCAATGGATCTCCAACTGCGCCGACACTCTGGCCCCCTCCAGAAGACACCAGACAAGCAACACTCGAAGAAAGCCAGTTGGTTCACTCCCGCCCTCCATGAGTCTGGACGACTTGAGAAGAGATGGAGGAACAACAAAACCCAGAAACCCATGCAACCTTCAAATCCACTGTCAACGCACACCACCTTCTCCTGAAAACCACAAAGAAAACGGCATTACAGTACAAAATCAATGCCAACGCACATGACAGCAAAGAACTCTCCCCATCATCGAGGAGTTTGCCACGCCCAATAGCAAGACCACACACATTCCACCCTCCCAAGACCTCTGCAACAAACTTGGCACCTTCTTCCAGGCAGATCTACAACAGCTTCGCCACCCAAGACCCTGCTACTATGCCAGCCACCACCGCACGCAACCACACCACACCACACCCCACCCCAACAGATTGTGCTCAACTGGACTCCGCTAACCACAGATGACACATTCAAGACCATGAAGAGCATCCACTCAGGAGCCCCATCGGATCCTTGCTCGTACCACATCTTCCATAGAGCAGCCGCCTCCATCGTCCCAAGCTTCGCCACTCCATCAACTGCTCCATCGAAAGTGCCACCTTCCCTGACAACTGGAAACGCGCTGAGATCAATGCCCTGCTGAAGAAGCCATCTGTTGACCTGACAGACCTCAAGAACTTCAGACCAATCTCCCTCCTCCTCTTCCCAACCAAGGTCATCGAGAAGGCCATCAACACCCAAGTCTCCGAGTTCATCTAGGAGAACCACATCCTGGACACCTCCCAATCCGGCTTCCGAAGCAACCACAGCACCGAGAACGCACTCCTCGCCGCCACCGATGACATCCGCTCCCTCCTTGACCTGGGCGAAACTGCAGCCCTCATCCTACTGGATCTCTCAGCCGCTTTCGACACCATCTCCCACGCACCCTAATCACAAGACTCCACAACTCCGGCATCTGCGACAAGGCACTGGACTGGATCCACTCCTTCCTTACGGGCCAAACACAGCATGTCAGACTACCCCTGTTCCTCTCAGAACCTACAGAGATCAGCTGCAGAGTGCCCCAGGGCTCCTCCCTGAGTCCCACCCTCTTCAACGTCTACATGGCCCCCTTCTCAGCCATCGTCAGAAGCCACAGACTCAACATCGTCTCCAACGCCGATAACACCAAGCTGCTCCCCTTCCTCACCAACGAACCCACAGCCACCAGAACCAACTTTCACAGCGGAATGGAGGCTGTTGCTACCTGGATGAAAGAAAGCTGCCTCAAGCTCAACTCGGACAAGACCGAAGTACTCATCCTGGGACCCACCTCCTCAGCCTGTGATGACTCCTGGTGGCCAGCCGCACTAGGAACCCCTGCCACCCCCACGGACCACGCACGCAACCTCAGCATCATACTGGACTCCTTGCTCACAATGAACTGCCAAATCAGTGCAGTATCCTCATCCTGTTTCCACATGCTCCGGTGCTTCGAAGGACAGTCAGAAGGATCCCCACAGAATCCAGAAAGATGGTCACCCACACACTCATAACCAGCAGACTTGACTACGGCAATGCACTCTACGGTGGCATCGCCCAGAAATAGCTCAGGAAACTACAGAATGTCCAAAACGCTGCAGCCAGACTGGTCCTCAACATCCCCCGCTGCAGCCCCATAACACAACACCTCTGACAACTCCACTTGTTCCCAATCAACAAGCGAATCACCTTCAAACTCCTCATACATGCCTACAAAGCTCTCCACGACGCAAGACCAGAATATCTGACCAACCGCCTTGCATTCCACACACCAGACAAACAACTCCGCTCCGCCCAACTCACCCTGGCCTCCATCCCATGGATCCAAAAGACCAGAACCAGAGGAAGATCCTTCTCCTACCTCACCTCCAAGATCTGCCCTTCCACCTCAGGCAATTTGCGTTGTTGACCCAATTCAGGAAGAACCTCAAGACCTGGCTCTTCGACTGAACCTCCACATCCAGACGGATCAGCAGCACCCCCAAACCCCTCAGCGCCTTTAGACCCTCAGGGCTGAGTAGCTGCGCTATATAAACTCCTGATTGATTGATTAAAATCTAAACTTTCCCTACTGTTGCTTGGACTGGAGTGGGAATAGTAACTCCAATCCCTCCTAAATCTAACACCTCCCCTACTGTTGCCTAGATCAGAGTGGGAAAAGTAATTCCAACCCTTCTGAAGTCCAATACTTCCCGTACTGTTGCTTAAATTGGAGTGGAATAGCAAATGCAGCCTCTCTGAAGTCAACATTTTTCCTTGGGTTGCTTAAATAAGAGTGGGAATAGTAAATCTAATCCCTCCGAAATCCAAACCTTTCTTTACTGTTTCTTATATTGGAGTTGGAATAGTTAATCTAACTTGCTTGAAGTCCAATATTTTCCCCTATTTTGTTGACGTTGATGAGGCAATAGTAAATGTAACCCCTTTCAAGTGTAAAACTTCTCCTACTTTTATTTTAATTGGAGGAAAATACTATATTTTTGCTGTTACTTTTAATTGCTTATATATTTTTAAATTATATATCTTTTTATGTTTATTATTATTTTTTAAATCTATTTTTATTTGAAATTATGTTTATATTATTTTAATTTATTTACCTAATTGTGTTGTTTTTAATATGTTTTTTCCAATTATTTTTATTAATGTTAATATTGTTCATGTACCTACAAAGTATCACAATACTTAAAAAAATGTTCAGTTCACCCTAAACAGCTATAAAAATATATAGAAATTTATAAATAAAAATCTCCACCTACTACCCCTAAATAAAGTGGTAATAGATAGCTTTTTTTTTGTTTTTTAAGAGTTTTATATAGCACAAACTAGACCCAAGAAATAGGGTATCAGAGCGCTTTACATGAGCACCAGTTTCGTTACAGATGGACACATTCATTTTTGTTAGGCACGGGGAGATTAAGTGATTTGCCCAGAATCACAGGATGTTGAGCGTCGTTGCCAGGACTCGAACCCGGTTCCCCAGCTTCGAGGTCAACCGCTCTAGCTGTAAGGCTACATCCTTTCCCCATAGTGAACAATAAAACCGAATACTTAGCTATAAGTAAGACCGTAACCCAGAACGCAGCAAAACTGTGATAAATACTACATGGCTGCCTTTTACCTTTGGTAAACGCAGAAACAAGGATATGATAGGAACTTGAAGAATATAAAGACAGACAAGAATGGAGATTAAGCGACTTCCTCAGACTTGCTAAATGTTTTTGTTTAGTGCAGAAGACACTGTTAAAACTGGTGTTGAGGTGCAAAACTCAATCTACTCCACTCTGTCACTCCACTCTATGCCACCTCACTGTACACTATTCCACTCTACGCCACTCCACTCTAGTCCACTCTACCACACTGTACGACACTTCATTCTACAGCACTCTACAACAGTCCACTGTATGACACTCTCCTCCAGTCTACTCTACGCCACTACACTATACGACATGCCACTCTATGGCGCAACACACCACTCTAATGTACGACATGCCACTCCACTCTTCTCTACGGCATGCCACTCTACGCCACTCTACTCTAAGCCTCTACGTTACATGCCACTCCACTGTTCACCACTCCACTGTATGCTATTCCACTCCACTCTACCCCATTCCACTCTATGCCATTCCACTCTATGCCACTCTACTGTATGCCACTCTACTGTATGCCACTCTACTGTATGCCACTCTACTGTATGCCACTCTACTGTATGCCACTCCACTGTATGCCACTCTACTCCACTGTATGCCACTCCACTCTACAATGCCCCACTCTAGGACACTCCATTGTACGACGGTCCATTGTATAACACTCTCCTCCAATTTACTCTACGCCACAGTGGCACCAGAGATGAAGGAGGTGAAAATCTCCCTGCAGTCTAGTCCAAGTCCATGCATGGAGCATAAGGAAGCAGCTATGATTAGTGCAGCAGGTACAGTGGCACTGGGCAGAGGCAGGGTGAAGAGCCAACAAAAGCCTGATCTTGACATTAATTAGGGCGCTGCTACTGTATTCTATTGTACAGTGATTCATCTGGGGTGCCGAAGCATGGGGACCCCATGAGGGAGTGTGGGGCTGGCAGAGGATGTATTTATTATCATTTTATGTGGGAATGTATTTATTATCATTCTATGTGGGAAGTGTTTTGATTTCATGGATGAGTGACCAGAGAGGTGCTCTTTTCTTGTCTTGGGGCACAGTGCGTATGAACAGAGCAGGTTCCGTGAGAGATCGGCACGCAAATTATAATATAGTTAGAACTAAAATACATAGGCAGCACTCGCCTAGTCAGATGAACAGCAGGGTGATGTGTGCAAATACTCTATAGGGATAACCAGAGAAGGCCTAGTAATCCTTTTGGCAACGTCTGCAAGGCAGAGATCCTGTCAAGTGTGTAAAATGATAGTGTGTACACAATTTGCTTAGTTTGTTTTTGTTTAATTATGCAAAAGTTCAGGAAAATTATGCGAAATCACATAAAATTACGCAAATACATTATTTAGTGCTATATTTGAGCACAAAATGAGTTTTGCAGTAAAAACATAGCACAAAAAAACATAAGTGGCATAAGGAAAAGGCTCTCATGTTCTGGACATTTGCATTAGTCCCATGCATTTGCGATAAACCTTTGCCACAAGTGCCACATAGTTATGTGAGGTAGCACTGGAATTTTTATAACAAGCATAGCATGAAATTCGAGAAATTACATGACTCAAGCAGCTTAATTTAAATTTCAACCAAGTCTCAATATTATGCCAAATGGTAATGATGGAAGTTGGTGCTATGAGAAGCAGCCATGCAGAGATACTGCCTACTAATGTACAATTATATGTCATTGACGATAGTGGAGAACACCATGAGGTGTGAAAAAAACAGTCCATTGAAAGACTTTTAACTAAAAGAAATGCTGCTGATGGGGGGATCTTATGTCGGGTATGTTAAGAAAAGAAGACAATTAGGGGCAGATGTACAAGCCCCTTGCTCCGCCGGTGCATCACGTTGCGTGACGCACCGGTGGCGCAGCCTGCTAAGTGATATTTACAAGAACAGGTAAAGTCACCCTGCGTGACTTAACCTGTGCTTGTAAATATCGCCCCTGTTCATGCAACACTGGAAATGCATCAGAATGCTACGCCACCCTAGGGGTGGCGTAGCGAGGTGCAACGTGGAGAAATGTTTTCATTTTTCCTCGTTTTTTCCCTCTTTCAATGCGTGCTGCATTCTACAACACACATTGGAAGAGGAAATTACCTCAATTGATTGTTTTTGTGCAGGAAGGTGCCCCTTCCTGCACAAAACCAATCTCCCCACGATGCAAGCATCCTTGCACCATGGTGCAAGGGTGCCTGCGCCGGCGCATGGCTGCAGTTTGTGCGCCAGCGCAGGGGAAGCACAGAGATGCGACATATTGTTGTAAATATGTTGCATCCCTGTGCTTCAAAACTAACGCAGCACGGCGCAGCAAAATGACTTGCGGCACCGCGCTGCGTTAGTTTCTTGTGGATCTGCCCCTTAGACTTTAAGGGGCAGATTTACAAGCCTCTGCACCGCCGGTGCATCACGTTGCGTGACGCACCGGTGGCGCAGCCTGCGAAGTGATATTTACAAGAACAGGTAAAGTCACCCTGCGTGACTTAACCTGTGCCTGAAAATATGGCCCCTGTTCACGCAACACTTTGCGTGTTAGGGGCGTGACATGGGTGTTGCTGTGGGTGTTCCCACGCAAAACCCATGTCCACTGATGCATTTCCAGATTCACGAGAAATCGTAAATCTGGAAATGCGTCAGAATGCTACGCCACTCTAGGGGTGGCGTAGCGAGAGGCAACGAGGAGAAATGTTACTCCAGTATTGGAGCTTTCATAGATTCCCATGCTTGGAATCATTCCCCGTCGTCGAGATGGGAGCCTCGGTAAAAAAAAACATATATATATATATATATACATAAATATACAACAGTAGTAAATAACCTTTACAAAAGAGAAACAGGCGTAGGCCTAATCCCATTTTGTAGTCAGACCATGTCTTTTTGTAAAAGAGACCAAAGAGAAACATTAGCCAATCAGAGCAGCCTCACCCTCTAGAACCTTGGTGAAAGAACCTCAGCTCCTCAGATTTTCTACCGCACGTTGTGCAGAAGGGAGTCTCCTAGAGCTCTGCTCTATTTCAACTATTTTTCAGCTGTTTCTTCAGTTTTTTCTTGGCAAGGATGTCTGAAAAAGAAAAGAAAGCTTTGTTTAAGCCTTGTGCCACTTGTGGGAAAAAGAGGCTTTATGTGGAGGATAGGCATAAGGACTGTATATACTGCCTATACCCGGACCACAAAGCTGCGGAGTGCAAGATTTGCCGCACCTTCTCAACCAAGACTCTCCGGGATCGTGAGGGTCGTTTACTTACCTGGCTTCACAAGTTAAAGTCAAGGAAAGACACTGTGTCCAGTGACAGTGAGGAGTCATCTTCCGCCGTCTCATCCAGAAGGTCAGTCAAGAGGGGTAGGGGTTCCCCTTCATCATCTCTGGGTCACCCCTCTAAGGCCTCAAAAAAGACCCCAAAGGAGTCTGAGGACCAAGGTTCTATCAAATCTCCTCACTGCGGTGTAAAGGAGAGGGAAGCACCATTATCTTCTTCTTCCACGACCCCAGGCAAAGAAAAATCTGTGAAGAAGCCTTCTTCTCAATCTTCAGAGAAGAGTTCACACTCGTCGTCGACGCGCAAACCCTCGTCGACGAAGACGGCGAAATCGCAGGCTAAACATGCTCCTGTGTCGACGCCGTCTCTTTTTCCAGTGTCGACGGGCTCGTCGACGAGCACGGTGTCGACGATGGTGTCGACGAAGATTGCGGCCACAGTTCCGTCTACCACTGTGGCATCGACGACGAGAGTGTCGACGATGACGGCCACGACAATCACGACGACGTCAGCAGGGGTGCTGTTAACCTTGTCGACGACCGTTTCGACGACGCCCATAGTTTTGTCGACCATCAGCTCGACGTCGAAGCTTCCGTCGATGGTTCCATCTACTCTCTCGTCGACGGTGCTTCCGACGACGATGTCGTCGTCGACGACGGTTTTCACCTCCACGTCGACGAGACCGTCGATGACATCGTCGACGGGGAAAATTTCGATTTCTATTAAAAGAAAAGGGGTTATGCCGGAAAGGCTTTCACCCAAGACAGTGGATCCCTTACCACCTGCATTGTTGTTGGAGGAGGAAGAGGACTCAGATGGTGATGACAGCCAGTTTGCCTATGCTAACAGTCCTTCCCAGCTTCTGGTGAAATGTCAGGAAACGGATTCTGAGGGTGATTATTATCAAGAGCAGACTGCTCCACAGCAGCAATATCCAACTCAGGAAAACGTTCAGCAACAGATGGTGTCTGTTCCCACCTCGCTGTTAGCGGACTTACAGGGGATGCTTCTAGACTATCGTCAGAGGTTGTCTTCGCATCCTCCACCACCTGTTATCATACCACAGCCTGTGCATACTCCTCAACCCATGGTAATGGTTTCACCACCTCCATCGACTCGTCCACAAATCCCAAAAGAGGCAGTTCTTCAACCCCAGGAGGTTTCTTCAGAGGAGGAGGAAGGTGAACTGGTACAGCAGGATGATGGAGAGGAGTGGGATGACTATGTGATTCCTGATCCCGCTTCGCCAACTCCTGCCCCGGTGGATTCTCCTCCTGCTGACATTGGGGGTTTTCACAAGTTGATGGAAAGGGCTTCTCTATGTTTTGAACTTCCTATGCCCTCTGTTCAAACTGAGTGCTTTCTATATGATTTTAAGGAGCCGAGTAAGAGGATGATACGTTCCATTCCCATAGTATCTCACGTATGGGAAGAATGGTTAAGGACCATGAAAAATCCAGCTACAGTGGTCCCAGTCTTGCCACGCTTAGACAAAAAATATAAGGCCTCTGATGACAGTCCAGCCTCATTGACTAGTCAACCAAAGCCGGATTCAGTCATTTCCCAGGCAGCGCAGAGAAAATCAAAGAATCCTTCAGCGCCCCTGACCACACCACCAGACAAAGAAGGCAGGCGCCTGGACAATGCAGGGAAACGATTTTCCTCTATGGCAAGTCTGCTGATTAGAGCCGCAAATGCACTAGCAATACTTGGACGATACGACCGCCAATTGTGGTGCGACCTTTCACCTTATCTGAATCAGTTGCCTGAGACGGCTAAGTCGGAAGCAAAGAAGATCCTACTTGAAGGAGAACTAACATCTGCAGAGATCATCGATTGTGCGATGGACATCGCTACAACATCTTTCCGCTCCCTGGCAGGGGCAGCTGTGCTGGAAATGCGTCAGAATGCTACGCCACTCTAGGGGTGGCGTAGCGAGAGGCAACGAGGAGAAATGTTTTCATTTATCCTCGTTTTTTCCTCTTTCAATGCGTGCTGCATTCAAGCACGCCGTCTGCAGTGACAGCAGTTCGTGAGAGGAGCAACGCCCTTTGAATATCACTCGATTGTAGCGAGCGTCACCTTCAGCAAATCCTTACGAGTTGCTCTGGCAATATTACTCCATTTGGCCTGGAGTCTCAGCCATTATTCCGGTGTTAGATACCTGGAAGTTTTTAAATATTTGTGATTCGCCTGGTTCAACAAACGTATTGTTTGACCAGACATAAGGGTCAATCATAAACTCTTTACTCATCGTCCTGAAGATGGTCTAACGTACATTTATACTACCAAGACCGAAACGTCGACCAGCTCATCTATTTCCACAGTTATTTAATTTCTTTGGAATTGTTTTCTGTTGTCTCAGACTCATTTTCCGTCACGAAAATATTTTGGAATAGATGTTCACACAATTGACCCTGAGGTCTTAACTTTTGTACATCATTGATCCACCTCGGTCATTGTGTGTTGTTATATTGCTTTGTACCCTTCTTGTTTGTTCACATTAAATAGATTTATTTGTTGATAAATGCACACCTGTGTTTAAACTGTTTATTGTAGATTCATCACGATATGAATGAGCTAATTTGAGTATTGATTGTTCATTAGCCAGCCACCTTCAGGGGCCCGACAACAGATTTATCCAGTTAATTGGTGCTTATTTAGTTTCTTGAATTAAATCCCTTGTAGGCACTTTTACCTATCAATTGTTACATGTCCCAGGCCTCCAAGGGTATATTGGGTTTCCCACTCTCTTCTTATTGCATTCTACAGCACACATTGGAAGAGGAAATCGCCTCAATTGATTGTTTTTGTGCAGGAAGGTGCCCCTTCCTGCACAAAAACAATCTCCCCACGACGCAGGCATCCTTGCACCATGGTGCAAGGGTGCCTGCGTTGGCGCATGGCAGCAGTTTGTGCGCCAGCGCAGGGGGAAGCACAGAGATGCAACATATTGTTGTAAATATGTCGCATCCCTGGGCTTCGAAACTAACGCAGCGCGGTGCAGCAAAATGACTTGCGGCACCTCGCTGCGTTAGTTTCTTGTAGATCTGCCCCTTAGTATCTGCTGATAAAAAACACACAAACATTAGCAGGCAGTCGATATTTCAAGTCAAAGCTATAGGTTTTCCTTCTGCAAAAAAGTTATGACATCAAAGTGCAACATAAATGTGTTTTTTTTAGCCATTTGCCTATTCACATAAGTAATAGAATGCTAATAATCGACTAAAAACTTCAGGAGCCCACTTCCCCTCTATTAGTGGGGCTGCCACACTTGAGCAGCCGGATTGTAACTCCTAAAAATAATATTATAGCCATTGTATGCTGTCGTGCAGTATATGTAACAGTAATGTGGAACGATTTTTCAAAACCACTGCTGATTTTTATGTTTTTAATTGATAACTAAGGATAAAAAAATATTAAACGGTTGCAGCTTTGAAAATGTTTATTTTTCACTGCAAAATATGCAATGCTTTTAAGCTTGTGCACTGTGGGAATGTAAGAGTTTGATAAGTGAGTGCAGTTCATAGAAAGCTAGAGACAGGTGCCAGGGGGTCAAAGCAGCTCGGCTGGAGCTGGGAGTGTCAAAGTTAGACCCTTTGTCATTCAGGGCAACCTGGGAGAGTGCTTATTCGCACCTCTTCCTCAGCCGCTGTAATGACAATGGAAGCCCTTACCTCACATATCAACAGGAGGGGGAAGGGACTGTCTCAGAGGATGGGAGTGGGAATAGCGCTTTCTTTTCTCTTTGGAAGTGTAATGTTCCTGGGTTTGGAGTAACAGGAAAGGGGGCTCCTATTCTTAAGCTAGGGCGAAGGTGCATTTCAGCACATTGAAAGATTTATGTGGAAATCGCTTTTAAAGATGTCTGTAAGCCATTTTTGAGGAGAATAATTAAGAGCGCATCTCTAGCAAAACAAAAGATGTCACTTTAAATCTGAAAATATTTTAAACAATCTCTACTCTCATTACTTCGAGAGGGTATGTCTGAAAAACACACACGTTGAACAGTTTTGGATGTGCTTGCGCTTTTAATATTAGTGAGCCACATTACGTGTAATTGTTTGCCTATCATCCCATCATTTGGTGAAGTCGGTTTCTGTTTAGAAATATCGATTTACATGGGGTCTAACTCTTGGGCTATTAAGTCACATACAAATATGTGCAATATACTTAGCCCACGAACTAACACTGCACAATTTGTGCAATATATATAGCCCGTAAGCATATATGTACCTTTTTCTCAGTGTGAAATTCTGACAGCTATTGCCTCATTTTCAGGGCCTCATTAAGTTTTCATTCAGTCTCAAACAGGTGTTTGCGTTTGAATCAGCATTATAAATTGAATGTACAGTTCGCACTGACTATTGACTTTTCTCTGTACATATTTCCCTGTCTCAAACATGGTGAAAGTGTTGCAGCTCCGAATTTGAGAAAACGTGTTATTACCATGCTATTCTCTTTTCCAACCTGCGGATCCCGCAATAGGGAGGTAATACTACACTGTGAACCCAGTGTAGTTTTTATTTGCCCGGATATTATTCGCTACCAGATTTACTGCAGCCCTCAAAATGAGGGCCTAATGGACATAGTAAAAGAAGCATTGACAAAGCCAATATGATCAGAGTTACTTTTACAGAAATTATTGTGCTTAATTAGCAAGTTAAGTTTGTGCATGAGTGTGAAGCTACTACTAAGTACTGCGGGGGTGCATACTCTTGTTGCAGCTCTAACAGGGGGTGGATGATGCGGGTGCACAGACTCAAAAGAAAGAGATGCAGGCTTGGAGCAGAATTTCTAAGAATTGTTCATGACATTCTGTGTGTAGCCGGCTGACTGTTCTTTGTAAAGTGACAACGAAAGATACAAGTTAAGCACAGACAAAGCCGATAGTTTTGACTTTTCTAAAGGAACGTCTATTGAGTTGCTCATACTATGAGGCATGTAAGCGAGGAAAACAAAATGCATGCTGGGTCATTAATATATTGGCACAGTTACTTAGGCTTGTAACCAACAGTCTATAGAAATTCCTTATACATTCGGTAAGCGAAGGTTACCTAAAAATGTGCTTACAAGCTGTACAGAGAACCACAATGTGTGCAGTCCATCAGCACAGGCCACAGACCCCACGATGAGTACAGATCACTGAAAATGACAACTGTGAGACCCCTGATATGTACACCTCAACTGCAAAGTCGCGAAGAAAGAGAGGCATCACAGCAATGTATAATGTGTAGTAGTGCTTCTTTACGCTCTGGTGGTATATAAAAAGGCAATATTACCTATAGAAGTGGCAGTATTATGGTTCCTATATTATGAGCTTATTTTACAGAGAAATATAAACATTCCTATTGTGTGTGTTTCTTTTAAAAGGGCTGTCAAACTGCCAACTGTTTTTACTGGTCATATATGACTTTCTCTAAAATATCAAAAGAGGTGGCAACATAATGGGAGTAAGAGAAGCAAGAGACACATGGTGTTATTGAGAGCTCAGTTTGTTGCCTGTCTTGTATTGGAGGGCACTATGCAGAGTTGAAAGGGTCTTATTTATAGTATGGCTGATATGACAGATGCAGCGCAGCAGATGGGTGTGAAGAGCCCAATCAACCTACTCCCAGGACTCAGAAGGCTAAGGATCAAAGTGCAAACTGGTTAGGACAGAGCACAGGGGCACATCTATTGTTACTGCAGCAGGCACAGTTGCACCAGGGCTGAAGGAGGTAAAGAGCCGAGTAAAGCCTGCTTGATGACCATGCACGGAGCATAAGCAGGGCCACTGGAATTATGTGGCAGGGTTGAGTGAATTATGTGGCAAGAAAAGACAACTTATGCAGCAATATGTGTCACATTTTGGGATAGTATTACTTCATTATTTTGTCATTCTTAAACTTGTTAAGACTGTCTGGGCATTAGTTGCAATCCACTGCCTGGCAACATGTGTCACTGCGTTTTTAGTAACTTTTGAACCGTTTGAGCCGGAAACAATTTTTTTTTCTTAAAATCTGCAGATTATGCAACAGATGATGGATTATGTGGCAAATGCAGCAAATTTATAATTGTACGAAAATCGCTGCAGCGGCACAATTGCATAATTCCAGTGGGCCTGAGCATATAGGTCTAGCTATCATTAGTGTAGCAGGTGCAGTGGAACTGGGAAAAGGTGGGGTGAAGAGCAAACAGCAGCCGGTTCCGGACATTAAGGATTGAGGTGCTGCTATTGTATTGCATTGTAGACTTCAATCTGCTGGACACTTGGGGATTGCCTCACCTGCCCCCTTTAGGAAAGAGTACACATTTGTATCCTGTGTCCATAGGATGAAGTTTAGCATTGGCTTAGCCCGGTTTTTAAATTCTATGCTACCAGTAGTATACTTAAGGAGGTATTTCAGATACTGCCTGAGTGTGCTAGGTTTACATCAAGCACATGTGGTTGTTT
This sequence comes from Calotriton arnoldi, assembly GCA_963921515.1. NCBI lineage: Eukaryota > Metazoa > Chordata > Amphibia > Caudata > Salamandridae > Calotriton > Calotriton arnoldi. The sequence goes on from CAWUFW010000337.1 coordinate 1,446,383, forward strand.
CAAAGTTCACGCATGGCCACCACATTTAGAACCAATGTATTTCCCATCTTGGAATGGTAAACACGTGAAATACGATATCCATAATGGTCTCCTTATGTAGAGGAAGCAGCCAAGTGAGATGCGGTGTACTGCAGATGAAATGAGCAGCAAGCAAGTGACCCTTTAAGATCGCCTGGAGAGCTGTAGAATCCTCTTGAAGCATTAGAATAAAAATAAGAAAAGCAAAGAAATAAAAGGGGAACAATACATTCCAATCTAAAGGACTGACTAACTAGGCCTGACACTAATGCACACTCATCTTCAGGTGGCTGTGCACACATGATCAGAAAATGCTGTCATTCACAAGAGAGCCAATGACTGATGGCGACTGAACCTTTACCCCATGCACTTCACTTTCATGAATGGAAGCAGAGTGTAAATGACACTCAGACAGACCAATGCATTGACAGAAGAGAGCTGACCCAAAGGCCCTCTATGTATTTATATGGATATAAATGTATGAATAGACTAGATCTATGGCATTGGACATAATATTTCCATATAGAACCCAGTCCTAAAGTTTTGAGCGTAAGCTTTTCCACAAGGCAACTATCGGAAACAGCCATAAAGTTAGGAAGGGGTCAAAATTACAGTTGGCCAATCAATATACCTACAGCCTAACATGGATTCTGACAGAGCATACCTTCTATATCCATGGTTTGTCACACTGGGTGGCCAACATCAAAAACAATCTAACAAAATGCCTAGCTGAAGGTTTTAATATAGAGTAATCAAGATCCACACTTAAATGCCTATTGGCATTTCTCCGTGGTGCTCACACTTCGGTGGAGGAGAAACATTATACTCCCTCCATTTCCATATGCTTTTCACAATAAATATGTCAGGTCTAGTGGCTTTGTCATAACATTTAATAACAAATAGATCAGGCGCATAGCCATGATCATTATCACTGGCTTGGCACCATAACCAACTCAGTACTTCTGTAATGAGCATACATTTTGCCTCATGCAAAAAAGTGCAATCCAAGCAGTGTTTGTAGCAGAACAACACAAATTCATCCCTGACAAGTACTGTACTAATGGAAAGCTACATGTGAGTGGATCCTAAATCTCTCTCACTCTCAGTAGGACTGTGAAAGCTCTATTTTGTTGATCACATCAGGTCAGGCAATGGGTGCACTGCCAAGCCAGTCCTAAAACTCGATGTAGGTTAGTGTAGCCTTTGCCTTAAAACACAGAACTGCACTCTGAAATTTAAAACATCTTCTTTTAGCATGAACTGGAACAGGGTGTCATTAGCATAAATTGGATGGCCAACCTGGTCTAAGTCTATAATGTTGGTAAAAAGTGCCATGCGGATAAAGAAAAGTGCTGAAGACAAAGTTAAGGCACGGGTTACTCTCCATGTGATTTTGGCAGTATCTGAGAGCAAAGGAGGGAGTTTAATTAAATGAGTGTCATTCGGAAGAACTGATGCAAAGCAGAACAGTACAGTTCAACAACACCAGCTCTTTCTGACACTGTTTTAAGAAGCACTTGATGGTCAACAGTAAAAAATGCAGCCAAGGGATCCATTTAGAAACTGAGCACAGGGATGCTTTGAACATGACTATTCTTCCCTCATGTTTATAAGAAGTGTCATATGCCCCTTCAACAGCCTCGATAATATTTAATTTACAGTTTCACAATTTCAGAATTTAAACATTTCCTATGTTAATTTAGTACAAATTATTGCTGGTACTCATTTATCTTAAAAAACTAACAACCATTGACAAAGCAAATAGTATTGGCAGGTTTTAGGTGTATGTCAGTTGTTGTGTTATATACAAGGATACAGTAACATCTCAGAAAGAAACCAAAATGCTGGTCGAGTGACACACTAAGGGAAACAGAAATTTATTTTACATTTCCCTTATCAGCGAGCCCCCACTATTTTCATCCCACTTTCAAACTTGTCTGCACATATTTCCATATGACTGATTGCAGCCAGCAGGTGTGGGTGCTTCCCGAAACGTGGTTAGAGCATTTTCTTCCAAGTCGATGCTGCATGTAGTGCAAGTCGCTTGGCCTGAAGTTGTAGCGCTGTACAATTTTCACATTACAGGCACTGTTGAGCATGTTAATGCAGTAAAATACGGGGAAATTTTCAATTTGTTTAATATTTTAAGACTATACGTTTCCACTGCTTTATAAACCTTGCTTTCTCACTAAATTGGTTTGCACCATTTGCCAACTGCTTTTTTTTAATTCTCGGGAGGAGGATCTCCCCAACTTCATGTTTGTCCATTAAGCTTGCTCACTTCGCTCCCTAAATAAAAATCATAACCAACGTTTACAAAATGCTACTTTTAAATGTCAACAACCGCCACTGGCCGAGTACACACAGCTCATACTCTGCCTCTCGTACAAGAGGCCCAACAGAAGAGTCAAGTTCATCTCCTGCATGACCAAAGTTGCTAAATGGATGAGAGTCAACTGTCTCAAGCTTAACACTGATAAGATAGAACTAGTGATTTTTGTCAAGAACACCTCGCCATAGGACTCCAACTGGTGACCAGCCAAGCTCGGACCCACACCACACCCAGCACCTATATCAGGAACCTCAAAATCATCATCAACAGTAAACTGGACATAAATGCACAAGTCAGCACCATCACCACACTCTGGAAATGCTGAGGAGGATCTTCAAAATGGCTCCTAAGCAACACTAGAAAAACGGTCACTAGCAAGTGAGACTACCGGGACAGCCTCTACTCTGAGATCCCAAGCAACCCACTTGAAGACTACAAACCATTCAGAACTCAGCAGTCTTACTCATCCACAACATCCCACAGAGTGCTCACATCACACCACACATCAGGGGGCTCCACTGACTCCTGATACACAAACGCACTCTTTCAAACACCTCACACACTCACTGAAGGCACTAGACAACGTAGACACCACGTATCTGAATAGTTGCATCTCCTTCCATCAAATAGACTAGACACCACTGTTCCACAGGACTCCAATCTGCATACATTCCACGCATACGCAGAACTAGGATGATGGGCGTTCTATTACATCACTCCTAAAGTGCGGAACGACCTCCCACTCCACATCGGACCCTCCTTCTTTCTTCTCTTCTTGAATTCTGCAAGAAGTTGAAGACCTGAGTCTCCAATCAAATTAACTAGAGGTGGCTCAGGATACTGAAATTTTGAGTCAGGCTTGAGCCTGAATCCTGGCTCTGGCTCAGCTTGAGGTTCTTTTGTGGGCTTAATTTGTGCCGGGGCTTTCCGGTGCTTAGCACCAGCACTTATTTATCAGGGCCGGGTCTATACCAGATTGCCACTGCCAACTCACATCAGCGTGCGTCAAAAAATGAATAAAATCGAATGTTCAGTGTTCATAAGATCCGCACTCTCATTCTGTCTCCCCGTGAAGAGCTGGGCCACTTATAAATCCATGCCTTCATTTTGTGTTGCGGTGGGTGGGGGCCTCTGATTGGGCTGGATTTGGTCATGTGTGGCTGCGACAGGCGGGGCGGCAGCGTGCGTGCGTAACCTTTTTAAATTCCACCGCCACCTCGCCTTATCATCAGGAAGCACACACGCACCAGCAACGGCAGTCCGGCACTATTATTTGAAGCAGGAGCGTGTCGTGAAGTGTGCAGCACCAGATCTCGGTAGGTATTTCTGCAATCAATGTCCAGTTTTACTGACAGACACAACTTTTCTGAATAAAAAGCAGACACACACAGAGATGCTTTCTCCGCAGCAACGTTTACTTACGGCAATTCACTTAAAGATTTAGAGTGGCCCCGACTTTCACGGCTCGACGGTTGAGCTCTACCCGGAATCCCAGCAGGCCCCACAGGCTGCAGACCTCGCTCTACAACTCCTCCTTGCCTGCTGTGCCCCGGAAACTTGCTCAGTTCAGGACTTCTGTCTCTGTGCGAGCGCGCTCAGCCATCTATCCCTCACATACATTGTCTCTGCTGCTGTCTCTCCCTTAATGCCAGAGACCGCTTGACCAGATAGGATGCTTGGAGCTGTAAGGCAGCCAGCGAGCAGCTTACAGATTTCCAGCGATCGCGATGCCTTGCTGGCCAAGCCCTTTTCAATTTGCATTGTACGTGTTTTATTCCTATAGCCCTTAGACATATTTAAATGTATTCCATGTGCGTGCTCTCTCCTCTCTCTCCCGCTATTCAAATCAGGTATGGCTCAGTATGTAGCATGATTATCTGTTGATCTCTATGCCCTGGTGGGGTGCTTGTAGGTTTGTTGGTTCTAGGTGCACGGAGGCATATATGTTTCATTGTCGTTCTGCATTGGTGCCTGTTTGACTGTTTGCACGCACATCAGGCAGTACGTCTATGTGTAAATGTGGGCATTTTTGTTGTTGGTCTGTGTTCATGCATTAAAACATGCTTCGAAACATCTTGCTTCTCTTCCGGGTCCTGAGAGGGCCTGGTTGTGTAATGCCCGAGTCCCTATGATCGGAACATCATTTTCTCTCCCCCCCCCCCAAAAAAAAAGTCAAGCACCCATCTCCTTCAACTGCCGTTCCACGCCCAACTCACAGTGGTGTAAAGGAAAATAACGGCCATCCCTACAGACTGGGACGAGGAGCCTCAAACTTTACTATGTGTTCGGGCCTCAGTTCAGCCGAAGACCAATGAATATTTATAAGTTACAAATATTCATTGGTCTTCGGCTGAACTGAGGCCCGCCTGGGGCGTTGGGGGTGGGGGGCTGGGGTTTTTACAACCCTCCTGCGCCAGTCCCTGCAGAGGCAGCCGTTATGCCCCCAGTCTAACTCCTGCTCCTCACACAGGGTTATTATCCTCTTACACATTATTCCGCCCTCACGCGCCCCTTCTATGTTTCACACAGAGCGTTCCCTCCATTTCTCTCTGCCCGCCTCCCTGCATTGGCATGGTTATTAGCATCGATTGAGGGCACAGATTATAGGGTGCCTGTGCATGGCGCTAGCAAAGCAGATGTGAAGCGACGACAGCACAGTCGACACAACAAGAAGTAGCCAGCATAGCAGGGAGCAACCATTACAGGGGCCAGAGCTGGGAGCTTTGCTGAGTAACAGCAGCGCACAGAGACATCGCTCTAAGAGAGGATCTGTACATTACAGGCGGCAGCTGAGCATGAGGGGCAAAAAACATTAACGTAGGAAAGTAAAGTCACATACAGCATGCATGCAGAAATAAATGCACTAAGACAACTGCGTGTACACAGGACATGCATGAAAAGAAGCATGGACTCACGAACGAAATAGAGCCGTGTCTGCACACCTAGACAGCAAAGCAGCTGTAAATGCCACTTGCACCAATTCAACACACATGCAGGCACAAATCGGCAGCACATGCAGGCACACATACATTCTGCACCCGTAGAAATACGATACCGCATACAAGCGCACATACATACACAAAAAGCACAACCGACATTAGGGTGTTGTGGTGGGGGAGAAAAAAACGGTGGGTGAAACATTTTATTTCTCGCATTGTTGAGAGGAAGGGGTAAACTGCTAGAGACAGTAGAGAGAAATCAAGAGACAGACACAGAGTGAAAGAGGGTGCAAAGAAGAGAAAGACAGACCTAAAGAAATAGGGATGTAGATAGAGATAAAACGACAGAAAGAGATACAGTCATAGAAAGAGAGAAAACAGATACTTGGAGATAAAGTCAATGGAAAGAAAAGAGACGCAGAACGCACCTGTAAACCAAAATGTCATGCCTGGTGTGTAATGGAACTAACCTGGATGTAAATGATAACATAAGAGAGAATAGATTGATAAATAAAGCAAGAGGGATGAAGCAAAATTGAAAGAAAGATGAAGAGCCAGAATGAGAGAGCGGAGAGAGTGAGAGAGAGTGTGTGTGGGAGAGAGAAGCGATGGATTGTTAGAGAGAACGAGAGAGAGGGGGTGAAACAGAGAGAGATGGAGCTAAGCAGAGCCAGAATGAGAGAGTGTGGCAGAAATAGAGAGGGGTATAACGAGTATGTTGAGCTAGAGAGAGAAAAAGAGGGACATAGGAAGTAAGACAGATATAGGTATGAGCATACGTACACAGTTATCTCCACTATAATCAGACACTGGAACAGACTATTGAATGTTGGAATGTAAAATCTTGTCCTGCTTTGGGGTAACTGAAATTTTGTCTGCTACAGGAATTTTTAAATATGAGAGAATGTTAATTTGCTTTGGCAAGTCATGCATTGTAGACTGCACTTAGCCCACATGAATGACACTTGGGAGGCCTGCTTTGGCAGTGAATTGGATCTTTAATTTCTGAGTTTTTGTTGCATGGTCAATATTTATGTCTCACTTTCATAGTTATTTAGACTGTGTTTCTGTTTTACACTGTTTCTGCCAATTTGAGCCACAGCTTTGGTTGATTTTGATTGCAGTGGCTCAGTTTATTTGGTGATTCACAATTCCAATCATGTGTAAAACATGACTTGTTGAACATAGATGAGATGTACTTGCAAATTGTTGGATTGCGTATTGCATTTCAGGTTTTCAATTTGACCAATCTTTTGACTTCTTACCAACGAAATATGAGTGTCTTCCTGGTCGATGACCACACTGCTTTTTCTCTTATCTGTCTTGTATCAAGACCCTGCTGGACTATGGGGTGAAAGAAAGCTTGAATAAGCAGCTACCTATGTTATATGACATCTCTTTATTAATGTAATGACTGCACTTTCACAATTGCTTTATTAACCTTCCTGCTTTCTCAAATTTGCTTGAAAATGCACCATTTGTCCACTCTTTTTCAAAATTTGCTCGGGGAGAGAACCCCCCCGAACCTCCCTTAGGTTGTTCGGCTCGCTCGCTACACTCGCTCGCTGCGGTGCAGTATGGCAATCATTTTACGCCCACCACTTTCAAATGTCACCAGCCGCCACTGCTCTTTTGTAATCTCTGTCTTGTCTGTGATACAGAACTACATTTGGAAACGCCAGTTTAGTTCTATGTTTTTTACTATTTTGAATTGTAATAAATGCACATATATTGCTCCGGGAGTGAGTAATAGTAACAAGCACAATTGGTAAATTAATTGCTTTCACAGAATAATCAACTATTTATGATCCAAACCCCTTTGGCCACTGGAAGTGATAAATAGCTCATTCAAGTGTACTATATGATTTTTTTTTCCACAGGGCGGGATAAACTCCTATCTAAACCATACTTGAGCAAGGCTCTCTTGCTGAAATTCAGATCCAGTATTACATCTGGCTTTCAGCAGTGCCAGTTGAGTGTGTGGGTGGAGCCAATAGAACAAGTGGGCGGGGCCAGCGGAGACGTGGGTGGAGCCGGGAAAGTGGGTGTGGCCTCCGGAAAAAATTTGAGCACCTGCACTTCATTTTTTACAAATTAAGCACTGTGTTAGAACCTTGATCCAAAAACAAGTCGATCTTTCATGTGGCTTTTGCCTGCCTTCCTCCCTCTGCCCAGGATGTGGTGTTATGGCCAGAGCTGTAGACTGTGCAACTGGGTAACCAGATTTAAGCCTTGGCACCGGACCAATAGTAATCCATGCTAGCGATGCAGTCCCTGTTTACATTTCACATTTTTTTCATGCTGCATTCCCCAAGTGTAATTTAGTTTTGCCAGGTGTTATTTTTCTGTAGGTTTTTTCATGCAACATAGAATTCTTGTCTAGTGCATACTGTGAACTGAGTCGCCCATAGGTGTCTGGGTGAATTTGGGTTGGGGATGGCAATTCATAATGGGGCACAGTTGAGGGCTTCGTAGTTGAAGATGAAGGCAGTGAGAGTTTCTCACATTGCATGGCATTGGGTCATAAATTTGTGCATATTACATGCTGATCAAATGCTTGGCCTCTGTGCAGCACACAGAGCGATGGGAACAAGTGTTGTTTTGTTGGGTTGGCCTGCAGTTGCTGCTTCTGTCTGTGGGCAGTGGAAAGGATGGACTTTTGCCTTGCTGTGGTATCCTATTTAAGAAGATTCTCCAAGGGCTTGAAGTAGAGCTTGCCTCCTGTTCTGAAGTTTCAGGGACACAAAGACTTTACCTGCAACTTGCTAAACAGCACCTTGCTTCCTCTGCTGGACTCCTGGTTGCCAAAGGGTGACAATTCCAGTTCCTGGGTGAGTGATGCTGCCAGTGATGCCGCGACATACACCGAGGCCGTGGGCACCTGTTCGTGAAGTATACGACGCACTGCCCTGACTGCACCGCAGCTCCGACACCCGCCGACACCTGCAAGTTATCGTTCTTCCCAACGCCAGCGCTCGCACTGACGCCTGACGCCGCCAGCATCTCATCATCGCGGAGCCAATAACCGATGTGGGTGACTTCCCAAACTCATCGACACTGACTGCTGAACGGAATCGACGCCTCACCGTCGCCTCACCTCCCCTGCCAGCCCGAACTCGATGCTTCGTGGACTCAACGCCTCGCCTCCCCTGTGGCAGTAAGGAGCCGGCCCTCGCCTTGGCCCATCGACGCTTCACCTCTGTGATGCTGTGCACCGTCCATTGACTCTGATTTCAAAGGTACTGTTACTTAGGGATCAATGTGACTCTGTGGCCGGCCTGTACACCTTGCAGTCAGCGGCATACTTGGGATTTGTGCCTGTCACGATGTCGTAATATCCCCAGTTGGAGCTATATGTTGTTACAAGCATTATTTTTGCAATAATCATTCTAAAAGTGATATTTTGATGTATGTGTGCTGGATTCTTGTCGTTGTTTGGTTTAGATAAATGTATTTTATTTTTCTAAATTGGTGTGGTGTCCATTTGTAGTGTTTTCACTGTGTTACTATGTGTTTTATGTACAAATGCTTTACAGATTGCCTCTGAGATAAGCCTGTCTGCTCATGCCAAACTACCAAGGGGGTGAGCAGAGGTTATTTTAGAAGTGTAAGCCCCCTTACCCTGACTAGAAGGAAAGGTCCCTACTTGGATAGGGTACAAACCTGTCAACGTTATCCTTTGGTCGCCCCTCCCTCAAGTATGACATAAAATAGCATAATTTACTTTTTACATCTGCATATTTACATTATGGCGTCATATTTTATCATGTAATTGTAAATTGTATCTATATAATGCTTACTACCCTTGATGAGGCGTTGATGCATTTTGAGGCAAGTAGCACACTACCCAGGGGTCCATGTTTAGAGTTAAATAAATAGCAGATTATTAATTGCGAGGCAGTAAAACAGTTTTGTTCATGTCTCGTTTCCTATACTCAGTGTCACTGTAAATATGTGATTGTGCGGCCATTGCATAATTCGCACAATTATAGACTAGCTGTATTTTCCATATAATCCTTCATCTGCTGCATAACCTGTGGATTTCAACAAAAAAATATTCTACCTTAAATAGTTCAAAAGTTGCTAGAAATACAGCGACACGTGTTGCCTCGCAGTAAAAGGCCCTTTCCAAAGTCTGACTGATTATCTTTCTGTTGCTCATTGCTAAATATAGGTGTTAAACTGTTACTGATGAAGTGCAACCAATGCCCAGACCTATGTTAACAAGTGTAAAAATGAATAAATAATGAATACTATCAGAAAATATCATTCATTAGCCACATAACTTGCCTTTTCTTGCCCCATAATTTACTCAACCCTGCTGCATAATTTGGCTCGGACTATGCTAATAAACTTAGATTTTACCTTTGCACTGTTCCATATGTACTTTTACTACCATAGCATGGCATTACACACAATATAACAGTGAATTGTGAGAATAAAAAAGTTAGCAAAATTAATAAAAAAATAGCAGCAAACTACATTTGTTGAAATGCCTCAGTGTTCTTATGGAAATGAAAGCACAAATGTTAATGTCAGAGGCCACACCATGCCTTAATAATGAAAAATAAAAGGAAGCCCCACACCTCTACAGAGACAGTACGACAGATTTGCTATTCAATTTGACCAGAAGACTGTAGGCTCACACAGGGTATATCTCAAAAGAGCGCCTGTTCTGAATATATTGAGAGACTAAAATTTTGATGTTGCGAGACAAAAAAAATTACAGAATTGATTTATGCGTAATCTGCCCTTTATCACGATGCTGGTTGTTTTTTTAAATTAAAAAATATTACATGAAAGAGAGAGAAGTGCCCACCAGGACCTAGAGCTGCTCTCACCTTCATCTCCTCCCCCACCGAGCTGTTAATGTGTTCCATTCAGTGCTACAGCTTCGACTGCCAGGCCATGAACGCAGCCTCAGGGGGTGCTTTTAGCCCCCAAGGCTCCCACACTGAGTGTATGGAAAGGGTCTGGGATGGGCGCAACTCAGAGCCATTAACTGTCTGTTCCTACACAGGGGCGATTACTCTTCCTCTCTATTCCTGTCCGCTTTCAAACAGGTGCACATTTTTTGTTAAATGGTGGGAGAATGTGCGTTTGTTCTTTACTGGGGTTAAACATATGAGAGAGGAAATAAAATACCACTCTTTCATATTGGGGAAAAAGCGGCATTTGATTATAAAAGTGTTTTTGTACATAGTGCTTTTATTCAATCACTTTAAAACAGTATCCGTCGATGTTATAATTAAATCTAACATGCAATGTACAGATAAAGTTTGCTGTGCCTATAAAATCCTACGGCGCTTAAGGGTTGCAATTGTTTAACTGGTGGTATAGTGAGGCTGTGTAGAGATAGCCTGGGTTTGCACACCTCAGCCCTTTCATATTGCTTCTCTGTAGAAAGGTGCGTTGTTAGAAGCAGGACCCATCCCCCAGTCTGGGTTAAGAGCGGACGGGCCTTTTGCGATACTAATTTCCCCTTTGTTGTGCGTAGAGGTGCATTTGCATCTCTGGTGGGGCATCCTGAAGTCCTGCCTCGAGTTTCCTCTCAAAGCAGGAAGGATTCACAGAAACAGCAGAACATTCGATACTTTTTTCAAAAGGCCTCTCAGAGTTTACAATGAAGCTAGCCACGCACATCTCTCTTTTAAGGTCTGATGAGTTTAAGCAGTTAATCTCCACATGCCTACAACTTGTTTACTGTAACTGGTGCTTATGTAAAGCGCACCAAAAACATTTTGGGCGGGTTCACCTATATAAACTGCAAAAAAAAGCCATAATGCTGCCTAATCAGAAACATCAATAATAAATATTGCACTATATGGTTTGTCAGGCCTGTTTCCTAATGGAAAGAGCTACTCCAATATACACAATAATTTAGACACAATTGGGTTGTGCAGAATAAACAGGCGTACGTTTTGTTAGTTCAAGTGTGGATATCATTTTTTTAATTTTCTGTTGAGTTTAACATAGCTTTTCTGGTGCACTGAGCCAAGCACCTGTTTCTTATGGGCCTGTACTGAGTAAAGAAAAATCCTTTACCTAGATTTCTCTCAGTTACTGCATTATTTTTAGATATTATAGCTCCCTAACAGTAGTCAAAGGTTGCCTATATCTGTTTCTGAGCTGTGCTGTCTGAAACTAAAGCACCTATCCAGAAAAATATAATTAAAAGGCTCAGCACCTAAGTCAGGGACATATTTATCATCATATCATGCAGCGCAGCAAGTGACTTTGCTGCGCTGTGTGATAGGTAAAGGGCAGGAATGCGCTGTATTTAACATTGTAAGGCACACTTCTGCTTTTCCCTGTGCTGGTCCACAATGTGCTGCATAGCGCCAACGCAGGCACTCTTGCACCATGATGCAAGGGTTCCTGCATTGCTAGCATAATTGTTTTTGTGCAGAAAGGGGCCCCTTCCTGAGCAAAAACAATCCCCTGAGGCATTTTCCTCTTTCCATGTGTGCTGCAGAATGCAGGAAAAAATGAGGGGAAATAAACATATTTCTCCTCGTTATGTCTCACCTGGGGAGGCGTAGCCGTTTTGGCGCATTCCCAGGTGTACCACTTATGGTAAATCTGGGAATGCACCAAAATCCATGGGTTTTGCATGGGAACAACTATGCACCACCCATGGAATGCCTCCCTGGGGCAGAGTTACTCTTGATATATCAAGCCACTTAGGGCCATGGAAGGTGGCCTTGCATGGCTTGATAAATCGCCTCTGAAGCGTTGCGTCGATTTAGCACCCCGTTGCGTCGCCCTTGATAATTAAGTGCAGAACAGAGTGCTGGGAATTTGTTTTGAGTACCTATTGCTTTACTATAGCAGGAGGAGTGGTGCCATGGGATGCACAATTGTGTCACACCTGCTCCCGGTCATACGTTTTGAGCTTACAAAATAGATATATGTGTAAACACAAAATCAACACAATTATCAGGTGCACTGCAATTGTGTCTATAACTAAAATCGGGGCCCAGACCAAGACTCTTTAAAGTCCTAAAGAATAAAAAATTGTTATTCTCCTCATTGTCTTCATATTTTCTAAAATAATAAAAAGAGCTGTGGGTGAAAGCATCCAACAAAGAAAAATAAATTACTTTGAGGGCTATTCGTCTTTTTCTGCTCTCTTTGTTCAACTCTGAATGGACAACAGAGAAACATATTTGTCAACTTGTTTTTCCTGGGTGAGCACATGGATGGTTGAGTGATTAAGTGCATAGACTGATAAATGAATAAGTGAGTGAGTATTACGATAAATGGGTATAGATAAATTGCTGGATAAATGAGTGAATGGATGAATGAGGGAGAGGAGTTGGCCTAACGGCTAGGGCGGTCGACCTCTAATCTGGGGAACTGGGTTCGAGTCTCAGCAATGACGCTGAACATCCTGTGATTCTGGGCAAATCACTTAATCTCCCCGTGCCTAACAAAAATGAATGTGTCCTCATGTAATGCAACTGGTGCTATGTAAAGCGCTCTGATACCCGATTCGGGTCAAGTTCGCGCTATATAAAACTCTATAAAAAATTTAAAAAATGAATAGGCAAGTGGGCACATGGATTGACGTGAGTGCATGAATGAATCACTGAGTAAATGGATGTATCAGTTATTTGGTGCATCAATGGTAAACAGGGGGATGAGGGAGCACTCGTGGGTCATCTTCCTGCAGCCCACAATGTGCCTGCTACAGGAGGCCCTGCACTCACAGCCACTTTACAGTTTCCACTGAAATACATGGTATATTGGAGAGATTGAACACTACCCATCTAAAAAGAAGGCTTGAAGGATATCATTTTAGGAGAGACTGAGCGCAGTTTCTTCTTTGGCAGGTGTCTAAAGGGGTTGAAAGTTTTACATCGATGGGGGCCTCCTTAGGTTGGGGTCAGGGCCTACCAGAAGATTGCAATTAGGCACCTGGAGTGGTCGGGGATGCGTCCGGCAGTGGAGTCGCCTTCAGCAGGTGTGCTGGTCTAGGCTCCGGGTCGGTTTGCGCCAGTCTCTTAAATTCTCGTCTCCCCTCCCGGCATGCCACATAGATGGGTGTTTCACCCTTCCCCGACCATCTCACCCTCTACACCCTGGGCACGAGCACCCTGCAGCTGCTTTCCCCCTCCTCACTCCCTCCAATCTACCCGGTTTCACCTCTCCTCTCCACTTCACTTCAGTTTTCTTTTCCTGCCCTTGCAGTGCACCTCACCGGGCGCTGCAGCCTCCATTGATGCTGGTGAGCAACTGATCCCATGTGTTCTCTCCTGGGGTGGTGTGTGCGCAGGGGATCTCCTATTGCTCGCCCTCGGAGATGCCGTAGGTGGGTCCCGTACTTTAGCTGGCTGACCCACTGTGTGACCTTCACACTGTACTGTCATCTCCACTGGGAGCCCTGCTGGTGCTCTGCAGTCCCCCTCCATTGGGGATAGGGTTCAGGGTGTAGTCGTCTGCCGGTCACCTCACGTCACTGCACGCCCATGTCAGGGCCCTGAACTGGTGAATTGCAGTATTTCCTATGCGCCCATTGCCATCTTGCCTTCCGCGTCGCTTTCTCGGTGCTGATCACAGGCCTGTTTGCTCCCCGTATGCAGAAGCCACAGCTATCCTGCCAAGTTCTTTGCCCCCTTAGAGTTTGCCCTTACACTCATGGTCGTGTGGGCCTCCGGGGCCTCAGGATGCTGTCCATCATGGGCCTCAGGCACCGGAGCTTGGCAATCACACTGCCATCTTCATGCATCTCCGGCCATGCCCACAACATGCTCATTCTTGCTGTAGTAGTCAGGATGGGTGCGTTGCATAAGTTAATGGACTCAGAAAAGTTGAAGGTATAGAAACAGAATTGCTTTGCATTATCATCTTTAAACAGGCAAAAATATTGAATGACAAAGCCAATAGTTTGTTAAAGAATGGTCATGTGTGTTGGTTGTGCTGTGAAGTGGCAAGGGTAGTGCAAAACATGAATCTTGGGAGTAATAGAAATGTACTCCATCATAGTTACTGCAACAGTCTGAACACATCAAAATAGGATTATTGTGATACCCACACCACCTAAAGATCATCAGCACAGGCAAGAAGGAAGAAACAGAGTGACACCTTCAGCTCTCATTTATTTCGTAGCAGTCCTTCTTTAAGATAAGGTGACACATAAAAAGAGCAATCTTAACCTTAGAAGTTGAGATATTTCTAAATTATCAGCTCCCCTTACAAAGACATACAAATCCACCAAGAAACTTAGGGGCATATTATCAAGGGCTTTATCGCCGCTTTAGCGGCACTTTTTGCCGCTAAAGCAGCGATATTTTTAACGCCCTATTAGCAAGCTGTCGCTAACAGGCGTTAGCGACAGCTTTCAGGCGTTAGAGGACGGGAATTACATCGCCTTGCATGTCAGCGATATTTATCGCTAATGACATGCAAGGTAGGCGTTCCCAACTAAAAGCGACGGTAAACAGTCGCTTACATACCTATCGCCTATTAGCAATACCCGCGAAGCAATAAAAAACGCGCGCTAACCCCGATTATCGCTTGTTTTTAAGAACTGATAAAAACATGACTTAGCAATGAAAGTCAATGGGAGGTGGATTGTAAGGTTAAGTCCCCAGAATTAGCGATAGGATTTTATCGCTGGATTTCTCGCGTTAAAGCTGGGTTTCGCCGCTATCGCTGGATATTTTATCGCAATGGAGATAAACCTTGCTAATAGCATGTTATTTCCGCGGTAATATCCAGCGATAGCCGGCGATAAAAAAAGGCGCGCTAAGCAAGGTTTGCGATATTTATCGCATGTTCTTGCTAATATGCCCCTCAATGTGTGTTTTAAGGAATAGACTAAGAATTGTTCAGGTGTATAAGGCTCTCTCACAAACACCAGGTGAGGTGACTACAAAGTGGAAGAAAGGAATTATACATTTATAGATGGATAACAGTGAATAACGGGGATGAATTCACCATGGGTGCCTGAGTGATATCAAGTAGACAACAAGAGTGAAGCTCAAAACTACAAGGTGAAAACATCCCTGTTGTTCACTTTTACACATCTCTAATTTTATGTTATGTATGACTTCCAAAACCATCTACCCTTGCTATCTATTTCCCCAGATGGACAAAGGAGTAATAGGTGAATCATACATAACATGGCCTCTCCTCCCTGTCTCAAATGTAATATGCGTCAATGAGTGTTCCATGGGTTTTGCTGCAAATCCCTATCTACTTACATTGGTAGACATGGATTTGTGCCAAAACTAAATGCTTCCACGAGGCTGGTGTAATGAGAAGAAATGCCTTAATTTCTCCTTATTTTCTCAACTTTGCATAAATGCTGCATTGTATAGCACACATGCAAAGTGGGAAAAGTCTTAATGTATAGTTTTTGTACTCAATTTTTTTTTCAATTCAATACAAGTTTATTTAGACCAATGGTCCTCAAACGTTTTAAAAACGACATTAATACAGCTTCTAAAATCCCAGTTCATTATTTAAACATCATAAAAATTAATATAATACACTCGGATTTCCTTTCAACATTTTATATAACATAGGCCACGTAAAACTATAAAATAAACATTTCAATTCTAATCACGTTTAGGAAATTCTTTAACTTTTTGGATGAACTTCCCCATGGCACAAGCTATGTCTAAGGTACTAATTTCTGTTAAAAGGTTTACTGCTTGAACCCTGTTTTTAATATCGTACTTTTTAAAAATCGAACATAAAATCTCTATTCGTATATCTAAAACCTTCTGACAATCCAATAATATATGTAAGATGTCACATGTTGTTCCCAAAGTGCAGGTGCATTTTCCCTTACTGTTAATCATAGATCTTTTTACCCCATTATTCACATAGCAAGGGTTAACCCCAATTCTTAACCTTAGTAATTCTCTTCTTATCCGACAGCTAGCTAGCCTATCAATATAAGGGAAATGTTGTTCGTTTTGCCACGCAGAAGCCATAAAACGTACAGAACTTTTCCTCAAGAGGTAATCTTGGTCCTGCGCTCGAGAAAGTTCTTTTCTCAGGGCCCTAAGTTCCCTCTTGTCGACCTCGATTAGGAAAGTCTGGGGGCACAGCTTAACCTTCATCATGCAACACGCTTTAGTGATGGTAGCTCTAATCCCTTTTGCCCACGTTAACTCGCTCTTTACAATCTCGTTTCTGCACCATTGCGAGATTTTATAATCTTCTCCCGTTCCCAGATGCTGCCAGAATCGTAATAGGGCCATACAAGCTGTTATACCCCATGAGGTGATTCCCAATTCTAGTCTCACCGCCTGGACCATTGAAGACATGGGCAATGAAAATATGTTTTTCAGTGTTTTCCCTCCTCAACGTCCCATCCGTTTTTGCCACTCAAATATAGCAATTCTGCACCATACAAAAATTGTGGTGGTACCATTGCTGAGTAAGCTTTTAGGACCGGTCTGTCAGACATTTTGCCATAAGCACCGTTGAATTTTTTTAATCCACTGACCGATGCTGATGACCTCAGCTTTAGTGCATCGAGGTGGGTATGCCATTGCAGACTTTTCTCGAACCACATCCCCAGGTACCTATATTCTGCTACCTTTTCCAACTTCTCGGAGCCCAGAAACCATGTAAACCCTATTTTCCTCCGACCAAAACATAAGATCTTTGTCTTGTCCATATTGACAACGAGTTTTTTAAAACAACAGTATTCATTGAACCGGTTTAGCTTTCTTTGCAGACCAATCTCCGTTTGATCAATAATTACAAGATCGTCCGCATATAATAGACATGAGATATGTTTCCCGTCTTGCTTCAGGCTTGCCCCACTTACATTGCCTAGGGTTGAAGGCAAGTATGCAATAAACCAGGAAAAAAGCATGGGGGCCAATACGCACCCCTGCCTCAGCCCATTGCCAATCTGAATTTTCTGAGATAAGCTCCCCTCTACAACTAAAATTATCTGGGCCCAATTATCGGTGTGAAGTGCTTGAATCAGCCCTAACAAATCCCTTGGGATGTTATATCCAGTCAAAGTCTCCCACAGCAGCTCCCGGTCCACTAGGTCAAATGCTGCGTGGAAGTCCACGAAGCAGCAGAACAAACTTCCCCTATGCTCGATCGACTTCCGCGCAATGGACCAGAGCGCGAAACAGTGGTCAACCGTTGAATGTCCCTCTTTTAACCCCCCCTGTTCCGGGGGCACAATCCAATTTACTTCTGCCCAGTCCTTAAGCCTTCCCAAAATTACTTTGGCAAAAACTTATTCTCCTATATCTAGGAGATTTATTAATCTGTAATTCTTCGGGGCTTTTGAATCTCCGTTTTTGTGGATTGGTCTTATAATTGCTCCTCTCCAGTTTCCTGGCAAAATGCCTGTGTTAAGGATCCCCTGAAACATTTTTGCAAAAAACTCTGCCCACCACTCAGGCCTAGATTTTATAATCACTGCAGGCATATTATCGGGCCTGTGGCCCGGGTAAGGTTTAGGCTAGATATTATTTTTCTAATATGACTGGAGGTAAAGTGCTCCTTTATATCCTCCTTCACTCCTGGCCAAGATATTGTTCTTACTTTCTCTAGCAATGGCCACTTCCCATAAATTTCCCCCAAGTAACCCACCCAGTCATCTTCGGGGACAACACAGTGCAGAGACCCTAATATTTTGCCGGAACTTTCTTGGACCAATTTCCAAAAACCTTTCACATCTTTGGACTCAATTACGGCTAGCATACTTGCCCAACAACTATCTTTATAGGTTCTTTTTTGTTCCTAATAATCGTTATATATTTTATCCTTAGTTTCTGGAGGGTGAGGGACAATTCAGCATTATACCTTACCCTAAGTCTTCTTTCCCTTTGTCTAATACATGCTTTTACTTTACGACATTCCTCATCAAACCATGGTCGTCCTTTATTATGGGATCTATTATTACTAACTATCCCGGGTTTACTACATTTAATTTTCACCCTTAGGCATTCCACCAGTTGTCTTATTGTATTTTCATACCAGGCATTGCCGTTTTTGATTGGAATTTTTTCTAATGAAAGGGTCTGCTGTACAGCACTCAATTTTCCAAGGTGCTCCTCCAATATACGGGTTGTAAGCCGATTTGGGTAGTCCACGTGTACCTGAAGAGCTATCTCTCTCTGTTTTCCCCTTGTTGCATATAATTCGGTCTTTAGAGGATAGTGATCACTACCCTCCACTCTTACCACCGAGAAGTACTTAATTAATTCAAAGCTCCAGGCATGTGTAAACACATAATCTATAGGGCAGCGTTGCTGGCCTATCGTAAATGTGCGCCTTGCCGGCTGATCAGCCTCCATTCTCCCATTCACACATACCAAACCCATAAAGCCCAACAACTGTCCTAAAGCCATATCTTGGGCCGAAATATCCACACTAGGAAATATGGCATCCTCTATAATATTGGCGATCAACAATTCCTTACACCATGGATCTATTCTACGGGGGTCTAATTTGTGGTTAAAGTCACCCAACACCAAGAATACATCCTTCTGGTAGTTATCACATACAGTCATCATATCCTCTTTTAAATTTCCCAGTTCCACCTTATATTCATCCTCCTTTCCCTTCTGTATATACACATTAACAATGATTATACCTTCATAACATGGGACGGGATTCAGTGACAACACTCTACAACCTAATGCCCATTTGCATTTTGATTCCAAAGGTTCTACCTTCCTGGCAATTTTTGTAGAGATCAGCGTCAATTGCCCTCCCGAAGGTCTACCAAGAGGTTTCTTCCTCGCTACTTTTGACTGTTGGGCAAACCCTTCGATAACTTGGGTTTCATCGCACAGCCAAGTCTCCTGCAAGCACACGATGTCATTGCTCTCGATAATCTTGTTAAAACTTTCCTGGTTCGATATTCTCTTATAACCATTTATATTCCAGGATAGTATGGACAGGCTGTGCAACGACCCTTGCTCCTAATCGATCTCACTCAGGCAAAAATATTGAATGACAAAGCCAATAGTTTGTTAAAGAATGGTCATGTGTGTTGGTTGTGCTGTGAAGTGGCAAGGGTAGTGCAAAACATGAATCTTGGGAGTAATAGAAATGTACTCCATCATAGTTACTGCAACAGTCTGAACACATCAAAATAGGATTATTGTGATACCCACACCACCTAAAGATCATCAGCACAGGCAAGAAGGAAGAAACAGAGTGACACCTTCAGCTCTCATTTATTTCGTAGCAGTCCTCCTTTAAGATAAGGTGACACATAAAAAGAGCAATCTTAACCTTAGAAGTTGAGATATTTCTAAATTATCAGCTCCCCTTACAAAGACATACAAATCCACCAAGAAACTCAATGTGTGTTTTAAGGAATAGACTAAGAATTGTTCAGGTGTATAAGGCTCTCTCTAAAACACCAGGTGAGGTGACTACAAAGTGGAAGAAAGGGAATTATACATTTATAGATGGATAACAGTGAATAACAGGGATGAATTCACCATGGGTGCCTGAGTGATATCAAGTAAACAACAAGAGTGAAGCTCAAAACTACAAGGTGAAAACATCCCTGTTGTTCACTTTTACCCATCTCTAATTTTATGTTATGTATGACTTCCAAAACCATCTACCCTTGCTATCTATTTCCCCAGATGGACAAAGGAGTAATAGGTGAATCATACATAACATGGCCTCTCCTCCCTGTCTCAAATGTAATATGCGTCAATGAGTGTTCCATGGGTTTTGATGCAAATCCCTATCTACTTACATTGGTAGACATGGATTAGTGCCAAAACTAAATGCTTCCACGAGGCTGGTGTAATGAGAAGAAATGCCTTAATTTCTCCTTATTTTCTCAACTTTGCATAAATGCTGCATTGTATAGCACACATGCAAAGTGGGAAAAGTCTTAGGGGCACATGCATCAAAAATCTCATCTGCGATTCCTAATTAGCAAATATTAAGGATTCGCTAATAAGGAATAACAAATGCCTATGCATGTAGGAATTCGCACAAAAATAGCGAATTCCTAAAATTCCTTAATTGCGACTCGCAAATTGCGAGCCGCAATTAAGGAATTGCTACGCATTCATTCCTATGGGCCTAGAGGCCCATAGGAATCAATAGAAATTGCATGCGCAAGTTGCGAGTACCCAATAGGTACTCGCAAATTGCGCATGCAATTTCAAGGGTGCAAGGGTTCCAAAAGGATACCCTGTTGCACCCCTGAATTTACAATTTAACCACATGTTGCGCACACACATGCCCCAAGGGCATGTGTGTGTGTATCATGTGACTTTCAAAAATGCACTTTAGTGCATTTTTCAGAGAAATCGAAAATTACCATCAACTTTAGATTGATGGTAATTTGCGATTCTTATTAGCGAAATCGCTAAATTATTTTGTTTAATGCATTGCATTTAAGGAATCACAATTTGTGATTGCTTAAATGCAATTGTAATTTAAGTAATCGCAAATTTTGCGATTCCTTAAATTACGATTTTTGCATTTGGGATGATGCATCCCAAATGCAAAAATACCAGTCGCAAAGGGGCAGATTCTGAGAATCTGCCCGTTTGTGACCGGTTTCCTTTGATGCATGTGGCCCTCAATGCATAGTTTTTGTACTGAAAGGGTTGCCTTCCGGTAAAAAAGCTGTGCTTTAGAAAAGCACACACCCTTTTCCTCTATAGTGCAAGGGTGTATGTGTTGGCGCGTGGCAGCCAAACATGCACTAGCACTGATGGAGAGAAAAAATGAACATTTTCCATGGTGCATATTAATATGTAAACAAAGGCAAACATAAAGACTCAGAATTCTTGGTACAAGCTTTGCAAAGTAACAATAGGAATTGATTGCCTTTAGGTTATTTGCAAATATCTATCAAATCAGTTTATATTCTATTACAGTATAGCGCACCATCATTCTTTAATTGCAGATAAGGATCAATCGGCAATAGTGAAGTATTCTGGAATTCAAATCTGATCCAAATTGCTTTTAGAAAAGTTTTAAAACCACTTAGTTTTCAGACACAAAAAATCTATATTCAATAGCTTCATCTAAAATAAAGATTTATTTTAATAAATAGAGAAATGGTTAATTTACATGAAAAATATTTAGATAAGCACACAGGTATGCAGCTTTTCCTTTAAAACTCTGTCCTTTCTGCTGCTGGTATGTGTTTCCAGTGAGCAAAGTGTGTTTAAATGCAAAGTGTGTTTAAGACTGCAGTACCTGCCTCCTGTCTACAGGGGCAGAGCTGAGCAAAAATATAAACACACTTGATGTAACACAGGTCCCCACAAAGCAATTTTTAAAAAAGTTGTGAAAATTGACACAGATGTTCCTGAAGTCATTTTTTAACATTTAGAAGGCATTGCCTTGTGGGGACCTGGGTTCAGGTCCCCACAGTGCAATCAAGTCCCCACAGCGTGAGTGTGTTATCACACCCAAGTCCCCACAAGGATAGTAACACAAACCCACACATACACACACACACACATATATATCCATGCGCCAAAAAAACTCCTTCTGGGAACCTTCACCCATGGAAGGTGGTCCGCTTAGCGGCGGAGTCAGCCGGTCAATAATTTAAACAGCCAAAGTCAATGCAGCGCGCACTCAGGCAGAAACGGTGATGTTTCAACAAATCTGGGATTTATTTACTTCAAAAACCCTCTGTGACGTGTTTCTACCGGTATACGGTCTTGATCACCATATACCGGTCGAAACGTGTCACTGAGGGTTTATATAGTAAATATATCCCAGCTTTGTTGAAACATCACCGTTTCTGCCTGAGTGTGCGCTGCATTGACTTTGGTTGTTTATATCTATATCTATATATATATATATATATATTATCTACTGGCGGTCGCCAGTAGATAGTTATAGTTAGGACCTATTTTCCATAGGAAATCTGCGACATTCTATTTAAAATAACTCTTGCATCGGTTGACGAATCTTCGCGAAATTTTCAAACTTTATGGCCCGCTCCGGTCCGCTCCTACCCTGAAAGTCTCAGGGTGATTCGTCAAGCGGGGGCCGAGAAAAAAGGGGGGTCCCAAAACGTGTTTTCCCCATTCATTTTCCCATAGGAAACTTTAGACTCGGCTACAGCCCGAACTGCTGAACGGAATTACACCAAATTTGGCAAAGAGGTAGTTTTTGGTTCAGAAAGAACCCTTTTGTTAAATGGTGTAAATCCGTTCAGTAGTTCCTGTGAAAATCAAAATGAAAATCACATATATATCTATGGCCGCGTCGGATTTGCGCACCCTCCCGATCACGAGCTGCATGCTAATTGGCTGTCAACACTCCAAATCAGGAAGTGTTGGCAGCCATTTTATCCCTCGGTAGAACCGAGGGACAGAAACAAGTGCGCAAAGCGCAAAGGGGGCAGGGTAGAAACACCCTGACCCCTAGGTCTGCTCAGGGGGTCCCACAAGGACCCCCTGGGCAGAAAAAAGCATTTAAAAAAAATAAAAATAAAAAATAGGCAGGATGCGCGGATCCTGCCAAAAAAAAAAAAAATCGAAGCGCGATGTTTATTTGCCCCCGGGTGGGCCAAGTCCCGGGGGCATGGTGGGGGGGTTTAGATTTAGTGTGGGGGGCCTCTAAGGCCCCCCCAAGCCCGGGGACCGCCACCCCCCGGGGCTTTAGAAAATAAAGGTGCAGGAGGGCCCTTTGCCCTCCCGCAGCCCCGGGGACCGCCACCCCCGGGGCTTCTTTTTAAAAAAATTTAACCTGTGTGGGGAGGCTCCAGCCCCCACACGCCCGAGACCGCCACCTCCCCGGGGCACTAAAGATTTGAATATGGGGGTCCGTTACGGACCCCCAAAGCCCGGGGACCACCACCTCCCCAAGGCTGTGAAATGGTTGGGAGGGGGCCGCGCGGCCCCCTCCTGTAGCCCTTGATGGCCCTGGGGACCGCCACCCCCAGGGCCGGCTCCTGCAGTGTCCCGGGGTGCCTACCCCGGGACACTGTAGTTTGCTATGACAGGACGGGAGCCTCCCGGCTCCCGTCCTGTCATAGCTAAACAGTTTGCATTTTGAAAGAGAGAGCAGGAAACCTGCTCTCTCTTTCAAAATGCAAACTAATTGCTTTCCACATGGGGAGCAGCATGTTAGCTGCTCCCCATGTGAAAAGCAATGCCGGCTCGCGCAGGAGGCGGGGAGCCGGCTGGGACTGATGGGGGATTGGGGACCCCCACAGTCTCCAACGAGAGGCCAGGCCCCGGGGGATAGGGTCCCCGGGGCCATAAGTGGCCCGGGAGGGGGCCACGCAGCCCCCTCCCCAAATATATATATTTTTTTTAAAAAGGGCAAGGCCGGCCCCGGGGGATGGGGTCCCCGGGGCCTTAAATGGCCTGAGGAGGGGGGCCACGCAGCCCCCCTCCAAAATAATAAAAAAAAAATTGAGGGCATGCCCCGGGGGATGGGGTCCCTGGGGCCAATACAGGCCCAGGGAAGGGGGGCCACGCGGCCCCCTTCCCGTTTTTTTTTATTTAAAAAAAAAAAAATGCACAGGCCCCGGGGGATGGGGTCCCCGGGCCAAAAGTGGCCAAGGAAGGGGGCCACGCAGCCCCCTCCCATAAAAAAAAAAAACGACCGGCATCGTGCCGGAGGCCCCGCCCCCTCCCTGCAGTACTCTGCAAACGCGCCCCTGGCGCATTTTAAGAAGGGAAGTAATTCCCCTTGAATACTGGGGTCCCTGGGGGCCAACTAGCCCACCAGGAACCTCCAGTATGCGCCAGGGGCTGCGTTGCAGAGAGGTGTACAGAGGCCACGCCCCTTTTACACCTCTCTGCAACGCAGCTCTGTGGCGCTTTTAGAAGTACATGGTGGGCTAGTTGGACTCCAGGGACCCTCAGGATTCAAGGGGACTTAATCCCCCAACTTAAAACACGCCACGGGGCGCGTTTGCACAGTGGTGAAGGGAGGGGGCGGGGCTTCAGGTGACATGTGTGCAAACAGGCCCCGTGGCGCGATTTAAGATGGGGAATTAAATCCCCTTCAATCCTGAGGTTCCCTGGGGGCCAACTAGCCCAACAGGTACATCCAGAAAGCGCCACAGAGCTGCATTGCAGAGAGGTGCAAAAAGGGGCGTGGCCTCTGAACACCTCTCTGCAACGCAGCTCCCTGGCGCATACTGGAGGTACAGGGTGGGCTAGTTGGACCCCAGGGACCCTCATGATTCAAGGGGACTTAATCCCCCAACTTAAAACGCGCCACGGGGCGCGTTTGCACAGATGTCACCTCAGGCCCCACCCCCTCCCTTCACCATTGTGCAAATATTCCTCTAAAATCAGCCGAACTACGAATTCCTATTTACTCACCTGTTATCAGGAGAGACCTCAGTGCTGCATCTTTCAGCCCAGTACTGATCCTGAAAAGTAATTTTAACCGTACTTACCAGTAACTTGAATTTCCTTCCATAGGCTAACATTGACTGGTTTCACTTGGAAATTCTTCTAAGTGTGAAGTTTTGGAACTTTATAATATTCCTCTAAAATCAGCCGAAATACGAATTCCGATTTACTCACCTGTTATCAGGAGAGACCTCAGTGCTGCATCTTTCAGCCCAGTACTGATCCTGAAAAGTAATTTTAACTGTACTTACCAGTAACTTGAATTTCCTTCCATAGGATATTATTGCCTGCTTTTTGCTGAAAAAGTTTCTAAGTGTCGATTTTTGAAACATACAAATATTCCTCTAAAATCAGCCGAACTACGAATTCCGATTTACTCACCTGTTATCAGGAGAGACCTCAGTGCTGCATCTTTCAGCCCAGTACTGATCCTGAAAAGTAATTTTAACCGTACTTACCAGTAACTTATATTTCCTCCCATAGGAATCCATTGTCTGGTTTTCAGCAGAAAAGTTTCAAAGTGTTGATTTTCACAAACTACAAATATTCCTTAAAAATCGCCTGTATGACTTAAACGCATTCTTTCAACTGTTTACAGGAGATGCACCAGTGCTGGATACAGGATCCACCACTGAGTAAGAAAAAGTAACGATAACACTACTTACCTGCTAAGTGAATTTCCTCCCATATGATAACATAGGTGATTCTATGTGAAAAAGTTTCTGTGTCAACTTTTAAAATACAATAATATTCCTTAAAAATCACTACTGTAACCAAAACGCTTTTACTCAACTGTTTACAGGAGATGTCCCAGGACTGAATCTAGGATCCAGTCCTGTGGTTAGAAAAAGTAATCCATAAAGTAACTAATTGCATTTAACTAGAAATTCACATTGAGCTCAATGTTGCATTGTGTTTGAAATTGTGTTGCCCATTGCAACAAATGTAACTACTATACTTAAAAGTCTATTGCCTATTTGCAAAGTATTTAAACTAAAGTAATTCATTCTGAGAAAGTATATTTTGTAATGTAATGTATAATGTAATTACAATGTAATTTAAAAAATAAAATATGTAAAGATAAATAGTTTAAAAAATGTAGTAAATCAGTATCAAAAAAATAAATATAACAATTAATACATTTAAAAATTGTCATTTACAAAACCTTTGAAATTCACTGAAAAAAACCATAGGTTTCAGACATGTTATAGTTAGGAATTAGCATTTAAAAAACCTTTGAAATTCACTGAAAAAACCATAGGTTTCAGACACGTTATAGTTAGAAATTAGCATTTAAAAAACCTTTGAAATTCACTTAAAAAACCATAGGTTTTAGGGACAGTTATAGTTAGTTGGACATTTCACTCGTACAAAACCATAGAAATTCCCCCGTTATAGTTAGTTCAGCTAACTATAACTCGCGCCTCACAATGCACTGCTGATGACGTCACATATTACATCACTCATGACATGGTCAGTGACATCACTGATGACATCACTGATGACATCTCAAATGACATCACTGATGACATCACTGATGACATCATCCACGTGATAATCTGATGCACCTCCTCACACCCTGATATAACCTTTGATACACCCACTCTAAATTACAGACTGCCATTCGCAAAACCATAGACACTCCAACACCAATAACTACATACCCACTCACTGATTCTTAGGTCTACACACACATCCACTCACTCACCCGTACAGTCACTCATACTTACGGTCACTCAGTACAGGACTATCATATGCACTCATACTCCTATATAGACACTCAAACACCGCCACTCATCCATAGAGGTACTCACACACCTAGTCAGTCATGCAAATAATTAAACACACTGCCATTTACTCACCTATACAGTTATACACACGCCAGCTCACTTACTCATACAAATACTAGCACATTCTTACGCTCTTATACAATCACTGATACAATCACACACTCATCCATACAGTCACTCTCACAATCACACACTCTTGCTTATAGCTATTTATATACTCCAACACACATATATACTGCCTTTCACATATGTAGTTACTCACACATGTACCACTGGGACATACATTCACTCACAAACACACTCTTACACACACTTACCCACCCATACAGTCTATCACAGATGCACTCTTGAAAACATCAACCCAGTGAATCACCCACTCACACATCTATGCACAGAGTCGCACACACCCCACCCACACAAACACTCAGGCACCCATACAGATACTCAGACAACTAATCAATAACTCAAATAGACACTCATGTAGCTATTCACAAACCCATGCAGCCACTTACACAGCAATAGACAGACGGATACAGACATTCACCCAGTTTAGTCACTAACCCATGCATTCAGTAAGATACGTTTAATCACTCACTTATAGAGTTAGTCACGCACCTACTAAATCATCCATACAGACACTTATACACCCACTCATTCTTCAATACGCCTTTCCCTATATATATTAAACATATTTAAACATTAAAGAAACACGCAGTCACTGGATGATGTCATCAGTGATGTCATTTGAGATGTCATCAGTGATGTCATCAGTGATGTCACTGACCATGTCATGAGTGATGTAATATGTGACGTCATCAGCAGTGCATTGCGGGGGCGCGAGTTATAGTTAGCTGAACTAACTATAACGGGGGAATTTCTATGGTTTTGTACGAGTGAAATGTCCAACTAACTATAACTGTCCCTAAAACCTATGGTTTTTTAAGTGAATATATATATATATATATATATATATATATATATATATATATATATATATATCCACACCTCAGCGGCTGATCCCAGGCCTCTTGACACGGCAGACGACATGGCAGGGTAGCCACCCCTAAATATCCAAACACTATCCAGTTGTCAATTCTTTTCGCAAGAAAACACCGGAGCCGTGGCCTCAATTCCATAAAGTGTTTATTTACACAACGTCTATATCTATATCAATATCTATATATATATGTATTTATATATACATATATATATATATATATTTTGCAAAAAAAGAAGCAGAGAACTCTGGGTAGTTCTCAAGTTTAGGTGGAAAGCAGCTCCGGTACAAAGCACTCTCAACACCAGCGACACTCTAAATTTGCTCACCTCAAATGTCTGCTTTTCTATCAAAGTCTTTAAGCATAGGATTAGCACAGTGCCATCCATGCCGAGATTGAAAGGGACAAAGTCTTTTACCATGTCTACAGCAAAGTCTTTAAGCATAGGATTAGCACACTGCTATCCTTGCCAAGCTGTAAAATGGCCAAAGCCTTTTACCACTCCAGGCACAGTATTACAGCTTTAGATTGATAAAATACCATCCAAGCCAACCTGAAATGAATAAAAGCAACCCCTGACACGTGTTTCGCTCTCATTAGAGCTCTTCAGAGAGATATAACTTTGTCCAGACACAAGGGAGCACCCAGTATAAGTCAAAACAATTCCCTTTCAGGCATAGAGTGGCACATAAATTATGCAAAAAAAAGAAGCATAGAACTCTGTGTAGTTCTCAAGTTTAGGTGGAAAGCAGCTCCAGTAAAGAGCACTCTCAACACCAGCGACACTCTAAATTTATTGACCTCAAATGTCTGCTTTTCTATCAAAGTCTTTAAGCATAAGACTAGCACAGTGCCATCCATGGTGAGCTAGAAAGGGACAAAGTATTTTGCCATAATTTATGCATCACTCTATGCCTGAAAGGGTTTTGTTTTGATATGTGTATATATATATATATATTCACTTAAAAAACCATAGGTTTCAGGGGCGTTATAGTTAGTTGGACATTACACTCGTACAAAACCCGTGAAATTCCCCCGTTATAGTTAGTTCAGCTAACTATAACTCGCGCCCCCGCAATGCACTGCTGATGACGTCACATATTAAATCACTCATGACATGGTCAGTGACATCACTGATGACATCACTGATGACATCTCAAATGACATCACTGATGACATCACTGATGACATCATCCACGTGATAATCTGATGCACCTCCTCACACCCTGATATAACCTTTGATACACCCACTCTAAATTACAGACTGCCATTCGCAAAACCATAGACACTCCAACACCAATAACTACATACCCACTCACTGATTCTTAGGTCTACACACACATCCACTCACTCACCCGTACTCATACTTACGGTCACTCAGTACAGGACTATCATATGCACTCATACTCCTATATAGACACTCAAACACCGCCACTCATCCATAGAGGTACTCACACACCTAGTCAGTCATGCAAATAATTAAACACACTGCCATTTACTCACCTATACAGTTATACACACACCAGCTCACTTACTCATACAAATACTAGCACATTCTTACGCTCTTATACAATCACTGATACAAGCACACACTCATCCATACAGTCACTTTCACAATCACACACTCTTGCTTATAGCTATTTATATACTCCAACACACATATATACTGCCTTTCACATATGTAGTTACTCACACATGTACCACTGGGACATACATTCACTCACAAACACACTCTTACACACACTTACCCACCCATACAGTCTATCACAGATACACTCTTGAAACCATCCACCCAGTGAATCACCCACTCACACATCTATGCACAGAGTCGCACACACCCCACCCACACAAACACTCAGGCACCCATACAGATACTCAGACAACTAATCAATAACTCATATAGACACTCATGTAGCTATTCACAAACCCATGCAGCCACTTACACAGCAATAGACAGACGGATACAGACATTCACCCAGTTTAGTCACTAACCCATGCATTCAGTAAGATACGTTTAATCACTCACTTATAGAGTTAGTCACGCACCTACTAAATCATCCATACAGACACTTATACACCCACTCATTCTTCAATACGCCTTTCCCTATATATATTAAACATATTTAAACTTTAAAGAAACACACAGTCACTGGATGATGTCATCAGTGATGTCATTTGAGATGTCATCAGTGATGTCACTGACCATGTCATGAATGATGTAATATGTGACGTCATCAGCAGTGCATTGTGGGGGCGTGAGTTATAGTTATCTCAACTAACTATAACGGCCGAATTTCTATGGTTTTGTACGAGTGAAATGTGCAAGTAACTATAACGTCCCTGAAACCTATGGTTTTTTCAGTGAATATATATATATATATATATAATTCTTTTAATGAAAAATGTACATATTTATTGCAATGTGTAATAAACATTTTAAATTAAAACACATGATAATGAAATCGTTAAAATACCACACTATATTTTCACAATTATAAAAACAAAAATATATAATGTTATTTACAATTAAAAAGCATAACACAATTAACACATAGCATAATAAATAACACATGTTTAAACAATAAATAACTATTTTCAAGTTTATTATTACTTAAATACCTTCCTGCCCTATACCTCTACATAGTAAACAACACAAACCTAAAATATATCATAAAACTATAATAATTGCACATTTTACATAATTAATTATAAATTAAACTATAAATTATAAAGTAATGAACTAACAAATAAAATAATTATATTTAATTAACTTCCCACCCTTTACCCTACAAACCCAACAATGTGCACCTAACATATATTTATAAAAAATCTTAATTATATAATTTACATAATTAATTATTAATTAAACAATTAATAAAAATGAACTGATAAAAATAATTATATTTAATTAACTTCCTACCCCTTATCCCTACAAACACAACAACCGGCACCTCATATATCACTTAAAACAATTCTTAATTACACATTGTACATAATTAATTATCAATAAAATAATTAATAATAATTAACATGAATTATTAATTATCATAATTAAAATCCTTCACACCCTTTACCCCTTCAAAAACCAGAACATACACCCAAAATATTAATAAAAAATGAAATTATTTACACAGTTTACATAATTATCAATTAAATCATTAATAATAATTGAAAATTAATTGTTGAATATTTATAAATACATTACGTCAAGCTCTACACCCCTACAAACCCCACAACCCGCACATAACACTTAATGTAATTAGAAAATAAATTACACAATTAACATAATTAATTATCAATTAAATAATTCATATTAATTCATAATTAATTATAATTAATTTACTTCCTACCCTGTACCCCTATAAATCCCACAAACTGCTACAGCACTAAAAATAAAAATATACTATTAAATTAAATTTATAACACCTAAAAAATTATTAAACCATATTAAAAAACATTAATAATAATTGTACAAACAATTTATAACATACACAATTAAAATATATAGTAAAATTCATGAACATTATTAAAAAACTATATTATTAACAACGATATTCTTGTAAACGATATTAACAACACAGAAATTTTTAACATCAATATTACTTACCTTAAAATCGATATTCTTGTCAACAATTTTTTAACACAATATTTGTGCATCACAATATTTAAAACTTGATATTTCTTCTCCTCAATATTGTTTTCGATATTTTTCAAGAATACCACATCTACTGGTCTGGTATTTTTCATCCTGACACTACAACTGCTGAAATTAGCCAAAATATCTGGCCAAAACTAAACTGGAAAATGTCAAATAACTGAAGGGTCGGGATTGGATTTCCTGAATTTTTTAATCTCCTCTTAATTCCTAATTTCATAGATTCCACGTGGAGTACTTCTCAGGATACAGAATAGTCCAGTATATCCCTTAATGGTACTGATACACAGCTGTTGGTAAGTCGAGGGTGGGAGGTTGGAACACCTGCTAGAAATATCAGGCTATTCCTAATGAAGACTTAGGGGTCGATTCCGATCTCGATCGGAAGGGCTCCGAATCGGCTTCGGAATTGCCTAAACTGATCCGGAGCCCTTGTTTCCGACCGAATCGTTCACAGTTCCGAACAACCAAGTACGATGCCTGGAAAGCCTTAGCGCTGACCGAATTGGTTCCGCAAGACATTCGGAGAGATGGAGCCTCCGGAGCCGAGTCGTACAGCTCTATGGACTAGGTCTTCCGAGCGAGCAAGTTCAATGAACGATTCTGACAGCCTTTCCGATTCGGTTTGCCTGAATCAAAAAGGCTGCCGGAATCGGTCTTTGGGGGTCCGTAGCAGGCCCCCCTTCACCCGGGGCCCTCTGAATTGGGATGGTGGGGGTACCCATGGGTCCCCTCTTCCCAACCATGCACCATGTGGCAGGCACCAAGGGGTGCCCACCACAGGGCGCACGATTATCCCCAACCACCCCTTTTGTCAATGCGAGCCTGTGTTCACGATCGAAACACAGGCTTCCATTGAAGTCAATGGGAGCTCGACCAAATCGTATCCGGATGCATTCAAATGCATCATACTCATTCGGTCGGACTCTCCCAATCCAAGTCATCTGGAAAGCATTCCGGACCCGAGTCATTCGATATGCTTTCCCAACGAGATCGGAATCGGGCCCTTCGGGTGGAAAACCCCTTGACTTGAAAATCAAAAGAGGACATGTCTAACAACATTAGCCTCTGTAATACAGTCCATCAAGATCTATCATCAATTTGGACTGTAATGTACTAATGATGGAAAATAATAGGCCATATCACAGCTCTTTTTCACTGGTGTAAAAAAATATTTGAATCCATTTGCACCATTTTTGCTGCTCTCATTTATAAAAGGGCGTAAAAGGCATTGCAACAGCGCACAACATGGAGTAAACTGATGACACACTTTTTTTGCCTTTTGAGTCATAGCAAGTGGTTACAATAAATTTCTCCCACTTTCAAGTATAACGTATACATCTGTGTGGAGACAATATTTGTTGGTTTTTATTGCATAGTTACCAAAAGGGATAAAATCAGTTTGTTTTACTTTTTTCAAGAATAGTCATTAGTACATTGAAATATCTTTGTCAAAATTTCACTGTTTCGCAGTCCGTTTTTTTTTCTCTGGCGCAAATATATTTCTATGAAATGCTCTGAAGCAAAATGTGCTTTCCTCCATTTTGAAGGAGGAACAAAAGTACTTTGAAATTGATTTGTCTATTGCTTTTTCATTAGTGCAAGATTTCTATGTTATGGCCACAGTTATGAAGAAAGGAGTAAAACTTCAGTTGAATTAATGTATTTAAACAATGAGGCAGGTAGGACAATGACGAAGAGCAATTAAGGAATATTTAGACTTTTGGAATGAGGTAATATTTATTAATTTGTCCTGTTGTCTAATAAGGTGTTTAGATGGAATGCAGAACAGATACCCGGATATGTTGCTACTATATCTTTGAAGATAAAATACAATTCTCTACCAATCCACAGCATTCTCTCTAATCTTATTGCTGAGCCTGGGACATTCTACTATGATATCACCAAGGATGTTTCAAGCTGCAAAAACATTGAAAAAAATGCGTTGCATGAATTTGTCATCTCTAAGGGTCCAAAGAACATCATCCCAGTGGTTTTATTTTGATGGAAAGTAGACATGGCAAATCTGGGTGTACTTTTAAGACACACACGCTGTTGGTGTCTAAAGAATCGGCATAACATTTTCATATGATATTTTACTGGATCACCAATTGCACAAACAGCATCATCCCCATCAAGAGCAACATCCAGAGAAAATCCTCCAAACAAGCCAGTTGGTACACCCAAGAACTCAGAACAGTGAAACGAGACAGCAAACAGTTGGAGAGGAGATGGAGCACAAGCAAGGACACCTCTAACAGGGCAGCCTTCAAGACCTCCGTCAACCTCTACCACCACTTGCTGAGGGTAACAAAGAAGATAGCCCTTGCTACATGCATTGAAACCAGTGGCAACAACACCAAGCAACTTTTCAACATCGTTAAGAAATTCTCCAACCTGGCTGCTAGCTAAAACAACATTACATCTTCAAGGGAACTGTGCGACAACCTCACCCACTTCTTCCACTACAGGATCGCAACCATACAAAGAAACTTCAAACCACAACACACACCTTTGAACTTCCTCAACAGATATGCACCACCGTAACCGACATGAACCACACAATGACCACCTGGAACATCCTCTCTACCCAGGACACCACGTCCACCATGAAATTCATCCACTTGGAAGCTCCCACAGACCCATGCCCGGACCACATCTTCAATCTCAAAACCAAAGGATCAGCCAGGAACTCACCACCCTACTCAATACCTCTATCACCACTGCAACATATCCTGATGCCTGGAAACACACCGAAGTCAGACCACTACTCAAAAAACCCTCCATCGACCCCAGCAAACTCAAAAACTACCGGCCAATCTCCCTGCTCTCATTCCCAGTGAAAGGTACTGGAAAAGATCATCAACAATGAACACATGACACACCTGGAGCAGATCCAGCTACTCAACACCTCCCAACCCAGCTTCCACAGCAATCACAGCACCGAAAATGCCCTGATCACAGCCACCAAAAACATCTGAACCCTCCTCAACCAAAAAGAAATGGCAGCTTTGATCCTATTTGACCTCTCGGCAGCCTTCAACACCGTATCCCACCATACACTGATCTAAAGACTCCACCACATGGCATCCAGGGGGATGAGCTCAGATGGATCACCTCCTTCCTCACCGGAAGAACCCAGAGGATCCACCTCCCACCTTGCACCTTTGAACCCAAGGAGATCACCAGAAGTGTCCCCCAGGGCTCATTCCTCAGCTCCACGTTCTTCAACCCATATATGACCCCACTGGCCAACATCATCAGATCCCACGGTCTCAACATAATTTCCTACGTAGACAACACCCAACTCATCCTCTCACTCACCAACTATCCCACCACCACCAGAATCAACTTCCACAGATGCATCACAAAAGTCGCCAACTGGACGAAGAACAACTGCCTGCAGCTGAACACAGACAAGCCGGCAGTACTGATTTTTGGCTACAGCAGCAACACATGGAATGATGCCTGGTGGCCATCAGACCTAGGCCCCGCAACAACTCCCTCCAACCATGCCAGAAATCTCAGAATCATCTTTGACAACAAGCTCACCATGAAATCACAGATCCACTCTGTCTCCTTCACCTACTACCTCACTCTATGCATGATACTTATGATCTTCAAGTGGCTAACTCTACACACAAGATGCACCGTGACACAATCCCTCATCACCACCCACATGTCCAGTAATGCCCTCTACTTAGGAATCACCGCACACCTTCTACAGAGTCTTCAGACCATACAGAAAGCCACAGCCAGACTCATCCTGGGCCTTCCTCAATGAACCCACATGACATCCCACCTCTGGAAACTCCATTGGCTCCCCGTATAGAAGAGATGCCAATTCAAGCTGCTGACCCATGCACACATGTCTCCACCTACCTACATTAACCACAATCTGACCATCCCCCAACCATTGAGAAGACTACGCTCCCCCTTCCTTTCACTTGCCAATACTCCCTGCATCTGCCAAAGCAGAATTGCAGGATGCTCCTTCTCCCACATCGCAGCAAAGACCTGGGAAAGCCTCCCCATGCACCTCCAGATCATCACCTCACTTCCGGAATTCTGAATAGCCCTCAAGACTTGGCTGTTCGAAGAAGACTACAAAGCCTGCAAGCACCTGGATACCTTATCGGGTGATTAGCTGCACTTTATAAATTCTGATTGATTGAATGATTTATTGATTGACTGATGTGGAGGTAATTTAAAAGGGAGGAACATACAAAAAAGAGAGCCTAGTCTAGTTAGAGTTAGACTTGTGCAAATGTCCCTCCCCAACCACAGACGGCATTAAAGAAGATTAAGATGGAGCAAGCCAGTATGACAGTGACTCAGGGATGGGCTACCTATGATTAAACGTTCTACAGAGAAATGCAACAGATCAGTAAATCAGATGGAATTGGTAATAACCATTCCCGTGGGTGTGTACAACCATCTGGCAAACACAAAAGCAAGTGGTGTAATTTGAAACACTCAGAGTGGTCACAAAGTTGGCCAGTAAGGGCCTGATTTATAGGTGGCACAATGCCCTGTTCAGCTTTCCACTGCCCTATATTGAGGGTGGCAGCCTTCTGGATGGCAAAGCCTTAACACACCACTGCTTGGAACGTGACTTGGGTGGTATAGATTCTACTGAAAAAGTGACAGACTGCGGTCGACTGCAGTTCCTAATTTAGAGGACATTAATTGAAGGTGCATCGTAGTTTAGCAAGATACCAGCCGCCATCGCCCGACATTCTATTGCTCAAGGCAGAAGATGGCTTTCATGATGGCATAGCCTTCTCCTGCTCTGACATCACAATATCAAGTGAGCAATGTAGATACCACTAACAATTGGGTCATACTGGCCTTCCAATTTAGGCTATCCAGCCCAACATAATTTTCAGTGGGATCTGTTCCGTGAAGACATGTAATGCAGTGGACCTTTTTCACAGAACACCTGTGCAAGTGCCCTAAGTGTGCCACACAAAAATCACCTAACATGCTAGCAGCACGTGTAATATGAGTAATAGCCATGTACTCCTACCTACAAGGGACATTGCTAATACCTACTTTTGTTGTTGAAAATTTCAGCATGCTACATTTTCTGCCCCGTAGTTTGTCTTCTTGGGTTAATTGCACCAAAGTGACTGATGCTCCCTTGAGGAAAAAACACCTATTAACAAGGTAATGAACTTTGAAAATTGTGAACCTTCCTACACAAGCGTACCGGATTTTTTTACCTCCACTGCACTGGAAAATGGAACCTTACCATAAAAACTCTAAGGGACAGCCTTTCATGAAGTAGGCACTACTAAAACATTTTAGTGTATCAGCCAGTATACATTGCCAGCCAGCCCAACACCATTTTGGTGGTAATAAAACCGACAACACGACTTTCACAATGGTGGAACCCGTGGACACGCCAGAAAGTGGAATTCCTCCTTTCATCATTCACAAACGACAGCAATAAAATGCCGAGAGCAGATGGGCCTACTGCGGATTTTGTGCGCAAGCCATGTTATTGCACTCATCTAAATCCAGGCCTATTTTGTCATCCTTTGAACAATACAAATCTGAGGTGACTTGGGGTTCAGATGTTAGAGTAACTCTCCTTACAGCAGAGATTGATAATCCGTTTGTGCAGCGTTTGACTGACTATGATATTGCCTGCATGTGACCGGGGGGCCATCCCTAATCAACTCTCGGTGGAAACTATTTGCGCGCAAGAGGCAAAAACATGAGGCAACACCTTTTGGCCCTCGTCACCACTCTTACTTTGATATCAATGACAGAGGACGATTCCTAAAAGGAGACTTGGTGGGTAATGCCTTGTATAATACTGCCAAGCGCAGGCTCTCTCCTCTCTGCCTTAGAAACGAAACTCAATGATCAGTTGATCATCACAGCCCATCCGTCTGGCTGCCTGACACAGGGCGCCTTCAAGCTCGTGCGTCCCCTTTCTGTTTCTGTATCATTCAGCAACCTGTGTTTTCCTCTGAGGTCACCCTTAAAGGTCCATGTGTCATGTTTTTCATTTCTGCCTTGTCAAGAAAAGCCTGCCAGTGCATCTATCAAAGTAATCATCAGGCCCTGATGTAAGAGTATGGTTGCTCTCACATTTTTCATTACCCGATAATTTATTAATATCCTTCTGAGCCACACTAGATTTATCTTGATAAAACTGCTATCAGTGGGGACACCGTACACAGTGCCAAGAATTTTTTTGACTAGTTCGGCAAGTGCTCAGATAAGAGCAGTCCTCTCACCTCTCTAACCCTATAATACCCCGAGAGCCAGGGAGAAGGCGCGCGCTCCCAGGGGCCACGAGACCCATGACATTTAATCATTTTGCTTAAGCTTACCTGAGGCGGTCTAGCAGAAAGCATTGTGAGGAAAAGCCATTCTCTGCCTCTCTGCTCGAAGAATTGATTACATATGAGACTGTTAGAAATAATGTATTTCAAGCAGCATGAATTAATTTTCTTTGCCCTTCCTATAAGTCATTGGAGAAGCCATCAAAAGCGTTCGCGCACAGATCAATTATTGAACCTTTTTCATTTTTTTTTTGCATTTTTCATTTTTTCCGGTGGTAACTCTTTCTATTTCTGTAAAATATATGTACTCTTACTACTACTACTACTACTAATAATAATAAAATAATAATATTATTATTAATAATAATAATAATATTAGCTTTTGTTATTATTATTGACTATCATCATAATGCCAATGATGAAAGAGTACCACCAGGCAGAGTGGCCTGGCCACCCTCTCCACCCGATCCAATATTCAAAGAAATGAAAGTACAGGAGGCCTTCCACATAAATGCCCGTCTAATGACTCTCCTGGTAGACATAAGAACCTGCCTGCGTTTGTGACATGACTGGCAGCTGCGAAGACGATGCGCGATGTAATTCAGTACAGCTATTTCATTAATTGTGTTTCATGGTTCATTTGGCCGGATTAAACTGGGAGAAAAAAAAACTGCCATTTGCCAACCTTATCTCATTAACTCCGGAAAGTTGCTTTCATTTGCTCGCTGCGTATTCTCAAAGTGAGAAGCAGAATCAAATGCTTTTGCTTCGCAATTTGGATCGCTGCTTCTGTCAATGAACTACGGTAATCACTAAATGCACAGTACCTGAGGGAAAGTGGAGCACAAAGACGAGGCTCAAATACCAACATGCTGAACTTATGCAGCTACTCCAGGCATGATATAGTTCATGTTCATTGTCACAAATTCAAGAGTGCCTTCAAAACGTAGTTAATTTTTTTTTAAATAATAAAATGTAAGTAAGCCACTTCAGACAATTTCTAAAAAGTAACACATTAATCAGCCTGACAGTAGCTTAGCCAGTGTGTCATGGGCCCTAGTGCAAGGAGGGAAATGGGCTTCGTGGCTTCTGCAGAATTATAGCAATAGCCAGGATTAAGTGGGCACCTCAATCAATCATGGATTTATAGAGTGCACTACTCACCTGTGAGGTTCTCAAGGCGCTGGGGGTGGGGTTCGGGCAGCTCCGAGGTCATCCGAAGAGCCAGGTCTTGAGGTCCTTTCTGAAGACTTGCAGTTTAGGGCTTCGTCTGATGCTGAGGGGGAGTTTGTTCCAGGTCTTGGCTGCGATGTAGGAGAAGGATCTGCCCCCTGTTCTGGCTCTGTGGATGTGGGGGACTTCGGCAAGGGCTAGGTCGGCGGAGCGGAGGTTTCTCTTGGGGGCGTGGAAGGAGATTCATTCATTGAGGTATTGGGGTCCGGTGTTATGCAGGGCTTTGTAGGCTTGTGTGAGCAGTTTGAAGGTTACTCTCTTTTCGACGGGGAGCCAGTGGAGATTGCAGAGGTGCTGGGTGATGGGGTCATGTGCGGGATGCTATGGGTGAGTCTGGCTGTGCAATTCTTGACGGTCTGGAGTTCGTGAAGAAGAGTTTTGTTGATTCCGGCGTGGAGCGCGTTTCCGTAGTCCAGCCTGCTGGTGATGAGTGCGTGGGTGACGGTCTGCCTGGAGTCAGGGGGGATCCATTTGAAGGTCTTGCGGAGTATGCAGAGGGTGTTGAAGCATGCGGAGGACACAACGTTGATCTGGTGGTTCATGGTGAGTGAGGAGTTGAGTTTGATGCCAGGCCTTTGGCCCCAGGAGCACATCACCTGCTTTACCAATGGAAGTTACACCACTGCAACATGATGCTGTTTGGACATGATACCTTCAGGATGCACAAATATCCAGCCCTTGTGCCAAAACTAGGTATTTCACATCCATTTACACTGAACATTTGCAATTCACATAATAACAATGAAAATGTCTGTTATAGAAATTGCAAATATTTAAAAAGTCACATGGCAATCAAATACTTGCTTCCAATTTATTACATAAAAGGCAACCAATCATTTCGTTGCTTACATTTTTTTTGGTGTCACTCCCCATTTAAGCTTTTATAATTAAATCTCTATCAAGTCTTGAAAATAGAAAAAAACTAAGAACTCATATGCTCCAATAACAGTGGTGCCCAGCTCAGTCTATGCCAATCCAAATCCTCCAATAGCTATGCACTGACATTAGATATTAAATTAATCATAAAGACAGCTCAGTGATGGAGATCACACAATCCAAGCACCTGACACTAGTCCACGTACAATAGTACTCTACTACAGCTTCTGTTCCAGAACTGAAAATATTATAGGGAAAATAAATCACCATTCCCTAGCAGTCCCTTCAATCATGTATACATATATATATATATATTACCTAGTGGCGGTCGCCAGTAGGTAGTTATAGTTAGGACCCTGTTTCTATTCAAAAAGCGTTTTTTCTTTTGCCAATATCTTTGGCGCCGTTTGACGAATATTTGCCAAATTTTCAAAACTAATGGTTCACTCAGGTCAGCACCTGTCTGTAAAGTTTGGGCATGATTCGTCAAGCGGGGGCCGAGAAAAAAAGGGGGTCCCAAAATGCATTTTCTCCATGTTAATTTCCATAGGAAATTTTGGAACAGGCTACAGCCTGAACTGCTGAACAGAATTACACCAAATTTGGCAAAAAGGTAGCTCTTGGTTCAGAAAGCGCACTTTTTTTTTAAAAAATGGTGTAAATCTGTTCAGTAGTTCCTGAGAAATTCAAAAAATAAAAATTTATATATCTGAGCACCGAGGAGGATTCTCGAATCCTCCAGAGCACGAGCTTAATTCTGATTGGCTGCCAACACACCAAACCAGAATGTGTTGGCAGCCATCTTGTGACTCGGTAACTGAGTCACAAGAAAACAGTAGAAAAAACATCAAAAAACAAGAAAAGGGGGCAGGGTAGAAATACCCTGACCCCCTAGGCCTGCTCAGCCAAAAAAAGCATTTAAAAAAAAAAAATCATCCGAATTCGCGCTGGGTGCGCAAATCCAACCGAGAAAATTTTAAAAAATGAAGCGCGGGCTCCAGAGCTTCGTTGTACTTAAGCCCCCTGGTGGGCCAGGTCCCGGGAGCAATATTTATAATGTATGTGGGGGCCGCGCGGGCCCCCACAGCCCCGGGGACTGCCACCTCCCCGGGGCATTGTTAATTATGTTGGGAGGCTTCACAGCCCCACAAACGCTGGGGACTGCCACCTCCCTGGGGCTTAAATAAAATTTAATAAGTGTGAGGGGGCTCCTGCTCCTCCTCTCACTGCCCGGGGACCACCACCTCCCCGGGGCTTTGCATACATTGGGAGGTTGTCCGCGCGGCCCCCTCCTGGTGCCCTTGATGGCCCTGGGACCGCCACCCCCCAGGGCCGGCTCCTGCAATGTCCCGGGGTGCCCACCCCCGGGACATTGTCGTTTGCTATGGCAGGGCGTGAGCACGGCTCCCGCCCTGTCATAGCAAATACTGCTTTGCTTTTGGGCAAGGGGAGCTGCATGTTAGCAGCTCCCCTTGCCCAAAAGCAATGCCGGCTCCCGCAGGAGGCGGGGGCTGGCAGGGACTGTGGGGGCATTGGGGCTCCCCCCACTGTCCCCATCAAGGAGGTCAGGCCCCGGGGGATGGGGTCCCTGCAGCCAGAAGTGGCCCGGGAGGGGGGCTACGCAGCCCCCCTCACCTATTTAGTAAAAATTAAAAAAGAGAGCAGTCCCCGGGGGATGGGGTCCCCGGGGCCAATAGTGGCCCAGGGGAGGGGGTGACATGGCCCCCTTCCCTAATTTAACAATAAATAAAAGAGGCCAGGCCCCAGGGGATGGGGTCCCCGGGGCCAATAGTGGCCCAGGGAAGGGGGGCCACATGGCCCCCCTCCCGTACATGTAAAAAAAAAACAAGACCAGTCCCCGGGGATGGGGTCCCCGGGGTCAGTATTGGCCTGAGGAGGGGGGCCAGGCAGTCCCCCTTTAAAAAATATATATATATTGGCAGGCCCTGGGGGATGGGGTCCCCGGGGTAAATACCGAATAATGGAAGTGAGGCGTTTTTTTTTTCTTTCGAGTTTGGAGTCGCGACTCCAACGCGGCTCTCAGCGCGCCCCCGTGTAATGTCACGTTGTATTCGTGAATTCAGCTTAAATAAATAATTAAGTAGTATATAATTTAGAAGGTAGTGTTGTATTTGGGAAGTTGTTTTAAAGAGGTACTGTGATTGAAGTTAATGACAAGATTACAATTGGTAGAGTTGTTAAAAATATATAAAAATAAAAAATTATAGTTAGACTTGAAAAGTGTGTTGTGTTGTAGTACATTGAATTCATGCTTTTGCGGATTCGCGTCGGGTACGCGAATCCACAATAAAAAAAAAATATATATATATATGTGTAAATTTTTTTATATTCACTACTATGTTATAGGGTGGCTCTAAAAAGAGCCCTTGTTTTTATTATGAGTTTGTTTGTTTGTTACATGTAAGTGCGGATGCAGAGCTTTAGGTTGTTGAGAAAGACTTTATTTCCTTGATCTGTGAAGTGTACTCCATCACTTCTGTAGATATCATCCATATCAAAACGTAGATTGTTGTTATAGATGGAGCCCATTCTTTGGTCTCTGAGGTAAGCAGAAACAGCTTTATTGACATTTTTTCTAGCTTTCTCAATCTGTGGACAGAATTGATTTGACCACTTCCTTCTGTCTTTGGCATATATTAGAGTATACAAAGACAGTTTGAGGCAAAAGCAACATCAATTGTGCAAAGATGTCCTTCATTAGCATTTCAAGACCTACCCCAGTCAATGTGCCTAGGTCATTGCCACCACAGTGCACAATCATGAGGTCAGGGGGTTGGAGATACAGAAAGGTTTTAACCAAAGGCATCAATTGGTGCCACTTTAATCCTCTCTGTGCAATCCATTTAATATCCACATTTTGCAAAGCTAGGTCTTTGTCAATACCCCTGCATTCAGCATACCTTTTGCACGAGAAAACATAGCTGTGTCCAACAATCCATACTGTAAGCATCTTGAAGGGATGTCTGGAAGTAATGAAAAGATGTCTCTAGATGAGGTAGTCAGTTGGTAGAATGAGAGGTATCTAAAATGGTGGACAAGATGCAGTATTTAAAAAAAGTAGAGAATATATTGGCTGTTTAAGAAGATTGTACACTCAAAAATAGGGTGCATGTTACTTTCTTTAAAAGCATGTTCCTTATTGGTTTGTAGAAATTGTTTGAAAGGTACAGTAGATAGGATTTTGTAAACGTCAACCACCCCTGCTGTTTGCATTTGTAACCTTGTGTGCTGGATTTGAAAATATGGTGAACTTGTGACCTGTGAGTTCAGTTGAATGTTCCATTAACTTTTACTATGGAAACTGGCATTAAGCAGAATGGGGGAAGGGTTGAAACTTTACTGTGGACTTAAAATGTGAAATTGTAATTTATATATAGGTGATATGTTATTAAGGTATAATTTCCTAAGTCAGTACTATCTTTAGAAGTGGTGTATTGTTAAAAAATACTAGTATTTTTATTTGTAATATATTTTTGAACTCCCGTATGGATTCGCGGTTCCATCGCGTTGGTGCACGGTGGAGTCGCGACTCCAAAAAATTCCAAAACCTGCTTGGGCAGTTTTAGAAGTCAGTTGGTAAGGGTTCATATGTTTAACCAATAGAAATGTGTTTTATAATTTGAAATAATGTAGGAAGCAATGTGATTTGTTACTTACATGTATTTGTGTGGAGAAAGAGAGAGAAAGTTTGCCATTACTGGTTTTACCTTGCTGAGAGTGGTGCATTGCATTGATTGTGTGCATTATAAAATCTTTTATGAGTTTGTGATATTTTAAATTCTACGAATCGATTTGGAAGGTGAGTTATGAATTTGTGAGGTTTATCATGTATTAGGTTTACTTTTAATCTTTAAAAATTATTGATAAACTGTGTTGTTTGAAATATATTATTCAATGTAGAGATGTGTATTGTAGTTTGTTTTATACTAGTTAAATGATGTTTGAAATAGATTTTGTATAGTAATATGTGTATATTGGAAGATGGATTAGTGATTATGGTAGTGTGTGGATATGTAGATTTGTAGTATGCCGCATCATTTTAGGTGTTGCTTTAAAAGTGGAGGTGGAATGTGTCAAGTTTTAAGGTGAGCATGGACTTTTGTCTCAAGTGTGTCTCTTCTTGCATATTAATTTTGATATGTCTTATACATTTGAAGGTGCATGATGTATAACAAAGAATTGTTGTTGCTTTTTATGTGGTAGGCTCAAGATTGTGAGTAGTAGTGGAATGGTGAAGATGTAGGATAATAGTGTGCATTTAAAAGATGTTGACATAAGCTATTAGTGGTTAGGCTTCTTTTTTTAAGTTTGTAGAGAGGTACAGTTGAAATATGCCACATCATTTTGGGTGTTTGCCTGAAATTGGAAGTTTGTTCTGTGAATTTTTAAGGTTTGGATAGTGTTATGCTACAGACATATTCATGTATGCTTTTAGGAATATGGTGAGACATTTAGTAAAGACATGTGAAGGGTTCCTGCTTTGTATTTGGGTA
The DNA here is from genome assembly GCA_963921515.1 of Calotriton arnoldi. NCBI lineage: Eukaryota > Metazoa > Chordata > Amphibia > Caudata > Salamandridae > Calotriton > Calotriton arnoldi. The sequence goes on from CAWUFW010000337.1 coordinate 1,490,347, forward strand.
GGTGTAACATTATAAGTAGTTGTAGAATGGTAAATCAGCAGCCTAAAAGAGATGTTTGAGATATGTTTGTAGAGATTTTATTTATTAGAGTAATTTGTATGATGTGTTGAAAGGTATATTTCATATATACCGCATAATTTTCAGTGTATGTTTGAAAATTGAAGTGTGGTCTCTGAAGTTTTGAGCTGTGCAAGGTGTTGTGACTGAGCTATGTTTCTACTAGCACATATATTATGGTATGTGTTATGTCTGAAGATGATAGATGTATAAAACACAGGTATACATTTATCTGTATATTACTTTTATATATGATGCTGCTAGCAAAAGGTACAGACATATGCATACGTGCTTTTAGAAATATGGGGAGTCTTTCATCAAAGTTAAGTGAAGGGTTGCTTTGCTGTTAGCTATGCTCAATACCTGATTAATACTAGAATAGTAAAGCAGTATTAGTAGAAAAGTGATGTGTAAGATATTTTGGGAGAGGAATTATTGAATATGGTGCTTTATAAGAGTCTGTGTAAAAGTTCACTTAAAATTTGCTGCATAAATCTAGGCATGTTTGAAATGTTAAGCGTAGTCTGTCAAGTTTTAAGGCCTTTATAGTCTTGTGAGTTTGGTTATGTTTCTACTTGCACATGTGTTCTAATATGTGTAATGCTTTTGGCAATAGGTATAGAAAGATGCATGCATGCTTTTAGGAATATGGTTAGAGTTATGGTAGAAACGTGATAGGTTGCTACTTTATGTTTGACTAGGTCTAATATTTGTAGAATGGTGAATCTGTAGAATAAAACTGAGTTTAAAGACATGTTGGCAGAAGGGATTACTGATTAGGCTGCTTTCTATAAGTTTGGGGAAAGGTACACTTGAAATACATTGCAGAAATGTAGGTGTGTCTTTGTAATGTAAAGTTCAGTCTATTTGTTTATTTCTGTTATATATGATGATTATTTCAAAAGGTAGACATATATGCATGTATAGTTTTAGGAATATGGTGAGATTTATAACAGAGTCATGTGTAGCTTTTATGCTTTATTTTTGAGTATGTTCAGCACCGTGAGTAGTTTTAGAATTGTGAGGCTGCAGTACAAAAGTGTACACCATGTCATAGACCTAACTTCTGAGCTGCAGTTTCAGTATTCTGCTACTACTTAGAATGTTTTTGTCCTCTAATCACTCAGGCACTACTGTAGTACTACTCCAATCACTCAGGCAGTACACATGCACTTATAAAATTACTCAGGCACTTCCTATGTACTACTGTAATCTCCCAGATATTATCCCTGCAATCATGGAATCACTAGGCATTACGTATGTACTCTTTTAATCCCACAGACATAACTCCTGCAATCATGCCATCACCAATGTTTTAGTTATACACTGGTTTAATTATGCAGGCACTAGCCTTGCACTCTTCCAATCATCCTGTCAGGATCTATGCACTCCTCCAATCACTTTGCCAGTGTCCATGCACTTATAAAATCTCCTAGGCATTACCTTTACATACTTTTATTCACTGAGGCACTACCACAGTATTACTGCAAAAACCGAGGCAGTACTGATGCACTTATAAAATTACCCAGGCTCTTTCTATGTACTCCTGTAGTCCCCCAGATATTACTTGTGAACTCATGCAATCACCAATGCATTAGCTGTACACTGGTTCAGTCACCCAGGGAATACCCTTGCACTTTTTCACTCACACACGCACTAATCGTGTACTTATGTAATCACTCAGCCAGTGCTCATGCTGTTATATAATCACCCAGGCACTACCTTTGCACTCCTTTATTCACTCAGGCACTACCTCGGTAGTGCTGCAATCACCCGAGAAGTACCCATGCACTTATAAAATCACCCAGTGACTTTCTATGTAGTCATGTAAATCTCCAGATATTACCCCTGTATTATTGCAATCACCCAGGCGTTACCTATGTACTCCTTTAATCCCCCAGACGTTACCTCTGTACTTATGCAATCACCAATGCATTAGCTATACAGTGCTTCAATCACCCTGGCACTATCTTTGCACTCTTTCAATCACGCACGATCCACTCTTGTACTTATGTAATCACTCAACCAGTACTAATGCACTTATAAAATCATCCAGGCACTTCCTTTGCACTTCTGTAATCACTCAGGCACTATGTTAGTTCTGGTATAATCAAACAGGCAGTACTTATGGACTTATAAAATCACCCACTGACTTCCTATGTACTCCTGTAATCCCCCAGATATTATCTCTGCAGTCATGCAATCATCCAGGCACTAGTTATGTACTACCCCTGCAGTCATGTAATCATGCAGGCTGTACCTATGCACTCATGTAATAACCCAGGTACTACTCAAACAGTCATCTATACATTTAGATGCTATTCATACACTTATCCATGCACTCAATGTTTATGTGTGCACTCATGCAATTTGTCAGTCACTATCTATCTTCTAATGCAATTACCCAGTGACTACCTTTGGAATCATACAATCACCCAAGCACTACGCATGGAGTTATGCATTCACTGAAGCAGATCTATTACATGTCTCAGTTTCTAGATTTCACTATATTTCAGAAATATTGTATATATATTTGTTTTAGATCTGATGATGATTTGAAAAGGTAGAGACATTTGTATGCATGCTTTTAATAATATGGAGAGACTTATGGTCGAGTCATGTAATAGTCTGCTGCTTTATATTTGGCTAGGCCCAACACTCATGCAGTTATTAAAACACCCAAGTACTACCCATGCAGTCTTCCAATGATCCAGGTAGTACATATGCAGTGATGCAATCAACCAGGCATTACCTCTGTACTCATGCAAACATCCAGGCACTACCTATATTCTTATGTAATCACCCAGGCACTACATGTGCACTCCTGTATTCACTCAGGCATTACCTCAGTAGTCCTGCTATCACCTAAGAAGTACTCATGCTCTTATAAAATCACCCAGTCACTTTCCATGTAGTCATGTAAATCCCCAGCTATTACTCTTGTAGTCATGCAATCACCCAGGCGTTACGTAGGTACTCTTTTAATCCTCTAGACGTTACCCTTGTACTCATGCAATCACCAAAGCATTAGCTATACAGTGCTTCAATCACCCAGGCACTATCCTTGCACTCTTTCAATCATGCAGGCACCATTCTTGTACTTATGTAATCACTCAGCCAGTACTCATGCACTTATAAAACCACCCCAGGCACTATGTTTGCACTCTTGTAATCACTCAGGCAGTACTTTAGTACTCCTGTAATCACCCAGGCAGTTCTCATGGACTTATAAAATCACCCACTCACTTCCTATGTACTCCTCTAATAATCACGTAGATAATACTCCTCCAGTCATGCAATTACCAAGGCACTAGTTATGTACTACTCTTGCAGTCATGCAATGATGCAGGCTGTACCTATGCACTGATGTAATAAGCCAGGCTCTACCATTGCAGTCAAAGAATGACCCAGATCCTACTGTTGCACTCATCTATTCACTTACACACTACTCAATGAGTTATCTATATCTTTAGGTGCTATTTATACACTTATTCATATACTCAATGTTTATGTGTGCACTCATGCATTTAGCTAGTCACTATCCATCTTCTTTTACAATTATCCAGTGACTACCCTTCAACTCATTCAATCACCCAAGCAGTACTCATGAAGTTATGCAATCACTCAGGCAGATCTATTACATGTTTCAGTTGTAGGTTTCACTATATTCCAGAAATATTGTATATATAGTTCTTTTAGATATGATGATGATTTGAAAAGGTAGAGATGTATGTATGCATGCTTTTAACAATATTGAGATACTTATGGTTCAGTCATGTAATAGTCTGCTGCTTTATATTTGGCTAGGCCCAACACTCATACAGTTATAAAAAAAAAACCAAGTACTATCTATGTAGTCTTCGAATGATGCAAGTGCTACATACGCAGTGCTGTAATCTTTCAGGCATTAGTTTTGCACGCATGCAATCATCACGGCACTACCTATGCACTCCTTTATTCAGTCAGGCACTACTTCAGTAGTCTTGCAATAATCCAAGAAGTATACATGCAGTTATAAAATCATCTAGTCACTTCCTATGTAGTCATGTAAATCCCCAGATATTACCCCTGCAGTCATGCAGTCAGCTAGACGTTATGTATGTACTCCTTTAATCCCTCAGACATTACCTCTGTACTCATGCAATCACCAATGCATTAGGTATACAGTGCTTCAATCACCCAGGCACTATCCTTGTACTCTTTCAATCATGCAGGCACTACTCTTGTAGTTATGTAATCAATCAGCCAGTACTCATGCACTTATAAAACCACCCACGCACTACGTTTGCACTCCTGTAATCACTCAGGCAGTACTTTAGTACTTCTGTAATCACCCAGGTAGTTCTCATGGACTTATAAAATCACCCACTTATTTCCTATGTACTCTAATAATCCCCTAGATAATACCCCTGTAGTCATAGAATCACCCAGGCACTACTTATGTATTTCCTTTGCAGGCATAGAATCATGCAGTTTCTACCTATGGACTCATGTAATAACCCAGGCACTACCCTTGCAGTCATATAATCAACCAGACTCTATTGTTGCAGTCATCTATTCACCTAGGTACTTCTTATTGAGTCATCTATGGCTTTAGGTGTTATTTATACACTTATCCATGCACTAAACCTTTATCTGTGCACTCATGTAATTAGTCAGTCACTATCCATCTTCTCCTGTAATTACCCAGCTAGTACCTTTGGAGTCATACAATCACCCAAGCACTACCCATGGAGTTTTAGAATCACTCAGGCAGATCTATTAAATGTCTCTGTTTCTAGGTGTCACTATATTTTAGAAATGTTGTATATATATTTCATTTAGATGTGATGTTGATTTGAAAAGGTAGAGATATATGTATGCATGCTTTTAATGATATAGAGAGACTTATTGTTGAGTTATGTACTAGTCTGCTGCTTTATATTTGGCTAGGCCCAATACTCATGCAGTTATAAAAACACCCAAGTACTACCCTTGCAGTCTTCAAATGATTCAGTCACTACATATACACTGGTGTAATCACTCAGGCTTTACTCCTGCACTCATGCAAACATCCAGGCTCCATGTATACACTCATGCAATCACCAAGGTATTACCCATGCACTCTTTGAATCATGTAGCCACTACTCATGACCTTATATAATCACTCAGGCACTAACGTTGCACTCCTTCTATCACAGAGGCACTACACGTGTACTTATGTAATCACTCAGCCAGTAGTCATACTGTTATGAAATCACCCAGGCAGTACCTTTGCACTCCTTTATTCACTCAGACACTACCTTATTACTCCTGCAATCACTGAAGTAGTACTCATGCACTCATAAAATCACTCACTCACTTCCTATGTACTCCAGTAATACCCAGATATTACCCCTGTAGTCATAGAATCACCCAGGCACTACTCAATGTATTTCTTTATTTATTGAGGACAATATTTGTTTATAATTATTTTAATATTATTAAATATTTTTTTGAAAGATAATAAACTTTTCTTCTTTTTTTAAATTCTCCATAATTATTGAGAAATATTCAGTATGACAAGAAAAGTTGAAAAGAAAAGACAACAAAGAAAACAGAACTATTTAAAGGAGAGAGAAAATCAGAAACTAGATGAAGTGCAACATGTGACGTTAAAGAAAAAGTCTTCTGGTATGAGAACGAAAGAATTTGTTAAAAGTCTTTCAAAAAATCTAAAATATTTTCAAAATGGTGAAAAGAGAAAGAAAAGTACTACAAGCAATCAGAAGGAAAAGAAAAAAGGAGAAATTAATGCAAAATCCGGTTATAGGAAAACAATACATGTTGAAAAAAGGATGAAAGAATATAAAGACATTAGGAAGAGAATGTATAAAAGTAGAGTACTACAAAATTTATTGAAAGATTGCAAGAAATATAAAAGAAGATCTGCATTTTACAAGAAGAAAGAACAGATTGAAAGTGTAGTCGAAAAGGCTTTTGAATTGAAAAGAAAATTGTTTATATTAGTATTGAAGAGAATGAAAACATTGAATAAAAAATGCAGTTTATGAAGGAGAAAAGTAAAAGAAAAAGACTGGTTAATAGAACTAACTTTTGTAAAAAACAATTTGGGTGAATGGAAGCACACTTCTAGTACTGAACCTTTTTTTAATGAAGAAAGCTATTTTCAACAAATTACATTAGTTCATGCTGTTGATACCAGGGGTCATTGTTATGAGGTTAGAAACGGATGTTCAATTGAAAAAGAAAAGATGGTTCCTAGAAATGTGGAACAAGTAAAAGCTGAAGAAGTTCAAGGGAGACGTACACAAGCTCCTGCATGTAAGTGGGATTGTATTAGTATTTGTAGTATTCAACAGGAATCTATTGAAATAATACAAGGTTCTTTTACGAGAATATGCCAAAAAAAGTCTTAAGCAGAAGATTAAGATGTTACAAGGACTAGATCCATGTAAAGTAAGAAAATATACTAACTTGCAGGGTCATTCTCTGGCTTGTCTTTCAAGAAAAGTGTGTCAAAGTACTTTGCATCATTTAAGAATGTTAGCAGTACACCACTCAGAAATGCAGAAGTTAATAAGGAGACTCTACTATGTAAAAAGTCCTGCATTATATTTAAATGAAATGAACACAGCTCTTTTGCATGCTTCAGTATAAGATGTAAAAAAAGTTTGTGGTGATATACAGTTTCGTTTCTTTGGTTCTCAAGAGGAGTGTAGAGAAAGTGAGAGCTTGATAAGTGTAGGTGTTGAAGAACAGGTGGAAGATATTAGTACTGACAAGTTTGCAGAAGAAATTACAAAGTTTAAGATAGTTTCATCTGAAAAACCAAATTAAGGGGCCTATTAGGATGGCGGGCGACTTACGTCTGCCCGCCATCCCTGCGGAGCTGGGACCGTCCGCAATAGGTGCGCCGGTCCCGCCCGCGGTATTAGGATGCACCCACCACATTGGCGGGCGCATCCTAGTAGGTTAACATTGTGGACGGTGCTGCTGGCTGCAGCACCATATGCAATGTTAAATTACCATGCTTTGCATTGCGATGCACAACGTGGCAGGCACCGTGCGGTGCCTGCCACCTTGAGCATGGCAATGTTGGGGGGTACCCCCAAGTGCAGCCACCCCCCCCGGGGGGCCCGCAACGGGCCCCGTGGCAAAACACTGCATGCCTTTCCATGGCGGCATTGCCACCATTTTGGGCTCCCTGGACCATCCGTCAGGCAATCAGGACGATTACTGGCAGCGGGCGGTCTTTGTGTCCGTGGCGGACGCATGCATGTTCCCACCGCCATCCTAATCTGGCGGTGTGAATTATACGTTCGATGGCGGAAGGACCGCCATCCTAATAGGCCCCTATGTTTGTATTTGTTGTTGACGTGCTCACTATAAAAGTCAAACTAGGAATGTTGATCGATATTTAAAAAGTGAAAAGGAAAACAGTGATAAGTGGGAGCAATTTGGTGCTTATTTGTTGGTGGAAGGTCATTTTGAGTTTGCTACTGATCAACGTATTTGTAAATATTGTTACAACAAATTAGAAGAGAACAAAATGCCAGCTAGAGCTGTACATAACAACTTAGAGTTGGTAGGTATTCTTCCGCAACTGGCAGATTTAAATACATATGAGTCCATTCTTATTCAATCTGTGCACCCGTTTCAGGCTATAGTTCGTATGGAGCCTAAAACAGGTAAGCTGCCTCCAAAAGATTTACAAACAGGTCTGAAAGGAAGAGTCGTGTACTTACCTTTAGATTTTAAGAAAAATATTGAAACTGTTGGTATAGACAGGGAGGAAAGTGAGCCTGTAGTTATTCTAGTTAACGGTGTACCAACAAAGAGTCAAAAAATATGGCAAGACTTTGTAGATGTTACCAAACTTCAAAAGGCTACATTGTATCTGGTGCAGAATAATATTTATCATAAGAATGTAAGCATTGATGAATAGGAAATATGTTTAGAAGATAAAAAAGATATTTTAAGTGGCCAAATAGAAAAAGTGGACATGTCTAGGAGTGAAGAGATTTATGAACATTACAGTATACATTCTCTACATTCCAAAGAAATGATAGGAAACAATATTGAATTATTTCAAATGAAAAAAATGAAGGGAAATCCCATGAGCGTATGGGAAAAAAGTTTAGAAGCACGTTGTTTTCCACAGCTGTTCCCCACTGGATAAGGTGGACGATATGATGAACGAGCAGTACAGATTCCAGCTTCAGAATACCGCTCGACAAGATTGTACTCAGAAGATCCAAGATTTCAACAGTGTATTCCATATATATTTCATCTTCTCTTTGAAAGCGATTTGTCTGCACTTTCATATGCAGTGAACCATATATTAAAAACAGGAGTTCATATTCCACATGTTTCTGTAAAGGAATTCATGGACAAAGTTCAACAAAGAGATGAACAGTTAGAATCTCAGGTAATAAATTTGATGGCGTGTCAACGTGGTACCAATGAGTATTGGTATCGTCGTCATGGAGAACTTAAATGTATGTTAAGAAACTTAGGTACCCCTACATGGTTTGTGACACTTAGCTGTTCTGAATATGCGTGGGACGATTTACTTTTATTTCTACGAGAAGCAAATTCAAATGTAAAAAATATTGAATTGAAGACACCTGGAGAACTATGTTCCTTGGATCCTGTAAATGTCTGAAGATATTTTAACCATAGGTTTCAAAGTATGATGTCATTTATCTGCAATAAAAATATTCCTCCTCTTGGAGAAGTAACTTATTTCATTTGGCGAAAAGAGTACCAAGCCAGAGGTGCTCCTCATATACACATGCTATTATGGATCAAGAATGCTCCAAAATATAGAACTGATACTGATGAAAGTGTTCTTTCATTGGACAGTATGTTACCTATGCCATTCCAAGAGAAGGAGGAGAAAACACCCTGAGACAACAAGTTTTACAGTTTAAAAGTCATTGATGTGGCAAATACTGTAGACAAAAATACAAGTCTAATGGAAAATTTGATACAAAGTGTCTTTTTGGATTCCCACGTCCAATAATTTCAAAAGAAAGAGTAAATAGTTTTATGTCAGCAGTAAGGCATACAATAACTCGGAAATCTCTAAAGAATCCTTATAACTTAAAAAGAACCGAAGATTTAAAGTATATTAATGAACTGCATTGTTTTCTTCAATGTTTTCATTCTCTTCAATACCAATATAAATAATTTTCGTTTCAATTCAAAAGCTTTTTCTACTGCACTTTCAATCTGTTGCTTTTTTTTATAAACTACTGATCTCTTTTTATATTTTTTACAATCTTTCAATAAATTTTGTAGTACTCTACTTTTATACATTCTCTTCCTAATGTCTTTATATTCTTTCAGCCTTCTTTGGACATGGATTGTTTTCCCATAACAAGATGTTCTATTAATATGTCCTTTTTTCGTTTCCTTCCAATTGGTTGTAGAACTTTCCTTTCTCTTTTCCACATTTTGAAAATTCTTTACATTCTTTAAAAGTCTTTTAACAAACTCTGTAGTTCTGTTACCAGAAGTCTTTTTCTTCAATGTAAAATTTTGAACTTCATCTAATTTCTGCTTTTCTCTATCCTTTAAATAGTACTGTTTTTTTCTCGTCTTTTCTTTTGATTTTTTCTTGCCATACTCAATCTTTCTTAGTAATAATGGTAAATATCTGAAAAAAAAGAAAAGTTTAAATAGCTTCTAAATTTTTTTAAAAATTATTATATACAAATATTCTCATCTATTAATAAACAGATACTTTCAATTGTATTGCAAACGTCTCCATAACACATAAATATTTAGAATATTATACTTTACATAGTATCAAACCTATATTAAGAACCAAACGTTTAAACAATAACATCTTAGAGCACATACTATCTAAATGTGAGTAAAAGAAAGTCTATGTATTCATTTCTACTCATAAAATATGACACCTGGGTATTGAACAAGCTATGTCAGACACTGCACAATTCCTTCATTCAGAAGACATCACAACCTCTGCAACAGAATGGCAGAGCAGAACTAAAGGATTTCTCTACTACTACCCAAACCAACCAGGTTCAGATGTATAATACATCAGACAATAGATGTAGAAGTAGACATATATGTCATTCAAAACACCATAGTTACCAAGTAACGTAAAGTTTACAGACTGGTGTTCCCATTTCAAAATAACACCTAGAGTGTTGCGCTTACCCAAATATAAAGCAGCAATCCTTAACATGTCTCTGTTGTAAGTCTCACCATATTCCTGAAAGCATGTATGCATGTGTCTGTACCTTTTGCTAGTGACACCATATATAAAAGAAACATACACATAGTTGTATACCTGTGCTTTTCCACAGGCTCATACAACGCAGCCTAATCACTGATCCCTCTTTCAACATGTTTTTTATAAATTTATTTTATTGTTCGACCAATAACATGATCATACACAGCATTAAAAATCACATAGTGCACAATGTTACATAAAATCATTAAGAACAATAGTTTAAAACATAGTTAGACTCAGAGGCCGAGTCAGCGTTTAGGACAGGGTTACAATTTTTACAGTTTCCATAAAAACAGAGATATCAATAAAGAGGGCACACATATTAAAACAATCTAACCCCATCATTTCCCTGCTGTCCCGCTAAACAACTTTGCCAGATGCTTGCCCTACTTTTTTAAGTAGGCCTGCATCACAGTATTATATTACAACTTTCGATCTCTGCCACCAGGCATAGAGCAGATATCTTGTTAATGTAAAAAGAAGCCACCTTGTTGTATCTGACCTGAATATGCGTAAAGCATCAGAAGGGCGTGAGAAAGAAAGCAGTCGGCAAGCCGGAGTAATCCATGATTTCCTTAAATTTGCATTTGTGGGACAGAAGAAAATGAAATGTTCTATAGTCTCTGGGGTAGAGTGGCAAGACGGGCACATGGGGGATATAGTAACATTTGCCCAACTATTTTTCATTGCATTCAGTGGGAGAATCCCTGTCCTAAATTGTATGTAAAGTGCTCGTGCCTGAGGTGTTTCAATATCATCCATATACATATCGAACTTAAAACAACTGTTAACATTTAAAAAATGAAAAGTTAAAGTGCCACGTGCCCCAGCATCGATACTAAAAGAATCAACAAAGTCCCAATACCTTTTTTTAAACAGGGGGACCACTTTTTTTGTAATAGACTGCAAATCCTCCCACATTGCACCCAAACCCAGCCTAAAGAGCCACTCCCTGACCTTATTAAACCAGGCCAGTCGCCCTGTATGTCTTCGAAGAGTTACTAATTCCTCCACTGCATCCTCTTCAGGGATCTGGGTATTGATGGTCCAGAATCTAACCCAAAACGTTAATACTTTAAGGATAGCAAAGTGTGTAATGGGCTTTAGACTAAGGTCAAGGCGTAGTGGTAATATGGGTGTAATCGTTGGGAGGTTAAGGATTGCCCTTAAAAATGTGTTTTCGGGGGCATGGCTTGCAGCCGAACATGATGGCCGCAACCTAAGCGAGCTCCGCAACCACGGAGGTTTTTCCCCATTAATCCGGTCATTTATCCTGGGTCTGCACGGCGCAAAGTAAGCAGATGAGAACCCGGCTCTTCCATGCGCCCGAATGAGCCGATCTGAAGCCCTTCGAATTCGGCGGTGAGGCGTCCCCGACTAACGGTGAGACAGAGGCCTAACGGCACCAACAGAGCCGGGGCCTCGCGTAATTCCTCAGCCCGAGGTGGTGGAGAGGCTGACAGCGCGAAACTCACTTGGGCGGGACGACGGACTAGCACCTCCTACCAGGGCATAGCCAGGACCCGTCCGGTGCAGAGAGAAGCGGAGACCAGCAGTGCCCTCACGCCGCACCGTACTGAGTGGGGGAGAACGAGGTGAGGCGCGGGGTACAGTAAGACTAGAACCGGCAAATGTGACGGCACGGCGCAGCGGAACACGGAGCGCCCAGGCACCCCTCCCCCCCCCGGAAAGCGAAGCAGTGAAGTACCCGATAATTTCCCACGGACGTACTGGGACGTATGCGGGAGTGAGAACACCGGACACCCAGAAAGGGGCTGCATGGGGAAAAAAAGAACAGAGGTCTGGCCTGCACGGGAGACTCGGGGGGCCCCGGCTCCCCATGACAGTCTGCAGGGGCTATACACAACTCATAACTCCTTCACCTGCACAATCGCAAGCAGCCCTCATAACTGGCCCCCCCTTTACTGCGTGGACCTCTCTCCGCCGCTACAAGACACTGCGGGGCCGCAGGTGAGTGGCCCTGAAGGGGAGAGGCAGGAGTGCTGGGGAGGGCCTACACCCATACCGGGACACTTGTAGCTGACACCCACTGGCCTCGGAACTGGGAGCACAGCGGTTTTAATACAGCCGGACTAAAACATATCCAACCCCCCCACCTACATCGAAGAACACGGGCAGAAGAGACGCACGTGGCAGGCAGCAGTGATTGCTACCCTTGCCCAGAAAATTGATATATCTTTTGGCGCAGTGCTTAAGATGGGGAGCCGAGGCCAGAAAGGACCAGCGACCCTGAAGCTGGACAAATATGCCTATAGCAAGGAACCTCCAGAGAAAACACAGACAGACTCTGCCCTGGCGGTAACCACTGAGGCAGCTAAACCAGATGAAGTCACACTGGCACGATCTCCATGGACATCTCCCTAATACGGGCTGACTTCTCCAAAATGGCCGAAAGAATGACGGAGATCGAGACCACAACGGTTACACTCTCCACAGACACGGCCACTCTACAGCGCCAAGTACGCCGTTTGGAAGAAGACAACAAACTGATCATGGCCAAACTGGATGACCAGGAAGGGCGCTCACGTCGTAATAACGTAAGACTCATAGGTGTGCCAGAAACTGCAGGGGGACCCGCCCTAGATCTGTTCGTGGAGGACTTAATTAAGAACCAATTACAGCCACGGGCCTGTCCAGTTTCTTTTCGGTGGAAAGGGCGCACCGTGTACCAGGTGGCAGGCCAAGACCTGGCGCTCCGCCCAGACCAATACTGGCACGTATATTAAACTTTCGTGACCGTGACGCAATTTTGCAGGCGGCAAGAATAGCTCCCCCTATCTGGATCGAAAACTGCACGGTCACAATGTACCCTGACTACACAAATGCGGTCACCAAACAAAGACGAAGTTTTCTAGAAGTAAAGAAGGACCTGCGCGCCAGAGATCTCAAGTACTCGATGCTCTTCCCGTCAAAATTGAGGGTTGAGGTGGAGGGGAAAACATGGTTCTTTGGAACACCGGAGGAGGCCCTTGAATGGTTGGATGGATGGCGCCCAGCAGCGAGACCCAAGACGATGGGGAACCAACAACAACGCCGACTGAATGAATCCCAACGGTCCAGCTCCAGGGAACATGGTGAACCGAGGGAAAGAGAGTAAAGCAGCAATGGACATCATCAAGACTAAAATAATAGACACTGGCACCGACTAGCAAACGGCTGCAGCAGACCCTACAGGGGACCTACAGAAGATGGCAACAGCCATAATGGTATAAACGACTGGGCTACGCCTGGTAAACACTGACTCTATGAGAGTGGAAAGCCGTCCCCCGCAGCCATGAACTACAAGGAAGTAGCTGTTGCAGTGTAAATATTCAAGGGAGAAGCTTCCGGGATTGCTGGAGGACTCACCCCCCCTTACGCAAGTACAGGGCATGGGACGAAAGCACTCTGCTCAGTTGGGGTGGCGGGTAGTTTTGGGTCCGCCGGGCAGGGAGGCAGGGAGGAGGAGGGAAGGGAAACAGTTTATGGTTTTATGTTTCTTTCTGCAATTTTAGATGCTCGACGCGTTGGGAGATGTCCCAAGAAACAGAAAATTACCGGGATGACATGCTGCAATTGGTATTTGAGCGCGAATATCACCGCAAATGACACACACAATACCATTACCTGACGAGACGGGCTCAATCTCAAATTCACACTACATTAGGTCCCCCACTACAAATTATATCTTGGAATGTAAATGGACTAGGTGACAAAATAAAGAGAGGGCTGGTCCTACAGTATCTTAAGCGCCAGATCCCGGCAGTTGCTCTGATCCAGGAATCCCACCTGACGGGCTCAGCATGTAAAGCCCTAGATAGATGGGGCTTTAAAATGGTGCTGCACTCTGAGTTCACCTCTGGCTCCCGGGGAGTGGGGATATTGATTCATAAGAGTTTCCCCCTTGTGATAACAGGGTCCTGGGCGGACGACCAAGGTCGCTTTGTAGCAGTAGTAGGTCAATGGGAGGGACGGGCTTACAATTTGGTTTTGGCCTACATCCCGCCGGCACTTCACCAGACAGCCTTCCCTGCCCTGGGTACATTTTTAGTAACACTACCACCAGGAGAACTAATCCTAGGTGGAGACTTTAACGCCACCATGGACGCAACGATAGATCGTAAGCCCCCAAGGGACCACATAGTAAGGAGTTCATAGACTCGCTGGGACTCATAGATGCCTGGCGAACAAGGAACCCGCTAAAAAAACAATATACTTTTCACTCAGGGGCCCACAACAGTCTCTCAAGAATTGATTACATTTTCATACTTACACCGGGCCTCGGGAGAATACTCGAGGTGCAACATTTACCCAGGGGTATCTCAGATCATTCCCCGGTCCAAATTAAATTCACATCGCACATTCAGGGGGGTAGACGTATCTTTCCACTTCATCCTGGCTATCTAAAAACTCCAGAGATACACAAAGGCCTATTGAAGGAAACGGGGCGATATTTTACAGAGAATGAAAATTCAGTTACATCCCCGACCACTTTATGGGAGGCTTATAAGACAGTAATACGAGGTCACACAATATCGTTAATCACTAGCCATAGGCGGGAGCGAAGACAGCACCTAGACACCCGGGAGCAGTGCGTGTCCCAGGCTGAGAGCGAGCACGCCACACATACCAATGATAACACGGCGCACACACTACATCTAGCGCAACAGGAATATAGGGCGTACGCATGGGAGGAGGCCAAAGCTAGAAACACAGCAACACAACACACGATCTATGAAGTGGGAGATAAGACAGGTAAACTTCTTGCGTGGTTAGAAAGGCGGGAGAGGGCCAGTCGATGGGTCACGCACTTACAACTAAGCGATGGAACCACCACTACAGACCCTCAACAGATAGTAAACTTACTAGCGGACCATTATGAGAAAATATATACGCCCACAAACACTTCAACCATAGAAGATAACCTGGCCTTCCTCCACGATATTCGACTTCCCACGTTGGCACACACTGCAGTAGAAGCCTTAGAAACTGACTTAACAACTGATGAGTTGGCATTAGCGCTAGGCGCATTGCATACAGGGAAAGCAATGGGGCCCAACGGACTGCCGGTGGAACTCTACAAATGGATGGCTACGCCTCTCCTACCACACATGCTTAAAATGTATAATGAGAGTCTTGACAAAGGAGAGCTACTGGCAGATCAGCGCCTAGCAACGATCGTTGCAATACACAAACCAGGCAAACAACTGCACAAATGTATGTCATATCGGCCGATCTCATTAATAAATGCTGAGGCTAAAATACTGGCGAAAGAATTAGTGTTACATTTGCAGCCCCATCCGTCGGTGCTGATACATCCGGACCAGTCTAGATTCATGCTGGGCCGTAACACGGCGCTCAATTTAAGGCGACTGAGAGGGGTTATGGCACGTATACCCACCATACAAGAGAATGCAGTGATTCTCTCCTTAGATGCCCGAATGGCGTTCGATCTTGTCGAATGGCCCTTTCTCTTCGCGGTTCTCTAACGGGTGGGCTTTGGACCCAAATTCTGCGCGTGGGTCAAACTACTATACACTAAACCCCTGGTGCAGGTAGTAGCAAATGGGCGCATATCGAGAGACTTTTCATTAGGGAGGGGCACGAGGCAGGGCTGCCCTTTGTCACCACTCCTCTTTGCATTAATACTGGAGCCGCTGGCGGCCTGGATTAGGCAAGATCCGCGGACTGAGGTGGGAAATCGGCTGGGAAGACCGAATTTCGCTTTACGCGGATGATGTACTGCTATATATAGGATCCCCAGCATGTTCAATAGCAAGGCTACTCGATATTTGCGCTGCGTATGGGAGGGTTTCCGGATACACCATCAACTGGAAGAAATCACTTCTATATGTTCTCCACGGTCCCACTCCGAGACTCCCGCCGGGCTGTGAACTGCAGATTGCAGTCCGGGGTTTTAGGTATCTGGGGCTATATATCACGCCCCAACCTGCACAATTTGTCGAAGAAAACCTCATGGAGCCATTGAAAAGGTTCCGCCGGGATGTGAAGCACTGGAGGTCACTGCCGTTGACGCTGCTGGGAAGAGCATCCCTCTTTAAGATGATGGCGCTGCCCAGATTTCTGTATGCCTTGCAGAATACTCCATTCCCGGTCCCCCCCGCATATTTCAAGGCCATTGACTCTGAAATCACTACGCTCCTCTGGGATGGGAAACCAGCGCGCATAGCAATGCACAAGTTGGTTCGCAGCTGGTATGACGGTGGGATAGCATTCCCCAATATAAAATTGTACTACTGGGCCTCACAGCTGATGGTTATAAATCAATACTACATACCTCACAGGAGGAGCCAGCTTATCATATGGACAGATATGCACTTCCGGCTGAGCGCATTATAGGAGCCCTGTATAATAAAATTGGAAAGAGATCTACCCTCATAGGTCCGACTGCACACACTGTACAAGTTTGGCATGGGGCGCAGCGGGCTTTGGGATGGGAGGGAACGTTGACACAGGCTACACCACTCTGGGAAACGGGACGGTTAGGTAAACTATGCAACACTAAGGGATTTAGACAGTGGGACCTCATTGGTATCTCCAAGATAGGAGACTTGTGGAAAAAGGGGGAGGTTATTGCCTTTGACCAACTACGGTTAGCGTATGACCTACCACCAACTGAAATGTACCGATACATACAAATCAGGCACGCACTAACGAGCACTATCCCACCAGGAACACAACTAGCAGAGGCCTCCCCATTAGAGGACAGGCTCCTTACCAACCACATGCATAAGAAGGCCATCTCCCAGACATATCGCAAATTAGTAAATAATCTACCAGACCCTACAATGACCCTAAAGGAGCGATGGGAAGCAGATGTAGGAGAATTGGAGGAAACAGACTGGCAGGAGGCACTCGCGTCGCCGTGAGAGATTGCGATATCCTCCAAACTTAAACTGGTACAGCTGAAGGTGCTCCATCGTATATATTACACACGTATTACAATGCACCGACTAGGCCGAGCATCCTCACCTTTATGCCTACGGCAATGTGGCGCACCGGGTACATTTTACCATATTTTGTGGGAATGCCCGCAGATCACACTCTACTGGGAGAAAATAATGAGCACAATCTCACGGGTGGGTGGAGCTGAGGTCCCGCCAGAGCCCAAAAGATGCCTCCTCAATATCTGGGAGTCTACGGACCTGAACCTGAGGATGAAGCACTGGGGATGATAATGGCGAAATGCAACATAGCCCAGAGTTGGGGTACGAGTCTGACTCCCACATACCAAAAATGGAGTAGAGATATGGATGGGGCAATGGTGGCAGAGCGAGCAGTCTATATGCATAGGGGGTGCCCCAGGAAGTGGTCGAGGATATGGGGGAAATGGAATGTGTTCAGAGGCAACATATGTGAACCCCCACGGGAAGAATTGAGCCCTGTTGTCAGTGATTAATAGCTTTATGATGTGATTAAAACGCATAACGCTGTAAAATTGTATAAATGTACTACAACTGATGTAAACTTTGCTGAGCAATATATGATGAGTGTCAACATACCATTGTGAAGGGTGGGATGTCCACCCCTTAACGTGTACAGTAACCACGGATCAAGCAGAATGTCCATTGTTTTCATGTTACAAAATCAATAAAATGTTTCCAAAAAAAAAAATGTGTTTTCCGCTACCTCTAGCTGTTTCAAGTTCTCCAGCCCCCACAATTCAGCCCCATAAAGGGCCGCACCTAGGCCTTTGGCCCGGTGTATTTCAAGGATGGGAGAAATTGGGCGAAAGACTGAGCGTTTTACCCTCTTTACTATTGCGCAGTCCTCATGCTGAAGTGTCAATACACTCTTCTGAATTTGAGGTGACCATGCTAAGTTATCACTAATTCTGACTCCCAGTTAGTCGAAAGCCTTGACCTGTCTAAAAATTGGGTACCCAACTTCAGTTTCCCCTTGGTGAATCTCAAGGCCCCGATCTTTACATGCTTCTGCGAACTTGGTTAGCACATTCTGAATGCCCATCGGGATCTTAGAAATGAGCAGTGTATCGTCTGCGAATAGCAAAGAGGGTATAAGGCTACCAGCTAGTCTTAGTGGGTCGCCTCCACAATCATAAATCTTTTATATGCCCATTCATGTACAAAGTAAAAAGGGTTGGGGCAAGCACACAACCCTGACGCACCCCCTTAGAGACTAATATGTTGTTAGAAAGACTACCATCAGAGTTCCACCTGACTTTGGCATAGTAGCCATGGTGTAAACGAACCAATAGTTGAAGTAGGTCACCTGGGAGTCCTACGTCTCTAAGAGCGACCCAAAGCTTATTGCGGTCAATGGAGTCAAATGCCGTTTTATGGTCAACAAATACGACATATAGGTGACCCTTCCTGAACTTCACTTCCTTCCAAATAACCAGCAGGAATCTGAACACTTGATCTAGGGTGCTCGTAGATGACCTAAAGCCTGCCTGCAAGTGTGAGAGAGTATTGTTCTCCTCTATCCTATTTTGGAGACATAACAAAATTACTTTACAGAAGACTTTCTGGGAAATATCTATAAGGCTTATTGGCCTATAATTTGAAGGGTCCCCTTTATCTCCTTTTTTTAAATATGGGGATTATTTCAGCTCCCTTCCAGGTTGAAGGGATGTCCCCGCCTCGCAGAATGGCATTAAAAACCTTTTGGAGCAGTGGGACCCAAATATTAGGCACAGCTTTATACAGGTCTCAAGGGAGCCTATCTAGATCAGGAACTTTCCCAGTCTGGAGTGAGTTGATTGCTGTTATAGTTTCCTTTAAGGAAAAGCCATCAGCGTATTCCTGTGTTGGTGTTAAAATATATTCCCCAACTGCTACTACTGTTTCCTCTTCTGGGTCAGAGGCCGTGCCAGTATAAAGCTTCTGAAAGTATTCTTCCCAAACGTGCGGTTGTATGTAAAAGTCGTCTTCACTAACCTGCTTGATTGAGCCCTTTGACAGAAGGTGCCAGAAAAGCTGGCTATCCTTCTGTTTAGAAGCCTCGGCTAGTGTGCGCCTTTTTACCGCAACCTGAGCCCTCTTATGCATCCTCCTTCTACCTTTGATGTCATCTTGTGTCCCTTGCTTTACTGCCGCTGTTAAGTTGTTCCTAGCTAGTCTGCAATCCTCGTTGTACCATGGTGCGATGTTCCGTTTGGGCGTATTAAAATTGCACAATCTGCCAAAATAGGGTTTAATACTGTTAATTAATTGTTGGAAGCTAGACACAGTGGAATTGTTGCTTTGGTCAGGATCACTAAGTACGATAAGGGTCTAAACCACTTCTTTACAGATCTTAGGGAGTAATTTCCCATCGGCCACAACCTGGGGCCATTTGACTCTCCTGTTGTTATTTGTGGTAACAATTGGGGCTATTATTTGGTAAGTTTGGCTATATGTGATAAGGAGGCCAGTTAGCTCCAGGAGAAGGGCATTGTGATCACTGTCCTCACTGTATTGGACACTCATTTCCTTGACATAGGGCCACAGATAGATGTCCACCATGATATAATCGATCATACTTTTGATATTCCCCCTCTTAAACGTAAACTTAGCTTCCTCATCTGAAAGTGTCAGCTCGTTGCATGCACGCACCCCATGGGCTAAGGTAAAAGACAGTACCTGCTGCCCAACCTTGGTACATCTTTTAATGGGGGGTATCTGTAGCTTATTTACACCCCTAGCTTGTTCTTCATCCTGTACTAATTCTTGTACAAAATCTACTGGTTCATAGGTCGTATTGAGGTCGCCAGCTACTATAAGATAATACTCTTCCCTACAGGTATCAAGGAAATTAGAGAGCACTGTTAAAGTTTCAGAGGGCTTGTAATGGCTACTGAACCTGTTATATATGTTAAATAGTCTGACATGGATATTCCCTTTAGGCCGTATCATGTCTATGCCAAGGATCTCCTGGGATTCTACCTCAAGTGGCTTGATTTTTCAATCCAATGTGGTCTTAACCCATATTAATAGCCCACCAGCTGGTCGGCCCGCTGGGGATAGCCTAGCCTCAATACTAAATGTAGTAAACCCCACCCTGTACACCCCCTCCATCGCCCAAGTTTCCTGGAACAGGCATACATGACTGCTGTCCACCATCTTGCCCCACTCTGGGTCATTTAGCTTGAAGTTTATTCCCGCAATGTTCCTAGAGACAATCTGTAATGGCTGGTCAGCACCCATGCTTCCCTGTTGTGGATAACCAAGTATAGGATTTGCAAGCATTTGGTCTTGGGCAGGTGCATGAATGGTTGGCTGAGTGGGTGGAGTATTATTTGCTATCTCATTGAGGATAATATTACCAATATTTGTTGCTCCCTCAGCTTGGGGGGCTATAACTACAGCATAGTCCAGCATCGATTTTACATTCCCTTGGTTTAGTCAGCCTGGGCTATCCTAATCAGTAAGTACTTGGTATCTATTACTGATTTCCAAGGGGAGTTGCACCTTTCTGTTTAATGGATTCTGGGTAGCGCGATCACTTGGTGGGGGAGATGGCCCAGTTGGCTTGAGATGTTTATAAAAGAATCCAAGTGGCACTACTCGATCCTATGTCTGAGAGCCCACCCAGGAGGTTTCCTCCTACTTTGGAGAAGCTGTCCTGCAAGTTCTGAGGATCTACAATTAATCACTATACAGTCTCCTTTTGCAACCTTCTGTAGGGGACCAACCCAGCTCACTCTTTGGACAAAGAAGATGTTATGGAAACTAGAGTTTGAAAAATCAGTATTCTGAGATAGCCAATGACATACTTTGCTCTTCAATTGAGTGGTAGTTTCCTTAAGGTTTCCCTGGAGCAGAGGGGCATTAGTGAAGATCACCACATATGGGCAACACTCCGGGGGGAGATGTAAAATCACCTCGTTGCAAGTATCAGCCCAAACCACAGAGTTATCTATTTGTGAGTTGGGCAGTCTAGAGGGTTCAACTCCTTTTCCATTAAGTAGGGGGCTATTAGTATTAGACCCAAAGGTGTTACCAGATTGACCCTCCTCAATTGGGTGGTAGTTATGCGCCATTACTTTGGGTTTGGAAGGGACTTCCCGTGTGTCATGACCGTTTTCTTGGACAGTGGTCACAGCTAAAGGTTGTATTAAGTTACAGTGTTGGTTTCCCACTGTGATGTTATGCTTTCCATAACTTTTTACCCCCTTTTGAACTGCAGATTCTGAATGTAGGAGGCCATGGTTCCCTGTCCCCGTCATTAAGCCTGTAAGCGACTTTTTGATGTTTTCCACATTGGCCTCTAGGTTGTCAAGCCTATCCAGTATAGGTGACAGGTTATTTAACATTATTTTTTCAAAACCACTCATTAAAAGCTTAGTATCTTGTGAGGATAGGCCTGTAGGGACAGATGACACCGAGTAAGAGTGTGATATTGTTGGCAATACTAGATTAGTGCTGTTAAGTTCTGCAGTGGGGACCTCCTGGGGTTTTCTCTTGGATCTAGTATTAGCTACCAGTGAGGGCTTCATGTGTTTTTGTTTCCTCTTCCTTTGGCTGGGGGGCCAAACATCGGAGGTAGAGGAGGTTGGGACGGAGACTTCACAGGGGGGGAGGGTTCCAATGTAGGTTGATCAACAGTAAGGCTCCCTGGTTCCATGACCCTTGCCTGCCCATTTGGGGAAATATCTGAGTTCATACCTACAACTGAACCCCCCTCCATAGAGAATCGACGTTGTGCTACTAGAATTTCTTTACCAATAACTTTGGTGGCCCGTGATAAGAAACAGTCAAGGGTGGAACTCTGGAGGGATTTAGAAATTCTCTCCCTCTCTCCCATTTGCTTCCTTTTTGCCATGAGGGAAACTAGCACAGTCACACTGGATAGGGCTTAAGTCAGTACAGGATATCCAACAAACTTACTTGGCAGGATTCTTCTTTGGGAGGGGTCAATGTATCAAATAATCCGATTCCAGGCAAAAGGGGAGGCAAAAAAAAATGAAGGCCAAGAGGATAGGCCCAGCCCAGCCTCCTCTGGGCTCCGACTGGCGTGGACTGGCCCGCCCTCGGCCCGGGTATGCCCGCGTGCGTCCCGTGCCGCAGGAGCCCGAGAGTGCCTTTATGTGCCTCCGGCGTGTGAGGGAACAGGTGGGCACCTCCTGGCGATAGTGCTGATGGGGGATGTAGTCCCCGGCCTTGACCACGATCAGGAAAGTCCTGCTGCTGCCGGTAAGGGGCTCCAGAGAGTACCTTTATGCGCCTCCGGCACGTGAGGGAGCAGGTGGGTGCCTCCTGGCGCAAGTGCTGATGGAGGATGTAGTCCCCGGCCTTGCCCCCAATCAAGAAAGTCCTGCTGCTGCTGGTAAGGGGCTCTTGAGAGTGCCTTTATGCACCTACGGCGCGTGAGGGAAGAGGTGGGAGCCTCCTGGAGCTAGTGCTGTTGGGGGATGTAGTCCCTGGCCTTGCCCCCGATCAAGAAAGTCCTGCTGCTGCCTGTAACATGTCTTAAACCTCACTTTTGTGCTGCAGCTTCACCATTCAGCTACTACTCATGTCTCTGTTGTAACTCTCACCATATTCCTGAAAGCATACATGTATATGTCTGTACCTTTTCCTAGTGGCATCATATATAAGAGAAACATACAAATAGACGTATACCTGTGTTTTATACATCTAGCATCTTCAGATGCATAACACGTATGAGAATACATGTGCAAGTAGAGACATACCTCAGTCACAACACCATGCAGACCTTTAAACTTGACAGACTGCACTTTATATTTCAAACAGACACCACATTTATGCGGCGTACTTCAAGTGTACCTTTCCTCAGACTCATTCAAAGTAGCCTAATCACTAATCCCTCTACCAACATGTCTTAAACCTCAATTTGGTGCTGCAGCTTCACCATTCTGCGACTACTCACGGTGTTGGGCCTAGCGAAATATAAACCACAACCCTTCGCATGTCTTTGCTGTAAGTCTCACTATATTCCTGAAAGCATGCATGCATATGTCTGTACCTTTTGCTAGTGACACCATATATTAAAGAAACATACAAATAGATGTATACCTGTGTTTTACACGTCTAGCATCATCAGATAGATAACACATATCAGAATACATGAGTAAGTAGAGACATATTTCAGTCAAAAGACTATGCAGACCTTGAAACTTCAGAGACTGCACTGCCCATTTCAAGCAGACACCGGAAATTATGTGGTGTATTTCAAGTGTATCTTTCCATAGACTTATACAAAGTAGCCTAATCACTAATCCTCTGCCAACATCTCTTAAACCACACTTTTGTGCTGCAGCTTCACCATTCTACTACTACTCAGGGTGTTGGGCTAGCCAAATACAGCACAGTAAACCTTCACATATCTCTATTGTAAGTCTCACCATATTCCTGAAAGAATGCATGCATGTGTCTTTACCTTTTGCTAGTGGCATCATATATAAAAGAAACATACAAATAGATGTATACCTGTGTTTTACACGTCTAGCATCTTCAAATGGATAACACATATCAGAATACATCAGTAAGTAGAGACATACCTCAGTCACAACACCATGCAGACCTTAAAACTTGACAGACTGCACTTCACATTTCAAACAGACACCTACATGTATGCGGCGTACTTCAAGTGTACCTTTCCCCAGACTCATACAAGGTAGACTAATCACTAATCCCTATGCCAACATGTCTTAAAACTCACTTTTGTGCTTCAGCTTCACCATTATGCGTCTACTCAGAGTATTGAGCCTAGCTAAATACAAAGCAGCAACTCTTCACATTTATCTGCTGTAAGTCTCACCATATTCCTGAAAGCATACATACATGTGCCTGTACCTTTTGCTAGTGGCATCATATATAAAAGAAACATACAAATAGATGTATACTTGTGTTTTATACATCTAGCATCTTCAGGTGCATAGCACATATGACAATACATGTGCAAGTAGAGACATACCTCAGTCAGAAGACCACGCAGATCTTAAAACTTGACAGATTGCACTTCACATTTCAAGCACACACTGAAAATTATGTGGTATATTTCATGTGTACCTTTCCACAGACTAATACAAAGTAGCCTAATCACTAATCCCTCTGCCAACATGTCTTAAACCTCACTTTTGTGCTTCAGCTTCACCATTCTACAACTACTTAGGGTGTTGGGCCTAGCCAAATATAAAGCAGCAACCCTAAGCATGTCTCTGCTGTAAGTCTCTTCATATTTCTGAAAGCATGCATGCATATATCTGTACCTTTTGCTAGTAAAATCATAACTGAAAGAAACATACAAATAGATGTATACCTGTGTTTTATACGTCTACCATCTTCAGATGCATAACACATATGACAATACATGTGCAAGTAGAGACATACCTTAGTCACAAGACCATGAAGACCTTAAAACTTGACAGACTGCACTTCACATTTCAAACAGACACCTAGATTTATGCGGCGTACTTCCAGTGAACCTTTCCACAGACTCATAGAAAGTAGCCTAATCACTAATCCCTCTTCCAACATATCTTAAACCTCACTTTTCTGTTGCTGCTTCACCATTCTACTACTACTCAGAGCGTTGAGCCTAGCCAAATACAAAGCAGCAACCCTTCACATGTCTCTATTGTAAGTTTCACCATATTCCTGAAAGCATATATGCATGTGTCTGCACCTTTTCCTAATGGCATCATATATAAAAGAAACATACAAATAGACGTATACCTGTGTTTTATACGTCTAGCATCTTCAGATGCATAACATGTATGAGAATACATGTGCAAGTAGAGACATACCTCAGTCACAACAACATGCAGACCTTTTCATTTTGACAGACTGCACTTTACATTTCAGATACCTACATTTATGCGGCATACTTGAAGTGTACCTTTGCTCAGACACATATAAAGTAGCCTAATCACTAATCCCTCTGCCAACATGTCTTAAATCTCAGTTTTGTGCTGCAGCTTCACCATTCTGCGACTACTCAGGGTGTTGGGCCTAGCGAAATATAAACCAGCAACCCTTCACATGTCTCTGTTGTAACTCTCACCATATTCCTGAAAGCATGCATGCATGTGTCTGTACCTTTTGCTAGTGACACCATATATAAAAGAAGCATACAAATAGATGTATACCTGTGTTTTACACGTCTAGCATCTTCAGATGGATAACACATATCAGAATACATGAGTAAGTAGAGACATACTTCAGTCACAAGACTATGCAGACCTTAAAACTTCAGAGACTGCACTGCCCATTTCAAGCAGACACCGAAAGTTATGTGGCGTATTTCAATTGTACCTTTCCACAGACTTCCACAAAGTAGCCTAATCACTAATCCCTCTGCCAACACTTCTTAAACCTCACATTTGTGCTGCAGCTTCATGATTCTACTACTACTCAGGGTGTTGGGCCTAGCCAAATACAAAGCAGCAACCCTTCACATGTCTCTGCTGTAAGTCTTACCATATTCCTGAAAGCATGCATGCATGTGTCTCTACCTTTTGCTAGCAGCATCATACATAAAAGAAACATACAAATACATGTATACCTGTGTTTAATTCGTCTAGCATCTTCAGATACATAACACGTATCAGAATACATGTGCAAGTAGAGACATACCTCAGTTACAAGACCATGAAGACCTTAAAACTTGACAGAATGCACTTCACATTTCAAACAGACACCTAGATTTATGTGGCGTACTTCAAGTGTACCTTTCCATAGACTCATTCAAAGTAGCCTAATCACTAATCCCTCTGCCAACATATCTTAAACCTCACTTTTCTGGTGCTGCTTCACCATTCTACTACTACTCAGTGTAGAGCCTAGCCAAATACAAAGCAGCAACCCTTCACATGTCTCTGTTGTAAGTCTCACCATATTCCTGAAAGCATACATGCATGTGTCTCTACCTTTTGCTAGTAGAATCATATATATAAGAAACATACAAATAGATGTATACTTGTGTTTTATACATCTAGCATCTTCAGAAACATAAGACGTATGAGAATACATGTGCAAGTAGAGACATACCTCAGTCACAAGACGATGCAGATCTTAAACTTTGACAGACTGCACTTCACATTTTAAGCAGACACTGAAAATTATGCGGTATATTTCAAGTGTAGCTTTCCACAGACTCATACAAAGTAGCCTAATCACTAATCCCTATGCCAACATGTCTTAAACCTCACTTTTGTGCTGCAGGTACACCATTCGACAATTACTTAGGGTGTTGGGCCTAGCCAAATATAAAGCAACAACCCTTCGCATGTCTCTGCTGTTAGTCTCACCATATTCCTGAAAGCATGCATGCATATATCTGTACTTTTTGCTAGTAGCATTTTATATAAAAGAAACATACAAATAGATGTATACCTGTGTTTTATACGTCTAGCATCTCCAGATGCATAACACATATGACAATACGTGTGCAAATAGAGACATACCTCAGTCACAAGACCATGAAGACCTTAAAACTTGACAGACTGCACTTCACATTTCAAGCAGACACTGAAAATTATGTGGTATATTTCAAGTGTAGCTTTCCACAGACTCATACAAAGTAGCCTAATCACTAATCCCTATGCCAACATGTCTTAATCCTCACTTTTGTGCTGCAGGTTCACCATTCTACAACTACTTAGGGTGTTGGGCCTAGCCAAATATAAAGCAGCAACCCTTCGCATGTCTCTGCTGTAAGTCTCTCCATATTTCTGAAAGCATGCATGCATATATCTGTACCTTTTGCTAGTAAAATCATATCTGAAAGAAACATACAAATAGATGTATACCTGTGTTTTATACGTCTACCATCTTCAGATGCATAACACATATGACAATACATGTGCAAGTAGAGACATACCTCAGTCACAAGACCATTAAGACCGTAAAACTTGACAGACTTCACTTCACATTTCAAACAGACACCTATATTTATGCGGCGTTCTTCGAATGAACCGTTCCACAGACTCATACAAAGTAGCCTAATCACAAATCCCTCTTCCAACATATCTTAAACCTCACTTTTCTGCTGCTGC
Source organism: Calotriton arnoldi (assembly GCA_963921515.1). Lineage (NCBI taxonomy): Eukaryota > Metazoa > Chordata > Amphibia > Caudata > Salamandridae > Calotriton > Calotriton arnoldi. The sequence goes on from CAWUFW010000337.1 coordinate 1,517,634, forward strand.
TTCACCATGCTACTACTACTCAGAGTGTTGAGCCTAGCCAAATACAAAGCAGCAACCCTTCACATGTCTCTATTGTAAGTTTCACCGTATTCCTGAAAGCATACATGCATGTGTCTGCACCTTTTCCTAGTGGCATCATATATAAAAGAAACATACAAATGCATAACACATATCAGAATATATCTCCAAGTAGAGACTTTCCTCAATCACAACAGTCTGCAGACCTGAAAACTTCACAGAACACACTACCCATTTCAAGCACACACCAAAAATTGTGTGGCATATTTCATCTGTACCTCTCTAGAGACTTATACAAAGTAGCCTAATCACTAATACCTCATATCAACATGTTTTAAACCTCGGTTTTGTGCTGTTGAGCCTCCATTCTAGTACTACTTACAGTGTTGACGCTAGCCACATACAAAGTAGCAACACCTCTCTGTTATACTTCTTCCATCGTCAAATGTATAAGACATATGAGAATACATATGCAAGTAGAGACATACCTCAGTCACAAGTCCATGCACACCTTAAAACTTGACTGACTGCACTTCCAATTTGAAAGCGACACCTAAAATTAAGCGGTGTACTTCAATTGTACATTTCTGCACACTAATACAAACTACCATAGTCGCTAATCCATCTACCAATGTACACTTATTACTATACACAATCTATTTCAATCATCATTTCAGTACAATTAAACAAACTACAATACACATCTCTACATTTAATAACATATTTCAAACATCACAGTTCTTGAATAATTTTTAAAGCTTAAAAATAAAGCTTTTCAAATATTAAAATATCACTACAAACAGTAAAGCACTACTACATAATACATAATACACCTCACAAATTTGTAACTCACCTTTCAAATAGTATTGTAGAATATGAAATATCAGAAACTCATAAAAGATTTTCTTTTGCACACAATCAATGTAATGCACCACTCTCAACAAGATAAAACCAGTAATGGCAAACTTTCCCTTTCTTTCTCCACACAAATAAATGTAAGTAACAAATCGCATTCCTTTCTACATTATTTCAAATTGTGAAACACATTTCTTTTGGTTAGACATATTCACCTTTTCTAACTGTCTTCTTAAAGTGCCCAAACTGGTTCTGTAATTTCCTGAAGTCGTGATTCCATTGCGGTGCCGCAGTTTAGCGTTGGGATGGAGCAGCGAATCCATACGGGAGTTCAAAAACCTATTACAAATAATACTAGCATTATTTTTTAAGAACACACCACTTCTAAACATAGTACTGATTTGGGAAATCTTACTTTAATAACATATCACTTATATATAAATTACAATTTCATATTATAAAACCACAGTTAAGTTTCAACCCTTCTCCCATTCTGCTTAATCCCAGTTTCCATAGTAACAGTTTCTGCAACATTTAACTGTACTGACAGGTCACAAGTTCAACATATTTTCAAGTTCACTATAGTAGCTTACAAATGCAAATAGCAGGTGTGGTTGACTTTTGCAAAATATTATCTTATCGTGTCTACTGTACCTTTGAAACATTTTTTAATAACCAATAAGAAACATGCTTCTTTAGGAAAGTAACATGCATCCTATTTTTGAGTGTACAATATTCATGAACAGCCAATCAGTTATCTTCTTTTTCAAAAACAGCATCTTCTCCACCATTTAGATACCTCTCATTCTACCAACTGACTACCTCAGCTACAGACATCTTTTCATTACTTCCAGACATCCCTTTAATATGCTTACAGTAGGGATTGTTGGGCACAGCTATGTTTTCTGGTGCAAAAGGTATGCTGAACACAGAGGTATTGACAAAGACCTAACTTTGCAAAATGTGGATATTAAATGGAATGCACAGAGAGGATTAAAGTGGCACCAATTTATGCCTCTGGTTAAAACCTTTTTGCATCTCCAACCCCCTGACCTCATGATTGTGCACTGTGGTGGCAATGACGTAGGCACATTGACTGGAGTAGGACTGGAAATGCTCATGAAGGATACCTTTGCTCAATTGATGTTGCTTTTCCCTCAAACTGTCTTTGTATACTCTAATATATGCCAAAGACAGAAATGAAAGTGGTCAAAGCAATTCTGTCCACAGATTGAGAAAGCTAGAAAGAATGTCAATAAAGCTGTTTCTGCTTACCTCAGAGACCATAGGATGGGCACCATCTATAACAACAATCTACGTTTTGATATAGATGACATCTACAGAAATGATGGAGTACACTTCACAGATCAAGGGAACAGAGTCTTTCTCAACAACCTTAAGCTGTGCATCCGCACTTACATGTAGCTACAACAAACTCATAATGAAAACAAGGGCTCTTTTTAGAGCCACCCTATAACACAATAGTGAATCTTATTTTGTTTTAAAGATACATACTCTTTTTTAATTTTTTGTGGATTCGCGAACCTGTTGTGAATCTGCAAAAGCACGAATTCAATGTACTACAACACAATACCCTTTTCAGGTTTAACTATTAATTTTTAATTTTATATATTTTTACTAACTCTATTAATTTTAATCTTATCATTAACTTCAATCTCACTAACTCTATAAAGCAAGTTCACAAATGCAACACTACCTTCTAAATTATATACTATTAAATTATTTATTTGAGATGGATCCGCGAATCCAATGAGACATTACACGGGGGTGCCACACTGAGAGCTGCGATTGGGTCGCGACTCCAAAATCGAGAGAAAAAAATGCCCCTCTTCCATTACTCGGTATCCGCCACGGGGACCCCATCCCCTGGGGCATGCCCTCACGTTGAGGAGCGCTGGGGGAGCCCCGATGCCCCAGCCGTCCCTGCCGGCTCCCCGCCTCCTGCGGGAGCCGGTATTGCTTTTGGACAAAGGGAGCTGCTGACATGCAGCTCCCTTTGCCCAAAAGCAATTCTGCTTCGCTTCATGGAAGCAAGAGCAGGTTTCCTGCTCTCGCATCCATGAAGCGAAGCAGAAGTTTTCAATGGCATGGCAGGAGCAATGCACCTACCCTGCCATTGCAAACTGCAATGTCCAGGGGGTGGGCACCCCGGGACATTGCTGGAGCCGGCCCTGGGGGGTGGAGGTCCCCATGGCCATCGATGGCTCCTGGAGGGGGGCAGCATGGCCACCCTCCCTTAGTGTTTAAAGCCCCGGGGAGGTGGTGGTCCCCGGGGCAGTGTGGGGCAGCTCAAGCCCCCCCACACTTAGTATTTAGAAGTAGTCCTGGGGAGGTAGCGGTCCCTGGGGCGTGGTGGGCCCGTGAGGCCCACTGCCCCTAATAAATTGAAGCCCCGGGGAGGTGGCAGATCCTGGGGCAGTGTGGGTGGAAGGAGCCCCCACACATTTTTTTGTATAAGCCCCGGGGAGGTGGTGGTCTCTGGGGCTGCGGGGAGACGCATGCCCCCACCCATAATTAATTAAGCCCCGGGGAGGTGGTGGTCCCCGGGGCTGTGGGGGCCCGCATGGGCTCCCGCTACATATTACAGCATTGCCCCCGGGACCTGGCCCAACCAGGGGCTTAAAACAAATGAAGCGCGTGAGGCCCGCTTCATTTAAAAAAAAAAAATTGCCCGGATTCGTGGACCCTACGCGAATCCAGACAAAAATGGAAAACCAAAAATGTTTTTTTGGGCCCTGCGTTTCTCTGTGGGACCCCCTGACCAGGCCTAAGGGTTCAGGGTGTTTCTATCCTGCCCCCTTTTTTTGTTTTATGACCTTTTTTCTTGTGACTCGGTTCAACCGAGTCACAAGATGGCTGCCAACTCTTTTTGGTTTAGAGTGTTGGCAGCCAATCATAATCAAGCGCGTGCTTGGGAGGGTTCGCGGATTCACCGCTGTCACCAGATATATAAATATTTTAAATATGGATATTTCAGGAACTACTGAACAGATTTACACCATTTAAAAAAAGCACGCTTTCTGAACCAAGATCTACATTTTTGCCAAATTTCGTGTAATTCCGTTCAGCAGTTCTAGCTGTACTTTGTCTAAAGTTTCCAATGGAAATTAACATAAAGAAAATGTGTTTTGTGACCCCCCTTTTTTCTCGGCCCCCGCTTTACAAATCACCCCGAAAGTGTCAAGAGAGGAGCTGACCGGAGCGTCCCATTAGTTTTGAAAATTTCACTAAGATTCGTCAAACTGCGCTAAAGATATTGGCAAAAGAAAAAATGCTTTTCCTATGGAAACTAGGTCCTAACTATAACTACCTACTGGCGACCACCAGCAGGTAATATGTATATGTATATATGAAATAAAAAATAAAAATAAAAATATTGATTGCACAGAAAAGGTATCTTTGAACTTTGAAACGGGAATGAACATTCTGGGAACGTTGCTGAATCGTGAACAAAAACAGTGGCATCACAGAAAAATCATAAACATCAATAAAAATCAAGTGGCATTTGCGAACTTTAAACGGGAACGAACAGCCTGGGAACACTGTTGAACCGTGAACAAAAATAGTGGCATCACGGAAAACGTATAAATGAACATTAAGAATCGAGTGTGGAATAAGTTTGGACTACATTAATTGAGGAACCAAGGAACTAGGAGATTAAAGCCCTGAAAATTAGTGTATTATTGCCAAAGAGATCGCAAGCTGTGACTAAATTATGACGGATCGACGTGCTAAGAGGGAACTAAAGGCCAAAGTGTTGTTTCATAAAGATCAAGCAACAAGTGGTGAAGATCGACAGAAAATGGACACATCTCCCTTGAAACTGGTTAGGGAATTAGAACAAACCAGGATCACAGAGATAAATAAATGGTGGGAAATGACCAAATTAAAGAATTACTTAGAGTACAAGAGGATCCCGAGAGGGCTAAGAATCTTTGTACTACCAACTCTAAGTGACTTAGACCCTGATCTATCAAAACAATGGCAGGAAGACACAACAGAGTGCTCCAATAAACTAATGCGGACATTGATTTAACATGCAGACAGAAAATTAGCAACAGCAGTAGCTAAAATAAAGGAACTGGAGGAGGTCCTGGAAACTGTACAGGACAGAGAAGATGTGAAAAGCGCACTAGTGAAAATGAAAAAAAAGTTAGAAAAACATGAGGAAGAGGTGGAACAGAAAAAGCAAAGAAGTTTAATAGAGATAAAAGAGACTATGCTGCAGGATGAATATATACGTTTGCACGAAAATTTGATTACCTGTATGCTAAACCAACTGCGGTAATAAACATCACTGGCACTATGCCAACCACCTCAAGCGCGGAGAGCTCCGAAGCAAGCTCGGGGAACGACGAGCCAACGACGCCCTTCCCCAGGTTGGATTTTTCAGGGGAAATGAGACTCTTCCAGATGACAACAAGACAGAGGGGAAGGGGAAGAGCAAACGCGACCCTGGAAAACCCCACAAAACCCGAAGATCAAAAGGGAGGTACAAAAAGAGGAAGAGGAATGCAAAACAAGAGGCTCTAATAAAGCTGAAAGCACAAGATAATAATCTGGTCATCAACCTCTCTGAGAAATAATTGATGACAACCACAGGACTTTACTAAACAAGGGACTGAGCTTTTGTCCCAATGCGGGCTTTGATTTTGCAGATACAAGAATAAACTTTTACAAATTTACGAGGAAGGTGAAATTAAAGAAACACTTCCTACAGAAGAACAAAGAATGGCATGCAAAGATAGCCGAATCCAGTGCAACACCGTCCATTATTACAATTAGTGACTTAAATACACTACAATCTTTAACATGCCTGGAGAGAGAAGCATCAGGATACAAAGTACCTCCACTGAGGGGTTATCAAAGACGAATCTTTGTGAATATCATGGAATCCCTACGGACATGACATCTAAAAGTGAGTGTAAACCGAAATCCAAATTTTGTCCCCAATTACGTGTGGGTAATAAAATTGACCCGTTCTATGAAATCGTAACTGATTAATTAAAAAACTTGGTATCAGTAGAGATGAATAGGTCGAATAAAAGGAAACAATGGGCCAAACAGAATGTTACGAAAAAAGGAATGGGAAGCTTTGAAAGATTTACAGAATGATAAAAATATCATTATAAAACCGAGTGATAAAGGGGGAAATATTGTAATCATGAGTCTGCAACAATATTTAACTGAAGCGAACCGACAATTGAAAAACAGAAGACATTACAGAATACTCCCAGATAACCCCATCCAAGTACATATGGCCCAGTTCTCGTCAAAGTTAAAGGATTGGCATGAAAGAGGGCTTTTGGATATAGAAGAATACAAGTATTTGAACACCTCTTATCCAATAACCCCCACCATCTACTTTCTACCAAAGGTGCACAAGGACCTCACTAACCCACCAGGCAGGCCGATAGTGAGCTCAATTGGGGCACTACTGGAAAATACATCTAGGTTCATAGATATTTTTCTCTTTCCTTATGTGAAAAACCTACCATCTTATCTACGTGATTCACAAGACTTCCTCTATTGAATCAACGAGCTCCCCTGGAGACCAAACTATCTAATGGCTACTGTGGATGTGGTGTCCTTGTACACCTCAATACAACATCAAGATGGCATGGAGGCCTGCAGATATTTCTTAAAGACTCGCTCAAGTCTCCTTGTTGGAACATACTGATATGTTAATGCAGATGATAGAATTCTGTCTGCACCACAACGTCTTCACATTCAACAGCAAGTACTATCTCCAAACCCAAGGAACGGCCATGGGGACATCATTTGCCCCAACGTACGCAAATTTACTCATGGGCCTCTGGGAAGCGGAGGAAGTGTGGAAGAAATCTAACAAGGAGAAGATGGAACAGATAATACTGTTGGTCCGATTTATTGACGACCTCTTCCTAATATGGGAAGGGGAGAGAGCTGATTTGGAAACATTTCTGAAATCACTGAATCAGATTGCATTCAATCTTCAATTTACTTATGATATACAAGATCAGGAGATTAACTATCTGGACACCACAGTTTATATCAACAAAACAACAAAATCTGCAGTAAAATGTACAGAAAGCCTACCAGCACAAACAGTATTTTGCATGCCAACAGTGGACACCCTCTGCCTTTAAAATGGAGTGTCCCGTACGGGGAGTTTCTAAGAGTCAGACGATGTTGCTCGGAGGAGGAAGATTTTAAACATCAAGCAAGGGAAATGTACACAAGATTCTTAAGTAGAAGATACCCAGATGCGATTCTGAATGATGCCCTGAGGAGAGCTGGTGCAAAGAAAAGAGAAACACTGTTAACACCAAATATTGAGTGCAATCAAACCAGATTGAAAAGTGACCAAGAAGTGAGATTTATAACTAAATTCAATACATCAAGTACCAAAGTTAGAAATATACTCAGGGACAACTGGAAGATCCTACTCATGTATGAAGATCTAAAAGCAGTACTGTCACAGAAACCAAACATCATGTACAGTAAGTCACCCTCATTGGGGGATATTTTAACCAGCTCCCATATGAGACCACTGGATGCCCTAGCCAATATAACAACATGGATACCGACTACTGCACAGGGTTTTCTAAAATGTACAAAATGTAAAGCCTGCAGGTATGGAAAGAACAAGAGTGAATATAAAACCATTTATGGCTCAAACAACAAAATTAAGGAGAAAATTACTTGTGAAACACAATCGGTAGTATATGTTTTGGAATGTCAATGTGGAATCCAATAAACTTAAACTACGTATATTGCAACATCTAAGAGCAGTCACGAATAAAGACTACCAATATGCCATGGCAAAGCATATATGGGAAAAACATGATGACAATCCTGAGAACATGACATACTATGGCATCAAACGTATACAGAAAAATCCGAGAGGAGGAAACACAGAACTGGAACTACGATGTGAGGATTCAAGGATGATCCTCCTACTGGGTACAGAGGTTCTCAATGGGTTCAATGCCGATGCTGAATTATACATCCACATCTAGATGGAAACTTTGGGAACACACGGCACCACCAACAGCCGACAGAAAATGGACTTACTCGATGGATAATTCCCACATCAATATGATTTGGAATCAAGTGATAATGTGATAATGAACATTAAAAGTGAACTGCCCTCTGGATTTTTAAATCCAAAAATGTGATGGAGCTTTAGATGTAACTATGTGAGGGATTACTAATATGGGGTTATGGTTTACAAACTTCTCACCAATTGGTCTTAGGACGTTATCAATTGACATGGAAGAGTGGATATGCTTTTATGATGTGAAGGATTACAAAGGAGTGGTACTATGGAACATGATAAAAATAGGGACTTTCTTTCCCAAGAGATTGTTATCTTACATGTAGCATTTTTCAGTTTTTTAGGGCTTGTTGTCACTTTCAATTGGATTACAGACTATTGTTGTCATTTATGAGATCTATAGCGCCTTGCACTTTATAAAGTTGCAGGTTACAACTTGTGATGCTCACAGCACCATGCACTTTAGGGAAAACATGGGGATGTCTCCAAGGGCGATTAGATTATGTAGGACCTAACACAAAAATGTGATTTGCTTTATCCAGAAATGTGGATAAGAGTGATTTTAAGCATGATAAGATGGTCATATTACCTGTTTACAGCACGATGGCACTTTAAAATCAAGGTACTGTTAAATAGAGCAATGGCACTTTCAATATCATAGGGACTGTATACGAATATAATAGCACTTTATAGAATTAACTATAAAGTTAACTTGGATGTATTTGATTGTATTTTACCTGCTTTTATCTGTCTTATCCATTTATTATGTATTGGAAGTAATAACCGACAAGGAGATGGAAGGATGGAAGGATATTGCCCTCTGACATGTAGAAACAAACCTAAATAGATAATAATTTTTCCTGGTCCTAATACATGATCTGGTTCCATTTTTACTCTCCTGTACTACTACTCTTTTACACACTTTTTTACACACTTTTTTACTCTCCTGGATACTTCACTTTTATATATAGATACCTCTCTCCCTTTTATGTCTTTTTGCACTTAATGCGCATTTGCATGTCTGCACACCTACTCATCTCCAACCTTGACTTAGATTAAGAATAGAAGAACATATTTTCCTCTTTTACAAAGTATGAAATTCTAAATTTTCACTCTTTTCTCCCCTTTCCTTCCCCCTGTTTTTCTTGGGAAAAATCTTAAAAATTATTTTTTCAGGAGGTTATTTTTTTAATGTTATATGACCCACTGGACTAGGTGATTAACTGAATTGTGGATATACGGGTACTTTACCATGATTGGACAGTAACCACAACTTAAGCTAACACAAATGACATGTTATGGGTACTTGAACCATAATTGGAAAACCAGTGTCAACAAATGACATGTCATGACTTAATACTACTGTAATGTAAAAATGGAAAATTGGAATCAGGACATGTGGGTACATCCTATAAAATTATAAAATGATTACCTCCTGTTTGTAGTGCAACAAATGTAAAAAATAACAAAAAAATGAAAAAGAATGTAAAAATATATGAACAAAATTGTGTATGTATCTCTTTAAATTGTGGAGAAATTTTTTGGAGGGAATTTTCCCTTTAAATGGCTTGTCTATACTCATACACTCTATGACCCTGTCGAAGGCTCAGGCCGAAATGCGTAGGTCTTTATTTGCATGGTTGATGGCATGATATAATTAAAATGAAAGGACATACTCTGATCCTGCAAGGACCTGGCTGTGCTGTTTTCTTCTGAGCCCTGGGAGTGGGGAGCTGCTCTGGTGAAGAAAATTCAGAATATATATATGTATATGTGTATATATATATATATTCACTGAAAAAACCATAGGTTTCAGACACGCTATAGTTAGAAATTAGCATTTAAAAAACCTTTGAAATTCACTTAAAAAACCATAGGTTTTAGGGACAGTTATAGTTAGTTGGACATTGCACTCGTACAAAACCTGTGAAATTCCCCCGTTATAGTTAGTTCAGCTAACTATAACTCGCGCCCCCGCAATGCACTGCTGATGACGTCACATATTACATCACTCATGACATGGTCAGTGACATCACTGATGACATCATCCAGTGACTGTGTGTTTCTGTAAAGTTTAAATATGTTTTATAAATATATTGGCCAAGGTATATTGTAGAATGAGTGGCTGTATAAGTGTGTGGATGGAGGATTTAGTAGGTGTGTAACTGACTGTATAAGTGAGTGATTAAATGTCTCTTACTGAATTCATGGGTTAGTGACTAAACTGTGTGAATGTCTGTATCAGTCTGTCTATTGCTGTGCAAGCTGCTGCATTGGTTGATGAGTAGCTACATGAGTGTCTATATGGGTTATTGATTGGTTGCTTGAGTATTTGTATGGGTGCCTGAGTGTGTGTGTGAGTGGGTGGGAGGTGTGTGACTTTGTGCATAGATGTGTGAGTTCTTTATTCACTGGGTGTATGGGTTCAAGAGTGCATGTGGAAACAGCTGTATGGGTGGGTGAGTGTGTGTATGGGTGTGTTGGTGAGTGAATGGATATCTCAGAGCTACATGTCCAAGTAACTACATATGTAAAACGCAGTGCATGAGAGAGTTGGAGTATATAAATGACTATACGTGAGAGTCAGTGATTGTGAGAGTGCTGTATGGATGAGTGTGTACTTCTATCAGTGATTGTATAAGAGAGTAAGTATATGTTAATATCACTATGAATAAGTGAGGTTGTGTGTGTATAACTGTATAGCTGAGTAAATAGAAGAGTGATTGATTATTTGCATGACTGACTAGATGTGTGAGTAACTCTGGATGAGTGGCGGTGTGTGAGTGTTTGTGTAGGTGTATGAGTGCCTATAATAGTGTTGTATTGATGAGTCACTGCATGTATGAGTGACTTTATGGGTGAATGAGTGGATGTGTGTGTAGTCCTAGGAATCAGTGCGTGCGTATGTAGTAACTGGTATTGGTGTCTGTATTGTTTCGAAAATGGTAGTCTGTATTTTAGAATGGGTGTATCAAATGTTTTATTAAGGTATGAGGAGGTGCATCAGATTTTCACGTGGATGATGTCATCAGTGATGTCATTTGATATGTCATCAGTGATGTCATCAGTGATGTCACTGACCATGTCATGAATGATGTAATATGTGACATCATCAGCAGTGCATTGTGGGGGCGTGAGTTATAGTTAGCTCAACTAACTATAACGGCCGAATTTCTATGGTTTTGTACGAGTGAAATGTGCAAGTAACTATAACGTCCCTGAAACCTATGGTTTTTTCAGTGAATTTCAAAGGTTTTTAACATGATAATTTGTAACTATAACGTCCCTGAAACCTATGGTTTTTTCAGTGAATTTCAAAGGTGTTTTAAATGCTAATTTCTCATTATAATATTCATTAAACCTATCTGCTGTGTGATCCAAAAACAAGCTGGTGCTTGTAGTGTTATGGACAGTGGACGCAACCATGTTACCTCAGGCAGTGGGGAAGATCTCGGTCATGAACCTGTGTCGTCGCCCCCTGTAAGCGGAAGCGCAGTGGGCTGGTCCAACGTACGCCACTTCAGCGTAGAAGTGTGATTAAATAGGCCGGGGTTCTGGGCGTGGTTCACTTGTGTGAAAGCCAACGAGTCTGCCAAAGCGGCGACCCTCACCCTGCCACGTGGCTGCCGCCATGACCGCGGGCCTCCTCGACACAAGCCCCCTGCGAACACAGCAGCACAGCACTGCACAGTTATGTCTGTACAGACTACTGCCTTCGATCTACACTGCGGACAGCAGGGCTCACAATTCAGATTGAGTCGCGATTCCAGATGACGGAGTCCAGTAGGCATGACACATTGCTCCCAGTGAGGCCCGCCCGGACCACGCATCATAGCAGGCTGCGTACACGCTGAGCGCCAGAGGTGCCACTAACTCAGTGCACCACAAGTAAACGCCACGTGGCCTTATTAAGGCAGAATTCATTAAACAAAAGACATTGCTACCAGTGCGGCCCACACGGACCACACATCATCGCAGGATGCGCACACGCTGAGTGCTTCAGGTGCCACTAGCTCACTGCACCATAAGTCATCGCCACGTACCCTTAAACCTACATAATATCCTTTTAGTATCCTTGCTTCAAGAACTTTTTTGATATCTATTATAGCTTTAGTACAATGACCAAATTCATCTTGCAAGTCCAAAGGAACACTGAATGGCAGTCTACACTGCGGACAGCAGAGCTCACAATTTGAATTCAGTCTTGATTTATTAATTACAGACAGAATTGTACTCTATGTCGTTGAATTTTCTCAAGAGGAAGTGACAAAAAGCCTTCCTCGATGTCTGTGCTGACTACTGCCTTCGATCTACACTGCGGACAGCAGGTTTCACAATTCAGATTGAGTCGCGATTCCAGATGACGGAGTCCAGTAGGCATGACACATTGCTCCCAGTGCGGCCCGCCCGGACCACGCATCATCGCAGGCTGCGTACACGCTGAGCGCCAGAGGTACCACTAACTCAGTGCACCACAAGTAAACGGCACGTGGCCTTATTAAGGCAGAATTCATTAAACAAAAGACATTGCTACCAGTGCGGCCCACACGGACCACGCATCATCGCAGGATGCGCACACGCTGAGTGCTTCAGGTGCCACTAGCTCACTGCACCATAAGTCATCGCCACGTACCCTTAAACCTACATAATATCCTTTTAGTATCCTTGCTTCAAGAACTTTTTGATATCAATTATAGCTTTAGTACGATGACCAAATTCATCTTGCAAGTCCAAAGGAACACTGAATGGCAGTCTACACTGCGGACAGCAGAGCTCACAATTTGAATTCAGTCTTGATTTATTAATTGCAGACAGAATTGTACTCTATGTCGTTGAATTTTCTCAAGAGGAAGTGACAAAAAGCTTTCCTCGATGTCTGTGCTGACTACTGCCTTCGATCTACACTGCGGACAGCAGGGCTCACAATTCAGATGGAGTTGCGATTGCAGATGATGCAGTCCAGTAGGCAACAGGCATTGCTACCAGTGCGGCCTTCCCGGACCACGCATCATCGCTAGCTGTGTACACGCGGAATGCTTCTGATGCTCCTACCTCAGTCCACCACAACTGATGGACCCTTTATGACAGGGTATTTTGTGTATGATTTCAGATCTGGTGTCCCTAACTTAGTGTAGCACAAGTTATGGACCCTTTATGATTGAATCTCTGTGTGTGATCTGATGATTACTGTTGTACTTGTTACCAGCACCAACCATTCCCGGAGGGCTGGCTTACACTCACCCCACACGCATCCAGCAGAGACGTCACTGGACATGTGACCCTGGTAATAAAAAGGAGTCGAGTGCACGTGCTCGTATCCAATTCCACTATCTATCTGTGTTCGTGTGTTCATTATGTATGCAACATGCTGCCCCTGGGCCCTACCACATTATATTGTGCTCTGGACAGCGTATGCAACCAACTTACCTTTGACAGTGGGAGAAAACTTTAGTTATGTAACTTTGTCTCGGTCATTGTACAAGTACGTACGTAGAGACTGGATGATTAGAGTACTGCAAGGAGAGTGTTTAGTGAATTTATAAGTGCGTGGGGATTGGCGGAGTGATTGTATAAGTACATATGTTGGCGCACCCTAACTCCGACAACGAGCTTGTCTCTAATTGGCTACCCTCCATGTCCCAAAAACTGAAATTTGGATTTTGCATGGCCCAGTATTGCTACAGCTGCAATACTCCACTGAATGTGCAATAAACATTCACACCCACACAGATGTGTCATGTCCACCATCTTTCTTGTGTGGAACTATGGATGAATGTAGGGTCAGTGATTCCCCGTAACTTCCATGTTGGCCATGTTCAGGGACTTGGCTCACAGAGTGACACATTGACGCTTGCGACCCGGGTGACGGCAGCACTACAACAAGAACACCGGCATGCCCCAAGATTTGTTAAGCATTCTCTAGCCCAAAGACAACCAAAAAGTAGCCCAAACTAGCCCAATATTGCTACTTTAAGGAAGGAGGGGCAGGGGCATCGTCAAGCAGGCGGTGAATGGATTGGAATTGATGTTGCAGCAGGCTGCCAAGTAAATATTTGTCTAATAAAGCGCTTTAACATACTAGTTTCCTGGAGCGCTGTATATATATTTATAATCTGGCAACTAGCACAAACCTAAATTTTACCGCACAACCAGGAAAAATATAGCCCAATTGTGCGTGATCTAGCCCAATCTGGCAACAGTGCCGCATCAGTTGATTCCTCATACCCCTCACGATGGAGCCACGCCCATAGCTCCGGAGTCATTCTTCACAGCCTCACGCAGAACTGGCATACGCCAGGCCAGCCCACTCCGCTTACGCTTACAGAGAAGGACAACAACACTACATGGCCCAGATTTTCATTGCAGTGATCTGCTGGTCACACCCTAGTTGTCAGTACGCCACAGCCACTCCCTCACGGCTAGTATACACCCACACCACACCCATCCAGCACAGGCGTCACAGGACACGTGACCCTGCCAATAAAAAGACCGGGCGCACGTGCTCGACGCCATTTCAGAGTTGCTCGCACCGGATGCACTGCGGCCGGCACAGGCACACCTGCACGGGACGGTGACTTTCGGTCCACTGAGGTATGGGTACCGTAACTGCTGAGCGGGTGTACAGCCTGCGGTGATGGCACGTCCCGGCGGTCTGGACAGCTCAGGTTTTGTGTGCCCTGCTGGACCGCAGTATAGGCCTGAGCCACCGAACAGGGAGCCCTACCACCACGTGCGTGGCCTCACTGTTCACTGAGTTAGTGGCACCGCAAGGACTGAGCGGGTGTGCAACCTGCAATGATGATAGGTGCACTAGTATGTCCTCTGGCATGGCAAAATCTAGACGCAGCACCAAATGTGAGACCTGTTGGCCTGCAGAGCGGGACAGCATGATGCGGAGGGTGCCCTGTCTGCAAAAAGGTGAGCAGTGAGGCCTGGGTGCGCAGCAGTGGGCAAATACCTCTGGGCGGCGGGAGTGGATACACAAAGGCGGCACAGCGATTTAGGCGTACGCAATTGTATATACTCTACCATTACTAATTCTGTACTATGTTTATATGTGGGAGCTTGAGGGCTCCACTAGGTCCCGGCATGTGGTTGGAGAACCCAGCACTCACTGTCTCTCTTCATCTCTTCCTTTCTCTCCTTCACACTCTTTCTCTCTCTCTTCTTCTCTCACTCTTTCTCTCTTTCTCTTTGTCTTTCTCTCACTCTTTCTTTCTTTTTCTCTCTCTCTCTCTTCCTCTCACTCTCACTGTTTCTCTCTTTCTCTCTGTATTCCTCTCACTTCTTCTTTCTTTTTCTCTCTGTCTTCCTCTCACTCTTTCTTTCTCTCTCTATCTCTCTTTCTCTCACCTTTGATGGACGCATGACGCACAATCTTATCTTGCTTTTTGTCTTGCAGGCCTGCGATGAAGCGTGGCCATCCTGCAATCAACACTCAACCTGAATTGTGAGCTCCGCTCTCCGCGTGTAGACAATGGGTAAGGAGGTTTCTTCAGCACATGGTGGACCCTCTTCGACACACGCCGGTGGTGTAAGGTGAGCAGAGAGGCTTGTTTGCGCACCTCTGGGCAGTGGAAGTGGATGGGGTACACTAGCCTGGATACACAAAGGTGGGACAGCGATTTAGGCATACGCAGTTGTATGTACTCATCCATTACTGATTCAATTTTTATGTTTCAGATGACTAAGCTTGAGGGCTGCCCTATATCCCGGCATGTGGTTGGAGACACACCGGTGACAGAAAGGTGAGCTGTGAGGATTTTCTCCACAGTGTCAACACTCACTCTCCCTCTCCATCGCTTCCTTTCTGTCACTCACACTCTTTCTCTCTCTCTCACTCTCTATCTCTTCCTTTCTCTCTCTCACACTCTTTCTCTCTTTCTCTTTCTCTGTCTCTTCCTTTCTCTCTCATTCTTTCTTTCTCTCTCTTCCTCTCTCACTCTTTCTCTCTCTCTTCCTCTCTCTCACACTGTTTCTCTCTCTCTTCCTCTCTCTCACAGTTTCTCTCTTCCTTGTATCTCACTCTTTCTCTCTTTCTCTGTCTTCCTCTCTCTCACACTTTCTCTCTTCCTCACTCTCACACTTTCTCTCTCTCTCTTCCTTTCTCTCACTCTTTCTCTCTCTCTCTCACTCTTTCTCTCTCTCTTCCTCTCTCTCACTCTTTCTCTCTCTTTCTGTCTCTCACTGTTTCTCTCTCTCTCACTGTTTCTCTCTGTCTTCCTCTCACTCTTTCTTTCTTTTTCTCTCTCTCTTCCTGTGACTCCCACTGTTTCTCTCTTTTTCTCTGTCTTCCTCTCACTCCTTCTTTCTTTTTCTCTCTGTCTTCCTCTCACTCTTTCTTTCTCTCTCTCTCTCTCTCTTTTTCTCTCTCCTTTGATGGATGAATGACGCACAATCCTATCTTGCTTTTTATCTAACAGGCTGTGATTCATGAATCGACGTCCCCCCCCACACCACCACAGCTGAACCTGTGTACAAACTGCGATGATGCGTGGCCATCCTGACAACGCCTGACAAAGTTGCTTCAGCACGTGGTGCACCCTCTTACACACACGCCGGTGGCGGAAGCTGAGCAGAGATACTTCTTTCCGTAGCAGTGGGCAGTAACCTCTGGGCGGTGGGAGTGGATAGTGTGCAGCAGCCTGTGCGCACAAGAGCGCACAGACACCTCCGAGCAGTGGGAGTGGATGGGCTGCAGCAGACTGAGTGCGCATTGCCGAAACAGATAATTAGGTGTGTGCAGTTGTATGTACTCTGCAATTATTAATTCTATACTATCTTTCAGATCACTAAACTTAAGGGTGCACTATGTCCCGGCACATGGTTAGAGAAACACCGGAGGCACAAAGGTAAGCTGCGAAGATTTTCTCCAGTGTCAACACTCCATCTCCATCTCTTCCTTTCTCTCTCTCATACTTTCTCTGTTTCTCTGTCTGTTCCTCTCTCTCATTTTTTCTTTCTCTCTCTTCCTCTCTCTCTCTCACTCCTTCTCTCTCTCTTTCTCTCTACCTCTCTCTCACACTCTTTCTCTCTCTCTCTTTTCCTTGTATCTTACTCTTTCTCTTTCTCACTCTTTCTCTTTCTCTGTCTTTGTCTGTCTTCCTCTCTCTCACTCTTTCTCTCCTCTCTCTCACTCTTCCTCTCTCTCTTCCTCTCTCTCTCTCTTTCTCTCTCTCTCTTCCTCTCTCTCACTCTTTCTCTCTCTCTCTTCCTCTCTCACACTATTTCTCTCTTTCTCTCTCTCACTCTTTCTCTATTTCTTTGTCTTCCTCTCTCTCTCACTCTTTCTTTGTTTCTCTCTTTCTCCCTCACTCTTTCTCTCTTTCTCTTTCTCCTTTGCTGGACGCATGACGCACCATCTTATCTTTCTTTTTGTCTTACAGGCTGTGATTCACAAATGGTCCAGCGATGACACGACATGGCTGTACATAGTTTTATTTGTTGTTGTTTTGTTTTAATAAAATGTTTTATATGTAAATCCATACATGACTAAGATTCTTATTTCTCCAACCTAACGTGACTGTCACATTTGTTTGTGGGGGGTGGGGGTGAGGGGAGATGGCGGACAAGGAGCTCCTACTGGGGGATGTTGGAGCAGTGTTGGGTGTCCGACCTGCATGAAAGTTGCCTCCATTACATCTGTTCTCAGAGACTTAAGAGCCGGTGGTCTGGCTCGTAGATGAAGAACTGCGAGCTGACTAGCAGGCTCATAGAGGGAGAACCGCGGCCCGTCAATTTGCAGAGGAAGAGCTGCGGGCCAGCTCGCAGAGGAACACCTGTGGGCCGACTAGTATAGGGAAAGGTGCGGGCCATCAGCTTCCAAACTAGATAGCTGCGGAACACTGATGTGGGGAGAGGGAGCATGAAGAGAGTATCTCGCAGAGAGACACCTCCGGTATATTTCCAGTATTGGCTTCACAGATACAACTGTGGGCCCGAGAACTCGCACCCGAAGAGCTGTGAGCCGACAAGTGGTTCGCAGAGGCAGACTTGCGGGCCCAAGTATATTGTTGGAGGTATGCTGTTGATGGTGGAAAAGGTTGCGTTACCTGCTGATGTAGGGGGACGCAGCGTGAAAGCGGTATCTCGCACAGACAGAGCTCCGGTATATTAAATTGCGCCCCCGGGACCTTTCTTTTATATTTTTACTCGATGCGAGGCACAAGATGACTGCTAACACTTCCTGGTTTGAATTGTTAGCAGCCAATCAGAGGCAAGCTCGTGCTCGGGAGTTAGGCACAGTCCAGATATATATATCTTTTTTTCCTTTAATATCTCAAAAACAACTGAACGGATTTACACCATTTCCACAAAACCGCGCTTTCTGCACCAAGACCTTTCTCCCTGCCAAATTTGCAATTCTTTCTTTGTCACACAGTACATGTAATGCACCGCTCTCATCAAGAATGGAATCAGTAATGGCACAATTTCCCTGTTGCTCCACACATAAATACATGTAAAGAACAAATCAGAATAGTTCCTTTATTTTTTCAAATTGCAAAACTTCTCTCTATTGGTTATATTTGAACTTTCCATATAAACAGTTTTTTAAAAATTTAAGAACACATACAGGTGAGAAGTTCAAAGTATTCTATCAACAAACTTTCTAGAACATTCTACGACACGTGCAGGTTAAAAGTTCATCATTTTTTCAAACCTAATAATATTTTTTTGCAACATGTTCTCGAACATTTAAGGGCACGTGCAGGTTAAAAGTTCACCATTGTTTTAAGTTCGAACAGTGCCTTCCAAATGCAAGTAGCAGGTGTGGTTGAACTGAGCAAATTTTATCCTATCATATGAACTCTACGTTGAAACTGCTTTTTATTAACCAATCACAAAGATGCTTTTCGACAAACTAATATGCACTCTACTTTTTAGTAAACAATGTTTTTCATCTCCCAATCAGTTATCGTTTTGTATGAGAAAAAAAGTAGTTCCCCATCTTTAAACATATCTCTTATTCTACGAACGGACTGCATGAGCTACAGACATCTATCCATATCTTCCAGCTACACCTTCAAAATGCTAGTGTGGATCGTAGGACATAGCTATGTTTTCTGGTGCAAGAGGTATGCAGAACAGAGACGTATTGACTTAGACCTAGGTTTACAAAATGTGGACATTAAATGGTTTGGACAGAGAGTATTGAAGTGGCACCAATTACTCCCTTTGGTTAAAACCTGTTTGCATCTCCAACTCCCTGACCTCATGATTGTGCACTGTGGTGGAAATGACCTAGGCACATTGACTGGGGTAGGTTTGGAAATGCTAATGAAGGACACCTTTAGACAATTGATGTTGCTTTTGCCTCAAACTGTCTTTGTATATTCCAATATATGCCAAAGACAGAAGTGGAAATGGTCAAACAAATTTTGTCCTCAGATTGAAAAATCTAGGAAGAATGTCAAAAAAGCTGTGTCTGCATACCTCATTGACCATAGAATGGGGTCGATCTACAACAACAACATACGTTATGATATGGCTGATATCTACAGAAGTGATGGAGTACACTTCACAGATCAGGAAATCGAGTTTTTCTGAATAACCTGAAGCTGTGCATCCGCACTTATATGTAGCACCAACTAATAAACACAAAGGCTCTTTTTATAGCCGCCTTATATTCCCAATATTGGTTCGCAGACTGACAACTGCGATCCGGCTAGCACAGGGAGACCTGCGGGCCGTCAGGCAGCCTCGCAAAGGGAGAGCTACGGCCCGTGGACTCGGCTCGCACAGAGAGAGCTACCCACCATCGGCTCGCAAACGCAGAGCTGTGAGCCAATGGACTGGTAGTGTTTTATGGTTTAGTGTAGTGCAGTGGTGTTTGTGTAGTGTAGGGGGTCCTGCTGTGGGTAGTGTTTTAGGGTTTACGGTAGTGCAGTGGTGTTTGTGTAGTGTAGAGGGTGGTGCTGGGGGTACGTTTAGGGTAGGGCAGTGGTCTTTACGTAGTGTAGGGGGTCCTGCTGTGAGTAGTGTTTTAGGGTTTAGGGTAGTGCAGGGGTGTTTTGGTAGTGTAGAGGGTCGTGCTGGGGGTAGCATTTTATGGTTTAGGGTAGTGCAGTGGTGTTTCTGTAGTTTAGGGGTCATGCTGGGGTAGTGTTTTAGGGTTTAAGGTAGTGCAGTGGCGTTTCTGTAGTGTAGGGGGTCGTGCTGGCAGTAGTGGTTTAGTGTTTAGTTACGTAGTGCAGTGGTGTTTGGGTAGTGTAGGGGGTCATGCTGGGGTAATGTTTTAGGGTTTAGGGTAGTACAGTGGTGTTTCTGTAGTGTAGGGAGTCATGCTGGGGGTAGTGTTTTAGGGTTTAAGGTAGTGCAGTGGTGTTTCTGTAGTGTAGGGGGTCATGCTGGCAGTGGTGGTTTAGTGTTTAGTTACGTAGTGCAGTGGTGTTTGGGTAGTGTAGGGGGTCATGCTGGGGTAATGTTTTAGGGTTTAGGGTAGTGCAGTGGTGTTTCTGTAGTATAGGGGGTCGTGCTGGGGGTAGTGTTTTAGGGTTTAAGGTAGTGTAGTGGTCTTTCTGTAGTATAGGGGGTCGTGCTGGCAGTAGTGGTTTAGTGTTTAGTTAGGTAGTGCAGTGGTGTTTAGGTTGTGTAGAGGGTCGTGCCGACAGACTGACTCACAGAGCTCCGAGCCAATGGACTGGCTTCTAAAGGCATAGCCACGACCTCGTGATGTGGGGAGAGCCAGCGTGAAAGGAGTATCTTACACAGACACAGATGCCAGTGTTGCCTCACAGAGGTAAAAATACACACCCGATGGCTTCTAGACGGAGAGATCCGAGCTGACGGACTGAGTCACAAAATGGCTGCCAACACTTCCTAGTTTCAACCGTTCACAGCCAATGAGCCGCGAGCTCATGCTCGTAACCCTCAGCCAATCAGATGTCAGAATTCTCAAATATCGATATCTGTAAAATTTGATATTTCTCAAAAACTACTGAACAGATTTACACCATTTCAACAAAAGCGTGCTTTCTCGACCACAACCTTTCTCCCTCACAAATTTGGCGTAATTCCGTTCAGCAGTTTGACCTGTAGCCTTGTCTAAAGTTTCCTATGGAAAATGCATTGAGAAAGCACATTTTGGGACTCCCCTTTTTTCTCAGCCCCCCCTTGACCAAACACCCCTAAACTTTCAAGATAGGAGCTGATCAAAAAAGAGAAACTTTTTTGAAAATTTCGTAAAGATTCGTCAAACGACGCCAAAGTTATAAGCACATGGAGGGCTCCAGGAGAGGGGCCGCGCAACCCCCCTCCCAACATGAGTGAAGCCCCGGGGCTGCGGGGACCCCAGCAGGCCCCCGCAGCCCCAGCGACCCCCAGCTATTATTTTTTAAGAAATGCCCGCGGGACCTAGCCCACCCGGGGACCTCTTTAAAATAAAACGTGGGAACCCGCGACCCCAGCGCGAATTGCGCCGATTTTTTTTTTTTATAAAAAATGCTTTTTTGGGCCCTGGGGTCCTTCTGGGACCCGCTGAGCAGGCCTTGGGGGTCACGGTGTTTCTACCCTGCCCCCTCCTCTTGTTTTATACCTTTGTTTCTCTGTTTTCTAGTGACTCGCTTCTACCGAGCCACAAGATGGCTGCCAACACTTCCTGGTTTGGTGGGTTCGCAGCCAATCACAGTGAAGCTCGTGCACGGGACTTAGGCTCCGCCCAGATATCAAAACTTTTATTTTTCTTATTTCTCAGCAACCACTGAACGGATTTACAACATTTTACAAAAGGTCGCTTTCTGAGCCAAGCACTACCTTTTTGCCAAATTTTGGGTAATTCCGTTCAGTAGTTTCGGCTGTAGCCTTGCACAAAGTTTCCTATGGGAAATTGATTTTTTACTCTTATTTTTTGTATTTCTCAAAAACTACTGAACGGATTTACCCCATTTAAAAAAAAGGTCGCTTTCTGAACCAAGCTCTACCTTTCTACCAAATTTGAGGTAATTCCGTTCTGCAGTTCGGGCTGTAGCTCGTCCCAAAATTTCCTATGGAAATTAACATGGAGAAAACACGTTTTGGGACCCCCCTTTTTCTCAGCCCCCGCTTGACAAATCACCCCCAAACTTTCTAGATAGGACTTAACCTAAAAAGTGCAACTTTTTGCAAAATTTCATAAAGATTCATCAAACGACGCCAAAGTTATTAGCAAATCAAAAAATGCTTTTCCTATGGAAACTAGGTTGTAACTATAACTACCTACTGGCAACCGCCAGTAGGTAATACATATATATACATATATATACATATATATATGTTTTCCAATAGGAAAGAATCCAGGAACTCCCAAATGATATCCAGCACACCAAAGGACAGGCACAATAATAAGTTTTATTGTGCCACAAAAACAGAACAACGCGTTTTGGCCTTGACAAAGGCTTCGCCGAAACGCGTTGTTCTGTTTTTGTGATACAATAAAACTTATTATTGTGCCTGTCCTTTGGTGTGCCGCTGGATATCATTTGGGAGTTCCTGGATTCTTTCCTATTGGAAAACGTAACTAGCGGGGTTGCGACCGCTGCAGGCACCGGCGTCGTTAGGAGGGAGAACGGCTGCTCGCAACGATTTTCCTGGACATATATATATATATATATATATATATATATATATATATATACAGATATTATTGTGGATATGCATTTTTTTCACTGTTAGATAGCATACATAAATTATTGTTACGCTATTTACAAATGAAATTTGTATGTACTTTGCTGCTAAGAAGAAAAAAGAAAAGGTGAATGAGAAAACAGAACGAAAGTCTGTTTTCACTGTCGTCTATTGCACTGTCACTTTAAATAAGGGATTAATGCACTGACATGTCATGTGATCAAGGGCTTCAGAGCCCGAAACGCGTCATGGCAACATTTATGCATTTAAAATAATCTGGCACGAAGAAATTGGAGTCCGTTTCTCTTTTTGCGAATTCCTGAGGGAAAAAAAAGGACTGCAAAGCTGGAAAATTGATACATATATATATATATATATATGTAACCAGTAGTCCAGCCTTTCTTCTGATTACATCCACCAGTCGTAGTTGGTGCAGAAAGGGAGGCGCTGGACCCCCTGAAATATCCGATTATCCCCACGTCGTTCGAACGTAAGAAAAGTCGCACTCAGGATTTCTTATGAAGTTTTTGAGTATTTATTGACTGACGCATTTTGACAGCATGGTCTTTGTCAAAGTCATACATTGACCCGGAAGTGGCAATTCAATTTAAAGCATTTCCCATGTATTTTAGACATAAAAGAAACATGCACAAACAAAGGGGGAGAACTGAATCAAATTAGAAAACAGACTCAGATCACATGATTAGCATCTATTATACAAAACGCTAAATTAAAGTGACACTCAAATCGTGATTTATGTTGTGGTGCATACCACTTTTCATAAATTAGGCACTCAGAGTGAGAGACTTGTTCAAATTAAAAGCAAGTGCTGCAAACTTGAGGGAGCACGGTAAAGGCATCGTGCAAGTGTTAAGCGTAACGTGTACAAAATGTTGGAAAAGGCAAGTGCCTTACTTAGTGCATGAGTATTAGCCAGCATGCTGCTGTAATAGCTGGAGGTAGAGAGGTCAAGTGACCTTGTAAATATCCAGCCAATCTCGTCATGCTCCCTGTATGCAAGCCAAGGACCAGTCATGTCTGAGAAAGGGATAGGAATTGCCCTAAGGGAAGATGTTTGTTAGAGCCAGATGGGGTCCATTAAAAGGGGGGGTCTGTGGGGTGGCAGGGAGGGGAGTAGGCAGTTACTGGGTAACAGAGCTGCCACTCTGGACTTGTAAAGTGACTGCCCAGGTGTCACTGAATCAAGAGAAACTGGGCAGAAAGGGAGCAGACTGGGATGGTGGGGTAGGGTGACTTTACAGAAACAGAGGGGTAAATGGGCATACGTTCTACCGAAGATACCACATTTGTCAATCTGTTTTAACCCAGGTGTACATGAAGGTCTTCCTCATGATTGAGGCCTCCAGGGATTTTACTTTGAAGTTTAATGATATATTCAGATTCCAGGCGTCGCAGATGACGTTCCCGATCTCCTCCACGTGCTGAGGCTGGAACCCTGTCAATGCCAAAGAACGAGATTTTAGCTCTGATATTAGAGACATTCCTATGCATCAAATCACAATGTTTGGCCAAAGTATACAACATGTCTCCATTTCTGATCGCGCGCAGGTGTTCTAGAATGCGTTTTTTTATGGGGAATATAGTGCTCCCCACATAGCACAGCCCACATACACAAGTCATGACATATACAACAAAGTCAGTGTTGCATGAGAAGCTCCCTGTAAGGGATGCTTCTCTTCAGCCCGTCAGGGTGATGACTGTGAGCATGTAGTATGCTGTTACCAGAGGTGGGCTTTCTAAAAAGGCTTGTGTGCAATGTCTCATCTTTCGCCTCGACCAGGACGTCGAGGAACTCAATGGTGTTTACATGAGTTTTGCTAGTAAAGGTGAGGTTGAGATTGTTTACGGACAGCCCTGTGATAAAACTTTCTAAGTCCCCTTGTGGCCCGTCCCAAATTAAAAAGATATCATCGATATAGCGGGTCCAAAGGACTAGGTTGTCCATATAGGCTTGATTCCCACTGTGCCACAGATGCTCCGCCACCCTGGAGGCCTCAATCGTGAGGAAGACCTTAATGTACACCTGGGTTAAAACAGATTGACAAATGTGGTATCTTCGGTAGAACGTATGCCCATTTACCCCTCTGTTTCTGTAAAATCCCCCTACCCCACCATCCCAGTCTGCTCCCTTTTTGCCCAGTTTCCCTTGATTCAGTGACACCTGGGCAGTCACTTTACAAGTCCAGAGCGGCTGCTCTGTTACCCAGTAACTGCCTACTCCCCTCCCTGCCACCCCACAGCCCCCCCCCCCTTTTAATGGACCCCATCTGGCTCTAACAAACATCTTCCCTTAGGGCAATTCCTATCCCTTTCTCAGACATGACTGGTCCTTGGCTTGCATACAGGGAGCATGACGAGATTGGCTGGATATTTACAAGGTCACTTGACCTTTCTACCTCCAGCTATTAAAGCAGCATGCTGGCTAATACTCATGCGCTAAGTAAGTCACTTGCCTTTTCCAACATTTTGTACGCGCCGCGCTTAACAATTGCACAATGCCTTTACCGTGCTCCCTCAAGTTTGCAGCACTTGCTTTTAATTTGACCAAGTCTCTCACTCTGAGTGCCTAATTTATGAAAAGTGTTATGCACCACAACATAAATCACGTTTTGAGTGTCACTTTAATTTAGCGTTTTGTATAATAGATGCTAATCATGTGATCTGAGTCTGTTTTCTAATTTGAATCAGTTCTCCCCCTATGTTTGTGCATGTTTTTTTTATGTTTAAAATACATGGGAAATGCTTTAAAATGAATTGCCACTTCCCGGTCAATGTATGACTTTGACAAAGACGGTGCTGTCGAAACACGTCAGTCAATAAATACTTAAAAACTTCATAAGAAATCCTGAGTGCGACTTTTCTTACGTTCGAACGACATGGGGATAATCGGATATATATATATATATATATATTGCTAACTCACGAGAAGAAACGCTGAGCACTCCAGGCTTCACTATTTTAAATAATTGTTTTATTTACCGTGCAACCATCGATAAGAAAAGACTGACAAATGCGTTACGGCCTCCTGGCCTTTTTTAATGTCAATAAACCTATGTGAACTCTCACCTTGTAGACATAAACTGAATTAATTGGCCAGTTTCATCGGTCAATAACAACAAAAAGGACTTAATTCTAAAGAGTCCATAGTGTGATTACAAATGTGGCGGCCATTTTGTGACGTGCATAATCGTTTTTTGTAAATATAAATACTCAAGCAAACTTCAGAGCTTTCTGTCTAGAATTTCATAATCGCTGCCTTTTGATTATTGTATTCTCATAAACAATTTATAAATAATCAGAAGCATATAGCAAATCTTAGCAGCTTATATAAGTACATTATACTGCTTCTTGAGATTGAGAAATTTCAAACTAAACATTTCATACGGTTTTTACAAAAAAAACATAAATCATTTGTTTGCCTCAATCTTATACCCGTTCTCTTAACTATAAATGTTAAAACAACAAATTGTGCCCTGAAAGGGCCTACTCTTAATCATGTCTCTCTCGCCATCATTCAATAATTTATATGCAGAATTGTATTATCAAGGGACTGTGTCAATACATATTATTACCATACTGACTTAGTATGTCTCATGAGGTAATTCCCTCTGTATGTATAGTCAAAGATGCTAATGAAGAAGTTAATACAAATTGATAGCAGTATTATGAGGAGACAGCCTACTCCCAACCTATATGAGTCCATAATTCCGCCTCACTATTGAGACCAATCGGTGTTCGGGTTCTGCGTTCTAAAATATATCTCAACTCCATCTGTCTCAGGAGTCT
This sequence comes from Calotriton arnoldi, assembly GCA_963921515.1. NCBI lineage: Eukaryota > Metazoa > Chordata > Amphibia > Caudata > Salamandridae > Calotriton > Calotriton arnoldi. The sequence continues at coordinate 1,543,975 of CAWUFW010000337.1, forward strand.
GACTCTATCTCCACCCCTGTCTCTATGGGTCATCCGATCAATGCAGAAGAGCCGTAATTTGTCTCCTCTGTTTTGATGAACTTCAGCAAAATATCTTGCAACTGTATAGGTGTTATCCTGATTGATGATGGCTCTAATATGCTCCGAGACCCATTTTTTGGCTTGATGTACTGAGCTGCCAATATATATTTTTTCACACAGACATATTAACCAGCAGACTACAAAGTCCGAGTTGCAATTAGGTGATTTGGTTATTTTCTTCTTCTCCCTGCTGCCTGGGACTTCATAGTCTTTCACCTTGGTGCTGCTTCTGTGCGCTTTGCATTTAGTGCATGAATAAAAGCCAGTTACCTCAATCTTTTTCATGGGTCTCTCCACATAGTGGCTATGGACCAGAATGTCCTTCAAAGAGACACTTTTCCTATGAGTGATATAAGGCTGATTGGACAATTCTGTGCCTAATATTGTGTCAGTTTGGAGAATACTCTGAATGGCTCCACGAATCTGTTTGGACTCAGTGGAGAAATTAAGTATCAATCTTACTTTCCCATTTATGTCATCCTCTGTGTCTCTCTTTTATTTATGCGTGAAGCGATCCTGTCTTTCTTTCTTGTGGACTTTTTCACTTGCATTTCTTAGTACTGTTTGTGAATATCCTCTCTCCCTGAATCTTGTGAACAAGACCCTGCTGACGGTCGAAACGCGTTACCAATTGCCGAAATAAACCGCTGAACTTAACCCGAGCGTGTTGAGTCCTGTTTGTGAAAGAGGAACTGGATGTTGATATATATATCTGGGCACCGCGGACGCCTATGTGGAAGCGGTGATGACTGTTCGGCATACGTAATTTTTGGTTATAGGTCTCCTTCGACCCCGCGTTTGTGTCCATTTTGAATTTATATTCAGTGCTGCGTGCTACGGATTACATTGAGGCATTTCCCTCCAAGAGTCAGTATTGATCGTCTTTTCAGATAAGCTGTTGTTTGCGGTCACCGGCATTGCTCAATGTAATGACTCAGACTCTCATACGGGTCGGTTGCCCGTGAACTGGTGACATTCATAAGACTATCTAAAGGCATTATGGGATTTGTAGTCCTTACGGAGATATAAGCGCTTACCTGGGGATGGCATTCATGTCAAAATGATACACATTATGGGGCCGATTCCGATCCTGGTCGGAAACCGTTCCGTCCGACACGTTCCCGGATTGATTTCCGACCGATTCGTGCCCCTTGGCACCAAGAGAGCGAGTACGATGCAGCCGCATGCTGACGGACTCGGTTCGGTCGGACTCCCATTGAAGTCAATGGGAGCCGGTCGTACGACGCGTACATGGGCTCCCATTGACTGAATGGGTACGTTGCGCAAAAGGGTGCCCCCTGTAGTGGGTACGCGTTGGTGCCATCCGCACCGTACATGCATGTATAGGGGGGACCCTTGGGTCCCCCCTGTGTCCGACTCGTAAGGCTACGGGTGAAGGGGGGTCCGGCACGGACCCCCGAAGTCCGCTTCCCAGAGCGTTTACGTGTCGGAGACTCCGACTCGATCCGGCTGTCCGGATCGTGCATCGTACTGACTCGGTCGTAAAACGTATCCATTGCGCGGTACGAATCGAGTGCGAACGAGTCGTACGGAGCGGTTCAGACCCAGAAATGATTCGGTCGGCGATTTCGCATTCATTCGCATCGTACTTGGGCGTCCGGACCTCTGTACGACTCGGTCGAAACAAAGCCTCCGACTCGGATCCGGTAAAGCCGAATCCAAGGCCTTCCGACCGAGATTGGAATCGACCCCTATGTGTTGTTTAGCCCCGGGTGGCGGCTTTTAACCACCATGCCTCATCGCCTCTTGCTTTGTATAGTGCATATTGGTGCAACTTTACTTGGATACACCATAATTTGGTTCCCGTAGTTAAGGTCATAGGTCCATTACGGGTGGACCATTTCTTGTTAGACTCAACAGTACGTAGGATAAGAGGCCTCTGTTTCATGTGCCTGCGATGCACACGGCACGATTTTACTGTATTTTTATGTTATGTTTTATACATGAGGGCAGTCCTGTTTCAGTGATTGGCGCCATATTCTTTTATGCATGATATGTTCCCTAAATAGGCTAATGATATATATTTTTCTTTGTGATTTTCTGTGTGCACGCTTAGACATGTATTATACATATTATGTGTTACATCCAGGCTGGTTACGCACTTCGCTGTTATTTGGTGTATAATCTGCTGCACTATACATCTGGGTTTATATATATCATGTAATTACATGTTTGACCAGCCACATTTCCTGTAATTTTGTCATTATGTCAGGATTTGGTTTACACATTGTAAAGGGTCTATATTGGTGCATTGTTGAAACATATAAGTATTTTCTTTATGTTTATTGATGCCTAAAGTGGGACGGGCTATAAATAACTCACATGTATTTGGCGCCAATCAGATTGAGAAAGGCTTCTGCGAAGCCAAAACCCGTCTCTCTAACAGCGGGGTTCGAGAGTGACCCGAGAAAATAAAGAAGCCCTATACTTACAGCCTTGAGTACGTGCCTTCTTCTCTTCTGGAGCAGGATTGTGTGTTTGATATATATATAGACATTGTTATCCGCAATGCAGACAAAGGCGGCAATCTAGTTCTGTGGAATAAGGAAGATTATGTAGAATAAGCCATGAATCAACTAACAGACAAAAACTGCTACCATCGAAGTGACCAACTGGCATTGAGATCTACATGCAATGCTTACAATATGAAATTGGTAGCTTGGAAAAATGCTGGACTTCTAACCCCCAGGAGTACAAATTTCTACGTAATGATAATCCGGTCACTCCGATTTTGTACTTTATCCCTAAAATACACAAAAATGCACTGAAACCGCCAGGAAGGCCCATAATTTCAGCGTGCAACAGTCTCCTGGAAAAGACCTCTCAATATGTAGATTTTTATTTACAAGAGTATGTGCAACAGCTGCCATCTTACATTAGGGATACAGGGGACTTTCTATCCAAAACTCAGAACATAGACTGGCAGCAAGACTTTTACTCATTGCTATGGATGTGACATCATTATATACGTCCATCAACCATCAGGACGGACAACGGGCTCTCCAACATTATTTAGGCAAAAGAACTCCGGAATGTGCACAGCACAACAAAATGCTTTTAAATATGGCAGATTTTGTCTAAATAACAATATCTTTTTATTCCAGAATGTTTTATATCAACAACAACGGGGCGTAGCTATGGGGGCCACCTTCTCCCCCAGCTATGCCTGCCTACACATGGGGTGGTGGGAGGAGCTGGTACTTTTAAAAGAATATACCACCACTGTCATCAACAAGATCAAATGCTGGTTACGATTTATAGACGATCTTTTTTTAATATGGCAATGTACAATAAGTGAAGCAGAGCAATTTATTAGTGAGATTAATAACAACAGTCTGAATTTACACTTCACAGCCTCTATTAGTGCAACGTCTGTTAATTTTCTAGACGTTGAAATCCATATAAAAAATGGTCGTCTGGAAACGAGATTGCATAGAAAGCCTACCGCTGGCAACTCGGTACCACATGCAGGAAGTTTTCATCCACAACACCTGATACAGAGCATCCCCTACACGGAGATGCTGCGACTTAAATGAATCTGTAGTTGTGAGGAGGACCTGTTAATAGCCCAACAAGCTTGCACCAACAGATTTTTAGCTAGGGGCTATTCAAGTAACTGCATTAACAATGCCATCAAGAAAAGCAATGCAGTTACAAGGGAGAGTCTCATCAACAAAACTTGTGAGACTGAAGGAAGCCAGACAGACAAGTCCTCTATCTTTAGGTTTATTCTGAGATATAGTAAACAGGACAATGCAATCAGACAGATTATTAGAAAAAACTGGCCTCTTATCTTAGATGACCCTATTATCAGTCACCTCCTTCCCAAAAGAGCTGCCATTACATACACGAGGGCTACGTCAATGAAGGACGTTCTAGTCCATAATGACCCTTTTACTCAAACTAAAGGCACATGGTTGTCCCAAAGAAAGGGTTTCTACCGTTGCAAAGTATGCAAGGCATGCCAATTAGGAATCAATAAGACCTCCTATGACACTCCCTTTAGTGACCGTGAAAAGCCAATAGGGAAAGCTTTAACTTGCAAATCTGACCATGTGGTCTATGTGCTGGAGTGTCCATGTGCCCTACGATATGTAGGTAGTACTATACTACAGGGGCACAAAAGGATACTCCAGCACATCAGAGCCATTAAAAACAAGGACACTACATATCCAGTAGCACGGCACTTTGGGAAAATGCATAACGCAAACCCCAAGGATCTTAAATATTCCATAATTGATGCAATCCCGACCTATAAAAGAGGTGGAGGCAGAGAAATGGCCCTTAGACGTCTGGAAACAAGATATATTCTAGACCTCGACACAAAATCGCCGGGAGGCCTCAACATTACAGAGGAACTTTACACCTGCCTCTAACAATATTCTCTTGAGGTCCACTTCTGCATTTCTATGAAATATCATACATCATTATGAACTTTTTCTATTAGATAAAATGAATTTATTATCACCACCCAAATCCCACTTTTTAAAGATTTTACACACATTTTGTACACGGTTTTAGATGGGTTTTAGATTTTATACACAGTAAATTAAATATGCGTATTTTGCACGGGATTTAGATATGTACCAATATTAATTTATATTGGATGCAAGGTTCACATGAAAGCATCTATTTTATCGACAGTACTGTACTCTGCACTAGCACTTTAAGAGACCTTGTCAGCAATAATGTATAGCTGTGACAAATACTAACATTGGTATTTTAAACAAAAATTAAGTTGTCAATAAGAAGGTCATGAGGATAAAAAAAAAGCCAATAAATTAGATATTGGGTTGGCGGGCATTGACATGTACAGTACCTGTGAGTTCATGGTTTGGAGAAAAAATGCACAGTTTTCTATGTGTGAGAATCAATTTGTAAATGGCATTTAATTGGTATTTAAACCTGGATGCACGACTTATAATTTATATTTGCATTGAATTGGTATTCAAACCTGAATGTATGACTTTTGAATTCAATTTCAAACTACCAACAGACAGTATGTCTTTTATTTTTATGCTTTACCTTGCACAATCACTGGCACTTGTCACTTTAAGAACAGAAAAAGAAAAAAGTGGAAAAATATATATAAAAACCAGCCATGTACCTTTAAGCGCGTCATGTGATCAAGACTCTTTGGAGTCGAAACGTGTCATGCTGCTGGTGCTTGTTTAATAAAATAAAATTCGAATCTGCACCTATTTGTGGTCCGTGCTCCTGTTCCTGGGAGATCGAGGAGAGGTGGAGTGCTGCTGATATATATATATATACATATATATATATATATATATTCCATATGCCAACGCTCCAAACTTGAGGCGCCACACACAAGCGTGTTGAAAAACCTTTTATTGGTAAGTTGCAGGGGGACCAGCAGCACCTCAACAGCAATAGTAGACCAAACGCGTTTCAGGCTTCCCAGCCCTTGCTCACTGATATCTAAAATGAGGCACAGCTGCAAAAGTTCTCGCCGTACTCACAGCGTTAGATTTATAGTCCCGCCCAAAGGGCGCATGGTGCAGTTGCATTCTGGTTTTAGTAGTTTTTACAATCTATAGTAGAGTGCAGATTGTGCCTCAAAATGTTTTAAAGTCCTTTAGTAGGTAGCTGTTAGGGGCACAACTGGATACCTGCTCGTAATCCCTCACCAAACTGGTCACGCCGTTCGCTTGACGCTGCAATCTTCACAGCGCACCGGAGCCGCTCGTCCGCGGCGGGGCACCTCGCGACCCAAGCAGGGCCGCTACAAATTCCATATGCCAACGCTCCAAACTTGAGGCGCCACACACAAGCGTGTTGAAAAACCTTTTATTGGTAAGTTGCAGGGGACCAGCAGCACCTCAACAGCAATAGTAGACCAAACGCGTTTCAGGCTTCCCAGCCCTTGCTCACTGATATCTAAAATGAGGCACAGCTGCAAAAGTTCTCGCCGTACTCACAGCGTTAGATTTATAGTCCCGCCCAATGGGCGCATGGTGCAGTTGCATTCTGGTTTTAGTAGTTTTTACAATCTATAGTAGAGTGCAGATTGTGCCTCAAAATGTTTTAAAGTCCTTTAGTAGGTAGCTGTTAGGGGCACAACTGGATACCTGCTCGTAATCCCTCACCAAACTGGTCACGCTTGTGTGTGGTGCCTCAAGTTTGGAGCGTTGGCATATGGAATTTGTAGCGGCCCTGCTCGGGTCGCGAGGTGCCCCGCCGCGGACGAGCGGCTCCGGTGCGCTGTGAAGATTGCAGCGTCGAGCGAACGGCATGACCAGTTTGGTGAGGGATTACGAGCAGGTATCCAGTTGTGCCCCTAACAGCTACCTACTAAAGGACTTTAAAACATTTTGAGGCACAATCTGCACTCTACTATAGATTGTAAAAACTACTAAAACCAGAATGCAACTGCACCATGCGCCCTTTGGGCGGGACTATAAATCTAACGCTGTGAGTACGGCGAGAACTTTTGCAGCTGTGCCTCATTTTAGATATCAGTGAGCAAGGGCTGGGAAGCCTGAAACGCGTTTGGTCTACTATTGCTGTTGAGGTGCTGCTGGTCCCCCTGCAACTTACCAATAAAAGGTTTTTCAACACGCTTGTGTGTGGCGCCTCAAGTTTGGAGCGTTGGCATATGGAATTTGTAGCGGCCCTGCTCGGGTCGCGAGGTGCCCCGCCGCGGACGAGCGGCTCCGGTGCGCTGTGAAGATTGCAGCGTCGAGCGAACGGCGTGACCAGTTTGGTGAGGGATTACGAGCAGGTATCCAGTTGTGCCCCTAACAGCTACCTACTAAAGGACTTTAAAACATTTTGAGGCACAATCTGCACTCTACTATAGATTGTAAAAACTACTAAAACCAGAATGCAACTGCACCATGCGCCCATTGGGCGGGACTATAAATCTAACACTGTGAGTACGGCGAGAACTTTTGCAGCTGTGCCTCATTTTAGATATCAGTGAGCAAGGGCTGGGAAGCCTGAAACGCGTTTGGTCTACTATTGCTGTTGAGGTGCTGCTGGTCCCCCTGCAACTTACCAATAAAAGGTTTTTCAACACGCTTGTGTGTGGCACCTCAAGTTTGGAGCTTTGGCATATGGAATTTGTAGCGGCCCTGCTCGGGTTGCGAGGTGCCCCGCCGCAGACGAGCGGCTCCGGTGCGCTGTGAAGATTGCAGCGTCGAGCGAACGGCGTGACCAGTTTGGTGAGGGATTACGAGCAGGTATCCAGTTGTGCCCCTAACAGCTACCTACTAAAGGACTTTAAAACATTTTGAGGCACAATCTGCACTCTACTATAGATTGTAAAAACTACTAAAACCAGAATGCAACTGCACCATGTGCCCATTGGGCGGGACTATAAATCTAACGCTGTGAGTACGGCGAGAACTTTTGCAGCTGTGCCTCATTTTAGATATCAGTGAGCAAGGGCTGGGAAGCCTGAAACACGTTTGGTCTACTATTGCTGTTGATGTGCTGCTGGTCCCCCTGCAACTTACCAATAAAAGGTTTTTCAACACGCTTGTGTGTGGCGCCTCAAGTTTGGAGCGTTGGCATATGGAATATATATATATATATATATATATTTTAAATAGGATTATCCCATCAACAAATAACCATCCGGCACTCCAAAAGGTACTGGTCACTCAGTAGTTTATTTTGTGACGTTTTCAACATCTACGCGTTTCAGCAGTCTCACGCTGCCTTGTTCACGATGCCTGAGCGCCATGACTTTTTCATTAAAATACTCAATACAACAGTGGACATTGACAAGGGACTTCAAAACACAGTGGTCTACATGCAGTCCTATTTTCCCTGTGAAACGGCTGCCATCTTGGAACACGTTTTGTTTAAACACATAATGATTCATACATACAGTTCAAACTTACACTTGACCATCATTACAATGCTTTAAAAGAAACGGGTATTTAAGCACCATTCCAATTTTAACAATATTAATAGTTTAAATGGTCAACTAATCAGGATAAATATAATTCGCAGAAATATTTGTTTCTTACTTTTTCAATCCAGTATTTCTGTTGATCATTTTAAATTTACATCATTGTCCATGGTCTCAATTTTTATCTGTTTCATATAATCATTATTCCTACCGTTGGTTTCTAAATTAAAATGCAAATGCAAAACTCATTCAACACTTGTTGAAGAGAATACCTCTTTACCAACGCATATACAGTACAATTCTTGGTCATAAAGTGCTAGTGCTTTAGTGCAAATCAATCACTTTTCCTACCTGAGATTTACATATATTATTCTATAATACTTATTGAAAGTGCAAGTGCTTATAAATATATTTGTTTTATAACCTATCTAGGAAAATAAAAACCTCATATATTTTTTAAAAATGCTCACAAAGGGAGACTATTTCTAAACACGAACCATATTACTTCACAATATCTTATCCATAAAGTGCAAGTGCTTTAATATACAAGAAAGGGTTCATTTCATCACCAATCTTGAATATTTGTCTATAATACATAATGACAAAAAAGTGCAAGTGCTACATAGTATATTATTTTTTCAAATATTTTTTTTTTTTTTAAACTTATTTCATATACCTTCTAAAAACACTTTAAAAAATGTTTTAAAATTTTTTTATCTCTAAATTACTCCAAATATCACAAAATACTATGGTTCTTAAAAAGTCTCACATTTCCTCTCCAATAAGCATACTCTAGCACTTTTAAAACCCAAGACATGCATTGGAAATTGTATATAGGAAGACATTTTTGTCCCATTCAAATTTATGTAGCCACGTCCCTTATCTTACATTCCACCAACAAATAATACAGTCTAAAAAAAGAACAATGGTTTCACTATGTGCAGATTTATCCTCAATCTCTTATTTCCATCATTTTTCTAATACAAGCAAGTAAACAAATCCTCATCTACATTTAAACCGTGAGGTTCCTTGCTATTGAACTCCAGTATAAAATATGTTTCTAATTTTCTGAGTTCTTTTTCTCTATCCCCACCTCTTCTCTTCCTGGGGATTTCTGCTATACAGCTATACTGCAAGCTAGAGGGATTACTTTGGTGATGGGTTTCAAAGTGCCTTGCAATTGGATATGTTCTATCCTTATTTACGATCGCTCTCCGATGTTGCAAAATTCTCTTATATACAGGTAAGGTTGTACTTCCTATATAAATTTTTAGACACGGGCACTGTAATAAATAAACAACAAAACTAGATCTACAGGTTAGGAAGCTCTTAATAGTGATGGTTTTATTAAAAAATGTCCTAAAATCCGTACGGTTCATGCCATGTTGGCATGCCTTGCACTTAAAACATTTTTTAAAACCCGGTTTCTGTTGGAGCCACATAGGGGCTCCCCTTTCCTTTCCTGATATTCACTTTTTACAATCAAATCTTTTAATGATTTGGATTTCCTATAGGTGATATCTGGGTATTTCTTCACTTTAGAACCCAGTACTGGATCATTCCTTATCAGATGCCAGTGTCTATTTAAGATGGATCTGATTTCTTTATGTTTGATATTAAACGTTGTTATAAATCTAGGATTCTCCAGATTTTTTTGCTGTTTAATATCATTCTTCCTCTTTGATGTTCTAGATGGTTCGAACAGTATTTTTTGTCTCTCTAGATTCCTGGCTTTCGTGGCTGCCCCCTTAATAGCCTTAGGTGAGTACCCTCTCTGGACAAATCTATCTGTCATCTCCTGCTCTATTTTATGGTACTCTTCCTGATTGCTACATGCCCTTCGTGCTCTATAGAACTCCCCAAAGGGGATGCTCCTAATCAGCGCTGCCGGATGGGCACTATCCGCATGAAGGATGGTGTTGCCCGCTGTAGCCTTTCTAAAAACAGTGGTCTCTAATTTCTCTCCTACAGATTTTATTCGGATGTCCAAAAAATCTATTGTGGTTTTACTATACTGTCCCACAAATTTTAAATTAAGAGCATTCCGGTTAAGGTCTTCGATGAATAATTCTATGTCCGTTTCCGTACCCTGCCACAGTACGAAAACGTCATCAATAAACCTAACCCATAGTAAAATATGTTCTGACCATTGTTCCAAGGGCGGCCCTCCAAGCACCTGCTCCTCCCACCAGCCAAGATGTAAATTAGCATAACTGGGGGCGAAGCAGGTGCCCATTGCTGAGCCCTGTTCTTGTAAGAAAAGTTCCTCTCCAAATAAAAATATATTCTTGGTCAGGCACCACTCCATTAATTCTAAAATCATTTGATTATGCTTCAGGAATCTAATTGGTCTCCTATTCAAAAAATACTCAGTTGCTTTCAAGCCATCAATATGTCTTATACTGGTATATAACGTGGAAATATCAAGGGTTAAAAATACCATGGTGGTTTCATTCCAACGTATATCATATATGTATTTTAGAAAATCCGTAGAATCCTTAATAAATGAGGTCAAAGTTCTAACAATTGGATTTAAAAAATAATCAATGTATCTAGACTCATTTTCAAATAAGCTGCCACATGAAGAAATTATCGGTCTCCCAGGTGGTGTTGTCATGCTTTTATGTACCTTTGGGAGCATATAAAAAACAGGTATTGTTGGCTTATCTTTTTTGATGAATTTAAACTCATCCCAGCTCAGCAATTCTTCCTGTTTCCAAACATCTAATCTTTTAAAAAATTGTTCCTTCACTCCTTCATATTCCTTCATACTGATCCTGCAGTAGCATTCTTTATTATTTAGTTGGCTGAGCGCTTCTTTCTTGTATAGTTCGCGACCCCACAGCACAACATTTCCTCCTTTATCAGAGGGTTTAACCAATATTCCCTCCTCTTTTTGTAATTTAGTCACTGTTTTGTGAAATAAAGCTTTTTTGGATTCATTTTCTTTTTCTTAAAACTGGCCTCATAGTACAATTGTTTGAGATCTTTTGTCACATTTTCACCAAAGATATCCAAATTGTCTCTTGCCAGCTGCGGAATAAACCTGGAGGGTGGTCTAAATGGGGTATGATCTTCTCTTTCTAGCCCTGCTGTCATTAATTCTGGATGTTCATTGCCTTCAGGTACATTATTTATATTCTCCACATCCAAATTGTCATCGTTCAATAATATTAGTAAATCCGTCAGGAGAGGTGCATCACTCACACTTAGGAAATTAGATTCATTAGGAGGGTCCATTGATGTTCCCTGAGTCGGTGGGTTAAATGAAATCCGATTTACATGTAGTTTAGATAATTTGAGTTTCCGAATAAATCGATATAAATCCATTCTACTGTTAGGATAATTAAAATCATTATCATCGCAGAAGGACAGTCCTAATCCCAATATCGATTGTTCCTCTTCTGTTAAATTCACAGTACTCAAATTTATAATCGTATTGTCATTAATTACTTTTTCATGGATTTCTTCGCAGTGGAGCGCAGAGATCTTTTTGTTTGCCAGTCTTGAGCTCCTCCTGTATCCCTCACCTCCTCTTCTTTGTCTCCTCTTCCTCGGCCTCTTCCTCTCCCGCACCCTCTCCCCAGACGATGGTCCGTTTGTTGCTCCAATAGCATAAAACGGAATTCATCAGTGACGGCCAGTCTTATGTCTCTAGTCCCCCTTCCACTCTGATCTTCCTGTTCTTGTTCGGAGCCAGTGTCTGAACTGGCTTCACTTTGAGAGATAGCCTGTTGGTTAACAGGGCCGCTTTGGATCTTTGATCTTCTTTCAGAATCAAATTTTTTTGCGAATGTATAAATTCGCCCTGACTCATAATCCAAGCGATCGCGCAGGAATTTAGTAGCCTTTCTATCTTTTATGCGCTTTTCATATTTTTCCAGCCTATTTTTCATATCACTCCTGAATTTACTCACTTTGACTTTATCTTCATTTTTCTCCAAAATATCATTTAATTCCTTTATTTGAATAATCACATCCTATCTCTCTTTTTCAGCATATTTGACTAGAATGCGAATCATATTCGTAGAGCTGGTCGCACTGTTTTCAGCCCATTCACATAACATCTCTGATTGTGGATTTTCATACGTAGGGGTGATCATTATTCGTAATCCACGAGGGACTCGCCCCACTTGTAAATACTGACGTAAAGATGCCACTTTCCACCATCGTGAAATCTCTCTTTTTTTGAGCTTCTCGTACTCTTGTAGTTGTCTATTTAAATAATTTGTACCCCTAGGGGCTAAAGCCCCCTTCTCTTTTTGCAATGGTAGAGCGGTTTCCTCAAAGAGTTTCAAGGCTTCCTGTTGCCTCGCTGCACATTCCTCGTCACTCATTATACAATCAGTGTTTTTCCCTTTTGCTGGGATTCGTTTTTACTGAACTCGAGTTAGACAACTTCTGAGTCCATTGTTCATAGTTCGTTTTACTCCCCAGCCCGACTCCCGCTGCTGTGTTCACTTTCGCCCGCTTACCGGAGTTTTGCCGCAAGTCGTGCACCACGATTCCGAGATCCTCCGACCACCGGCTCCAGGTTCTTACTTGCGGTCTCCACACTCCATATGGCTATCGGCAATGTTCCAATACAGCAAAAACGGGGGGCGCGCCTGTCTCTTTCACGTTTTCTGGTTTGGCGATTCACACTGGCGCGCTTCCAAATCGTCGGTGGTGCCGGTCATGAAAAGTTCCGCCATGTTTCCAAATACTTTAAATAGGATTATCCCATCAACAAATAACCATCCGGCACTCCAAAAGGTACTGGTCACTCGGTAGTTTATTTTGTGACGTTTTCAACATCTACGCGTTTCAGCAGTCTCATGCTGCCTTGTTCACGATGCCTGAGCGCCATATATATATTCACTGAAAAAACCATAGGTTTTAGGGACAGTTATAGTTAGTTGGACATTTCACTCGTACAAAACCATAGAAATTCCCCCGTTATAGTTAGTTCAGCTATAACTCGCGCCCCCGCAATGCACTGCTGATGACGTCACATATTACATCACTCATGACATGGTCAGTGACATCACTGATGACATCACTGATGACATCTCAAATGACATCACTGATGACATCATCCAGTGACTGTGTTTCTGTAAAGTTTAAATATTTTTAATATATAGGGAAAGGTGTATTGAAGAATGAGTGGGTGTATAAGTGTGTGGATGAAGGATTTAGTAGGTGCGTTACTGACTCTATAAGTGAGTGATTAAACGTATCTTACTGAATGCAAGGGTTAGTGACTAAACTGGGTGAATGTCTGTAACTGTCTGTCTGTTGCTGTGTAAGTGGCTGCATGGGTTTGTGAATAGCTACATGAGTGTCTATATGAGTTATTGATTGGTTGTCTGAGTATCTGTATGGGTGCCTGAGTGTTTGTGTGGGTGGGGTGTGTGCGACTCTGTGCATAGATGTGTGAGTGGGTGATTCACTGGGTGGATGGTTTCAAGAGTGCATCTGTGATAGGCTGTATGGGTGGGTAAGTGTGTGTAAGAGTGTGTTAGTGAGTGAATGTATGTCCCAGTGGTACATGTGTGAGTAACTTCATATGTGAAAGGCAGTATATATGTGTGTTGGAGTATATAAATAGCTATAAGCGAGAGTGTGTGATTGTGAGAGTGACTATATCTATGAGTGTGTGCTTGTATCAGTGATTGTATAAGAGCGTAAGAATGTGCTAGTATTTGTATGAGTAAGTGAGCTGGTGTGTGTATAACTGTATAGGTGAGTAAATGGCAGTGTGTTTAATTATTTGCATGACTGACTAGGTGTGTGAGTACCTCTATGGATGAGTGGCGGTGTTTGAGTGTCTATATAGGAGTATGAGTGCATATGATAGTCCTGTACTGAGTGACCGTAAGTATGAGTGACTGTATGGGTGAGTGAGTGGATGTGTGTGTAGACCTAAGAATCAGTGAGTGGGTATGTAGTTATTGGTGTTGGAGTGTCTATGGTTTTGCGAATGGCAGTCTGTAATTTAGAGTGGGTGTATCAAAGGTTATATTAGGGTGTGAGGAGGTGCATCAGATTATCACGTGGATGATGTCATCAGTGATGTCATTTGAGATGTCATCAGTGATGTCATCAGTGATGTCACTGACCATGTCATGAGTGATATAATATGTGACGTCATCAGCAGTGCATTGCGGGGCGCGAGTTATAGTTAGCTGAACTAACTATAACGGGGGAATTTCTATGGTTTTGTACGAGTGAAATGTCCAACTAACTATAACTGTCCCTAAAACCTATGGTTTTTTCAGTGAATTTCAAAGGTTTTTTAAATGCTAAGTTCTAACTATAACGTGTCTGAAACCTATGGTTTTTTCAGTGAATTTCAAAGTTTTTTTAAATGCTAATTTCTAACTATAACGTGCCTGAAACCTATGGTTTTTAAGTGAATTTCAAAGGTTTTTAAATGCTAATTTCTAACTATAACGCCCCTAAAACCTATGGTTTTTTCAGTGAATTTCAAAGGTTTTGTAAATGACAATTTTTAAATTTATTAATTGTTATATTTATTTTTTGATACTGATTTACTACATTTTTTTAAACTATTTATTTTTACATATTTTATTTTTAAATTACATTGTAATTACATTATACGTTACATTACAAAATATACTTTCTCAGAATGAATTACTTTAGTTTAAATACTTTGCAAATAGGCAATAGACTTTTAAGTACAGTAGTTACAGTTGTTGCAATGGGCAACACAATTTCAAACACAATGCAACATTGAGCTCAATGTGAATTTCTAGTTAAATGCAATTAGTTACTTTATGGATTACTTTTATAACCACAGGACTGGATCCTAGATTCGGTCCTGGGACATCTCCTGTAAACAGTTGAGTAAAAGCGTTTTGGTTACAGTAGTGATTTTTAAGGAATATTATTGTATTTTAAAAGTTGACACTTAGAAACTTTTTCACATAGAATCACCAATGTTATCCTATGGGAGGAAATTCACTTAGCAGGTAAGTAGTGTTATCGTTACTTTTTCTTACTCAGTGGTGGATCCTGTATCCAGCACTGGTGCATCTCCTGTAAACAGTTGAAAGAATGCGTTTAAGTCATACAGGCGATTTTTAAGGAATATTTGTAGTTTGTGAAAATCGACACTTTGAAACTTTTCTGCTGAAAACCAGACAATGGATTCCAATGGAAGGAAATACAAGTTACTGGTAAGTACGGTTAGAATTACTTTTCAGGGTCAGTGCTGGGCTAAAAGATGCAGCACTGGGTTCTCTCCTGATAACAGGTGAGTAAATTGGAATTCGTAGTTCAGCTGATTTTAGAGGAATATTATAAAGTTCCAAAACTCCACACTTAGAAGAATTTCCAAGTGAAACCAGTCAATGTTAGCCTATGGAAGGAAATTCAAGTTGCTGGTAAGTACGGTTAAAATTACTTTTCAGGATCAGTACTGGGCTGAAAGATGCAGCACTGAGGTCTCTCCTGATAACAGGTGAGTAAATCGGAATTCGTAGTTCTGCTGATTTTAGAGGAATATTTGTATGTTTCAAAAATCGACACTTTGAAACTTTTCTGCTGAAAACCAGACAATGGATTCCTATGGAAGGAAATACAAGTTACTGGTAAGTACGGTTAGAATTACTTTTCAGGGTCAGTGCTGGGCTAAAAGATGCAGCATTGGGTTCTCTCCTGATAACAGGTGAGTAAATCGGAATTCGTAGTTCAGCTGATTTTAGAGGAATATTTGTATGTTTCAAAAATCGACACTTAGAAACTTTTTCAGCAAAAAGCAGGCAATGATATCCTATGGAAGGAAATTCAAGTTACTGGTAAGTACGGTTAAAATTACTTTTCAGGATCAGTACTGGGCTGAAAGATGCAGCACTGAGGTCTCTCCTGATAACAGGTGAGTAAATCGGAATTCGTATTTTGGCTGATTTTAGAGGAATATTATAAAGTTCCAAAACTCCACACTTAGAAGAATTTCCAAGTGAAACCAGTCAATGTTAGCCTATGGAAGGAAATTCAAGTTACTGGTAAGTACGGTTAAAATTACTTTTCAGGATCAGTACTGGGCTGAAAGATGCAGCACTGAGGTCTCTCCTGATAACAGGTGAGTAAATCAGAATTCGTATTTTGGCTGATTTTAGAGGAATATTATAAAGTTCCAAAACTCCACACTTAGAAGAATTTCCAAGTGAAACCAGTTAATGTTAGCCTATGGAAGGAAATTCAAGTTACTGGTAAGTACGGTTAAAATTACTTTTCAGGATCAGTACTGGGCTCAAAGATGCAGCACTGAGGTCTCTCCTGATAACAGGTGAGTAAATCGGAATTCGTAGTTCGGCTGATTTTAGAGGAATATTTGGACAAGGGTGAAGGGAGGGCGGGGCCTGAGGTGACATCTGTGCAAACGCGCCCCATGGCGCGTTTTAAGTTGGGGGATTAAGTCCCCTTGAATCATGAGGGTCCCTGGGGTCCAACTAGCCCACCCTGTACCTCCAGTATGCGCCAGGGAGCTGCGTTGCAGAGAGGTGTTCAGAGGCCACGCCCCTTTTTGCACCTCTCTGCAACGCAGCTCTGTGGCGCTTTCTGGACGTACCTGGTGGGCTAGTTGGCCCCCAGGGACCCTCAGTATTGAAGGGGATTTCATTCCCCATCTTAAAATGCGCCACGGGGCCTGTTTGCACACATGTCACCTGAAGCCCCGCCCCCTCCCTTCACCACTGTGCAAACGCGCCCGTGGCGCGTGTTAAGTTGGGGAATGAAATCCCCTTCAATCCTGAGGGTCCCTGGAGTCCAACTAGCCCACCATGTACCTCCAAAAGCGCCACAGAGCTGCGTTGCAGAGAGTTGTAAAAGGGGCGTGGCCTCTGTACACCTCTCTGCAACACAGCCCCTGCCGCATACTGGAGGTTCCTGGTGGGCTAGTTGGCACCCAGGGACCCCCAGTATTCAAGGGGCATTCGTTCCCCATCTGCAAACGCGCCAGGGCCTGCCCCCTATTTATTAAAAAAAAAAAAAAAACAATTTGGAAGGGGGCCGCGTGGCCCCCTCCCGAGGCCTTAATCGGCCCCAGGGACCCCATCCCCCGGGACATGACCTTTTTTTTTATTTTTATTGTTTTGGAGGGGGCTGCGTTGCCCCCTCCTCAGGCCACTTATGGCCCCGGGGACCCCATCCCCGTGGCCGGCCTTTGTTTTTTTAAATTTTGGGGAAGGGGGCCGCGTGGCCCCCTCTCGGGCCACTACTTGCCCCGGGGACCCCATCCCCCGGGGCTGGCCCTCTCCGTTGGGAACTGTGGGGGGTCCCCAATCCCCCACAGTCCCGCCGGCTCCCGCGTCCCTTGGGAGCCGGCATTGCTTTCCACATGGGGAGCTGCTAAGATGCAGCTCCCCATGTGGAAAAGCAATTTGCTGGATATTGGAAGCGAGAGCAGGTTTCCTGCTCTCGCCTAATATCCAAAGCATTTGCTATGACAGGACGGGAGCCGCGAGGCTCCCGTCCTGTCATAGCAAACTACAGTGTCCCGGGGGTAGGCACCCCGGGACACTGCAGGAGCCGACCCTGGGGGTGGTGGTCCCCAGGGCCATTACAGGCTCCAGGAGGGGGCCGCGCGGCCCCTCTCCTTCCATTGACAAAGCCCCGGGGAGGTGGTGGTCCCCGGGGCTCTGGGAGTCCGTAACGGACCCCCACATTTATTTTCTAAGTGCCCCGGGGAGGTGGTGGTCCCCGGGGTGTGTGGGGGGGCTGGAGACCCCCCACACGTTATTAAACTTTTAAAAAAGAAGCCCCGGGGGGTGGCGGTCCCCGGGGCTGCGGGAGGGCAGGAGAGCCCTCCCGCACCTTTTTTTAATAAAGCCCCGGGGGGTGGCGGTCCCCGTGGCTTGGGGGGCCTTAGAGGCCCCCCATATAAACAATAAACCCACTCCCCGCATGCCCCTGGGACTTGGGCCACCCGGGGGCAAATTTGCATCAAAGCGCGGGAGAACGCGCTTCGATTTTTTTTTTTCCGGCAGGATCCGCGCACCCTGAGCGCATCCTGCCGATTTAAAAAAAAATGCTTTTCTGCCCAGGGGGTCCTTGTGGGACCCACTGAGCAGACCTAGGGGTCAGGGTGTTTCTACCCTGCCCCCTTTGTGCGTTTTGCGCACTTGTTTCTGTCCCTCGGTTCTACCGAGGGACAAAATGACTACCAACACTTCCTGATTTGGAGTGTTGACAGCCAATTAGCATGCAGCTCATGATCGGGAGGGTGCGCGAATCCGACGCGGCCATAGATATATATGTGATTTTCATTTTGATTTTCACAGGAACTACTGAACGGATTTACACCATTTAACAAAAGGGTTCTTTCTGAACCAAGAACTACCTCTTTGCCAAATTTGGTGTAATTCCGTTCAGCAGTTCAGGCTGTAACCGTGTCTAAAGTTTCCTATGGGAAAATGAGTGGGGAAAACACGTTTTGGGACCCCCCCTTTTTTCTCGGCCCCCGCTTGACGAATCACCCTGAGACTTTCAGGGTAGGAGCAGACCAGAGCGGGCCATAAAGTTTGAACATTTCGCGAAGATTCGTCAACCGACACAAGAGTTATTTCAAATAGGATGTCGCGAATTTCCTATGGAAAATAGGTCCTAACTATAACTATCTACTGGCGACCGCCAATAGATAATATATATATATATATATATTCACTGAAAAAACCATAGGTTTCAGACACGTTATAGTTACAAATTAGCATTTAAAAAACCTTTGAAATTCACTGAAAAAACCATAGGTTTTAGGGACAGTTATAGTTACTTGGACATTGCACTCGTACAAAACCCGTGAAATTCCCCGTTATAGTTAGTTCAGCTAACTATAACTCGCGCCTCGCAATGCACTGCTGATGACGTCACATATTACATCACTCATGACATGGTCAGTGACATCACTGATGACATCACTGATGACATCATCCAGTGACTGTGTGTTTCTGTAAAGTTTAAATATTTTTAAAATATATAGGAAAAGACGTATTGAAGAATGAGTGGGTGTCTAAGTGTCTGTATGGATGATTTAGTAGGTGCGTG
This sequence comes from Calotriton arnoldi, assembly GCA_963921515.1. Classification (NCBI taxonomy): domain Eukaryota; kingdom Metazoa; phylum Chordata; class Amphibia; order Caudata; family Salamandridae; genus Calotriton; species Calotriton arnoldi. The sequence continues at coordinate 1,563,002 of CAWUFW010000337.1, forward strand.
ACTGACTCTATAAGTGAGTGATTTAACGTATCTTACTGAATGCATGGGTTAGTGACTAAACTGGGTGTATGTCTGTATCCGTCTGTCTGTTGCTGTGTAAGTGGCTGCATGTGTTTGTGAATAGCTAAATGATTTTCTATATGAGTTATTGAATGCTTGTCTGAGTATCTGTATGGGTGCCTGAGTGTTTGTGTGGGAGGGGTGTGTGCAACTCTGTGCATAGATGTGTGAGTGGGTGATTCACTGGGTGGATGGTTTCAAGAGTGCATCTGTGATAGACTGTATGGGTGGGTAAGTGTGTGTAAGAGTGTGTTAGTGAGTGAATGTATGTCCCAGTGGTACATGTGTGAGTAACTACATATGTGAAAGGCAGTATATATGTGTGTTGGAGTATATAAATAGCTATAAGCAAGAGTGAGTGATTGTGATAGTGGCTGTATGGATGATTGTGTGCTTGTATCAGTGATTGTATAAGAGCGTAACAATGTGCTACTATTTGTATGAGTAAGTGAGCTGGTGTGTGTATAACTGTATAGGTGAGTAAATGGCAGTGTGTTTAATTATTTGCATGACTGACTAGGTGTGTGAGTATCTCTATGGATGAGTGGCGTTGTTTGAGTGTCTATATAGGAGTAAGAGTGCATATGATAGTCCTGTACTGAGTGACCGTAATTATGAGTGACTGTACGGGTGAGTGAGTGGATGTGTGTGTGTAGACCTAAGAATCAGTGAGTGGGTATGTAGTTATTGGTGTTGGAGTGTCTATGGTTTTGCGAATGGCAGTCTGTAATTTAGAGTGGGTGTATCAAAGATTATATTAGGGTGTGAGGAGGTGCATCAGATTATCACGTGGATGATGTCATCAGTGATGTCATTTGAGATGTCATCAGTGATGTCATCAGTGATGTCACTGACCATGTCATGAGTGATGTAATATGTGACGTCATCAGCAGTGCATTGCGGGGCGCGAGTTATAGTTAGCTGAACTAACTATAACGGGGGAATTTCACGGGTTTTGTACGAGTGCAATGTCCAAGTAACTATAACTGTCCCTAAAACCTATGGTTTTTCAGTGAATTTCAAAGGTTTTTTAAATGCTAATTTGTAACTATAACGTTTCTGAAACCTATGGTTTTTTCAGTGAATTTCAAAGGTTTTTAAATGCTAATTTGTAACTATAACGTGTCTGAAACCTATGGTTTTTCAGTGAATTTCAAAGGTTTTTTAAATGCTAATTTCTAACTATAACGTGCCTGAAACCTACGGTTTTTTCAGTGAATTTCAAAGGTTTTGTAAATGACAATTTTTAAATGTATTAATTGTTATATTAATTTTTTTCATACTGATTTACTACATTTTTAGAAACAATTTTTTTTACATATTTTATTTGTCAAATTACATTGTAATTACATTATACATTACATTACAAAAAATACTTTCTCAGAATGAATTACTTTAGTTTAAATACTTTGCAGATAGGCAATAGACTTTTAAGTACAGTAGTTACAGTTGTTGCAATGGGCAACCCATTTTCAAACACAATGCAACATTCAGCTCAATGTGAATTTCTAGTTAAATGCAATTAGTTACTTTATGGATTACTTTTGTAACCACAGGACTGGATCCTAGATTCAGTCCTGGTACATCTCCTGTAAACAGTTGAGTAAAAGCGTTTTGGTTACAGTCGTGATTTTTAAGGAATATTATTGTATTTTAAAAGTTGACACTGAAACTTTTTCTCATAGAATCACCAATGTTATCCTATGGAAGGAAATTCACTTAGCAAGTAAAAACTGTTATCGTTACTTTTTCTTACTCAGTGTTGGATCCTGGATCCAGCACTGGTGCATCTCCTGTAAACAGTTGAAAGAATGCGTTTAAGTCATACAGGCGAATTTTAAGGAATATTTGTAGTTTGTGAAAATCAACACTTTGAAACTTTTTTGCTGAAAACCAGTCAATGTTAGCCTATGAAGGAAATTCAAGTTACCGGTAAGTACGGTTAAAATTACTTTTGAGGATCAGTACTGGGCTGAAACATGCAGCACTGAGGTCTCTCCTGATAACAGGTGAGTAAATCGGAATTCGTATTTCGGCTGATTTTAGAGGAATATTTTAAAGTTGCAAAAATCCACACTTAGAAGAATTTCCAAGTGAAACCAGTCAATGTTAGCCTATGGAAGGAAATTCAAGTTACTGGTAAGTACGGTTAAAATTACTTTTCAGGACCAGTACTGGGCTGAAAGATGCAGCACTGAGGTCTCTCCTGATAACAGGTGAGTAAATCAGAATTCGGATTTCGGCTGATTTTAGAGGAATATTTGTATGTTTCAAAAATCAACACTTAGAAGAATTTCCAAGTGAAACCAGTCAATGTTAGCCTATGAAGGAAATTCAAGTTACCGGTAAGTACGGTTAAAATTACTTTTCAGGATCAGTACTGGGCTGAAAGATGCAGCACTGAGGTCTCTCCTGATAACAGGTGAGTAAATCGGAATTCGTATTTCGGCTGATTTTAGAGGAATATTTTAAAGTTCCAAAACTCCACACTTAGAAGAATTTCCAAGTGAAACCAGTCAATGTTAGCCTATGAAGGAAATTCAAGTTACCGGTAAGTACGGTTAAAATTACTTTTCAGGATCAGTACTGGGCTGAAAGATGCAGCACTGAGGTCTCTCCTGATAACAGGTGAGTAAATCGGAATTCGTATTTCGGCTGATTTTAGAGGAATATTTTAAAGTTCCAAAACTCCACACTTAGAAGAATTTCCAAGTGAAACCAGTCAATGTTAGCCTATGAAGGAAATTCAAATTACCGGTAAGTACGGTTAAAATTACTTTTGAGGATCAGTACTGGGCTGAAAGATGCAGCACTGAGGTCTCTCCTGATAACAGGTGAGTAAATCGGAATTCGTATTTCGGCTGATTTTAGAGGAATATTTTAAAGTTCCAAAACTCCACACTTAGAAGAATTTCCAAGTGAAACCAGTCAATGTTAGCCTATGAAGGAAATTCAAGTTACCGGTAAGTACGGTTAAAATTACTTTTCAGGACCAGTACTGGGCTGAAAGATACAGCACTGAGGTCTCTCCTTATAACAGGTGAGTAAATCGGAATTCCTATTTCGGCTGATTTTAGAGGAATATTTGCACAATGGTGAAGGGAGGGGGCGGGGCCTGAGGTGACATCTTTGCAAACGCGCCCCGTGGCGCGTTTTAAGTTGGGGGATTAAGTTCCCTTGAATCCTGAGGGTCCCTAGGGGCCAACTAGACCACCAGGAACCTCCAATATGCGCCAGGGGCTGCGTTGCAGAGACGTGTAGAGAGGCCACACCCCTTTTACACCTCTCTGCAACGCAGCTCTGTGGCGCTTTCTGGATGTACCTGTTGGGCTAGTTGGCCCCAGAGACCCTCAGGATTGAAGAGGATTTAATTCCCCATCTTAAAACGCGCCACGGTGCCTGTTTGCACACATGTCACCTCAAGCCCCGCCCCTCCCTTCACCACTGTGCAAACGCGCCCTGTGGCGCGTTTTAAGTTGGGGGATTAAGTCCCCTTGAATCCTGAGGGTCCCCGGAGTCCAACTAGCCCACCATATACCTCCAAAAGCGCCATAGAGCTGCGTTGCAGAGAGGTGTAAAAGGGGCGTGGCCTCTGTACACCTCTCTGCAAGGCAGCCCCTGGCGCATACTGGAGGTTCCTGGTGGGCTAGTTGGCCCCAGGGACCCCCAGTATTCAAGGGGAATTCGTTCCCCTCTGCAAACGCGCCAGGGCGCGTTTGCAGAGTGGTGAAGGAAGGGGGCGGGGCCTGCGGGCCCGATCGTTTTTTTTTTTTTTAAATTTTTTTTTTTTTGGGGGAGGGGGCCGCGTGGCCCCCTCCCGGGTCACTACTTGCCCCGGGGACCCCATCCCCCGGGGCTGGCCCTCTCGTTGGGGACTGTGGGGGGTCCCCAATCCCCCACAGTCCCGCCGGCTCCCACGTCCCTTGGGAGCCGGCATTGCTGTTCCACATGGGGAGCAGCTGACATGCTGCTCCCCATGTGGAAAAGCAATCGGCTTTGGATATTGGAAGAGAGAGCAGGTTTCCTGCTCTCTCTTCCAATATCCAAAGCAAGTTTGCACTGACAGGACGGGAGCCGCGAGGCTCCGTCCTGTCATTGCAAACAGCAGTGTCCCGGGGGTAGGCACCCCGGGACACTGCAGGAGCCGGCCCTGGGGGGTGGTGGTCCCCAGGGCCATCAAGGGCTCCAGGAGGGGGCCGCGCGGCCCCCCTCCCATTCAGTGCACAGCCCCGGGGAGGTGGTGGTCCCCGGGGCTCTGGGAGTCCAAACGGACCCCCATTGTAATTTTCTTAGTGCCCCGGGGAGGTGGTGGTCCCCGGGGCGTGTGGGGGCTGGAGCCCCCCACACAGGTTTTAATTAAAAAAAAGAAGCCCCGGGGAGGTGGTGGTCCCCGGGGCTGCGGGAGGGCTCAGAGCCCTCCCGCACCATTGTACATAAAGCCCCGGGGGTGGTGGTCCCCGGGGCTTGGGAGCCCATAGAGGCCCCCACACATAAATTAACCCCCCCAGCATGCCCCCGGGACTTGGGCCACCCGGGGGCCAATTAACATCCAAGCGCAGGAGACCGCGCTTCGATTTTTTTTTTTTCGGCAGGGTTCGCGCTCCCTGAGCGCATCCTGCCGATTTTTTTTTAAAAAAAATTATTTTTTTTTGCCCAGGGGGTCCTTGTGGGACCCCCTGAGCAAACCTAGGGGGTCAGGGTGTTTCTACCCTCCCCCTTTGTGCGCTTTGCGCACTTGTTTCTGTCCCTCGGTTCTACCGAGGGACAAAATGGCTGCCAACATTTCCTGAATCGGAATGTTGACAGCCAGCTGACAGCCAATTAACATGCAGCTCGTGATCGGGAGGGTGCGCGAATCCTCCGTGCCCATAGATATATATGTACTTTTACTTTTTGATTTTCTCAGCAACTACTGAACGGATTTACACCATTTAACAAAAAGGGTTCTTTCTGAACCAAGAACTACCTCTTTGCCAAATTTGGTGTAATTCCGTTCAGCAGTTCGGGCTGTAGCCGTGTCTAAAGTTTCCTATGGGAAAATGCATGGGGAAAACGCGTTTTGGGACCCCCTTTTTCTCGGCCCCCGCTTGACGTATCACCCCGAGACTTTCAGGGTAGGAGCGGACCGGAGCGCCCCACGAAGTTTGAAAATTTCGCGAAGATACGTCAACCGGCAAGAGAGTTATTTCAAATAGAATGTCGCGGATTTCCTATGGATAATAGGTTGTAACTATAACTATCTACTGGCGACCGCCAGTAGATAATCATATATATATATATACGCACACACATATATTATGTATAAATATTGGCGGGACAAGTGAGTTATTTAATTATCACCTGTTGTATGCTGCACCTTCCCTACGTAGTCATACACATGTGAACAAGAGACGCACGGACGCATCGAAAACGCGTTGGAAAATGATGACAAGAACTTGCATGCACCTACCCAACATGTTGTGAGATGCTGCCTGGCAGAATAAAGTAATTTTACACGAAGCGTTGAGGCCTCCAAGTGTTGGGTGTTTACATATGGAATATATATATACATACATACATATATATATATTCACTGAAAAAACCATAGGTTTTAGGGAAAGTTATAGTTAGTTGGACATTGCACTCGTACAAAACCCGTGAAATTCCCCCGTTATAGTTAGTTCAGCTAACTATAACTCGCGCCCCACAATGCACTGCTGATGACGTCACATATTACATCACTCATGACATGGTCAGTGACATCACTGATGACATCACTGATGACATCTCAAATGACATCACTGATGACATCACTGATGACATCATCCAGTGACTGTGTGTTTGTGTAAAGTTTAAATATGTTTAATATATATAGGGAAAGGCATATTGACGAATGAGTGGGTGTATAAGCGCCTGAATGGATGCTTTAGTAGGTGCGTGACTGAGTCTATAAGTGAGTGATTAAACGTATCTTACTGGATGCATGGGTGAGTGACTAAACTGTGTGATTGTCTGTATCCGTCTGTCTGTTGTTGTGTAAGCAGCTGCATGGGTTTCTGACTATCTAAATGAGTGTCTATATGGGTTATGGATTGGTTCTCTGAGTATCTGTATGGGTGCCTCAGTGTTTGTGTGGGTAGGGTGTGTGTGACTCTGTGCATAGATGTGTGAGTGGGTGATTCACTGGGTGCATGGTTTCAAGAGTGCGTCTGTGATGGACTGTATGGGTGGGTGAGTGTGTGTATGGGTGTGTTAGTGATTGAATGTATATCTCAGTGGTACATGTGTGAGTAACTACATATGTGAAAGGCAGTATATATGTGTGTTGGAGTATATAAATGGCTATAAGTGAGAGTGTGTGATTGTGAGAGTGGCTATATGGATTAGTGTGTGCTTGCATCAGTGATTGCATAGGAGCGTAAGAATGTGCTAGTATTTTTATGAGTAAGTGAGCTGGTGTGTATAACTGTATAGGTGAGTAAATGGGAGTGTGATTAATTATTAGCATGACTGACTAGGTGTGTGAGTACCTCTATGGATGAGTTGCGTTGTGTGAGTGTTTATATAGGTGTATGAGTGCATATGATAGTCCTGTACTGAGTGACTGTAAGTATGAGTGACTGTACGGGTGAGTGAGTAGATGTGTGTGTGTAGACCTAAGAATCAGTGAGTGGGTATGTACTTATTGGTATTGGAGTGTGTATGGTTTTGAGAATGGCAGTCTGTAATTTAGAGTGGGTGTATCAAAAGTTATATTAGGGTGTGAGAAGATGCATTACATTCTCACATGGATGAGTGTCATCAGTGATGTCATTTGAGATGTCATCAGTGATGTCATCAGTGATGTCACTGACCATGTCATGAGTGATGTAATATGTGACGTCATCAGCAGTGCATTGCGGGGCGCGAGTTATAGTTAGCTGAACTAACTATAACGGGGGAATTTCACGGGTTTTGTACGAGTGCAATGTCCAACTAACTATAACTTTCCCTAAAACCTATGGTTTTTTCAGTGAATTTCAAAGGTTTTTTAAATGCTAAACCCTAACTATAACAGGCCTGAAACCTATGGTTTTTTCATTGAATTTCAAAGGTTTTTAAAATGCTAATTCCTAACTATAACAAGCCTGAAACCTATGGTTTTTTCAGTGAATTTCAAAGGTTTTTTAAATGCTAATTCCTAACTATAACATGTTTGAAACCTATGGTTTTTGTCAGTGAATTTCAAAGGTTTTGTAAATGACAATTTTTAAATGTATTAATTGTTATATTTATTTATTTTTATACTGATTTACTACATTTTTTTAAACTATTTATTTTTAGATGTTTTATTTTTTAAATTACATTGTAATTACATTATACATTACATTACAAAATATACTTTCTCAGAATGAATTACTTTAGTTTAAATACTTTGCAAATAGGCAATAGACTTGTAAGTACAGTAGTTACAGTTGTTGCAATGGGCAACACAATTTCAAACACAATGCAACATTGAGCTCAATGTGAATTTCTAGCTAAATGCAATTAGTTACTTTATGGATTACTTTTCTAACCACAGGACTGGATCCTAGATTCAGTCCTGGGACATCTCCTGTAAACAGTTGAGTAAAAGCGTTTTGGTTACAGTAGTGATTTTTAAGGAATATTATTGTATTTTAAAAGTTGACACTTAGAAACTTTTTCACATAGAATCACCAATGTTATCCTATGGGAGGAAATTCACTTAGCAGGTAAGTAGTGTTATCGTTACTTTTTCTTACTCAGTGGTGGATCCTGGATCCAGCACTGGTGCATCTCCTGTAAACAGTTGAAAGAATGCGTTTAAGTCATACAGGCGATTTTTAAGGAATATTTGTAGTTTGTGAAAATCAACACTTTGAAACTTTTCTGCTGAAAACCAGACAATGGATTCCTATGGAAGGAAATATAAGTTACTGGTAAGTACGGTTAAAATTACTTTTCAGGATCAGTACTGGGCTGAAAGATGCAGCACTGAGGTCTCTCCTGATAACAGGTGAGTAAATCGGAATTCGTATTTTGGCTGATTTTAGAGGAATATTTGTATAGTTTCAAAACTCGACACTTAGAAGAATTTCCAAGTGAAACCAGTCAATGATATCCTATGGAAGGAAATTCAAAGTTACTGGTAAGTACGGTTAAAATTACTTTTCAGGATCAGTACTGGGCTGAAAGATGCAGCACTGAGGTCTCTCCTGATAACAGGTGAGTAAATAGGAATTCGTAGTTCAGCTGATTTTAGAGGAATATTTGCACCATGGTGAAGGGAGGGGGCGGGGCCTGAGGTGACATCTGTGCAAACGCGCCCCGTGGCGCGTTTTAAGTTGGGGGATTAAGTCCCCTTGAATCATGAGGGTCCCTGGGGTCCAACTAGCCCACCCTGTACCTCCAGTATGCGCCACGGAGCTGCGTTGCAGAGAGGTGTTCAGAGGCCACGCCCCTTTTTGCACCTCTCTGCAATGGAGTTCTGTGGCGCTTTCTGGACGTACCTGTTGGGCTAGTTGGCCCCTAGGGACCCTCAGGATTGAAGGGGATTTAATTCCCCATCTTAAAACGCACCACGGGGCCTGTTTGCACACATGTCACCTGAAGCCCCGCCCCCTCCCTTCACCACTGTGCAAACGCGCCCGTGGCGCGTTTTAAGTTGGGGGATTAAGTCCCCTTGAATCCTGAGGGTCCCTGGAGTCCAACTAGCCCACCATGTACTTCTAAAAGCGCCACAGAGCTGCCTTGCAGAGAGGTGTAAAAGGGGCGTGGCCTCTGTACACCTCTCTGCAACGCAGCCCCTGGCGCATACTGGAGGTTCCTGGTGGGCTAGTTGGCCCCAGGGACCCCCAGTATTCAAGGGGAATTACTTCCCCTTCTTTAAACGTGCCAGGGGTGCGTTTGCAGAGTACTGCAGGGAGGGGCGGGGCCTCCGGCCACGATGCCGGTCATTTTTTTTTTTTAATGGGAGGGAGGCTGCGTGGCCCCCCTTCCCTTGGCCACTTTTGGCCCCGGGGACCCCATTCCCCGGGGCCTGAGCAATTTTTTTTTTTTTAATTAAGAAAAAAAATGGGAAGGGGGCCGCGTGGCCCCCTTCCCTGGGCCTGTATTGGCCCCGGTGACCCCATCCCCCGGGGCATGCCCTCGATTTTTTTTTTTTTAAATTTGGAGGGGGGCTGCGTGGCCCCCCTCCTCAGGCCATTTAAGGCCCCGGGGACCCCATCCCCCGGGGCCGGCCTTGTCCTTTTTTTTTTTTTTTTTTAATTTGGTGAGGGGGGCTGCGTGGCCCCCCTCACTGGCCACTTATGGCCCCGGGAACCCCATCCCCCGGAGCCTGGCCTCTGGTTGGGGACTGTGGGGGGGTCCCCAATCCCCCCACAGTCCCAGCCGGCTCCCCGTGTCCTACGGGAGCCAGCATTGCTTTTCCACATGGGGAGCAGCTAACATGCTGCTCCCCATGTGGAAAAGCAATTGGGTTTGCATTTTGAAAGAGAGAGCAGGTTTCCTGCTCTCTCTTTCAAAATGCAAACCAAGTTTGCTATGACAGGACGGGAGCCGCGAGGCTCCCGTCCTGTCATAGCAAACTACAGTGTCCCGGGGGTAGGCACCCTGGGACACTGCAGGAGCCGGCCCTGGGGGGTGGCGGTCCCCAGGGCCATCAAGGGCTCCAGGAGGGGGGCCGCGCGGCCCCCCTCCCAACCATTTCACAGCCCCGGGGAGGTGGTGGTCCCCGGGCTTTGGGGTCCGTACAATCTTTAGTGCCCCGGGGAGGTGGCGGTCCCGGGCGTGTGGGGGCTGGAGCCCCCACACAGGTGAAAATAATTTTTAAAAGAAGCCCCGGGGGTGGCGGTCCCGGGGCTGCGGGAGGGCCAGAGCCCTCCCGCACCATTATTTTGAAAGCCCCGGGGGTGGCGGTCCCCGGGGCTTGGGGGCTTAGAGGCCCCCACATTAAATTTAAACCCCCCACCATGCCCCCGGGACTTGGCCCACCCGAGGGCAAATAAACATCGAAGCGCGGAGACCTCGCTTCGATTTTTTTTTTTTTCGGCAGGATCCGCGCACCCTGAGCGCATCCTGCCAATTATTATTTTTTTTTAAATGCTTTTTTCTGCCCAGGGGGTCCTTGTGGGACCCCCTGAGCAGGCCTAGGGGGTCAGGGTGTTTCTACCCTGCCCCCTTTTTGCGCTTTGCGCACTTGTTTCTGTCCCTCGGTTCTACCGAGGGACAAAATGGCTGCCAACACTTCCTGATTTGGAGTGTTGACAGCCACTGACAACCAATTAGCATACAGCTCGTGATCGGGAGGTGCACGCGGACCCTACGCGGCCATAGATATATATGTGACTTTTACTTTTGATTTTCTCAGGAACTACTGAACGGATTTACACCATTTAAGCAAAAGTGCACGACACTGAACCAAGGGCTACCTCTTTGCCAAATTTGGTGTAATTCCGTTCAGCAGTTCGGGCTGTAGCTGCGACTAAAGGTTCCTATGGAAAAATGAATGGGGAAAACGCGTTTTGGGACCCCCCTTTTTCTTGGCCCCCGCTTGACGAATCAACCCGAGACTTTCAGGGTAGGAGCGGAGCAGAGCGCCTCAACAAGTTGGAAACTTTTACGAAGATTCGTCAACGGGCGCAAGAGTTATTTCAAATAGAATGTCGCGGATTTCCTATGGATAATAGGTCCTAACTATAACTATCTACTGGCGACCGCCAGTAGATAATATATATCTATATATATATATTCACTGAAAAAACCATAGGTTTTAGGGACAGTTATAGTTAGTTGGACATTTCACTCGTACAAAACCATAGAAATTCCCCCGTTATAGTTAGTTCAGCTAACTATAACTCGCGCCCCGCAATGCACTGCTGATGACGTCACATATTACATCACTCATGACATGGTCAGTGACATCACTGATGACATCACTGATGACATCTCAAATGAAATCACTGATGACATCATCCAGTGACTGTGTGTTTCTGTAAAGTTTAAATATGTTTAATATATATAGGGAAAGGCGTATTGAAGAATGAGTGGGTGTTTAAGTGTCTGAATGGATGATTTAGTACGTGCGTGACTGACTCTACAAGTGAGTGATTAAACGTATCTTACTGAATGCATGGGTTAGTGACTAAACTGTGTGAATGTCTGTATCCGTCTGTTTGTTGGTGTGTAAGTGGATGCATGGATTTGCGAATAGCTACATGAGTGTCTATATGGGTTATTGATTGGTTCTCTGAGTATCTGTATGGCTGCCTGAGTGTTTGTGTGGGTGGGGTGTGTGTGACTCTGTACATAGATGTGTGAGTGGGTGATTCACTGGGTGCATGATTTCAAGAGTGCATCTGTGATGGACTGCTTGGGTGGGTGAGTGTGTGTATGGGTGTGTTAGTGAGTGAATGTATATCTCAGTGGTACATGTGCGAGTAACTACATATGTAAAAGGCAGTATATATGTGTGTTAGAGTATTTAAATGGCTATAAGTGAGAGTGTGTGATTGTGAGAGTGGCTGTATGGATGCGTGTGTGCTTGTATCAGTTATTGTATAAGAGCGTAAGAATGTGCTAGTATTTGTATGAGTAAGTGAGCTGGTGTGTGTATAACTGTATAGGTGAGTAAATGGGTGTGTGATTAATTTTTGCATGACTGACTAGGTGTGTGAGTACCTCTATGGATGAGTGGCGGTGTGTGAGTGTTTATATAGGTGTATGAGTGCATATGATAGTCCTGTACTGAGTGACTGTAAGTATGAGTGACTGTACGGGTGAGTGAGTAGATGTGTGTGTGTAGACCTAAGAATCAGTGAGTGGGTATGTAGTTATTGGTATTGGAGTGTGTATGGTTTTGAGAATGGCAGTCTGTAATTTAGAGTGGGTGTATCAAAAGCTATATTAGGGTGTGAGAAGATGCATGAAATTATCACATGGATGATGTCATCAGTGATGTCATTTGAGATGTCATCAGTGATGTCATCAGTGATGTCACTGACCATGTCATGAGTGATGTAATATGTGACGTCATCAGCAGTGCATTGCGGGCGCGAGTTATAGTTAGCTGAACTAACTATAACGGGGAATTTCTATGGTTTTGTACGAGTGAAATGTCCAACTAACTATAACTGTCCCTAAAACCTATGGTTTTTTCAGTGAATTTCAAAGGTTTTTAAATGCTAATTTCTAACTATAACGTGTCTGAAACCTATGGTTTTTTCAGTGAATTTCAAAGGTTTTTAAATGCTAATTTCTAACTATAACGTGCCTGAAACCTATGATTTTTTAAGTGAATTTCAAAGGTTTTTTAAATGCTAGTTTCTAACTATGCCTACAGAGGTAGGACATGTGAAGAAAGAAGAAAAACGCGCAGAAAGAAGCAAAAGAAATGCAGAAAGAAGCAACAGAAGTCCACAAAGACGAAGAAAAGTGCAGGAAGAAGCAAAAGATGTGCAGAAAGAACCAACAGAGGAGCAGAAAGAGGCCATGTTGCAAAATCATCCTGTGCCCACAACTTTTTCAGACGGGTACTGGTGGTAACTGACTCTGACTAACCAGAGTCAGTGCTATGCTAAAAGACACTTAGAATACAGTGAAAACACCTACATACACTAGGGAACACTATGCGTTGGGGTACCCCTGTGATTAGCATGACCTCCTCTGTAAGTCCCTAGTACATAATAGGGCAGGGGGATTAAAACTACCTCTTAAAACGCGTGTGCAAACGCGCCCCGTGGCGCGTTTTAAGTTGCGGGATTAAGTCCCCTTGAATCCTGAGGGTCCCTGGGGCCCAACTAGCCCCCAGGTACCTACAGTTAGGACCACAGAGCTGAGTTGCAGAGAGGCGTTCCGAGGCCACGCACCTTTTTCACCTCTCTGCAACGCAACTCTGTTGTGCTTACTGAAGGTACCTGGTGGGCTAGTTGGCCCCCAGGGTCCCTCAGGATTCAAGGGCGTGTTTGCGCACATGTCACCTGAGGCCCCGCCCCCTCCCTTCACCACTGTGCAAACGCGCCCCGTGGCGCGTTTTAAGTTGGGGGATTAGGTCACCTTGAATCCTGAGGGTCCCTGGGGCCCAACTAGCCCACCAAGTACTTCCAGTAAGCACCACAGGCCTGCGTTGCAACGCCTGTAACAAATTGTGTAGTTGTGTTTAGGTAGTGAAGGGGGTCGTGCTGGGGGTAGTGTTTTAGGGTTTAGGGTAGTGCAGTGGTGTTTGTGTAGTGTAGGGGGTCATGCTGGGGGTAGATTTAGGGTTTAGGGTAGTGCAGTGGTGTTTGGATAGTGTAGGGAGTCGTGCTGGGGGAGTGTTTTAGGGTTTAGGGTATTACAGTGGTGTTTGGGTAGTGTAGGGGGTTGTGCTGGGGGTAGTGTTTTAGGGTTTAGGGTAGTGCAGTGGTGTTTGGGTAGTGTAGGGGGTCGTGCTGGGGGTAGTGGTTTAGGGTTTAGGGTAGTGCAGTGGTGTTTGGGTAGTGTAGGGGGTACTGCTGGGGGTAGTGTTTTAGGGTTTAGGGTAGTGCAATGGTGTTTGGGTAGTGTAGGGGGTACTGCTGGGGGTAGTGTTTTAGGGTTTAGGGTAGTGCAGTGGTGTTTGGGTAGTGTAGGGGTTCGTGCTGGGGGTATTGTTTTAGGGTTTAGGGTAGTGCAGTGGTGTTTGTGTAGTGTAGGGGTAGTGTTTTAGGGTTTAGGGTAGTGCAGTGGTGTTTGTGTAGTGTAGGGGTCGTGCTGGGGGTAGTGTTTTAGGGTTTAGGGTAGTGCAGTGGTCTTTGTGTAGTGTAGGAGGTCGTGTTTTAGGGTTTAGGGTAGTGCAGTGGTGTTCGGGCAGTGTAGGGGGTCGTGCTGGGGGTGGTGGTTTCAGGGTTTAGGGCAGTGCAGTGGTGTTTGGGCAGTGTAGGGGGTACTGCTGGGGGTAGTGTTTCAGGGTTTAGGGCAGTGCAGTGGTGTTTGGGTCAGTGTAGGGGGTCACTGCTGGGGGTAGTGTTTTAGGGTTTAGGGCAGTGCAGTGGTGTTTGGGTAGTGTAGGGGGTCGTGCTGGGGGAGTGTTTTAGGGTTTAGGGCAGTGCAGTGGTGTTTGTGTAGTGTAGGGGTCAGTGTTTTAGGGTTTAGGGTAGTGCAGTGATGTTTGGGTAGTGTAGGGGGTCGTGCTGGGGGTAGTGTTTTAGGGTTTAGGGTAGTGCAGTGGTCTTCGGGTAGTGTAGGAGGTCGTGCTGGGGGTGTTTTAGGGTTTAGGGTAGTGCAGTGGTGTTCGGGCAGTGTAGGGGGTCGTGCTGGGGGTGGTGTTTCAGGGTTTAGGGCAGTGCAGTGGTGTTCGGGCAGTGTAGGGGGTCGTGCTGGGGTGGTGTTTCAGGGTTTAGGGCAGTGCAGTGGTGTTCGTGGCAGTGCAGGGGGTCATGCTGGGGTGGTGTTTCAGGGTTTAGGGCAGTGCAGTGGTATTTGGGCAGTGTAGGGGGTCATGCTGGGGTGAGTGTTTTAGGGTTTAGGGCAGTGCAGTGGTGTTCGGGCAGTGTAGGGGGTCGTGCTGGGGGTAGTGTTTCAGGGTTTAGGGCAGTGCAGTGGTGTTCGGGCAGTGTAGGGGGTCGTGCTGGGGGTAGTGTTTCAGGGTTTAGGGCAGTGCAGTGGTGTTCGGGCAGTGTAGGGGGTCGTGCTGGGGTGAGTGTTTCAGGGTTTAGGGCAGTGCAGTGGTGTTCGGGCAGTGTAGGGGGTCTTGCTGGGGGTAGTGTTTCAGGGTTTAGGGCAGTGCAGTGGTGTTCGTGCAGTGTAGGGGGTCGTGCTGGGGATGGTGTTTCATGGTTTAGGGCAGTGCAGTAGTGTTCAGGCAGTGTAGGGGGTCGTGCTGGGGCTGGTGTTTCAGGGTTTAGGGCAGTGCAGGCAGTGGTGCTCGGGCAGTGTAGGGGGTCGTGCTGGGGGTGGTGTTTCTGGGTTTAGGGTAGTGCAGTGGTGTTCGGGCAGTGTAGGGGTTCGTGCTGGGGCTGGTGTTTCAGGGTTTAGGGCAGTGCAGTGGTGTTCGGGCAGTGTAGGGGGTCATGCTGGGGCTGGTGTTTCAGTGTTTTGGGCAGATGCAGTGGTGTTCGGGCAGTGTAGGGGGTCATGCTGGGGGTGGTGTTTCAGGGTTTAGGGCAGTGCAGTGGTGTTCGAGTAGTGTAGGGGTCGTGCTGGGGGTGGTGTTTCAGGGTTTAGGGCAGTGGTGTTCGGGCAGTGTAGGGGTCTTGCTGGGGGTGATGTTTCAGGGTTTAGGGCAGTGCAGTGGTGTTCGGGCAGTGTAGGGGGTCTTGCTGGGGGCAGTGTTTCAGGGTTTAGGGCAGAGCAATGGTGTTCAGGCAGTGTAGGGGGTCGTGCTGGAGGTGGTGTTTCAGGCGTTTAGGGCAGTGCAGTGGTATTCGGGCAGTGTAGGGGGTCTTGCTGGGGGTGGATGTTTCAGGGTTTAGGGCAGTGCAGTGGTGTTCGGGCAGTGTAGGGGGTTGTGCTGGGGGTGGTGTTTCAGGGTTTAGGGCAGTGCAGTGGTGTTCGGGCAGTGTAGGGGGTCATGCTGGGGCTGGTGTTTCAGGGTTTAGGGCAGTGCAGTGGTGTTCGGGCAGTGTAGGGGGTCGTGCTGGGGCTGGTGTTTCAGGGTTTAGGGCAGTGCAGTGGTGTTCGGGCAGTGTAGGGGGTCATGCTGGGGGTGGTGTTTCAGGGTTTAGGGCAGTGCAGTGGTGTTCGGGCAGTGTAGGGGTCGTGCTGGGGGTGGTGTTTCAGGGTTTAGGGCAGTGCAGTGGTGTTCGGCCAGTGTAGGGGGTCTTGCTGGGGGTGGTGTTTCAGGGTTTAGGGCAGTGCAGTGGTGTTCGGGCAGTGTAGGGGGTCGTGCTGGGGATGGTGTTTCAGGGTTTAGGCCAGTGCAGTAGTGTTCGGGCAGAGTAGGGGGTCGTGCAGGGGGAATGGTGTTTCAGGGTTTAGGGCAGTGCAGTGGTGTTCGGGCAGTGTAGTGGGTCATGCAGGGGGTGGTGTTTCAGGGTTTAGGGCAGTGCAGTGGTGTTCGGGCAGTGTAGGGGGTCGTGCTGGGGCTGGTGTTTCAGGGTTTAGGGCAGTGCAGTGGTGTTCGGGCAGTGTAGGGGGTCTTGCTGGGGGTGGTGTTTCAGGGTTTAGGGCAGTGGTGTTCGGGCAGTGTAGGGGGTCTTGCTGGGGGTGATGTTTCAGGGTTTAAGGCAGTGCAGTGGTGTTCGGGCAGTGTAGGGTGTCGTGCTGGGGGTGGTGTTTCAGGGTTTAGGGCAGTGCAGTGGTGTTCGGGCAGTGTAGGGGGTCGTGCACGGGGTGGTGTTTCAGGGTTTAGGGCAGTGCAGTGGTGTTCGGGCAGTGTAGGGGGTCGTGCTGGGGCTGGTGTTTCAGGGTTTAGGGCAGTGCACTGGTGTTCTGGCAGTGTAGGGGGTCGTGCTGGGGCTAGTGTTTCACGGTTTAGGGCAGTGCAGTGGTGTTCGGGCAGTGTAGGGGGTCATGCTGGGGCTGGTGTTTCAGGGTTTAGGGCAGTGCAGTGGTGTTCGTGCAGTGTAGGTGGTCGTGCTGGGGCTGGTGTTTCAGGGTTTAGGGCAGTGCAGTGGTGTTCGGGCAGTGTAGGGGGTCATGCTGGGGCTGGTGTTTCAGGGTTTAGGGCAGTGCAGTGGTGCTCAGGCAGTGTAGGGGGTCGTGCTGGGGGTGGTGTTTATGGGTTTAGGGTAGTGCAGTGGTGTTCGGGCAGTGTAGGGGGTCATGCTGGGGCTGGTGTTTCAGGGTTTAGGGCAGTGCAGTGGTGTTCGGGCAGTGTAGGGGGTCGTGCTGGGGCTGGTGTTTTAGGGTTTAGGGCAGTGCAGTGGTGTTCGGGCAGTGTAGGGGTCTTGCTGGGGGTAGTTTTTCAGGGTTTAGGGCAGTGCAGTGGTGTTCGTGCAGTGTAGGGGGTCGTGCTGGGGATGGTGTTTCATGGTTTAGGGCAGTGCAGTAGTGTTCAGGCAGTGTAGGGGGTCGTGCTGGGGCTGGTGTTTCAGGGTTTAGGGCAGTGCAGGCAGTGGTGCTCGGGCAGTGTAGGGGGTCGTGCTGGGGGTGGTGTTTCTGGGTTTAGGGTAGTGCAGTGGTGTTCGGGCAGTGTAGGGGTTCGTGCTGGGGCTGGTGTTTCAGGGTTTAGGGCAGTGCAGTGGTGTTCGGGCAGTGTAGGGGGTCATGCTGGGGCTGGTGTTTCAGTGTTTTGGGCAGAGCAGTGGTGTTCGGGCAGTGTAGGGGGTCGTGCTGGGGGTGGTGTTTCAGGGTTTAGGGCAGTGCAGTGGTGTTCGAGCAGTGTAGGGGGTCGTGCTGGGGGTGGTGTTTCAGGGTTTAGGGCAGTGGTGTTCGGGCAGTGTAGGGGGTCTTGCTGGGGGTGATGTTTCAGGGTTTAGGGCAGTGCAGTGGTGTTCGGGCAGTGTAGGGGGTCTTGCTGGGGGCAGTGTTTCAGGGTTTAGGGCAGAGCAATGGTGTTCAGGCAGTGTAGGGGGTTGTGTTGGAGGTGGTGTTTCAGGCTTTAGGGCAGTGCAGTGGTATTCGGGCAGTGTAGGGGGTCTTGCTGGGGGTGGTGTTTCAGGGTTTAGGGCAGTGGTGTTCAGGCAGTGTAGGGGGTCGTGCTGGGGGTGGTGTTTCAGGGTTTAGGGCAGTGCAGTGGTGTTCGGGCAGTGTAGGGGGTCGTGCAGGGGCTGGTGTTTCAGGGTTTAGGGCAGTGCAGTGGTGTTCGGGCAGTGTAGGGGGTCATGCTGGGGGTGGTGTTTCAGGGTTTAGGGCAGTGCAGTGGTGTTCGGGCAGTGTAGGGGGTCGTGCTGGGGGTGGTGTTTCAGGGTTTAGGGCAGTGCAGTGGTGTTCGGGCAGTGTAGGGGTCGTGCTGGGGGTGGTGTTTCAGGGTTTAGGGCAGTGCAGTGGTGTTCGGGCAGTGTAGGGGGTCGTGCTGGGGGTGGTGTTTCAGGGTTTAGGGCAGTGCAGTGGTGTTCGGGCAGTGTAGGGGGTCGTGCTGGGGGTGGTGTTTCAGGGTTTAGGCCAGTACAGTGGTGTTAGGGCAGTGTAGGGGGTCGTGCTGGGGGTGGTGTTTCAGGGTTTAGGGCAGTGCAGTGGTGTTCGGGCAGTGTAGGGGGTCGTGCTGGGGCTGATGTTTCAGCGTTTAGGGCAGCGCAGTGGTGTTCGGGCAGTGTAGGGGGTCTTGCTGGGGGTGGTGTTTCAGGGTTTAGGGCAGTGCAGTGGTGTTCGGGCAGTGTAGGGGGTCTTGCTGGGGCTGGTGTTTCAGGGTTTAGGGCAGTGCAGTGGTGTTCGGGCAGTGTAGGGGGTCTTGCTGGGGATGGTGTTTCAGGGTTTAGGGCAGTGCAGTGGTGTTCGGGCAGTGTAGGGGGTCGTGCTGGGGCTGGTGTTTCAGGGTTTAGGGCAGTGCAGTGGTGTTCGGGCAGTGTAGGGGGTCGTGCTGGGGCTGGTGTTTCAGGGTTTAGGGCAGTGCAGTGGTGTTCGGGCAGTGTAGTGGGTCATGCTGGGGGTGGTGTTTCAGGGTTTAGGGCAGTGCAGTGGTGTTCGGGCAATGTAGGGGTCGCGCTGGGACTGGTGTTTCAGGGTTTAGGGCAGTGCAGTGGTGTTCGGGCAGTGTAGGGGGTCTTGCTGGGGTGGTGTTTCAGGGTTTAGGGCAGTGTTGTTCGGGCAGTGTAGGGGATCTTGCTGGGGGTGATGTTTCAGGGTTTAGGGCAGTGCAGTGGTGTTCGGGCAGTGTAGGGGGTCTTGCTGGGGGTAGTGATTCAGGGTTTAGGGCAGTGCAGTGGTGTTCGTGCAGTGTAGGGGGTCGTGCTGGGGATGGTGTTTCAGGGTTTAGGCCAGTGCAGTAGTGTTCGGGCAGAGTAGGGGGTCGTGCAGGGGGAATGGTGTTTCAGGGTTTAGGGCAGTGCAGTGGTGTTCGGGCAGTGTAGTGGGTCATGCAGGGGTGGTGTTTCAGGGTTTAGGGCAGTGCAGTGGTGTTCGGGCAATGTAGGGGGTCGTGCTGGGGCTGGTGTTTCAGGGTTTAGGGCAGTGCAGTGGTGTTCGGGCAGTGTAGGGGTCTTGCTGGGGGTGGTGTTTCAGGGTTTAGGGCAGTGGTGTTCGGGCAGTGTAGGGGTCTTGCTGGGGGTGATGTTTCAGGGTTTAGGGCAGTGCAGTGGTGTTCGGGCAGTGTAGGGTGTCATGCTGGGGGTGGTGTTTCAGGGTTTAGGGCAGTGCAGTGGTGTTCGGGCAGTGTAGGGGGTCGTGCACAGGGTGGTGTTTCAGGGTTTAGGGCAGTGCAGTGGTGTTCGGGCAGTGTAGGGGTTGTGCTGGGGCTGGTGTTTCAGGGTTTAGGGCAGTGCAATGGTGTTCTGGCAGTGTAGGGGGTCGTGCTGGGGCTAGTGTTTCACGGTTTAGGGCAGTGCAGTGGTGTTCGGGCAGTGTAGGGGGTCATGCTGGGGCTGGTGTTTCAGGGTTTAGGGCAGTGCAGTGGTGTTCGTGCAGTGTAGGTGGTCGTGCTGGGGCTGGTGTTTCAGGGTTTAGGGCAGTGCAGTGGTGTTCGGGCAGTGTAGGGTGTCATGCTGGGGCTGGTGTTTCAGGGTTTAGGGCAGTGCAGTGGTGCTCAGGCACTGTAGGGGGTCGTGCTGGGGGTGGTGTTTATGGGTTTAGGGTAGTGCAGTGGTGTTCGGGCAGTGTAGGGGTCGTGCTGGGGCTGGTGTTTCAGGGTTTAGGGCAGTGCAGTGGTGTTCGGGCAGTGTAGGGGGTCGTGCTGGGGCTTGTGTTTCAGGGTTTTGGGCAGAGCAGTGGTGTTCGGGCAGTGTAGGGGGTCATGCTGGGGGTGGTGTTTCAGGGTTTAGGGCAGTGCAGTGGTGTTCGGGCAGTGTAGGGGGTCGTGCTGGGGGTGGTGTTTCAGGGTTTAGGGCAGTGGTGTTCGGGCAGTGTAGGGGGTCTTGCTGGGGGTGATGTTTCAGTGTTTAGGGCAGTGGAGTGGTGTTTGGGCAGTGTAGGGGGTCTTGCTGGGGATAGTGTTTCAGGGTTTAGGGCAGTGCAGTGGTGTTTGGGCAGTGTAGGGGGCCGTGCTGGGGGTGGTGTTTCAGGGTTTAGGGCAGTGCAGTGGTGTTCGGGCAGTGTAGGGGGTCGTGAAGGAGGTGGTGTTTCAGGGTTTAGGGCAGTGCAGTGGTGTTCGGGCAGTGTAGGGGGTCGTGCTGGGGGTGGTGTTTCAGGGTTTAGGGCAGTGCAGTGGTGTTCGAACAGTGTAGGGGGTCGTGCAGGGGCTGGTGTTTCAAGGTTTAGGGCAGTGCAGTGGTGTTCGGGCAGTGTAGGGGGTCGTTCTGGGGGTAGTGTTTTAGGGTTTAGGGTAGTGCAGTGGTGCTTGTGTAGTGTAGGGGATCGTGCTGGGGGTAGTGTTGTAGGGTTTAGGGTAGTGCAGTGGTGTTCGGGCAGTGTAGGGGGTCTTGCTGGGGGTGGTGTTTCAGGGTTTAGGGCAGTGGTGTTCGGGCAGTGTAGGGGGTCTTGCTGGGGGTGATGTTTCAGGGTTTAGGGCAGTGCAGTGGTGTTCGGGCAGTGTAGGGGGTCTTGCTGGGGGTAGTGTTTCAGGGTTTAGGGCCGTGCAGGGGTGTTCGTGCAGTGTAGGGTGTCGTGCTGGGGATGGTGTTTCAGGGTTTAGGGCAGTGCAGTAGTGTTCGGGCATTGTAGGGGGTCGTGCAGGGGGAATGGTGTTTCAGGGTTTAGGGCAGTGCAGTGGTGTTCGGGCAGTGTAGGGTGTCGTGCTGGGGGTGGTGTTTCAGGATTTAGGGCAGTGCAGTGGTGTTCGGGCAGTGTAGGGGGTCGTGCACGGGGTGGTGTTTCAGGGTTTAGGGCAGTGCAGTAGTGTTCGGGCAGTGTAGGGGGTTGTGCTGGGGCTGGTGTTTCAGGGTTTAGGGCAGTGCAATGGTGTTCTGGCAGTGTAGGGGGTCGTGCTGGGGCTAGTGTTTCACGGTTTAGGGCAGTGCAGTGGTGTTCGGGCAGTGTAGGGGGTCGTGCTGGGGCTGGTGTTTCAGGGTTTTGGGCAGAGCAGTGGTGTTCGTGGAGTGTAGGGGGTCGTGTTGGGGGTGGTGTTTCAGGGTTTAGGGCAGTGCAGTGGTGTTCGGGCAGTGTAGGGGGTCGTGCTGGGGGTGGTGTTTCAGGGTTTAGGGCAGTGGTGTTCGGGCAGTGTAGGGGGTCTTGCTGGGGGTGATGTTTCAGGGTTTAGGGCAGTGGAGTGGTGTTTGGGCAGTGTAGGGGTCTTGCTGGGGATAGTGTTTCAGGGTTTAGGGCAGTGCAGTGGTGTTTGGGCAGTGTAGGGGGCCGTGCTGGGGGTGGTGTTTCAGGGTTTAGGGCAGTGCAGTGGTGTTCGGGCAGTGTAGGGGGTCGTGAAGGGGGTGGTGTTTCAGGGTTTAGGGCAGTGCAGTGGTGTTCGGGCAGTGTAGGGGGTCGTGCTGGGGGTGGTGTTTCAGGGTTTAGGGCAGTGCAGTGGTGTTCGAACAGTGTAGGGGTCGTGCAGGGGCTGGTGTTTCAAGGTTTAGGGCAGTGCAGTGGTGTTCGGGCAGTGTAGGGGGTCGTTCTGGGGGTAGTGTTTTAGGGTTTAGGGTAGTGCAGTGGTGCTTGTGTAGTGTAGGGGGTCGTGCTGGGGGTAGTGTTTTAGGGTTTAGGGTAGTGCAGTGGTGTTTGTGTAGTGTAGGGGTCATGTTTTAGGGTAGTGCAGTGGTGTTTGGGTAGTGTAGGGGGTCGTGCTGGGGGTATTGTTTTAGGATTTAGGTTAGTGCAGTGGTGTTTGGGTAGTGTAGGGGATCGTGCTGGGGGTAGTGTTTTAGGGTTTAGGGTAGTGCAGTGGTGTTTGTGTAGTGTAGGGGGTCATGCTGGGGGTAGTGTTTTAGGGTTTAGGATAGTGCAGTGGTGCTTGTGTAGTGTAGGGAGTCGTGCTGGGGTAGTGTTTTAGGGTTTAGAGTAGTGCAGTAGTGTTTTTGTAGTGTAGGGGGTCATGTTTTAAGATGCAACGCTCCAATACCTGACCAGTCTGCACTACATAAAACTGCAAAAAAACTAAAAATAAAAAGTGTTTTGCACACTTTTGTCATTGGGCTATATGTGGGCTACATCTGGGTAATATTTGTGCTACATTTGGGCTCTTTTTTCTCTGGTGGCCATCTTGGAAGACTTCTTTGTTATGAAGTTTCCTAATTTCCTCATTTACTGCAGTCTCCTCAGTAGGAAATGCTTTCAGTGTTTTACTTTGATTCCATCAAGAAGGCATTCAGATGTGTCTCACATTTGCCATAAATTCAGAATGTTAGCACTCTAGTTGCTCATTAGATCACTGTACTAAAGCTACTGCTCACCAGGGAGTTAACTGGAAGTCTGCTGCTGGTATTGAAAGTGATTGTTTCAGTCTGCATGTCAGAATTTTCTAATGAAATAGAAGAGGATTTGAGATCTCACTTAAAACATGCCCTCATTTTTCTTTCTGCAGCACTAACCATAATTTCTATTTAAAAAGAACCCCCTCATTTTGTTCCTTTTTAAATTAAATGTTTTAAGTATTAACGGTTTATTCCAATCAAGATGGCTTCCGGTGTGCCATACTTTTGTCATAAGTAAGGCTGTTAGCGCTCTAGTTGTTCTTTAGAACACTCTGGGAAGCTGCAGTAGAACACAAAGGCATCAACTGGCAGGCTGCTCCTGTTGAAATATAACAGGAAGATATTTGAGATCACACTTGAAACATGTCCTAATTTTTCTTTCTACAGCACTACCCATAATTTTATGACAAAATGAACCCCATCATTTTGTTCCTTTTTAAATTAAATGTTTTAAGTGTTACCAGTTTATTCCAATCAAGATGGCTTCAGGTGTGCCATACTTTTGTCATAAGTAAGGCTGTTAGCACTCTAGTTGTTCTTTAGAACACTCTGGGAGCTGCAGTAGAACACAAAGGCATCAACTGACAGGCTGCTCCTGTTGAAATATAACAGGAAGATATTTGAGATCTCACTTGAAACATGTCCTAATTTTTCTTTCTATAGCACTAACCATAATTTCTATGACAAAATGAACCCCATCATTTTGTTCCTTTTTAAATTAAATGTTTTAAGTGTTACCAGTTTATTCCAATCAAGATGGCTTCAGGTGTGCCATACTTTTGTCATAAGTAAGGCTGTTAGCACTCTAGTTGTTCTTTAGAACACTCTGGGAAGCTGCAGTAGAACACAAAGGAATCAACTGACAGTCTCTGCCCTTGTTGGATGTACATGTTTTACTGAGAATGTCAGACTTCATTCTCACATGACTGAGAAAGATAATGTGAATTTACAGAAAATATGCTCTCATTTTAGCTTCTGGAGCACCTTCCAAAACTGTATGGGACAAGCATGTGAAAATAGTTTTCTCTCAAACATGATTCATGATATCCCAGCAGAAGGTTTTTCACAGGGTAAAATCACCTTAGAACACACCACAATTCCTGAAATTAGTATGGTACCATCAACAAATGAATTCTAATGTAACTAAAGTCTGTTATCACCCTTAATAGTTCTCCTTTTGGTAACCCTCAAAATCTTTGATTCACTACAAGGCATTTCAATGGGGTACTATCATGTATATTGGTCTCAAGATGGCTGCCAGCAATTCCAGGATGAAGTGCTGACAGCCAATCAGATCTCACGATGACATGTGTGGTTAGGCTCCACCCAGATATATATGTGTTTTTACTTTTGATTTTCTCAGCAACTACTGAACGGATTTACACCATTTAACAAAAGGGTTCTTTCTGAACCAAGAACTACCTCTTTGCCAAATTTGGTGTAATTCCGTTCAGCAGTTCGGGCTGTAGCCTTGCATAAAGTTTCCTATGGGAAATTTATTTTTGACTCTTATTTTCTTAATTTCTCCGCAACTACTGAACGGATTTACACCATTTAACAAAAGGGTTCTTTCTGAACCAAGAACTACCTCTTTGCCAAATTTGGTGTAATTCCGTTCAGCAGTTCGGGCTGTAGCCGTGTCTAAAGTTTCCTATGGGAAAATGAATGGGGAAAACACGTTTTGGGACCCCCCTTTTTTCTCGGCCCCCGCTTGATGAATCACCCCGAGACTTTCAGGGTAGGAGCGGACCGGAGCGGGCCATAAAGTTTGAAAATTTCGCGAAGATTCGTCAACCGGCAAGAGAGTTATTTCAAATAGAATGTCGCGGATTTCCTATGGAAAATAGGTCCTAACTATAACTATCTACTGGCGACCGCCAGTAGATAATATATATATATATTTATTTTATTTTATTTTATTTATTTAGAAAGTTTTATATAGCGCTGGCTTGACCCAGAGGTATCAGAGCGCTTTACATGAGAGGATAATATAACGCAAACATGGCATACAAATAGATGAAGAGGTAAAGAAACAAAGTGTGAAATATACAAAAACAAAATGAATATATAGGTGCAAGAGCTATACACTTCAAGTAACTAGGTATATGATGTTCGGGGGATGGACAGATAATACTGAACAGAATATAACATGGTGATTGGGGATCAGTTGCAGGTTAGGACCCCTAGTGATAATTGGGACAGACATGGCGTATAAGTGGATAAAAGATAATGACAACAACATGTGAAATATACAAATCAAGTAGATAAACAAAATAAACAGTTAAATAAATGAATCAAATAGATAAGCATGGGCAGAAGCTATACATATCAAGTAATTAGGCCGATGATGTTCATGAAATGGACAAATATTACTGGACTGATATAACATGGTGAGATTGGAGATCGAGTGGTGGTCACAGGTTAGGATACCCAATAATAATTGAGGAGGTGGCTTTTGAGGTCTTTTTTGAAGCTGAGATAGGAGGGGTTGCAGCGCAGGTTTTTTGGGAGGGCATTCCAGATGATAGGGGCGTTCCCAGAGAAGGAGCGTGATTGTGTGGCTTTCTTTTTATGCAGTGGTGGTATAAGGAGGAGGGAGTTGGTGCTTCTCAGGGGTCGTCTGGTGCCCGCAATGATGAGTTTCTTGGAGAGGTACTGTGGAGTGTTTTGGTGGAGGGCTTTATGAGTGATGCAGGCAGTTTTATATGCAGATCTGCCTTCAATAGGGAGCCATTTAAGAGATTTGAGAGCCGGGGATATGTGATCGAAGCGTTTGCAGTCTGTAATGAGCCTGGCGGCAAGGTTGAGCACAGCTTTGATTGGAGCAAGGTGGACCTTTGGGATTCCGTTGAGGATGGTGTTACCATAATCAATACATGAAAGAACAAGTGACTGAACTACAAGTTTAAAATCATCTGTGGGTATAAAGGGTTTGATTTTCTTGAGGTGACGGAGAGTGAGGAGGGCTCCTTTAGCAGAGTTTTTGATGTGGACGTTAAGGGTTAGGGTGTTGTCGATAGAGATACCAAGAGATTTGACGGAGTTGGACAAGGTGAATGAGCAGTTGAGTGCGTTAAGGTCAGAGATTCATGATTGAACGGGGAGAGGGTTGTTTTTAGGGGAGAAGAGAATGATTTCAGTTTTATTAGGGTTAAGTTTGAGATGATTGGAGAGGAACCAGGTCTGAATTTTGGTGAGGGTGTTGTTCAGGTGTAAGATGTCGGCATGAGTTTTAATCTTGTAATAGATTTGGGTGTTGTCGGCGTAGAGGTGGTAGTTGATGCCTGCTTGTTTAAGAATGAGGGTGAGGGGTTCCATAAAGAGGTTAAAGAGGGAGGGAGAGAGAATAGACCCTTGTGGGACTCCAAGGGAGACAGGAGTGGGGTTAGAGAGACAGTTTTGAATTTTGATTTGCTGAGTACGGTGTTGTAGGTAGGAGACGAACCATTTGTAGGCGGTATCATTGAGGCCGAAACGGGTCCTAAGCACATTGAGTAGGGCTGCATGGTTGACTGTATCGAACGCTGCGGAGAGATCAAGGAGGATAAGAAGGCAGGACTCGAAATTATCAAGTGAGTGGTGGATGTCATCGACGACATTGAGCATTGCCGTTTCGGTGCTGCAGCCTTTCCTGAAGCCTGATTGAAAGGGATCAAGTAGGTTGAAGTTTTCGATGTGTTTGTCTAGTTGTAGTAGGACACATTTTTCAAGGACCTTTGAGAGAAGTGGGAGGTTAGTGATGGGCGGAGATTGTTTAGGTCATTGGGGTTGGCATTGGGGTTTTTGATTATGGGAGAGATTTGTCCAAGTTGAAGGGAGGTGGGGACACAGCCAGTGGAGAGAGAGTGTTGATGATTGTGGTACAGTATGGGGTGATGATGTGCTTAAGGGCAGGGACAAGGTTAGAGGGTAAGGGGTCTTTTGTGTGGGAGGACGGTTTAAGATTACCAATTATTTTAAGGACTTCTAGCTCGGTCACGGGGAGGAAGTTGAGCAAGGAGGCATTGTTCTTTAATTGTGAGTTAGGGAGTTGGTTTCCGGAGAGGTAGCAGGGTCAGCTGGTCGAGGGGATGTGGGGTAGGCATTTGAGGTGAGGACGGGTTTGCATTGGGAGTTGGAGGGGAGCTGTGTGGAGCGGAAGGATTGATCAATTTTGGCTATTTTTTCTGAGAAGAAGTGGGAAATTTCTTCACATCTGGCTGAGGAGGCGGTCAGATTTGGAGGTGCGGGGGAAGTTTGGTTACGAATGATTTTGAAGAGTTCCCTAGGTCTGTTTTTGGCATGATCAAGTTGAGTGCGGAAGAAGGAGGCCTTTTCCTTGAAGATGTGTTTTTGTACATGGATCTAGCATGTCTGAGGAGTGCAAGATGGGCGGGAGAGGGATGGTGTCTCCATGTTCTTTCCGACATTCTGAGTGACCGTCTTTCGTTATTAAGCTCAGTATTAAACCAAGAGTTGGAGGGGGTGGTTCTTTGGTTTTTGAGTTTGGGCAGGGCTAGTTGGTCCAGAATACCAGTGACAGTATTGTTAAAGTGTTCAGTGAGCTCATTGGCATTTTGTGAGGGGGGAATGAGAAGAAGTTGAGCTTGGAGTTTAGACTCAAGAACACCCGGGGGGATATGTTTTAGATTTCTGGTCAGTTTCTTGGGTCTGTTAATTTTGGAGTTGGGGAGGTTTGCTTTGGTAGCAATGGTGAACAGTATAAGGTGATGTTCGGATATATATATATACGCACACACATATATTATGTATAAATATTATTTTGTTGTTATTTAATGTAGTTGTTAAAATACTTTATTTGTTTGAAGTGAACTACTCTTTCTCTACTGTTGCACAGACTGGAGTGGGAATAGTAAATGTTACCCCTCCGCTATCCAACGCTTTCTCTACAGTTGCACAGACTTGAGTGGGAATAGCACATTTTATCCCTACTGATTCCAACCCTTTCACGTACTGTTGCACAGACTGGAGTGCAAATAGTAAATGTTACCCCTCCTGTATCCAACACTTTCCCTACTGTTGCACTCTCTGGAGTGGGAGTAGTACATTGTTACCCCTCCTGAGTCTAACCTGTTCCCTACTGTTGCATCGACTGAAGTGGGAATAGTATATTTTACCCCTCTGTAATTCAGCACTTTCCCTACTATTGCAGCGAGTGGAGTGGGAATATCATTTGTACCCCTCCTGAGTCCAACCCTTTCCCTACTGTTTCATCAACTGGATTGGGAATAGTAAATTGTTTCCCCTCTGCAATCCAACGCTTTCCCTACTATAGCACAGACTGGAGGGGGAATAGTAGTTTTAACCCCTCCTGAGCCCAGTGCTTTGCCTATCGTTGCACTGACTGGAGTGGGAACAGTACATTTTGCCCTCCGCAATCCAACACTTTCCCTACTGTTGCAGTGACTGGAGTGGGAATAGTATATGTATTATTCCTACAATTTTATAGTTTTGTTTATATTGTTGAGATTTGTATAATTATGATTTGTCTGTGTATTTAACATTATATTATTTGTATTTATTAGTTTGTAATATGCAATATATTTTTAGTAAAATGTAATTTTTCTTCTGTTTACTTTTTATGGGTAATTAAATTGGTATGTTTTTTAGAATTTTTCTAGTTCATCTGTCGCAGTTTGTAATTTATTATATATATATATTTTATATATATATATATATATATATATATATATATATATATTCATATATATATATTTACTTGTTTTTAAAGTTTGCAAAAAATGAGTGAAGTGTAACATACATATTAATTAATATTTTAATAATAGTTTGAAATGATATATGTTTAAATAAACATACATATATGAGTTTTTTAATAAGTATACAATCTATATATCATTTAAAATTATTTTAATATATTGAATTTTACTTTATATTACTGAGCAATGTGGTTAGAGCTCTATAGCTCTGTATTTTTACAATGTACTTCATTGTCATGGATAAGGTTCCAGCCCACACAGTGACTGTTTTAGTAAGAGTGTATAAAATATATATATATATATATTATCTACTGGCGGTCGCCAGTAGATAGTTATAGTTAAAACCTATTTTCCATAGGAAATCCGCAACATTCTATTTGAAATAACTCTTGCGCCGGTTGACGAATCTTCGCGAAAGCTTCCAACTTGTTGGAGCGCTCCGCTCCGCTCCTACCCTGAAAGTCTCGGGTTGATTCGTCAAGCGGGGGCTGAGAAAAAAGGGGGGTCCCAAAACGCGGTTTCCCCATTCATTTTTCCATAGGATCGTTTCATTGCGGCTACAGCCTGAACTGCTGAACGGAATTACACCAAATTTGGCAAAGAGGTAGCCCTTGGTTCAGTGTCGTGCCTTTTGCTTAAATGGTGTAAATCCGTTCAGTAGTTTCTGAGAAAATCACAAATAAAATCACATATATATCTATGGCCGAGTAAGGTCCGCTTACCCTGCCGATCACGAGCTGCATGCTAATTGGCTATCAACACTCCAAATCAGGAAGTGTTGGCAGCCATTTTGTCCCTCGGTAGAACCGAAGAACAGAAACAAGTGCGCAAAGCGCAAAAAGGGGGCAGGGTAGAAACACCCTGACCCCCTAGGTCTGCTCAGGGGGTCCCACAAGGACCCCCTGGGCAGAAAAAAGCATTTTTATTTTTTTTTAAATCGGCGGGATGCGCTTAGGGTGCTGAATCCCGCTGAGAAAAAAAAAGAAACAAGTGCACAAAACGCACAAAGGGGGCAGGGTAGAAACACCCTGACCCCCTAGGTCTGCTCAGGGGGTCCCACAAGGACCCCCTGGGCAGAAAAAAGCATCAGTGATGTCATCAGTGATGTCACTGACCATGTTGTGAGTGATGTAATATGTGACGTCATCAGCAGTGCATTGCGGGGGCACGAGTTATAGTTACCTGAACTAACTATAACGGGGGAATTTCACGGGTTTTGTACGAGTGCAATGTCCAACTAACTATAACTGTCCCTAAAACCTATGGTTTTTTCAGTGGATACATATATAATGCATGAATAATAATGCATGAATAATTCAGAAAAGACCAAACTTCTGTAATTCTTGGCACAAATATACCCTTTATTTAAGGGTGACATTGAGATTCCTTCAACTAATAAAATTGTTCCTCCTTTGACTAATCATGCAGGATGTTCTACTATCATAAGTGAAGATGTCCTAGTTGGGGATCTTGTGTACTGGAAGGTGGAAATTTCTCGGTAGAAAATGTATTCAGCATTCAATCTGACCTTGAGAATGGCAATCTAAGCAGTTTATGTATCTCAATCTGGTTAAAGGATTTCCGGCATTAACCTCAGCTATAAAAGAAGGTATTAAATGTTCTGAATTATTCTCTAATATGAAGATGCAGGCAAAGTTCCTGTCTGATGTATCTTTTTATATTTTGAAAGCTTCAGCCTCGTCTATGGCATCTAACATAGCTGCGAGGCATCAGATTTATATGAGGGACTGGAAACTGAGATTGCTCACAAATCAGGTTTGCTTAAGATATCCATTTCTGGTAACAGATTATTCAGAGGCCAGCTAGAAGACATATTTTGTAGAACTTTGAAAAACCAAAAGCTTGTGCAGCTGTTCAAGGCCCAGATCCTCCTCGAAGAACTGCAAGGAGTAGACATTAAAGAGGATTTCAATTTAATTTCCAAGCCGGGCTGGTCCAGTGTCATCAACCTTACTATGGCAGAGGTCAGGGGTATAAGCCCCCTCCACCTCACCAATCAAAGCCCAAGAAACGCTCCTTACTATGCCGAGATCCTGGTTGGTGGAAGCCTGCCCTTTTTCTACAAAAATGGAGAGAAAACTTTTCAGAACCTTGGGTTCTCCAAATAGTAGAAAAATGGTATGCCTTGTAATTTGAGGAGATTTCTTCAGATTCGGGACTGGTTCATCTTTCGTACCCAGGGGATCTGGTTAAATCTTTGGCATAGTCTAAAACATTTTGGAATTGTTACTGAAAAATTCAATATGTCCCAGTACCAGTGGATCATAGAAGCAACAGCTTTTATTCCACTGTCTTCATGGTCTAAAAATATTTGGCGAAATACAGCTTAATAATCAACATAAAGAAAGTAAATGTGCTCTTCAGGGAAACTTGTTTCAATATGGAGATGCATAAAAAAATAATTCCACTGGTAACCTCAGAAGAGTGAATGATATCACTAGACTTGGAAGATGCAAACTTGCACATCCCGATTTATTGCCCTCACCAGACGTTCCTCAGATTCTGTGTAGAGAATCAGCAGTGGCTGATTCGAGTATTCCCATTCAGACTGACATCTTCCAGAGGGTATTTACAAATGTCCTTGCTCCAATTGTAGCCAATTTACACATGAGAAGGATTTTAATATCCCCTTATGTGGACAATTGGTTCATACAACCTCCCTCAAGGAAAATATTGCTGTATCACACCAAGCAGGTTTGTCAGACACTAGAGGAATATGGTCTGTGGACAGTGGCGTAGTGGGGGGGAGGTGGGTGGTCTGCCCAGGCCGGCATGAGTTTTAGGGGTTTAGCCTCCGCCCTTACCTGCAGCCATCACGGGGCGGCCATCGCAAGAATCGTTATCACCCCCCCCTGCAATTTCATGCAGCCGCCCCGGGCGACAAATGCAGGGACCGCCACAGGCTGCACATTTTCTAGCTACGCCACTGTCTGTGGATAAATTGGAAGAAATCTCGTGTTCTTCACACTTAGGACTTGGAATTCATTGGTCCATGGTTTCAGACTCTGCTCTGGATGATGAGCTTACTAGCCACAAGAGCTCAGAGTATCCGGAGGCTTCTTCTTTCACTTGGGCAATGAGCGGAGGTCTTGGCCAGGGAAAGGTTTGATCACTAGGGGCATATGAGGTGTCAATTCCTATTAGGGAACATGTATTTGTAGTATCTTTAAAGTGTTTTCATTATTGCTTTACATATGTTTTTCTTCATACAGGCATCTTGTGTCTTTAAGGTGCCATGGTCTTGCCTTCACCTGGGTCCCTTGGTTCATCATCTCTTGGACTCCAGGAATCCAGCATGTCACAGTCTGAAACAAATGGTGCATTTAACAAGGGACATTTGAGGGAAGATGTGGTGGTGATTAAACCCCATAAATTGATCAGAGAGTTCTGTTGTCAATGCCACTGCCTCACATTCTGACTACAGATACAAGCAGGATACATTGGGGGCAGCATTGTGGAACCAGTAAGTTAATGGTAGATGGTCAAGAGTCAAGGGATCTCACTCTTCCAACTGGAAGGAGATGATGGCAGATGACTGTGCTCTCCTTCACCTTTCCCATCTTCTGCTAAACCAAGTAGTCATAGTAAAGACAGACAACACAGTCATACAGTCATATTTAAACAGTTAGGCCCTGGGTCTCGGTCTCTTGCAGATTTCTCTTTCCTGATAATCAGTTGGATGGAAAACTAATGGCCTGTTAGCAACCTACATTGGGGGAGGGACAATATTCTGGTGGACAGGTTAAGAAGGGTTTTCCCTACATTACCACAAACTTTGTCTAGCTCACCATGTCTTCGAGCTAATATACCAAAGGTTCAGTACTCCTCAGTAGATCTATTCGCCACGGCAGAAAACACTCTCTGTCCAGGCTTCAAGAACAGGGTTGTTGGGCTTTTATACTTTTTGCTCCAATTCCAAGGCTCCTACCTAGAATAAGAAAGGAGAAAGTGAACCGTATTCTGATAGTTCCATTTTGGCAAAGAGTTGGGTAGTTTTCTCAATTGAACTTAATGTCAATAGTCCCGAAATGAGTCTTGCTGATAGACCAATGTCCTTTCCCAACCCCACTGTTTCCCCTGGACACATGCAGTAGGATGAGGCCATCAGCATGTGTGTTGAACGGAGGGGGTTGAAAAATTTGGGAATTTCCTCATAGATGGCCTGTTTTATCCAACAGTCAAGGAGATTAACCACAAGAAAGGCCTAAGATCATTATTGGGCATCTTTCACAAGGTGGTTTTGCCAACTTTTAGATGAAACTCCCATCCTGGGATCTTCTTTTAGTCCTCTAGGCATTGCTGTCTTATTCCATTAAACCTTTATAGGATATTGATTTGAAATATCTGTCCTTGAAGGTTTGGTGGCCATTACATCAGTCCATAGATTAGGAGAGCTAATGCCAGATATTCAAAGGTAAGTGTTTGCGGCTACCAAATTGCGAATTTTTGCAGATTCGCTATTTGGTAATCGCAAACAGCAATGTACAAATGTGTGTTTAACACATTTTGCTACTCCCAGTGGGTCACAAACAGACCTACCTCATGATTATTTATGCAATAGATCTTGGTTTGTGACCCATTGGAAATCTCAAAAATCAGAAGGAAGGTGGCCTGCTGTGGTCAGCAGACCGCCATGTCTGTTATTGCTTTACAATTAAGCATTTTTTTTAAATGCAGTCCATTTTCCTTAGAGGAAAATTGGATGCTTTTAAAAAAGAAAAATTAAAAGTTTTCTTTTCTTTTTTTAGAGCAGACAGTGGTCCTTGGGACCACTGCCAGCTCTTAAAATTTTTTTATACAAACATCCACAAAGGGGAAGGGGTCCCTTGAGGATGGGTTACCATCTACTTGAAGTAGGCGCTAAAATACAAATATTTTGCAACCAAAAACATTCACACATACCATTGCGATTCAGTATTAGGAAAGGACCCCTTAAATACGCCCCTTCCTACTGCTGAATTGCAAACCCACATTGTGATTCAGTAACAGGTTACCAAATTGCAAATTGGGCCTTTGTACATCATAAAATTTATTTTTACGTTCACAAGCAGCCAGATTCTGCGAATCAGGCCATTTGTAAACGAAAAGAAACTTTGTACAGCTGCCCTTAAGTTCTTTGTCTTTTAAACCCCCTTATTTGAGAATCTTTTCAGATGGATTGATTCTTAATAGGGGCCAGGTTTCTGTCCTAATGTAATGTCTTCATTTCAATAGGATCAGGAAATAATTTTACCTTCTTTTTTCCAGCACCTACTACTCCTGAGGAAGAGGTTTTACATACATTGGAGACGTGAAGATTTATTTGTCAAGATCACAGACCTATAGACAATGTGCAATATGTTTGCAAATTTAGTTTTTTTCGACTTGAGCAAAACGTCTATTAAAACTTTAGGTAGATGGGTTAGGATGCTTATTTCTGCTGCCTATGATTCAAATACACTGTAGCATACTGGGTTGGTCTACCCAAGGAATGGCTGCCTCCTGGTCTGAGGCTTGTGGGGCTACAGTTTTGGGCTTTTGCAAAGCTGCTATGTGGACTACATCATCTACCTTTGTTTCTCATTATCTAATGGATACTTGAAATGTTGAATCCATACATTTTGGTTCAAGAGTATTAGTGAATGCTATGCCCTGACTAATTGTTCTCCTGATTTGTCACTGAAATTTGCTTGCATTATTTGCGGGCTGCCATTATGTATCAGGGAACCAGGATGCTTTTGATTGCTCTGGTATGTACTCATACAGTAAGCAGTGGTACAAGAAAAAAATTAGTTGAGGAGGTAATGATTCCATTAGTTACCGGTAGTCCTCATTACTACAACTATCCTTTTTCTTGTACCAATACTTACGCCCCTCCATCCCGGTCCCATTTTACAACCTGGTTTACCATTTTTAGCTTGTGGATGTACCGGAAGCATGGTGGGCTCGATCTTCCTTTATTGCCATATTGGTTGGAGAGTGCTACAGCAACAAATGATGGACGTAATGCTGAGTAAATCAAACATTCACCCCCAGTCCAGAGATCTGGGTTTAATCCATCATTCTTTTGCTCACTACGCCACACCAGTTTAGACCCAGCCATACGCAAATCATTCTTGACCCTGCTCCTCATGGGAACAGTCCAGACTGAACTGCCAAGCCAGGTCCTCCCTGGACCGGAAACAAGCATCATGGAACCAGTTTCAGGGTATCGCCCCTCATCTTCCAGCCTTCTGCAGATCTTTTGGTTTTGTAGGAGTTTCAATGAATATGCATTGACTGTACAGTCCATCATTTGTTGCTGTAGCACTTTTCGCCCTAAGTGGGAAAGGTATGCCCAGACGTGGGTCCATTGCTCTCTGTGCCACTGGATTCATGTTAGCCTGGCTGATGAGAGGTGAAATCCCTGAAACAGGTCCCAGGATGCTTGTTTCTGGGCCAGTGAGGACCCTGCTTGTGAGTTCGGGCTTGACTGTTCCCATGTGGAGCAGGGTCAAGACTGATTTGCATATGGCTGAGTCGAAACTGGGGTGGTGCAGTGAGCAAAAGAACAATGGATTTAACCCAGATCTCTAGACTGGGGTGAACGCTTGATTTACTCAGCATTCCGTCCATCATTTGCTGCTGTAGCGCTTTTCACCTTAAGTGAGATGAGTATGCCCAGACATGGGTCCCTTGCTTGCTGTGTCACTGGATTCAAGCTCGCCTGACGGATGAGGGGTGAAACTCTAAAACTGGTCCCAGGATGCTTGTTTCCGGTCCAGTGAGAACCTGGCGTGGCAGTTTAGGCTGGACTGTTCCCATGTGGAGCAGGGTCAAGACTGATTTGCATATGGCTGAGTCCAAACTGGGGTGGCATAGGGAGCAAAAGAATGATGGATTCACCCAGATCTCTTGACTGGGGGTGAATGTTTGATTTACTCAGCATTCCGTCCATCATTTATTGCTGTAGCACTTTTTGCTCTAAATGGGATGGTAATGCCCAGATGTGTGTCCCTTGCTCGCTGTGCCACTGGATTCAAGCTGGCCTGGCTGATGAGGGGTGAAACCCCGAAACAGGTCCCAAGATGCTTGTTTCCGGTCCAGTGAGGACCCAGCTTGGCAGTTTGGGCTGGACTGTTCCCAGGTGGAGCAGGATCAAGACTGATTTGCATATGGCTGAGTCCAAACTGGGGTGGGGTAGTGAGCAAAAGAACAATGGATTTAACCCAGATCTCTTGACCGAGGGTGAATGTTTGATTTACCATCCCTCCTGTCCCTTTAGATCCTCTCTGCAGACTCGGTTTGTTGTACCAAAAACCCGTCTGGCTTGTATGAAAGGCCGATCTTTTTCCTACTTAGGACCACTACTGTGGAATTCCCTGCCAATTTCCTTGAGAGATTTGACATCCCGTCTGACTTTCCGTAGGGGTCTAAAAAACTGGCTTTTCTAAATCATTATGCAGATCACCTTTTACTCTACCCTACTATCGCGCTGCACCGGGAACCCCCTTGGGGTAGCTGCGTGCATTATAAGTTTCCTAAATAATAAATAATTACATTCATCATTTGTTGCTGTAGCGCTTTTTGCCCTAAGTGGGATGGGTATGCCCAGACGTGGCTCCCTTGCTCCTTGCACGATAGCCTGGCTGATGAGGGGTGAAACCCCGAAACTGGTCCCAGGATGCTTGTTTCTGGTCCAGTGAGGACTGAAGTGTTCCCATATGAAGCAGGGTCAAGACTGATTTGCATATGGCTGTGTCCAAACTGGGGTGGCATAATGAGCAAAAGAATGATGGAATTAACCCAGATCTCTCGACTGGGAGTGATGGTTTGATGTACTCAGCATTTCGGCCATCATGTGTTGTTGTAGCACTTTTTGCCCTAAGTGGGTTGGGTATGCCCAGTAGTGGGTCCCACGCTCGCTATGCCACTGAATTCAAGCTTGCCTTGCTGATGAGGGGTGAAACCCTGAAGCCGGTCCCAGAATGCTTGTTTCCGGTCCAGTGAGGATCCTGGTTGGAAGTTCGGGCTGGACTGTTCCCATGTGGAGCACTGGTCAAAACTGATTTGCATATGGCAGAGTGCAAACTAGGGTGGTGTGGTGAGCAAAAGAATTATGGATTTAACCCAGATCTCTTGACGGGGGGTGAATGTTTGATTTTCTCAGCATTCCGTCCATCATTTGTTACTGTAGCACATATTGGTAGGAGAGGCATGAGTAAGGAGTGGTGGTTTTGTTTTCTTTTTTTTAATTGATCCAGATAGGTCATGTGGTGCCTGGGTAGAGGTTAGCCACCTCATATAGTAAATATTGGTATGAGAAAAAAGTGTATGCGGAGTAATGAAGATTACTGGTAAATAATTGAATCATTAGTCTGACCAGCAATTTAGTTACTCCTGAGTAATAGAAAGATGGAAAAGGAACATTTTCATATGGACCAAGTATAAATACATTGTCTCTCATATTTAATAATTTCAGCATTCAACTTTTATTGAAATTCCTAAAAAAAACTAATGCATATGCATGGAACATTACAGCAAATTCAAGTTTTAAGTTACAATATTTACATTGCAATTAAATTCTAAATTAGCTCAAAGCCAGTTAAGCTAGACCTTAAATTTTAACAACAACATAAGATATATTACATGATCACCACTACTGACGCTGGACAGTAAGTTGTCAAGTTGATTTATTAGCATGATTGCACAAGCAAGACATTAGATAGGAACATCATAAACCCTTTTAGGTTAGTCAATTTAGTGTAATACTTTTGTAGAAGGGTTTGCATGCCTCATTCTAAATTCTTTCAAAATAGGTAACAACCACCATTGCCATGACTTTATCAGGTGCTTCCATTGCTATTGTTTGATAGAAAGCCCTCTTAAGCTATATCACTGAAATTTTCCTCTAACTATAAAGTTAATTTAACCTTTGTCTTTTTCAGTGAATTCCTAAGCTTTTCTTGAATTAAAGGAACATTTTATTACCATATGTAAAACCAACCACCTGAAGACAACCAACCCTATGCCATGCACAACCTTTGGCCGTGTGTGGCAAGGGGTTGGTCGCTGGCCCTGGCCAGCGGACAAACCATTCAATTTTCCATAGGGAAATACGACATAGTGAAATCCCAAACTGCTGAACGGAATGAAACCAAAGTTGGCAAAATACCAGATCTTCGTTCAGAAAGTGTGCTTTTGTGATTTGGTACAAATCTGTTCAATAGCTTTTGAACAATTTAGGTTAAAAAATATTAATATTTCAAGCCAAGGATCCACAGTGAATCCTTATCAATGGATCTGTGAATCCACAAACTGAACTCTACTGTCTGATTGGCTGGCTGCAATTTTAAAAGCAAGTTCTAGCCACCATCTAATGGCTTGGGGACTCGGTGTCTGTGCCCTAAACAAATACAATACAAGTGATGCAAGGGGCAGGGTAGAGGTATCCTGACCCCCTTGATTAGTTGGGGGTTCACAAAGGAACCCCCTGTAGATGATACAATAAAAATATGTTTTTTTAGCCATTCTGCACATCCGGGGTTTTGCGATTGATCTGTGGATTCAAATCACAGTTTTAAAAAAAAAACACAGACACAACCACTCACACTCACACATAAACCTCACACACATACACACCCACACAACCCAATACACACTCACCCACACAATTCCACACACTCACACATAACCCCTCCACACACACAACCATACAACCCATTCATACACACACAACCTCACACTCACACACACATTCACAATCCCATGCAAACACACTCCAACAAAACTCCATAGTAACACACACACAACCACATAACCCTCACATATAATCCCCCCACACACACCCATACAACCTCTCAGATACACACAACCCTACACTCAGACACACAGACAATCCCACACACATTCCCACAAAATCTCACAGTAGAAAACATCCACACAATCCCACTCACACAGAACTACCATACACACTCAGACACACAACAATGCAACCCCACACACAGGACACACACACATACTTTCACAGTCCCAAACACACAAATATACACAACCCTACAGTAACACACCCACAAAACCCCACACTTACACACACAGACTCTCAAATTCTCACACACATAGAAACACCCACAGCCAAACAACCCCATACTCACACACACTGACACAACCCCACACACACACACACAAACCCACACACATACAGCCACAGAACGCCACACTTACAAACACAGACATCCACACACACACACACACACACACTGACACAACCCCACACAACCCACACATGCACTCACACACACACAGTCACATGACCCCCAACACACACTGTCTCACACACCATCACAACCCCAACACGCACACATCCCCACACTCAAATACAAACACCCAAAGAGCCCCACACACATATTCTCACACACACAATCAAACAACCACACTCTAATGCACACACACAACCCCACAGTAGCACATACCTACCCACAGGACCCAACTCAGACACCCACAAAGCACCCATACATACTCACATACATAACCCCACAATCACACACATACATATCACACCCCCCACAAACACAGCCGCACAACCTCACATTCACTCACACATACACAACGCACCACACACTCATACTCACATGCCCACCCACCCACCCACACATGTCCACACTCACACACCCACTCACGTAACCCCCCACACATGCACACTCACAAAACCCCCAATACACACACACACATCACCCCACATACAAACACACACATACACTCATAGAACCCCCACACATATTTACACACTCACATAAAAGCCAAATAATACACACACACACACAACCCCGTATACACAACAACACAACCCCCCACACACACCCATGCAAACCCCCACAACCCTCACACACATTCAACCACACAATCCCCCCACCCACAAAACCACACAACCCCCACCAATCACACAGTCACATACACCTCACAATTCCACACACTCACTGACACACACTGTGACACAATCCCACACACATACAGTGTCACACACACTGACACAATCCCACACACTCACACTCCCACCTTTTCGACCCCATACACACATATTGACACACATATACAACTGCACAAACATGCATTCACACACATGCACACCCACCCGCACACATGCTCAAACACACACCCACACTACTGCACAAGAACTAAGTCACACACTTAATCCCACACATACAAAGTAATATATACACCCACACACAGTACACCATACTCACATAGACACACCCCCAAAAGATATTTCCATATGTTCATGGTCAAACACCTATAAACACACACACAGTTATTCACACACACCCACATTGAGATACAACCAAACATACAAACACAGAGACACAGACACACAAACACAGACCTCCAAGCAAATTCCCTTGTGCACATAGATTCTCCCACAGATTCAGGCAGACACTCGCAAAAAGAAAAACAAACACAACTACATCAACACATACATGCCCCCACACTTAGTGACACACACGACCACGATAACATCCTCACATATTCATTCACAATCAGACGCTGAGACATACACTTACACACACCACAATAGATGTTCTCTTGAATACAAATACACAAACACTTGCACACTCCTCCGGACACATTTGGAACACATTTTTTTAAAAGTTTGATTGCATATGCAGATCCACTGACATGCCATAAACAGCCAGAATCATTGTTATTGCACCGATTCTGAGCATTGCAGAGGATCCAGGGATCCGATAAATACATTAAAAAACTTTGAAACAAGAAAATCATGTAATGAGGCTCGGACATGGAGAACATGGCGGCCGGCTAGGAAGTCCAGTTGCGAGCTCTGTCTGACGAGGCATCCTGATCAAACGAAACTGACCGTTACAACCGCCACAACCAACAAAATAAAGAAACCGACCTATTAAGATGAAATGAACTTACTGGTCTTGAGAAGGAGCAGGTTTTCCATCGAAGTGCTACATGAGAGACATGCAGGGGTCACAGCAGCAGATCCCTCGCCAGTGCGGCCTCGAGGCAGGAAACAGAGGAGAGCAGTGCCTGAGCGTCCCGGGAGCGTGCACATACCGAGGAGGTGTGTGGGAGAAAGCAGCTGCGGGATTGCTCTGCTTCCGGAAAGCTACAGCTAGAGTGAATTACCGAGGCCCCACGAGTAATTGGTTTACTCGCTCCGCGCTGAATCCAGAGACAGGTAACTACAGTGAGAAAGGCAAAGGAGTGAGAAGAGGACGGGAAGAGCTGGCGTGCGAAAAATTGGTTAAGGGAGGCAAAAAAAAGAGGATTTGGCAGTTCTAAACTCCCCCTTTTAGACCCCTGGAGAAACACTCTGTACAGCCTGAAGTGGGTGCCGAAACTAGCGATAAAGAACAAATAAACCCCCCTGTAAATAAATCACAAAAAAAGACAGAATATGGCTTATGTTACTCTCTAAGGAGTAGACAGCTCCTTCTGGAGACAAATGAGAAGGCAGGCCAAAGCTCCGCAGGAGAAGACCTACAAAAAATCCCCATTGATTTGCTAATAAAAAACAGCATAAGGGTGGGGGGAAAGCAGAGACCTCAGAAATCAAGGGGGGGTAACAATACCACCATACTTTCAAACAAAGCCGCTAAAGCCGCCAAAGCTGACCAAACTAGACAAGGGCCAAAAATCAGGGTGACGCCATCCCTCCGATCCTTTTTCAAAATACAGGAAAAACTGCCATCCAAAAGCCCGGTTCTTGGGGAAAAAAATCAACCTGAAAATCTGAAAACCTGCAAACTGCGACATCACTCCCCAGGGATGAAGGAATTGAAACACATAATCGCATTCAAGCCTTGACAATAATTGAATCCGAGGAGCTAGAGATGAACTCTCAGGTAACCGAGCAGGAAAGTCTAGAGACAGGTAATATTCTGCACCAAGGTACATCTCAAGGCAGGCAAGGACAAGGGAAAAGCCCAGAGCAACCTCCACAAGATGGGATGGATAATCTATTGGGGACCCTAATCGGAGAGATGAGAACAAACTTTGCCAAATCGTAAAAAAATCAAGAAAGGATTCAGGCAACATGTGAAGCGCTTGAGTCAAAAGTAAATTCCTTAATGGACCAAGTACTTGTTATGGAGAATATAGCAGAACAAAACGGGAAGGAAATAAAAGCCTGCCAAGGAGAAATCGGCATGTTAAAATCAAATGAGAAGGAGCTTAGAGAGAAAATCGAAGTTTTGGAAAATAACGCAAGAAGAAACAATCTGCGAATACTAAATGTTCCGAAGGGGCTGGAAGGACAAGATATAAAAAAGTTTGTGGTAAATTTACTAAAAGAATACATACCTGGGATGGATGAGAAAACGCTGGAAGAAGACATCCAGAGAGCACACAGAGATCCTTTCAGGCTAGGTAAGATGAGGAAAAAGGCCAGAAAAATCTTAGTGAATTTTAAAACCTATACCCTGAAAGAAAAGATCTTAAGCGACGCTTTAAAAGCAGGCACATTCACCAAAGGAGATCACAACTTTAAAATCCGTTCCGACTTATCAAGAGCCACACAAGATAGACAGTGGGAGCTGGGAAATCATATGCAAGAACTTAGATCACTGGGGGCATCAGTCCAAATGAAATTTCCAGCCTCATTAAGGATCATGTGGAGGAACCAGACCTATAATATCAGAGAACCAAGAGAAGTGGCTAATCTCATAGAACAGATCAAGACACAAAAATAGGGGGTCAGACCCAGTGTAAGATTAAAGCCTCGAAATGACAGCGCTCGAAAAGGACAAATCAGTTTGTCCAAATGACAGCAGGGAGGGTTCTCCAGGGGAGGGGAGGGGAAAGAATGTTGTTAAGTATGCACACTTTTTTTTCTTTTTCGTTTAGGTGGGGAGCATCAAGGGAAAAAAGCACAAAGAAAATATGTCCATTGTGCAGAACATGAGTCTAGACAAGATACTGACATAACAGGAAAGTTCTTGAAAAATGAAGATGATATGAAAAAACAAATTAAAAATTGATGGTCAATAATTTAAGTAATAATAGAATCAAAGTAATATTGTGGAATGTAAATGGCCTTAGGGTTAAGAAGAGACGCCAGAAAATTCTTGAATATTTAAAAATAATAAATTGTAATGTAATAATTTTGCAAGAAACTCACCTTTTAAAGACAGAGTGGATGGAAATTATGAAACACCAGAACTGGGTTGATAGCTATGTGTGCACAAATCAAGCTTGCAATGTCAAGGGGGTAGTAATTATTTTTTTTAAATTATCAAAAGTGATAACTTTAGAAGAGCTCACCGACTTAAAGGGAAGGTGGGCCATTGCTAAAGTAAAACTAGAGGGATGCCCATACACTATAGTTGGGTATTATGGCCCAAACACGGATGACCCGGACCCACTGCAAGTCTTATATGCCCAGTTAAATAGAAGCTTCAACTCCAATCATTCTAGGAGGAGATTTTAATTTGCTACTAGACCCAAAGAATGACAGGCACCCACCAGGAAGAGCGTTAAATCTTCCAAAAATGAGAGAATGGCTGAGTAGATTTAGAGAAGACCTAGGTCTGGTAGATGTGTGGAAAACTAAAGGTAAACAGAGTAACAAATTTACATATAAAAATCAAAAATATGGACACGCATCAAGAATTGACTTTTTATTGATAGAAAAATCAATAAGCAACAATGTCAATAAGGTAGAACATATACCCACACACCTATCCGACCACTCTTTAGTTTACATAGAGATAAATCAAAGTCCGTCCCAGGGGTCGAAAAGATGGACCTTAGATCGCACACTTCTCCTAAATGAACAAATTATAGAAAGCCTAAGAACTACCACCAAAGAATATTTTGGAAATAATATTGATAATGAAATTTCTATCCAGGTAGTCTGAGACGCGTACAAAGCTGTAATAAGGGGAGCCCTTACTGGGTTAGCGGCCGCAAGAAATAAGGAGACAAGACAGAATATACAACAGATAGAGTTAGGGATCCTAGACCAACAAAGGATCTTAGAAGCCGCAACCTGCAGTTCAGAACAAGAAGAGGCAAGGAAAGTAATCAAAAGAAATAAGGGCGATCTGTTAAATTTACTGGAAGAAAGGGTAAGGAAAAAGTGGGAAGCCAGTCGTCTGGCAAACTATGAATATGGGGAACGTAGCGGGAAACTCCTCGCATGGAAAATTAAAACGGAAGTAAACAAAATCACTGCAATAGAAGGGAACATGACGGGAGAACAGGTAGTGGAAGATCAAGGGATCGAGAAAGCCTTTACAGATTTCTTTCAAGCCTTATATAATGAAGATCTAGTGGTTCCTAGCAACTTAGTTGAATCATACCTGAGAGAAGCCACAATCCCAAGATTAGAAGCAGAGCAATGTGAGAAGCTTAATGCAGAAATTACCTTAGAGGAAGTTATGGATGCAATAAAGAGACTGAAGAGAGGGAAGGCTGCAG
This sequence comes from Calotriton arnoldi, assembly GCA_963921515.1. Lineage (NCBI taxonomy): Eukaryota > Metazoa > Chordata > Amphibia > Caudata > Salamandridae > Calotriton > Calotriton arnoldi. Next base: position 1,606,515 of record CAWUFW010000337.1, read on the forward strand.
GACCAGACGCATTACTAAATGAGCTATACAAGGTCTTAAAAGAAACACTGGCCCCCAGACTAGTGGATCTTTTTAATTAAGGGTGGGCGGAATTTGCGTAGTCGCGGTAAACAGTAAAAAATCTCAGCGAGCACGCAGAATTCCGCGAGCACGCGGAATTGCTTGTTCCGCCCATTCACGATGCGTTTTTCCTGTTCGGGGACGCTGTTTGCGTGCTCGGGGGGAAATATCTCGCGAACTTGCCCATGCGGTCGCCAATTGGTGCGGCCATCTTGTTTCACTTGTCCCGCACGCTCGCGATGCGTGTTTCCTGTTCGCGAACGCAGATGTCCGATGGCGCGTCCGAATGACGTGGTCGCAATCGCACACTCTCGCGGGATCGCGCGAACGGATAGGAAAACTCGTCGGCAAACGCAGGGATCCCGGTAAGTTGCTACGCGCGCACAAACACGCATTTTGAAAGCCCGAACAAGGAAAAATTCAGCTACGCCGCGGTTCGCGGAATTTTCGGCAATTCCGCATTCTCCGCGGAATTGCCAAATTTTCGCAAATTCCGCGAGCGGAACGGAATTTACCGCCCAGGCCTATTTTTAATGTGGTTTTCTCCAAAGGTTCAGCTCCCCCGAAAACCTGGAACGATGCTACCATTAGTCTAATCTTAAAATCAGGAAAAGACCCCTTGAAATGCGAATCATATAGACCAATTTCCCTCCTAAACAACGCTTATAAAATTTACACCCAGATTTTAGCAGCTAGATTAGGGCACATTACCAGCAAATTAATTCACGAAGACCAGAAAGTCTTCACTAAAGGAAGACAAATGCATGACCTCACCCACCAATTAATCGAAGCTATAGATATTGCCACTCAGGAAAACATCCCACTTGCTGTTCTAACATTCGATGTGGCAAAAGCTTTCGATCGAGTAAACTGGATGTTCCTGCATAGAGTAATACTTCACTATGGCTTAGGTAACAATTTTTTAAAGGCAATAACAAATATATACACAGCCCCAGTGGCAAAAATTCTCATAAATGGCAAACTCTCGAAGGAAATCCAAATAAAGAGAGGCACGAGACAAGGTTGCCCCCTATCTCCTTATTTATTCAACTTATACATAGAGCCTCTAGCTAGCCAGATAAGAAGATCGCAAGGTGTTATCCCTTTTAATTTTAATGGTTGGGTTAAAAAAGTGGCCTTATACGCCGACGACTTGATGGTATTCACAAGTGATCTGAACACTTCACTTCCCACTATCACAAAACTGTTAAATGACTTTGGTGAGATCTCCGGATATCAGGTTAACCATCAGAAAACAGAAATAATGGCGTGGAATTCCCAAGTAACAACAGTAAGGACAAAAAACAGAATAAAGTACCTGGGAATTTAGGTATTAAACAATATAGACGAGATTGCCCGAGCAAATTTCAACATAAGAGTAAAGGAAACAAGGAAACTGCTAAAATCTTGGAGCAGCTTACCCCTTTCGTTCATTGGGCGATCAAACATCATAAAAATGTCTATTTTACCAAAGTTTTCTTTTATCTTTAACGCAATCCCACTGGAGTTTGGGACCCAGTGGATTAAAAAGATCCAAGGAGAAATCAATGGATTCATATGGGCCTCAAAGGGAGTGAGGGTTGCGTGGAAAAAACTACGCAGGAAGAAAAATCAAGGTGGTATTGCCAGCCCCGACCTTCTTTTCTACTACAGAGCTTTTCAGTTCAAGAACATTAGGATTCTTCTTAAACCTCATTCATTCTACACACCTTACCTACAAACCGTCACAGATGTTGACTCCTGCGCATACAAATTTGGCCACCCAAAATACTTTAAAAAAATCAAATTAAAGGTACTAGGTGCGGCTTGCAAACAATGGTATGAGATAAGGAGAATCCTGAAAATCCCGTATTATAGTAGCCTAGTTCCCATCTGGAACTCACCAGTAACACCCGAATGCTTAAAAGACACTCTGGCAGGAGCCTTAAAAAAGGCTGGTATTACAACATGGGGGCAACTGTTACAAGAAAGTTGTTTGAAAAGCTGGGACTCCTTATCAACAAGCACGGATGGTAAATTGTCCAGGTTTAAATACTATCAGTTGGCAAGCTAGGCAAAAGACCTGAAAGAACCGCGAGAAGACAAAACGGAGTTGGAAAAAGATCTACAAAGTGAGCCAGCAAGAAAAGAAGTATCGAAATGGTACTGGCAGATGATACAAGTAGGAGAAGAAGAATTCACTCTACCGACGGACCTATGGAAGAAAGACCTCCCTACAAAAGACCTGCAGCGTTTATGGCAAGTATCCTTTTCTACATTATGGCACGTAGTAGTATCTGCACCTCTCAGAAAGAACCATCTTTTTACTTTACACAGGGCATACTGGACGCCAGGAAAATTGACTAAAATGAACAGGCAAGCGGTAAAAAGCTGTCCAAAATGTGGGAAAGCTAAGGCAGATGACATTCATATGTTCCACCAATGTCCCCATCTTGGTATATTCTTGACAGAAGTGGGTAAGACTATAAACAAAGCATTAGGACAAAATATCGAGGTAAGCGTCACAAACATTATTTTTGGTATAGTGGAAGATGATTCATCGCTAGCACTAAATAATAAGCAAAAACAGCTACTGTTTATGTTGATCATACTGGCCAGGAGAGAGATATGTATAAAGTGGATACTTGCAAACCCCCCGACTCTAAATGAATGGAGAGCTTCCGTGGAGAGGTATAGGAAACTGGATAAATCCAGAGGGAAAAGCAACAGGACCAAATTCTGGGAAACGTGGGACAAAACATACAATAAAATGTAAATTAATGGCAGGGTAGGGAGGGACGTCCAATGATTTCTTACAATGCAATAAAACAAATTCGGGGAAGGTCATCTTGGTGGCTCGAGGAGAGACCTCCTATAAAATTTGGAGATCCTGAGACAAAATTCTATTGTAAGGTGAGAAGGTATCCCCTTCTCCAAAACTCTAGGAAACAGAGTACAGGACAAAAAAATGGGATCTTGTCTACTCATATCTCAAGTTCCTGCATAAATGAGGACATAAAAAAAAAAAAAATCATGTAATTTGTTCATTAGGTGGCTCTGAAGAGAGCCTTTTTAACATATAAATGACACCGCTTGTCAACATTATTTGATCACAAGACATCACCATCATCTCCTATGCCGATGACACCCAACTCATCCTCTCCCTGATGGAAAAAACAACCACCGCCAGAACCAGCTTCACCAACGACATGACCATGGTAGCAGACTGGATGCAAACCAACTGCCTGCAGCTCAACTCTGACACTACGGAAGTACTGGTCTTCGGCAAGAAGACCTCCCCATTGGGCTCCACCTGGTGGCCATCGGAGCTAGGACCAACACCCAAAGACCAAGCAAGAAATTTAGGGATCATCCTAGATGACAATGCTCAACATGGTAGCTCAAGTCAATGCAGTGTGCACCTCCTTCTTCCATATCCCAAACATGCTGCAAAAAATCTTCAAATGATTGCCTCGGAACACCAGATGGACCATCATGCATGCACTCATCACCAGCAGGCTGGACTGCGGCAACACTTTCTACACCAGAATCTTCAAATAACTCTCACACAGACTCCAGACCATCCAGAACACCACTCAAGACTCATACTTAGCACTGGGACACTCCGTTGCTGGGACAGCCATGCGCTTTACAAGTTCGATAAGATATCATACTTGACCTCTGGCGCTGCACCCACATCACACCGCACCTCAGGAAGCTTAACTGCCTCCCCAGGCACAAGCTCAGCAATTCAAACTTCTCACAAACACATACAAAGTCCTACACAACAGGACAAGGACCAAGGACTAGGGGTGGGCGGAATTTGAGTAGTCGCGTTACGCAAAGTTCCGCGAAGATGTAAAAAATCTCCGTGAGCTACGCAGAATTCCATGAGCATGCGGAATTGCTTGTTCCGCCCGTTCGCAATGCGTTTTTCCTGTTCGGGGACGCTGTTTGCGTGCTCGGGGAAATATCTCGCAAACTTGCCCATGCAGTCGCCAATTGGCGCGGCCATCTTGTTTCACTTGTCCCGCCCGTTCGCAATGCGTGTTTCCTGTTCGCGAACGCGGATGTCCGATGGCGCGTCCGAATGACGTGTTCGCGATCGCACACTCTCGCGGGATCGCGTGGCCGGATAGGAAAACTCGTCTGCGAACGCAGGGATCCCGGTAAGTCGCTACCGCGTGCGCAAACACGCATTTTGAAAGCGCGAACAAGGAAAAAATTCCGCTACGCTGCGGATCGCGGAATTTTCGGCAATTCCGCGTTCTCCACAGAACGCGGAATTGCCAAAATTCCGCAAATTCCGCGAGAGGAGCGGATTTTACTGCCCAGGCCTACCAAGGACCAGAATTACTGAACAGCAGCATGCACTTTCTCTAACTCACTAGATACTTGCACTCTGCATCACTCTCACTCGAACACATTCCTCGCATCCACAAAAGCAAAAGTGGAGGTTGCTCATTCTCCTACGTCATACCCAAAACATGGAACAACCTCCCTCAACACATCAGAGCCTCCTCCTCACTTTTTGAGTTCCGCAAGAAGCTAAAGACCTGGCTCTTCATATAGGCACCTCAGGGAGCACATACCTACATACCAGCCCAAGCATCTGGATACCATCTCGGGTGATTAGTGTGCTATACAAATCAATATAACATAACATAACATGGGAATAGGGCTTGTGGGAAGGTCTACAGGGGAAGGGTGTAATAGAGTGCACACTTATATTGCAAATTAAACAAGTAAATTAGTTGACACAGTATGCTACTCAATTTTTAAGTAGAAGGGAGCAAATAGGAATGATTAAAAATAACCTATCTCTCTCTTTCCCTTAGTGTTTTACTTTTTTTTAAGGATGTTTGCTGGATCTTCAGATCCATCACAGCATTATGTGGGCTCCAGTTGAGCACTACGATGGATCCGTGGATCCCAGCATAATGGTTTCACTAAGTGAAGCTTGCATGTTGTGAATTCACCACCGATCAGCAAATGCAGTCCAACATGTAAAGTTATAATAGATTCAACCAATAGAGACTGTTCCCAGTAAAAAAAATAAAAAGTGCTGATTTGTAATTGGGTGACAGGTTCAAGCGTACATTTTCATATAGCCTATGCATAATCTTTCCCTCTTGAGTTCATCTCTGGCTTGTGAGCAGGTGGAGGAGGTGAACTCTCTTTTGCTTCTTGTTTCCAGAATTGTGTAATTTGAGTGTGGTACAAATCTCTTCATTCAACTAAATTGAACCAACAGCTTTTTTCAGGTATTTATACTGAGTATATATTCTTTACAATTTCAATAATGTGTACATTATTTTTTACAGAGTACAATATGATGAATGTGGGCTGATGTTTTATGCACTTGATAAATGCAGGGGGGACCGTAGATCAGTATAGACATGCGTTTTCTTTCACTGTATAAGTGGTTGCATATTTAGAACTTTGTGTCGCATTTGGCAGGAACAATTGTGAGCTAACATGTTTAAATCCTTTTTGTATTTTAATGCTATTTTTTTAATTTGTTTTTACAAATGTAATGTGCAGAAGGGTCTCTTTTTTTACTGTATTCTTTGTGGATATGAAGTGTGAGTCAATTTCTAGTTGTAGTAATATGTAGGTGTGTCTGTTGCATTGCAGATTTAATGTTACCAATACTTAGTAAATAGTAGGTGTTAATGTGTGCTAATGATAAACGTAGAACATGAGAAGACATTGGAGTAATGTAAAGTCATTGTTTGTATGAAAAGGATGTGAAAATGTTGTAAAAAGATGGGTCTACATAGTTTTTATATGAATGGATCTAATGATAAGATGGTGTACTCTCAAAAAGGATTCACACCATAGATAAAACCTAATCTAGAATAGGGTTGGCCACTTACTAGGTTATTTGTTCGGAGGGGAACTGGCCTGTCTTCAAATAGGTCTGCTCAGGGTGAAAACTGTATGTAGAAGAGCTTTGTAAAACTAATAATTGATGTGTTTGGTACTGAACAGGTGTCTCCATGATGAGCTATGTTCAGGGCAACAGCTGTACGAGGCTTGGCTAATTAATAGGTGATGTGTGTGGTGGTGGACTAGCATTTGGATGATAACCTGTGTGTAGGGTGCAAACTATGCTTAGCAGGCCTTGCTAACTAATAGGTGATGTTTCTGGTGGTGGACAGTCCTCTCAGTGAAGATGTCTGTTCATGTGTAAAGCTGTTGGTTGAAGTGGCTTGGCTAAGGTATATGATTCTTATATAATATCTAATTGTATTTGTTATATTGTTTCTAAATTACAAATATGTTTCCTATTGCGACAAAAATATTTTTGTATATAACCTACATTTTAAAAATAATTACACATTTATTTTATGTTTAGGTGTTTTAAAACTACTTTTATTTCTTATTCACATGATTTTAATTTTATACTTTTGTAATACAAATGTTTTTGTAGCTATTTAAGTCTACTCTTATTTTTAAATGCAATATTTTGTAAGAGATATTTTGATAGAAGATCTATTTTACATATTAGATTTTTACTACAAGTAGTCGATATTTTTGTCATTACATTATAGGGATGTAAGGAAAATATTTTCGTATCATAAATATTTTGTGTTTAATCTTCCGATTTTCAACAGTTGAAAATGCATAAATAATAAATATTGCACCTGTAGGAAATGTGGATATTGTGCGATATTTTGTCAGTAATACTTCTCAGGTATGCGACAGTTGATTGGATGCCATTCTTCTTGCTTTCGCCCTGTCATTGAGATTGTGGGTAAAGCTAAATACTTCCGCCTGTGATTTTGTGAAACGTTATGAAACTTTGGGGCATATTAGCAAGGGCCATTATCTCCGCTTTTGGCTTTAAGAGCCAAAAAGCGGAGATAATATTACCGCCCTATTACCAAGGCGGGTGCTAACATGCATTAACGCATGTTAGCACCCGTTTTCCCACGCCTCGCTCTGCATCTCTAATGAGATGCAAAGTGGGCGTTCCTTCCCAGGATAACAGGAGAAATGTCGCTAACCGACATTTCTCCTATTATCAAGCTGCAGGCGAACATGCAGAGCGATTAGAAAAGTAGCGCTAACCGCGGTTAGGACTACTTTTCTAACGCCTGCTCTCAGTATGACTTAGCCATGATATCCAATGGAAGGTGGATATCATGGCTGAGTCTGTCCTGCCCTATCAGCAAGCTATCGCCAAAGTTGTGTGATTATCGCTGGATTTCCAGCGATAATCGCACATTTGGCAGTTAGCGCTGCAATTTATCACTGTTGAGATGAGCGTTGCTGATAGCACGCTATCTCAGTGATAAAATTCAGCGTTAGTCAGGCGATAATTATCCTCGCGCTAATCGCGCTGAGCGATAATTATCGTCGGACCTTAGTAATATGCCCCTTTATTGTTTGCAAATTAACGAGAAGTTCCCAGGTTGTACCATTTTTGGGAAGATATTGCCTGTAGATAGACTTTCCAGATAGACTTTCCACACAATATGGTCAGGACAGCAAAATGCAGGGAACTGCCCGTCCATGTTGTCACTGGATGCCCCATCACACAGCGGCAGCGAGGAAAACAATAGCTACAGTTCTTGCCCCCGTTGCTGAACGAAGGGTAAAGAGAAGTGCACATAAGTACTTGCAGATAAGCGAGCCAGCATAATCGATTACAATAGAGGGCTCTGGACGTTTTTTTAAAACTTAGGCAGTTTAAAAAATCGCCAGGTTTAAGACCCTTGAAATATATGTGTATTAATGCATTATGTCCGAAAACGCATTTGGGCATTACTGACTCTTCGTCTTTCCCCAGCGCTTTCTAATCAGAGCTAGTCTGTGTTTTGCCACTTCACATTGTCTAGAAAACATCAAAATAAATCTACTTGGCATCCTAGGCTGGCCTCTTTTGTATGCTCAACCCCTGACCACTATGGGGACAAATTTGAATTCTACCTAATTCCATTTTCAGTTCACACACGGCCACACAGCACGTGAATGGTTGCTAGCCCAGCCGAAGCCTGCTGTCTTTTTCTAGGAGCCACTTTTGATGCGAACTTGGGGCAGATTTACAAGCCCCTTGCGACACTTTTGCGCCGCCGTTGTGTCACTTTTGTGATGAAGCAGCGGCGTAAAAAATGCGGCAAATTTACAACGTGACGCATCTAGGGAGATGCGTCACGTTGTAAAGCCCTGCGTCACATTGTACCTGCGTCAGTTGTAATGTATGCAGGGTGGGCGTTCCCACGCAAAAAGCGATGTAGAACTGATGCAGTGAAATCTAAAAGATTTCACTGCATCACTCTACGCCTACACTGCATCAAAATACTTTCGCCTGCTCAGACCAGGCGTAAGAAATGACGCAGGGCTTTTTGAATGGGACTCACCCATCTGTTGTGGCGCATTGCTGGAGTTGCGTCACTTTCATGAGCAACTCCAGCAATGCGTCACTTTTGTGCCAACAGATGCGTCAGAATTTCTGACGCATCTGTTAATCTTTGCGCCATGGAGCACTGTATTGTAAATACAGCGCATCCATAGTGGTGCAAGGACATTCGGCACTGACGCAAGGAAACTGACGCATCTATGCAGATGCGTCAGTTCCTTGTAAATCTGCCCCTTGGTTTGCAGTAATGCAAAATGGTAATATTGCAACTAACTGTGTATGCGTTTTGAGCAACCTAGAAGAATATCTTATTTAAATGACATCATATTGAACCATAGACAATTTAAGGAGCACAAAATACATATTTCCATTGTTTGGCATTACCAGGCCGTGCGTTTTTCCGATTACGATTTTCCCAATTTTCTATAAAACTGTGCCTTCCTTTCCTACTCCTCCAACCAAATAATTATATTGTAGTCTAGTATCTACCAACTCTACGACGACAGCTAAAGCTGATGTGCACCGTTTGCAGCTGATGCAAAGTCTTGTGAAGGGGCATAGCAATATTTCTTCCATGCTCAGAAACCAAAGTCTTGTACTAAGTCCACCTACTTTCTCAAGGAGGAAGCCTGTGATTAAGGGATTTCCACTGCAGCTGCGGTTGGGCGATAAGAGCTTTCTTTTCGCAACCTTCTAAGCCACAAAAGGAATAAAAATCATGTTGCATTGAGTTAGTAACTTAAATATTGAGGGTGATGGACTGGGGAAGTGACACAGTCTGAGAAAAAAATAGGCCTTTGACATAACACTCCTTTGAATTTCTACCTTGCCGTTTGCATTAAACAGGCATACTGTATGCGTTTTTCATGCATAAAACACATTTCTTTCTGAGCATGTATGAATTCATCAAATATATGACAAAGGGAATTCGACAAATCGTTTTCATTCTGTGCATCAGTGTCTATAGTGTTGAAAAATTAAACATAAAATCGGGTTGAGCTAAAAAAAAAAAAGATATTTTAAAATGGCCAAAGTGCTTGCAGAAATGTTAGTATGCGCAAACCCGCCAAGTGTACAGCATCAAAACGTAAAAGCAATATATATAACCCCCTCATTTGAAGAATGTTTGGAGGTAGAGAAAATACGTCAAGTTTCCGGAAAGTGCTAAACCATGCATTTAAGATGATTTTTTTCTGTTTAAAGAAAAGTTGGAATGCTGCCTCAAAAAACAGTAATACAATTTTCCTGCATGTAAAATATATATCCATTGAAAAAAGCAAACAGGTTAAAACACCGTTTCTACGTTGCGGTTTATATTTCAATTTAAATTCAAAGGGTAACTTAATTCTTATATTAAGGAATTATTGTGAAAATTCAGGGAATCTCTAAATGACCCGACAAGGTTTCAACAAATTGCATGCGCTGTTCTGTACAATAGCTAAGTAGGACATGCATTTGTGATGGGTGCATGCATAGCTTAGCCCTCAAGACGTTTGTTTAATAAATTATCTGGCTTTGGTTTACTTTGTAAAGGTATTGTATGTGAGTAAATGTTGACACACATTAGAAACATATAATCGGTCTACATTGTAGCCTTGCACACAGAATACTGAGTCCAACACAATACGTGTGGGAACGTATGGATCAGCTCTCTGAAGCACAATTAGAAGGGCCCGTATTTCTGCTAGCTATTCAGTGAAGTCACCTAAATCCTTAGTGTGTGTACTTAGCGCCTTGAAGTCATCATCTTCAGAAACACCCTGCAGTGCAGCTCAAGCTGCGGTGTATTTCAGGTTATTTTCAACGTCAGACCGCGCAGAGCACTCATTATAGAACACACATATCCCTTATGAAAAACAAAGCCCAGCCATTGTCTGGAAAGATGATGTTATAAGCAGCCAATAAATGGGACCTGAATAAGTCTTCAATTATGCACAATATGTCTCCCTTCGACTGTATTTCTACAACATAACCCTTGTCTTGAAGGTTTACGAGACCATCCGATGCTTCAATCTGTATGTATTCTTTAGTTAGATTCACCACCAAATGCTTTTTGAGAGTCTAACAAGCAATTATCACTTCTGATGCACTGTCAAAGAGTACTACTGGTAATCAATATAAAGAAGGTTCTCTTGGACAAACAATTATTAATGACATTCACCAAGGATCAATCAACCATGCATCAACCATCAAACCACTCAGGTACCTATTTCTAATCACAAATACGGACCCAAAGAACAATTATAAACACATGGATAGAAACCAATCCTGATATCAAAAAATAGTTTTATTAAAATATCAAAGTAATCCTGATACAAATCAAGAACAAGAAACAATTCTTTGTGGTGTGTATTGACAAATCATCAAATAAACAAATGAATCACTAAAGTTACATGAGAGACAAAAAACATGTGAAACATTAAAAGCATCATAATTTGGTTATTCCGAATGAATCAGCTTAGTTGGAGTCTATCGATATTTATGTTGTTTGGACTCAAGACAGTTCCTCGAATATAACCCTATAACAAAAGGGCGTTGACGCGTTACGGTGGCTGTAAATTATTTGAGAACCACCATCATCAGGACAAGAGTGATCATAGTCTCTCCTATTTATGATATATATTCATGTGTGCCTTTTGAGGCTAATATAATATGTGGAGCCACACTCCTAACACGAGCGCATCCCATAGCGGCCCATTCCCAGGACATCTGCTCGCCTCGACGGACTTGTTGCCTGAGTCCGGCTCCCTTCTACACCGGACTCCCGGTTGTCATCCTACAAATCACCAATTACGCCCATTGCGGGACGCTGTATCTGGATATCACAACATGCCGGATCCTTGATCCGGTCGGATTTCTGCATTATTGCCCACCTTCTACTTCTGATCCATGGTTATCTTCATCTAGCCGCCGGCCGCCCGTATCCCGTTAATTGAGATTGACCTCAGCAAGCACGCTCCTTCAAACCGTGGGCTACTTCCCAGGCATCTGTTCTATATTTCAGTCCTGATGATGATCCCAGAACTTCTCTTGGGATCGAAACATCAGTCGACACCTGCATCTTAACTCTATACTTTAATTCATTATTCATGTGGAGTACAAGATGTATTGCTCATTGTGACTTTTGCATATTTACATTTTTCTTCCTAAAAGTCACTTTTAAAGTCACTTGCCTGTGGTAAGGAAATCGGCTGATTTCCCATTACCCTGTCATGTCTAGCTCACTCACTTTGTATATTTTGTTGTGTTTTTCATTATTTGTGATTAAATATCTTGATATTGTCAATTAAGACATAAACAGAGCCAATCTCTATTGTGATAATTTGGCTACAATTGTTTTGATTATCGAACTCAAAGGGACCGTTGTCTCTTACAATTATTAATAATTGTTTGTCCAAGAGAACCTTCTTTATATTGATTACCCTTGGTACCCTGTCTCTTGGAGAGTGGGGTCACTCCCTTTTTTGTCACACAAAGAGTACTACTGGCCAAGTCTTAGTCTGCAGAAATGTCTGTAATCTCCAAGGCATTCTTTTTCAGTAAACCCACCACTTTATTTTGCTTAAAATGAGTCTTTAATTCCGGACCTTTCTGTTCTTTCTTCACATGCTGGCTCACATTTTCTCTCCGATTTATTTTTTCTTCTTCTACAATACTCAGTCTGTACACTCCGTTCTGTCCTTTTACTGTCCCCAGCACACTGAGAAGAAATGGAAGAATGGCTATCAGATAACTGACACTGATCTTGCAGAGGCCACCCCCGAAGGGGGCCTCGAGGGGCCGGTGCCATAACGGACGCCAGAGCCCTGCAAGGATCCAGTTTTAGCCACCTGGCAGCACCCCGGAGCAGAAGGGGCACTTCTCTATCGGCAAACTCGCGCCAGTGAGGCGCCTAGTCACCTGGCCAATGGGGAAGCCAGGTGATGTGTAGAATGAGGGCCACTCACTTTGGGATGCCTTACGGTAGAGTGAGTCGGCCTGACAAAAGGGGGTAGCAAATGGAGACGGCGCTCGCAGCCCAGACCCCGCCAGACAGCAGAGCACAAAAAGAAACTAGCAATTAGCGAGTTGGGGCCTAACTCCGGGGAGAGGCTACCCTCCACACACAAAGGGGCGTGGAAACCAACAGAACAATGTTTGACCCCAAAAGTGGACAGAAAGGAGTTACACCTGCAAACCCACAGAAGAACGAACTGTCAGGGGGATTTACGACTCTATGATATGCAAATGAGTTATGACAAGCGAATGATTTATGACAAAAGAATGATTTATGGCAAATGATTTATGACTGCTCATGACACAAATGATTTACGATACCTGAATGATTTACGACACGTGACTAATGATGTGCAACAAAATGATTTATGACATCCGATTTTATGATGGTTCATTGTAATGATTTATGACCCTGGCCATAACATTATGTCCAGGTGATTGCCAAATGAGTATGCATATAAGGGAAATAAAACTGCGGCCAACAACGACCACAAAACTACAAAAAGTGATGGCTGTCCTTTGGTAATATGTATGGAAGAAGATTTGCATGCAATCCTGGAGTGGGCACAGTGCAGGTGTTATGGGTTTCTGATTTTTTTTACAGTCTCTCAAATTATATACACCCCTAGTGGACACCTGCGTTGAAGGAGATTCAGTCCTGGATTTCAGTTTTGCTATCTGCTTTATCTTAACTTAACCTGAGGTGCAACTTTCTCTTTTCTCTTCTTTATTTGTTTTAACACCCCGCAACTCCATTAAAAAGGATGTGTCATGCTTGTCGTATAGATACTTGCAAAAACTGTTGCCCATGCAGAACGCTCTTCTACGGGTAATACCCTCCCAAGTTGAACACACATAGTTAGCATCCAATGCTTATAGTGAGGTGTTGTATGAGGAAAGACCTCTTCTAGATGGTTAATTTTGTCAGCAATCCAAACTGGAATCTAGTCTCGTTTTGTAAGTGCTTTTTTCATGATAGAATTAATTGTCATGGACTGTTTGCAATGCGCTGTGAGATGCTCTTGTTGGGAATGGCCAGAAACAGATGCCCCCATTGCAGTTGATTATAAAAGAAACAGTTGAAGTCGCCTATATATTGCTACTAACTGATTTAGTAGGTGTCTCAAATTTATAGCTGGCTGAAATATTGTGTTTGGATGTGGTGTGTACCCAGCTTAAGACAGGCCGTGTGGGCCCTCATTGTTCAGGGGGCCCATTCTAATATTCTAAACTACATGAGGCAGTTGTCCACCAAACAATCCCTGGTGTTCTTTATATTCTATCGGGACTGCTAAGCTATGATAGGGTTCATAATTAGCAGGTATTGCAGCTGATCTGTGTATCTGTAAGCTCCCCCTGTTAATATCTACAGTGTCAATTTTCACACATTAGTAAAATATTTTATAGGTGCTTGATAGCAGAACTGAAACACAACCACCTACTCTTCAGGAACATCCTGAAGCTGGCTGATTTATTGTGTTTGGATATGGTGTGTATCCAGCTTAGACAGGCCGTGTGGGCCCTCATTATTCAGGGGCCCATTTTAATATTCTAAACTACATGAGGCAGATGTCCACCAAACAATCCCTGGTGTTCTTTATATTCTATCGGGACTGCTAAGCCATGATAGGGTTTATGATTAGCAGGTATTGCAGCCAATCTGTGTGTCTGTAAGTCCCCCCTGTTAGGATCTACAGGGTCAATTTTCACGCATTAGTAAAATATTTTATAGGAGCTTGGGAGCAGAACTGAAACACAACCACCTACTCTTCAGGAACATCCTGAAAATTAAGAGGATCGAGTGGCCTTTGATGAGGTCCTGCTAATATGGTGTTAGTGGGTCAGTGATGGCAGAAAGGTATTGTGAAAGGTGGCATGATATTCAGCATTTTTGGAAGAAAAAGGCGCTGGATGTTCCTCTGTTAAGGAATAGGGTCGCCAGTTGCATTGCTTTGCTAACACAGGCACCTCTGCAGTTTTCTCTAAAGAGCTCCAACCAACTGTTGAGAAACGTATTGGTGATTCTCACTTACATATAATTGTGTCGTTGGAAATACAAGGCATTCTGCACTTTAGATGCGAGTTTCTCTCAATCCTTGTTTGTCCTGGCAAAGTTATGTTCAAATTTGCATTGCACAGCACTTACTACCATTATTATGGCATCATAATGGATTCTCCATCTATGTGTTCTTTAATGTAAATCTAGGTGTGCCCTCTGTTTTTTGCAGTTTTATATAGCGCGAACTCGACCCAAAGGTATCAGAGCGCTTTACTTGAGCACCAGTTACATTACACAGACACCCTCTTTTGATTGGGGCTGTTTTGTTTTGTGCTTGGTTGTGTAAAGTTAGTGAGCACTTTAGTCAATTCTTAGTTTAGGTGAGAAGTGCTTCATCTAGGCGAGTGTGAAAGTAAACCAAATTAATGTTTGATTTATTTGTAGTGTCAATAAGTGCATGGATTTGTGTGCTGACTTTGCCCATTGTTATTTCAGTTGAATAGTAGGTTACATACTACTCAGCCTGAGTAAAATGCATTTCATAAATGCACCACAAACCACGTAGGTAATTCTGATGATATGTTGTTTGTATCTTTTTCTGGGTTAATTGGTTTGGTTTGTGTTGATGTAGGGCATGGCGGTGTTGCTTATTTGTTTTGGTTTGCCAACTACATTGCACTAATGCTGTGCTTTGTGCATGAGAGTGGGCAAGTTCTGTCTGGCATGTGCTGGCTAGTTATGGCCTTTTGTAAGTATGTCTGGAACAATTTCTGTGTGAGAGTATTGCATGGAAAGTGTTGTTGGAAATCCAGTGAAGCATAGTTTATTGACTATGAGAAGTGTGTGGTGTGAATATGGTAAATATTATCTCTAATGCACCACTGACTGGGAAGATGTGTGGCATGGTGTGGTGTGATATGTGCATTCTCTTGGTACTCTGTAATACACATATATGATATTAAGCAAAATCTTCTGATGTGTGATTAATCCTGTGGAAGAAAAGTAAGGTGAGCTTGACCATTTCACAGAACGGTCCATTGTAGTTTTGAAATTGTTGTTCATCGTTGGAAGATTTAAAGTAATAAGTATTAAAAGAGCATGTTTTTTTACAGTTTTAGCAATAAAGATTATTGAATCATTTAATAGCACATTACATTACTGTTACATGAGCAAAAAGCACATAATGGATCACATTGAATGTCCCAATTAGTTTTATGATGTGGGGTCTCACAAGCTTCTTCTCGACTCACATTTGCGTCACTCATACTGTACAGTCAAAATCACTGACAGGTAATGTCATGCAGTCGCAGGCTGAATGTACCTTGGACACATATATAATCCCTGTAAGAAATTGGGTTATTGGTTGAAAGGGGTGGACGCCCCTCTCAAGCAACAGCCACAATCCTTGTCAGGAATGAACCACAAAAGCCAATAAATTAATCTGTGCTTAATAAACCCTCTGGTAGCTTGGCACAAAGCAGTCAGGCTTAATTTAGAGGCAAAGTGTAAAGTATGCATTCAGCATACACGCAGTGATAGAGTTAAAACACAGCACAAACAAATCTCAAACCAACTTAGAAAAACAGAGTACATTTTAATAAATAAAATGATAGCAGAATAATAAAAAATCTAATCAGTAGATAAAGAGATATTACATTTTGAAATTTTAAGTAAATATAGATCCTAAAAGCACAAAGCACCACATGCTGTTACCTGGTCGGGAAAAAGTCACAAGTTCAGCCCGATCATGATGGAGTGCAGGTCGGATGCAGAGACCAGGCTATAAAGAGTTATCTTATCAAAGTCCGACGTGAAGAGTTCTGTTCTCTGTGGAAGAGCCCCAAGCTGTAGGGAATGCTTTGCAGATGGTTGTCACTGTAGCTTGAAGAGCAAACCGGGTTACATTGGCTGTTGCTCCTGTAGAACAAATAGCCAGTCAAGCGTCATAGACAGTCATTGCTGGAGCTTCTCGTTGCCGGTCACAGCGGGCTGTCATTGCTGTAGCGCAAAGTGCACATCTCGCATTTCCAGTCATCACTGACGGTTGCTGTAGAGCAACTCTTCATCGGAGCTTCGTGTTGACGTCGTCGCTTGTGGCAGACGCTCGGCATGAAGGGCCCATCTGTGGTCGCAAAGAGCCATTTCTTCTTGAGAGGCACTCAGACCGATGCCAGCAAAGGGTCCAGGACATGGGGGGAATCTCTTGGAGATCAAGAATGCACTCTAGCAGAGGATAGCAGGGCTCAGGCAGGTCCAGTTGCAGATCCAGGCAGGACCAGATGCAGCATATAAGGTGGGCAGTTGCAAGGAGGCCTCTGGAGGTTGTTATGTTCCCGTAGCTCAAACAGGAGGTCAGCCAACTGACCCTTGGAGTCACTCTGGTTAACTTGGGATGAAGGTAAGCAGATCCAGACTTCCTTCGCAGACAGCAAGGCAGTCTTCAAGCATCAGGGCAGTACTCTGGCAGAAGGGCAGTCCTTTTTCTGTAATGTCCACAGGTGCAGGGTTGTTCTGAAGAGTGCTCCTGAGTTCCCAATATTCATACCTGGTGACAGCCTTTTTGTGTGTGGGGGCACATCGTGTCCAACCTCAAAATCTGGTCCCGGAAAGTTCTTCCCTTCCCCCTGTCAAGGCTCAAAGAAGTCTGGTGTGGCAAAAGGCTAGTGTTAGGTTCCTTTGTGGGTGCTGGAGGCAAGTCTTTTGAAGTGCAAGTGAGGCAGGGCCCAGTTCCGCCCCAGCCATACTGGAAGGATGGCCCATCCTGCCCACACCTAGTCCCCTTTGCGTCACTGCTGGGAGTAATAGACAAACCCCAACAGCAGAGCCATACACAGTCACTCGACCAAGGCCACGGGCAGAAAGCACAAATAGTTAGGACATGAAAATGACAACTTTCTAAAAGTGGCATTTTCAGAATTCTGTCTTAAAATCTGACTTTACCACTAAAGAGGATTTCAAACTACAATTCATTTGAATATAAACAGCATAGTTCTAACTGCTCCCAACTCAAAATTATCACTTGTTTAATGTAATAAGGAACCCAGTGTTAGTCGATGGGAGGGACTTCAGGTGTTTTTCACAGCCAGGGCATATAAAACTTAGGTGGGCATGCCCTACTTTTTAAATACAATGCACTCTGCCCTATGAGGCTTCAGGGCCTACTTTAGAGGTGACTTATATGTATTAAAAAATAAGGCTTAGGCCTAGCAAAAGGTTTATTTTGCTAAGATAAAATGGCATTTCAAAACTGTACTACGGGCTGCAGTGACAGGCCTGAGGCATTTTAAAAGGTTGCTTTAGTGGGTGGTACAATGTGTGCTGGAGGCCCACTAGCAGCATTTAACTTACAGGCCATGGTTACATGTAGTACCATTTATTAGAGATTTACAAGTAAATTAAATGTGCCACTTAGGTGTAACCCAATTTTACCATATCTGAAGGAGAGAGCACAGGCACTTTAGCACTGGTTATTGGTGGTAAGCTGCACAGAATCCTAATGCCCCCATAAATGAATTTTGCAGAACAGGAGGGGTGAAAGCAAAAATGTCAGGGATATACCACACCATGGATGTCATGTCAAACAATCACTCTTACCATTCCCCTATGGCCCAATCAGGCTTGTATTACCTCCTGCAGAGCAGATCAAGCTGCTAGTATTGAAAGCACTTGCACAGCCTCTCCTCCAATGACCAAACATACCCAACCCATCATCTTCACAAACAGCATGTTAGCCTTAAAAGTGCCACTGTAACATGAAAGCAGTGAATGGGTGACAACCTGCATTTATCAACACGAGACAAAAATACAAATTTTTGCTGTGTGCACAGAAAAATGACAAGAGTACAAATACAAAAGGCAGAGAGTGCACATCCCAAACATAATGTAGTGGAGTCAGGCATCAGAGGGTAAAAATCAACACCGGCTATAAAGTGGGACAAATGTCGCAGGTAACCACTCTAGAATCATTACCCTCCTTGCCAGCCACCTCAAACCCAGGAGGATTCACTTCCTTCTTCAGTAGATGTGATCCTCTTTGATATGCAGTAATGTTGCAGTCTCACCACAGTGCAGGGAGGCCAATATCTTAGCTAAAAAACTTGATCCACGAAAGTTGATCAAAATATCCCTTAAAAGGGCCTGGTATAAAAATCGGGACTTCTTGCTTGATGTTCAATCCACTAGAGTGATGGAACAAATTCCTTGTGTTACCACTTTTAGCACATGTAGTAACAAAATCATTAAAACACATTGGCCTTTAGTTCAAGCCATTGGTATTGCTAAAGAACAATCATTGTTTTCTTTCAAAAAAGGCCGGAACATCCAACACCATTTGGTACGTGCCTCTGTACCTACGATCAATTCTCCTGATTTAGGGGCCGATTCCGATTCAGGCCGGAAATCTCTCCGACCGAGCCGGACCCAGAGAGATTTCCGACCGAATCGGACACTAGCAGTCCGACCGAACGAGTAAGATGCGTTCGCATGCTATCGGACTCGATTCGGTCGGACTCCCATTGAAGTCAATGGGAGCCGGTCGTACAACGCGTCTGCGGGCTCCCATTGACTCAATGGGTGCGAGGCGAACAAGGGCGCCCCCTACAGCGGGTACGCGTCGAAGCGGGTCGCGCCCTACATGCACAGGTAGGGGGGACCCATGGGTCCCCCCTGTGTGCGACTCGCGTGGCTAGGCATACAGGTGGGTCTGACACGGACCCCCAAAGTGCGGCTCCGACTGCTCTTTCGAGCCGGATGGCGCGAGTCGGTCGGACTGCTCGCGGCGCGCATCGTACTTACCCGGCCGGGGAACGTCTCCATTGCGCTGTGCGAGTCGTGTCCGTGCGAGTCGGTCGGAGCGGTTGGGTCCCGCAAACGAGTCGGTCGGCGATTTCGCGTACGTTCGCATTGTACTCGCTCGCCCGGATGCACGTCCGACTCGGTCGGGAAACAGGGCTCCGAATCGGATCCGGTAATGCAGAGTCCGATTCGGAGCCCTACCGGCCGAGATCGGAATCGGCCCCTTAGTCTCCATGCGGGGCCTTAATAAGATTGTAGGACACTTCCACTGTGGTAATTGCCTATTATGTGACTCTACTTGTAACACCAAGCAATTTGTACATGAGAACATTTTGTATAATCTTAGAGATCACACTAATTCTAATTCTCAAAATGGCATCTATGCGTTGTGGTGCCCTTGTAAATTCATTTATATAGGCCAAACCACCCAAAAAAATCAAGACTCGACTTTCACAACATAAAAGTCGTATCAGGTGCAGGAATGAACAGGCTCCTCTCGTGCCTCACTTCCTTGAATTCAACCTCTCACCAGTTGAAATAAAGTGACAGATCATTCAACTCATACAGAGACCTCCACGTGGAGGCGACATCCAACTGCTGTTGAACAAAGCTGAATGCCTTTGGATCCTACGATGTGATAGCATTAATAAGGGGTTAAATACAATGGAGGAATGCAACTCCATTATTGTACACTAATGTGTTATTTATCTGTCTATTGGCTGAGAATCATTTTGTTTTTTACATCTTTTATGAATGTCATCAGTATGTAAGATGCCCCTTATGAACACTGTCCATAATGATACATTGATTTTTTGATGTTTTTTTGATTGCTATTCCATCAATGCTCATTGTCAAAATTATCACAATGCCAAAAACTGTGAATACTTAGTATTCTGTTATTAGCATGGCTAATTCCTTTCCTTTTTTATTTAGTCCTTATTCTGCTTTTATTATTTTTGAATTTTTTCATTTAACTTTTTTTGGCTTGTTGTAATTTCACTCATAATTGCTGACAGACTTCCAGCGAGCCCAATGTTTTCTTAAAGATACGCATAGTCTTTTACGGTCTCTATAAATTCCTTGGGAAGTTGGCCCTTGATTCATCTGTACTGCTTGCATGTTGCAATCTATATATATATATATACAATCAATTTCTGTGCCCATTTTATTTAATAATTATTATGACATTGTTGGGGTAATTGCCAAGTTTTTACACTGACGATTTCAGACTCGTAAGTCTGTTGACTGTCTAGACTCGCGTAGTCTTTTTTCAGTTTCTTTACCTGTTGCGAGCAATGCCTTTTCAGACGCTGCTCCCATCGTGCTTGTAATGCTCGCATGGCGTCCTAACGAGATGCTGCTTCTGAGTTTTGGTTAGGTGAGTAACCTTACGGCTGACTCCCTCTGTAAATTTATTGTTGATTCATACAATCTTTGCACCAAGCGTCTCTTTGATTTCAGACACCAAATTATTGTCTCGTATGCCGGCCATTGATTTTGCACCAGCTGCTGATTGGGGGATTTAGAATTCCTTTGTTGTCCCTGCCTGCTTTTGGATCCTGTACTTTATAGACTGGTTTGTTTGAAATATTTTGTAATTTCCCTTTTTTCAGTTTAGTTCATCGGTTTCGCTCCGGTTTCCTTTCTTACTTTTTCTTTTTTAACATCTAGGATTCGTGATTCATCCTGAGCCTTTGTTTTCTCGTGTCAACTGACTATGTATTGAGTAGCCTTCATATCGGATGGTGACCTGAGATAAGTAAGGTTCCCTTTCTGTATATGATCCTTTAAGGGCACTCTGATAATTAAGTTGCATGGAGACACCATGGGTGAATAATTTGCTGGGTCTCTACTTTTCTTATTTCTTGATGCATGACATGGTGAATACACTTACTTACCAGCTGGTGCGAATATAAGATTGAATTTTTGACCAACCTATCCTCAATCTTTCTCATTTTTTCTTCTTTTCACATCTCCCAGAAGTTTTACAACAAATCTTTTTAACTATATGCATAAGACTGAGTTTTTGGCCTTTTGTTGATTTTTTATAAACATCCCTTTGTATATATTTATTTCAGAATTCCGTGTTGGATGCTCTGTCAAATGTGGTTTGTCTTGATGATGACCAGTCCAATTTTATTTGGTTGAAACGTCATTGACGGTCATCCTTGGCAATTATTCAAGAGGATGCATTATTCGCCATTCCTAGTTTGTGTTCTGTCCAATCAGGGTTGTTCTTTTGTGAATTTATCTGCCTCTGCCATTGCTTTTTCTGTTTAAACTTGTAATTGTGTTTCCTGTTTTTATTTTTTTTTATGTAATTATGTGAGCACCGCCAATTTATGATTGTACTTTGTATTATGGTCTTAGTAAAAAGCGGCTATATATTCTGTATGGGTATCATTGTTTTTCTCTCTTTCTGTTTTTGGGACGTGATTTTTTCTGTAATATGTAATTTAATTTTCCACTGTACTGTATTGCTTTGTATAATTACATACCTGAACCTTTGTTAGTATTATAATTTTCATTGACCCCTGGTTTGGGTAATAGGGTTGCCCCTGTTTGTTGTAACTGATTTTGTTCCTGAAGCATTTTTTTTATCTGGAATGCTCTTCTACGAGTGTTGCCATCTTTTTAAAATCATTTCACAGGATGTGCATATTGTGTATTAATATATGGCATATCAGAGGAGTCTTCTACCAATCAGGAAGAAAATAAGTTGTGAGCCTCAGTCAGATTCTCCATCTTCCTCAAGAGTTTTCATGAAATATTTTGTCAAATGGTGCATGTTACAGGACATTGTCTCCATAACATCTTAGGGGCATATCATCAATGAGGCGATCAAAAATTATCGCCGCTTTTGCGTCCGTTTTCGGACGAAAAGCGGCGATAATGTTATTGCCTAATCAGCAAGGTCACGCTATCGCGTGAAACCTTGCATTAGCGCCTGTTCTCTGAACGCCCAGCTTTGCATCTCTAATGAGATGCAAAGTGGGCGCTCCTGCCCTGACATAACTGGAGAAATGTCGCTAAGCGACATTTCTCCAATTAACAATGGGCACGCTAACCTGCAGAGCGTACTAGCAAAGTAGCGATAACCTCTGTTATCGCTACTTTCCTTACGCCTGCTTCAAGACTGACTTAGCCATGATATCCTATGTAAGGTGGATATCATGGCTAATATGCCTTGCCCTATCATCAAGCTATCGCCAAACTTTGTGAGATTATCGCTGGATTTCCAGCGATAATCTCACATTTGGCAGTTAGCGCTGGAATTTTATCGCTTTTGAGATAAGCGTTGCTAATAGCACGCTATCTCAGCAATAAAATTCCACGTTACCCGGCGATAATTATCCTAGCGCTGAGTGCGCTTAGCGATAATTATCGCCGGTCCTTGATGATATGCCCCTATATCCCTTAATTTATACTGTCTATTGTGTATTGTCCATTTTTCCCTGTCAGTCTTTCTATTAGACCATCATCTAGCTTTTCCTTTTAATCTTCCTGTTTCCAGGTTCTTATTTGACTCTGTTTTTCTTATGTCCACTGTTCTCCAACTTTATCTTTATTTGTCTCCTTTTGTCTCTCTCTGTTTCTCTCTCCTTCACTCTCACAGCCAGCTCATTTTTACTTCCTTTTTACTCTTTCTGTACCTCTTTCGCTGTCGGTAAACCACCTTCTTCTCTCATGTCCAACTAATTCCCTTTCCCTCATTGTTACGCTTATTATCTACTGTACCTGCAATTTCAATGTTGTATTCCCACTTTCCAGATATCTCTCCCTTTTCTCTCTTATCTTCCTTACTCTCTCACTTGCTTATTCCATCTTTCTAGCACATTCCCATTTCTCCATCCAATGCAGTCCCTCACTTCACCTCTTTTCAAAGGGGGAAGATATCGTTTTTACATATACAAAATGCACAAGTTGAACCTGTGCAAACATTGGTAGTCTTCTTTTTAGAACTATGAGTAAATAATTGTATATCCTATTCATAACATAGGCTCATTATCATTGGCCAAAGGAGAGCAGGAACATCTAAGTTGAAGAAAACAAGTGCCGATCCCGCCTCTACACATTTACAAAGAGACCCCAGAAGTAACTGTGTTCTAAGGGAAAAAAGGAAATGCTGTACTTTTAAGTACACCTGTCGATCACTCTCTGTGATAGTTATAATTAGTGTACTGTGCTGGAACATACTCTTTAGAAGCCCTGATAGAGACCAAGATGGGCTCTGATGTGGATCAAGTCGCTGATTCTTCCCACCCACCTAACAGTGGAACATGCTCAAGAATGGGACATTCTTGGAATATATGACCACCATGTCTCCATAAACTGGGCTGCCCTTGATGTAGAATGTAGTCTGCTCCCTACGTGCAGCCTCTACACTGAACTGCTGACAGTCTTCCTCTCCCACAGACCTAAAAGTATGAGAGTCTCTGATAGGCCCACAAGAGAATGGAAGACTATAAATTCAACAACTCTCCTTTCACCTTGCAGTCACATCAATGGCACTCACCCTTTCCCAGTTGGGAATCCAAGCCGACTCACAACGTTTGATCACATTTCTATGCCCCTAGAAACTACACGTTCAAAACAGATGCAAATGAAGGGCATGCATGAAGGAAAAAGAGACAGGGTGAAGTACACCTCTACAATTTATCTTAACATAAGTCTCTCTACTCATGGAACTAAAATGATGAAGAACACATTCAAACCACAGGAGAATGGAGTGCTGACATGAGAGAAGATGGGACAGGGCCAAGTAAAAAGGATGACATTTGAGTAAGACCGCAGGAGAGCACCACAGACTTGATACTCTGCCACAATGGCCTGAAGGTGAGCTGTTTTTTGCCCCCAGGGTAAGAGGATGCCTTCTTCACATGCAGCAGCTACCACAGTTCTTTCCCATGCTCCTGATGTATAGTCAAGAGAGCTGTCTCACACCGCAGTCCATTCGGCTGCTCCAGGCAACATCTGCCCTAAGCCACCACATCACCAAACAGAAAGAAAACTGCTGAACTTTCCAGAGAGGGCCTGCATGAGCCTGAATGGCAGCTTAGAGAGCTACTCTCCACAAGTAGGCCATTCTTCCTGTCCCTGGATTGGTATGCATGCAACGTCTTCTCCCCTGCATGGCCCAACCCTGCTTAGCACAGTACATCACCTGTGTCACTAACCCATTCCTAGCTGCTGCCAGTCCCCACAAAATAAATTCCTTGACAGGTGGTCCAAAATGCTGAGATGATCGGAGGTTGAAACTACCACCCTTTCTATACTTTTAAACTGAGAAAGCACCAAGAAAAGTGCATTATTGAAGGGGGTAACACCCAACCCAACCACGTTCCTTGACACCCTGTCCAAATCTACATTTGCCCTGAGATGCACAGAGGCTATAAATCAGGAGAAGAGAGTTTCATATGGTTAGGGCCAACGTGGGCGCTCAAAGGGTGCTAGAGCTAGAGTCAGAGATGTAGTATCATCACGGGAGCCTTGAAGCAATAAAAAGGGACATGACATAGGGGAACAGTGTTAGACTAGACAGCTTGAGGGCACTAGAGGGGCTTAGAGGAGGCACCAGTCACAGGTTAAATAGGGCAGCTGGGCCCTCCTTAAAAATGAGCAAGGTCAACACATAGTTGAAGGTGTATAAGGCAGCCATACTACAGACCAGGTCAGGAAATCTAGGAAAACACAATCAGGAGACCAAAAGTGATAAAATAGGAAGGGTAAATGGTCCCATGATAAATTATATTTTAACAGATTCTAATCAGGCATTATAAACTCTCTGCTCATCTATCTTCTGTATTGGAGGATATTTTGTTATGTTTCTTTTTTTTGCTATTGGTGCAATATAACAGCAACAAGTTACAAAATATACATACCAAAAGCCAAATCAAGCTTGAAGAGCTAAAAGGGGGAATGGAACAATACCCACTCAGAGGAGGAAAAACAAAGATGAAGCCTAAAGTGCAGGGTGTGTCATACATAACCAACCGTTAGGAATGAGAGTAAAGTACATACCATGAAAGCAGTAGATAGTCATGACCAGCCCGTACCCAACTCAATCATCCCTTGGGTCCCAAATCCTCTTGATCCTAATTCTATGTTCTTCACTATCTAATAATGCCATCTAAAGAGAGCAAATGTTCAAGAATTCACGCCACCAAAGCACCAGGCTAGGAGTCTCCCTTAGAAGCCAATGTCAAGCCAACACCAGTCTTGCCAGGGAGAGAGTAAAAAAATATATCCCTGCAAGATATAGGAGAATAGAAGGAGAGTGTTCCAATATTATTTGCTTAGACTCGCCTAACAACATCGACATGAAAGATCCAATTGAACCTCCCCATGATTGCCTGCCAGTAATTGTTTATAGACGTACATGTTTCCGCCTCTTCAGCCCCACACTGGAAGTATTTCACTTCTTGTCTCAACTTCATAATGTCAATATGGTGAGGCATAAAATAGAAATCATTAATAAACTTTAAGTGATGCACTTTAAGCCGAGAAACTTTAAGAGTACTCAGTGCAAGAGAATTAGTATACCTGATATTCTCCAGTCACACCTACCCGGAGGTGCCTACTCAACTTGTCAGCCCTAAGTTGAAATGGGCCGGACCCTCATGCGGTCCCTACTAAGGAGATCATTTTATAACCAAGCTAACAAAAGATATCATCAGTCCAAAGACTGGTTAAGAAATTTTAGACCTGAAGATATCTGAAAAATCCCATCTGAGGGAGTGAAAACCATTGCTGCAAAGTCGTGTAAATTAGGAGTATGCCACCCTCATTATTGCATCAGTATAAGAAGTTTAGAGTCCTCCCTTGACTCGAAATAACTATCATAAACAAACCGGGGCATATTGGGATTATACTCAAGATGGTGTATGTATTAAAGAAAGTGATGTCAGGGAAAATCTTTTAGAGATCAGCCCAGATCAAGTAAAACACCCTCAAGGTCTTCACCCTAGTCCTCTTGAAGTACACGGTATTGATGATAGGTTCACTGATAGAATATCGATGTTAAAAATATCGATGTTCAAAATATTGGAAAAAAAAGTATAGATTTCAAAAATATCGACTCCCATACCTACACAGGTAAGTACAAAAATATTGAATCAAAAATATCAGTGTAAAAAATATAGATGTAAAAATATCGATTTAAATATATATACAATAAAATAATATATATTAAATATATTAAATATTAATATTAACAAAATAAATTGAATTTAGTATTCATTTTTACAAAATATTACAAATAAACTTAATTAAAAAAATAAACACACAAACATAATAATTTATACATATATATATATATATTTACTTTAAAATAATTAATAAACTATTATCTTTAATTTATTTAAAAACTTTAAAATTATATAAAAATAAAAATATAAATATATATATATTTTAAAATATAAATAAAATTCTAGAATAAATTAAAACATTAAACTATGAAAAAATATTTAAACTTAAATTGCTCAATACAATTAGTGTAGCAGTAAGAAAAGTGTTGGTATGCAAATAATTGAATTTACTATTGCAACTCCAGTGAGTGCAACTGTAGGGAAAGTGTTGGATAGCTGAGGGGTAAAAATTACTATTCCCACTCCAAACAGTGCAACAGTATGGAAAGTGTTGGATAGCAGAGGGGTAAAAATTACTATTCCCACTCCAGTGAGAGCAACAGTAGGGAAAGTGTTGGATAGCGGAGCGGAAAAAATTACTATTCCCACTCCACTGAGTGCAACAGTAGGATAAGTGTTGGATAGCAGAGGGGTGAAAATTACTAGTCCAACTCCAGTGAGTGCAACAATAGGGAAAGTGTTGGATAGCGGAGTGGTAAAATTTACTATTCCCACTCCAGTGAGAGCAACAGTAGGGAAAGTGTTGGATAGCGGAGGGGTAAAACTTACTATTCCCACTCCAAAGAGTGCAACAGTAGGGAAAATGTTGGATAGCGGAGGGGTAAAAATTAGTATTTCCACTCCACTGAATGCAACAGTAGGATAAGTGTTGGATAGCAGAGGGGTAAAAATTACTATTCCCACTCCAGAGAGTGCAACAGTAGGGAAAGTGTTGGATAGCAGAGAGGTAAAAATTACTATTCCAACTCCAGTGAGTGCAACAGTAGGGAATGTGCAGGATAGCGGAGACATAAAAATTACTATTCCCACTCCAGTGAGTGCAACAGTAGGGAAAGTGCTGAATAATGGAGGGGTAAAAATTACGATTCCAACTCCAGTGAGTGCAACAGTAGGGAAAGTGCTGGATAGCGGAGGGGTAAAAATTACTATTCCCACTCCAGTCAATGCAACAGTAGGGAAAGTGTTGGATAGCAGAGAAAAAAAAATGCTATTCACACTAACTTAGAAAAAATATATATATAATAAAAATAAAAAAATAAATTAAAATAATAAACAAAATGTAAAAAATAAAAAATAATAAACATAAAAAGAACACATATTATAATACTAATTACATATAACAAAAACCTTACAAAAAAATAATTCTTTTAAACTAGAAAATATTTACAAACAAAAAACTTAATTAAAACATGAATGTATTTATTTTATTTCTTACCCTATAACACCACACCAATAACTAAACACTTCAACATTTTTTATTAAATTTATTTACATTATTAACATAATTAATAATGAATAAAAAATATTATTAATAAAAAGAAACTAATAAACATTAATTGACTACACACACTTTAACACTATAATATCCACAACACACACCTAAATTAAACTATAAAATAATAAAACACAGTTATACTTATTTTAAAATTAAAAACTATCACTCTTAACAACTAAGAATTAAATAATTAAAATGTATTTAATACCCACCCTTTAACCCTTTAAAAGTAAAAACAACACACAAAAAAGAAACAATTACCCTAAATAAATATAAAATAATTAACATTAATTAACAACTATATATAATTAATTAAACACAAATTACTTCCCACCCTTTACTCCTATAAACACCACAACACACACCGAAAATTAATTACACAATTTCCATAATTAATTGCCAATTAATTTATTAAAATTATTTAACAACCAATTATTAATTCATCAATTAAAAATAAATTACTTTCCACCCTTCCCCTTTTACACATATAAAAACCACAACACACACATAAAATTACTTACACAATTACCAAAATGAATTACAAATTAATTAATTAAAATTAATTAACAGCCAATTATTAATTAATAAATTATAAATAAATTACTTCCCACCCTTTACACCTATAAACACCACAACACACACTTAAAATTAATTACACAATTACCATAATTAAATACCAATTAATTAATTAAAATGTATTAATACCCAATTATTAATTAATTAATAATAAATTACTTTACACATTTAACACTATAACATCTCAATTAAACAAATATTAATAAATAAATATTAATCAATACATGTAATATAATTAAATTACCTCCCACCCTATTCCCCTATAAACCCACAACCCGCTACGGAACTAAAAGCGAAAAATTCAAATAAAACAAAATTAATGACTGCTAAAAATGTTACACATATATTAAAAATACAAACAATTCTTATGCAAAAACATACGTCACATACATATAAAATAAATACTAAAATACATAACAATAATAAAAAACGATATTTTTAACAACTATATTTTTGCAAACGATATTAAACACTTCGATATTTTTAAAATCGATATTACTTACCTTAAGTCAATATTCTTGAGACGATATTCTTGCTGTCGATATTTCTGACCCATGATATTAATGACTCAATATTTGTGCAACTAGCTATTTTGTACTTGTTATTCTGTCTCTGCACCTTGATGATACCTATCGGAGGCACAAATGCCTTCCCCCAGGGCAGATAATCCAGTAACACTCGCCCCAGCAACCAAGGCTCCCTACAAAGGACTGAGGTCAATCGTGATATGAAAGCAGCCAAGTAGTAGACCCATAAAAACGGTATGGAGAGTAAGACCTACATCTGTCCCTAGGTAATTGAAGAAACTGTATGCTAGCTCAATGTTTCTTATAGCTCCAGATAAGGGGCCAAATCCGATTGGGGCCGGAAAACCACCCGACCGACTCGGTACGGGAATATAGTCCGACCGACACGTACCGGCGTTGCCTGACCTGGGAAGTATGATGAAATGCATGTGAATCACGGCCGACTCGTACGGAACTCAAGCCGAACGACCGACCCGGACGGAAACAAGCTATCCGGCCGGGAAACCACGCGAATAGAACCGACCGACACGCACCAGGAATCAACCCAAACGAAACGTACCCGCGAACTCCGACCCGCGCAGTACGATGCAATGGGTGCAATATCAGACCGATTCGCATGGAGCCCAAGCCGTACGACCGACACGCATACAAAATCCAGCCGAACAAACACAATACTCCGCGACCGACACGTACACCGCATATGAAACCTAGCTGAAACACAGCGGGAACGACTCGGAGAGGCGCGCACGAGACAACTGCAACGTGCTACTCGGTCAGAAGAACGTCTCCTACATGCACAATAATTACAAATGAAAAAATACAAAAAAGAGGGCCAAACAAGCAATGACAAAGCCAATAAATACAGGGGGGGAAAATGGAACAAGGACACACCCCCAACTCCACCTACATAAAGGCCACAAATCCCTACCATGATCCTTTGCAAATTCCACTGACCTGCCAGCACAGAACACCATCAGACAGCAAACACAGACACACACACACAGCTCATCCAACACAAAAGCCACACACCATTAGCACCTCAACAAATAGCACCCTCACACACACCCAGCAAAACCTACACTCACACACCCTCACTTGCACACACACATCAATCACCACCACCACCCATCACCATGCCCCTAAAGAAGAATCCAAAGTTCCTAGATAGTGAATTGGAAGTCATGGTAGACGAGATCCTGAGGGTAGAGCCACAGTTGTTTGGCACATTGGTCCAACAGACCCCCATGGCGCAGAAATCCAAGATGTGGGCGAGGATCATCGACAGGGTCAACGCACAATCACCATGTTTGCGCACAAAGGAAGACATCCAGAACAGGTGGTATGATGTGCGCAGGAGGGTCAGGGACCTACTGAAGAAGGATTACCTCCTGAGCCAGCACACCGGCAGTGGCCCTCCTACCAAACCAGTATACCTCAGGCCCTGGGGGGAGAAGGTGCGGGCCATCCTACCACCAGTGAGCATATATGGACTATCAAACATCCCAGAGCCTGGTGAGTACACAACAAATATACACAATATTGTGTGACAATACACAAACATCACTGTCAAGGGGATAGTGAAACCATGCACCCCTAGCAAATCCACAGCAACCAAAAGATAATCATCCCAAGATGTGTATGTTAGTCAGATAAACACAATACATGCCATGTCATAGTGATATGTAACTGTGTCATGACATGTACAAACCAATAACAAATAGAGCTAGGCAGTGGCACAAATCTAACCAACAAACACTGTCAGATATTTAGCCACCACTAGAACACCACCTCACAGGGAAGCTCACTGAAAGGAAGGAATCCTGTGTATGCTGGTGAAGTCAGTGTAGCCAAGAGCATGATGGGACTCGTAGTAACAGATAATGGGCAGCCTCACATTTGGCCCATCAACACCACTCTGAACCATGCTCACAACACAGGGAGTGGAAAAGGACTGACAATATGGCTGACACTGGGTACTGCTGTGGGGAGCACAAGGCCCTGCTGGGAACTGTGCACCAACAAACAACAGGACCACACTGTCAGCCATCTTGCCATAGCTGTCACACTCACACACAGTGAAGTCCACTCAAAAGGAAGGAAGTATGGGCATGCTGGGAAGGGAGGTGTAGGCAATAGCATGATGGGAGTTGTAGTCACAGATATTGCTCACCCACACAATTGGCCCATCAACACCACTCTGAACCATGCTCACATCACAGGGAGTGGATAAGGACTGACAAGATGGCTGACACTGGGTACTGCTGTGGGGAGCACAAGGCCCTGCTGGGAACTGTGCAACAACAAACAGCAGAACACCACTGCCTGACATCCTGAAAGCCAACTTGCACTCCCTGCAATGCAAGCACGTTGCATGGTGGGATATCTGGCTGGGTGGGAAGGAGGACTGACAGCACTGACCATAGTTACAAGCAGCTCTCCTCACACACCCCTCAACACAAACTCCACATAACCCACCTGGGAGAATGCAATGCCTCACACTCCAAATGAAGATCCCACAAAGAACCACCACCCTGGGTAATGCTGTGTGAAGCACAGGGACACTCTTGGGACTTGTAGCCAAACAAACGCCAGGACAACACTGTCAGCCTTCCTGTCAGCACAGGCACACTACCCCACAGGGAAGCAGAGTCAAAAGGAAGGAAGTATGGGCATGCTGGGAGGGGGGTAGGCAATAGCATGATGGGAGTGGCAGTCACAGCTCAACATCCCCCACCCACATGGCCCAGCAAGCTCACACTGAAGCATGCACACCTCACAGGGAGTGAAAAGCCACCTCAAAGATGTCTGACACTGGCCTCAGCTGTGGGGAGCACAAGGCCCTGCTGGGAACTGTGCACCAACAAACAACAGGACCACACTGTCAGCCATATTGCCATTGCTGTCACACTCACACACAGTGAAGTCCACTCAAAAGGAAGGAAGTACGGGCATGCTGGGAAGGGGGTGTAGGCAATAGCATGATGGGAGTTGTAGTCACAGATATTGCTCACCCTCACAATTGGCCCATCAACACCACTCTGAACCATGCTCACATCACAGGGAGTGGATAAGGACTGACAAGATGGCTGACACTGGGTACTGCTGTGGGAGCACAAGGCCCTGCTGGGAACTGTGCACCAACAAACAACAGGACCACACTGTCAGCCATCTTGCCATAGCTGTCACACTCACACACAGTGAAGTCCACTCAAAAGGAAGGAAGTATGGGCATGCTGGGAAGGGGGTGTAGGCAATAGCATGATGGGAGTTGTAGTCACAGATATTGCTCACCTTCACAATTGGCCCATCAACACCACTCTGAACCATGCTCACATCACAGGGAGTGGATAAGGACTGACAAGATGGCTGACACTGGGTACTGCTGTGGGGAGCACAAGGCCCTGCTGGGAACTGTGCACCAACAAACAACAGGACCACACTGTCAGCCATCTTGCCATAGCTGTCACACTCACACACAGTGAAGTCCACTCAAAAGGAAGGAAGTATGGGCATGCTGGGAAGGGGGTGTAGGCAATAGCATGATGGGAGTTGTAGTCACAGATATTGCTCACCGTCACAATTGGCCCATCAACACCAATCTGAACCATGCTCACATCACAGGGAGTGGATAAGGACTGACAAGATGGCTGACACTGGGTACTGCTGTGGGAGCACAAGGACCCTGCTGGGAACTGTGCACCAACAAACAACAGGACCACACTGTCAGCCATCTTGCCATAGCTGTCACACTCACACATAGTGAAGTCCACTCAAAAGGAAGGAAGTATGGGCATGCTGGGAAGGGGGTTGTAGGCAATAGCATGATGGGAGTTGTAGTCACAGATATTGCTCACCCTCACAATTGGCCCATCAACACCACTCTGAACCATGCTCACATCACAGGGAGTGGATAAGGACTGACAAGATGGCTGACACTGGGTACTGCTGTGGGGAGCACAAGGCCCTGCTGGGAACTGTGCAACAACAAACAGCAAGACGCCACTGAATGACATCCTGAGAGTCAACCTGAACCCACTGCAAGGGTGGCATGCTTCATGGTGGGATAACTGGGCTAGGTGGAGAAGGATGGCCGGATGTACACCAAATACAACCAATGCTGGCCATGCACACACCTCAACATTCACATTGAAATGCCCCAGGTATGCTGGACAATGTGCTACACCAATATCAACCTCTTACTGTGACAACTTAGGACAATGCAATGTACATACCTGCATCCAGAGGTACAGTCACAACTGTCAGGTGTGTGAACCATTGATGCCTGTAGAAACATAACATACAATGTGTGTCTCTTCCAAATACAGGTGATGGTGGGGACACAGCAGCAGGCGAGGAGGAGTCCCTGTCCCAGGCTCCGGGGGACACTGAGCTCACTGGTGTGGAACAGCCTCTGCCCTCCTCGGATGATGAAGACCTACCTGGCACCTCCGGTGTGAGTCATCATGCAGCACCAGCAGGACCAACATCTGCACCCCCTGCACCCACCCCTCCAACAACTGCCAACACACAGACCACCCCCGCCGACACGGACAGACCAAGGACCACCGATGACAACAGCACAGGGCCCCAGGCCCACCGTGGAGCAACGGACAACAACACCACTAACAACCCCCAAGGGGGCCTCGGGTCACCTGTGCGTGCCACCGCAGGTCCTGCACGTGTCGCCAGGGGTGGTGAGTAGACATAGGTCGCTGCTTGCAGAGGGGTCTGGACTGCATGATGACCCACAACTGGCACGCATTGCTGATGCGTACCAGAATAGCACCGGAGAGGTCAGACAGGTAGTGGGGATCCTCAAGGACATACAACAGCAGCAGGCTGCCCATCATGCCCGCTTGGACTCCCACATGTCCCGTGTGGAGACACACATGTCTTGCATGGAGTCCAAGTGGGACACATTGCAAGAACTCACAGCGGTGCATAGGGACATACTGACATGCCTCCGCCAGATTAGCACCAACATGGCCACACCTCCCTGTGTGCCCACAACATCTCGTGCTGCAACAACTGACACTGCCACAGGGAGGGAGGAGGACTCTGGTGGAGACTCCCCTGCACCGCAGCAGCCTGCACATGAGGGTCCCCCCCCAAAGAAGAGGGGTCGTTCGAGGAAGGAAAACTGAGAGGTTGATGGCCACGTACATCCCCCAGGAAGCCAACACCTGTTCCGGAAATTCTCCTTTGTGTGCAAACTTTTCACCCTGTCGAATGCAACACAACTCTCCCACATGACATGGGGAGTTCAAGTTGGACTAATGTATCATATGACTGTGGACTTCACTCAGGACATTTCTGCTACCAAGACTTGCAACTCATCTGGGAACTTTGGATCACAATCCCAATGTACATCACCCACCATCCTGTGCACACACACACACATTTTTGTAAATAAAATCACTAGTACACCATACTTGCCTCTGTTGTTATTCAAATGTGGATACTGTTATGGTGATGATGATCTTCTCAATTACACTGTGTATGCTAACTGCTACAGCAAGTACAACACCGTCATGTGAGTCATGGTGACGTGACACATATGAGGGAGACACACCACTAGGGCTACACAACACAGAGACACCAGGGCCATCGGACTCATCGCCTACAGTGATGTTGCCAGGAAATACTGTGGAATGCACAGACACCACACCTATTCAGAGTCTGTTTCAACTAGCCCACAGGTGCAGTAAGCAAATGTCAGTCAGATGTGTGACCACAGACAACGCACATCCCAAAGTGAAGCACAGGTTTATTACACATTTGCAACATGTTGTTTCCACTACAAATGCAAGGTTTACCCACGTGGCAGTGGCCACACAGTCAACAAGTGCAGAAGATATGAAGTCCAGGGGTGTGTGGCACATCACCTGTAGGGAAACAACTGCTGCCACCCTGAAAGCTGAATCATGGTGTCGGGGATCCAAGTTGACCAAAGTACTCAGTAAGCACCCTGTGAAGGACAGACATGACACACAGTTAAAACCACTAAAGAACAGGACAGAACTGCAAAACTCATGCCCAATACATGTCACAAGACAACTGCACAAAACCAAGTTAGCATGTCAACACTGTTGGGGAGTACAGACTACCTGTAAGGACACATTGCTGCACGCATCCAGTCAAGTAGCACATGGCCACACTCAAACAGCATCAGAGCACCACCAACACATATCATGCAAACTCACATCATTCACATTACATCTCCCTGGATACTCACATTCAGCTGAAGAAGTTGGTGATGAGCTGTATGCGGACATCACCATCATCATCATCACTGGCAGCGGAAGCGGCTCTTCAGGAGACCAAATGTCCGCTCGATCACTCTCCTGGTCCGACCATGTGCCTCATTGTAGCGCATCTGGGCTGGTGTCACAGGGTTCCTGAGGGGTGTCAGCAACCATGGCATGTTGGGGTATCCGGAGTCACCTACGGACAGACAAGTGCACATTAGCTGAGTTGGAAAAGTGGGCGGAATACTACAGAGCAGAACACACACAATGGTACAAAGTCAGTACACACTGACAAGCCAGGCACGCTGGTTCTGCATCTGTGCCATCATCCTCGGGATGCGACTACTCCTCATCACGTAGGCATCGTGTGCTGAACCAGGGAAACGGGCACACACATGTGTGATGCTCATATCTGCAAGACATACCACCAGAGCATTGATCGAATGGTAATGTTTCCGGTTCCGGTATGCCTGCTCATGTGCCTGTGGTGGTACCAAAGCCACATGTGTCCCATCAATGGAGCCAATGACATGTGGCATCCTCCCCAGGGCATAGAAGTCACTCTTGACATCAGTGAGTTGTTGACGTGTAGGGAAATAGATGTACAGGTTCAGGCATCTCAACATTGCCTCCAAAACATCGCGTAGCACACGGCTGAACATTGTCTGTTACATCCCACCGGCAGTCGCCACAGTGTGTTGAAAGGTACTGGTGGCAAAGAAGTGTAGGGCTGCCATTACCTTCACCTTGGGGGTCAGCGACGTATGGGTACGGCCGGCCAGGTTGCAAATGTGGTACCAAGCGCACTGCCAAATCCTCAATCAGCTGCCTGGTGAAGCGGTACCGTCGGATGCTGTCACGTTCCACCATCGTTGCCAGGTCAGGGAATGGTCTATGGACAGCTGGAGCCCTGCAGTGCATAGGTTGAAGAAAGAAAGATTGTCAGTCACCCCACATATGTGCCATTCACCATACTCAATTTCACATGATACTTCATTACGAGACACAAGTACTTGATGTGTGTGCCGTTCTGTTCGGACATAACTGGCACCTACATGGCCATCATCTAACTTCTCAGTACAACATGTGTGGACAACAGGTTCCAGGTTGTGCTATGGGAAACCATTAGGCTGTGTCACAGTACCCATTTACTGCTGTCACGTTCCACACACACACCACAGTGACATGTCTGGACAGATGCGCCACAGGCATCACAGCTCATTGACAGGTAGATTCCCAGTGACCCTGTCTTGCCACATGGACACTGGCATGACATGGCCTATCATGTACACGTCAGAAAATGAAACATGACTCCCACAGGTAGTGGCCCCTGTCGCCTCCGCAGGACAGACATGGACGCCAGTGACGCACAACATCAAAGTCCATGCACAAACAACGTTGATGTGGAGACTGTCTCCCATCGTGCACATGGAATCAGAGACATTGGAAACACAACATGCACACAGACTGTGGAGGGCCATCACTATTGTGGCAATGGGTCACCCTGTGACGTACATGCCTTCCCCCATGGGACCCTGGGGGTATGTGACATGTCATACACATACACAACCTGGAAATGTGACCATGCCACATGCTCCGAAATGAACTGTTGCACATCACAGTGGTCATGTGCACAACACACAAAGGACCCTGTCCCCATGAACACATGCACAGCCTGGGTGTGGCTGCCCACAAGTGCCACCACAGAAACCACATGTTTACCCCCATACACAGAAAAGGTAATGCAGCCTTACATGCCTTAGGAAACAGTGTGGACTGGGTGTGGTGTTGTAGGTGTGCCCCTGAGTCTCTGGCAGGTATATGTGGCTGGCATACGTTCACCAGTGACAAGCATGGTGACATATGCGACTGACCTGTCCAGGTACTCGTTGTACAGCAATGGACCGATCGGTGTGCCCGGCCGGCCCATTGCATCTGTTGGGAGCGGGTACGCGTTGTACAGCAATGGACCGATCGGTGTGCCCGGCCGGCCCATTGCATCTGTTGGGAGCGGGTACGCATTGTACAGCAATGGACCGATCGGTGTGCCCGGCCGGCCCATTGCATCTGTTGTGGGCGGGTACGCGTTGTATCCCAACATACGCGTTGTACAGCAATAGACCGAACGTTGCGCACGCGTTGGCTGGGGCCTGGCATGGCAACGGACGCGTATTCGAAGCTTCAACGAGTCTGATGCAGTGAATTCAGTTGGCCAGCCACAACAATGTTGCAAAATCATGGGTGTCATGAACTTGGATTTTTGAAGGATGCTGTGGGCGTGTATTAGTGCTGCTATTCCATGGATTGGTCAGATTCAGAAGATGCAAACGACTTGGACCTATCACTTTGGACACATGGGACAGTATCTGCCTCTGCAGCACACATATAATGCTGGCTGTTCCCCTGAGAGCTCACTTGCCTGCACTACATGCTCCAGGACGACATCTGCCACCAACACTGCTGCTGTCTCTGCATCCTCTGGCTACTGCAATGGCACGTACTGTGGAGAGAGCCCCAGCCTTCAGCCTTGAGGAGAACCAGGCCCTGCTGGACAGCCTCCTTCCACAGTACAGCAAGCTGTATGGGAAACCAGGGGAGCAGGTGAGTGTGCTGTCCACTGCCTTACTAATTTTGCATGTTGTCTGACTAGCAGGACTTACAGTGTGCACACCACTGGCTAGCATGCTCACTGAGTAGTTCTGACCCCCAAAGTGTGTAGTTACATGCACTGAACAGGTACAGTGCAGTAACAGTGCATTCCAACAAGGTTTACTTCCCATGCAATGATACCATGTAGTAACTGCTGGCAAACTGTTCATAGCCATCGTTGCACTGCCTGTGTACATCATGTGCCCCAGTGATTGAGACATGTATATCCAACTGTGTGATGCACGTATATGTTGCATGTGTAGTAATGGCATTTTCACTTTGTCATCCACACAGGTTGATGCCCACCAGAAGCAGGAAATCTGGCTGACCATCGCCCGGGCAGTAAGATCCGTGGGGACTACAAGCGCCGGATCCGCAACTGCCAGAAGAGGTGGCAGGACCTTCGAGGCTGGACCCGGAGGATCGCAAGGGTCCAGCTGAAGCTGTTGCCTCCTCGCAGGAGGGGCGGACACCAGACCCTGACCCCCCACATGCTCAGGATCCTGGTGGTGGTCTTCCCTGACCTGGATGGGCAGCTGAAGGCCAGACAGCAGCAAGGAGGGGGTGAATCCATGACAGCACTGTGCACTTTGTCTGACATGCTATGTGCCCTCCTCTGGCCTGGTTAAACTTCCACAGTACATCAGTCTTGTGGTCCAGGACCCATGTCCCTCTATTGTGACATGCCCACTCCTCATCTGATACGCATATGTGTGGCCCTTACATTCAGGAAATTGTGTCACTTGGGGACTGTGTCATTGCATTTTGCTTTGCTCAAGGTGGGGGACAGCATTTGTTCCGGTGACTATGTTGTGGGATTCATGGGTGGGTCTATTGCTTACACAATGCCCAAGTTCTGACATGTAATCTGGGTGTAACTTTGATATGTGGTCCACTTGCTGATCTGATTCACCACATGTCCCTGGGGTATTTGGCACACCCCCATGCTGCGGGTGGGAAGAATGTTTGGGCCTCAGGAGTATGTATATCAAGTGTGTCACACATGCTTAGACACCTGCCTACTGTCCAGGACTCATCCCTCTTACAGGTGGAGCTGGACAGTCATGCCTACTCCAGGGCATACAATAGACTCTGTACTCCCACTCCCGTGGATCATCTGACATGTTGTGATCAGTGACATGTTCCCTCAGGTGTCTGCCTCTGTGTCATTGTGCTGTGGCTTCGTTGTCAGGACTACTGGTATGTTTGTCGGTTAGGGCTCAGCATGCCATCTGAGATGTGACCATGAGAGACGATACTTCTGTGACTTATAGATGTTTGATCACTTGACTGTGCACACAGGTGTATGCGACTGTGACTTTCAGGCAGCTGTTATTCATTCACAGCACACTGTGAGGTGCTCAGGTTCTGAGAGTTGTATTTCATGTCCCCCATATGTCCAATTGGCATGACGTGGACAAATACTAGTTCAGATGATGTGGTGTGTGGGGGATGGACATGTGCACTTGTCAGTTACATAACTTGCATTCCCCATGTCCTAGGATTGTGACACAGTGCAGACTGTTGTTGACTGGCTGCCATGGCCATGTGAATGGAGACAGTGATGTATGACTTTGCACGCATGCCTGTGTCATGGCATTAAACTTCCTAAGAGTGATCCTGCAGGGGAGTGACATGTGCAACATGCACCCCATTGTGGCATGGACTATCCGGACATGGGTGCATCATGGTGTCTGGTGCTGGTATGCATCACATGCATTTCTATTTAGACTCTGGCCATCCCTTTCTCCGGACACCTGCACTGACTCAGTGGCAAGAGATGTGATGTGTGCATGTTCACATACTTCACCGTGTTCCCTGCAATGTCCAACAACTGTGTAGGTGGTGCATGTGTCCACACTGGGGTCTTACCATCAGACAGGCACCAGACAGATGGGTGCAAGGGCAGGAGGGGTGTGAGTCCCATGGTTGACCATCAGACTGACAATTGGCTTCTCCAAATCGGTGTGAGGAGTTTTGGCAATGTTCAACTAAGGATGCCAGGGCTGGCTCTGTAAGTGCTGTACTTACTGTGGTGTGTGCGGTCAGTGCAGGTGACTGATGTTTGTCTGTTTCCCTAATTGTTTGCAGATACATCCACAGCCACAGGAGGGGACAGCTCCACGGACCAGGAGGAGCTGCGGAGCAAGACTGGGTCAGCATCCGACGAGTGGTCAGAGGGACCCAGTGGCACGGAGGGTGAGGGGAGCCACACCGAGGAGTCCTCAGCACCATCCACCTCAGCTGAGGACCACAGCAGCTCGGAGGATGACTCCCTTGTGGAGGCGGGTGTCAGCAGCCACCACACCCCAGCTAGTCTGTCTGGCCCTGCCACCACCAACACCAGCACCGCCCTCCCATTGGCTCCAATTCCAGAGGTCCGTGGAGGCTCCCGTGTTCGGGAGCGTGTCTCCTTCGTGCCAGGCACCGCACCCCCTGCCCCTGTGTTCCTGCTGCCCTGAGTGAGGAGTCTGTGTACCTACTTCAGCAGCTCCATGTAGGGCAGACAGCAATGCTGAGTGTCCTCCATGCACACACCACTCTGTTGACACAGCTGGTGTCGTTCATGGAGGGCATCTCGATGGGTGTGTCTGCCCTACAGAGGAGCAATAAGTCCATGGACTCCTCCCTGACGACAGCAGTGTCCCTCCTCCAACAGTCCCTCCCCCCTCCTACCTCTGCCCCATCCAGACTTCCTGGCACCCTACCTGTCCAAAGCACATGCACACCTGCACAATCACCCAAATACACAGACACGAGCAGCACAGACACACCCAAAAGAAAGGCAAGACGTGCACACAAGCATCCTCAGGGGACAGATACCACACACACAGGGGATGGGGAACAGACACACACACACAGGCATCCACAGTCACTCCGCAGTCCTCCAAATCCTCTCCCTCCAAGACCTCCGAGACTGGGTCCCCCCCTCTGTCCTGCCCACCTCATCTGCCCCCCTTCCACTCCCTTGGAGGCATGCACTGCAGTGGAGTCCACAACCACCCCGTCTGACTCGGGCACTGCAGTGGGGACCCAGTCCACTCCATCAGACCAGCCCACTGCAGTGGTTGCAGCACCAACACCATCTGACTTGTGCCCTACAGTGGTGCCGGCCCCTGAGTCAGACACCTCCACTGCAGTTGCCGGTGACACTCCTGCACCCACCACCCCTTCACTGCCTCACTCTGGCATCCCCTGATCCTGTCCCTGCGGTGCCTGGCCTGCCCCTTGTATGCCCCTCCAAGGGGAGGTCCCCTGTCCCTACCAGTGCAGGCAAGCAATGGGTGACAAGTTGTCACATATCACCCTGTTGGGACTGTGTATTTGGACTGACCATTGGCCTTAGTTTAATTTGGACTTCTGATTTTTGATTGACATTTGCTGAATAAAGCCGATTTTTGTTTACTTGTGGTTTTTCTTTTGATGTACATGATGTAGATGAGTATCATCATGCATTTGCTGTTGTAATAGTGTTCAGATCAGGAAAATGAAGTGTTGCTGTGATGGACTCCATGTGGTCCATGGGATATGTGTCCTGTTGTAGTCTGAATCTATGGCATCCTCTGCTGCAGTCTGAGGGTGTGATGTTCAGCATATGACACACGGATGTACGTTTTGCATTTGTAATTTAACATCTTTGTCTTACAGTGATGCACATCTGGTGGGCTTACCACTGTTCAATGTTTCTATTTCCCTGACTGTGTGCCCATCTCCACTGGACATGCAGTTTAGCACACCAATGTTGAAGGACTCATCAGTGTATACAGTGCACCTTGCTTGACACGTGTTTTGGGTGTATGCAGATGACTGACGTGATACTCCCGTACCCAGGCTGATGTGAGCAGAGCCTTCAGTGTGTTGTAGTTGTTGACTCACTGACCGAGTGTTCTGCCGACATGTTTGAGTCGTGCACAGACAAGGTTTGGCACAGCGGACCTTCCACAGCAGTGGAGTGCCCTCATGGCAGTGTGTAATCCCGTGACATTGCCTGGGCCCATGTTTTGTGTTGTGTAAGCATGTCTGTGCGTGTACCCTTCCCTTTTCCTACACAGGCTGTGTCCCTACGGATGTTCCTGTTTCTGATGCTTGCTGAGTTGTTCTGTGTTCATCCAGCATCTTGGACCTGGTTACTCCGGGATGTGGGTGCATGGCAAACTAAGGTTCATCAGGTTGTCATCCCAGGTTGTCTTTGTTGTCAGGGCTGGGGATGTGGGAAAACGCAGATGGGACACATTCAGGATTCCCCTTGGCACTTGTTGGTTACACATGTCATGTAATTTACAGTCTGTGGTAGCTTTCAGTGATTGTGACACATTGTGTTTGTGACTGCTGCCACTCCTCAGGGTCAGAGCTGCAATGTTGGAAGTTGTGTACGTGTGTTCTTTGTGTGTCACCTTGTCTTCTTCATTGGTGTGTGACTATGGCCGGGATCCCATTGATTGTGGTGGATTTCACGTCATGCCCATGTACAGCGTAGTGTGCAGTGTGTCAGACATTCACGAGTCTTGTTGACTGGCCATGTGTGATGGGTTTCTGCACCTTAGTTCCCACCACCACCCCTGGGATTGTCATGGGTGCATGTGCAATGTCACCAGTCCATGTGAGCTTCACTGCTGCACATTGTTGGAGATCAAGGTGTGTGGTGTTGAGTGTGTGCAAATGTGAGTTGTTGCACGGCTAGACCCCTACCTCCATATTGGCCATGGCTGGCAGGCCATGCTGATTGATTTTTGCTTGTGTAGGTGTGATGGTAGTTTGTTGCTCAGGACACATGGCTGTGGTTCACAGTGTGAATGACATCTACCTTTGTCATCACAGTGGGATTATCATGCAGGCTAGTGT
The DNA here is from genome assembly GCA_963921515.1 of Calotriton arnoldi. Taxonomy (NCBI): domain Eukaryota; kingdom Metazoa; phylum Chordata; class Amphibia; order Caudata; family Salamandridae; genus Calotriton; species Calotriton arnoldi. The sequence continues at coordinate 1,649,196 of CAWUFW010000337.1, forward strand.
CACCACAATGTGGGGTCCCTGGGGGTAGTGCTGTGGTGGGTCTGTCTCTTGCTGTGTTAGTTGCTGTTCCTACATGCTTGTGTGACATGTGTAATTTGGGCTCCCTCTCATCTAACAATGCCTCTTTGCCCACATAGGGGAATCCGATCCATGAGTAACGTTTGTATGGCACTGTATACACATCTGTGTAATTGTAATTCAGGCCTCCTGATGTGTTGTGTGGTTGCCTGGGGACACTGGTACACACCCCCATCACCTGTTGTGTTTGATATGCAGTGTGAGTCTGCCTGTTTGTGCATTTGCACCACTGCATTGGCATATCTTGAGTGTGCCATTGGCTGTATGTTGTTTGGTGGCTTTCCCCTGCTGTCCCTGGACTCCTAGGTCATCAGTCAGCACAATAATCATGGTTTGTATGTCCCATTGCTGCCATGGTATGGTATTTGTTCACCTGACATCTACAGTCTCCCCAGGATATCTACATTTGTGTGTCCATTGGTGCAGATATGTGGGTCTGCATTATGATGGTCACTTCTGTCATTGTGTTATTTGTGAATGTTGACAATGTGAGCCCCCATGGGTGATGTTTGTATGCACATGGCCAAAACGATGTTTTATTGCCACTGCACTGTTTGCCTCACCCAATCTATGTTGCTATGGGACACAAGCACTACTATGCCACTGATGTGTTTGTTGTTGTGTGACCAGTAATCATCCATGCAGTTTGGCTTTGGCAGCTTTTACCCTGACTACACTTCCCTTTTGGTCACTGTGGTGATGGGGCTTTGGGCCCCATTGCCACACTGTTCAAAATGTGCATCAGCTATGGACCCCACACCTACCTTGTGGTCACTGTGGTGATGGGGCTTTGGGCCCCATTGCCACACTGTTCAAAATGTGCCTCAGCTATGGACCCCATACATACCTTTTGGTCACTGTGGTGATGGGGTTTTGGGCCCCATTGCCACACTGTTCAAAATGTGCATCAGCTATGGACCCCACACCTACCTTTTGGTCACTGTGGTGATGGGGCTTTGGGCCCCATTGCCACACTGTTCAAAAGGTGCATCAGCTATTGACCCCACACCTACCTTGTGGTCACTGTGGTGATGGGGCTTTGGGCCCCATTGCCACACTGTTCAAAATGTGCATCAGCTATGGACCCCACACTTACCTTTTGGTCGCTGTGGTGATGGGGGGTTCAACCCCATTGCCACAGTGGCCATGGTCGGCTTGCATTGTGGAGGCCACACACATTTATGTGTGACACATGTGCTAGGGGGTCACATTGTATGTTCAATGTCATGTTCAGTGTTGTAGGCATTTGACACAGACTACACACGCTTGTCATGGTGTTGGGGGGGATGTAATTTTCAGACATTCCTTATGAGTAGGGGTGGTGGTAGTGGCAGGCATCCAGCCCCCCCTGAGTAGGGGTGGTGGTAGTGGCAGGCATCCAGCCCCCTAAGGGTGGGGATGATAGTAGTGACAGGTATCCAGCCCCCCTGAGTAGGGGTGGTGGTAGTGGTTGGCCTCCATCCCCCTAAGGGTGGGGATGGTAGTAGTGACAGGCATCCAGGCCCCCATGAGTAGGGGTGGTGGTAGTGGCAGGCATCCAGCCCCCCCTGAGTAGGGGTGGTGGTAGTGGCAGGCATCCAGCCCCCTAAGGGTGGGGATGGTAGTAGTGACAGGCATCCAGCCCCCTGAGTAGGGGTGGTGGTAGTGGCAGGCATCCAGCCCCCCCTGAGTGGGGTGGGGGTAGTGGCAGGCATCCAGCCCCCCCTGAGTAGGGGTGGTGGTAGTGGCAGGCATCCAGCCCCCTGAGTAGGGGTGGTGGTAGTGACAGGCATCCAGGCCCCCTGAGTAGGGGTGGTGGTACTGGTAGGCATCCAGGCCCAACTGAGTAGGGGTGGTGGTAGTGGTAGGCATCCATCCCCCTAAGGGTGGGGATGGTAGTAGTGACAGGCATCCAGGCCCCCATGAGTAGGGGTGGTGGTAGTGGCAGGCTTCCAGCCCCCCTGAGTAGGGGTGGTGGTAGTGGCAGGCATCCAGCCCCTAAGGGTGGGGATGGTAGTAGTGACAGGCATCCAGCCCCCCCTGAGTAGGGGTGGTGGTAGTGGTAGGCATCCATTCCCCTAAGGGTGGGGATGGTAGTAGTGACAGGCATCCAGGCCCCCATGAGTAGGGGTGGTGGTAGTGGCAGGCTGCCAGCCCCCCCTGTGTAGGGGTGGTGGTAGTGGCAGGCATCCAGCCCCCTAAGGGTGGGGATGGTAGTAGTGACAGGCATCCAGCCCCCCCTGAGTAGTGGTGGTGGTAGTGGCAGGCATCCAGCCCCCCCTGAGATGGGGTGGTGGTAGTGGCAGGCATCCAGCCCCCCCTGAGTAGGGGTGGTGGTAGTGACAGGCATCCAGCCCCCCCTGAGATGGGGTGGTGGTAGTGGTAGGCATCCATCCCCCTAAGGGTGGGGATGGTAGTAGTGACAGGCATCCAGCCCCCTATGAGTGGGGATGGTAGTAGTGATGGCAATCCAGCCCCCTATGAGTGGGGATGATAGTAGTGATGGGCATCCAGCCCCCTATGAGTAGGGGTACTGGTAGTGATGGGCATCCAGCCCCCTATGAGTAGGGGGTACTGTTAGTGATGGGCATCCAGCCCCCTATGAGTAGGGGGTACTGGTAGTGGTAGGCATCCATCCCCCTAAGGGTGGGGATGGTAGTAGTGACAGGCATCCAGCCCCCCCCCTGAGTGGGGTGATGGTAGTGGCAGGCATCCAGCCCCCCCTGAGTAGGGGGTACTGGTAGTGGCAGGCATCCATCCCCCTAAGGGTGGGGATGGTAGTAGTGACAGGCATCCAGCCCCCCCCTGAGTGGGGTGATGGTAGTGGCAGGCATCCAGCCCCCCCTGAGTAGGGGTGGTGGTAGTGACAGGCATCCAGGCCCCCCTGAGTAGGGGTGGTGGTAGTGACAGGCATCCAGGCCCCCTGAGTAGGGGTGGTGGTAGTGGTAGGCATCCAGGCCCCCTGAGTAGGGGTGGTGGTAGTGGTAGGCATCCATCCCCTAAGGGTGGGGATGGTAGTAGTGACAGGCATCCAGGCCCCCATGAGTAGGGGTGGTGGTAGTGGCAGGCATCCAGCCCCCTGAGTAGGGGTGGTGGTAGTGGCAGGCATCCAGCCCCCTAAGGGTGGGGATGGTAGTAGTGACAGGCATCCAGCCCCCCTGAGTAGGGGTGGTGGTAGTGGCAGGCATCCAGCCCCCTGAGTGGGGTGGTGGTAGTGGCAGGCATCCAGCCCCCCTGAGTAGGGGTGGTGGTAGTGGAAGGCATCCAGCCCCCCCTAAGTAGGGGTGGTGGTAGTGGTAGGCATCCATCCCCCTAAGGGTGGGGATGGTAGTAGTGACAGGCATCCAGCCCCCTATGAGTGGGGATGGTAGTAGTGATGGGCATCCAGCCCCCTATGAGTGGGGATGGTAGTAGTGATGGGCATCCAGCCCCCTATGAGTAGGTGGTACTGTTAGTGATGGGCATCCAGCCCCCTATGAGTAGGGGGTACTGGTAGTGGTAGGCATCCATCCCCCTAAGGGTGGGGATGGTAGTAGTGACAGGCATCCAACCCCCCCTGAGTGGGGTGGTGGTAGTGGCAGGCATCCAGCCCCCCCTGAGTAGGGGTGGTGGTAGTGGCAGGCATTCAGCCCCCTAAGGGTGGGGATAGTAGTAGTGACAGGCATCCAGCCCCCTGAGTAGGGGTGGTGGTAGTGACAGGCATCCAGGCCCCCTGAGTAGGGATGGTAGTAGTGGTAGGCATCCAGCCCCCTGAGTAGGGGTGGTGGTAGGGTGGTGTTGGTGGTAGGCATCCATCCCCCTATGGGTGTGTATGGCATTGGTGATGGCCATCCCACCCCTATGGTTCTGCTGTTGCTAGTGTACGTCATTTGTGCATCCCTATGTGTGTGTGACATATTTCGGGTACGTGTCGTTTGTTTGTGTTGTTGGTGTTTGACTTACCGTCTGCGCCGTACGCGTCTGTGCCGTACCCGGTAATAGATGTAGAGTATAGTTAGGACCTGCGCAATGGGATTCATGCTTGGATCGTCTCGTTCGGGTTTCTCGTGTCTTCGACTCGTACTCATAGCAGGCTTGTTCGTCTCGTAGCCGTGGATCGTCTTGTGGCGCGAAACGGAGCTTATGTACGGCTCGCCCGGATGCTCAAACATCCCGGACGTAGCGACGGGTTCGGCGCGTACGGAGTGCGCATCGTACTCGTCCGGCCGGAAGGTGCTGTGTATTTGCTTCCGTACGACTCGATTCGGCGTTTACGGATCCGGCTCGGGCGGGGAACAGGAGCTGGATTGGGTAAGTACGGCTCGCTCGGAATCTGGGTTGTTATACGCATCGTACTTGTTCGTCCAGACGAGTGTTCAAATCGGTCGGGAAACACGCACTCGGCTGGTTTTTTCCGGACGAATACTGTTAGGTGCGGTTCCGGCCGAGATCGGAATCGACCCTAAATGTTTGCCAACATGCCTTGATTCTGTTTAAAACAACTTAGGGAGATAGAGGTATGCACCTGAAAAGATAAAGCTATCTAGGTAAAATGATCATTTTTCTAGAGTTACATCTCACAATCCATCTCAGATAAAATCGATTCCATTTATTAACAACTTTGACTGACTGTATAAATATTTTGCTTTAATTATACTTGATGACCTTCTCTATCCGTAATGACAACTTGTGCCCATGTATGTTGCTGACTCTACCCAGCGCTCGTCTTGGGCAGGAGCATACACATTTCTCAAGACCTGAGTTTTAGTGATATTCAGTTTATATCGGGAGACAGAACTTAATTCACCCGCTATTGTTCCACTGCCGACAAAGCAGCAGCTGGAGTATCAGTTAAAATACCCATGTCATCTGCATAAGCGAGGACTTTCAAGATCGAGGTGATGTATTTGCAAAGGACGTATAGCCCCTGCCAATTTAAGAGGTTGGATATAAGGCTAGATATAGATAGTAAAAAGCTGAGGTGAAAGAAAGTATACCTGCTGAGTTCCTCTGGTGATTAGTATGGGGTCAGAAAGAATACCAGAGCAAAGAACCCTACCCTTCAAACCTTCATAGAGTTGCTGGAGCCAAAATATAAACCATGGGCCGAATCCTGAAGCCCCCAAGATTGCACACAGAAATGGCAAGGAGATCCATTCAAATCCCTTTTCGGAATCAAGTATTATCATCACAATCGAGGTCCCGTCCACTGAAGCGACTTTCAAAGCGGTAATTGCTGTGTTGACATGTGCAGTCATATCACGCCCCGGTATGAAACCAAGTTGACTCTCATCGACCAAACTAGAAATAGGAGGAGATAATTTATTGGCCAAGATCCGGCATAGGTATTGGAGTTGGTAAGAACACCCTTCCGTGGGATCTTTCCCTTTTTTGGGGAATATTACAATATTGATCTCCCCCCAAGAGCCCAGCACTCAACCCAAAGACAAAAAGAAATTAAAAGATCACAAAGAGCAGGTGCTAAAGCCTGTGAGAAGACCCCTGTAAAATTCAAGAGGGATTTGGCCCAAACCAGAGCCTTTTTCCTTAGCCAACTGATTCACGCTGTCTCGACTTCGAGTAGTGTTATTGGCTCTTCCACACTTAATCGCTGTGACTGGATCAATTTCTGATGGTGATACGCCATGATAAACTGATTTGATGATTCAGTAAGAGCCACACAATCCTCCGATAGAGCATTTGATAAAACCAATTACACTTTCTACATCATGTACTCCTGGTCAGTGACCGGCTCCCCTTTGTCATTAAAGATTTTCTGAATAGTATTAGTGCTTGCCCAATCCTTAACCTTAAAGAAGTGTAGTCTCCTCATCTCCTCGTTATTTTCAATGCTGGACAATTGCTTATCCCATATGCTCTTGATAGAGCCATCCCATAGTATTTACCGAAGGGCAGCTTGAGGAACTGCAAGTTGTTCTGACAATGATGTGACCTGCTGCCAATCTTGGCTGGATACACACTGCACCATGATAACTTCGATTGAGCTAAGAGAAAAGCGGATTCCAGCCTTGGCAATACCAGACTCCTTGCACCTAAATGAGGCATAATTTAAAGTGTGCCTCCTACAAAAAGCTTTGAGCACATTCCATATGAAGATATTAGTAGAAGATGAACCGGCATTTAGCTCTAGATATTCCTTCAAGTGATTATTTATGAACTGAATATGCCCATTGTCAAGATGAAGTCTCCGATCAAATGTCCAAGCACAAGACCTTCAGTTTTGAGAAGATCCTTCAGCTTGGATGAACAGAGATATTGAATTGTGATCCGATATTAGTCTCAGATTGGCCCGGTTATCAAGCTGTGGTAAGGGAGAATGGCTGACGAAAAACCTATCGATCCATGCTTGTAACCCTGATGGGGTGTTGAAACGCTTTATTGGCGAGTAGCACACTACTCTGGAACCCATAAAGGATTAGTGGTGAATTAGTATAGTGGAATATGGAACTTGAGAAGTGAACATGTTAGTCTGTTATTCTTTTTGAAAAGGATAGTGGAGGGATCGAAGAGTGAAGGATTTGGATATATTTTTTTTTTCGAGGTCATAGCAGTAGGAGGAGGCTTTTGGATGAGTAAAAAGGGGAAGAGTCAGGGGGAAGAGTTTAGAAAGGTTTGTTTTGGGGGATCGGTATAGTAAAAGAGGTGTCAGATGATGCAAGGAGGGGTAGAGTAGGGAGAGTCTAGAAAGGGTTATTTTGGGGATCATAGTAATGGTATGGGGTTTGGGATAAAGAGAGAGTGGATGTAGAGGATATATTGATAGATGTATAGGGTGAGAAATAGGGTAGTGCATTGGAAAGAGTAGTAGAAAGAAGTTTGAGATGAGTCAGAAAGTTGGGCTAGAAGATATATTGAGAGACGTCTAGGCTGAGAAATAGGGTAGCGCATTGGAAATGCTAAATAAGAAGAAAGTGATAAATATATAGATCCATAAGTACATTGAAAGTATATAGATGCACCTACTGGATCACCCTAGATTAGAAGGGTGGGCTACGGCTTACCCGAGGCATTTTGTCACCAACTATTTGTCCTGCTGACCCTCTACGGACTCGCTCAATCTATTCTCATCTTATTTCTCATCTCACTATGAGCTTCTCTTTCTTCCCGTGCTTGCTTGGCTCCAGTGCATCAGACATGGTCCTTCTTCTACGCAAGAAGACCACTCTTGACCCCTCTGGACTGTTGCCACATTTTACTCCTACAGGTGTCCTTCACAACTCCCTCCTTTTAACTGTACTCAAGACATCTTCTCCTCTGTGAAAGCTGGTTTCCTTTTGGGTCCTTCAACACAAACTGTTCTCTTCTGTTAACCACATTTGATATAAAGCAAAATGAATCATCCCCAGAGGACTCTGTCAGTGCTCTGCTGATACAGACGAGCAACAAACACCAACTGAGCTGAACCAATCCACTAGAACAGCCATGTTTTTAAAAGTTTTTGAACTTTCCAAACTATGAGCATAGAAACTGCTTTATTCCATATTTCTAAATTCTACAAGTCCAGACAACAAACCTTCATCGGTGCTTAACTAATTTAATCAGCAGTATTCGGCAGAATGGATATATTTTTAAATGTTTCTCCTTCTCTGAACGTTTCAAGCTCTGGGTGGACAAAGGTCAGGGCCAGCTTTCCACCCACTCCTTTTCTGATGGAACCTCTCTCACAACATCGCATCTTGTTCCTACACTAGTGCATGGAGTTCCTTTTTGGGCGCCTCTCTTTTATACTGTTCATCTGTCCATCATTGTATCTACTTTAGGTTTTGAGCCACAGTTTTAATTCGATGATTCCCAGGTATTATCTTGCTGTTCTAGCTCAGCCTCCCATCATGCCCATGTTTTTACTCGTCTCTGTGCTGTTGAGAGGTCATCCACCTTTCACTATCCCAAATGTAACCGTAAAGAAGCATTGGCAAAGCTAATAGGTAATGCTTTAATAAGTCAATGTATACAAGTACAGACATTCACAAGTGCCTTTAATATGTGTTGTATGCATAGATGTATTTTATCACATTAAAGCCAGTCGTCTTCGCTTTGCAACTGCTGGGAAAAAGTAGCAAATAAACAAAACTGTTCTTTGTATACAATGTACACAAGAGCTGCATAATGTGAGTGTGATGAACAAGTGTACTTTTCAGATGTAAAATAGCCCCTCATGCATTGCAATAGAAGCACTTCTAGAAGGAGGAATATTACATTAAACAGCTACATGGAAGTTTTGAGGTAAAGTGCACAAATATTACACAACACAGCGGTGCTAGATAAAACTGTTAAATTAATAACGATAAAACTGTTAAATTAATAAAAGAAATCAAGATTACGCGGGGAGAAACACTCCCTAAGTGGAGCCAATGCCCACTTAATGTAGATTTTAAGAAACAATATGTTGTTAGACGACTGTGCTGTTATGACAGATTAAAGCCATGATACTAGCCTTTTCTAATATTTCTGCTCCTCCTTTCATTACTTTTCCTCCGTCTAATATGTTATGTTGATTTGTATAGCGCACAAATCACCTGAGAGGGTATCCAGGAGCTTGGACTAGTGTGTGTCACCCAAGGTGCTTATATGAAGAGCCAGGTATACAGCTTCTTGCAGAACTCAAGAAGTGAGGAGGAGGCTCCGATGTGTTGAGGGAGGTCTCAAGAAGTGAGGAGGAGGAGGCTCTGATGTGTTGAGGGAGGTCTCAAGAAGTGAGGAGGAGGAGGCTCCGATGTGTTGAGGGAGATCTGAAGAAGTGAGGAGGAGGAGGAACCGATGTGTTGAGGGAGGTCTCAAGAAGTGAGGAGGAGGCTCCGATGTGTTGAGGGAGCTCTAAAGAAGTGAGGAGGAGGCTCCGATGTGTTGAGGGGGTCTCAAGAAGTGAGGAGGATGCTCTGCTGTGTTGAGGGAGGTCTCAAGAAGTGAGGAGGAGGCTCTGATATGTTGAGGGAGCTCTCAAGAAGTGAGGAGGAGGCTCCGATGTGTTGAGGGAGGTCTCAAGAAGTGAGGAGGAGGCTCTGCTGTGTTGATGGAGGTCTCAAGAAGTGAGGAGGAGGCTCTGGTGTGTTGAGGAAGGTCTCAAGAAGTGAGGAGGAGGCTCTGGTGTGTTGATGGAGGTCTCAGGAAATGAGGAGGAGGCTCTGTTGTGCTGAGGGAGGTCTCAGGAAGTGAGGAGGAGGCTCTGCTGTGTTGAGGGAGGTCTCATGAAGTGAGGAGGAGGCTCTGATGTGTTGAGGGAGGTCTCAGGAAGTGAGGAGGAGGAGGCTCTGATGTGTTGAGGGAGATCTCAAGAAGTGAGGGGAGGCTCTGATGTGTTGAGGGAGGTCCCAAGAAGTGAGGAGGAGGCTCTGCTGTGTTGAGGGAGGTCTCAAGAACTGAGGAGGAGGCTCCGATGTGTTGAGGGTTGTCTCAAGAAGTGAGGAGGATGCTCCGATGTGTTGAGAGAGGTCTCAAGAAGTGAGGGGGAGGCTCTGCTGTGTTGAGGGAGGTCTCAAGAAGTGAGGAGGAGGCTCTGCTGTGTTGAGGGAGGTCTCAAGAAGTGAGAAGGAGGCTCTGTTGTGTTGAGAGAAGTCTCAGGAAGTGAGGAGAAGGCTCCGATGTGTTGAGGGAGGTCTCAGGAAGTGAGGAGGAGGCTCTGGTGTGTTGGGGGGGTCTCAAGAAGTGAGGAGGAGGCTCCTATGTGTTGAGAGAGGTCTCAAGAAGTGAGGAGGAGGCTGTACTGTGTTGAGGGAGCTCTCAAGAAGTGAGGAGGAGGCTCTGCTCAGTTGAGGGAGGTCTCAAGAAGTGAGGAGGAGGCTCCGATATGTTGAGTGAGGTCTCAAGAAGTGAGGAGGAGGCTCCAATGTGTTGAGGGAGGTCTCAGGAAGTGAGGAGGAGGCTCTGCTGTGTTGAGGGAGGTCTCAAGTAGTGAGGAGGCTCCGATGTGTTGAGGGAGGTCTCAAGAAGTGAGGAGGAGGCTCCTGTAGGAGAGTAGGATCTGCATCTTATAGTTACCCCCACTTTTTGCTGATGTCTCACTGTTTTTGGCCTAGTCTGACTGGGATCCTGCTATCCAGGACCCCAGTCTATCTGCTTTCTCCTGTAAATTGCAATGCATGTACTTTAGGTACACTCCATATTGGATACTGGGGTACCCTTATAAGTCCCTAGTATATGGTAAACCCTGAACCCAGGGCATAGGTACCCCAGAGGCCTCCCATGGGCTGAAGCATGTATTATGCCACCCATGAGAGGCCATTCAAAATGATACGACAAGCCTGCTACAGCAGACTGTGTAAGCTGGTGCTTGCACCACTTACTTCAGATATAGGTTCACGATATCTCTCTAAATCACTACACATACGAACCTATCAGTCACCCCTATGGCAGGCCTTATCAATCCTGAAGGCAGGGTGCTGGGATTTATGTGAGAGGGTGCCCCTGCATGAGTAGGGCCCCTCTGCAGCCTTTGGAGACCATTCTCTGAGGTTGTCTGTGATGCAGCCAGACATATATGTTTAAGTGCATTATAACCTCGCGGTAAATGCTAACTTTAAGACGGCTGCTTAGAAACATGTTGTGTTTGGTGTCAAACACCTTGGAATCATACCTCCACACCAGTAACAGGTGTGGGAGGTATGATTCCACCCTTGTAGAACCACTACTGTGGGTCACCGGTCTACCCAGTACCAGCTTTCTCGACCTGGGCAGCACAAATTGGATGCCGCCAGCCACAGACATGAGTCTGCCCTCCTGCTGCTGAGCCAAGCTTGAGCAGAGGAAGGCCTGATAATAGGTTTCCTGTCACAGGGAGGTGTTACCACCTCCCAGACAGGATTTAGTGTATTGGGGCTGGGTGGGTGCACTCTCAGAGTGCCAGAATGTCTGCACTGGGGGCACATTTGGTGTCCCTGTGAATAGTCCAGCTAGAACCAGTTCTGGGAGCCGTTGGCTCCTGCTCTGGCACGAAACTGGACAAAGGACATGGGTGTAGCCACCCCTCTGTCCTGCCCCTCCCCTAGGAGGGCCCCCAGAGTCAGTCCAACCCCTTCCCATGGGTATAAAGTGGGATACCTGATTCCTGGACTTTAGATTATACCTGGACAAGACTCTGCAAAGAAACCAAGTACTTCGACGGTCTACACTTCGCTGGACAACAGAAGAATCTCCCTTGTAGTAAAGGAGTTACTCCCCTGCAGCAGCAGGCACCTAAGCGCATCTGACCAGCTTTCATCTCCAGAGCTCCTGCGGACTCCGAAGATTTCTGCAACACAGGACATGGGTTCCCGAAGGTCACCGAGGTAGATCTGACCTCTCAGCGATTCTGAGACCAGTATCCCTTATGGGAGCCGTGCAACCCGTACCCCTGTGCACCACGTCTATTTGCAAGTGCATATGCTTGTTGGCAATCCCTGAGCTTGTTCATTGGACTACGTGTAGTCCCAACTCCGAGCAACATTTGCACTGAAGATATCCGGCCTCCACTTCACGAGTGCTCTGTGGGCTGGTCCTTTGTGAAATCGCTCGAGGTCACCTTGCGATCCCTGGTCCGTTAGACTGTGGGTCCTGGCGAGGGTCATATCATTTATTCTTGGGCTTCCCTGGTTGCTCCAGATGTGCCCTGACTCTCCATTGCTTGGAGAGTCCTCTGGACCTTGCTGGTCCACACCGTAACCTGTTTCCTCTGCATGCGTTGGTTGCGGTTGCCAAGGCTTGTTGGTGCTCCAGCCGGACACTGACCCCTCAGTCCTCGACATCCTTTGTGGGACAGCTCACTTCCGGACCCTGGTCATCGTCGGCGTCTCCTGGTCCCCGTGGCTGCAGAGAAAAACATCCTTTCTCTTCACCTAAAGCACCCGACATCAGTGGGCATTCGACTACCGAGCCCCTGGTCACCTGAAGTGACCCAGACTTTGTCCCCTCTGCTTTCAGGTTCTTCTCACCCCGAATCCAGGCTTGGATTCCACCGGACACTCTTCGCCTTCCTGGCAGCCGTACTTTCTTGCAGCTCTCCATGGAAAAAGACGGAGGTTTCCGACACCACTTGACCCCTATGCACCCGGCTCCTCTGGGATAGGTAACTCGGGTACTTCAGTACTCACAAGGGTGCTGGCCTTAGAAACTCTTAGGTTCTTATGGGTTTGCTTGAAGTCCTCCTAGAAGTGTCTTTAAATTGTAATTTTCCAACCGCGACTTTCCCATAGAGTTGCACGGAGCACGCGGTCGTGTTTCCTAACTGCACCCGCCCTCCATGGGTGCCCTGTGTCACTGCCTTGGGTGGTTCCTTGGGGTCCCAGTGATTCTACGTGCTCTAGGCATTGTGTCTATTGAAGTCGTTGTTGTTATACCATTTTTTTAGTATATGGTTCGGTCTCCCCCTGGAGCCCGCTGTACATTTTGCTACTTACGTATGTTCTATTGATTAAGTATTGTGTGCTTTGTGTTCTAATCTCGTGTTGAGGTTAGTAGAGAGTGTTTTAGTAATAAATACATATTTTTACATAACACTTGTGTGGTTCTCCTTTCATTTAGTCATTCAAGAAGTGAGATTCTGGTAAAACAAGCTGCTTTATATTCCTTCAAGATTAAGCCTGAAGGCTGCTCTCCACAGCTACCACTAGGATAGGTTTCTAAAGGTTATCTTTGACCTCATACATCATAAGGGTCGTTTGGACTGGTGCAAGGTGCCCACTTTAATTAGTGGACAGCATATACCAGGCCAACTTCTCACATTGGTGTGCAGTAGGCCTGGGCAGTAAATTCCGTTCCGCTCGCGGAATTTGCGGAATTTGCGGAATTTGGGTAATTTCGCGTTCCGCGGAGAACGCGAAATTGCCAAAAATTCGGCGATTTGCGGTTTCGCAGAGTTTTTTGCTTGTTCGCGCTTTCAAAATGCGTGTTCGCGAGATATTTCTCCCCGAGCACGCAAACAGCGTTCGCGAGCAGGAAAAAAGCATCGCGAACGGGCGGAACAAGCAATTCCGCGTGTTCGCGGAACTTTTGCGTGCTCGCGGAGATTTTTTACCGTTTCGCGGAGCTTTGCGTAGCGCGACTACGCAAATTCCGCCCACCCCTAGTGTGCAGCGGTTGGGATTCAAGCTTGCTATTGTTTTACCAGAAAAATCTCATTGACTGATTAACTGAAAACCACTAAAAGTATTAGGTACATATAATACATCAAGATTGAATAAGTAAGTTCTACTGAACTTGGAGTTGGGTAAGTCAAGGGCCTAGCAAACCTTTTCTCCAACTCAAGAGAGTTTAGTCTCCACTAGGTTAGGTAGGTGCCTACACCACATAACACTAGTATGTCTTCTAGAAGAGAAGCCAGTGGCTCTCTGCCAACTAGGTATGACCATCTCTCATTCCAAGAATTGAGAAATATGTGTACATCTAGGAAGCTGAGGACAGGGAGAAGTGCAAGCACCCAACGTCTTATAGAGATATTGCTCTTAGATGACCTCAGAAAGACCCCAGGCTCTGATGAAGTAGAAAGAGTGGGTGGGACAGGAGATGAGGAAAGGCCAGGAAGTGAAACCTTCTTTGAGCTGGACTCAAACCCTGGCCAGGAGGATCAAAATGATTCTAACCTGGAAAATCCAACTCTTCCTTCAGGTGGGGGAGAAGGCCCCAGTGGCCCTCTCTTTACTCCACCAGGAAGAGTACAGAGTTTGCCTAGAAGATCCAGAACTCCCTCTGTGGAGTCTAATCATTCAGGTACTTCTGTAGGGACTTCCATATCACATAAGAGGGAATCCTCTTATGATAGACAGTGCCAACCTCTGGAGCTTGAGAGAATAAAGCCTAGGCTCAAGAAGGATCAGTAGGCCCTAGATAGGGAATCCCTAGAGCTCCAAAGAGCTACAAAAAGATTGGGACTAGAGTCCCATGGTGGCAGCAACAGTGTTCCTAGAAGTAGGGAGTATACTCATGAACATAGGAACCTGAACAAGATAGTCCCTCCCTACCAGAGTGGGGATGACATCTACAAATGGATAAATGCACTGTAAAGGGCCTTTAAAGTACAGACGGTCCCTCAGGGGCAGTGGGCAGCTATCTTGTGGCTCTCCATTGCAGACAAAGGTAGAGATAAGCTCCTCACTGTTAGAGAAGAGGATGCTGACAACTACTCAGTCTTAAAGAGTGCTCTCATTGATGGGTTTGGCTTAACCACTGAGCAATACAGGATTAAGTTCAGAGACACCCAGAAGACACAGACTCAGGATTGGGTAGACTTTGTGGATAGTGCTACTAAGGCTCTAGAGGGCTGGTTACTTGGCAGTAAAATGAATGATTTTAAAGGATTGTACAATTTAATTATGAGGGAGCAGATCCTTAATAATTGCCAAAATCAGTTGTTGCATCAGTACCTGGTGGACTCTGATCTGACCTCTCCCCAAGAATTGGGAAAGAAGGCAGACAAATGGGTCAGAACCAGGGTGAAGCAGAAAGCTCAGAACCAAGGTGGTGACTCTAAGAAGCAAGATGCTAAGACCACAGATAAGGGTGGGGAGAAGGGTAAAGACCAGAAGTCTTCACAAGGGCCCCAAAACCTGCATCTGGGGGAGTCACAATCAAACAAGGGTAAAGGCAAAAAGAAACCTTGGTGTCATATCTGTAAAGAGAAGACCCATTGGACAAAGGATGCCAATTGTCCAAGGGCCAAGGATTCTACTCCTACCACCACTGCCCCTAAGGCAACTGTTCCCCCTAGCTCAGTTCTAAGTGGTGGTACACAGAACAAGGGTATAGTAGGGTTAACCTTGGGATCTGAGATGGGTTCTGGCCTAGTCAGAACTCCAACTCAGGCTGTGTTAGTCTGTGATGGAGGCATGGATATTGCCTCCTTATTTGTAAGTCCCAGTAATTTGGGCAAGTACAGAAAACAGCCTTTGATCAATGGTAAGGAGGCCATGGCATACAGGGACACAGGTGCAAGTGTCACCATGGTGACAAAAGAACTTGTGGGCCCTGACCAGATCATGCTTGGTGAGATGTACCAAGTGACCAATGCAAGCAATGTCAAGACAGACCATTCCTTGGCAGTTGGGAATTTCACCTGGGGAGGGGTAACTGGCCCTAAGAAGGTTGTGGTAAGTTCAGACCTCCCTGTAGAATGCTTATTGGGCAATGATTTGGAAACTTCAGCTTGGCGTGAAGTGGAACTCAGGACACATGCAGAAATGCTGGGCATCCCTGCAGATGTGTTTGCCATGACTAGGTCACAGGCAAAAATTTCTTCCACTGAACAGGCCCTGGATCCTGGAATAATGGACCAGGTGCCTTCCAAGAGAAGGAGCAGTAGGGGTAAGGCAGTGTCTTCCCCCTGCCTCAGAGTGAGGATCAGACTCTTGAGGGAGCTGATCTTAGTCCTGAAGAAGGAACTGTCTCAGAGTAACTTCAACCTGACCAGGTTGAGTTCTTGGGGACAGGGGGCCCTTCAAGGGCATATCTGAGCCAGGAGCAGCTGAGCTGCCCCTCTCTTGAACCCCTCAGACAGCAAGCTGCTGGGAGTGCCAGTGGGTCCCATAGGATCTACTGGGATGATGGACTTTTATACTCAGAGGGTAGAGACCCCAAGCCTGGTGCTACCAGGAGGTTGGTTATACCTCTGAAGTTTAGAGGCTTCCTATTAACACTGGCACATGATATCCCATTAGCAGGACACCTAGGCCAAAACAAGACCTGGGACAGAGTTGTCCTTCACTTTCATTGGCCTCACATGTCTGAGGACACAAAGGAGTTTTGTCGCTCCTGTATAAATTGCCAAGCCAGTGGTAAGGCAGGTGGTACTACAAAGGCCCCCTGATACCACTACCTGTGGTGGGGGTTCCCTTTGAGAGGGTTGTGATTGACATTGTTGGTCCCATGGATCCTCAAACTGCATCTGGGCACAGATTTATACTAGTGGTGGTGGACCATGCCACTAGGTATCCAGAAGCAATACCCCTAAGGACTACCACAGCTCCTGTTGTGGCTAGAGCCCTCCTGGGAATTTTTTCCAGAGTGGGTTTCCCTAACGAGGTAGTATCAGACCGGGGCGCAAACTTTATGTCTGGTTACTTGACTGCAATGTGGAAGGAGTGTGGTATGAATTACAAATTCACCACCCCTTATGACCCACAATGCAATGGGTTAGTTGAGAGATTCAACAAAACCCTCAAGGGCATGATAAAAGGTCTCCCTGAAAAGCTTAGGCGCAGATGGGACATCCTTTTGCCCTGCCTTCTCTTTGCCTACAGAGAGGTTCCTCAGAAGGGGGTTGGTTACAGCCCTTTTGAACTTCTGTTTGGACATCCAGTTAGGGGTCCTTTATGTCTAGTGAAGGAGGGATGGGAGTTACCTCTCAAACCCCCTAAACAGGATATTGTGGACTATGTACTTGGTCTCCGCTCCAGGATGGCTGAGTACATGAAGAAGGCATCCAAAAACCTTGAGGCAAGCCAGGAATTGCAAAAGGCCTGGCATGACCAAAAGGCTGTTTTGACTGTTTATCAGCCAGGACAGAAAGTATGGGTATTGGAGCTGGTGGCCCCAGCAGCTCTCCGGGACAAGTGGAGTGGGCCCCATACTATACTTGAGCAAAAGGGAGAGGTTACCTACCTGGTGGACCATGGAACTCCCAGGAGCCCCCACAGGGTGCTCCATGTGAACAGGCTCAAGCCATATGTGGACAGGGCAGACATGGGCTTGCTCATGGCTACTGATGAGGGACAAGAGGAAGAGAGTGATCCACTCCCTGACCTGCTCTCACAGAACCCTGGTGATGGTGCAGTTGATGGTGTAGCCTTGGCAGGCAGCCTAACTGACCAGCAGCAAACTGGTTGTAGGAAGGTCCTCAATCAGTATAGTCACATGTTTTCACTGAATCCAAGTCAGACTACCTGGTGCACCCATGAGGTGGACACAGGTGACAGTCTGCCTGTTAAAAAAAAGATTTAAAGGCAACCTGATCATGTCAGGGACTGTATCAGGACTGAAGTCTAGAAAATGTTGGAATTGGGAGTTATTGAGCCCTCAGATAGCCCTTGGGCTAGTCCAGTAATCTTGGTACCAAAACCTCACACCCAGGGTGGTAAGAGAGAGATGAGGTTCTGTGTTGACTACAGGGGACTCAATGTAGTCACAAGGACTGATGCTCACCCTATTCCAAGGGCAGATGAGCTGATTGATACTTTGGCCTCAGCCAAGTTCTTAAGCACATTTGACCTGACAGCTGGTTACTGGCAAATCAGATTAGCTGATGAAGCAAAACCAAAAACAGCATTTTCAACCCCTAGTGGGAGTTACCAATTTGTGGTGATGCCTTTTGGCTTGAAGAATGCACCTGCCACTTTTCAAAGGTTGGTGAACAAAGTCCTTACAGGTCTGGAAGCCTATAGTGCAGCTTATGTAGATGATATTGCTGTCTTTAGCTACACCTGGGAGGATCACCTGGTCCACCTGAGAAATGTTTTGGAGGCCCTGCAAAAAGCAAAAAGCAGGCCTCACTATCAAGGCCACCAAGTGCCAGATAGAGCAGAGTAAGGTTGTGTACCTAGGCCACCTTGTGGGTCGAGGTCAGGTTCAACCATTGCAGACCAAAATCCAGATCATCATGGACTGGGTTGCTCCAACTACCCAGACTCAGGTCAGAGCTTTCTTGGGCCTGACTGGGTACTACAGGAGGTTTGTCAAAGGATATGGATCCATAGTGATCCCTTTAAATGACTTAACTTCCAAAAGAATGCCTAAGAAAGTTCAGTGGACAGTTAGCTGTCAAAAGGCATTTGATGACCTGAAGCAGGCCATGTGCACTGCTCCCATTCGGCAAAGTCCTGATTATTCCAAACAATTAATTGTTCAAACTGATGCATCTGAATTGGGGGTAGGGGCTGTGTTATCATGATTGAATGAAGAGGGTCAGGATCAGCCAGTAGCTTTCATAAGCAGAAGGCCGACCCCCAGAGAGAAACGTTGGTCAGCTAAGAGAGAGGGAAGCCTTTGCTGTGGTTTGGGCCTTGAAGAAGCTGAGGCCATACTTGTTTGGCACTCACTTCATTGTTCAGACAGACCATAACCCCTCTTATGGCTAAAACAGATGAAGGGTGAAAACCCCAAACTTTTAAGGTGGTCCATTTCCCTACAGGGGATGGACTATACAGTGGAACATAGACCTGGGAGTAACCATGCCAATGCAGATGGACTCTCCAGATATTTCCACTTAGAACATGAAGACTCAACTGGTCGAGGTTAGTTTAATGTCCTTACATTTGGGGGGGGGTTGTGTAGGAGAGTAGGATCTGCTTCTTATAGTTACCCCCACTTTTTGCTGATGTCTCACTGTTTTTGGCCTAGTCTGACTGGGATCCTGCTATCCAGGACCCCAGTCTATCTGCTTTCTCCTGTAAATTGCAATGCATGTACTTTAGGTACACTCCAGATTGGATACTGGGGTACCCTTATAAGTCCCTAGTATATGGTACACCATGTACCCAGGGCATAGGTACCCCAGAGGCCTCCCATGGGCTGAAGTATGTATTATGCCACCCATGAGAGGCCATTCAAAATGACACGACAATCCTGCTACAGCAGACTGTGTAAGCTGGTGCTTGCACCACTTACTTAAGATAAAGGTTCACTATATCTCTCTAAATCACTACACATAGTCACCTCCTAAGGCAGGCCTTATCAATCCTGAAGGCAGGGTGCTGGGTTTTATGTGAGAGGGTGCCCCTGCATGAGTAGGGCCCCTCTGCAGCCTTCGGAGACCCTTCTCTGAGGTTGTCTGTGATGCAGCCAGACATATATGTTTAAGTGCATTATAACCTCGCGGTAAATGCTAACTTTAAAACGGCTGCTTAGAAACATGTTGTGTTTGGTGTCAAACACCTTGAAATCATACCTCCACACCAGTAACTGGTGTGGGTGGTATGATTCCTCCCTTGTAGAAACACTACTGTGGGTCACCGGTCTACCCGCTACCAGCTTTCTCGACCTGGGCAGCACAAAATGGATGCTGCCAGCCACAGACACGAGTCTGCCCTTCCGCTGCTGAACCAAGCTCGAGCAGAGGAAAGCCTGACAATAGGTTTCCTGTCACAGGGAGGTGTTACCACCTCCCAGACAGGATTTAGTGTATTGGGGCTGGGTGGGTGCACTCTCAGAGTGCCGGAAAGTCTGCACTGGGGGCACATTTGGTGCCCCTGTGCATAGTCCAGCTAAAACCAGTTCTGGGAGCCGTTGGCTCCTGCTCTGGCGCAAAACTGGACAAAGGACATGGGTGTAGCCACCCCTCTGGCCTGCCCCTCCCCTAGGAGGGCCCCCAGAGTCAGTCCAACACCTTCCCATGGGTATAAAGTGGGATACCTGATTCCAGGACTTTAGATTATACCTGGACAAGACTCTGCAAAGAAACCAAGTACTTCGACGGTCTACACTTCGCTGGACGACAGAAGAATCTCCCTTGGAGTAAAGGAGTTAATCCCCTGCAGCAGCAGGCACCTAAGCGCATCTGACCAGCTTGCATCTCCAGAGCTTCTGCGGACTCCGAAGATTTCTGCAACACAGGAGGTGGGTTTCCGAAGGTCCCCGAGATAGATCTGACATCTCAGCGATTCTGAGACCAGTATCCCTTGTGGGGGCCGTGCAATCCGTACCCCTGAGCACAGAGTCTATTTGCAAGTGCATATGCTTGTTGGCAATCCCTGAGCTTGTGCATTGGACTACGTGTAGTCCCGACTCCGAGCAACATTCGCACCAAAGATATCCGGCCTCCACTCCACGAGTGCTCTGTGGGCTGGTCCTTTGTGAAATTGCTCGAGGTAACCTCGTGATCCCTGGTCCGTTGGCCTGTGGGTCCTGGCAAGGGTAATCTCATTTGTTCTTGGGATTCCCTGATTGCTCCAGATGTGCCCTGACTCTCCATTGCTTGGAGAGTCCCCTGGACCTTGCTGGTCCACACCGTAACCTATTTCCTCTGTCTGCATTGGTTGCCATTGTCAAGGCTTGTTGGTGCTCCAGCCAGACACTGACCCCTCAGTCCTCGACATCCTTCGTGGGACAACTCACCTCCAGACCCTGGTCATCGTCGGTGTCTCCTGGTCCCCGTGGCTGCAGAGACAAACATCCTTTCTCTTCACCTGAAGCAACCGACATCAGTGGGCATTCGACTACCGAGCCACTGGTCACCTGAAGTGACCCAGACTTTGTCCCCTCCTCTTTCAGGTTCTTCTCACCCCAAATCCAGGCTTGGATTCCACCGGACACTCTTCGCCTTCCTGGCAGCCGTACTTTCTTGCAGCTCTCCATTGAAAACGACAGAGGTTTCCAACACCACTTGACCCCTATGCACCCGGCTCCTCTGGGATAGGTAACTTGGGTACTTTGGTACTCACAAGGGTGCTGGCCTTAGAACCTCTTAGGTTTCCAAGGGTTTGCTTGAAGTCCTACTAGAAGTGTCCTTAAATTGTAATTTTCCAACCACGACTTTCCCATAGTTGCACGGAGCATGCGGTCGTGTTTCCTCACTGCACCCGTCCTCCCAGGGCGCCCTGTGTGGTTCCTTGGGTGGTTCCTTGGGGTCCCAGTGATTCTACGTGCTCTAGGCACTGTGTCTATTGAAGTCGTTGTTGTTATACCATTTTTTTACTATGTGGTTCGGTCTCCCCGAGGGAGCCCGCTGTACATTTTGCTTCTTACATATGTTCTATTGATTAAGTATTGTGTGCTTTGTGTTCTAATTAGGGGTGGGCGGAATTTGCGTAGTCGCGCTACACAAAGCTCCGCGAAATGGTAAAAAATCTCTGCGAGCACGCAAAAGTTCCGCGAACACGCGGAATTGCTTGTTCCGCCCGTTCGCAATGCTTTTTTCCTGTTCGCGAACGCTGTTTGCGTGCTCGGGGAGAAATATCTCGCGAACATGCATTTTGAAAACGCGAACAAGCAAAAAATTCTGCAAAGCCGCGGATCGCGGCATTTTTGGCAATTCCGCGTTCTCCGCGGAACGCGAAATTACCCAAATTCCGCGAGGGGAACGGAATTTACCACCCAGGTCTAGTTCTAATCTCGTGTTGAGGTTAGTAGAGAGTGTTTTAGTAATAAATACATATTTTTACATAACACTTGTGTGGTTCCGCTTTCATTTAGTCATTCAAGAAGTGAGATTCTGGTAAAACAAGCTGCTTTACATTCCTTCAAGATTAAGCCTGAAGGCTGCTCTCCACAGCTACCACTAGGATAGCTTTCTAAAGGTTATCTTTGACCTCATATATCATACGGGTCGTTTGGACTGGTGCAAGGTGCCCACATTAATTAGTGGACAGCATATACCAGGCCAACTTCTCACAGCTCCGATGTGTTGAGGGAGGTCTCAAGAAGTGAGGAGGAGGCTCCGATGTGTTGAGGGAGGTCTCAAGAAGCGAGGAGGAGGCTCCGATGTGTTGAGGGAGGCCTCAGGAAGTGAGGAGGAGGCTCCGATGTGTTGAGGGAGGTCTCAGGAAGTGAGGAGGAGGAGGCTCTGATGTGTTGAGGGTGGTCTCAGGAAGTGAGGAGGAGGCTCTGGTGTGTTGAGGGAGGTCTCAGAAAGTGAGGAGGAGGTTCTGCTGTGTTGAGGTAGGTCTCAAGAAGTGAGGAGGAGGCTCTGATGTGCTGAGGGATGTCTCAAGAAGTGAGGAGGAGGCTCTGGTGTGTTGAGGGAGGTCTCAAGAAGTGAGGCTCTGGTGTGTTGAGGGAGGTCTCAGGAAGTGAGGATGAGGAGGCTCTGCTGTGTTGAGGGAGGTCTCAAGAAGTGAGGAGGAGGCTCCGATGTGTTGAGGGAGGTCTCAAGAAGGGAGGAGGAGGCTCCGATGTGTTGAGGGAGGCCTCAGGAAGTGAGGAGGAGGCTCTGATGTGTTGAGGGAGGTCTCAAGAAGTGAGGAGGAGGCTCTGCTGTGTTGAGGGAGGTCTCAAGAAGTGAGGAGGAGGCTCTGATGTGCTGAGGGAGGTCTCAAGAAGTGAGGAGGAGGCTTTGATGTGTTGAGGGAGGTCTCAAGAAGTGAGGAGGAGGCTCCGATGTGTTGAGGGAGGTCTTAGGAAATGAGGAGGAGGAGGTTTTGATGTGTTGAGGGAGTTCTCAAGAAGTGAGGAGGAGGCTCTGTTGTGTTGAGGGAGTTCTCAAGTAGTGAGGGGGAGGCTCTGCTGTGTTGAGGGAGGTCTCAAGAAGTGAGGAGGAGGAGGCTCTGATGTGTTGAGGGAGGTCTCAAGAAGTGAGGAGGAGGCTCTGATGTGTTGAGTGAGGTCTCAAGAAGTAAGGAGGAGGGCTACGATGTGTTGAGGGAGGTCTCAAGAAGTGAAAAGGAGGCTCTGTTGTGTTGAGGAAGTTCTCAGGAAGTGAGGAGAAGGCTCCAATGTGTTGTGGGAGATCTCAGGAAGTGAGGAGGAGGCTCTGGTGTTTTGGGGGGGTCTCAAGAAGTGAGGAGGAGGCTCCAATGTGTTGAGGGAGGTCTCAAGAAGTGAGGAGGAGGCTCTGCTGTGTTGAGGGAGGTCTCAAGAAGTGAGGAGGAGGCTCCGATGTCTTGAGGGAGGTCTCAAGAAGTGAGGAGGAGGCTCCGATGTGTTGAGGGAGGTCTCAAGAAGTGAGAAGGAGGCTCCGATGTGTTGAGGGAGCTCTCAAGAAGTGAGGAGGAGGCTCCGATGTGTTGAAGGAGGTCTCAAGAAGTGAGGAGGAGGCTCCGATGTATTGAGGGAGGTCTCAAGAAGTGAGGAGGAGGCCCCGATGTGTTGAGGAAGCTCTCAAGAAGTGAGGAGGAGGCTCCGATGTGTTGAGGGAGGTCTCAAGAAGTGAGGAGGAGGCTCTGATGTGTTGAGGAAGCTCTCAAGAAGTGAGGAGGAGGCTCTTATGTGTTGAGGGAGGTCTCAAGAAGTGAGGAGGAGGCTCTGCTGTGTTGAGGGAGGTCTCAAGAAGTGAGAAGGAGGCTCTGTTGTGTTGAGGGAGGTCTCAGGAAGTGAGGAGAAGGCTCTGATGTTTTGAGGGAGGTCTCAGGATGTGAGGAGGAGGCTCCGATGTGTTGAGGGAGGTCTCAAGAAGTGAGGAGGAGGCTCTGCTGTGTTGAGGGAGGTCTCAAGAAGTGAGGAGGAGGCTCTGATGTGCTGAGGGAGGTCTCAAGAAGTGAGGAGGAGGCTCCGATGTCTTGAGGGAGGTCTCAAGAAGTGAGGAGGAGGCTCCGATGTTTTGAGTGAGGTCTTAGGAAGTGAGGAGGAGGAGGTTTTGATGTGTTGAGGGAGGTCTCAAGAAGTGAGGAGGAGGCTCTGTTGTGTTGAGGGAGGTCGCAAGTAGTGAGGGGGAGGCTCTGCTGTGTTGAGGGAGGACTCAAGAAGTGAGGAGGAGGAGGCTCTGATGTGTTGAGGGAGGTCTCAAAAAGTGAGGAGGAGGCTCCGATGTGTTGAGTGAGGTCTCAAGAAGTAAGGAGGAGGCTACGATGTGTTGAGGGAGGTCTCAAGAAGTGAGAAGGAGGCTCTGTTGTGTTGAGGGAGTTCTCAGGATGTGAGGAGAAGGCCCCAATGTGTTGTGGGAGGTCTCAGGAAGTGAGGAGGAGGCTCTGGTGTGTTGGGGGGGTCTCAATAAGTGAGGAGGAGGCTCCAATGTGTTGAGGGAGGTCTCAAGAAGTGAGGAGGAGGCTCTGCTGTGTTGAGGGAGGTCTCAAAAAGTGAGGAGGAGGCTCTGCTGAGATGAGGGAGGTCTCAAGAAATGAGGAGGAGGCTCCGATGTGTTGAGTGAGGTCTCAAGAAGTGAGGAGGACGCTCCGATGTGTTGAGGGAGGTCTCAAGAAGTGAGGAGGAGGCTCTGCTGTGTTGGGGGAGGTCTCAAAAAGTGAGGAGGATGCTCCGATGTGTTGAGGGAGGTCTCAAAAAGTGAGGAGGAGGCTCCGATGTGTTGAGGGAGGTCTCAAGAAGTGAGGAGGAGGCGCCGATGTGTTGAGGGAGGTCTCAAGAAGTGAGGAGGAGGCTCCGATGTGTTGAGGAAGCTCTCAAGAAGTGAGGAGGAGGCTCCGATGTGTTGAGGGAGGTCTCAAGAAGTGAGGAGGAGGCTCTGCTGTGTTGAGGGAGGTCTCAAGAAGTGAGAAGGAGGCTCTGTTGTGTTGAGGGAGGTCTCAGGAAGTGAGGAGAACGCTCTGATGTTTTGAGGGAGGTCTCAGGAAGTGAGGAGGAGGCTCTGGTGTGTGTTGGGGGAGTCTCAAGAAGTGAGGAGGAGGCTCCGATGTGTTGAGGGTGGTCTCAAGAAGTGAGGAGGAGGCTCTGCTGTGTTGAGGGAGGTCTCAAGAAGTGAGGAGGAGGCCCCGATGTGTTGAGGGAGGTCTCAAGAAGTGAGGAGGAGGCTCCGATGTGTTGATGGAGGTCTAAAGAAGTGAGGAGGAGGCTCCAATGTGTTGAGGGAGGTCTCAGGAAGTGAGGAGGAGGAGGCTCTGGTGTGTTGAGGGAGGTCTCAGGAAGTGAGGAGGAGGCTCTGGTGTGTTGAGGGAGGTCTCAGGAAGTGAGGAGGAGGCTCTGCTGTGTTGAGGGAGGTCTCAAGAAGTGAGGAGGAGGCTCTGATGTGCTGAGGGAGGTCTCAAGAAGTGAGGAGGAGGCTCTGGTGTGTTGAGGGAGGTCTCAAGAAGTGAGGAGGAGGCTCTGGTGTGTTGAGGGAGGTCTCAGGAAGTGAGGAGGAGGAGGCTCTGCTGTGTTGAGGGAGGTCTCAAGAAGGGAGGAGGAGGAGGCTCCGATGTGTTGAGGGAGGTCTCAAGAAGTGAGGAGGAGGCTCCGATGTGTTGAGTGAGGTCTCAAGAAGGGAGGAGGAGGCTCTGGTGTGTTGAGGGAGGTCTCAAGAAGTGAGGAGGAGGCTCTGGTGTGTTGAGGAGGTCTCAAGTAGTGAGGGGAGGCTCTGCTGTGTTGAGGAAGTCTCAAGAAGTGAGGAGGAGGAGGCTCTGACGTGTTGAGGGAGGTCTCAAGAAGTGAGGAGGAGGCTCCGATGTGTTGAGTGAGGTCTCAAGAAGTAAGGAGGAGGTTACGATGTGTTGAGGGAGGTCTCAAGAAGTGAGAAGGACGCTCTGTTGTGTTGAGGGAGTTCTCAGGAAGTGAGGAGGATGCTCTGCTGAGTTGAGGGAGGTCTCAAGAAATGAGGAGGAGGCTCCGATGTGTTGAGTGAGGTCTCAAGAAGTGAGGAGGAGGCTCCGATTTGTTGAGGGAGGTCTCAAGAAGTGAGGAGAAGGCTCTGCTGTTTTGGGGGAGGTCTCAATAAGTGAGGAGGAGGCTCCGATGTGTTGAGGAAGCTCTCAAGAAGTGTAGAAGAGGCTCAGATGTGTTGAGGGAGGTCTCAAGATGGGAGGAGGAGGCTCCGATGTGTTGAGGAGGTCTCAAGAAGTGAGGAGGAGGCTCTGATGTGTTGAGGAGGTCTCAAGAAGCAAGAGGAGTCTCCGATGTGTTGAGGGAGGTCTCAGGACGTGAGGAGGAGGCTCCAATGTGTTGAGGGAGTTCTCAGGAAGTGAGGAGGAGGAGGCTCTGATGTGTTGAGGGAGGTCTCAGGAAGTGAGGAGGAGGCTCTGGTGTGTTGAGGGAGGTCTCAAGAAGTGAGGAGGAGGCTCTGGTGTGTTGAGGGAGGTCTCAGGAAGTGAGGAGGCTCTGCTGTGTTGAGGGAGGTCTCAAGAAGGGAGGAGGAGGAGGCTCTGATGTGTTGAGGGAGGTCTCAGGAAGTGAGGATGAGGCTCTGCTGTGTTGCAAGAGTTCTCAGGAAGAGAGGATGAGGCTCCGGTGTGTTGAGGGAAGTCTCAAGAAGTGAGGAGGAGGCTCCTATGTGTTGAGGGGAGTCTCAAGAAGCACGGAGGAGGCTCTGATATGTTGAAGGGGGTCTGAAGAAGTGAGGAGGAGGCTCCGATGTGTTGAGGGAAGTCTCAAGAAGTGAGGAGGAGGCTCTGCTGTGATGAGGGAGGTTTCAGGAAGTGAGGAGGAGGAGGCTCCGATGTGTTGACGGAGGTGTCAGGAAGTGAGGAGGAGGCTCTGATGTGTTGAGGGAGGTCTCAAGAAGTGAGGAGGCGGAGGCTCTGTTGTGTTTAGGGAGGTGTCAGGAAGTGAGGAGGAGGCTCTGATGTGTTGAGGGAGGTCTCAAGAAGTGAGGGGGAGGCTCTGCGGTGTTGAAGGAGGTCTCAAGAACTCAGAAGGAGGCTCTGTTGTGTTGAGGGAGGTCTCAAAAAGTGAGGAGGAGGAGGCTCTGATGTGTTGCGGGAGGTCTCAAGAAGTGAGGAGGAGGCTCCGATGTGTTGAGTGAGGTGTCAGGAAGTGAGTAGGAGGAGGCTCTGATGTGTTGTGGGAGGTCTCAGGAAGTGAGTAGGAGGAGGCTCTGATGTGTTGTGGGAGGTCTCAGGAAGTGACGAGGACGCTCCGATGTGTTGAGGGAGGTCTCAAGAAGTGAGGAGGAGGCTCCGATGTGTTGAGAAAGCTCTCAAGAAGTGAGGAGGAGGCTCTTATGTGTTGATGGAGGTCTCAAGAAGTGAGGAGGAGGCTCTGCTGTGTTGAGGGAGGTCTCAAGAAGTGAGAAGGAGGCTCTGTTGTGTTGAGGAGGTCTCAGGAAGTGAGGAGAACGCTCTGATGTTTTGAGGGAGGTCTCAGGAAGTGAGGAGGAGGCTCTGGTGTGTGTTGGGGAGTCTCAAGAAGTGAGGAGGAGGCTCCGATGTGTTGAGGGTGGTCTCAAGAAGTGAGGAGGAGGCTCTGCTGTGTTGAGGGAGGTCTCAAGAAGTGAGGAGGAGGCCCGATGTGTTGAGGGAGGTCTCAAGAAGTGAGGAGGAGGCTCCGATGTGTTGAGGGAGGTCTAAAGAAGTGAGGAGGAGGCTCCAATGTGTTGAGGGAGGTCTCAGGAAGTGAGGAGGAGGAGGCTCTGGTGTGTTGAGGGAGGTCTCAGGAAGTGAGGAGGAGGCTCTGGTGTGTTGAGGAGGTCTCAGGAAGTGAGGAGGAGGCTCTGCTGTGTTGAGGGAGGTCTCAAGAAGTGAGGAGGAGGCTCTGATGTGCTGAGGGAGGTCTCAAGAAGTGAGGAGGAGGCTCTGGTGTGTTGAGGGAGGTCTCAAGAAGTGAGGAGGAGGCTCTGGTGTGTTGAGGAGGTCTCAGGAAGTGAGGAGGAGGAGGCTCTGCTGTGTTGAGGGAGGTCTCAAGAAGGGAGGAGGAGGAGGCTCTGATGTGTTGAGGAGGTCTCAAGAAGTGAGGAGGAGGCTCCGATCTGTTGAGTGAGGTCTCAAGAAGGGAGGAGGAGGCTCTGGTGTGTTGAGGGAGGTCTCAAGAGTTGAGGAGGAGGCTCTGGTGTGTTGAGGGAGGTCTCAAGTAGTGAGGGGAGGCTCTGCTGTGTTGAGGAAGTCTCAAGAAGTGAGGAGGAGGAGGCTCTGATGTGTTGAGGAGGTCTCAAGAAGTGAGGAGGAGGCTCCGATGTGTTGAGTGAGGTCTCAAGAAGTAAGGAGGAGGCTACGATGTGTTGAGGGAGGTCTCAAGAAGTGAGAAGGAGGCTCTGTTGTGTTGAGGAGTTCTCAGGAAGTGAGGAGGATGCTCTGCTGAGTTGAGGGAGGTCTCAAGAAATGAGGAGGAGGCTCCGATGTGTTGAGTGAGGTCTCAAGAAGTGAGGAGGAGGCTCCGATGTGTTGAGGAGGTCTCAAGAAGTGAGGAGAAGGCTCTGCTGTTTTGGGGGAGGTCTCAATAAGTGAGGAGGAGGCTCCGATGTGTTGAGGGAACTCTCAAGAAGTGTAGAAGAGGCTCAGATGTGTTGAGGGAGGTCTCAAGATGGGAGGAGGAGGCTCCGATGTGTTGAAGGAGGTCTCAAGAAGTGAGGAGGAGGCTCTGATGTGTTGAGGGAGGTCTCAGGAAGTGAGGAGGAGGATCTGGTGTGTTGAGGGAGGTCTCAAGAAGTGAGGAGGAGGCTCTGGTGTGTTGAGGGAGGTCTCAGGAAGTGAGGAGGAGGCTCTGGTGTGTTGAGGGAGGTCTCAAGAAGTGAGGAGGAGGCTCTGGTGTGTTGAGGGAGGTCTCAGGAAGTGAGGAGGAGGCTCCGATGTGTTGAGTGAGGTCTCAAGAAGGGAGGAGGAGGCTCTGGTGTGTTGAGGGAGGTCTCAAGAAGTGAGGAGGAGGCTCTGGTGTGTTGAGGGAGGTCTCAAGTAGTGAGGGGGAGGCTCTGCTGTGTTGAGGAAGTCTCAAGAAGTGAGGAGGAGGAGGCTCTGATGTGTTGATGGAGGTCTCAAGAAGTGAGGAGGAGGCTCCGATGTGTTGAGTGAGGTCTCAAGAAGGGAGGAGGAGGCTCTGGTGTGTTGAGGGAGGTCTCAAGAAGTGAGGAGGAGGCTCTGGTGTGTTGAGGGAGGTCTCAAGTAGTGAGGGGGAGGCTCTGCTGTGTTGAGGAAGTCTCAAGAAGTGAGGAGGAGGAGGCTCTGATGTGTTGAGGGAGGTCTCAAGAAGTGAGGAGGAGGCTCTGATGTGTTGAGGGAGTTCTCAGGAAGTGAGGAGGATGCTCTGCTGAGTTGAGGGAGGTCTCAAGAAATGAGGAGGAGGCTCCGATGTGTTGAGTGAGGTCTCAAGAAGTAAGGAGGAGGCTACGATGTGTTGAGGGAGGTCTCAAGAAGTGAGAAGGAGGCTCTGATGTGTTGAGGGAGTTCTCAGGAAGTGAGGAGGATGCTCTGCTGAGTTGAGGGAGGTCTCAAGAAATGAGGAGGAGGCTCCGATGTGTTGAGTGAGGTCTCAAGAAGTAAGGAGGAGGCTCCGATGTGTTGAGGGAGGTCTCAAGAAGTGAGGAGAAGGCTCTGCTGTTTTGGGGGAGGTCTCAATAAGTGAGGAGGAGGCTCCGATGTGTTGAGGGAGCTCTCAAGAAGTGTAGAAGAGGCTCAGATGTGTTGAGGGAGGTCTCAAGATGGGAGGAGGAGGCTCCGATGTGTTGAGGGAGGTCTCAAGAAGTGAGGAGGAGGCTTTGATGTGTTGAGGGAGGTCTCAAGAAGCAAGAGGAGTCTCCGATGTGTTGAGGGAGGTCTCAGGAAGTGAGGAGGAGGCTCCAATGTGTTGAGGGAGGTCTCAGGAAGTGAGGAGGAGGAGGCTCTGATGTGTTGAGGGAGGTCTCAGGAAGTGAGGAGGAGGCTCTGCTGTGTTGAGGGAGATCTCAAGAAGTGAGGAGGAGGCTCCGATGTGTTGAGTGAGGTCTCAGGAAGTGAGGATGAGGAGGCTCTGATGTGTTGAGGGAGGTCTCAGGAAGTGAGGAGGAGGCTCTGCTGTGTTGAGGGAGGTCTCAGGAAGTGAGGATGAGGCTCTGCTGTGTTGCGAGAGTTCTCAGGAAGAGAGGATGAGGCTCCGGTGTGTTGAGGAAGTCTCAAGAAGTGAGGAGGAGGCTCCTATGTGTTGAGGGGAGTCTCAAGAAGCAGGGAGGAGGCTCTGATGTGTTGAAGGGGGTCTCAAGAAGTGAGGAGGAGGCGCCGATGTGTTGAGGGAAGTCTCAAGAAGTGAGGAGGAGGCTCTGCTGTGATGACGGAGGTTTCAGGAAGTGAGGATGAGGCTCTGGTGTGTTGAGGGAAGTCTCAAGGAGTGAGGAGGAGGCTCTGCTGTGTTGAGGGAGGTCTCAAGAAGTGAGGAGGAGGAGGCTCCGATGTGTTGACGGAGGTGTCAGGAAGTGAGGAGGAGGCTCTGGTGTGTTGAGGGAGGTCTCAAGAAGTGAGGAGGCGGAGGCTCTGTTGTGTTTAGGGAGGTGTCAGGAAGTGAGGAGGAGGCTCTGATGTGTTGAGGGAGGTCTCAAGAAGTGAGGGGGAGGCTCTGCGGTGTTGACGGAGGTCTCAAGAACTGAGAAGGAGGCTCTGTTGTGTTGAGGGAGGTCTCAAAAGTGAGGAGGAAGAGGCTCTGATGTGTTGCGGGAGGTCTCAAGAAGTGAGGAGGAGGCTCCGATGTGTTGAGTGAGGTGTCAGGAAGTGAGTAGGAGGAGGCTCTGATGTGTTGTGGGAGGTCTCAGGAAGTGAGTAGGAGGAGGCTCTGATGTGTTGTGGGAGGTCTCAGGAAGTGACGAGGAGGCTCCGATGTGTTGAGGGAAGTCTCAGGAAGTGAGTAGGAGGAGGCTCTGATGTGTTGTGGGAGGTCTCAGGAAGTGAGGAGGAGGCTCCAATGTGTTGAGGGAGGTGTCAGGAAGTGAGGAGGAGTCTCTGCTGTGTTGAGGGAGGTCTCAAAAAGTGAGGAGGAGGCTCCGATGTGTTGAGGGAGGTCTCAGGAAGTGAGGAGGAGGCTCTGATGTGTTGAGGGAGGTGTCAGGAAGTGAGGAGGAGGCTCTGATGTGTTGAGGGAGGTCTCAGGAATTGAGGATGAGGCTCCCGTGTGTTGAGGGAAGTCTCAAGAAGTGAGGAGGAGGCTCCGATGTGTTGAGTGAGGTGTCAGGAAGTGAGTAGGAGGAGGCTATGATGTGTTGTGGGAGGTCTCAGGAAGTGAGTAGGAGGAGGCTCTGATGTGTTGTGGGAGGTCTCAGGAAGTGACGAGGAGGCTCCGATGTGTTGAGGGAGGTCTCAAGAAGTGAGGAGGAGGCTCTGATGTGTTGAGGAAGCTCTCAAGAAGTGAGGAGGAGGCTCTTATGTGTTGATGGAGGTCTCAAGTAGTGAGGGGGAGGCTCTGCTGTGTTGAGGAAGTCTCAAGAAGTGAGGAGGAGGAGGCTCTGATGTGTTGAGGGAGGTCTCAAGAAGTGAGGAGGAGGCTCCGATGTGTTGAGTGAGGTCTCAAGAAGGGAGGAGGAGGCTCTGGTGTGTTGAGGGAGGTCTCAAGAAGTGAGGAGGAGGCTCTGGTGTGTTGAGGGAGGTCTCAAGTAGTGAGGGGGAGGCTCTGCTGTGTTGAGGAAGTCTCAAGAAGTGAGGAGGAGGAGGCTCTGATGTGTTGAGGGAGGTCTCAAGAAGTGAGGAGGAGGCTCCGATGTGTTGAGTGAGGTCGCAAGAAGTAAGGAGGAGGCTACGATGTGTTGAGGGAGGTCTCAAGAAGTGAGAAGGAGGCTCTGATGTGTTGAGGGAGTTCTCAGGAAGTGAGGAGGATGCTCTGCTGAGTTGAGGGAGGTCTCAAGAAATGAGGAGGAGGCTCCGATGTGTTGAGTGAGGTCTCAAGAAGTAAGGAGGAGGCTCCGATGTGTTGAGGGAGGTCTCAAGAAGTGAGGAGAAGGCTCTGCTGTTTTGGGGAGGTCTCAATAAGTGAGGAGGAGGCTCCGATGTGTTGAGGGAGCTCTCAAGAAGTGTAGAAGAGGCTCAGATGTGTTGAGGGAGGTCTCAAGATGGGAGGAGGAGGCTCCGATGTGTTGAGGGAGGTCTCAAGAAGTGAGGAGGAGGCTTTGATGTGTTGAG
Source organism: Calotriton arnoldi (assembly GCA_963921515.1). Taxonomy (NCBI): domain Eukaryota; kingdom Metazoa; phylum Chordata; class Amphibia; order Caudata; family Salamandridae; genus Calotriton; species Calotriton arnoldi. The sequence continues at coordinate 1,680,509 of CAWUFW010000337.1, forward strand.
GGAGGTCTCAAGAAGCAAGAGGAGTCTCCGATGTGTTGAGGGAGGTCTCAGGAAGTGAGGAGGAGGCTCCAATGTGTTGAGGGAGGTCTCAGGAAGTGAGGAGGAGGAGGCTCTGATGTGTTGAGGGAGGTCTCAGGAAGTGAGGAGGAGGCTCTGCTGTGTTGAGGGAGATCTCAAGAAGTGAGGAGGAGGCTCCGATGTGTTGAGTGAGGTCTCAGGAAGTGAGGATGAGGAGGCTCTGATGTGTTGAGGGAGGTCTCAGGAAGTGAGGAGGAGGCTCTGCTGTGTTGAGGGAGGTCTCAGGAAGTGAGGATGAGGCTCTGCTGTGTTGCGAGAGTTCTCAGGAAGAGAGGATGAGGCTCCGGTGTGTTGAGGGAAGTCTCAAGAAGTGAGGAGGAGGCTCCTATGTGTTGAGGGGAGTCTCAAGAAGCAGGGAGAAGGCTCTGATGTGTTGAAGGGGGTCTCAAGAAGTGAGGAGGAGGCGCCGATGTGTTGAGGGAAGTCTCAAGAAGTGAGGAGGAGTCTCTGCTGTGATGACGGAGGTTTCAGGAAGTGAGGATGAGGCTCTGGTGTGTTGAGGGAAGTCTCAAGGAGTGAGGAGGAGGCTCTGCTGTGTTGAGGGAGGTCTCAAGAAGTGAGGAGGAGGAGGCTCCGATGTGTTGACGGAGGTGTCAGGAAGTGAGGAGGAGGCTCTGGTGTGTTGAGGGAGGTCTCAAGAAGTGAGGAGGCGGAGGCTCTGTTGTGTTTAGGGAGGTGTCAGGAAGTGAGGAGGAGGCTCTGATGTGTTGAGGGAGGTCTCAAGAAGTGAGGGGGAGGCTCTGGAGTGTTGACGGAGGTCTCAAGAACTGAGAAGGAGGCTCTGTTGTGTTGAGGGAGGTCTCAAAAAGTGAGGAGGAAGAGGCTCTGATGTGTTGCGGGAGGTCTCAAGAACTGAGGAGGAGGCTCCGATGTGTTGAGTGAGGTGTCAGGAAGTGAGTAGGAGGAGGCTCTGATGTGTTGTGGGAGGTCTCAGGAAGTGAGTAGGAGGAGGCTCTGATGTGTTGTGGGAGGTCTCAGGAAGTGACGAGGAGGCTCCGATGTGTTGAGGGAAGTCTCAGGAAGTGAGTAGGAGGAGGCTCTGATGTGTTGTGGGAGGTCTCAGGAAGTGAGGAGGAGGCTCCAATGTGTTGAGGGAGGTGTCAGGAAGTGAGGAGGAGTCTCTGCTGTGTTGAGGGAGGTCTCAAAAAGTGAGGAGGAGGCTCCGATGTGTTGAGGGAGGTCTCAGGAAGTGAGGAGGAGGCTCTGATGTGTTGAGGGAGGTGTCAGGAAGTGAGGAGGAGGCTCTGATGTGTTGAGGGAGGTCTCAGGAATTGAGGATGAGGCTCCCGTGTGTTGAGGGAAGTCTCAAGAAGTGAGGAGGAGGCTCCGATGTGTTGAGTGAGGTGTCAGGAAGTGAGTAGGAGGAGGCTATGATGTGTTGTGGGAGGTCTCAGGAAGTGAGTAGGAGGAGGCTCTGATGTGTTGTGGGAGGTCTCAGGAAGTGACGAGGAGGCTCCGATGTGTTGAGGGAGGTCTCAAGAAGTGAGGAGGAGGCTCTGATGTGTTGAGGAAGCTCTCAAGAAGTGAGGAGGAGGCTCTTATGTGTTGATGGAGGTCTCAAGAAGTGAGGAGGAGGCTCTGCTGTGTTGAGGGAGGTCTCAAGAAGTGAGAAGGAGGCTCTGTTGTGTTGAGGGAGGTCTCAGGAAGTGAGGAGAACGCTCTGATGTTTTGAGGGAGGTCTCAGGAAGTGAGGAGGAGGCTCTGGTGTGTGTTGGGGGAGTCTCAAGAAGTGAGGAGGAGGCTCCGATGTGTTGAGGGAGGTCTCAAGAAGTGAGGAGGAGGCCCCGATGTGTTGAGGGAGGTCTCAAGAAGTGAGGAGGAGGCCCCGATGTGTTGAGGGAGGTCTCAAGAAGTGAGGAGGAGGCTCCGATGTGTTGAGGGAGGTCTAAAGAAGTGAGGAGGAGGCTCCAATGTGTTGAGGGAGGTCCCAGGAAGTGAGGAGGAGGAGGCTCTGGTGTGTTGAGGGAGGTCTCAGGAAGTGAGGAGGAGGCTCTGGTGTGTTGAGGGAGGTCTCAGGAAGTGAGGAGGAGGCTCTGCTGTGTTGAGGGAGGTCTCAAGAAGTGAGGAGGAGGCTCTGATGTGCTGAGGGAGGTCTCAAGAAGTGAGGAGGAGGCTCTGGTGTGTTGAGGGAGGTCTCAAGAAGTGAGGAGGAGGCTCTGGTGTGTTGAGGGAGGTCTCAGGAAGTGAGGAGGAGGAGGCTCTGCTGTGTTGAGGGAGGTCTCAAGAAGGGAGGAGGAGGAGGCTCTGATGTGTTGAGGGAGGTCTCAAGAAGTGAGGAGGAGGCTCCGATCTGTTGAGTGAGGTCTCAAGAAGGGAGGAGGAGGCTCCAATGTGTTGAGGGAGGTGTCAGGAAGTGAGGAGGAGTCTCTGCTGTGTTGAGGGAGGTCTCAAAAGTGAGGAGGAGGCTCCGATGTGTTGAGGAGGTCTCAGGAAGTGAGGAGGAGGCTCTGATGTGTTGAGGGAGGTGTCAGGAAGTGAGGAGGAGGCTCCAATGTGTTGAGGGAGGTGTCAGGAAGTGAGGAGGAGTCTCTGCTGTGTTGAGGGAGGTCTCAAAAAGTGAGGAGGAGGCTCCGATGTGTTGAGGGAGGTCTCAGGAAGTGAGGAGGAGGCTCTGATGTCTTGAGGGAGGTGTCAGGAAGTGAGGAGGAGGCTCTGATGTGTTGAGGGAGGTCTCAGGAATTGAGGATGAGGCTCCCGTGTGTTGAGGGAAGTCTCAAGAAGTGAGGAGGAGGCTCCGATGTGTTGAGTGAGGTGTCAGGAAGTGAGTAGGAGGAGGCTATGATGTGTTGTGGGAGGTCTCAGGAAGTGAGTAGGAGGAGGCTCTGATGTGTTGTGGGAGGTCTCAGGAAGTGACGAGGAGGCTCCGATGTGTTGAGGGAGGTCTCAAGAAGTGAGGAGGAGGCTCTGATGTGTTGAGGAAGCTCTCAAGAAGTGAGGAGGAGGCTCTTATGTGTTGATGGAGGTCTCAAGAAGTGAGGAGGGAGGCTCTGCTGTGTTGAGGGAGGTCTCAAGAAGTGAGAAGGAGGCTCTGTTGTGTTGAGGGAGGTCTCAGGAAGTGAGGAGAACGCTCTGATGTTTTGAGGGAGGTCTCAGGAAGTGAGGAGGAGGCTCTGGTGTGTGTTGGGGGAGTCTCAAGAAGTGAGGAGGAGGCTCTGATGTGTTGAGGGAGGTCTCAAGAAGTGAGGAGGAGGCCCCGATGTGTTGAGGGAGGTCTCAAGAAGTGAGGAGGAGGCTCCGATGTGTTGAGGGAGGTCTAAAGAAGTGAGGAGGAGGCTCCAATGTGTTGAGGGAGGTCTCAGGAAGTGAGGAGGAGGAGGCTCTGGTGTGTTGAGGGAGGTCTCAGGAAGTGAGGAGGAGGCTCTGGTGTGTTGAGGGAGGTCTCAGGAAGTGAGGAGGAGGCTCTGCTGTGTTGAGGGAGGTCTCAAGAAGTGAGGAGGAGGCTCTGATGTGCTGAGGGAGGTCTCAAGAAGTGAGGAGGAGGCTCTGGTGTGTTGAGGGAGGTCTCAAGAAGTGAGGAGGAGGCTCTGGTGTGTTGAGGAGGTCTCAGGAAGTGAGGAGGAGGAGGCTCTGCTGTGTTGAGGGAGGTCTCAAGAAGGGAGGAGGAGGAGGCTCTGATGTGTTGAGGGAGGTCTCAAGAAGTGAGGAGGAGGCTCCGATGTGTTGAGTGAGGTCTCAAGAAGGGAGGAGGAGGCTCTGGTGTGTTGAGGGAGGTCTCAAGAAGTGAGGAGGAGGCTCTGGTGTGTTGAGGGAGGTCTCAAGTAGTGAGGGGAGGCTCTGCTGTGTTGAGGAAGTCTCAAGAAGTGAGGAGGAGGAGGCTCTGATGTGTTGAGGGAGGTCTCAAGAAGTGAGGAGGAGGCTCCGATGTGTTGAGTGAGGTCTCAAGAAGTAAGGAGGAGGCTACGATGTGTTGAGGGAGGTCTCAAGAAGTGAGAAGGAGGCTCTGTTGTGTTGAGGGAGTTCTCAGGAAGTGAGGAGGATGCTCTGCTGAGTTGAGGGAGGTCTCAAGAAATGAGGAGGAGGCTCCGATGTGTTGAGTGTGGTCTCAAGAAGTGAGGAGGAGGCTCCGATGTGTTGAGGGAGGTCTCAAGAAGTGAGGAGAAGGCTCTGCTGTTTTGGGGGAGGTCTCAATAAGTGAGGAGGAGGCTCCGATGTGTTGAGGGAGCTCTCAAGAAGTGTAGAATAGGCTCAGATGTGTTGAGGGAGGTCTCAAGATGGGAGGAGGAGGCTCCGATGTGTTGAGGGAGGTCTCAAGAAGTGAGGAGGAGGCTCTGATGTGTTGAGGGAGGTCTCAAGAAGCAAAGAGGAGTCTCCGATGTGTTGAGGGAGGTCTCAGGACGTGAGGAGGAGGCTCCAATGTGTTGAGGGAGGTCTCAGGAAGTGAGGAGGAGGAGGCTCTGATGTGTTGAGGGAGGTCTCAGGAAGTGAGGAGGAGGCTCTGGTGTGTTGAGGGAGGTCTCAAGAAGTGAGGAGGAGGCTCTGGTGTGTTGAGGGAGGTCTCAGGAAGTGAGGAGGCTCTGCTGTGTTGAGGGAGGTCTCAAGAAGGGAGGAGGAGGAGGCTCTGATGTGTTGAGGGAGGTCTCAAGAAGTGAGGAGGAGGCTCCGATGTGTTGAGTGAGGTCTCAAGAAGGGAGGAGGAGGCTCTGGTGTGTTGAGGGAGGTCTCAAGAAGTGAGGAGGAGGCTCTGGTGTGTTGAGGGAGGTCTCAAGTAGTGAGGGGGAGGCTCTGCTGTGTTGAGGAGGTCTCAAGAAGTGAGGAGGAGGATGCTCTGATGTGTTGAGGGAGGTCTCAAGAAGTGAGGAGGAGGCTCCGATGTGTTGAGTGAGGTCTCAAGAAGTAAGGAGGAGGCTACAATGTGTTGAGGGAGGTCTCAAGAAGTGAGAAGGAGGTTCTGTTGTGTTGAGGGAGTTCTCAGGAAGTGAGGAGGATGCTCTGCTGAGTTGAGGGAGGTCTCAAGAAATGAGGAGGAGGCTCCGATGTGTTGAGTGAGGTCTCAAGAAGTGAGGAGGAGGCTCCGATGTGTTGAGGGAGGTCTCAAGAAGTGAGGAGAAGGCTCTGCTGTTTTGGGGGAGGTCTCAATAAGTGAGGAGGAGGCTCCGATGTGTTGAGGGAGCTCTCAAGAAGTGTAGAAGAGGCTCAGATGTGTTGAGGGAGGTCTCAAGATGGGAGGAGGAGGCTCCGATGTGTTGAGGGAGGTCTCAAGAAGTGAGGAGGAGGCTTTGATGTGTTGAGGGAGGTCTCAAGAAGCAAGAGGAGTCTCCGATGTGTTGAGGGAGGTCTCAGGAAGTGAGGAGGAGGCTCCAATGTGTTGAGGGAGGTCTCAGGAAGTGAGGAGGAGGAGGCTCTGATGTGTTGAGGGAGGTCTCAGGAAGTGAGGAGGAGGCTCTGCTGTGTTGAGGGAGATCTCAAGAAGTGAGGAGGAGGCTCCGATGTGTTGAGTGAGGTCTCAGGAAGTGAGGATGAGGAGGCTCTGATGTGTTGAGGGAGGTCTCAGGAAGTGAGGAGGAGGCTCTGCTGTGTTGAGGGAGGTCTCAGGAAGTGAGGATGAGGCTCTGCTGTGTTGCGAGAGTTCTCAGGAAGAGAGGATGAGGCTCCGGTGTGTTGAGGAAGTCTCAAGAAGTGAGGAGTAGGCTCCTATGTGTTGAGGGGAGTCTCAAGAAGCAGGGAGGAGGCTCTGATGTGTTGAAGGGGTCTCAAGAAGTGAGGAGGAGGCTCCGATGTGTTGAGGGAAGTCTCAAGAAGTGAGGAGGAGGCTCTGCTGTGATGAGGGAGGTTTCAGGAAGTAAGGATGAGGCTCTGGTGTGTTGAGGGAAGTCTCAAGGAGTGAGGAGGAGGCTCTGCTGTGTTGAGGGAGGTCTCAAGAAGTGAGGAGGAGGAGGCTCCGATGTGTTGACGGAGGTGTCAGGAAGTGAGGAGGAGGCTCTGGTGTGTTGAGGGAGGTCTCAAGAAGTGAGGAGGCGGAGGCTCTGTTGTGTTTAGGGAGGTGTCAGGAAGTGAGGAGGAGGCTCTGATGTGTTGAGGGAGGTCTCAAGAAGTGAGGGGGAGGCTCTGCGGTGTTGACGGAGGTCTCAAGAACTGAGAAGGAGGCTCTGTTGTGTTGAGGGAGGTCTCAAAAAGTGAGGAGGAAGAGGCTCTGATGTGTTGCGGGAGGTCTCAAGAAGTGAGGAGGAGGCTCCGATGTGTTGAGTGAGGTGTCAGGAAGTGAGTAGGAGGAGGCTCTGATGTGTTGTGGGAGGTCTCAGGAAGTGAGTAGGAGGAGGCTCTGATGTGTTGTGGGAGGTCTCAGGAAGTGACGAGGAGGCTCCGATGTGTTGAGGGAAGTCTCAGGAAGTGAGTAGGAGGAGGCTCTGATGTGTTGTGGGAGGTCTCAGGAAGTGACGAGGAGGCTCCGATGTGTTGAGGGAGGTCTCAAGCAGTGAGGAGGAGGCTCTGGTGTGTTGAGGGAGGTCTCAGGAAGTGAGGAGGCTCTGCTGTGTTGAGGGAGGTCTCAAGAAGGGAGGAGGAGGAGGCTCTGATGTGTTGAGGGAGGTCTCAAGAAGTGAGGAGGAGGCTCCGATGTGTTGGAGTGAGGTCTCAAGAAGGGAGGAGGAGGCTCTGGTGTGTTGAGGGAGGTCTCAAGAAGTGAGGAGGAGGCTCTGGTGTGTTGAGGGAGGTCTCAAGTAGTGAGGGGGAGGCTCTGCTGTGTTGAGGAAGTCTCAAGAAGTGAGGAGGAGGAGGCTCTGATGTGTTGAGGGAGGTCTCAAGAAGTGAGGATGAGGCTCCCGTGTGTTGAGGGAAGTCTCAAGAAGTGAGGAGGAGGCTCCGATGTGTTGAGTGAGGTGTCAGGAAGTGAGTAGGAGGAGGCTCTGATGTGTTGTGGGAGGTCTCAGGAAGTGAGTAGGAGGAGGCTCTGATGTGTTGTGGGAGGTCTCAGGAAGTGACGAGGAGGCTCCGATGTGTTGAGGGAGGTCTCAAGCAGTGAGGAGGAGGCTCTGGTGTGTTGAGGGAGGTCTCAGGAAGTGAGGAGGCTCTGCTGTGTTGAGGGAGGTCTCAAGAAGGGAGGAGGAGGAGGCTCTGATGTGTTGAGGGAGGTCTCAAGAAGTGAGGAGGAGGCTCCGATGTGTTGAGTGAGGTCTCAAGAAGGGAGGAGGAGGCTCTGGTGTGTTGAGGGAGGTCTCAAGAAGTGAGGAGGAGGCTCTGGTGTGTTGAGGGAGGTCTCAAGTAGTGAGGGGGAGGCTCTGCTGTGTTGAGGAAGTCTCAAGAAGTGAGGAGGAGGAGGCTCTGATGTGTTGAGGGAGGTCTCAAGAAGTGAGGAGGAGGCTCCGATGTGTTGAGTGAGGTCTCAAGAAGTAAGGAGGAGGCTACGATGTGTTGAGGGAGGTCTCAAGAAGTGAGAAGGAGGCTCTGTTGTGTTGAGGGAGTTCTCAGGAAGTGAGGAGGATGCTCTGCTGAGTTGAGGGAGGTCTCAAGAAATGAGGAGGAGGCTCCGATGTGTTGAGTGAGGTCTCAAGAAGTGAGGAGGAGGCTCCGATGTGTTGAGGGAGGTCTCAAGAAGTGAGGAGAAGGCTCTGCTGTTTTGGGGGAGGTCTCAATAAGTGAGGAGGAGGCTCCGATGTGTTGAGGGAGCTCTCAAGAAGTGTAGAAGAGGCTCAGATGTGTTGAGGGAGGTCTCAAGATGGGAGGAGGAGGCTCCGATGTGTTGAGGGAGGTCTCAAGAAGTGAGGAGGAGGCTTTGATGTGTTGAGGGAGGTCTCAAGAAGCAAAGAGAAGTCTCCGATGTGTTGAGGGAGGTCTCAGGAAGTGAGGAGGAGGCTCCAATGTGTTGAGGGAGGTCTCAGGAAGTGAGGAGGAGGAGGCTCTGATGTGTTGAGGGAGGTCTCAGGAAGTGAGGAGGAGGCTCTGCTGTGTTGAGGGAGATCTCAAGGAGTGAGGAGGAGGCTCCGATGTGTTGAGTGAGGTCTCAGGAAGTGAGGATGAGGAGGCTCTGATGTGTTGAGGGAGGTCTCAGGAAGTGAGGAGGAGGCTCTGCTGTGTTGAGGGAGGTCTCAGGAAGTGAGGATGAGGCTCTGCTGTGTTACGAGAGTTCTCAGGAAGAGAGGATGAGGCTCCGGTGTGTTGAGGGAAGTCTCAAGAAGTGAGGAGGAGGCTCCTATGTGTTGAGGGGAGTCTCAAGAAGCAGGGAGGAGGCTCTGATGTGTTGAAGGGGGTCTCAAGAAGTGAGGAGGAGGCTCCGATGTGTTGAGGGAAGTCTCAAGAAGTGAGGAGGAGGCTCTGCTGTGATGAGGGAGGTTTCAGGAAGTAAGGATGAGGCTCTGGTGTGTTGAGGGAAGTCTCAAGGAGTGAGGAGGAGGCTCTGCTGTGTTGAGGGAGGTCTCAAGAAGTGAGGAGGAGGAGGCTCCGATGTGTTGACGGAGGTGTCAGGAAGTGAGGAGGAGGCTCTGGTGTGTTGAGGAGGTCTCAAGAAGTGAGGAGGCGGAGGCTCTGTTGTGTTTAGGGAGGTGTCAGGAAGTGAGGAGGAGGCTCTGATGTGTTGAGGGAGGTCTCAAGAAGTGAGGGGGAGGTTCTGCGGTGTTGACGGAGGTCTCAAGAACTGAGAAGGAGGCTCTGTTGTGTTGAGGGAGGTCTCAAAAAGTGAGGAGGAAGAGGCTCTGATGTGTTGCGGGAGGTCTCAAGAAGTGAGGAGGAGGCTCCGATGTGTTGAGTGAGGTGTCAGGAAGTGAGTAGGAGGAGGCTCTGATGTGTTGTGGGAGGTCTCAGGAAGTGAGTAGGAGGAGGCTCTGATGTGTTGTGGGAGGTCTCAGGAAGTGACGAGGAGGCTCCGATGTGTTGAGGGAAGTCTCAGGAAGTGAGTAGGAGGAGGCTCTGATGTGTTGTGGGAGGTCTCAGGAAGTGAGGAGGAGGCTCCAATGTGTTGAGGGAGGTGTCAGGAAGTGAGGAGGAGTCTCTGCTGTGTTGAAGGAGGTCTCAAAAAGTGAGGAGGAGGCTCCGATGTGTTGAGGAAGGTCTCAGGAAGTGAGGAGGAGGCTCTGATGTGTTGAGGGAGGTGTCAGGAAGTGAGGAGGAGGCTCCGATGTGTTGAGGGAGGTCTCAGGAATTGAGGATGAGGCTCCTGTGTGTTGAGGGAAGTCTCAAGAAGTGAGGAGGAGGCTCTGCTGTGTTGAGGGAGGTCTCAAGAAGTGAGGAGGAGGAGGCTCTGATGTGTTGAGGGAGGTGTCAGGAACTGAGGAGGAGGCTCCGATGTGTTGAGGGAGGTCTCAAGAAGTGAGGAGGAGGAGGCTTTGATGTATTGAGGGAGGTCTCAGGAAGTGAGGAGAAGGCTCCGGGGTGTTGAGGGAGGTCTCAGGAAGTGAGGAGGAGGCTCCGAGGTGTTGAGGGAGGTCTCAGGAAGTGAGGAGGAGGCTCCGAGGTGTGTGGCTTTGAATGTGTGGCTTTGAATAGCCTAATAGATATGGAGTAAGGCAAGGCAGTGCAAATTACTGCATCGCCTTATTCTGCACTCAAGAAGCATTCCATGGGTGTTGCCATGGGTTTTCCCATGCAACACCCATGGATTTTGACGCTGCCCCAGATTTACAAGAGCATGTAAACCTTGGAAGTGCTTAATCCTTATGTCTCCCGAGGTGAGGCATAACGAGGAGAAATTTCTTAATTTCCCTTGTTAGTGTTACTGCAGAAGACATAGGAAAAATGCCCTGTTTCTGTGCAAGAAGGTGACCCTTTCTGCACAAAAACTATCCTGCCAACAACACAGGCCCCCTTGCACCGTGGTGCAAGAGGGTCTGTGTTGGCGCTAGGCAGCCGAAATGGCGCTAGCGCAGGAAGAATTGACAGGAATACACTGCATTGCATAAATACAGTGCACTCCTGCCCATTCAATTTGGCATAGGGCAGCGCAGTAAGATGATTTGCTGAAACTGCCCTACACCAAATCACCAAAGCCCTATTTTTTAATATTGTGATTCGTAAATATCATGTCAAGCATACTATTAGTACCAAAATATCATGTCACAGCATATTGTTGTCAAGAATATTGTTTTTTGGTAAAAAAAAAAATATATTTTTTATTTAATATCATTTACTTAAATATAGTGTATAAATATGCTTTTTTAAATAATGTAATACATATTAGTTAAAATAAAAACAGTCCTTGCCGCACCACCAACATCGCCTTTGCCCTGGTGGGACAGGAGTCCCAGGGTACCTTCACTCTAGCGCTACCAGCGCTACCAGGCTCCACTCCAGCGCTACCAGGCTCCACTCCAGCGCTACCAGCCTCCAGAAGGGGTGCAACATCGCGAGAGGGGACTACCAGTTCCAGCATCCCCTGCTCTCGCCACAGGTGCTGCTTGTGAGGGGGAGGTGCTGGTGAACGCTCATAGCGCTGCCTCTCCCCCCTGCGGTGCGGGAAAACAGTCCTTGCCGCACCACCAACATCACCTTTGCCCTGGTGGGACAGGAGTCCCAGGGTACCTTCACTCTAGCGCTACCAGCGCTACCAGGCTCCACTCCAGCACTACCAGCCTCCAGAAGGGGTGCAACATCGCGACAGGGGACTACCAGTTCCAGCATCCCCTGCTCCCGCCACAGGTGCTGCGTGTGAGGGGGAGGCGCTGGTGAACGCTCATAGCGTTGCCTCTTCCCCCGCAGCGCGGGACGCGCGCGGGCGAAACCCGGGCCAAGGGCGGGCCCGTCTGCGCCCGTCAGAGGCCGAAGGAGGCCAGGCTGGGCCCACTCTCTTGATCCCATGACTGATTTGGCTATGTTTGAATAGACTCTGGACATACGGTAACAACTGTTTACTTTATACGTGCCTTTATACTGCATGAGCACACTGTTGATAGAATTATATCTGGAGGCGTGTACTCAATACAATGGGGAAAAGAAAGGCCATTTCAGATGATATCAAGAGGGGGAACGAAGTAAAAGTGCCTAAAAATCAAACGCTATTGAGCATTAGAGAAGCAAATAACTACGGTGGAGCAGTCATTAGCAAATGGTGTGCCAATTGTATTAGCAAGTCCAAATAATAGGATTGCACAAGGTGATGAAACACAGGCGGTACCATCCCATAATGGCTGCATCCATGTGGCAGCAACCGAAACAATACTAAGTGATCCAGACTCTTTTACTCAACCCCGCAAAAGAGGAAAAAGAAGATAAATAATAAATTGGAAAATAAAATAGGCGAGGGGGAGGCAATATTAAAAAAAGACGGGTCAAATAAGGTTACTACAGATAAACCTGGGAAAAGAGTGTTTGGGGCAAAAAAGGTCGTAGTAAGAAAAACCCAAGAGCAAGGCTCGAAGGCCAAAACCAAAACTCAGAAAAGGGAGTTGGTCATGCTGATAGACTTAATACAAAATTTAGAACTTTTTCTGAGGGGTTCTTTTTCGAGCATAGAGGAAAGGCTGAGCCAGGTGGAGGTGTTTATTCAAAAAACTGCGGGTGGGAGGAAGGAAGATAACCAAACAAAGACAGAACATAGATCAAACGGTAACGCCGAAGTAATTAGCTCCTTAGACGCTCTTGAATCATCAGAGCAATTAAGTGATCAATTTGCTACAATTCAGCGGAGGAGACCGAATGAACCTAAGATTAAACCGCCTCGCCCTGCATGTATGTCTAAAATCAATAACCCTCCACACAACCCTGCTTCCCTGCAAAATGAGTTAACCGTGGCAGCAAAAAGAGGTTTTATTCTCCCTAAACAGCATAATGTACTTCCCCGGGATCAAATTAATAGGCCGCTTGATGGAAAGATTATCCACTCTGAACCCCCCACCTTAGATCTGCCCCCAGCCTGCACACCTTACACAGTAGTACTGGCAAACGTGCCCAGGTTGGGGACACAGGAGGTGGAGACATGGGAAACGTTAAGAAACAAATCACTGCATTGGCTGGGCTTGGCTGGGCTTGAGAGCAGGGCCTACGGCACAACTCTTCAGGGAATTTAAAATGGCTCGTAGGGTGAGATGGGTAGGCAACGATAGGAAAAGCCTACCAGGAGATTGTGTGGTCTTGTCGTTTTGTACTCCCCAGTTTGTGGAAAGGATTTTGACAGTGGGGAGGATTATTAATACGGCAGGGGGAGGCATTACTATTTTACCACTTAGCTTCTTCTACCAGCCATGTCTTTTCTCAGTGAGAAGTTGCCCTAGTACAATTACTGGTCATCGTAAACAAGCAATACATACTGAGGATAACACACAGGGGCCGATTCCGATCTCGGCCGGTAGGGCTCCGAATCGGATTCGGCTTTACCGGATCCGATTCGGAGCCCTGTTTCCCGACCGAACCGTACACGGGTCCGGCCGAGCGAGTACGATGCGAAATCTCCGACCGACTCGTCCGGGCGTCCCGACCGCTCCGACCGACTCGCTCCCGGCTCGAACCGCTCCGACCGACTCGCTCGGACTCCGACTCGCACCGCGCAATGGAGACGTTTCCCGGCCGGGTAAGTACGATGCGCGCCGCGAGCGAGTCCGACCGAGCCGCGCACTCCGGCTCGTAAGAGCTGTCGGAGCCGTACTTTGGGGGTCCGTGTCGGACCCCCTGTACGCGTAGCCGCGCGAGTCGCACACAGGGGGACCCATGGGTCCCCCTACCTGTGCGTGTACGGCGCGAATCGCTTCGCCGCGTACCCGCTGTAGGGGGCGCCCTTGTCCGACTCGCACCCATTGAGTCAATGGGAGCCCGCGTACGCGTTGTACGACCGGCTCCCATTGACTTCAATGGGAGTCCGACCGACTCGAGTCCGATAACATACGGACGCATCGTACTCGTTCGGTCGGACTGCACGGGTCCGATTCGGTCGGAAATCTCTCCGGGTCCTGCTCGGTCGGAGAAATTTCCGGCCCGAATCGGAATCGGCCCCAAGGTCTGTATATAGCATACCGGTGGAAAATCGCTTTGCTATCCTCCCATCCCTGGAGGATATTGATTGACTGGGCCATCCAGTAACACCGATATTCTCTAACCCTCATATCTCTGGGAGGAATAAACATGAACCTGATAAACAGGGGCAAGCTGAATTGAGTCTTGATGAATCGTGCTCGATTAATGCCGAAAAAATAACTGAAAAAAGCGAAGCCAAATCAAACATTGGTTTTATACCTAGCGCTCCCATCACCAACAGTCAAGGTGTAGATTGTGAACCTGAAAAGGTCAGTGTGTCTGCTAACTTAGCTAACTTTGGAACATAGCGGGCCTAGCCTCCAAGTTAACGAATCATCTTTTTTTAGATTTTATAAGAACATTTGACATCTTTTGTCTGCAAGAGACATGGTCCCTAAAGGAACTGCATATAGAAGGTTATAAAACATACCACACACCTGCTATTTCATCAACCCAGGGGAGGCCTAAGGGAGGTTTATCGATACACATTTCAAACATGTTATCAATAAGGGAAAATTTGTTTACCGCCTCAGAACCTAACTATCAAATTATTACTTTGAAACTGGATAAGCGTAATACAATGACCTTAGTGAACTTTTATAATAATGCCGCAAAGGAACAAGTGGTGGATACATTGAGGCAGCTAAGATATACATTGCAGAAAATCCAGAATTCAAATTTGAAGAATACGATGTTTGTTTGGGTGGGAACTTTAATACCACTCTATGTTCACTTAATAAAGAAGTAATATGTGGTTTAGTGGACGAGGAAGATAGGAACCTCTTCCACTTTCCACATAGTGCATTGGGAAACGCACTAAATGAGATTCTTTTTTTGTTAGATTTAGGCTTTGTTAATGTTCTAAGGACACCTTCCATCCCGTTTACACAGACTTTTAATGGCAGAGGCTTTAGTTCCATTATTGATTTTATTTTATTCTCGAATTGTTATTCGTGCTGTGTGAGAGGTTTTAAAGTACACAAGATATCTATCAGTGATCATTTCCCTTTGAGCTTGAAAATATATCTCAAAATGACAACGCAAAATTCCCAAAATGAAAGGGTGCTGATGGCCCCAAAATTACTTATGGATAAAACGAATGGCTATTCCTTAAAGTGGGAAAAGGCTGATCCTGAAAAAATAACAAATCTGGAGGTCATGAAAACGCTAGATTCCATAATGAATTGCTTAAATGAAACTACAAATCAGGAGGAGGTCCTCAGTGGTTTTGCTCAGATTACCGAAGCAATAAAAAACTCCCTGAAAATTGAGATAAAACATGGGGCTAGGGGAAAAAAGGGTGGTTTGACTCAGACTGTACTAAAGCACATTCGATTTTAAAAGAGCATTGCATAAGAAGGAAAGGGACATAGGCGAAATAAAGCAGTGCAGGAAGGCATATACCCACGCAGTAAAATTACGGAAAAGAGAAATAAAAGAAAAATCCTGGGTAGACTTGCTTAACGCAAGCCTTAATAAAGATAGTTGCGCTTTTTGGCGCGTGGTAAGATCCCCATTCCTGTGTGCAGAAGTAACACCCTCATTTGAAGTAGCAATCGACGAAAGACAGTGGGTGAACCACTTCTCAACCATCTTCCGCCTTAAAGGGGATTGTGATGGAGACCAAGAGTGTTCCCTTAGATCAAACCCAGATCCAATAGATTATCCAATAGAAGTCCTCTTTACTTTAAAAGAAGTTCAATCAGCTCTACAAGCTAGCAAGGGCAGCAAGGCCCCAGGGCCTGACGGGGTCCCCGTAGACATCTATAAATATAACATCGAACTCTGGGCTCCATTATTGACATGTGTGTTAAATGCTGCTACTGCAAAAGGGATAATTGAAACATGGACTGAATCGACCATGGTACCAATTTATAAGAAAGGGGACAGACAGGATCCAGCATGCTACCGACCCATTTCTTTATTAGATTCATTGGGGAAGGTAGCCGGCAGAATAATTCTCAACCGCCTACAACAATGGGCGGAGGCCAAAAATATTTTATCAGACCTTCAGTTCGGATTCAGGGAGGGTTTGAGCACCATTGATCAGGGCCTAAATTTATCTATTGTAATAGAGAAATATACAAAAGCAAAGAAGGGGAAAATCTATTTGGCATTTGTTGATCTCTCCGCCGCCTTTGATTGTGTATCCCATAAGAAACTATGGAGAATCTTAGAATCAATAGGGGTTGAGGTCCCAATAATTCAGTTTTTAAAAGCACTCTACTCGGACGCTAAAGCCCGAGTCCGCTATGGATCTAACTGAGAGTGCACGGAGCTTTTTGCGGTGGAGAGAGGGGTAAGACAGGGCTGTGTCCTGGCACCCTTTCTCTTCACACTATACACCAATGAATTAGAAAAAGCGATGTTGGAAAGGTGCCAGGATTTACCGCAGCTGGAAAAACGACCGATTCCCGTGTTATTATACGCGGATGATGCCGTTATAATGGCTAGGACCCCATTAGCTCTGCAAAGAGCACTTAACTCCTATAATGGTTTTATGGAAAATCTGGATCTTAAAATTAATGCTACTAAAACCTATTTGATGAACTGTGGAAAGGGAGGCAAAAAGCAGAAAGATATTTTTTTAAATAATAAGAAACTGATGACAACCCCCACCTACCCCTATTTAGGAATTTTATTTGATGATAAAGGCTCATGGCGTCAAGCCATTTCTACTAGAAAGCTTCTGTTCATGAGAACTACAACGGCACTTGTAAAGTTTGCACAAAAACTGGGAAAGAGGCCCCCAAATGAATTATTAAAAATATACAAAGCGAAGTGTATAACCTCAGCCACATATGGGGCAGGGATATGGGGCCACTGTGAGGTCTCCGAAATACAGAAAGTGGAGAACGCCTTTTTAAGGTATCTTTTAGCAGATCCAAAAACAACATCCACTTTTATCTGCCACACGGAACTCGGTTTGCCATATATTTCAGATATTACAAAGGTGCAACCAGTCATGCGGTGGCATAGGATCTGGACCTCACAAAAATCCTCCTTTAACCAGTCTGTACTACAGGACAGCCTAAATTTGGAACATTCTCTTGAGATAAGATGGTTAAGATATATAAAGGAATTTATGGATGACATAGGAGAACCAGAATTTTACCAAAATCCCCAGACAATGAGCAAGATTTCCAAAAGCGATTTTAAAAAACAATGTATGCATCACTTGGAAGTAATTAGACTCACTAGTGAGGCAGTAAAAACAACTGTCCAATTGACTCAACAGATATGTATTTCTCCTTCCATCCAGCCATATTTGCTTTTTAGTCCACGCGGTTACGACAGATTTGTACTTACACATTTTAGGTTGAGTGTATTTCACCGCTTGGTTAGTTTTCCTTTGATTAATGACTGGTCACCAAATCTATCGAACTGCCCCTGTGATGGGGCTTCGTCCCAATCGACTATACATGTCGTACTATTCTGCAAATTTTATCTGGAATTAAGGAAATGGTGGATCAAACCAATATTAAAAATATGGGGATTGAGGCAGTGTCGTCCAGCGTTTATTGCTCTTCAGTACTTAGACAATGAGATAGTTACAAATAATATTGTATCATTTCTGAAGAGCATGATTAATCACAGAAAACGAATTGAGGCCGGACTCTGTTAAGATCTCACTGGAGAGACTTATATCCTCTATTTTAATAAATTATTGATTACATAAAAGGTAGTTGCAATGGAACTATGAAATTAATTAGTTAGGTTACTTATATGAAACGGAAGACAAACTGTTGCTGCTAGATGTTTTTAGCCTAAATGTATTTTGGATTAAGTTTTAAAAATTCTTAAATGTATAATGTAATATGGTGGATGTTTTTAAGTATTGTTATCCTTTTAATTGTTCCCATTAATATGCATGTATGCTTTTATGATTTTTTCTGTACCAAAAATCGAATAAAGCTTTTTTTGATTTGATTTCATTTGACTGTAGATGGTAGTTTTGTTGATATAATTCTTATCAAATTTGTAATGTGTGGTTTGTCATTTAAAATGTTTAATGCATGTTTTTCAAATTAAACTAGTAATTTATAATGTTGTAGCAGGTTGGTGGGTTTGTAGGGGAATAGGGTGGGAAGAAAATTAAGTTATAATTAATTTAAGTTTATTGTTAGTTAATTTTGTATTGCAAATTAAATACTTTGTTGATTGATAATTAGGTAGATTGTTTAGTTATTTAATAGTTATTTTATGTATTTAGGTTATTTTTTTTATTTTTGTGTATAATTACATTTTTATTTTATTTGATTGTGTTTTTTCCAGTAGCAGGTTGCTTGGTTTGTTGGGGAATAAGGTGGGAAGTTAATTCCATTTTTAATCATTTTAAATTAATTGTAAAACAATTTTATTTATTAACTAATTATTTATTTTATTATGAATAATGTAAATTGTATAGATTTTAAGAATAGTGATATTTAAAATTTTGTTTTTAGCGTTTAGTCAAATGTTTATATTTGTATTACTACTTTTTATTTTAGTAGCGGATTGTTGGTTTTGCAGGAAAATACGGTGTAAAGTTATTGAAGTTATAGTTTTTAAATGAATTATTAATACTATTTAATTTATTAAGTGACACGTATTTCTGTATTTTTAATGGTAGACATATGCAAATGATTTGTCTTTAATTATTTATTAGTTTTTTGTTAAGTATTTTATTTTTAATAATGTTAGTAAAATTTATTTTTAATTTACTATTTTTTAAAGTTGGTTTGCTTTGTTTTACTTTATTTTTTACAATATTTGTTTGAATTTATTATTTAAGGTATTATTTGGCGTTTACTGTTTGTTCTTTGTAGGTAGGGATGTATATTTTCTTTATATTTTTTTCATATTTTATTTTAAGTTTATTATGTATTTTTTTTAAAAATGTAAGACTATACATCATGTATTCTTTATCTATAATATAATATCAGTTTATTCTGATTTTAGGAATTGACATGTTTTGAATATCATGATTATGAGGCTGCATGCTATTTATAGTCCCTCCAAAGTCCAACATTTTATTTACTGTTGCTTGGACTGGAGTGGGAACAGAAAATCTAGCCCCACTGGAGTCAAACACTTTCTGGGCTATTGAGTAAAATGGAGAGGGAATAGTAAATCTAACCCCTCTAGAGTTCAACACCTTCCCTACTATTGGTGAGACTGGAGTGGGAATAGCTAATTTAGACCCCTTCAGAGGCCAACACTTTCCCTACTATTGCTTAAACTGGAGTGGGAATAGTAAACCTAGCCCACCTGGAGCCCACCAATTTCCCTTTTGTTGCTTGGATTGGGATATGGGAATAGGAAATCTAACACCTCCAGAGTCCAAAACTTTCCTTATTGTTGCTTAGACTGGAGTGTGAATAGTAAATCTAACACCTCTAGAGTCCAACACTATATTTAATGTTGCTTAGACTGAAGTGGGGATAGTAAATCTAACCCCTCCACGGTCCAACACTTTCCATACTTTCACTACAGTTGCTTAGACCGGAGTGGGAATAGAAAATCTAACCCAGGCTTTTCCAACGAGTAGCTCACAAGCTACGTGTAGCTCTCCAGCTAACTGTAAGTAGCTCGCTTGCAAGCATCCCATTCTATTAAACTGGAACATTTTGTGTGGTTAAACTAATTTATGTATGCCAAAATTGTGTGTTCAAGACCAAAATGTGTGTATTTTCAGTACTCAGAAGCTGATGTTTGGAGAAAAAATTCTGATATTCCAAAATATGTTTAAAGCTGGTTTTTGAGTGATAACTCATTTGGGGAGACTTATTTCTAATATTATTACTTTCAAGCCAGGGACACTGAAGCTTTGGCCGGAATTTATTAACTACCTAGAGGTATTCCAAATTTCCAAAGTCTTTTTACATTTGCTTGCAACCCTACCTAAGGTACTGAAGTGATCACTATTGGTATTCCTATATATGGAAGCCACAAATTTTATATTTTCCGATGTGGGCACTATTACAACACTAATCATATTAGTAGTTTGCAATCATTTCCATTTAACATAACTCTATCTTATTACTCAAAAGGGTTGAGATCCCTGATCTAACCCCTCCTGGCTCCAACACTTTCTTTAGTGTTTTTATACTGAAGTGGGACTAATGAATCTAAACCCTCCAGAGTCCCCCCCTCTCTCTACTGTTGCATATACTGGAGTGGAATTGTTTATTATGACGGAGTGGGATTTTTAAATGAAGCCCTTGCAAGGTAGATACTTTGGGGCCGATTCCGATCTGGGCCGGAAAACTCTCCGACCAAGCCGGATCCGGTGAGTTTTCCGACCGAGCCGGACTCCAGCAGTCCGACCGAGCGAGTACGATGTGGCTGCATGCTGCCGGACTCGACTCGGTCGGGCTCCCATTGAAGTCAATGGGAGCCGGTCGTACAACGTGTACACGGGCTCCCATTGACTGAATGGGCACATCGCGAACAGGGGGGCCCCCTACAGTGGGTACGCGTTGGTGCGACTCGCACCGCACATGCATGTGTAGGGGGGACCCAAAGTGCGACTCGCGCGGCTACGCATGCAGGGGGGTCCGACACGGATCCCCCAAGTCCGGCTCCGACAGCTCTTCTGAGCCGGACGCTACGAGTCGGTCGGGCTGTTCGAGGCGCGCATCGTACTGGCTCGGTCGGGTAACGTCTCCATTGCGTAGTGCGATCCGTGTCCGTACGAGCCGGTCGGAGCGGTTCGGACCCAGGAACGAGTCAGTCGGCGATTTCGCGTGCGCTCGCATCGTACTTGCTCGCGCGGACGCCCGTACGAATCGGTCGGGAACTAGGCCTCCGAATCGGATCCGGTAAAGCCGAATCTGATTCGGTGCCCTACCGGCCGAGATCGGAATTGGCCCCTTTATGTAATTTTTGTTAAACAGTATTTATATAAATAATTTTTTGTATTGGTAATTAATATTGTATGCTTTTATTATTCAAATAATTATTATATGTTTTCTTTATATCATTTAAGAAAAATATTCTTTGTTTTTAAAATTTATTTTTTGTATTGAATATATTAGTTTAATATATTATATTTTTAAATGTGTTTTAATAATTGGTTTTGCTGTTAATATTATTTTAGTAATTAAAAAAAATATGTTGATAATATTTTTTGAGATGCATTGGCAATAAAAGTTTTGTTTTTACTACTCTGGATCCTGAGTGAGTATTACTTCATTTTCGGATGACCTGTTTCTTCATGCCAGTGTGCTCCACCAGCTGGTGATCCACCCCCTTCGGGCCTGGTTCAACATACGGAGCTGATTGTTGGTGTGTATATATGATGCCCCATTGTAAGTTCATGTGATTCCCTGTTGGAGAATGCCTCCAGATTTGTCTACATTTTCTTATTTCCATATTTAGCTAACTTTCCTTCATAAGTCAGGGATTCTATAGATTTCTTGATGATCTGTTTTTAATATGGGAAGGTGCCGAAGATGAATTGAAATTGTGTTTACAATCTCTTGATTATAACCCCCTAAAACTGCAGTTTGCACATCAGACAAGTAAAGTTACAATTGATTATCTGGACATCAGAGTCTATATTGAGAACAATAAGATTTGTACAAAATTGTATCACAAACCTACCAGCTGCAACAGTATTTTATTTGCAAACAGTGCTCATCCGAAGGTGTTAAAATGGAGTGTTCCTTACGGAGAATTCTTAAGAGCAAGGAGAAATTGTTCAGAAGAGAATAAATTTAAAAAACTAATCAGAGACATGTTTGAAAGGTTTAAAAGATGAGGTTACCCAACGTTTGTTCTAGAGAATGCCAAGTGAAGGGTGGAAGTTTGCAACAGAGAGAGTTTACTAGTACCTAAAATGGCAGAGAAAGAGATAAATGACAAGACTTTGAGGTTTTCAGATTTACCATGAGTGGTAGATCGGGGAATGTGTCAAAATGCTACACCTACCCAGGGGATGTGTAACGAGGAGAAATATCTTTATTTCTCCTTGTATTTTCCTGTTTCTACATGTGCTGCTTTCTGCAGCACATATAGAAAGAGTAAAGAGCCTCAAAGGATTGTTTTTGTGCAGGAAGGTGTCCTTTCCTCCACACAAACAATCCTGCCTACAATGCAGGCACCCTTGCACCATGGTATAAGGGTTCCTGTGTTGATGCTAGGAAGCACATTGTGCACCAGCACAAGGAGAAGACAGGTATATGCCACATAATATTAAATATGGCACATTCCTGCCCCCTTATGGTCATGCAAGTCAGCGCAGCAAGATGTCTTGCTGCACTGCATTGTGTGACGTTTTGATAAATTGCCCCTATATTTTTTTGTTCTGGTGAGAGAGCAACCACCACACATATGCCTCAGAATTACTGAGGTCAGACCTTGTACCTTGTTCTCGGGGACTATAATTCCCACAGTCTCACACCTTACCAGAATGAAGGGAGGAGGAGGCAGGTTCTTCCTCCCTGCAGCATTACAAAGCAACATTACCAGCCCCGCTGTTCAGGGGTCCTTGAACTTTGTTCTAGGGGACTACATGTCCCACAGTCACATGGAGCACCAAGAGGACCTGCAGTGCTACAAAGCACCATCACAAGCCCCACTGGTTGGAAGTACTTGGACCTTGTTTCTGGGCTCTACAAATCCCACAGTCCTAGGCTGCACCAGGTGGAGGGGAGGAGCAGGTGGGCCCTACCTACATGCTGTGCTATAAAGTGCCATCACCAGCCCCACTGCATGGGACTACTTGGGCATTGTTCTTGGGGACCAGAAGTCTCACATTCCCAGGTGTCACCTGGAGAAAGGGAGCACTAGGCGGATCCTTCCTTTCTGTAGCATAGTATTTACAAGAATTGAATAGAGTGTTTGGTTTTAATGAGTATGTTGTTCGAAGCCTATTACTTTGTGCTTTTAGGCTAGCATTTTTGCATCTGGTAATTTCGTCGGTTATACCTAGTCATTTAGGCTGTAGCTTAATCATTAATATAATTTTTCTATCAATATAAAATTGCATTAAGAGCATGGGAAAACAAAATGCAGCTGAGTCTCTCCTGGGAGCAGCCAAATCCAAGAAGTTAGCAGGACATGCAGTTAAAAGTGCACATTAATAGACAATGATGTATTGATTAAGGAGTTTGAGACTATCTTAGATAGACAAAGAAGTAAAAAGAGCCCGATATCGACCCAAAGGTCCAAAAGCTTTTTACAAAACAAAATAATAAGCCAAGAATCATACAAGTCACCAGCACAAAATAACCAGAATTCCCAGACAAATGTCTCTAAATATTATTGTTGATTCATGTAGGGTTTTCCAAACTCATGTAGTACCAAATGGAATATGGCAAAATAGATTCATGCCATTATTAAATTATGAAGTAGAACAACAAGATGAAATGAATAATAAGACATCCAGTGTTAGCAGGATTTGCATGTTCTGACTGGCAGTAAAGAAGAATATCTTGCAGCCAGGGTTGAATCATTAAGAGTTGAAATAGGTGAGTATAACTCTGTTACATGCATCAAGCATATCCCATATGCCAGTTATACCGGTATCACACACTAATACCTCTATTGGTGACCATTCAATTCAGGTAGAAGGGAGGGGGTGTCTGTGAGGAGCACAGAATAACAGCCCAAGCCACACTTACTGTCTATTGCTTACAAGCTCATATATGTGTATGTGTTCATCGCTCTCCCCTCTGGATCTCACATCTCTGATTTAACCCCACACAAGGCAGCTGCTTACACGAGTGATAGTGTATAGCTTTCTTTTCTTGCTTGCGTCAAAGAGAATAGTGAAGAGAAAACGAATGATAAGCTGGCCGGGCTGGGGGGGGGGACAGGAAATTGCCCAGACACTCAGCCGAGAACTGCACCATGGACCAAATTGATGAATTGATTGAAGAGGTTGAAGGTCTGCTTGCACATAAAGAGAAGGGAAATTTGAGTGGGAGGGCGGATCGAAGATCAACAGCAAAAGGCATTAAATCTTATTTTAAAAACACAGAAAAGAGAAAAGTTACCCTTAGTTCACCCAGGGGGTTCAACCCATTATTAACATGGACCTAGAGATCGCACAAGAGGTACCCTTGATAACCCCTTTAAATGAGCAAGAGAGTTTCTCCCCCCGTGATAGTTGAAATTGAGTGCTCAAACCGGTATGCTGTGCTGGTACCTGCTGAAGGAAAACAGCACACAGACACCAGCCTCCACGGGCTCTGCGCAGATGGCGCTAAGGATGGAGAACTTACGAATAACCTGCAGTTGGACCAACTAAGGGGTGAAATTAAGAGCTTATGTGAATGTATAAGCTGGCTAGATAAAGTTCTAAAAAAAAGCTTGAAAACCTTGCAACATTAGTAGCTGACATAACCACTATAGTAAAGGGCCCTACTAAGCCCCTAACTCCAATAGGACAGCCCTCAGCAAGCCACCAGCCATGGAAAGGTCCATAAGAGTGCACAAAAGGTCAATACCCCTAGTGGAACAACCCAGCTTATTCATAAATTGGTCAAAGTAGGGAATGAGCCTCCAATCTGTACTAACTCACTTAGGTTGAGAGTGCAAAAACCAATAACCACACTGAGGAACAGCACTGTAGCTGAGGGTAGTACACAAAATAGATCTTTGTCCCTTAACCCAAAGGTTAAACAACATGATATTTACTTAATTAATGTCGCAAAACTACTGCAGGTAGCTAGTGAACTACGCAATTACGCTTATCAATAAGACCATACATTGGATCAGGAAAACTTGTGGGTGCAGATCCATTATAAGGGAAGATTTAAGACATGCTACCCATATTAGTAGCTCTGAGTCCCACTTGAAGTATATAGGGCTGGAGTTAGCGAACTATGACCTAGTGGAGTAACTCATTTCTCTCTAACAGAGATTTAGGCCCACGACAGCATCGCTAATTAGGGTTAAGTTAAATATTCCTGATATGCTCATAATAAACCAGAGTGGTACAATACAGAAAGGCATGACACTGATTCACTCACCCCCAAGAATACTTGATTCCACAGATGTTCTATCAGAGGTTGACTGACTGGGAGGGCTGCTGGTAGACCCGCCGGGTAGGATGGCACAATTTTTTGAAATGCCATTAGAGTCTCCCTATGTACATCCATTTGGGAATGGAGGAGGTGGTGGAATCAAGTAACTGGCATGGGGGCCTGCAGAGAAATATGGACACAGAAGTTGCCCAGTTCAGCAGTATCTCAGCAAATGTGTCAGGGAATGGAGTGCCAGAAGGGGTCACTATTACATTTCTCTCGTAGAATGTGGCTGGCATTAGAGCAAAGCTTAGAGATTTGAAATGGTGCAATTTTATAGATCAGCACCATATAATTCTCTTATTAAAAACCTGGGCAAAGGAACCGGAATGTAGACCTGGGTTCCTGATATTCAGGGTACCCACAGAGCCATTCCTTATGGGGAGAGCATCTGGAGGACTGATTATTTGGTTAAAACAGGACTAATATACAGCTGTTAGGGTCCTTCCAAATAAGGGCCGATTACAATGTCGTTCGGAAACTGTTAAGAACGAATCGGTCTCGGAATCGTTTCTGAACGAATGAGGTCCTGCGAGTCCGTATGACCGATTACAATGCTTCCCAACATAATTCGGTTGGACTCGCATTGACTCGCATTGACTTCGTTGGGAGCTTGTGTTCTGAACGAGAACACAGGCTCCCATTAAAAAAAGGGGTAGTTGGGGAAAACGTTGCACCCTGTGGCGGGAACCTCATGGTGCCTGCCACATTGTGCATGGTTGGGAAGAGGCTTCCCTTAGGTACTCCATGGGCCAAAATTGGACGCCTCCAGGAGAAGCGGGGCCTGCAACAGGCCCCCAAAGACAGATTCTGACAGCCGTTTATGGTCCGGCAGACCGAATCGGAAGGGCTGTCCGAATCGGTCATCGTACTCGCTAGTTCGGAAACTGAGTCCATAGAGCTGTACGATTTGGCTACGAAAGGCTAGGGCTGTCTGAATGTCTTTCAGAACCAATTTAGACTGCCCGAACGGTTTCTGGGCATCGTAATCAGTCGTTGGGAAATGTGTATGATTCGTTCGGAAACAGGAGTTCTGAATCGGATTCTGCATACCGAATCCAATTCGGAGCCTTTCCGAAGGACATCGTAATCAGCCCCTTAGAGTACACTGTAAACTGATGGAGCAACTGTGGCCTAATTTCATGGAAGAACGGCGGAGGGAGCCATAGATAGTACACAAAATTTTGTTGGATTGCTAAAGATTGACTTTTAATTGCAGTTAAGAAGGGGAATAGCACTGAGATAAGAGAAGCAAGGGCGACATATAAAACATTACTAAGGGAAGCTAAAAGGGATTGGGAGGCTGAGCAATAGGTGTCCTTAACAGAAGCCCTGTGGAAAAGAAACACTAAACTATTCTGCAAGTTGGTTGCTAATAGCACATCAGCAGCAGAGAGTCATCTAGACCCAGCAATCGAGCCGTAGATATGGGTAAACCACTTTGAGAAGCTTTATAAGGAATGGGCTTGTGATCAGATTCAGCCACCAATAAGTACAGAGTTGGAAACTGCCTCTCCCCTTCTAGACAAGATAGTGGGAGGAGATCTGAGAAGAAAGCACTTAACCATCAGCCTTGAGGAAACAGCACAGGCTTTGAAATTATTGAATAAAGAAAAGGCTCCTGGCTTGGATGGCATTCCCGGGATCTGTACTTATCACCCCGAATTTTGGGCGCCATATCTCAACACTTTAAATAATGCTGTTACGAGGGGGACGGGGTTCCCTCAACATTGCGTGGTGCTGTGATAGTGCCAATTTATCAGAAGGGGAGTAGAGATTCACCAGCCAACTATATAACAATAAGTCTAATTGACATTAGTCAAAAGATATTTAGTAGACAAATCTTTGCCAGGCTCCAATCAGGGCTTTCTGAACAATAAATCCTTGCTGACTCCCTCTAGGGTTCAGGAAAGGGTTCAGCACTCTTGATCAAGTATTTCACTTCCAAATACTGTGCTGGAAATATATTACCCTGAGGCGGGATCATCTCTATGTCACCTTCATTGACTTGAGGGTGGCATTTGACCTGGTCCTGAGGGAGGAGTTGTGGAGGGTCCTAGAGTCTTACAATCTGCCAGATGACCTGCTTCAGAAATTGAGACTCATACACACTGACACATATGTCAGACTGAGGTGGAATCAGGGGGGACCTTACGACCAAGATCCCGATAAAGCATAGCATTAGACAGGGCTGCATATTGGCTTCCACTTTGTTTAGCCTCTACTTTAACGGCATAGTAGATTGTCTAGCACAAAGCAACCAAGGTGCACCTAAACTTAATAGGTCTTCCCAACCAAATCTTAATGCTTGTGGACAACACCCTCCTTATATCAAGAACCTTGATGGATTTGCAGCCTTTTGCATGATTAGGGGACTGAAAATAAATCCCTCTAAATCCAAATGAATGGCGCTAAACCCTCACAAATCATTTCAGGGTAAAATGGCTATGGGGGAATTTCCATAAAGTAGGTTAAACACTTTGAATACTTAGGTGTAAGGCTAATGGATAACCTGACCTGTGGCACTCAAATAGAAAAAGTAAAACCATCCTCCATCAAAGGGCTTTGGCTATTGGAAGGAAGCATACAGCCTTTCTGGGGGGGATCTATTTCCCCAGCTCTTAGGGCGTATAAAGCCACAGCAGTGGCAGCTGCGACATATGGCACTGAGATATGGGGGTATACTGAAAACAAATTCATCAGTCCCTGCTAAATTTACTCATAAGCACCCCACTTATACCACTTAGATTTGATATAGCCCTTAAGCATATTCACCAGGTGACATCCATGATGCCTTTACTTTATTGGGCACACCTCTAGGCTTTGGAGGAGCTGAAGACTTATAGGGATCCACTGGTAGAACTGATTTCCCAGGATCGTCACACCTGCATCCCATGGCTCAGAAATCCCCAAAGCATGTTCAAAAAGATCAAAATGGAAGAGTTATGGGCTTTATCACGGACGATCAGGAAGGAAGACATTCAGGAAGTCAAGTCAGGTTGCTGGGAATTCGTCTCAATGAAGATTTGAAATCACCAGGCTGAGGGTAGCATAATGGGCACATTTCTCAACCATAAGGGTTCTCCTTACTAAGCGCAGTATTTGGACAGAATCTACCTGCCCCAGGCACAACATCTGTGTGTAAAATTCTGAATGGACATCTTGGCTTTGAATACTGTTACAGTTAAATGGGGTAAAGTAGGCTAAGAAACAAATAACTGCCCATACTGCCCATCACAGAAAGAAATGGAAGCACATTTCCTTCTCTTCTGTGATAAATATAGACGACCTCGTATAAAGTGGATTATCCCAGTATGGAAGGTGCTGGGGTTTAGCAACTACCAGGATACACTCAAAATTTGGAAAAGCGATACAATTGAACTGATTGTGTTTGTGGTATCTAGATTTGTGTTGTGGGCATGGAAATTGAGAGTGAAGGACCTCCTTACTTAGGTCTACGACAGAATTAATTTGAACATAAATTTATTATCATTACACAGCAAACTAGCCATCCCTGAAATCATTTTTGGATTGGCCAAGATGTTGAATATAGTTAACCATGGACTCTTGAGACTTATGATTATAGTTTGATGGGGATGTTTGTTTTATGCTTTTATCTGCTTTTAACTATTTGTAGGCATTATATTGGCAATTTTAGTTTGGACCATATTTTAGTATTTCTGGACTTCATGATGAACTTGTTTGTGGTAATTTTGTATGTATTTATTGCTATCTGTGATATGTGCTTTTATGGCATTTTAGCCAAAATAAAGATATTACTACTAGAATCTTCCCTAAAAGTAACATAAGTCTCATACATGGGGAAAGCAGTATCAGGAGTAGTAAACTGGCCCAAAGGGGTTGTCCTTAATTATATATACTATCCGGCAATGTAGCTGCACTGGGCACTAAGCTAGCAGAGAACTTCATGGTGGGAATTCATAGACAGATTGCATATTTGCGTATTCCAGGAAACATGGCCTACTTTTTTAGACCGGGATATCTAAACTTTAGCATGGAGGACAACCTCTTGCGTCCTCGATGTCTATCGGGTGGTCTACTAGTGAGGGCGAAACACTCTTAAGATTGTCATATTAGCAAACTATTGGGTTGGGCAATTGACTTTACTCTATGAAGCTATAAAATGTATAACATTATACCATTCTCAAATACAAAGAATCACCCATGTTGTGCATATTAGAGGATCAAATGGATCAATGCACCAATTGTAAGCCTCTTTTGATTGTTGGAGACGTAAATATTGTCTATGAGCTACTGGATAGTGCAAGTACCCTCACCGAACAAGAAGATGAGGAATGGAGAATTCCAGCCTTAAAGTCTCCTTCAATTAGAACTCGGCTGGCCACTGGAATTAAATTAGCTTCCTTCACCCTATCTCGTGGCCTTTGATCATGTAATGGTCATACTGTTTCAGACAGTAAGGAGGTAGGTACATATAAAGGGTAAATTATAAAAGTAAAATTCACTATATATCCCCCTATTATCAGTCCTCCAGGACATGGGAATTATTCCAAGAATTGATAGTGACCACAGTGCCCTTTTTAATCATGAAAGGCGACTATTTGCTTAAAATATCTATATTAAATAACACAGAAGATACCCACTTGAAAATCACTAATAATCACTGATGTATGAAATGGCAGATCATTCAAAAGAGTCTGAAGACCTTATATATATATATATATATATATATATATATATATATATATATATATATATATATATATATATATATTATCTACTGGCGGTCGCCAGTAGATAGTTATAGTTAGGACCTATTTTCCATAGGAAATTCACAACATTCTATTTGTAATAACTTTGGCGCCGGTTGACGAATCTTCGCGAAATTTTCAAAACTTATGGCCCTCTCCGGTCCGCTCCTATCCTGAAAGTTTCGGGGTGATTCGGCAAGCGAGGGCTGAGATAAAAGGGGGGTCCCAAAAAGTGTTTTCCCTATGCAATTTTCCTTAGGAACCTTTCATCGCAGCTACAGCCCGAACTGCTGAACGGAATTACACCAAATTTGGCAAAAAGGTAGCCCTTGGTTCAGAGTCGTGCCTTTTGGTTAAATGGTGTAAATCCGTTCAGTAGTTCCTGAGAAATTTTAAAAGAAAACACACATATATATCTGGGCGGAGCCTAACCACACATGTCATCGTGCGATCTGATTGGCTGTCAGCACTTCATCCTGGAATTGCTGGCAGCCATCTTGGGACCAATATAAATGATAGTACCCCATTGAAATGCATTGTAGTGAATCGAAGATTTTGAGGGTTACCAAAAGGAGAACTATAAAGGGAGAACTATAAAGGGAGAATTCATTTGTTGATGGTACCATACTAATTTCAGGAATTGTGGTGTGTTTTAAGGTGATTTTACCCTGTGAAAAACCTTCTGCTGGGATATCATGAATCATGTTTGAGAGAAAACTATTTTCACATGCTTGTCCCATACAGTTTTGGAAGGTGCTCCAGAAGCTAAAATGAGAGCATATTTTCTGTAAATTCACATTATCTTTCTCAGTCATGTGAGAATGAAGTCTGACATTCTCAGTAAAACATGTACATCCAACAAGGGCAGAGACTGTCAGTTGATACCTTTGTGTTCTACTGCAGCTTCCCAGAGTGTTCTAAAGAACAACTAGAGTGCTAACAGCCTTACTTATGACAAAAGTATGGCACACCTGAAGCCATCTTGATTGGAATAAACTGGTAACACTTAAAACATTTAATTTAAAAAGGAACAAAATGATGGGGTTCATTTTGTCATAGAAATTATGGTTAGTGCTGTAGAAAGAAAAATTAGGACATGTTTCAAGTGTGATCTCAAATATCTTCCTGTTATATTTCAACAGGAGCAGCCTGTCAGTTGATGCCTTTGTGTTCTACTGCAGCTTCCCAGAGTGTTCTAAAGAACAACTAGAGTGCTAACAGCCTTACTTATGACAAAAGTATGGCACACCTGAAGCCATCTTGATTGGAATAAACTGGTAACACTTAAAACATTTAATTTAAAAAGGAACAAAATGATGGGGTTCATTTTGTCATAGAAATTATGGTTAGTGCTGTAGAAAGAAAAATTAGGACATGTTTCAAGTGTGATCTCAAATATCTTCCTGTTATATTTCAACAGGAGCAGCCTGTCAGTTGATGCCTTTGTGTTCTACTGCAGCTTCCCAGAGTGTTCTAAAGAACAACTAGAGCGCTAACAGTCTTACTTAAGACAAAATTATGGCACACCTGAAGCCATCTTGATTGGAATAAACTGGTAACTCTTAAAAAATTTAATTTAAAAAGGAACAAAATGAGGGGTTCATTTTGTCATAGAAATTATGGTTAGTGCTGGAGAAAGAAAAATTAGGACATGTTTTAAGTGAGATCTCAAATATCTTCCTGTTATATTTCAACAGGAGCAGCCTGTCAGTTGATGCCTTTGTGTTCTACTGCAGCTTCCCAGAGTGTTCTCAAGAACAACTAGAGAGCTAACAGTCTTACTTATGACAAAAGTATGGCACACCTGAAGCCATCTTGATTGGAATAAACTGGTAACACTTGAAACATTTAATTTAAAAAGGAACAAAATGAGGGGGTTCATTTTGCCATAGAAATTATGGTTAGTGCTGTAGAAAGAAAAATTAGGACATGTTTTTAGTGAGATCTCAAATATCTTCCTGTTATATTTCAACAGGAGCAGCCTGTCATTTGATGCCTTTGTGTTCTACTGCAGCTTCCCAGAGTGTTCTAAAGAACAACTAGAGCGCTAACAGTCTTACTTATGACAAAATTATGGCACACCTGAAGCCATCTTGATTGGAATAAACTGGTAACACTTAAAACATTTAATTTAAAAAGGAACAAAATGATGGGGTTCATTTTGTCATAGAAATTATGGTTAGTGCTGTAGAAAGAAAAATTAGGACATGTTTCAAGTGTGATCTCAATTATCTTCCTGTTATATTTCAACAGGAGCAGCCTGTCAGTTGATGCCTTTGTGTTCTACTGCAGCTTCCCAGAGTGTTCTAAAGAACAACTAGAGCGCTAACAGTCTTACTTATGACAAAAGTATGGCACACCTGAAGCCATCTTGATTGGAATAAACTGGTAATACTTAAAACATTTAATTTAAAAAGGAACAAAATGAGGGGTTCATTTTGCCATAGAAATTATGGTTAGTGCTGCAGAAAGAAAATTTAGGGCATGTTTTAAGTGAGATCTCAAATCCTCTTCTATTTCATTAGAAAATTCTGACATGCAGACTGAAACAATCACTTTCAATACCAGCAGTAGACTTCCAGTTAACTCCCTGGTGAGCAGTAGCTTTACTACAGTGATCTAATGAACAACTAGAGTGCTAACATTCTGAATTTATGGCAAATGTGTGACACATCTGAATGCCTTCTTGATGGAATCAAAGTAAAAAACTGAAAGCATTTCCTACTGAGGAGACTGCAATAAATGACGAAATTAGGAAACTTCATACCAAATAAGTCTCCCGAGATGGCCACCAGAGAAAAAAGAGCCCAAATGTAGCACAAATATCACCCAGATGTAGCCCACATATAGCCCAATGACAGAAGTGTGCAAAACACTTTTTATTTTTAGTTTTTCTGCAGTTTTATATAGTGCAAACTGGTCAGGTATTGGAGCGTTACATCTTACTTGGACCCCTTATTGCGTATTTTGCACGAAGTACATGAGATTGATCTTGCGAAACATTGAACTTTACGATTCTGTTAACCTGAAGTTGCTCTGAACCGGGCTTTGTAACACCCGTTTTTACCTACTGGTTTTAATTAATTCTCACTGTATTGTATTAGGAAAGAGGATTTACTGTTTTTATGTACACTTTTATGATCCATGTTTCTAAATCATATCAAATAAAGTTTAATGAATTCTATGGCAGGACGGAGGCGAGGATTATGCATATCTTTCCTCACTTTATTTGCATAGCAGTTCAAAGAAAATGTAACACAACAATCATTAAACAAAAGACTACACAACCCATGAACCATTAGGGGGTAGTCTCCAAGGCAACTATAGTCCAATCATATCACAGTCCATCGTATATAATATTGTGACGTCCCTTCCGCTTCCTCTTTCTTCACTGCTCGTCAGTTAAGTGCATTCCTTACATTCTTGGCTTAATCTGACGTTGTTGCTGTTTGTATAGCGGTTTCTTGTGCACGTTATTAGCATTATTGCCTTGGTATTGTTTCATATTCCCTGCGCAGCAGGCTCTTGCCCGAGCGCGTTCTCCCCCTCGCAGTTTCTCCCGCTGTGTGCTCTGCGCGCGGTGAGATCCTGTCAGGCGCGTCTGGTCCGAGCGAGGCAGCTCCGTCGAGCGCTCCCGCTGGTCTTTACACACGTTTGGGAATCCGTTCAGTCCTTTAGTGTCCGCTTGATTCCCGACCAACCCTCGCCTAATTTTGACACCGCTACGCGGTGATTTCCCCACACGGCCCGTTAGTGACCAGCGCCACCTGGTGGTGGTAATTGGTATTGCGCCTCAGTCTATTCTTATAACAGCTTCGGGGAAAGCCCATCTGTTGGAGCACCGGCGAGGGGGCTGTCTTAAGGATTTTAAGGGAATTTGTTCTGTGCTCACACCCTCTGCTATCATGTCTTCTCCAGAAGACCATTTTTACTCCTCCTACCAGGAAGTGGAGGAGGAATGGCCCCCCAACTTCTCCCTCCAGCAGTGGACCAAGCCCTCTTTCTGGCTATTTCTAGGGAGCTGGCTCCTCTTAGGGATCAGGTTGATAAGCTGGCGAAAAGCATCCCTGGGGTATTCAGTGACCCAGATCTGGTGGTGGCGGGTCCAAGTAGCTCCCAGATGGGGAATAAAAGGGCCGTTAAGCATAACGCGGGGCACTTGGAAGGATTTGATAAACTTACGGAGACCTTCCTCAAGAGTGCGCGAACGCTAAAACATGCACCCTGCCGGGAGGAGGAGGGTCCCGGAGAAAATTGCGACACTGTCACCACTATTGTAGACCCCGACGGCGGGTTTCCCTTAGAGGGAGAGGGTGTATCGGAGGACGATTTCTCCTCCGATGAGGATAAGGACTCGGGCGTACCTGGCGTCCAGAGTCCCACTCCTCTCAGTCCCCGGTTGGGGACGGGGTCCACTCGGACATGTTTGAGCCTACCCAAATTTACCATCCTAGGTCGGCAGAGTGGACACCTGACGCCAAAGTGGCAGAGTATGTGGTGGGGAAAATCCATCAACCCCTTGAAAGGGAGGTCAGGAATAGGATGAGGGAGAATGCCCCAGGCCCTCACTGAAGGGGAAGGTGGCACACAAGCCTGAAATTGATGAGAAACTATGTACCTTTTTCTCCAAGTATATGAGGGATCCCAAGAAAGGAATTGATAGGTCTTGGACGTGGTAGGGCCCTTGACCCAAAATTATTCAATTGACGGAGCGTTCCAAAGAGTCAGGATCCCCTTTGTCCACGGATATTGTGGCTGGCTGGGCGCACTACCCTAAACCCTAAAACTCTACCCCCTCCACTACCCAAACACCACTGCATTACCCTAAACCCTAAAAGAAGACCCCCAGCACGACACCCTACACTACCCAAACATAACTGCACTACCCTAAACCCTAAAACACCACCACCAGCACGACTCCGTACTCTACCCAAACACCACTGCATTACACAAAACCCTAAAGCACTACCCCCAGCATGACCCCCTACACTACCCAAACACCACTGCACCACCCTATACCCTAAAACACGACCCCCTACACTAAACAAACACGACTGCACTACCCTAAACCCTAAAACACTACCCACAGCATGACCCCCTTCACTACACAAACACCACTGCACTGCCCTAAACCCTAAAACACTACCCCAGCACTACCCCCTACACTACCCAAACACCACTGCACTAACATAAACCCTAAAACACTACCCCCAGCACAAACCCTACACTGCATAAACACCACTGCACTACCCTAAACCTTAAATCACTACCCCCAGCACGACTCCCTTCACTACCCTAACACCACTGCACTACCCTAAACCCTAAATCTACCCCCAGCATGACCCCCTACACTACCCAAACACCACTGCACTACCCTAAACCATAAAACACTACCCCCAGCATGACCCCCTACACTACACAAACACCACTGCACTACCCTAAACCCTAAAACACTACCCCAGCACGACCCCCTACACTACCCATACACCACTGCACTACCCTAAACCCTAAAACACTACCCCCAGCACGACCCCCTACACTTCCCAAACACCACTGCACTACCCTAAACCCTAAAACACTACCCCCAGCACGACCCCCTACACCACCAACACCAATGCACTACCCTAAACCCTAGAAAAGAAACCCCCACCCCATGCCCAATCCCCCTTACCTCTCACTCCTCATGGTTCCTCTCTCCTCATGGTTCCTGCTTCACGTCATCTCTGAGGGCGGTGCACATCGTTGTGAGGAAACGGAACAGCCTCTGTTTCCTTACAACGACATGGATCGTCTACATGTTTTTAGAACGCATGGTCATTTACCATACATACCTTTACAACAAAATTTGTTGTAAAGGCATGCGTGGTAAATGACCATGCGTTCTAAAAAAATGCGTAGTAATGACTTCGTTATGTACAACGCATGCGTGGTAATGCATGCGTTGTAATGGTATCGCAAAGTAAAAAGTCATTGTAACAGCTGTTTACCGATCGAAGCTGGCCCCTGTTCTTCAGTGAGATGTTTATTTGATTAATTAGGAGGAAGGAATGTGTTTTTTTTACCAAAAAGTGCATTCCCGGCTGTTGTATTGTGAAAGTGTCCGCGAGGCCTGGTTTCACTTCCGGTGAGAGAGTGGAAGAATCTGATTGGATCTAAAGGAGTTCTGTTGTTGGACGGGGCCGGCGCGACATGTCATCAGAAAACATAGCTAATGTAAAGCGTCCTCCCTGAAGTGTGGAGCAGTGCCATGAGAGGTCAACGAGTGTGCGTCCCACCGCAGTATGACCGTACCGCGTGACCCATGTGCCGCCTCCAGGGTACGGGAGGCAGAAGCGGCATCGCAGGTCCTCTTGAAGACCGTTGTAGCACTAATTCTACATTTTGGTACTAGGGCATTTTAACTTCGTTGTTCCTGCCAGATACAAAGAAAAGATCCTGTGTTATTCAGTGCCCTCGTTACCTTTTTGTGGGTTGTGGTGCTTGTCACTCGCTGCCCTGCCGGTGTACACGACTGGGCACCCCACCTCGTGTGCCATCTGCAGGGCCTCTGCCCTCTGATCACTGGTTTCGGTTTCTGGAGTGGCAACATAAACAGTTGCTCCCAAAGGACTAGCCTGAACACTTAGGTGAATATCCCCTGCACCAGCATTCCACGGAAATTCTTTCCTAGCTCTCCCACGTCAACGAGCACGTCTCCGCTCGCGACACCGTATGATGTCATTGGAGCCATAAGAGGACCTCGTCGGCCTGCTGACGTCAGTTCCACCCATTTTTTCCGTGCCACCGAGGCAAACAGGGGACCGAGACATTTTCACATGTATACATAGTATAATAAATATATATATATTCACTGAAAAACCATAGGTTTCAGGCACGTTATAGTTAGAAATTAGCATTTAAAAAACCTTAGAAATTCACTGAAAAAAACATAGGTTTCAGGCACGTTATAGTTATAAATTAGCATTTAAAAAACCTTAGAAATTCACTGAAAAAACCATAGGTTTCAGGGGCGTTATAGTTAGTTGGACATTTCACTCGTACAAAACCATAGAAATTCCCACGTTATAGTTAGTTCAGCTAACTATAACTCGCGCGCCCGCAATGCACTGCTGATGACGTCACATATTACATCACTCATGACATGGTCAGTGATCACTGATGACATCACTGATGACATCTCAAATGACATCACTGATGACATCACTGATTACATCATCCAGTGAATGTGTGTTTTTCTGAAAATTAAATATGTTTTATATATGTATATCTCAAGGTCGATGGAAGAATAAATGGGTATATAAGTGTCTAAATGGATGATTTATTTTTGTAAAATTGATTGTATAACTGACTAAGTGTATCTTAGTGAATACATGGGTTAGTGAGTAATGTTTAAATATGAAAATATCTGTATCAGTCTCTCACTTTGTGTATAAGTGGCTGCATGGGTTGGTGAGTAGCTACATGAGTGTCTATATGGGTTATTAGTTGGTTTTTGAGTATCAGTATGAGTGTCTGAGTGTCTGTATGGTTCGGTGGGGGTATTACTTAGTGCATAGATGCATGAATTAGTGACTCACTGTTTGTATGTGTTGAAGACAGCATGTGTGCAGGACTGTATAGGTGGATGAGTATGTGTATGGGTGTGTTAGTGAGTGAATGACTGTCTCAATAGTGTCTTTATGAGTAACTACATATGTTTTAAACTAGTATATATGAGTATTGGTGTATATAAGTGAGTATATGTGAGAGTGAGAGATTGGAAGAGTTCCTGTACAAATAAGTAGGTGTTTCTATAAGTGATTGTTTAAGAGAGTAAGTATGTGTAAGTTTCTGTAGAAGTAAGTGTGGTAGTGTGTGTATAACTGTATATGCAAGTAAATGGATGTTTGATACTTTGTTTGCATGTGTGACTATGTGTGTGAGTAACTCTATGGATGAGTGGCGGTGTGTAACAGGATGTATAGGTGTATGAGTACATTTGATGAGTGAGTACATGTATGAGTGACTGTATATGGACTGTTGGTGAATGAGTGGATGTGTGTGTAGATCTTGGAATTACTGAATAGGTGTGTTGTAACTGGTATTGGTATGTCCATTGTTTTGAAAATGTTAGTTTGTATTTTTGAGTGTGTGTATCAAAGGTTATATTAGGGTGAGAGGAGGTCTGCCACTCTATCACAAGGATGATGTCATCAGTGATGTCATTTGAGATGTCATCAGTGATGTCATGAGTGATGTCACGGACCATGTGATGAGTGATGTAATATGTGACGTCATCAGCAGTGCCTTGCGGGCGTGCGAGTTATAGTTAGCTGAACTAACTATAACGGGGGAATTTCTATGGTTTTGTACGAGTGAAATGTCCAACTAACTATAACGCCCCTGAAACCTATGGTTTTTTCAGTTAAAATATATATATATATCCACACATATATATATATATATATCCACACACATATATTATCTACTGGCGGTCGCCAGTAGATATTTATAGTTAGGACCAATTTTCCATAGGAAATCCGCACCATTCTATTTGAAATAACTTTGGCGCCGGTTGACGAATCTTCGCGAAATTTTCGAACTTGTTGGGGCGCTCCGGTCCGCTCCTATCCTGAAAGTCTCGGGGTGATTCGGCAAGCGGGGGCCGAGACAAAAGGGGGGTCCCAAAACGTGTTTTCCCCATGCAATTTTCCATAGGAACCTTTAGTCGCAGTTACAGCCCGAACTGCTGAACGTAATTACACCAAATTTGCCAAAAAGGTAGCCCTTGGTTCAGGGTCGTGCCTTTTGCTTAAATGGTGTAAATCCGTTCAGTAGTTCCTGAGAAATTTAAAAAAGAAAACACATATATATCTGGGCGGAGCCTAACCACACATGTCATCGTGAGATCTGATTGGCTGTCAGCACTTCATCCTGGAATTGCTGGCAGCCATCTTGGGACCAATATAAATGATAGTACCCCATTGAAATGCATTGTAGTGAATCGAAGATTTTGAGGGTTACCAAAAGGAGAACTATAAAGGGTGATAACAGACTTTAGTTACATTAGAATTCATTTGTTGATGGTACCATACTAATTTCAGGAATTGTGGTAAGTTCTAAGGTGATTTTACCCTGTGAAAAACCTTCTGCTGGGATATCATGAATCATGTTTGAGAGAAAACTATTTTCACATGCTTGTCCCATACAGTTTTGGAAGGTGCTCCAGAAGCTAAAATGAGAGCATATTTTCTGTAAATTCACATTATCTTTCTCAGTCATGTGAGAATGAAGTCTGACATTCTCAGTAAAACATGTACATCCAACAAGGGCAGAGACTGTCAGTTGATTCCTTTGTGTTCTACTGCAGCTTCCCAGAGTGTTCTAAAGAACAACTAGAGTTCTAACAGCCTTACTTATGACAAAAGTATACAACACCTGAAGCCATCTTGATTGGAATAAACTGGTAACACTTAAAACATTTAATTTAAAAAGGAACAAAATGATGGGGTTCATTTTGTCATAGAAATTATGGTTAGTGCTGTAGAAAGAAAAATTAGGACATGTTTCAAGTGTGATCTCAAATATCTTCCTGTTATATTTCAACAGGAGCAGCCTGTCAGTTGATGCGTTTGTGTTCTACTGCAGCTTCCCAGAGTGTACTAAAGAACAACTAGAGTGCTAACAGTCTTACTTATGACAAAATTAAGGCACACCTGAAGCCATCTTGATTGGAATAAAATGGTAACACTTAAAACATTTAATTTAAAAGGAACAAAATGAGGGGGTTCATTTTGCCATAGAAATTATGGTTAGTGCTGTAGAAAGAAAAATTAGGACATGTTTTAAGTGAGATCTCAAATATCTTCCTGTTATATTTCAACAGGAGCACCCTGTCAGTTGATGCCTTTGTGTTCTACTGCAGCTTCCCAGAGTGTTCTAAAGAACAACTAGAGTGCTAACAGCCTTACTTATGACAAAATTATGGCACACCTGAAGTCATCTTGATTGGAATAAACTGGTAACACTTAAAACATTTAATTTAAGAAGGAACAAAATGATGGGGTTCATTTTGTCATAGAAATTATGGTTAGTGCTGTAGAAAGAAAAATTAGGACATGTTTCAAGTGTGATCTCAAATATCTTCCTGTTATATTTAAGCAGGAGCAGCCTGTCAGTTGATGCCTTTGTGTTCTACTGCAGTTTCCCAGAGTGTTCTAAAGAACAACTAGAGCGCTAACAGTCTTACTTATGACAGAATTATGGCACACCTGAAGCCATCTTGATTGGAATAAACTGTTAACTCTTAAAACATTTAATTTAAAAAGGAACAAAATGAGGGGGTTCATTTTGTCATAGAAATTATGGTTAGTGCTGTAGAAAGAAAAATTAGGACATGTTTTAAGTGAGATCTCAAATATCTTCCTGTTATATTTCAACAGGAGCAGCCTGTCAGTTGATGCCTTTGTGTTCTACTGCAGCTTCCCAGAGTGTTCTAAAGAACAACTAGAGCGCTAACAGTCTTACTTATGACAAAAGTATGGCACACCTGAAGCCATCTTGATTGAAATAAACTGGTAACACTTAAAACATTTAATTTAAAAAGGAACAAAATGAGGGGGTTCATTTTGCCATAGAAATTATAGTTTGTGCTGTAGAAAGAAAAATAAGTGCTAAAACACTACCCCCAGCACGACACCCTACACTACCCAAACATAACTGCACTACCCTAAACGCTAAAACACTACCACCAGCACGACTCCCTACACTACCCAAACACCACTGCACTACACTAAACTCCTAAATATACCCCCAGCATGACCACCCACACTACACAAACACCACTGTACTACCCTATACCCTAAAACACGACCCCCTACACTACACAAACATGACTGCACTACCCTAACCCTAAAACACTACCCACAGCATGACCCCCTTCACAACACAAACACCACTGCACTGCCCTAAACCCTAAAACACTACCCCAGCATTACCCCCTACACTACCCAAACACCACTGCACTAACATAAACCCTAAAACACTACCCCCAGCACAACCCCCTACACTACACAAACACCACTGCACTAACCTAAACCCTAAAACACTACCCCCAGCACGACTCCCTACACTACCCAAACACCACTGCACTACCCTAAACCCTAGATCTACCCCCAGCATGACCCCTACACTACCCAAACACCACTGCACTACCCTAAACCATAAAACACTACCCCCAGCATGACCCCCTACACTACACAAACACCACTGCACTACCCTAAACCCTAAAACACTACCACCAGCATGACCCCCTACACTACTCAAACACCACTGCACTACCCTAAACCCTAAAACACTACCCCAGCATGACCCCCTACACTACCCATACACCACTGCACTACCCTAAACCCTAAAACACTACCACCAGCATGACCCCTACACTACTGCACTACCCTAAACCCTAAAACACTACCCCCAGCACGACCCCTACACTACCCAAACACCACTGCACTACCCTAAACCCTAAAACACTACCCCCAGCACGACCCCCTACACCACCCAAACACCACTGCACTACCCTAAACCCTAGAAAAGAAACCCCACCCCATGCCCAATCCCCTTACCTCTCACTCCTCATGGTTCCTCTCTCCTCGTGGTTCCTGCTTCACATCATCTCTGAGGGGCGGTGCACGTCGTTGTGAGGAAACAGAACAGCCTCTGTTTCCTTACAACGACATGGATCGTCTACATGTTTTTTAGAATGCATGGTCATTTACCATACATACCTTTATAACAAAATTTGTTGTAAAGGCATGCGTGGTAAATGACCATGCGTTCTAAAAAAATGCGTAGTAATGACTTTGTGATGTACAACGCATGCGTGGTAATGCATGGGTTGTAATGGTATCGCAAAGTAAAAAGTCGTTGTAACGGCTGGTTACCGATCGAAGCTGGCCCCTGTTCTTCAGTGAGACATTTATTTGATTAATTAGGAGGAAGGAATGTGTTTTTTTACCGAAAAGTGCATTCCCGGCTGTTGTATTGTGAAAGTGTCCGCGTGGCCTGGTTTCACTTCCGGTGAGAGAGTGGAAGAGTCTGATTGGATCTAAAGGAGTTCTGTTGTTGGACGGGGCCGGCGCGACATGTCATCAGAAAACATAGCTAATGGAAAGCGTCCTCCCTGAAGTGTGGAGCAGTGCCATGAGAGGTCAACGAGTGTGCGTCCCACCGCAGTATGACCGTACCGCGTGACCAATGTGCCGCCTCCAGGATACAGGAGACAGAAGCGGCATCGCAGGTCCTCTTGTAGACCGTTGTAGCACTAATTCTACATTTTGGTACTAGGGCATTTTAACTTTGTTGTTCCTGCCAGATACAAAGAGAAGATCCTGTGTTATTCAGTGCCCTCGTTACCTTTTTGTGGGTTGTGGTGCTTGTCACTTCGCTGCCCCGCCGGTGCACACGACTGGGCACCCCACCTCGTGTGCCATCTGCAGGGCCTCTGCCCTCGGATCACTGGTTTCGGTTTCTGGAGTGGCAACATAAACAGTTGCTCCCAAAGGACTAGCCTGAACACTTAGGTGAATATCCCCTGCACCAGCATTCCACGGAAATTCTTTCCTAGCTCTCCCACGTCAACGAGCACGGCTCCGCTCGCGACACCGTATGACGTCATCGGAGCCATAAGAGGACCTCGTCGGCGTGCTGACGTCAGTTCCACCCATTTTTTCCGTGCCACCGAGGCAAACAGGGGACCGAGACATTTTCACATGTATACATAGTATAATAAATATATATATATTCACTGAAAAAACCATAGGTTTCAGGCATGTTATAGTTAGAAATTAGCATTTAAAAAACCTTAGAAATTCACTGAAAAAACCATAGGTTTCAGGCATGTTATAGTTAGAAATTAGCATTTAAAAAACCTTAGAAATTCACTGAAAAAACCATAGGTTTCAGGGGCGTTATAGTTAGTTGGACATTTCACTCATACAAAACCATAGAAATTCCCCGTTATAGTTAGTTCAGCTAACTATAACTCGCGCGCCCGCAATGCACTGCTGATGACGTCACATATTACATCACTCATGACATGGTCAGTGACATCACTCGTGACATCACTCATGACATCACTGATGACATCATCCAGTGAATGTGTGTTTTACTGAAAATTAAATATGTTTTATATATGTATATCTCAAGGTCGATGGAAGAATAAATGGGTATATAAGTGTCTAAATGGATGATTTTGTTTTGTAAAATTGATTGTATAACTGACTAAGTGTATCTTAGTGAATACATGGGTTAGTGAGTAATGTTTAAATATGAAAATATCTGTATCAGTCTCTCACTTTGTGTATAAGTGGCTGCATGGGTTGGTGAGTAGCTACATGAGTGTCTATATGGGTTATTAGTTGGTTTTTGAGTATCAGTATGAGTGTCTGAGTGTCTGTATGGTTCGGTGGGGGGTATTACTTAGTGCATAGATGCATGAATGAGTGACTCACTGTTTGTATGTGTTGAAGACAGCATGTGTGCAGGACTGTATAGGTGGATGAGTATGTGTATGGGTGTGTTAGTGAGTGAATGACTGTCTCAATAGTGTCTTTATGAGTAACTACATATGTTTTAAACTAGTATATGTGAGTATTGGTGTATATAAGTGAGTATATGTGAGAGTGAGAGATTGGAAGAGTTCCTGTACAAATAAGTAGGTGTTTCTATAAGTGATTGTTTAAGAGAGTAAGTATGTGTAAGTTTCTGTAGAAGTAAGTGTGGTAGTGTGTGTATAACTGTATATGCAAGTAAATGGATGTTTGATACTTTGTTTGCATGTGTGACTATGTGTGTGAGTAACTCTATGGATGAGTGGCGGTGTGTAACAGGATGTATAGGTGTATGAGTACATATGATGAGTGAGTACATGTATGAGTGACTGTATAGGGACTGTTGGTGAATGAGTGGATGTGTGTGTAGATCTTGGAATTAATGAATAGGTGTGTTGTAACTGGTATTGGTATGTCCATTGTTTTGAAAATGTTAGTTTGTATTTTTGAGTGTGTGTATCAAAGGTTATATTAGGGTGAGAGGAGGTCTGCCACTCTATCACAAGGATGATGTCATCAGTGATGTCATTTGAGATGTCATCAGTGATGTCATGAGTGATGTCACTGACCATGTCATGAGTGATGTAATATGTGACGTCATCAGCAGTGCATTATGGGCGCTGAGTTATAGTTAGCTGAACTAACTATAACGGGGAATTTCTATGGTTTTGTACGAGTGAAATGTCCAACTAACTATAACACCCCTGAAACCTATGGTTTTTTCAGTGAATATATATATATATTCACTGAAAAAACCATAGGTTTCAGGGGCGTTATAGTTAGTTGGACATTTCACTCGTACAAAACCATAGAAATTCCCCCGTTATAGTTAGTTCAGCTAACTATAACGCGCGCGCCCGCAATGCACTGCTGATGACGTCACATATTACATCACTCATGACATGCTCATTGACGTGGGAGAGCTAGGAAAGAATTTCCGTGGAATGCTGGTGCAGCGGATATTCACCTAAGTGTTCAGGCTATTCCTTTGGGAGCAACTGTTTATGATCCGAGGGCAGAGGCCCTGCAGATGGCACACGAGGTGGGGTGCCCAGTCGTGTGCACCGGCAGGGCAGCGAAGTGACAAGCACCACAACCCACAAAAAAGGTAACAAGGGCACTGAATAACACAGGATCTTCTCTTTGTATCTGGCAGGAACAACGAAGTTAAAATGCCCTAGTACCAAAATGTAGAATTAGTGCTACAACGGTCTTCAAGAGGACCTGCGATGCCGCTTCTGCCTCCCGTACCCTGGAGGCGGCACATGGGTCACGCGGTACGGTATTCACGCGGTGGGACGCACATTCGTTGACCTCTCATGACACTGCTCCACACTTCAGGGAGGATGCTTTCCATTAGCTATGTTTTCTGATGACATGTCGCGCCGGACCCGTCCAACAACAGAACTCCTTTAGATCCAAACAGACTCTTCCACTCTCTCACCGGAAGTGAAACCAGGCCACGCGGACACTTTCATAATACAACAGCCGGGAATGCACTTTTCGGTAAAAAAAACCACATTCCTTCCTCCTAATTAATCTAATAAACTTCTCACTGAAGAACAGGGGCCAGCTTCGATGGGTAAACAGCCGCTACAACGACTTTTTTACTTTGCGATACCATTACAACGCATGCATTACCACGCATGCGTTGTACATAACGAAGTCATTACTACGCATTTTTTTAGAATGCATGGTCATTTACCACGCATGCCTTTACAACAAATTTTGTTGTAAAGGTATGTATGGTAAATGACCATGCGTTCTAAAAAACATGTAGATGATCCATGTTGTTGTAAGGAAACAGCGGCTGTTCCGTTTCCTCACAACGACGTGCACCGCCCCTCAGAGATGACGTGAAGCAGGAACCACGAGGAGAGAGGAACCATGAGGAGTGAGAGGTAAGGGGGATTGGGCATGGGGTGGGCGTTACTTTTCTAGGGTTTAGGGTAGTGCAGTGGTGTTTGGGTGGTGTAGGGGGTTGTGCTGGGGGTAGTGTTTTAGGGATTTTGGGTAGTGCAGTGGTGTTTGGGTAGTGTAGGGGGTTGTGCTGGGGGTAGTGTTTTAGGGTTTAGGTAGTGCAGTGGCGTTTAGTAGTGTAGGGGGTCGTGCTGGGGGTAGTGTTTTAGGGTTTAGGGTAGTGCAGTGGTGTATGGGTAGTGTAGGGGGTCGTGCTGGGGGTAGTGTTTAGGGTTTAGGGTAGCACAGTGGTGTTTGGGTAGTGTAGGGGGTCATGCTGGTGGTAGTGTTTTAGGGTTTAGGGTAGTGCAGTGGTGTTTGTGTAGTGTAGGGGGTCATGCAGGGGGTAGTGTTTTATGGTTTAGGGTAGTGCAGTGGTGTTTGGGTAGTGTAGGGGGTCATGCTGTGGGTAGTATTTAGGGTTTAGGGTAGTGCAGTGGTGTTTGGGTAGTGTAGGGAGTCGTGCTGGGGGTAGTGTTTTAGGGTTTAGGGTAGTGCAGTGGTGTTTGTGTAGTGTAGGGGGTCGTGCTTGGGGTAGTGTTTTAGGGTTTATGTTAGTGCAGTGGTATTTGGGTAGTGTAGGGAGTAGTGCTGGGGTAGTGTTTTAGGGTTTAGGGTAGTGCAGTGGTGTTTGGGTAGTGTAGGGAGTCGTGCTGGTGGTAGTGTTTTAGGTTTAGGTAGTGCAGTTATGTTTGGGTAGTGTAGGGTGTCGTGCTGGGGTTAGTGTTTTAGGGTTTA
Source organism: Calotriton arnoldi (assembly GCA_963921515.1). Lineage (NCBI taxonomy): Eukaryota > Metazoa > Chordata > Amphibia > Caudata > Salamandridae > Calotriton > Calotriton arnoldi. The sequence continues at coordinate 1,725,491 of CAWUFW010000337.1, forward strand.
GGGTAGTGCAGTGGTGTTTGGGTAGTGGAGTGTGTAGTGTTTTAGGGTTTAGGTTAGTGCGCCCAACCAGCCACAATATCCGTGGACAAAGGGGATCCTGACTCTTTGGAACGCTCCGTCAATTGAATAATTTGGGTCAAGGGCCCTACCACGTCCAAGACCTATCAATTCCTTTCTTGGGATCCCTCATATACTTGGAGAAAAAGGTACATAGTTTCTCATCAATTTCAGGCGTGTGTGCCACCTTTCCCTTCAGTGAGGGCCTGGAGCATTCTCCCCTCATCCTATTCCTGACCTCTCTTTCAAGGGGTTGATGGATTTTCCCCACCACATACTCTGCCACTTTGGCGTCAGGTGTCCACTCTGCCGACCTAGGATGGTAAATTTGGGTAGGCTCGAACATGTCCGAGTGGACCCCGTCCCCAACCGGGGACTGAGAGGAGTGGGACTCTGGACGCCAGGGACGCCCGAGTCCTTATCCTCATCGGAGGAGAAATCGTCCTCCGATACACCCTCTCCCTCTAAGGGAAACCCGCCGTCGGGGTCTACAATAGTGGTGACAGTGTCGCAATTTTCTCCGGGCCCCTCCTCCTCCCGGCAGGGTGCATGTTTTAGCGTTCGCGCACTCTTGATGAAGGTCTCCGTAAGTTTATCAAATCCTTCCAAGCGTTATGCTTAACGGCCCATTTATTCCCCAACTGGGAGCTACTTGGACCCGCCACCACCAGATCTGGGTACTGAACACCCCAGGGATGCTTTTCGCCAGCTTATCAACCTGATCCCTAAGAGGAGCCAGCACCCTAGAAATAGCCAGAGAGAGGGCTTGGTCCACTGCTGGAGGGAGAAGTTGGGGGGCCATTCCTCCTCCACTTCCTGGTAGGAGGAGTAAAAATGGTCTTCTGGAGAAGACATGATAGCAGAGGGTGTGAGCACAGAACAAATGCCCTTAAAATCCTTAAGACAGCCCCCTCGCCGGTGCTCCAACAGCTGGGCTTTCCCCGAAGCTGTTATAAGAATAGACTGAGGCGCAATACCAATTACCACCACCAGGTGGCGCTGGTCACTAACGTGGCCGTGTGGGGAAATCACCGCGTAGCGGTGTCAAAATTAGGCGAGGGTTGGTCGGGAATCAAGCGGACACTAAAGGAGTGACCGGATTCCCAAACGCGCGTAAAGACCAGCGGGAGCGCTCGACGGAGCTGCCTCGCTCGGACCAGACGCGCCTGACAGGATCTCACTGCGCGCAGAGCACACAGCGGGAGAAACTGCGAGGGGGAGAACGCGCTCGGGCAAGAGCCTGCTGCGCAGGGAATATGAAACAATACCAAGGCAATAATGCTAATAACGTGCACAAGAAACCGCTATACAAACAGCAACAACGTCAGATTAAGCCAAGAATGTAAGGAATGCACTTAACTGACGAGCAGTGAAGAAAGAGGAAGCGGAAGGGACGTCACGATATTATATACGATGGACTGTGATATGATTGGACTATAGTTGCCTTGGAGACTACCCCCTAATGGTTCATGGGTTGTGTAGTCTTTTGTTTAATGATTGTTGTGTTACGTTTTCTTTGAACTGCTATGCAAATAAAGTGAGGAAAGATATGCATAATCCTCGCCTCCGTCCTGCCATAGAATTCATTAAACTTTATTTGATCTGATTTAGAAACATAGATCATAAAAGTGTACATAAAAACAGTAAATCCTCTTTCCTAATACAATACAGTGAGAATTAATTAAAACCAGTAGGTAAAAACGGGTGTTACAAAGCCCGGTTCAGAGCAACTTCAGGTTAACAGAATCGTAAAGTTCAATGTTTCGCAAGATCAATCTCATGCACTTCGTGCAAAATACGCAATAAGGGGTCCAAGTAAGATGTAACGCTCCAATACCTGACCAGTTTGCACTATATAAAACTGCAGAAAAACTAAAAATAAAAAGTGTTTTGCACACTTCTGTCATTGGGCTATATGTGGGCTACATCTGGGTGATATTTGTGCTACATTTGGGCTCTTTTTCTCTGGTGGCCATCTTGGGAGACTTATTTGTTATGAAGTTTCCTAATTTCGTCATTTACTGCAGTCTCCTCAGTAGGAAATGCTTTCAGTTTTTTACTTTGATTCCATCAAGAAGGCATTCAGATGTGTCACACATTTGCCATAAATTCAGAATGTTAGCACTCTAGTTGTTCATTAGATCACTGTAGTAAAGCTACTGCTCACCAGGGAGTTAACTGGAAGTCTACTGCTGGTATTGAAAGTGATTGTTTCAGTCTGCATGTCAGAATTTTCTAATGAAATAGAAGAGGATTTGAGATCTCACTTAAAACATGCCCTACATTTTCTTTCTGCAGCACTAACCATAATTTCTATGGCAAAATGAACCCCCTCATTTTGTTCCTTTTTAAATTAAATGTTTTAAGTGTTACCAGTTTATTCCAATCAAGATGGCTTCAGGTGTGCCATACTTTTGTCATAAGTAAGACTGTTAGCGCTCTAGTTGTTCTTTAGAACACTCTGGGAAGCTGCAGTAGAACACAAAGGCATCAACTGACAGGCTGCTCCTGTTGAAATATAACAGGAAGATATTTGAGATCTCACTTAAAACATGTCCTAATTTTTCTTTCTACAGCACTAACCATAATTTCTATGGCAAAATGAACCCCCTCATTTTGTTCCTTTTTAAATTAAATGTTTTAAGTGTTACCAGTTTATTCCAATCAAGATGGCTTCAGGTGTGCCATACTTTTGTCATAAGTAAGACTGTTAGCGCTCTAGTTGTTCTTTAGAACACTCTGGGAAGCTGCAGTAGAACACAAAGGCATCAACTGACAGGCTGCTCCTGTTGAAATATAACAGGAAGATATTTGAGATCACACTTGAAACATGTCCTAATTTTTCTTTCTACAGCACTAACCATAATTTCTATGACAAAATGAACCCCATCATTTTGTTCCTTTTTAAATTAAATGTTTTAAGTGTTACCAGTTTATTCCAATCAAGATGGCTTCAGGTGTGCCATACTTTTGTCATAAGTAAGGCTGTTAGCACTCTAGTTGTTCTTTAGAACACTCTGGGAAGCTGCAGTAGAACACAAATGAATCAACTGACAGTCTCTGCCCTTGTTGGATGTACATGTTTTACTGAGAATGTCAGACTTCATTCTCACATGACTGAGAAAGATAATGTGAATTTACAGAAAATATGCTCTCATTTTAGCTTCTGGAGCACCTTCCAAAACTGTATGGGACAAGCATGTGAAAATAGTTTTCTCTCAAACATGATTCATGATATCCCAGCAGAAGGTTTTTCACAGGGTAAAATCACCTTAGAACACACCACAATTCCTGAAATTAGTATGGTACCATCAACAAATGAATTCTAATGTAACTAAAGTCTGTTATCACCCTTTATAGTTCTCCTTTTGGTAACCCTCAAAATCTTCGATTCACTACAATGCATTTCAATGGGGTACTATCATTTATATTGGTCCCAAGATGGCTGCCAGCAATTCCAGGATGAAGTGCTGACAGCCAATCAGATCTCACGATGACATGTGTGGTTAGGCTCCGCCCAGATATATATGTGTTTTTACTTTCGATTTTCTCAGCAACTACTGAACGGATTTACACCATTTAACCAAAAGGGTTCTTTCTGAACCAAGAACTACCTCTTTGCCAAATTTGGTGTAATTCCGTTCAGCAGTTCGGGCTGTAGCCGTGATGTAAAGGTTCCTATGGGAAAATTGCATGGGGAAAACACGTTTTGGGACCCCCTTTTTTCTCGGCCCCCGCTTGCCGAATCACCCTGAGACTTTCAGGGTAGGAGCGGACCGGAGCGGGCCATAAAGTTTGAAAATTTCGCGAAGATTCGTCAACCGACGCAAGAGTTATTTCAAATAGAATGTCGCGGATTTCCTATGGAAAATAGGTCCTAACTATAACTATCTACTGGCGACCGCCAGTAGATAATATATATATTCACTGAAAAAACCATAGGTTTCAGGGACGTTATAGTTACAAATTAGCATTTAAAAAACCTTTGAAATTCACTGAAAAAACCATAGGTTTTAGGGACAGTTATAGTTAGTTGGACATTGCACTCGTACAAAACCCGTGAAATTCCCCCGTTATAGTTAGTCCAGCTAACTATAACTCGCGCCCCGCAATGCACTGCTGATGACGTCACATATTACATCACTCATGACATGGTCAGTGACATCACTGATGACATCACTGATGACATCTCAAATGACATCACTGATGACATCATCCAGTGACTGTGTGTTTCTGTAAAGTTTAAATATTTTTAATATATATAGGAAAAGACGTATTGAAGAATGAATGGGTGTGTAAGTGTCTGTATGGATGATTTAGTAGGTGCGTGACTGACTGTATAAGTGAGTGATTTAAGGTATCTTACTGAATGCATGGGTTAGTGACTAAACTGGGTGAATGTCTGTATCCGTCTGTCTGTTGCTGTGTAAGTGGCTGCATGTGTTTGTGAATAGCTACATGAGTGTCTATATGAGTTATTGAATGCTTGTGTGAGTATCTGTATGGGTGCCTGAGTGTTTGTGTGGGAGGGGTGTGTGCGACTCTGTGCATAGATGTGTGAGTGGGTGATTCACTGGGTGGATGGTTTCAAGAGTGCATCTGTGATAGACTGTATGGGTGGGTAAGTGTGTGTAAGAGTGTGTTAGTGAGTGAATGTATGTCCCAGTGGTACATGTGTGAGTAACTACATATGTGAAAGGCAGTATATATGTGTGTTGGAGTATATAAATAGCTATAAGCAAGAGTGAGTGATTGTGATAGTGGCTGTATGGATGAGTGTGTGCTTGTATCAGTGATTGTATAAGAGCGTAAGAATGTGCTAGTATTTGTATGAGTAAGTGAGCTGGTGTGTGTATAACTGTATAGGTGAGTAAATGGTAGTGTGTTAAATTATTTGCATGACTGACTAGGTGTGTGAGTACCTCTATGGATGAGTGGCGGTGTTTGAGTGTCTATATAGGAGTATGAGTGCATATGATAGTCCTGTACTGAGTGACCGTAAGTATGAGTGACTGTACGGGTGAGTGAGTGGATGTGTGCGTAGACCTAAGAATCAGTGAGTGGGTATGTAGTTATTGGTGTTGGAGTGTCTATGGTTTTGCGAATGGCAGTCTGTAATTTAGAGTGGGTGTATCAAAGGTTATATTAGGGTGTGAGAAGATGCATGAAATTATCACGTGGATGATGTCATCAGTGATGTCATTTGAGATGTCATCAGTGATGTCATCAGTGATGTCACTGACCATGTCATGAGTGATGTAATATGTGACGTCATCAGCAGTGCATTGTGAGGCGCGAGTTATAGTTAGCTGGACTAACTATAACGGGGGAATTTCACGGGTTTTGTACGAGTGCAATGTCCAACTAACTATAACTGTCCCTAAAACCTATGGTTTTTTCAGTGAATTTCAAAGGTTTTTTAAATGCTAATTTGTAACTATAACGTCCCTGAAACCTATGGTTTTTTCAGTGAATTTCAAAGGTTTTTTAAATGCTAATTTGTAACTATAACATGTCTGAAACCTACGGTTTTTTCAGTGAATTTCAAAGGTTTTGTAAATGACAATTTTTAAATGTATTAATTGTTATATAAATTTTTTTCATACTGATTTACTACATTTTTAGAAACAATTTTTTTTTACATATTTTATTTTTTAAATTACATTGTAATTACATTATACATTACATTACAAAAAATACTTTCTCAGAATGAATTACTTTAGTTTAAATACTTTGCACATAGGCAATAGACTTTTAAGTACAGTAGTTACAGTTGTTGCAATGGGCAACACATTTTCAAACACAATGCAACATTCAGCTCAATGTGAATTTCTAGTTAAATGCAATTAGTTACTTTATGGATTACTTTTTCTAACCACAGGACTGGATCCTAGATTCAGTCCTGGAACATCTCCTGTAAACAGTTGAGTAAAAGCGTTTTGGTTACAGTCGTGATTTTTAAGGAATATTATTGTACTTTAAAAGTTGACACTTAGAAACTTTTTCTCATAGAATCACCAATGTTATCCTATGGAAGGAAATTCACTTAGAAGGTAAAAACTGTTATCGTTACATTTTCTTACTCAGTGTTGCATCCTGGATCCAGCACTGGTGCATCTCCTGTAAACAGTTGAAAGAATGCGTTTAAGTCATACAGGCGATTTTTTAGGAATATTTGTAGTTTGTGAAAATCGACACTTTGAAACTTTTCTGCTGAAAACCACACAATGGATTCCTATGGAAGAAAATATAAGTTACTGGTAAGTACGGTTAAAATTACTTTTCAGGGTCAGTGCTGGGCTAAAAGATGCAGCACTGGGTTCTCTCCTGATAACAGGTGAGTAAATTGGAATTCGTACTTTGGTTGATTTTAGAGGAATATTATAAAGTTCCAAAACTCCACACTTAGAAGAATTTCCAAGTGAAACCAGTCAATGTTAGCCTATGAAGGAAATTCAAGTTACTGGTAAGTACGGTTAAAATTACTTTTCAGGATTAGTACTGGGCTGAAAGATGCAGCACTGAGGTCTCTCCTGATAACAGGTGAGTAAATCGGAATTCGTATTTCGGCTGATTTTAGAGGAATATTTTAAAGTTCCAAAACTCCACACTTAGAAGAATTTCCAAGTGAAACCAGTCAATGTTAGCCTATGGAAGGAAATTCAAGTTACTGGTAAGTACGGTTAAAATTACTTTTAAGGACCAGTACTGGGCTGAAAGATACAGCACTGAGGTCTCTCCTTATAACAGGTGAGTAAATCGGAATTCGTATTTCGGCTGATTTTAGAGGAATATTTGTATGTTTCAAAAATCAACACTTAGAAACTTTATCAACAAAAAGCAGGCAATGATATCCTAAAAGCAGGCAAGTTCCTGGAAGGAAATTCAAGTTACTGGTAAGTACGGTTAAAATTACTTTTCAGGACCAGTACTGGGCTGAAAGATGCAGCACTGAGGTCTCTCCTTATAACAGGTGAGTAAATAGGAATTCGTATTTCGGATGATTTTAGAAGAATATTTGCACAATGGTGAAGGGAGGGGGCGGGGCCTGAGGTGACATCTGTGCAAACGCGCCCCGTGGCGCGTTTTAAGTTGGGGGATTAAGTCCCCTTGAATCCTGAGGGTCCCTAGGGGCCAACTAGCCCACCAGGAACCTCCAATATGCGCCAGGGGCTGCGTTGCAGAGACGTGTAGAGAGGCCACACCCCTTTTACACCTCTCTGCAACGCAGCTCTGTGGCGCTTTCTGGATGTACCTGTTGGGCTAGTTGGCCCCCAGGGACCCTCAGGATTGAAGGGGATTTAATTCCCCATCTTAAAACGCGCCACGGGGCCTGTTTGCACACATGTCACCTGAAGCCCCGCCCCTCCCTTCACCACTGTGCAAACGCGCCCCGTGGCGCGTTTTAAGTTGGGGAATTAAGTCCCCTTGAATCCTGAGGGTCCCCGGAGTCCAACTAGCCCACCATATACCTCCAAAAAGCGCCACAGAGCTGCGTTGCAGAGAGGTGTAAAAGGGGCGTGGCCTCTGTACACCTCTCTGCAAGGCAGCTCCCTGGCGCATACTGGAGGTTCCTGGTGGGCTAGTTGGCCCCCAGGGACCCCCAGTATTCAAGGGGAATCGTTCCTCTCTGCAAACGCGCCAGGGGGCGCGTTTGCAGAGTGGTGAAGGAAGGGGCGGGGCCTGCGGGCCCGATCGTTTATTTTTTTTTTTTTGTCCCCTGAAGGGGGGCTGTGTGGCCCCCCTTCCTTTTTTCTGTTTTTGGGCCCTGGGGACCCCATCCCCCAGGGCCTTACCCCTTTTTTTTAATTACAAATTTTAAAAAAAAACGGGAAGGGGGCCGCGTGGCCCCCCTTCCCTGGGCCTGTATTGGCCCCGGGGACCCCATCCCCCGGGGCATGGCCTCTATTTTTACTTTTATTCTTTTGAGGGGGGCTGCGTGGCCCCCCTCCTCTGGCCATTTTAAGGCCCCGGGGACCCCATCCCCCGGGGCCGGCCATACCCTTTTTTTTTTTATAAATCATTTTTGTAAACTTTGGGGAGGGGGGCCGCGTGGCCCCCCTCCCGGGCCACTACTTGCCCCGGGGACCCCATCCCCCGGGGCTGGCCCTCTCGTTGGGGACTGTGGGGGGGTCCCCAATCCCCCCACAGTCCCGCCGGCTCCCCGCGTCCCTTGGGAGCCGGCATTGCTTTTCCACATGGGGAGCTGCTAAGATGCAGCTCCCCATGTGGAAAGCAATGTGCTTTGGATATTGGAAGAGAGAGCAGGTTTCCCTGCTCTCTCTTCCAATATCCAAAGCAGTTTGCTATGGCAGGACGGGAGCCGCGAGGCTCCCGTCCTGTCATAGCAAACTACAGTGTCCCGGGGTAGGCACCCCGGGACACTGCAGGAGCCGGCCCTGGGGGGTGGTGGTCCCCAGGGCCATCAAGGGCTCCAGGAGGGGGGCCGCGCGGCCCCCTCCCATTCAGTTCACAGCCCCGGGAGGTGGTGGTCCTCGGGCTCTGGGGATCCGTAACGGACCCCCATATTTAAATGTTTAGTGCCCCGGGGAGGTGGCGGTCCCCGGGGCGTGTGGGGGGGCTGGAGCACCCCCACACAGGTTTTTCAATTAATAAAAAAAAAGCCCCGGGGAGGTGGTGGTCCCCGGGGCTGCGGGAGGGCTCAGAGCCCTCCCGCACCATTTAAAAAAAAAGCCCCGGGGGTGGCGGTCCCCGGGGCTTGGGGGGCCCTTTGAGGCCCCCCACACATTAAATTATCCCCCCCCCACCATGCCCCCGGGACTTGGGCCACCCGGGGGCAAAATACAATCGAAGCGCGGGAGACCGCGCTTCGATTTTTTTTTTTTCGGCAGGATTCGCGCACCCTGAGCGCATCCTGCCGATTTTTAAAAAAAAAAATTTTTTTTTTTTTTTTTTGCCCAGGGGGTCCTTGTGGGACCCCCTGAGCAAACCTAGGGGGTCAGGGTGTTTCTATCCTGCCCCCTTTGTGCGCTTTGCACACTTAGTTTCTGTCCCTCGGTTCTACCGAGGATAAATGGCTGCCAACATTTCCTGAATCGGAATGTTGACAGCCAGCTGACAGCCAATTAACATGCAGCTCGGATCGGACTCGGGCGAGGGTACGCGGACCCTACTCGGCCTTAGATATCACTATCTTTTTACTTTTGATTTTCTCAGCAAGTACTGAACGGATTTACACCATTTAACAAAAAAGGGTTCTTTCTGAACCAAGAACTACCTCTTTGCCAAATTTGGTGTAATTCCGTTCAGCAGTTCGGGCTGTAGCCGTGTCTAAAGTTTCCTATGGAAAATTGCATGGGGAAAACATGTTTTGGGACCCCCCTTTTTTCTCGGCCCCCGCTTGACGAATCCCCCCGAGACTTTCAGGGTAGGAGCGGACCAGAGCGGGCCACAAAGTTTGAAAATTTTGCGAAGATACGTCAACCGGCAAGAGAGTTATTTCAAATAGAATGTCGTGGATTTCCTATGGATAATAGGTTGTAACTATAACTATCTACTGGCGACCGCCAGTAGATAATATATATCCACACACATATATATATATATATATTCATTGAAAAAACCATAGGTTTTAGGGACAGTTATAGTTACTTGGACATTGCACTCGTACAAAACCCGTAGAAATTCCCCCGTTATAGTTAGTTCAGCTAACTATAACTCGCGCCCGCAATGCACTGCTGATGACGTCACATATTACATCACTCATGACATGGTCAGTGACATCACTGATGACATCACTGATGACATCTCAAATGACATCACTGATGACAACACTGATGACATCATCCTTGTGATAGAGTGGCAGACCTCCTCTCACCCTAATATAACATTTGATACACACACTCAAAAATACAAACTAACATTTTCAAAACAATGGACATACCAATACCAGTTACAACACACCTATTCAGTAATTCCAAGATCTACACACACATCCACTCATTCACCAACAGTCCCTATACAGTCACTCATACATGTACTCACTCATCAAATGTACTCATACACCTATACATCTTGTTACACACCGCCACTCATCCATAGAGTTACTCACACACATAGTCACACATGCAAACAAAGTATCAAACATCCATTTACTTGCATATACAGTTATACACACACTACCACACTTACTTCTACAGAAACTTACACATACTTACTCTCTTAAACAATCACTTATAGAAACACCTACTTATTTGTACAGGAACTCTTCCAATCTCTCACTCTCACATATACTCACTTATATACACCAATACTCATATATACTAGTTTAAAACATATGTAGATACTCATAAAGACACTATTGAGACAGTCATTCACTCACTAACACACCCATACACATACTCATCCACCTATACAGTCCTGCACACATGCTGTCTTCAACACATACAAACAGTGAGTCACTCATTCATGCATCTATGCACTAAGTAATACCCCCACCGAACCATACAGACACTCAGACACTCATACTGATACTCAAAACCAACTAATAACCCATATAGACACTGATGTAGCTACTCACCAACCCATGCAGCCACTTATACACAAAGTGAGAGACTGATACAGATATTTTCATATTTAAACATTACTCACTAACCCATGTATTCACTAAGATACACTTAGTCAGTTATACAATCAATTTTACAAAAATAAATCATCCATTTAGACACTTATGTACCCATTTATTCTTCCATCGACCTTGAGATATACATATATAAAACATATTTAATTTTCAGAAAAACACACATTCACTGGATGATGTCATCAGTGATGTCATCAGTGATGTCATTTGAGATGTCATCAGTGATGTCATGAGTGATGTCACTGACCATGTCATGAGTGATGTAATATGTGATGTCATCAGCAGTGCATTGTGGAGTGCATGACGAGTTATAAGTTAGCTGAACTAACTATAACGGGGGAATTTCTATGGTTTTGTATGAGTGAAATGTCCAACTAACTATAATGCCCCTGAAACCTATGGTTTTTTCAGTGAATTTCTAAGGTTTTTTAAATGCTAATTTCTAACTATAACGTGCCTGAAACCTATGGTTTCTTTCAGTGAATTTCTAAGGTTTTTTAAATGCTAATTTCTAACTATAACGTGCCTGAAACCTATGGTTTTTTCAGTGAATATATATATATTTATTATACTATGTATACATGTGAAAATGTCTCTGTCCCCTGTTTGCCTCGGTGGCACGAAAAAAATGGGTGGAACTGATGTCAGCACGCCGACGAGGTCCTCTTATGGCTCCGTTGACGTCATACGGTGTCGCGAGCGGAGCCATGCTCGTTGACGTGGGAGAGCTAGGAAAGAATTTCCGTGGAATGCTGGTGCAGGGGATATTCACCTAAGTGTTCAGGCTAGTCCTTTGGGAGCAACTGTTTATGTTGCCACTCCAGAAACCGAAACCAGTGATCCGAGGGCAGAGGCCCTGCAGATGGCACACGAGGTGGGGTGCCCAGTCGTGTGCACCGGCGGGGCAGCGAAGTGACAAGCACCACAACCCACAAAAAAGGTAACGAGGGCACTGAATAACACAGGATCTTCTCTTTGTATCTGGCAGGAACAACGAAGTTAAAATGCCCTAGTACCAAAATGTAGAATTAGTGCTACAACGGTCTTCAAGAGGACCTGCAATGCCGCTTCTGCCTCCCGTACCCTGGAGGTGGCACATGGGTCACGCGGTACGGTCATACTGCGGTGGGACGCACACTCGTTGACCTCTCATTGCACTGCTCCACACTTCAGGGAGGACGCTTTCCATTAGCTATGTTTTCTGATGACATGTCGCGCCGGCACGTCCAACAACAGAACTCCTTTAGATCCAAACAGACTCTTCCACTCTCTCACTGGAAGTGAAACCAGGCCACGCTGACACTTTCACAATACAACAGCCGGGAATGCACTTTTCGGTAAAAAAACTACATTCCTTCCTCCTAATTAATCGAATAAACGTCTCACTGAAGAACAGGGGCCAGCTTCGATCGGTAAACAGCTGTTACAACGACTTTTTTACTTTGCGATACCATTACAACGCATGCATTACCACGCATGCGTTGTACATCACGAAGTCATGACTACGCATTTTTTTAGAACGCATGGTCATTTACCACGCATGACTTTACAACGAATTTTGTTGTAAAGGTATGTATGGTAAATGACCATGCGTTCTAAAAAACATGTAGATGATCCATGTCGTTGTAAGGAAACAGAGGCTGTTCCGTTTCCTCACAACGACATGCACCGCCCCTCAGAGATGACGTGAAGCAGGAACCACGAGGAGAGAGGAACTATGAGGAGTGAGAGGTAAGGGGGATTGGGCATGGGGTGGGGGTTTCTTTTCTAGGGTTTAGGGTAGTGCAGTGGTGTTTGGGTGGTGTAGGGGGTCATGCTGGGGGTAGTGTTTTAGGGTTTAGGGTAGTGCAGTGGTGTTTGGGTAGTGTAGGGGGTTGTGCTGGGGGTAGTGTTTTAGGTTTAGGTAGTGCAGTGGTGTTTGTGTAGTGTAGGGGGTCATGCTGGGGGTAGTGTTTTATGGTTTAGGGTAGTGCAGTGGTGTTTGGGTAGTGTAGGGGGTCGTGCTGGGGGTAGTGTTTTAGGGTTTAGGGTAGTGCAGTGGTGTTTGAGTAGTGTAGGGGGTCATGCTGGTGGTAGTGTTTTAGGGTTTAGGGTAGTGCAGTGGTGTTTGTGTAGTATAGGGGGTCATGCTGGGGGTAGTGTTTTATGGTTTAGGGTAGTGCAGTGGTGTTTGGGTAGTGTAGGGGGTCGTGCTGGGGTTAGTGTTTTAGGGTTTAGGGTAGTGCAGTGGTGTTTGGGTAGTGTAGGGAGTCGTGCTGGGGGTAGTGTTTTAGGGTTTAGGGTAGTGCAGTGGTGTTTGTATAGTGTGGGAGGTCATGCTGGGGGTAGTATTTTAGGGTTTAGTGTAGCGCAGTGGTGTTTGGGTAGTGTAGGGAGTCGTGCTGGGGGTAGTGTTTTAGGGTTTAGGTAGTGCAGTGGTGTTTGGGTAGTGTAGGGAGTCGTGCTGGTGGTAGTGTTTAGGTTTAGGGTAGTGCAGTTATGTTTGGGTAGTGTAGGGTGTCGTGCTGGGGGTAGTGTTTTAGGGTTTAGGGTAGTGCAGTGGTGTTTGGGTAGTGGAGGGGGTAGTGTTTTAGGGTTTAGGGTAGTGCACCCAACCAGCCACAATATCCGTGGACAAAGGGGATCCTGACTCTTTGGAACGCTCCGTCAATTGAATAATTTGGGTCAAGGGCCCTACCACGTCCAAGACCTATCAATTCCTTTCTTGGGATCCCTCATATACTTGGAGAAAAAGGTACATAGTTTCTCATCAATTTCAGGCGTGTGTGCCACCTTCCCCTTCAGTGAGGGCCTGGGGCATTCTCCCCTCATCCTATTCCTGACCTCCCTTTCAAGGGGTTGATGGATTTTCCCCACCACATACTCTGCCACTTTGGCGTCAGGTGTCCACTCTGCCGACCTAGGATGGTAAATTTGGGTAGGCTCGAACATGTCCGAGTGGACCCCGTCCCCAACCGGCGACTGAGAGGAGTGGGACTCTGGACGCCAGGGACGCCCCGAGTCCTTATCCTCATCGGAGGAGAAATCGTCCTCCGATACACCCTCTCCCTCTAAGGGAAACCCGCCGTCGGGGTCTACAATAGTGGTGACAGTGTCACAATTTTCTCCGGGCCCCTCCTCCTCCCGGCAGGGTGCATGTTTTAGCATTCGCGCACTCTTGAGGAAGGTCTCCGTAAATTTATCAAATCCTTCCAAGTGCCCCGCGTTATGCTTAACGGCCCTTTTATTCCCCATCTGGGAGCTACTTGGACCCGCCACTACCAGATCTGGGTCACTGAACACCCCAGGGATGCTTTTTGCCAGCTTATCAACCTGATCCCCAAGAGGAGCCAGCACCCTAGAAATAGCCAGAGAGAGGGCTTGGTCCACTGCTGGAGGGAGACGTTGGGGGGCCATTCCTCCTCCACTTCCTGGTAGGAGGAGTAAAAATGGTCTTCTTGAGAAGACATGATAGCAGAGGGTGTGAGCACAGAACAAATGCCCTTAAAATCCTTAAGACAGCCCCCTCGCCAGTGCTCCAACAGCTGGGCTTTCCCCGAAGCTGTTATAAGAATAGACTGAGGCGCAATACCAATTACCACCACCAGGTGGCGCTGGTCACTAACGTGGCCGTGTGGGGAAATCACCGCGTAGCGGTGTCAAAATTAGGCGAGGGTTGGTCGGGAATCAAGCGGACACTAAAGGAGTGACCGGATTCCCAAACGCGCGTAAAGACCAGCGGGAGCGCCGACGGAGCTGCCTCGCTCGGACCAGACGCGCCTGACAGGATCTCACCGCGCACAGAGCACACAGCGGGAGAAACTTCGAGGGGGAGAACGCGCTCGGGCAAGAGCCTGCTGCGCAGGGAATATGAAACAATGCCAAGGCAATAATGCTAATAACGTGCACAAGAAACCGCTATACAAACAGCAACAACGTCAGATTAAGCCAAGAATGTAAGGAATGCACTTAACTGACGAGCAGTGAAGAAAGAGGAAGCGGTAGGGACGTCACGATATTATATACGATGGAGTGTGATATGATTGGTCTATAGTTGCCTTGGAGACTACCCCCCTAATGGTTCATGGGTTGTGTAGTCTTTTGTTTAATGATTGTTGTGTTACGTTTTCTTTGAACTGCTATGCAAATAAAGTGGGGAAAGATATGCATAATCCCCGCCTCCGTCCTGACATAGAATTCATTAAACTTTATTTGATCTGATTTAGAAACATAGATCATAAAAGTGTACATAAAAACAGTAAATCCTCTTTCCTAATACAATACAGTGAGAATTAATTAAAACCAGTAGGTAAAAACGGGTGTTACAAAGCCCGGTTCAGAGCAACTTCAGGTTAACAGAATCGTAAAGTTCAATGTTTCGCAAGATCAATCTCATGTACTTCGTGCAAAATACGCAATAAGGGGTCCAAGTAAGATGTAACGCTCCAATACCTGACCAGTTTGCACTATATAAAACTGCAGAAAAACTAAAAATAAAAAGTGTTTTGCACACTTCTGTCATTTGGCTATATGTGGGCTACATCTGGGTGATATTTGTGCTACATTTGGGCTCTTTCTTTCTCTGGTGGCCATCTTGGGAGACTTATTTGTTATGAAGTTTCCTAATTTCGTCATTTACTGCAGTCTCCTCAGTAGGAAATGCTTTCAGTTTTTTACTTTGATTCCATCAAGAAGGCATTCAGATGTGTCACACATTTGCCATAAATTCAGAATGTTAGCACTCTAGTTGTTCATTAGATCACTGTAGTAAAGCTACTGCTCACCAGGGAGTTAACTGGAAGTCTACTGCTGGTATTGAAAGTGATTGTTTCAGTCTGCATGTCAGAATTTTCTAATGAAATAGAAGAGGATTTGAGATCTCACTTAAAACATGCCCTAAATTTTCTTTCTGCAGCACTAACCATAATTTCTATGGCAAAATGAACCCCCTCATTTTGTTCCTTTTTAAATTAAATGTTTTAAGTGTTACCAGTTTATTCCAATCAAGATGGCTTCAGGTGTGCCATACTTTTGTCATAAGTAAGACTGTTAGCGCTGTAGTTGTTCTTTAGAACACTCTGGGAAGCTGCAGTAGAACACAAAGGCATCAACTGACAGGCTGCTCCTGTTGAAATATAACAGGAAGATATTTGAGATCTCACTTAAAACATGTCCTAATTTTTCTTTCTACAGCACTAACCATAATTTCTATGACAAAATGAACCCCCTCATTTTGTTCCTTTTTAAATTAAATGTTTTAAGAGTTACCAGTTTATTCCAATCAAGATGGCTTCAGGTGTGCCATACTTTTGTCATAAGTAAGGCTGTTAGCACTCTAGTTGTTCTTTAGAACACTCTGGGAAGCTGCAGTAGAACACAAAGGCATCAACTGACAGGCTGCTCCTGTTGAAATATAACAGGAAGATATTTGAGATCTCACTTAAAACATGTCCTAATTTTTCTTTCTACAGCACTAACCATAATTTCTATGGCAAAATGAACCCCCTCATTTTGTTCCTTTTTAAATTAAATGTTTTAAGTGTTACCAGTTTATTCCAATCAAGATGGCTTCAGGTGTGCCATACTTTTGTCATAAGTAAGACTGTTAGCTCTCTAGTTGTTCTTTAGAACACTCTGGGAAGCTGCAGTAGAACACAAAGGCATCAACTGACTGGCTGCTCCTGTTGAAATATAACAGGAAGATATTTGAGATCTCACTTAAAACATGTCCTAATTTTTCTTTCTACAGCACTAACCATAATTTCTATGACAAAATGAACCCCCTCATTTTGTTCCTATTTAAATTAAATGTTTTAAGAGTTACCAGTTTATTCCAATCAAGATGGCTTCGGATGTGCCATAATTTTGTCATAAGTAAGACTGTTAGCGCTCTAGTTGTTCTTTAGAACACTCTGGGAAGCTGCAGTAGAACACAAAGGCATCAACTGACAGGCTGCTCCTGTTGAAATATAACAGGAAGATATTTGAGATCACACTTGAAACATGTCCTAATTTTTCTTTCTACAGCACTAACCATAATTTCTATGACAAAATGAACCCCATCATTTTGTTCCTTTTTAAATTAAATGTTTTAAGTGTTACCAGTTTATTCCAATCAAGATGGCTTCAGGTGTGCCATAGCTTTTGTCATAAGTAAGGCTGTTAGCACTCTAGTTGTTCTTTAGAACACTCTGGGAAGCTGCAGTAGAACACAAAAGAATCAACTGACAGTCTCTGCCCTTGTTGGATGTACATGTTTTACTGAGAATGTCAGACTTCATTCTCACATGACTGAGAAATATAATGTGAATTTACAGAAAATATGCTCTCATTTTAGCTTCTGGAGCACCTTCCAAAACTGTATGGGACAAGCATGTGAAAATAGTTTTCTCTCAAACATGATTCATGATATCCCAGCAGAAGGTTTTTCACAGGGTAAAATCACCTTAGAACACACCACAATTCCTGAAATTAGTATGGTACCATCAACAAATGAATTCTAATGTAACTAAAGTCTGTTATCACCCTTTATAGTTCTCCTTTTGGTAACCCTCAAAATCTTCGATTCACTACAATGCATTTCAATGGGGTACTATCATTTATATTGGTCCCAAGATGGCTGCCAGCAATTCCAGGATGAAGTGCTGACAGCCAATCAGATCTCACGATGACATGTGTGGTTAGGCTCCGCCCAGATATATATGTGTTTTCTTTTTCAATTTCTCAGCAACTACTGAACGGATTTACACCATTTAACCAAAAGGCACGACTCTGAACCAAGGGCTACCTCTTTGCCAAATTTGGTGTAATTCCGTTCAGCAGTTCGGGCTGTAGCTGCGACTGAAAGGTTTCCTATGGAAAATTGCATGGGGAAAACACATTTTGGGACCCCCTTTTTTCTCGGCCCCCGCTTGACGAATCAACCCTGAGACTTTCAGGATAGGAGCGGACCGGAGCGGGCCATAAAGTTTTGAAAATTTCGCGAAGATTCATCAACCGGCGCCAAAGTTATTTCAAATAGAATGTTGTGGATTTCCTATGGAAAATAGGTCCTAACTATAACTATCGACTGGCGACCGCCAGTAGATAATATCCACACACACATATATATTCACTGAAAAAACCATAGGTTTCAGGGGCGTTATAGTTTGTTGGACATTTCACTCGTACAAAACCATAGAAATTCCCCCGTTATAGTTAGTTCAGCTAACTATAACTCGCGCGCCCGCAATGCACTGCTGATGACGTCACATATTACATCACTCATGACATGGTCAGTGACATCACTCATGACATCACTGATGACATCTCAAATGACATCACTGATGACATCACTGATGACATCATCCTTGTGATAGAGTGGCAGACCTCCTCTCACCCTAATATAACCTTTGATACACACACTCAAAAATACAAACTAACATTTTCAAAACAATGGACATACCAATACCAGTTACAACACACCTATTCAGTAATTCCAAGATCTACACACACATCCACTCATTCACCAACAGTCCCTATACAGTCACTCATACATGTACTCACTCATCATATGTACTCATACACCTATACATCCTGTTACACACCGCCACTCATCCATAGAGTTACTCACACACATAGTCACACATGCAAACAAAGTATCAAACATCCATTTACTTGCATATACAGTTATACACACACTACCACACTTACTTCTACAGAAACTTACACATACTTACTCTCTTAAACAATCACTTATAGAAACACCTACTTATTTGTACAGGAACTCTTCCAATCTCTCACTCTCACATATACTCACTTATATACACCAATACTCACATATACTAGTTTAAAACATATGTAGTTACTCATAAAGACACTATTGAGACAGTCATTCACTCACTAACACACCCATACACATACTCATCCACCTATACAGTCCTGCACACATGCTGTCTTCAACACATACAAACAGTGAGTCACTCATTCATGCATCTATGCACTAAGTAATACCCCCCACCGAACCATACAGACACTCAGACACTCATACTGATACTCAAAAAACCAACTAATAACCCATATAGACACTCATGTAGCTACTCACCAACCCATGCAGCCACTTATACACAAAGTGAGAGACTGATACAGATATTTTCATATTTAAACATTACTCACTAACCCATGTATTCACTAAGATACACTTAGTCAGTTATACAATCAATTTTACAAACAAAAATCATCCATTTAGACACTTATATACCCATTTATTCTTCCATCGACCTTGAGATATACATATATAAAACATATTTAATTTTCAGAAAAACACACATTCACTGGATGATGTCATCAGTGATGTCATCAGTGATGTCATTTGAGATGTCATCAGTGATGTCATGAGTGATGTCACTGACCATGTCATGAGTGATGTAATATGTGACGTCATCAGCAGTGCATTGTGGGCGCGCAGTTATAGTTAGCTGAACTAACTATAACGGGGAATTTCATAGTTTTGTACGAGTGAAATGTCCAACTAACTATAACGCCCCTGAAACCTATGGTTTTTTCAGTGAATTTCTAAGGTTTTTTAAATGCTAATTTCTAACTATAACGTGCCTGAAACCTATGGTTTTTTCAGTGAATTTCTAAGGTTTTTTAAATGCTAATTTCTAACTATAACGTGCCTGAAACCTATGGTTTTTTCAGTGAATATATATATATTTATTATACTATGTATACATGTGAAAATGTCTCGGTCCCCTGTTTGCCTCGGTGGCACGGAAAAAATGGGTGGAACTGACGTCAGCACGCCGACGAGGTCCTCTTATGGCTCCGATGACGTCATACGGTGTCGCGAGCGGAGCCGTGCTATTATGACGTCCTCGTTGACGTGGGAGAGCTAGGAAAGAATTTCCGTGGAATGCTGGTGCAGGGGATATTCACCTAAGTGTTCAGGCTAGTCCTTTGGGAGCAACTGTTTATGTTGCCACTCCAGAAACCGAAACCAGTGATCCGAGGGCAGAGGCCCTGCAGATGGCACACGAGGTGGGGTGCCCAGTCGTGTGCACCGGCGGGGCAGCGAAGTGACAAGCACCACAACCCACAAAAAAGGTAACGAGGGCACTGAATAACACAGGATCTTCTCTTTGTATCTGGCAGGAACAACGAAGTTAAAATGCCCTAGTACCAAAATGTAGAATTAGTGCTACAACGGTCTTCAAGAGGACCTGCGATGCCGCTTCTGCCTCCCGTACCCTGGAGGTGGCACATGGGTCACGCGGTACGGTCATACTGCGGTGGGACGCACACTCGTTGACCTCTCATGGCACTGCTCCACACTTCAGGGAGGACGCTTTCCATTAGCTATGTTTTCTGATGACATGTCGCGCCGGCCCCGTCCAACAACAGAACTCCTTTAGATCCAAACAGACTCTTCCACTCTCTCACCGGAAGTGAAACCAGGCCACGCGGACACTTTCACAATACAACAGCCGGGAATGCACTTTTCGGTAAAAAAACACATTCCTTCCTCCTAATTAATCAAATAAACGTCTCACTGAAGAACAGGGGCCAGCTTCGATCGGTAAACAGCCGTTACAATGACTTTTTTACTTTGCGATACCATTACAACGCATGCATTACCACGCATGCGTTGTACATCACAAAAGTCATTACTACGCATTTTTTAGAACGCATGGTCATTTACCACGCATGCCTTTACAACGAATTTTGTTGTAAAGGTATGTATGGTAAATGACCATGCGTTCTAAAAACATGTAGATCGATCCATGTCGTTGTAAGGAAACAGAGGCTGTTCCGTTTCCTCACAACGACGTGCACCGCCCCTCAGAGACGACGTGAAGCAGGAACCACGAGGAGAGAGGAACCACGAGGAGTGAGAGGTAAGGGGGATTGGGCATGGGGTGGGGGTTTCTTTTCTAGGGTTTAGGGTAGTGCAGTGGTGTTTGGGTGGTGTAGGGGGTCGTGCTGGGGGTAGTGTTTTAGGGTTTAGGGTAGTGCAGTGGTGTTTGGGTAGTGTAGGGGGTCGTGCTGGGGGTAGTGTTTTAGGGTTTAGGGTAGTGCAGTAGTGTAGGGGGTCGTGCTGGGGGTAGTGTTTTAGGGTTTAGGGTAGTGCAGTGGTGTATGGGTAGTGTAGGGGGTCGTGCTGGGGTAGTGTTTTAGGGTTTAGGGTAGTGCAGTGGTGTTTGAGTAGTGTAGGGGGTCATGCTGGTGGTAGTGTTTTAGGGTTTAGGGTAGTGCAGTGGTGTTTGTGTAGTGTAGGGGGTCATGCTGGGGGTAGTGTTTTATGGTTTAGGGTAGTGCAGTGGTGTTTGGGTAGTGTAGGGGGTCGTGCTGGGGGTAGTATTTAGGGTTTAGGGTAGTGCAGTGGTGTTTGGGTAGTGTAGGGGGTAGTGCTGGGGGTAGTGTTTTAGGGTTTAGGGTAGTGCAGTGGTGTTTGTGTAGTGTAGGGGTAGTGCTGGGGGTAGTGTTTTAGGGTTTAGGGTAGTGCAGTGGTGTTTGGGTAGTGTAGGGGTTCATGCTGGGGGTAGTGTTTTAGGGTTTAGGGTATGGCAGTGGTGTTTGGGTAGTGTAGGGGGTCGTGCTGGGGGTCGATTTAGGGTTTAGGGTAGTGCAGTGGTGTTTGTGTTGTGAGGGGGTCGTGCTGGGGGTAGTGTTTTAGGGTTTAGAGTAATGCAGTGGTGTTTGTATAGTGTAGGGGGTTTAGGGTAGTGCAGTGGTGTTTGTGTAGTGTAGGGGGTCATGCTGGGGGTAGTGTTTTAGGGTTTAGGGTAGTGCAGTGGTGTTTGTGTAGTGTAGGGGTAGTGTTTTAGGGTTTAGGGTAGTGCAGTGGTGTTTGTGTAGTGTAGGGGGTCATGCTGTGGGTAGTGTTTTAGGGTTTAGGGTAGTGCAGTTGTGTTTGTGTAGTGTAGGGGGTCGTGTTTTAGGGTATAGGGTAGTGCAGTGGTGTTTGGGTAGTGTAGGGGGTCATGCTGGGGTTAGTGTTTTAGGGTTTAGGGTAGTGCAGTGGTGTTTGGGTAGTGTAGGGGGTCGTGCTGGGGGTAGTGTTTTAGGGTTTAGGGTAGTGCAGTGGTGTTTGTGTAGTGTGGGAGGTCATGCTGGGGGTAGATTTAGGGTTTAGTGTAGTGCAGTGGTGTTTGGGTAGTGTAGGGAGTCGTGCTGGGGGTAGTGTTTTAGGGTTTAGGGTAGTCCAGTGGTGTTTGTGTAGTGTAGGGAGTCGTGCTGGGGGTAGTGTTTTAGGGTTTAGGGTAGTGCAGTGGTGTTTGGGTAGTGTAGGGGGTCGTGCTGGGGGTAGTGTTTTAGGGTTTAGGGTAGTGCAGTGGTGTTTGTGTAGTGTAGGGGGTCATGCTGGGGGTAGTGTTTTAGGGTTTAGGGTAGTGCAGTGGTGTTTGGGTAGTGTAGGGGGTAGTGCTGGGGTAGTGTTTTGGGTTTACGGTAGTGCAGTGGTGTTTGTGTAGTGTAGGGGTCATGCTGGGGGTAGTGTTTTAGGGTTTAGGGTAGTGCAGTGGTGTTTGTGTACTGTAGGGGGTCGTGCTGGGTTCTAGTGTTTTAGGGTTTAGGGTAGTGCAGTGGTGTTTGTGTAGTGTAGGGGGTCGTGTTTTAGGGTTTAGGGTCGTGCAGTGGTGTTTGGGTAGTGTAGGGGGTCGTGCTGGGGGTAGTGTTTTTGAGTTTAGGGTAGTGCAGTTGTGTTTGGGTAGTGAAGGGGGTCGTGCTGGGGGTAGTGTTTTAGGGTTTAGGGTAGTGCAGTTGTGTTTAGGTAGTGAAGGGGGTCGTGCTGGGGGTAGTGTTTTAGGGTTTAGGGTAGTGCAGTGGTGTTTGTGTAGTGTAGGGGGTCATGCTGGGGGTAGATTTAGGGTTTAGGGTAGTGCAGTGGTGTTTGTGTAGTGTAGGGGGTCGTGCTGGGGGTAGTGTTTTAGGGTTTAAGGCAGTGCAGTGGTGTTTGTGTAGTGAAGGGGTCGTGCTGGGGGTAGTGTTTTAGGGTTTAGGGTAGTGCAGTGGTGTTTGTGTAGTGTAGGGGGTTGTGCTGTGGGTAGATTTAGGGTTTAGGGTAGTGCAGTGGTGTTTGGGTAGTGTAGGGAGTCGTGCTGGTGGTAGTGTTTTAGGGTTTAGGGTAGTGCAGTTATGTTTGGGTAGTGTAGGGTGTCGTGCTGGGGGTAGTGTTTTAGGGTTTAGGGTAGTGCAGTGGTGTTTGGGTAGTGGAGGGGGTAGTGTTTTAGGGTTTAGGGTAGTGCGCCCAACCAGCCACAATATCCGTGGACAAAGGGGATCCTGACTCTTTGGAACGCTCCGTCAATTGAATAATTTGGGTCAAGGGCCCTACCACGTCCAAGACCTATCAATTCCTTTCTTGGGATCCCTCATATACTTGGAGAAAAAGGTACATAGTTTCTCATCAATTTCAGGCGTGT
Organism: Calotriton arnoldi; assembly: GCA_963921515.1. Taxonomy (NCBI): domain Eukaryota; kingdom Metazoa; phylum Chordata; class Amphibia; order Caudata; family Salamandridae; genus Calotriton; species Calotriton arnoldi. Next base: position 1,748,531 of record CAWUFW010000337.1, read on the forward strand.
GTGCCACCTTCCCCTTCAGTGAGGGCCTGGGGCATTCTCCCCTCATCCTATTCCTGACCTCCCTTTCAAGGGGTTGATGGATTTTCCCCACCACATACTCTGCCACTTTGGCGTCAGGTGTCCACTCCGCTGACCTAGGATGGTAAATTTGGGTAGGCTCGAACATGTCCGAGTGGACCCCGTCCCCAACCGGGGACTGAGAGGAGTGGGACTCTGGACGCCAGGGACGCCCCGAGTCCTTATCCTCATCGGAGGAGAAATCGTCCTCCGATACACCCTCTCCCTCTAAGGGAAACCCGCCGTCGGGGTCTACAATAGTGGTGACAGTGTCGCAATTTTCTCCGGGCCCCTCCTCCTCCCGGCAGGGTGCATGTTTTAGCGTTCGCGCACTCTTGAGGAAGGTCTCCGTAAGTTTATCAAATCCTTCCAAGTGCCCCGCGTTATGCTTAACGGCCCTTTTATTCCCCATCTGGGAGCTACTGGGACCCGCCACCACCAGATCTGGGTCACTGAACACCCCAGGGATGCTTTTCGCCAGCTTATCAACCTGATCCCTAAGAGGAGCCAGCGCCCTAGAAATAGCCAGAGAGAGGGCTTGGTCCACTGCTGGAGGGAGAAGTTGGGGGCCATTCCTCCTCCACTTCCTGGTAGGAGGAGTAAAAATGGTCTTCTGGAGAAGACATGATAGCAGAGGGTGTGAGCACAGAACAAATGCCCTTAAAATCCTTAAGGCAGCCCCCTCGCCGGTGCTCCAACAGCTGGGCTTTCCCCGAAGCTGTTATAAGAATAGACTGAGGCGCAATACCAATTACCACCACCAGGTGGCGCTGGTCACTAACGTGGCCGTGTGGGGAAATCACCGCGTAGCGGTGTCAAAATTAGGCGAGGGTTGGTCGGGAATCAAGCGGACACTAAAGGAGTGACCGGATTCCCAAACGCGCGTAAAGACCAGCGGGAGCGCTCGACGGAGCTGCCTCGCTCGGACCAGACGCGCCTGACAGGATCTCACCGCGCGCAGAGCACACAGCGGGAGAAACTGCGAGGGGGAGAACGCGCTCGGGCAAGAGCCTGCTGCGCAGGGAATATGAAACAATACCAAGGCAATAATGCTAATAACGTGCACAAGAAACCGCTATACAAACAGCAACAACGTCAGATTAAGCCAAGAATGTAAGGAATGCACTTAACTGACGAGCAGTGAAGAAAGAGGAAGCGGAAGGGACGTCACGATATTATATACGATGGACTGTGATATGATTGGACTATAGTTGCCTTGGAGACTACCCCCTAATGGTTCATGGGTTGTGTAGTCTTTTGTTTAATGATTGTTGTGTTACGTTTTCTTTGAACTGCTATGCAAATAAAGTGAGGAAAGATATGCATAATCCTCGCCTCCGTCCTGCCATAGAATTCATTAAACTTTATTTGATCTGATTTAGAAACATAGATCATAAAAGTGTACATAAAAACAGTAAATCCTCTTTCCTAATACAATACAGTGAGAATTAATTAAAACCAGTAGGTAAAAACGGGTGTTACAAAGCCCGGTTCAGAGCAACTTCAGGTTAACAGAATCGTAAAGGTCAATGTTTCGCAAGATCAATCTCATGTACTTCGTGCAAAATACGCAATAAGGGGTCCAAGTAAGATGTAACGCTCCAATACCTGACCAGTTTGCACTATATAAAACTGCAGAAAAACTAAAAATAAAAAGTGTTTTGCACACTTCTGTCATTGGGCTATATGTGGGCTACATCTGGGTGATATTTGTGCTACATTTGGGCTCTTTTTTCTCTGGTGGCCATCTTGGGAGACTTATTTGTTATGAAGTTTCCTAATTTCGTCATTTACTGCAGTCTCCTCAGTAGGAAATGCTTTCAGTTTTTTACTTTGATTCCATCAAGAAGGCATTCAGATGTGTCACACATTTGCCATAAATTCAGAATGTTAGCACTCTAGTTGTTCATTAGATCACTGTAGTAAAGCTACTGCTCACCAGGGAGTTAACTGGAAGTCTACTGCTGGTATTGAAAGTGATTGTTTCAGTCTGCATGTCAGAATTTTCTAATGAAATAGAAGAGGATTTGAGATCTCACTTAAAACATGCCCTAAATTTTCTTTCTGCAGCACTAACCATAATTTCTATGGCAAAATGAACCCCCTCATTTTGTTCCTTTTTAAATTAAATGTTTTAAGTGTTACCAGTTTATTCCAATCAAGATGGCTTCAGGTGTGCCATACTTTTGTCATAAGTAAGACTGTTAGCGCTCTAGTTGTTCTTTAGAACACTCTGGGAAGCTGCAGTAGAACACAAAGGCATCAACTGACAGGCTGCTCCTGTTGAAATATAACAGGAAGATATTTGAGATCTCACTTAAAACATGTCCTAATTTTTCTTTCTACAGCACTAACCATAATTTCTATGACAAAATGAACCCCCTCATTTTGTTCCTTTTTAAATTAAATGTTTTAAGAGTTACCAGTTTATTCCAATCAAGATGGCTTCAGGTGTGCCATACTTTTGTCATAAGTAAGACTGTTAGCGCTCTAGTTGTTCTTTAGAACACTCTGGGAAGCTGCAGTAGAACACAAAGGCATCAACTGACAGGCTGCTCCTGTTGAAATATAACAGGAAGATATTTGAGATCACACTTGAAACATGTCCTAATTTTTCTTTCTACAGCACTAACCATAATTTCTATGACAAAATGAACCCCATCATTTTGTTCCTTTTTAAATTAAATGTTTTAAGTGTTACCAGTTTATTCCAATCAAGTGGGGCCGAGAAAAAGGTGGGTCCCAAGACGTGTTTTCCCCATGCAATTTTCCATAGGAACCTTTCATCGCAGTTACAAAGCTCGAACTGCTGAACGGAATTACACCAAATTTGGCAAAAAGGTAGCCCTTGGTTCAGAGTCGTGCCTTTTGGTTAAATGGTGTAAATCCGCTCAGTAGTTCCTGAGAAATATGAAAAAGAAAACACATATATATCTGGGCGGAGCCTCAACCACACATGTCATCGTGAGATCTGATTGGCTGTCAGCACTTCATCCTGGAATTGCTGGCAGCCATCTTGGGACCAATATAAATGATAGTACCCCATTGAAATGCATTGTAGTGAATCGAAGATTTTGAGGGTTACCAAAAGGAGAACTATAAAGGGTGATAACAGACTTTAGTTACATTAGAATTCATTTGTTGATGGTACCATACTAATTTCAGGAATTGTGGTGTGTTCTAAGGTGATTTTACCCTGTGAAAAACCTTCTGCTGGGATATCATGAATCATGTTTGAGAGAAAACTATTTTCACATGCTTGTCCCATACAGTTTTGGAAGGTGCTCCAGAAGCTAAAATGAGAGCATATTTTCTGTAAATTCACATTATCTTTCTCAGTCATGTGAGAATGAAGTCTGACATTCTCAGTAAAACATGTACATCCAACAAGGGCAGAGACTGTCAGTTGATTCCTTTGTGTTCTACTGCAGCTTCCCAGAGTGTTCTAAAGAACAACTAGAGTGCTAACAGCCTTACTTATGACAAAAGTATGGCACACCTGAAGCCATCTTGATTGGAATAAACTGGTAACACTTAAAACATTTAATTTAAAAAGGAACAAAATGATGGGGTTCATTTTGTCATAGAAATTATGGTTAGTGCTGTAGAAAGAAAAATTAGGACATGTTTCAAGTGTGATCTCAAATATCTTCCTGTTATATTTCAACAGGAGCAGCCTGTCAGTTGATGCCTTTGTGTTCTACTGCAGCTTCCCAGAGTGTTCTAAAGAACAACTAGAGAGCTAACAGTCTTACTTATGACAAAATTATGGCACACCTGAAGCCATCTTGATTGGAATAAACTGGTAACACTTAAAACATTTAATTTAAAAAGGAACAAAATGATGGGGTTCATTTTGTCATAGAAATTATGGTTAGTGCTGTAGAAAGAAAAATTAGGACATGTTTCAAGTGTGATCTCAAATATCTTCCTGTTATATTTCAACAGGAGCAGCCTGTCAGTTGATGCCTTTGTGTTCTACTGCAGCTTCCCAGAGTGTTCTAAAGAACAACTAGAGCGCTAACAGTCTTACTTATGACAAAATTATGGCACACCTGAAGCCATCTTGATTGGAATAAACTGGTAACTCTTAAAACATTTAATTTAAAAAGGAACAAAATGAGGGGTTCATTTTGTCATAGAAATTATGGTTAGTGCTGTAGAAAGAAAAATTAGGACATGTTTTAAGTGAGATCTCAAATATCTTCCTGTTATATTTCAACAGGAGCAGCCTGTCAGTTGATGCCTTTGTGTTCTACTGCAGCTTCTCAGAGTGTTCTAAAGAACAACTAGAGCGCTAACAGTCTTACTTATGACAAAAGTATGGCACACCTGAAGCCATCTTGATTGGAATAAACTGGTAACACTTAAAACATTTAATTTAAAAAGGAACAAAATGAGGGGGTTCATTTTGCCATAGAAATTATGGTTAGTGCTGCAGAAAGAAAATTTAGGGCATGTTTTAAGTGAGATCTCAAATCCTCTTCTATTTCATTAGAAAATTCTGACATGCAGACTGAAACAATCACTTTCAATACCAGCAGTAGACTTCCAGTTAACTCCCTGGTGAGCAGTAGCTTTACTACAGTGATCTAATGAACAACTAGAGTGCTAACATTCTGAATTTATGGCAAATGTGTGACACATCTGAATGCCTTCTTGATGGAATCAAAGTAAAAACTGAAAGCATTTCCTACTGAGGAGACTGCAGTAAATGACGAAATTAGGAAACTTCATAACAAATAAGTCTCCCAAGATGGCCACCAGAGAAAAAAGAGCCCAAATGTAGCACAAATATCACCCAGATGTAGCCCACATATAGCCCAATGACAGAAGTGTGCAAAACACTTTTTATTTTTAGTTTTTCTGCAGTTTTATATAGTGCAAACTGGTCAGGTATTGGAGCGTTACATCTTACTTGGACCCCTTATTGCGTATTTTGCACGAAGTACATGAGATTGATCTTGCGAAACATTGAACTTTACGATTCTGTTAACCTGAAGTTGCTCTGAACCGGGCTTTGTAACACCCGTTTTTACCTACTGGTTTTAATTAATTCTCACTGTATTGTATTAGGAAAGAGGATTTACTGTTTTTATGTACACTTTTATGATCTATGTTTCTAAATCAGATCAAATAAAGTTTAATGAATTCTATGGCAGGACGGAGGCGAGGATTATGCATATCTTTCCTCACTTTATTTGCATAGCAGTTCAAAGAAAACGTAACACAACAATCATTAAACAAAAGACTACACAACCCATGAACCATTAGGGGGTAGTCTCCAAGGCAACTATAGTCCAATCATATCACAGTCCATCGTATATAATATCGTGACGTCCCTTCCGCTTCCTCTTTCTTCACTGCTCGTCAGTTAAGTGCATTCCTTACATTCTTGGCTTAATCTGACGTTGTTGCTGTTTGTATAGCGGTTTCTTGTGCACGTTATTAGCATTATTGCCTTGGTATTGTTTCATATTCCCTGCGCAGCAGGCTCTTGCCCGAGCGCGTTCTCCCCTCGCAGTTTCTCCCGCTGTGTGCTCTGCGCGTGGTGAGATCCTGTCAGGCGCGTCTGGTCCGAGCGAGGCAGCTCCGTCGAGCGCTCCCGCTGGTCTTTACGCGCGTTTGGGAATCCGATCACTCCTTTAGTGTCCGCTTGATTCCCGACCAACCCTCGCCTAATTTTGACACCGCTACGCGGTGATTTCCCCACACGGCCACGTTAGTGACCAGCGCCACCTGGTGGTGGTAATTGGTATTGCGCCTCAGTCTATTCTTATAACAGCTTCGGGGAAAGCCCAGCTGTTGGAGCACCGGCGAGGGGGCTGTCTTAAGGATTTTAAGGGCATTTGTTCTGTGCTCACACCCTCTGCTATCATGTCTTCTCCAGAAGACCATTTTTACTCCTCCTACCAGGAAGTGGAGGAGGAATGGCCCCCAACTTCTCCCTCCAGCAGTGGACCAAGCCCTCTCTCTGGCTATTTCTAGGGCGCTGGCTCCTCTTAGGGATCAGGTTGATAAGCTGGCGAAAAGCATCCCTGGGGTGTTCAGTGACCCAGATCTGGTGGTGGCGGGTCCAAGTAGCTCCCAGATGGGGAATAATAGGGCCGTTAAGCATAACGCGGGGCACTTGGAAGGATTTGATAAACTTACGGAGACCTTCCTCAAGAGTGCGCGAACGCTAAAACATGCACCCTGCCGGGAGGAGGAGGGGCCCGGAGAAAATTGCGACACTGTCACCACTATTGTAGACCCCGACGGCAGGTTTCCCTTAGAGGGAGAGGGTGTATCGGAGGACGATTTCTCCTCCGATGAGGATAAGGACTCGGGCGTCCCTGGCGTCCAGAGTCCCACTCCTCTCAGTCCCCGGTTGGGGACGGGGTCCACTCGGACATGTTCGAGCCTACCCAAATTTACCATCCTAGGTCGGCAGAGTGGACACCTGACGCCAAAGTGGCAGAGTATGTGGTGGGGAAAATCCATCAACCTCTTGAAAGGGAGGTCAGGAATAGGATGAGGGGAGAATGACCCAGGCCCTCACTGAAGGGGAAGGTGGCACACACACCTGAAATTGATGAGAAACTATGTACCTTTTTCTCCAAGTATATGAGGGATCCCAAGAAAGGAACTGATAGGTCTTGGACGTGGTAGGGCCCTTGACCCAAATTATTCAATTGACGGAGCTTTCCAAAGAGTCAGGATCCCCTTTGTCCATGGATATTGTGGCTGGTTGGGCGCACTACCCTAAACCCTAAAACACTACCTCCACTACCCCCCACTACCCAAACACCACTGCACTACCCTAAACCCTAAAACACTGCCCCCAGCACGACACCCTACTCTACCCAAACATAACTGCACTACCCTAAACCCTAAAACACTACCAACAGCACGACTCTGTACACTACCCAAACACCACAACCCTACCCTAAACCCTAAAACACTACCCCAGCACGACTCCCTACACTACCCAAACACCACTGCACTACACTAAACCCTAAAACACTACCCCCAGCATGACCCCCTACACTACCCAAACACCACTGCACTACCCTATACCCTAAAACACGACCCCCTACACTACACAAACACGACTGCACTACCCTAAACCCTAAAACACTACCCACAGCATGACCCCCTTCACTACACAAACACCACTGCACTGCCCTAAACCCTAAAACACTACCCCAGCACTACCCCCTACCCTACCCAAACACCACTGCACTAACATAATCCCTAAAACACTACCGCCAGCACAACCCCCTACACTACACAAACACCACTGCACTACCCTAAACCATAAAACACTACCCCCAGCACTACCCCCTACACTACCCAAACACCACTGCACTACCCTAAACCATAAAACACTACCCCCAGCATGACCCCCTACACTACACAAACACCACTGCACTACCCTAAACCCTAAAACACTACCACCAGCATGACCCCTACACTACTCAAACACCACTGCACTACCCTAAACCCTAAAACACTACCCAGCATGACCCTCTATACTACCCATACACCACTGCACTACCCTAAACCCTAAAACACTACCCAGAGCACGACCCCCTAAACTACTGCACTACCCTAAACCCTAAAACACTACCCCCAGCACGACCACCTACACTACCCAAACACCAATGCACTACCCTAAATCCTAGAAAAGAAACCCCCACCCCATGCCCAATCCCCCTTACCTCTCACTCCTCATGGTTCCTCTCTCCTCGTGGTTCCTGCTTCACGTCATCTCTGAGGGCGGTGCACGTCGTTGTGAGGAAACGGAACAGCCTCTGTTTCCTTACAACGACATGGATCGTCTACATGTTTTTAGAACGCATGGTCATTTACCATACATACCTTTACAACAAAATTTGTTGTAAAGGCATGCGTGGTAAATGACCATGCGTTCTAAAAAATGCGTAGTAATGACTTCGTGATGTACAACGCATGCGTGGTAATGCATGCGTTGTAATGGTATCGCAAAGTAAAAAGTCGTTGTAACGGCTGTTTACCGATCGAAGCTGGCCCCTGTTCTTCAGTGAGACGTTTATTTGATTAATTAGGAGGAAGGAATGTGGTTTTTTTACCGAAACGTGCATTCCCGGCTGTTGTATTGTGAAAGTGTCCGCGTGGCCTGGTTTCACTTCCGGTGAGAGAGTGGAAGAGTCTGTTTGGATCTAAAGGAGTTCTGTTGTTGGACGGGGCCGGCGCGACATGTCATCAGAAAACATAGCTAATGGAAAGCGTCCTCCCTGAAGTGTGGAGCAGTGCCATGAGAGGTCAACGAGTGTGCGTCCCACTGCAGTATGACCGTACCGCGTGACCCATGTGCCGCCTCCAGGGTACGGGAGGCAGAAGCGGCATCGCAGGTCCTCTTGAAGACCGTTGTAGCACTAATTCTACATTTTGGTACTAGGGCATTTTAACTTCGTTGTTCCTGCCAGATACAAAGAGAAGATCCTGTGTTATTCAGTGCCCTCGTTACCTTTTTTGTGGGTTGTGGTGCTTGTCACTTCGCTGCCCCGCCGGTGCACACGACTGAGCACCCCACCTCGTGTGCCATCTGCAGGGCCTCTGCCCTCGGATCACTGGTTTCGGTTTCTGGAGTGGCAACATAAACAGTTGCTCCCAAAGGACTAGCCTGAACACTTAGGTGAATATCCCCTGCACCAGCATTCCACGGAAATTCTTTCCTAGCTCTCCCACGTCAACGAGCACGGCTCCGCTCGCGACACCGTATGACGTCATCGGAGCCATAAGAGGACCTCGTCGGCCTGCTGACGTCAGTTCCACCCATTTTTTCTGTGCCACCGAGGGAAACAGGGGACCGAGACATTTTCACATGTATACATAGTATAATAAATATATATATATTCACTGAGAAAACCATAGGTTTCAGGCACGTTATAGTTAGAAATTAGCATTTAAAAAACCTTAGAAATTCACTGAAAAAACCATAGGTTTCAGGGGCGTTATAGTTAGTTGGACATTTCACTAGTACAAAACCATAGAAATTCCCCCGTTATAGTTAGTTCAGCTAACTATAACTCGCGCGCCCGCAATGCACTGCTGATGACGTCACATATTACATCACTCATGACATGGTCAGTGACATCACTCATGACATCACTGATGACATCTCAAATGATATCACTGATGACATCACTGATGACATCATCCAGTGAATGTGTGTTTTTCTGAAAATTAAATATGTTTTATATATGTATATCTCAAGGTCGATGGAAGAATAAATGGGTATATAAGTGTCTAAATGGATGATTTATTTTTGTAAAATTGATTGTATAACTGACTAAGTGTATCTTAGTGAATACATGGGTTAGTGAGTAATGTTTAAATATGAAAATATCTGTATCAGTCTCTCACTTTGTGTATAAGTGGCTGCATGGGTTGGTGAGTAGCTACATGAGTGTCTATATGGGTTATTAGTTGGTTTTTTGAGTATCAGTATGAGTGTCTGAGTGTCTGTATGGTTCGGTGGGGGGTATTACTTAGTGCATAGATGCATGAATGAGTGACTCACTGTTTGTATGTGTTGAAGACAGCATGTGTGCAGGACTGTATAGGTGGATGAGTATGTGTATGGGTGTGTTAGTGAGTGAATGACTGTCTCAATAGTGTCTTTATGAGTAACTACATATGTTTTAAACTAGTATATGTGAGTATTGGTGTATATAAGTGAGTATATGTGAGAGTGAGAGATTGGAAGAGTTCCTGTACAAATAAGTAGGTGTTTCTATAAGTGATTGTTTAAGAGAGTAAGTATGTGTAAGTTTCTGTAGAAGTAAGTGTGGTAGTGTGTGTATAACTGTATATGCAAGTAAATGGATGTTTGATACTTTGTTTGCATGTGTGACTATGTGTGTGAGTAACTCTATGGATGAGTGGCGGTGTGTAACAGGATGTATAGGTGTATGAGTACATATGATGAGTGAGTACATGTATGAGTGACTGTATAGGGACTGTTGGTGAATGAGTGGATGTGTATGTAGATCTTGGAATTACTGAATAGGTGTGTTGTAACTGGTATTGGTATGTCCATTGTTTTGAAAATGTTAGTTTGTATTTTTGAGTGTGTGTATCAAAGGTTATATTAGGGTGAGAGGAGGTCTGCCACTCTATCACAAGGATGATGTCATGAGTGATGTCATCAGTGATGTCATTTGAGATGTCATCAGTGATGTCATGAGTGATGTCACTGACCATGTCATGAGTGATGTAATATGTGACGTCATCAGCAGTGCATTGCGGGCGCGCGAGTTATAGTTAGCTGAACTAACTATAACGGGGAATTTCTATGGTTTTGTACGAGTGAAATGTCCAACTAACTATAACGCCCCTGAAACCTATGGTTTTTTCAGTTAAAATATATATATATATATATATATATATATATATATCCACACACATATATATATATATATATACACACATATATATATATATATATATATATCCACACACATATATATATATATATATTCACTGAAAAAACCATAGGTTTCAGGGGCGTTATAGTTAGTTGGACATTTCACTGCGTACAAAACCAGTAGAAATTCTCCCCGTTATAGTTAGTTCAGCTTTTTTAAAAAAATATTTTTTTTTTTTTTTTGCCCAGGGGGTCCTTGTGGGACCCCCTGAGCAAACCTAGGGGGTCAGGGTGTTTCTACCCTGCCCCCTTTGTGCGCTTTGCGCACTTGTTTCTGTCCTCGGTTCTACCGAGGGATAAAATGGCTGCCAACATTTCCTGAATCGGAATGTTGACAGCCAGCTGACAGCCAATTAACATGCAGCTCGTGATCGGGAGGGTACGCGGACCCTACTCGGCCATAGATATCACTATCTTTTTACTTTTGATTTTCTCAGCAACTACTGTAATTCCGTTCAGCAGTTCGGGCTGTCGCCGTGTCTAAAGTTTCCTATGGAAAATTGCATGGGGAAAACGCGTTTTGGGACCCCCCTTTTTTCTCGGCCCCCGCTTGACGAATCCCCCCGAGACTTTCAGGGTAGGAGCGGGCCACAAAGTTTGAAAATTTTGCGAAGATACGTCAACCGGCAAGAGAGTTATTTCAAATAGAATGTCGCGGATTTCCTATGGATAATAGGTTGTAACTATAACTATCTACTGGCGACCAACTAGCCCACCAGGTACCTCCAGTAAGCGCCACGGAGCTGCGTTGCAGAGTGTTGTAAAAAGGGGCGTGGCCTCTGAACACCTCTCTGCAACGCAGCTCTCTGGCGCATACTGGAGGTATCTGGTGGGCCAGTTGGCCCCTAGGGACCCTCGGGATTGAGGAGGAATTAATTCTCCAACTTAAAACGCGCCACAGGGCATGTTTGCAGACATGTCACCTCAGGCCCCACCCCCTTCCTTCACCATTGTGCAAATATTCCTCTAAAATCAGCCGAACTACGAATTCCGATTTACTCACCTGTTATCAGGAGAGACCTCAGTGCTGCATCTTTGAGCCCAGTACTGATCCTGAAAAGTAATTTTAACCGTACTTACCAGTAACTTGGATTTCTTTCCATAGGATATCATTGCCTGCTTTTTGCTGAAAAAGTTTCTAAGTGTCGACTTTTGAAACATAAAATTTTCCTCTAAAATCAGCAGAACTACGAATTCCGATTTACTCACCTGTTATCAGGAGAGACCTCAGTGCTGCATCTTTGAGCCCAGTACTGATCCTGAAAAGTAATTTTAACCGTACTTACCAGTAACTTGAATTTCCTTCCATAGGATATCATTGCCTGCTTTTTGCTGAAAACGTTTCTAAGTGTCGATTTTTGAAACATACAAATATTCCTCTAAAATCATCTGAACTACGAATTCCAATTTACTCACCTATTATCAGGAGAGACCTCAGTGCTGCATCTTTCAGCCCAGTACAGATCCTGAAAAGTAATTCTAACCGTACTTACCAGTAACTTGAATTTCCTTCCATAGGCTAACATTGACTGGTTTCACTTGGAAATTCTTCTAAGTGTGGAGTTTTGGAACTTTATAATATTCCTCTAAAATCAGCCGAACTACGAATTCCGATTTACTCACCTGTTATCAGGAGAGAACCCAGTGCTGCATCTTTTAGCCCAGCACTGACCCTGATAAGTAATTCTAACCGTACTTACCAGTAACTTGTATTTCCTTCCATTGGAATCCATTGTCTGGTTTTCCGCAGAAAAGTTTCAAAGTGTCGATTTTCACAAACTACAAATATTCCTTAAAAATCGCCTGTATGACTTAAACACATTCTTTCAACTGTTTACAGGAGATGCACCAGTGCTGGATCCAGGATCCACCACTGAGTAAGAAAAAGTAACAATAACACTACTTACCTGCTAAGTGAATTTCCTCCCACAGGATAACATAGGTGATTCTATGTGAAAAAGTTTCGAAGTGTCAAGTTTTAAAATACAATAATATTCCTTAAAAATCACTACTGTAACCAAAACGCTTTTACTCAACTGTTTACAGGAGATGTCCCAGGACTGAATCTAGGATCCAGTCCTGTGGTTAAAAAGTAATCCATAAAGTAACTAATTGCATTTAACTAGAAATTCACATTGAGCTCAATGTTGCATTGTGTTTGAAATTGTGTTGCCCATTGCAACAACTGTAACTACTGTACTTAAAACTCTATTGCCTATTTGCAAAGTATTTAAACTAAAGTAATTCATTCTGAGAAAGTATATTTTGTAATGTAATGCATAATGTAATTACAATGTAATTTAATAAATAAAATATCTAAAAATAAATAGTTTTAAAAAATGTAGTAAATCAGTATCAAAAAATAAATATAACAATTAATACATTTAAAAATTGTCATTTACAAAACCTTTGAAATTCACTGAAAAAACCATAGGTTTTAGGGGCGTTATAGTTAGAAATTAGCATTTAAAAAACCTTTGAAATTCACTGAAAAAACCATAGGTTTCAGGCACGTTATAGTTAGAAATTAGCATTTAAAAAACCTTTGAAATTCACTGAAAAAACCATAGGTTTCAGACACGTTATAGTTAGAAATTAGCATTTAAAAAACCTTTGAAATTCACTGAAAAAACCATAGGTTTTAGGGACAGTTATAGTTAGTTGGACATTTCACTTGTACAAAACCCGTGAAATTCCCCGTTATAGTTAGTTCAGCTAACTATAACTCGCGCCCTCGCAATGCACTGCTGATGACGTCACATATTACATCACTCATGACATGGTCAGTGACATCACTGATGACATCACTGATGACATCTCAAATGACATCACTGATGACATCACTGATGACATCATCCACTTGATAATCTGATGCACCTCCTCACACCCTAATATAACCTTTGATACACCCACTCTAAATTACAGACTGCCATTCGCAAAACCATAGACACTCCAACACCAATAACTACATACCCACTCACTGATTCTTAGGTCTACACACACATCCACTCACTCACCCGTACAGTCACTCATACTTACGGTCACTCAGTACAGGACTATCATATGCACTCATACTCCTATATAGACACTCAAACACCGCCACTCATCCATAGAGGTACTCACACACCTAGTCAGTCATGCAAATAATTAAACACACTGCCATTTACTCACCTATACAGTTATACACACACCAGCTCACTTACTCATACAAATACTAGCACATTCTTACGCTCTTATACAATCACTGATACAAGCACACACTCATCCATACAGTCACTCTCACAATCACACACTCTCGCTTATAGCTATTTATATACTCCAACACACATATATACTGCCTTTCACATATGTAGTTACTCACACATGTACCACTGGGACATACATTCACTCACTAACACACTCTTACACACACTTACCCACCCATACAGTCTATCACAGATGCACTCTTGAAACCATCCACCCAGTGAATCACCCACTCACACATCTATGCACAGAGTCGCACACACCCCACCCACACAAACACTCAGGCACCCATACAGATACTCAGACAACCAATCAATAACTCATATAGACACTCATGTAGCTATTCACAAACCCATGCAGCCACTTACACAGCAACAGACAGACTGATACAGACATTCACCCAGTTTATTCACTAACCCTTGCATTCAGTAAGATACGTTTAATCACTCACTTATAGAGTCAGTCACGCACCTACTAAATCCTTCATCCACACACTTATACACCCACTCATTCTTCAATACACCTTTCCCTATATATTAAAAATATTTAAACTTTACAGAAACACACAGTCACTGGATGATGTCATCAGTGATGTCATTTGAGATGTCATCAGTGATGTCATCAGTGATGTCACTGACCATGTCATGAGTGATGTAATATGTGACGTCATCAGCAGTGCATTGCGGGGCGCGAGTTAAAGTTAGCTGAACTAACTATAACAGGGGAATTTCTATGGTTTTGTACGAGTGAAATGTCCAACTAACTATAACTGTCCCTAAAACCTATGGTTTTTTCAGTGAATATATACATATATATATATATTCATTGAAAAAAACACAGGTTTCACAGACGTTATAGTTAGGCTGACATTTCATTCGTACACTCATGAAATGGTCAGTGACATCACTCATGACATCACTCATGATATCTTAAATGACATCACTGATGACATCATCCACTTAATATCTGATGCACCGCCTCACACTCTAATATAACCTTTCATACACTCACTCTAAAATAGGTGCAGAAAGAAGCAAGACAAATGCAGAAAGAGGCAACAGAAGTCCAGAAAGAGGAAGAAAGGTGGAGAAAGAAGCAAGAGAAGTGCAAAAAGAAGCAAGAGAGGTGCAGAAAGAGGCCTACTTTGATTGTACCTTTACACAGACTCAAACAAAGTAGCCTAATCACTAATCCTTCTCCCAAGATGTATTAAACCTCACTTTTCTCTTGAAGGTTCTCTATTCATAGACTGCTCAGAATGTTAGGCCTACCAAATGTAAAATAGCAATCCTAACCATATCACTGTTGTAAGTCTCACCAAATTTGTGAAGGTATGAATGCATATGTCTGTGCTTTTACCTAGTGACATGTTACAAAAAAATAAACATACAAATACTTGAATTCCTGTGTTTCAAGCAGCATACTCTGTGAATTTGTGTACAAAAAGGAGTATGTATTTATTTCTGGCTCATAATATAAGGCACGTGGGAATCCAATAGTATATTTGATGGGCCCTACAACACCTATATACATAAGACATGTTTGCCTGTGCAACCGAATGACAGAGCAGAACTAAGAAGATTTGACCACCTATAAGAGAAGCTGCCCACTTTTTAAGCTACCATCTTCAGAAGCATAACACGTGAGAATACATGTACAAGTAGACATATACCTCAGTCACGAAAGCACGCAGACCTTTAAACTTGACAGCTTGCACTTCCTATTTGAATACAGAAACAGGCAAGAGAAGTACAGAAGGAGGCAGGAGAATTGCAGAAAGAGGCAAGAGAAGTACAGAAAGAGGCAAGAGAGGAGCAGAAAGAGGCAAGAGTGGTACAGAAAGAGGTACGTGAGGTGCAGAAAAACGCATGAGAAGTGCAGAAAGAGGCAAGAGAAGTGCAGAAAGAGGCAAGAGAGGTACAGAAAGAGGCAAGATAGGTGCAGAAAGATGGAAGAGGGGTGCAGAAAGAGGCAAGAGGGGTGCAGAAAGAAGCAAGAGAGGTACAGAGAGAAGCAAGAGAAGTTCAGAATGAAGCAACAGGGGTGCAGAAAGAGGCTAGAGGGGTGCAGAAAGAGGCAAGAGAAGTGCAGAAAGAAGCAACAGAGGTGAAGAAGGAGACAAGAGAATTGCAGAAACAGGCAAGAGAGTTGCAGAAACAGGCAAAAGAGGTACAGAAAGAGGGAACAGGGGTGCAGACAGAGGCAAGAGAGGTGCAGAGGGAGGGAAGGGGTTGCAAAAAGAGGTAAGAGAGGTGCAGAAAGAAGCAAGAGCAGAGCAGAAAGAACCAACAGAGGTGCAGAAAGAGGCAAGAGGGGTGCAAAAAGGAGCAAGAGAAGTGCAGAAAGAAGCAAAAAAGGAACAGAAAGAGGCAAGAGAGGTGAATAAAGAGGCAAGAGAGGTGCACAAAGAGGTAAGAAGGGTGCAGAAAAAGGCAAAAGAGGTGCAGATAGAAGTAAGAGAGGTGCAGAAAGAAGCAACAGAAGTGCAGAAAGAAGCAACAGAGGTGCAGAGAGTGGCAAGTAAGTGCAGAAAGAGGCAAGAGAGGTGTAGAAACAGGCAAGAGAGGTACAGAAAGAGGGAACAGGGGTGCTGAAAGAGGCAAGAGAGGTACAGAAAGAGGGAACAGGGATGTAGAAAGAGGCAAGAGTGGTGCAGAAAGAAGCAAGTGAGGTGCAGAAAGAGGTAAGAGAGGTGCAGAAAGAGGCAAGAGAGGTGCAGAAACAGGCAAAAGAGGTGCAGAAAGAGGGAACAAGGGTACAGACAGAGGCAAGCAAGGCGCAGAAAGAGGGAAGAGGGGTGCAGAAAGAGGCAAAAGGGGTGCAGAAATTTGCAAGAGAGGTGCAGAAAGAGGCAGGAAGGGTACAGAAAGAGGCAACAGAAGTGTAGAAAGAGGGAAGAGAGGTGCAGAAAGAAGAAAGAGAGGTGCAGAAAGAAGCAAAAGTGGTGCAGAAAGAAGCAAGAGAAGTGCAGAAAGATGCAAGAGAGGTACAGAAACAGGCAACAGAGGTGCAGAGAAAGGGAGGAAGGGTGCAGAAAGAGGGAAGAGGGGCACAGAAAGAAGCAAGAGAGGTGCAGAAAGAAGCAAGAGAAGTGTTGAAATAAGCAACAGAGGTGCATAAAGAGGCAAAAGGGGTGCAGAAAGAAGCAAGAGGGGTGCAGAAAGAAGCAAGGAAAGTACAGAAAGAAGCAAGTGAAGTGCAGAAAGAGGCAAGAGAAGTGCAGAAAAAGGCAAGAGATGTGCAGAAAGAAGCCAGAGAGGTGCAGAAAGAGGGAAGAGGGTGCAGAAAGAGGGAAGAGAAGTGCAGAAAGAAAGAAGCAACAGAGTCACAGAAAGAGGCAAGAGAGGTGCATAAAGAGGCAAGAGAGGTGCAGAAAGAGGGATGAGTGTTGCAGAAAGAGGCAAGATGTATGCAGAAAGAAGCAAGAGAGGTACAGAAAGAAGCAAGAGAAGTACAGAAAGAAGCAACAGAGGTGCAGACAGAGCCTAGAGGGGTGCAGAAAGAGGCAATTGAATTGCAGAAACAGGCAAAAGATGTGCGGGAAGACGGATCAGGGGTACAGACAGAGGCAAGAGAGGTGCAGAAAAAGGGAAGTGGGGTGCAGAAAGAGGCAAGAGGGGTATAGAAATTCGCAAGTGAGTTGCAGAAAGAAGCAAGATCAGTGCAGAAAGAACCAACAGAGGTGCAAAAAGAGGCAAGAGGGGTGCAGAAAGAGGCTAGAGAAGTACAGAAAGAAGCAAAAGAGGTGCAGAAAGAGGCAAGAGAACTGCAGAAAGAGGCAAGAGGGGTGCAGAAAGAAGAGAGGTACAAAAGAAGCAAAAGAAGTGCAGAAACAGGCAGGAGAGGTGCAGAAAGAGGGAAGAGGGGTGCAGAAGGAGGCAAGAGGGGTGCAGAAAGAAGCAACAGAAGTGTAGAAAGAAGCAAAAGAGGTACAGAAAGAGGCAAGAGAAGTGCAGAAATAGGCATCAGAGGTGCAGAAACAGGCAAGAGAGGTGCAGAAACAGGCAGGAGAGGTACAGAAAGAGGGAACAGGGGTGCAGAAAGAGGCATGAGAATTGCTGAAAGAAGCAACAGAGGTGTAGAAAGAAATAAAAAAGTGCAGAAAGAGGCAAGAGAGGTGCAGAAACAGGCAACGGAGGTGCAGAAACAGGCAATAGAAGTGCAGAAACAGGCAAGAGAGGTGCAGAAACTGGCAGGAGAGGTGCAGAAAGAAGGAACAGGGGTGCAGAAAGAGGCATGAGAAATGCTGAAAGAAGCAACAGAGGTGTAGAAAGAAACAAAAGAAGTGCAGAAAGAGGCAAGGGAGGTGCAGAAAGAGGCAGGAGAGGTGCAGAAAGAAGCAATAGACCTGCAGAAAGAGGCAAGAGAGATGCAGAAAGAGGCAAGTGAGGTGCAGAAACAGAAAAGAGGGGTACAGAAAGAGGCAAGAGACGTGCAGAAAGAAGCAACAGAGGTGCAGCAGTAGGCAAGAGAACTGCAGAAAGAGGCAAGAGAACTGCAGAAAGAGGCAAGAGAGGTGCGGAAAGAGGAAAGAGGCATGCAGAAAGAGGCAAGAGGGGTGCAGAAAGAAGCAACAGAGGTGTGTAAAAAAGCAAGAGAAGGGCAGAA
Organism: Calotriton arnoldi; assembly: GCA_963921515.1. NCBI lineage: Eukaryota > Metazoa > Chordata > Amphibia > Caudata > Salamandridae > Calotriton > Calotriton arnoldi. Next base: position 1,766,892 of record CAWUFW010000337.1, read on the forward strand.
AGAACCAATGGGCAGAAAGAGGCAAGAGGGGTGCAAAAAGAAGCAACAGAAGAACAGAAAGAAGCAAAAGAGGTACAGAAAGAGGCAAGAGAACTGCAGTAAGAGGCAAGAGAGTTGCAGAAACAGGCAGCAGTTGTGTAGAACTAGGCAAGAGAAGTGCAGAATGAGGCAAGAGGTAGAGAAAGAGGCAAGAGAACTGCAGAAAGAGGCAAGAGAGTTGCAGAAACAGGCAAAAGACGTGCAGAAAGAGGAAACAGGGGTAGAGACAGAGGCTAGAGAGGTGCAGAAAGAGGGAACAGGGGTGCAGAAAGAGGGAGGAGAGGTGCAGAAATGAGCAAGAGAGGTACAGAAAGAAGCAAGATCAGTGCAGAAAAAACCAAAAGAGGTGCAGAAAGAGGCAAGAGGGGTGCAGAAAGAAGCAACAGAAATACTGAAAGAAGCAAAAGAGGTGCAGAAAGAGGCAAGAGAACTGCATAAAGAGGCAGGAGAGGTGCAGAAACAGGCAACAGAGGTGTAGAAAGAGGCAAGAGAAGTGCAGAAAGAGGCAAAAGAGGAGCAGAAACAGGCAGGAGAGGTGCAGAAAGAGGGAACAGGGGGTGCAGAAAGAAGCAAGAGAGGTACATAAAGAGGGAAGCGGGGTGCAGAAAGAGGCAAGAGGGGTGCAGAAAGAAGCAAGTAAGGTGCAGAAAGAGGCAAAAGAGGTGCAGAAAGAGGGAACAGGGGTGTAGACAGAGGCAAGAGAGGTGCAGAAAGAGGGAAGCGGGGTGCAGAAAGAAGGAAGAAGGGTGCAGAAAGAGGGAAAATGGGTGCATACAGAGGGGAAAGGGGTGCAGAAAGAAGCAAGAAGAGTGCAGAAATTTACAAGAGAGGTGCAGAAAGAAGCAATAGCATTACAGAAAGAACCAACAGAGGTGCAGAAAGAGGCAAGAGGGATGCAGAAAGAGGCAACAGAAGTGCAGAAAGAAGCAAAAGAGGTGCAGAAAGAGGCAAGAGAACTGCAGAAAGTGGCAAGAGAGGTGCAGAAAGATGCAAGAGAGGTGCACAAAGAGGGAAGAAGGGTGCAAAAAAGAGGCTAGAGGGGTGCAAAAAGAAGAAAGAGAGGTGCAGAAAGAATCAAGAGAAGTGCAGAAAGAAGCAACACAGGTGCAGAAAGTAGCAAGAGGGGTGAAGAAAGAGGCAAGAGAATTGCAGTAAGATGCAACAGAGGGTCAAGATCCCACATGTCTCGGGTGTGGCGTAGAAGAACATGGCGGCCGTGAGCTGAGCGGTCGCTTGCCGCCGGTGCTCCGTTCTGCTCCATGACGAAAATGATGCAAGTTGGACTTGTAAATAGTTAACTAGGCTTTCCCCCCCTCCCCCCATTCGAGACTCACTCTGGGATGTGCGTCGGAGTGTCCGTGGACCTCCCGCACTGGTTTTTGGCTGCCCTGGAATTGAGGAAGGGCCGGAAGGTTGCAGCTCGTGGTCTCCTCCGAGGCTGTCTCCTCCGAAGTGAATCCGGAGGAACCAGTGGCAGAGGCAGCACAGGGAGAGCGGCTGCTGCCGCTGCGAGCGCGCTGGAGAGTAACGCCGAAATCGAGGGGTTGAAGAGAGAGACGGAGAAGGAGACGGACTTGAGACCGGCCGTGGTGAGAAGCAGATTTGCTCTAGGAGCCTCAAGTCAGAAGGTAAAGGAGCGTGAGGTTTTAGAGCGCCGGAAAGACGAAGACGGGGGTACACGGGAGGAACTCGGACCTGGTAAGCTTCCTCCCCTTGCTGCCCTAGAACGAGGAGTCAGCCACAGCAGACCGAAGAAGAGTTCACCTCTGCAATTAGCCCGGCAAAGCCCAGTAGATCCATACAGGGGATTGAAACAAAAGCGGGGGAAACTATAAGAAATAAAATGGCAAAAAGAGCTGGGAAACGTGCTGGGAAACGAGCCATAGCATTGGGGTCAACTGTGCTGGAGTTCAGAAAAGGGAAATCTAGGAACGATAACACCAAGCTACCTCCGGAGGGCGAAATCGACATAGATACAGACATAGACATAGACACACATCAGAATACTTTAGAAATAGGGTTCCAAGGTACCTCTGAAGGTAGTTTCTCCCCTTTTTGGAAAAATAAAGGCGAGAGCTCAAAAATCAGCAGAAAGAAGGGTCTCCCTATAGAGGCAAAAGTAAAAATTACTCCATCGTTAAGGTCCTATTTTAAGGCCCTCCCACAGGTTTTGGACGTGGTAAAACAGGGAGAAGTTCTTAGGAAACAATCTGGGCAGATAGACGTAGCAAGACAGCCACCTTTTAGATTAATGGAGAATATTGAGTCTGGAGATATTCCCTCCCCCACTCTCAGCCTCATTCCTCAGCCTGTATCTACAATAGTTCCACTTTCTCAAACCTCCAAGCAATCTGTTGTGCAATTTAAATCACTGAGCAATTCAGAGACCCCAGAAGTAGGTATAGTTATGAACTCAGGGTTAATTAATGAACATATTGAAGGAGAAGAGTTAGTGGTGGAAAGTGCAGGAGCAGGAGCAGGAGCAGGAGCAAGGGGTAGTGAGAATGATAGTGCTAAGACCAGCACAGAAATAGGGAGGATCCCGGAGATTACAGAGAGGGAAGGTCCCTCTGTGACCTCTTTGGAAGCGTTATTTTCCATTATGTCTTTGGACATTAAAAAAGGGTTTGCAGTCTCGGAGTCAAATCAGGGAGAGATTAGACTTTTTTGTGAATCCCTTGAGAAAAAGTTCGACCTCTTAGACTCTAGGACGGTGGTTTTAGAGAATTCAGTGGAGGGGCTTAAAGAAGATCTGGGAGCAGCGAAAGCTGATATTATAATACTTAAGAAAGAGGAGGCCGTGCTCCGATATAGACTGGAATCCTTGGAGAACAACTCCAGACGTAATAATCTACGCCTCCTGAATATACCAGAAGGAAAGGAGGGAGAGGATATTAAAACCTTTATAGTAACCCTCATAAAAGAATCGGTTCTGATCGATGATTCAGAGGAAGACTTAATGAGGGATATACAAAGGATCCATCGGGACCCCTTCAGGAGACACCCCAATCGAACAAAACCTAGAAAGATCTTAATCAATTTCCTGACTTTTTCATTGAAAGAGAGAATACTAACAGCTGCCCTTAAACAGAAATCATTGAAACCCAGAGATTTTGCCTTTGAGATCCGATCAGACCTCTCACGGGTCACTTTAGATCGACAATGGGAGTTGGGCAGGAAAATGGAGGATTTTAAGAAATTGGGGGCCGTCGTTCAGTTGAAGTTTCCTGCACAATTGAAGGTTATGTTTAATAACAAAATGTATAATCTGAAAACAGTGCAGGAGGCAGAAGAGCTTTTGGAAAACTTAAAATAGCTTCCAATAAGATTATCCTAAGCTGGATTACCATTTATATATACAGACAGTTGATTGAGATACGATAACTTTATGGGGACGGGAATTATTCATTCACAAACTGATATTTATAAGTATACATTAGTAAAACATGGCTCTAAGTAATCAGAGCCATAACTTAAATTAATTCAATCGTATGGGGGTAAAAAGCATAACATAAAACATGAAGTATAGTAATATAAAATTGGAAATAGCATTAGAAATAGTAGGAGTCTTTTAAGCCACAGGTAGACTATACATTTTTGGGCATCAGTTAAAAGATGGGGTAGAGTGGGGCACATCGGCAGGCAGAATCTGGACCTAGTCCAGGTAAATGGGGGTCGGGTTCTTCAGGGAGGGGAGGGTGGGGATCAAGGGTAGGGATGGGGAATCACGGGTGGGGGAGCATAAAGGGAAAAAAGGAAAAAATTCTCATTCGCCTTTTAACCTAGCATTCTTTTTTTGGTTATTGTTTTTGGTCTGGTGTCGATACCTTGAAGGATGGTATACATTCAGAAATCAGATTTTTAATCCACCATGAGAATGATACAATGCTTATCATGGAATGTTAATGGCCTCCGAGTTAAAAGTAGGAGGGAAACAATCTTTCAATATCTTAAGGACTCACCTGCACAGATAATTATTTTGCAGGAAACACACCTCCTGAGAGAAGAAATTAGTGGCATCTGTGGGAAACTCAGGTGGGTGAAACATTGTGTCAGTTCCTGTCAAAATGACAATATTAGGGGTGTAGCGATTTTAGTTAAAAAACAAGCAAATGCTTTTCTTTTAAAGGTTATGACAGATCAAAGTGGTAGGTGGGTCATAGCCCAGTTATCCATTAAAGGTTCATTCATAACAGTAGCAGGCTATTATGGCCCTAATCAGGATGACCCTTCTACATTAAAAAATATTTTTGTAAATCTTTTGGGGTTTCCCGATACGACTATTTTAGCTGGGGATTTCAATATAGTATTGAATCCGCAAATGGATAAATCCCCAAGTAGTAGGGCAAATGCCTTATCCAAATCTAGGTCATACCTAAAAATGATGATGAAGCAGAATGCCTTATCTGACATTTGGAGGGAAAGGTCAGGTGCCCAATTAGGTGTGTCTTTTTATAATAAAAAATACAGACACAAATCAAGGATTGGCTATATCCTGATTAGCAATGATTTAAAGGGTAAAGTCGAAGATAAAGGTTATTTGACCCCCCACCTTTCGGACCATGCGGCGGTATGGATGGATCTAGATTTGTCAGAAAAAGAACAACGAAGGATATGGACATTTGATCGCACATTTCTCCTAGATGAAACTGAAATTGTCCATCTATGCCAGGAGACAGAGTTTTTTTTAAATATAAATATAGGATCGGCAGAGTCCTCTGTGGTATGGGACGCCCTGAAGTCATACCTGAGAGGATTGGTAACAAATAGGGCCTCCTATAAAAATAGGCAGTATAGGGAAGAACTGGCATCTATTGAGCGGGAAATGAAAGAGGTGGAAAGGAAGATTAATAATGAAACAGACCAAGCTATTTGCCAAGCACAAGTTGTGAAACTGAAAATTTTGAAAGATCAATTAGAGGATATTATACAGGCCAGGATTTCCAAGAGATGGGAGGCGAGCAAGTTAGCTCATTTTGAATATGGTGAAGGGGCCGGAAAATTATTAGCTTGGAAAGCCAAAACTGATAGGACACAAAATCTTATAAAACAAATTGATAATGTGCATACTAATTCGTCGGTAACTAATGACGAAGAAATAGGAGAAGCTTTCTATATTTAAAAAAAAATCTATATAATGAAGACAAAGATGTAGATAGCACATTAGTACGTGAATGGCTAAATTCAATTAATCTTACTCCCTTAGACTCTGTCCAACAAGTCAATTTAGAGTCTGAGATATCAGAACAGGAGGTCAGGAAAGCGCTTTCCACTTGTACGGCAGGTAAGGCTGCAGGGCCAGATGGCCTTCCCGTTGAATTATATAGAAGTTTGGGAGAGGTGATAATTCCATTCATGACGATCCTCTTCAATAAAATCTTAGTTGAAGGAGTTAGAACACCCACCTCGTGGGGTGAAGCCAACATAACGCTGATCTTAAAACCAGGAAAGTCTTCAACCAAATGTGGGTCATACAGACCCATCTCGCTTCTAAACACCGATTATAAGGTTTTTACTAGAATATTGGCAGATAGGTTGGGTGCGGTAGCAGGAGGTTTGTTGCATGCAGACCAAAAGGGTTTTTTAAGAGGTAGGAACCTTTTTGACCTCACTCATGACTTTATTGGTGCCATCGATCTTGCCTCAACTTTTTCACTCCCTCTGGCAGCAATGACCCTGGATGCCGCTAAGGCATTTGACAGGGTCAATTGGAATTATTTAGCGGCCGTGTTGGAGAAGTTTAATTTTGGGCCAAAATTCTGCCGGACTATTAGCCTTATATACAGCGACCCTTCGGCAAGGCTTGTGGTCAACGGACAATTGACCAAACCTTTTAAAATTAAGAGAGGAACCAGACAGGGCTGCCCCCTCTCCCTCCTCCTATATGACATGTACACAGAACCATTCGCTCAACGACTTAGGGAGGAGACACTCATTTTGCCATTTAAGAGTGGAACATGGGAGAGGAAGGTAGCCCTGTATGCTGATGACATATTAATTCTTTCGTCAGATCAAGAATTGTCTTTTCCTCAGGTTATTAACATAGCGAGGGATTTTGGTCAGGTCTCGGGTTATGAGGTCAATGCAGAAAAAACTGAAATCATGACATGGAATCTGCCAGGGTGTCGATATCAGACCAAAGACGAGATAAGGTACCTGGGGGTGAAGATAGTTCGAGATATAAATAAGATTGCGGAGATCAATCTTTTAAACGCCGCAAGAGAGTGCCAAAAACTTATGAAATCTTGGGCACATCTCCCCCTGACCATCTTAGGCAGAATTAATTTGGTAAAGATGGTAATTTTACCAAAAGTTACCTTTCTTTTTAATACCATTCCTCTACACTTCGAGAAGCAAACAATCAAAAAATTCCAGCAATCTATTAATTCATTTGTGTGGGCCTACAAAGCCACTAGGATATCGTGGAAGAAGCTGAGACGTAGGAGGGAAAAAGGTGGTCTTGCACTTCCGGATATACAATACTATGCCTGGGCTTTTCAGCTAACACACTCAAGAATGCTGTTAAAATCACCGGATTCATCAGGGAGGGGGTAATGGACCTAGCTATGTTGGAGCAAGTGGGGTTACCTCATGAAGGTTTTCTTTTTAAATATGGAGATCAGAAATTCTTCAAGAAAGTAAGACTGAAAGTCCTAGAGAGCGTGGTTCGTATTTGGGCCAGAATTAAAAAACTAACAGGCCTAGAGTACTGTTCAAAGTTAGCTCCACTGTGGGACATTCCAGGGACACCAAGCTGTTTGAAAGATAAACTGGCGGCCCCTTTAAAAACAGCCGGGTTTCTGGTATGGGGGGATCTTACCGCAGAGGGCTCACTCTTACCTTGGGTATTTCTTGATGGAAAATTGGAGGAGGGCATGTCCAGATTTAAATATTTGCAATTAAAGAGTTGGTCCCTGAGTCTTAAAAAACCTATAGGCCTGGGGAATATGCTGGAAGAACATCTAGTACAAAAGCCAGTTGGAAAGAAAGAGGTATCGTTCTTTTACTGGGCTATTGAAGAGGCCATAGATGGAGACTTCAGATTAGCTGAAGAGTTGTGGGGAGAATGTATACCAGAGATAGACTGGGCAGACTTGTGGCAAACCTCTTTTAACACCTTCTTTGCAGTAGTAAAGCCAGCCTGGCTCAGAAGAAATCATTATTTCACCACACATAGGGCCTATTTATCCCCAGCGAGACTCTCTAAAATGACCAAGGGCCCCCCCGTTAGATGTAAAAAATGTGACATGGAAAATGCCCCAGACACACATATGTTTTGGACCCGCCCGGCAACCTCTGAATTTTGGGAGAAAGTTGGGAGCACTCTAACGAACATTTTGGGACGCCCAATACATATTTCTCTTAGATTTATAATTTTTGGTATATCTAGCGAAATTATAGGCCCGAGCAGAGGTTTTCTATTCTATGCCATTCTGCTAGCTAGACGAGAAATATGCAGGAGATGGACTGAGGCCTTACCTCCTACACACTCAGATTGGTTGTGCTCCTTGTATAAAATCTCTAGGAATGATCTGGCCAGATTGAAAGATAGTAGGAAGAGAGCCATTTGGGACTGCCTGATAAACTGGTCTCCAGGCTAAAACGGCTATAATATATTTTGTTTTAACAAAACTAATCATATAATATACATGATCCTATGATTAAGCCTCATGTGAAGCTCTCAGGCTGTGTTGGGTCTCGCTATTCCTCCTTGGTCCCCAGTCTCGATTTTGGAAGGGCCCTCAGCAACAGTTACTGGTTTTAAGTAATCAGAAGAGAGTGCGACCACCCTCTCCTTGACAACTAGAGGTCAGCAACAAGAAAGAGGTTTGTCTGCTACTGGTAGGCGGGTGACATCATGAAGGCCTATGTCTCAAAATTGAGTAACAGTGGCAACTTTTCAAATTTCCTAGTTGTCTGGGGTTGGAGGCGAATGAGGAGCAAAAAAAATAAAAAAAATAAAAATATTTAAAAAAAAGATGCAACAGAAGTGCAGATAGAGGCAACAGGGGTGCAGAAAGAGGCAGGAGAGGTTCAGAAAGAGGAAACAGGGGTGTAAAAAAGAGGCAAGAGAGGTACAGAAAGAGGGAAGAGAACTGAAGAAAGAGGCAAGAAAGTTGCAGAAAGAGGCAAAAGAGGTGCAGAAAGAGGGAACAGGGGTGCAGACAGAGGGAATAGAGGTGGAGAAATGTGTAAGAGAGGTGCAGAAAGAAGCAAGAGAAGTGCAGAAAGAACCAACAGAGGTGCAGAAAGAGGCAAGAGGGGTGCAGAAAGAAGCAACAGAAGTGCAGAAAGAAGCAAAAGAGGTGCAGAGAGAGGCAAGAGTACTGCAGAAAAAACCAACAGAGGTGCAGAAAGAGGCAAGAGGGGTACAGAAAGAAGCAACAGAAGTGCAGAATGAAGCAAAAGAGGTGCAGGGAGAGGCAAGAGTACTGCAGAAACAGGCAAGAGAGGTGCAGAAGGAGGCAAGAGAAGTGCAGAAAGAGGGAAGAGGGGTGCAGAAATAGCAAAGAGGGGTGCAGAAAGAAGCAAGAGAGGTGCAGAAAGAAGCAAGAGAAGTGCAGAAAGAAGCAAAATAGGTGCAGAAAAAAGCAAGAGAAGTGTAGAAAGAAGCAAGAGAGGTGCAGAAACAGGCAACAGAGGTGCAGAGAAAGGGAAGAAGGGTGCAGAAAGAGGGAAGAGGGGCACAGAAAGAAGCAAGAGAGGTGCAGAAAGAAGCAAGAGAAGTGTAGAAATAAGCAACAGAGGTGCATAAAGAGGCAAAAGGGGTGCAGAAAGAAGCAAGAGGGGTGCAGAAAGAAGCAAGGAAAGTGCAGAAAGAAGCAAGTGAGGTGCAGAAAGAGGCAAGAGAAGTGCAGAAAGAGGCAAGAGATGTGCAGAAAGAGGCAAGAGAGGTGCAGAAAGAGGGAAGAGGGTGCAGAAAGAGGGAAGAGAAGTGCAGAAAGAAAGAAGCAACAGAGGCACAGAAAGAGGCAAGAGAGGTGCAGAAAGAGGGATGAGGGGTGCAGAAAGAGGCAAGATGTATGCAGATAGAAGCAAGAGAGGTACAGAAAGAAGCAAGAGAAGTGCAGAAAGAAGCAACATAGGTGCAGAAAGAGCCTAGAGGGGTGCAGAAAGAGGCAATTGAGTTGCAGAAACAGGTAAAAGATGTGTGGAAGGACGGATCAGGGGTGCAGACAGAGGCAAGAGAGGTGCAGAAAGAGGGAAGAGGTGTGCAGAAAGAGGCAAGAGGGGTATAGAAATTTGCAAGTGAGTTGCAGAAAGAAGCAAGAGCAGTGCATTGAGAAGCAACAGAGGTGCAGAAAGAGGCAAGAGGGGTGCAGAAAGAGGCTAGAGAAGTACAGAAAGATGCAAAAGAGGTGCAGAAACAGGCAGGAGAGGTGCAGAAAGAGGGAAGAGGGGTGCAGAAAGAGGCAAGAGGGGTGCAGAAAGAAGCAACAGAAGTGTAGAAAGAAGCAAAAGAGGTACAGAAAGAGGTAAGAGAGGTGCAGAAATAGGCATCAGAGGTGCAGAAACAGGCAAGAGAAGTGCAGAAAGAGGGAACAGGGGTGCAGAAAGAGGTATGAGAATTGCTGAAAGAAGCAACAGAGGTGTAGAAAGAAACAAAAGAAGTGCAGAAAGAGGCAAGAGAGGTGCAGAAACAGGCAAGAGAAGTACAGAAACAGGCAAGAGAGGTGCAGAAACTGGCAGGATTGGTGCAGAAAGAGGGGACAGGAGTGCAGAAAGAGGCATGAGAATTGCTGAAAGAAGCAACAGAGGTGTAGAAAGAAACAAAAGAAGTGCAGAAAGAGGCAAGAGAGGTGCAGAAAGAAGCAATAAACCTGCAGAAAGAGGCAAGAGAGATGCAAAAAGAGGCAAGTAAGGTGCAGAAACAGAAAAGAGGGGTACAGAAAGATGCAAGAGAAGTGCAGAAAGAAGCAACAGAGGTGCAGAAGGAGGCAAGAGAACTGCAGAAAGAGGCAAGAGAACTGCAGAAAGAGGAAAGAGGCATGCAGAAAGAGGCAAGAGGGGTGCAGAAAGAAGCAACAGAGGTGTGTAAAAAAGCAAGAGAAGGGCAGAAAGAACCAATGGGTGCAGAAAGAGGCAAAAGGGGTGCAGATAGAAGCAACAGAAGAGCAGAAAGAAGCAAAAGAGGTACAGAAAGAGGCAAGAGAACTGTAGAAAGAGGCAAGAGAGGTGCAGAAACAGGCAGCAGAGGTGTAGAACAAGGCAAGAGAAGTGCAGAAAGAGGCAAGAGAGGTAGAGAAAGAAGCAAGAGAACTGCAGAAAGAGGCAAGAGAGTTGCAGAAACAGGCAAAAGAGGTGCAGAAAGAGGGAACAGGGGTGCAGAAAGAGGGAGGAGAAGTGCAAAAATGTGCAGGAGAGGTACAGAAAGAAGAAAGAGCAGTGCAGAAAAAACCAAGAGAGGTGCAGAAAGAGGCAGGAGGGGTGCAGAAAGAAGCAACAGAAGTATTGAAAGAAGCAAAAGAGGTGCAGAAAGAGGCAACAGAGGTGTAGAAAGAGGCAAGAGAAGTGCAGAAAGAGGCAAAAGAGGTGCAGAAACAGGCAGGAGAGGTACAGAAAGAGGGAACAGGGGTGCAAAAAGAGGCAAGAGAGGTACATGAAGAGGGGTGCAGAAAGAGGCAAGAGGGGTGCAGAAAGAGGCAAAAGAGGTACAGAAAGAGGGAAGAGGGGTGCAGACAGAGGCAAGAGAGGTGCAGAAAGAGGGAAGAGGGGTGCAGAAAGAAGCAAGAAGGGAGCAGAAATAGGCAAGAGGAGTGCAGAAATTTACAAGAGAGGTGCAGAAAGAAGCAAGAGCATTATAGAAAGAACCAACAGAGGTGCAGAAAGAGGCAAGAGGGATGCAGAAAGAGGCAACAGAAGTGCAGAAAGAAGCAAAAGAGGTGCAGAAAATGGCAAGAGAGGTACAGAAAGACGCAAGAGAGGTGCACAAAGAGGGAAGAAGGGTGCAAACAAGAGGCTAGAGGGGTGCAGAAAGAAGAAAGAGAGGTGCAGAAAGAATCAAGAGAATTGCAGAAAGAAGCAACACAGGTGCAGAAAGTAGCAAGAGGGGTGAAGAAAGAGGCAAGAGAATTGCAGTAAGATGCAACAGAGGTGCAGATAGAGGCAAGAGAAGTGCAGAAAGAGGCAACAGGGGTGCAGAAAGAGGCAGGAGAGGTTCAGAAAGAGGTAACAGGGGTGCAAAAAGAGGAAAGAGAGGTTCAGAAAGAGGGAAGAGGAGTGCAGAAAGAGGCAAGAGTAGTGCAGAAACAGACAAGAGAGGTGCAGAAAGTGGCAAGAGAATTGCTGAAAGAAGCAACAGAGGTGTAGAAGGAAGCAAAAGAAGTACAGAAAGAGGCAGGTGAAGTGCAGAAAGAGCCAAGAGAGGTGCAGAAAGAGGCAAGAGAGATGCAGAAAGAGGCAAGTGAGGTGCAGAAATGGATGAGAGAGGTGCAGAAAGAGGCAAGAGAACTGCAGAAAGAGGCAATTGAGATGCAGAAACAGACAAGAGGGGTGCAGAAAGAGGCAATAGAAGTGCAGAAAGAAGCAACATAGGTGCAGAAGGAGACAAGAGAACTGCAGAAAGAGGCAAGAGAGGTGCAGAAAGAGATAAGATGTGTGCAGAAAGAGGCAAGAGGGGTGCAGAAAGAAGCAACAGAGGTGCGTAAAAAAGCAAGAAAAGTGCAGAAAGAACCAATGGAGGTGCAGAAAAAGGCAACAGGGGTGCAGAAAGAGGTAAGAGAAGTGCAGAAAGAAGCAACAGCGGTACAGAAATAGGCAAGAGAACAGAAGAAAGAGGCAAGAAAATTGCAGAAAGAGGCAAAAGAGGTGCAGAAAGAAGGAACAGAGGTGCAGACAGAGGGAATAGAGGTGGAGAAATGTGCAAGAGAGGTGCAGAAAGAAGCAAGAGAAGTGCAGAAAGAGATAAGATGTGTGCAGAAAGATTCAAGAGGGGTGCAGAAAGAAGCAACAGAGGTGCGTAAAAAAGCAAGAAAAGTGCAGAAAGAACCAATGGAGGTGCAGAAAAAGGCAACAGGGGTGCAGAAAGAGGTAAGAGAAGTGCAGAAAGAAGCAACAGAGGTACAGAAATAGGCAAGAGAACAGAAGAAAGAGGCAAGAAAATTGCAGAAAGAGGCAAAAGAGGTGCAGAAAGAGGGAACAGAGGTGCAGACAGAGGGAATAGAGGTGGAGAAATGTGCAAGAGAGGTGCAGAAAGAAGCAAGAGAAGTGCAGAAAGAACCAACTGAGGTGCAGAAAGAGGCAAGAGGGGTGCAGAAAGTAGCAACAGAAGTGCAGAAAGAAGCAAAAGAGGTGCAGAGAGAAGCAAGAGTACTGCAGAAAGAGGCAAGAGAAGTGCAGAAACAGGCAAGAGAGGTGCAGAAAGAGGCAAGAGAAGTGCAGAAAGAGGCAAGAGAGGTGCAGAAACAGGGCAGAGGGGTGCAGAAAGAGGCAAGAGAGGTGCAGAAAGAAGCAAAAGAGGTGCAGAGAGAGGCAAGAGTACTTGCACCTTCTCCTGCCTGTTTCTGCACCTCTTTGCTTCTTTCTGTACTTCATGCCTCTTTCTGCCTCCTCTCCTCTTTCTGCACCCCTCTGTTGGTTCTTAATGCACTGCTCTTGCTTCTTTCTGCAACTCACTCTAGACTTTCTATACCCCTCTTGCCTCTTTCTGCACCCTCTCCTCTTCTGCCTCTCTTCTCTGTCTGCACCCCTGATCCGTCCTTCCACACATCTTTTACCTGTTTCTGCAACTCAATTGCCTCTTTCTGCACCCCTCTAGGCTCTTTCTGCACCTATGTTGCTTCTTTCTGCACTTCTCTGCTTCTTTCTGTACCTCTCTTGCTTCTATCTGCATACATCTTGCCTCTTTCTGCACCCTCATCCTCTTTCTGCACTCTCTGCCTCTTTCTGTGCCTCTGTTGCTTCTTTCTTTCTGCACTTCTCTTCCCTCTTTCTGCACCCTCTTCCCTCTTTCTGCACCTCTCTTGCCTCTTACTGCAGAAAGAGGCAAGAGAAGTGCAGAAAAAGTCAAGAGAGGTGCAGTAATAGGCAGGACAGGTACAGAAAGAGGGAACAGGGGTGCCGAAAGAGGCAAGAGAGGTACAGAAAGAGGGAAGAGTGTTGCAGAAAGAGGCAAGAGTGGTGCAGAAAGAAGCAAGTGAGATGCAGAAAGAGGTTTGAGAGGTGCAGAAAGAGGCAAGAGAGGCGCAGAAACAGGCAAGAGAAGTGCAGAAAGAGCCAAGAGAATTGCTGAAAGAAGCAACAGAGGTGTTGCAAGAAGCAAGAGAAGTGTAGAAAGAGGCAAGAGAGGTGCAGAAATAGGCAAGAGAGTTGCAGAAAGAGGCAAGAGAAGTGCAGAAAGAGGCAAGAGAGGTGCAGAAACAGGCAGGAGAGGTGCAGAAAGAGGGAGCAGGGGAGCAGAAAGAGGCAAGAGATGTACAGAAAGAGGGAAGAGGGGTGCAGAAAGAGGCAAGAGGGGTGCAGAAAGGAGCAAGTGGGGTGCGGCAAGAGGCAAAAGAGGTGCAGAAAGAGGGAGCAGGGGTGCAGACATAGGCAAGAGAGGTACAGAAAGAGGGAAGAGGGGTGCAGAAAGAAGCAAGAAGGGTGCAGAAAGAGTGAACAGGGGTACAGACAGAGGGGCGAGTGGTGCAGAAAGAGGCAAGAGGGGTGCAGAAATTTACAAGAGAGGTGCAGAAAGAAGCAAGAGCCATGCAGAACGAACCAACAGAGGTGCAGAAAGTAGCAAAAGGGGTGAAGAAAGAGGCAAGAGAAGTGCAGAAACAGGCAACAGAGGTGCAGAAACAGGCAGGAGAGGTGCAGATAGAGGGAACAGGGGTGCAGAAAGAGGGAAGAGAGGTACAGAAGGAGGGAAGAGGCATGCAGAAAGAGGCAACAGGGGTGCAGAAATAAGCAAGTGAGGTGCAGAAAGAGGCAAAAGAAGTGCAGAAAGTAGCAACTGAGGTGCAGAAGGAGAAAAGAGAACTGCAGAAAGAGGCAAGAGAGTTGCAGAAACTGGCAAGAGAGGTGCAGAAAGAGGGAAGAGGGGTGCAGAAAGAAGCAAGAGGGGTGCAGAAAGAAGCAAGAGAGGTGGGAAAAAAGCAAGAGAAGTGCAGAAAGAACCAACAGAACAGAGGTGCAGAAAGAGGCAAGAGAAGTACAGAATGCGCTACAGATGTGCAGAAAGAGGCCAGAGAACTGCATAAAGAGGAAAGAGGGGTGCAGAAAGAAGCAAGAGAGATGGGGAAAAAATCCAGAGAAGTGCAGAAAGAACCAATGGAGGTGCAGAAAAAGGCAACAGGGGTGCAGAAATAGGTAAGATAAGTGCAGAAAGAAGCAACAGAGGTACAGAAAGAGGCAAGAGAACAGAAGAAAGAGGCAAGAAAATTGCAGAAAGAGGCAAAAGAGGTGCAGAAAGAGGGAACAGGGGTGCAGACAAAGGGAATAGAGTTGGAGAAATGTGCAAGAGAGGTGCAGAAAGAAGCAAGAGAAGTGCAGAAAGAACCAACAGAGGTGCAGAAAGAGGCAAGAGGGGTGCAGAAAGTAGCAACAGAAGTGCAGAAAGAAGCAAAAGAGGTGCAGAGAGAAGCAAGAGTACTGCAGAAAGAGGCAAGAGAAGTGCAGAAAGAGGCAAGAGAGGTGCAGAAACAGGGAAGAGGGGTGCAGAAAGAGGCAAGAGGGGTGCAGAAAGAAGCAAGTGAGGTGCAGAAAGAGGCAAAAGAGGTGCAGAAAGAGGGAACAGGGGTGCAGACAGAGGCAAGAGAGGTGCCGAAAGAGGGAAGAGGGGTGCTGAAAGAAGAAAGAGGGGTGCAGAAAGAGGGAAGAGTGGTGCAGAAGAGGCAATAGGGTGCAGACATTTACAAGAGAGGTGCAAAAAGAAGCAAGAGCAGTGCAGAAAGAACCAACAGAGGTGCAGAAAGTAGCAAAAGGGCTGAAGAAAGAGACAAGAGAAGTGCAGAAAGAAGCAAAAGAGGTGCAGAGAGAGGCGAGAGTACTGCAGAAAGAGGCAAGAGAAGTGCAGAAAAAGTCAAGAGAGGTGCAGTAATAGGCAGGACAGGTACAGAAAGAGGGAACAGGGGTGCCAAAAGAGGCAAGAGAGGTACAGAAAGAGGGAAGAGTATTGCAGAAAGAGGCAAGAGTGGTGCAGAAAGAAGCAAGTGAGATGCAGAAAGAGGTTTGAGAGGTGCAGAAAGAGGCAAGAGAGGTGCAGAAACAGGCAAGAGAAGTGCAGAAAGAGCCAAGAGAATTGCTGAAAGAAGCAACAGAGGTGTTGCAAGAAGCAAGAGAAGTGTAGAAAGAGGCAAGAGAGGTGCAGAAATAGGCAAGAGAGTTGCAGAAAGAGGCAAGAGAAGTGCAGAAAGAGGCAAGAGAGGTGCAGAAAGTAGCAACTGAGGTGCAGAAGGAGAAAAGAGAACTGCAGAAAGAGGCAAGAGAGTTGCAGAAACTGGCAAGAGAGGTGCAGAAAGAGGGAAGAGGGGTGCAAAAAGAAGCAAGAGGGGTGCAGAAAGAAGCAAGAGTGGTGGGAAAAAAGCAAGAGAAGTGCAGAAAGAACCAACAAAGTTGCAGAAAGAGGCAAGAGAAGTACAGAATGCGCTACAGATGTGCAGAAAGAGGCAAGAGAACTGCAGAAAGAGGCAAGATGGGTGCAGAAAGAAGTAAGAGAGATGGGGAAAAAATCCAGAGAAGTGCAGAAAGAACCAACAGAGGTGCAGAGACACGCAAAAGGGGGCAGAAATAGGCAAGAGAAGTGCAGAAAGAGGCAAGAGAACTGCAGAAAGAGGTAAGAGAGTTGCAGAAACTGGCAAGAGAGGTGCACAAAGAGTTAAGAGGGGTGCAGAAAGAGGCAAGAGGAGTGCAGAAAGAAGCAAGAGACGTGGGGAAAAAAGCAAGAGAAGTGCAGAAAGAACAAACAGACGTGCAGAAACATGCAAGAGGGGTGCATAAAGAGTAACCCTGGGCAAAGCACAACGCTACGCTCGCGTAGTTTGCGAAGTTGCGCTTACTTCGCTACAACGCTGAATTGCACGTAGCACAGTGCAAACACGCGTAGCGTAGCGTAGCGTAGTGCAGCGGTCATTTTGCTTGCTCGCGGTCCTCAACGTCAAGTTGGCGACCGCGGAGCAAGCAAAATGACATCCCGGCGAGACTTTTTCTCGTTCGCAATCAGCAACATCAAGTTGCCGATCGCGCAGCGTGGAAAATAAACCTCCCGGCGAGATTCTCAACGCGGGGAGGTCAGGTTTCTCATTGCGAGTGGTCGCGTATGCTCGCGACCGCTCGCGATGAGAAACTACCAGTCCGCGTTGAGAAAGCTGCCGCTCGAGTAAAAATCTACTCGAGTGGCAGTAAAAGACAGCTCGCACTGTGCAAGATGCCGTTTTCAATGATTGCACAGTGCGGACAAGCATCCGGCACTGTGCAATCATTGCAAACAGTGCACTACGCAGTTCGCGTAGTGCTACGCGTAGCTCGCGTAGTGCGAACTGCACTTTGCGTAGCTTCGCGTAGCGCTACTTCGCGGACTACGCCCAGGCTTAATAAAGAGGGAAGAGAAGTGCAGAAAGAGGCAAGAGAGGTACAGAAACAGGCAACAGAAGTAGAGAGAGAGGAGCGCAGCAAGCGTGAAGTGGGGTGCAGAAAGAAGCAAGAGATGTGCAGAAAGAAGCTAGAGAAGTGCAGAAAGACTCAACAGAGGTACAGAAAGAGGCAAAAGGGGTACAGAAAGAAGCACGAGAGGTGCAGAAAAGAAGCAAGGAAAGTGCAGAAAGAAGCAAGTGAGGTGCTGAAACAGGCAAGAGAATTGCAGAAAGAAGCAAGAGAGGTGCAGAAAGAAGCAAGAGAGGTGCACAAAGATGCAAGAGAGGTGCAGAAGATAGACGCAAGAGAGATGCATAAAGAAGGGAGATGCAGAAAGCAGACGAGATGTGCAGAAAGAGGCAAGAGAAGTGTAGAAAGACGAAGAAAGATGCAGAAAGAAGCAAGAGAAATGCACAAAGAGGCAAGAGAGGCACAGAAAGAAGCAAGAGTGGTTTGCTCACCATTAGTACCAATTTAACACCCACATTTAGCAATAAGTAACATCTGACCATTCCAGCTTTGCAAAGGGCCTTCGACCACGCTGTACCACTTGTCGCTGTATTTTTGGTAAGGTTTGAGCTGTTTGAGCAAGAAACAAGTTTTTTTTGTTCAAATCTGCAGATTATGCGGCAGATGATTGATTATGTGGCAAATGCGTAAAATGTATAATTATGCAAAAATCACTGCGGCTGAACAGTCCCATAATTCCAGTGGCCCTGCTCACACCTGTGACTAGGTCCAGAAGGGCTCCTCAGTGGTTCCTTCTCTTTCTGTGTCTCATTGAGTTTATAGTTTAGCTTCTATGGAAATGAGGAAGACTAAACCTGAGGTTACTACTCCACAACACAGACTACCATACCACATAATTGCTCTCCATAACACATAATCCCACTCTACATAATTCCTATACACTAAATACCACATACTTTCTATCCACATAATTTCACTACACAACATACCACATAATTCCATTACATACAACATACATCCAGTCCACTCCAAAAAACATTAATAAAAAAACGTTTACATTTACAACGCCAATAGCTCTACTCTCACAAATGCAAAACCTATTGCATTGCAATTGCTTCTTTAACTAGTAATCGAGTTTCCAGAGTGGTGGAGAAAGGGGGCTGGGCCTCCAACCAGCGCTCAGGATTTCTGCTGCGTAGCACTTACAGGAGGTACCAGGATGCCTTCTTGTCCTCCAAAGTCCCTCAGGAGTGAAGTGGACTTCATCCCCAACAAGTAGTGTGCCAGGAGGCACGTTTGCAGAGTGGTAGACAAATGGGGGCATGGCCTCCGAAGATCTCCTAGCAATCCCACTGTGTATGACTTACCGGAGGTAACAGATGTGGTAGTTGGCCCCCAAGGAAATCCTTAGGGGCCAACTACACTTCCTATTACCTCCACTAAGTCTCACACAACAGGATTGCTAAGTTCTGATACCAGGCCACACCCCCTTTTCCTACCACTCTGCAAACGTGCTCTGGTTTTGGAGAAGAAGTCCCCTTGCCTCTTGAGGGTCCCTGGGGACTAACTAGCCCTCCTGTTACCTCCAGTAAGCCCCACACAGTGGGATTGTTGAGAGGTGGTCGCAGGCCATGTCCCCTTTCTCCACCACTCCACAAACGTGCATCCTGGTGCACTCTAGGTTGGGGGATTCAAAAAAATACAAAGGAGGGGGCGCGGGCCTCCTTTCCAAGGCCGCCCTTTGGACCACATCCCCTGGGGCTAGGACTTTGCTTATTTCATTTTTTTAAAGGGGAGGGGTCCGTAGGCCCCCCTCCCCAGGCCGATTTTGGCCCCGGGGACCCCATCCCCAGGGGCCTGGCCAATTTTTTTCTTATTTTAATTTTTTAATTTTAAGGGAGGGGGGCCGAGCACCCCCTCCCTGGCCATTTTTGGCCCCGGAACCCCATCCCCCAGGGCTTGGCCATTAAAAAAAATATATATATATATTTATTTTTCAGAGAGGGGGACCGCGTGGCCCCCCTCCCCCGGCCGATTGCGGCCCCGGGGACTCCATCCCCCGGGGCTTGGACATTTAAAAAATATATATTTCAGGGAGGGCCCCTCCTGGGCCATTTTCGGCCTGGGGACCTCATCCCCGGGGTATGGCCATCTATAAAGAGACTGTGGGGGAGCCTGAAGGCCCCAGCGGTCCCGGCTGGCTCCTGCCTCCTCTGGGGGCAAGCATCGCTTTTTATCCCCAGCGAGCTGCTAACATGCAGCTCCCTGGGGGTAAAAAGCAAAGTGTACTCGCTTAGTACAAGCGAGAGCAAAGAGCTCTCACTTGTTCAAAGCGAGTACACTGTTTGCTAGCAAACTGCAATGTCCCAGGGGTGGGCACCCTGGGACATTGCTGGAGCCGGCCCTGGGGGTGGTGGGCCCCAGGGTGATGAAGGGCTCCTGGAGGGGGGACATGCACCCCCCTCCCTTTGTGTGTATAGCCCCAGGGATGTGGTGGTTCCCGGGGCCAGGGCTCTGCAGCAGACCCCGCCCTTAATTTATGTTTGCCCTGCGGAGCTAGTGGTCCCTGGGGCAGTGTGGAGAGGGGCAGGATTCCCCTACATTTCCTTATTTAAATTGAAGCCCCAGGGAGGTGGCGGTCCCCAGGGCTTGGGGGGCCCGCAAGACCCCCCTGCTCATAATAAAAGTAATGCCCTGGGGATGTGGCAGTCCCCGGGGTAGCGTGGGGGTCAGGAGGACCCCCACACATTTTTTTATAAATAGCCCGGGGAGGTGGTAGTCCCCGGGGCTGCGGGGGGGGGCGCATGCCCCTGCATATTATTAACCATGCCCCGGGGAGGTGGCAGTTACCGGGGCTGCGGGGCTCCCACGGGTCCTGCAACATAAATAAGGATTGCCCTGGGATCTGGCCCACCCGGAGGCCTAAAAGAAACAAAGCACGGGAGACCGCGCTTCATTTTATAAAAAAATTTCGGCGGGATTTGCGCACCGTATATCTGAATCCCGCTGAAAATCTAAAAAGAAAATGCTTCTTTTGGCCCTCTGGGTCCCTCTGGGACCCCCTGAGCAGGCCTAGGGGGTCAGGGGGTTTCTACCCTGCCCCCTTTTCTTGTTTTTTTACCTTATTTCTTGTGACTCAGTTCACCCAAGTCACAAGATGGCTACCAATACTTCCTAGGTTGAAGTGTTGGCAGCCAATCAGAATCAAGTTTTGTGCTCGGGAGGGTTCGCGGATCCACCGCTGTCACCAGATACTAATATTTTTTTATGTATGTATTTCTCAAAAACTACTGAACAGATTTACACCATTTAAAAAAAAGTTCGCTTTATGAACCAAGACCTACATTTTTGCCAAATTTTGTGTAATTCCGTTCAGCAGTTCGGGCTGTAGCCTAGTCTAAGTTTCCAATAAAATTAACATGGAGAAAATGAGTTTTGGGACCCCCATTTTCCTCGGCCCCTGCTTGACGAATCACCCCGAAACTGTCAAGACAGGAGCTGACCGGAGCGCCCCATTAGTTTTGAAAATTTCGCGAAGATTCGTCAAATGGCGCCAAAGATATTGGCAAAAGAAAAAACGCTTTTTGAATAGAAACAAGGTCCTAACTATAACTACCTACTGGCGACTTTCAGTAGGTAGTTATAGTTAGGACCTTGTTTCTATTCAAAAAGCATTTTTTCTTTTGCCAATATCTTTGGCGCAGTTTGACGAATTTTTGCGAAATGTTCCAGAAAAAAAGTTCACTTGGGTCAGGTTCTCTGTTGAAAGTTTCGGGGTGATTTGTCAAGCAGGGGCTGAGAAAAAAGGGGGGTCCCAAAATGCGTTTTCCCCATGTTCATTTCCATAGGAAAAATTGGAACAGGCTACAGCCTGAAGTGCTGAACGGAATTACACCAAATTTGGCAAAAAGGTAGTCCTTGGTTCAGAAAGCAACCTTTTTTTAAAATGGTGTCAATCCATTCAGTAGTTGCTGAGAAATTAAAAAAAGAAAAATATCGATATCTGAGCACCGAGAAGGAGTTGCGACTCCTCCCGAGCACGAGGTGACTTCTGATTGGCTGCCAACACTCCAAACCAGGAAGTGTTGGCAGCCATCTTGTGACTTGGTAACCGAGTCACAAGAAAACAGTGGAAAAAAAGGTTACAAAATAAGAAAGGGGCAGGGTAGAAAGACCTGACCCCTAGCCTGGTCAGGGGTCCCACAAGGACCCCAGGTGCAAAAAACCATTTTTTTTTTTTTTAAATGGCCGAATTCGCGCGGGGTGTGCGAAGCCGGCCGAGAACATTTTTAAAAAATGAAGTGCGGGCTCCCGCACTTTGTTTTGTATAAGCCCCCGGGTGGGCAATGTCCAAATAATTAGCAGGGGCCCGTGGGGGACCCCACAGCCTCGGGGACCCCCACCTCCCCGGGTCTTTATGAATTATGTGTGGGGGCATGCAGCCCCCCCGTGGCCCGGGGACCGCCACCTCCCCGGGGCTTCTAATAAAATGTGTGGGGGGGCTCCTACCCCCCCACGCTGCCCCGGGGACCGCCACCTCCCCGGGGTATTCATTAATATGGGTGGGGGGCCTCGCGGGCCCCCCCACACTGCCCCGGGGACCACCACCTCCCCGGGGTGCTAAATATTCAAATATGGGGGTCCGTTGCAGACCCCCAGGCACCGGGGACCACCACCCACCCGGGTCTTTAAACACTTGGAAGGGGGGCCGCGCGGCCCCCCTCCAGGAGCCCTTGATGGCCCTGGGGACCGCCACCCCCCAGGGCCGGCTCCTGCAATGTCCCGGGGTGCCCACCCCCAGGACATTGCCGTTTGCTATGGAAGGGCGGGAGCACTTCTCCCGCCCTGCGATAGCAAACTCTGCATTGGTTTTTGGAAGCGAGAGCAGGAAAACTGCTCTTGCTTCCAAAAACCAAAGCAGGATTGCTTTTGCACAAGGGGAGCTGCATGTCAGCGGTGAGGCTAGGCCCCGGGGGATGGGATCCCTGGGGCCAGAAGTGGCCCAGGAGGGGGGCCACATGGCCCCCCTCCCCTTTAATTATAAAAAACCCCCCCAAAAACAGAAAGGCCGGCCCGGGGGATGAGGTCCCCGGGGCCATAATTGGCCTAAGGAGGGGGGCCACGCGGCCCCCCACCAAAAATATTTTTTTTTTAAAAAGAAGGCTGGCCAGGCCCCGGGGGATGGGGTCCCCGGGGCCATAATTAGCCTCTGGAGGGGGGCCATGCAGCCCCCCCTCCCCAAAAAAATAATTTAAAAAAAACAAGGCTGCCAGGTCCCGGGGGATGGGTTCCCCGGGGCCAAAAGTGGCCCAGGGAAGGGTGGCCAAGCAGCCCCCATCCCATAAAATAAAATAAAATTAAAAAATAACCGGCAACTCGCCGGAGGCCCCGCCCCCTAACTGCATGACTCTGCAAACGCACCCCCTGGCGCATTCTAAGTTGGGGAATTAACTCCCCTTGAATACTGAGGGTCCCTGGGGGCCAACTAGCCCACCAGGTACCTTCAGTAAGCGCCACACAGCTGGATTGCAGAGAGGTGGTCCGAGGCCTCGCCCCTTTTTACATCACTCTGCAAACGCGCCTCTTGGTGCAGTGCTGGAGGGGCGATGAGGTCCACTTGTGTCCTGAGGACCACAGGACACAAGTGGACATCGTGCCTTGAGCAACAGTGCACTGGGAGCCGCGTTTGCAGATTGGTGTAAAAAGGGGGCGTGGCCTCGGACCACTCTCAGCAATCCAGGTGTGTGGCGCTTACTGGAGGTACCTGGTGGGCTAGTTGGCCCCCAGGGACCTTCAGGAATGAAGGGGACTTAATACCCCAACTTAGAACGCACCAGGAGGTGCGTTTGCAGAGTGGTGGGGCAAGGGGGCGTGGCCTGTGTCCACCTCTCAGCAATCCCACTGTGTGGGGCTTACTGGAGGTAAGAGGTAGGCTGTTTGGCCCCTAAATGACCCCCAGCAGTGAAGGGGACTTCAATCCCCATCCAAGAGCACGCCAGGGAGCGTGTTTGCAGAGTGGTGGGCAAAGGGGCGTGGCCTGCTATGAGAACTTAGCAATCCTGCTGTGTGGGACTTACTGGAGGTAATAGGAGGGTAGTTGGCCCCCAAGGTTGTCCTTGGGGGCCAACTACCCCTCTTGTTACCTCCAGTAAGTCCCACACAATGGGATTGCTAAGACGTCTTTGGAGGACATTCCCCCCTTTCTCCACCACTCTGCAAACGCTCCTCCTGGCAGACTACGGGATGGGGGATGAAGTCCAATTTACTCCTGAGGGACTTTGGGGACCAAGACGCCCTCCTGGTACCTCCTCTAAGTCCTATGCAGCGGAATTCCTGAGCGCTGGTTGGAGGCCCAGCACCCTTTCTCCACCACTCTGCAAACGTGACTACTACTTAAAGAAGCATCTTTCTGCACCTCTGACTTAGAGGTAGTTTTAATCCCCCTGCCCTATTATGTACTAGGGCCTTACAGAGGAGGTCATGCCAATAACAGGGGTACCGCAACGCATAGTGTTCCCTCGTGTATGTAGGTGTTTTCTATGTCTATGGTTTCGAAAATGGTAGTCTGTATTTTAGAGTAAGTGTATCAAAGGTTATATTAGGGTGTGAGGAGGTGCATCAGATTATCACATGGATGATGTCATCAGTGATGTCATTTGAGATGTCATCAGTGATGTTATCAGTGATGTCACTGACCATGTCATGAATGATGTAATATGTGACGTCATCAGCAGAGCATTGCGGGGGCGCGAGTTATAGTTAGCTGAACTAACTATAACGGCTGAATTTCTCTGGTTTTGTATGAGTGAAATGTCCAACTAACTATAACGTCCCTGAAACCTGTGGTTTTTTCAGTGAACTTCTAAGGTTTTTTAAATGCTAATTTCTAACTATAACGTCCCTGAAACCTGTGGTTTTTTCAGTGATATATATAATGGCAGAGGACTGGTGAAATAAATGAAAATTTTCTGCACTAAAAGAGGTCTGCACTCGTTTTTCCGGAGGATTGTGGCGAGGAGAGGAATATATATATATAGGAGGGGGGTTCACGCGGTCCCCCTCTCTGAAAAAGAAATATATATATATATTTTTTAAATGGCCAAGCCCCGGGGGATGGGGTTCCCGGGGCCAAAGATGGCCTGGGAGGGGGGCCACTCGGCCCCCCTCCCTTAAAACTAAAAAATAAAAATAAGAAACAAATTGGCCAGGCCCCGGGGGATGGGGTCCCCGGGGCCGAAATTGGCCTGGGGAAGGGGGCCCCGACCACTCCTTTGTATTTTATATATATATAAACTTAATGCCTGCTTTTGCCTCTATGCCTATACTGCGGAGATCCCAATTTGTGATATTCATGATTTTTTATTTGAGTCCGTACAAGAGTTGTTTTACAAGAAAATTGGCTCATATATTCTTAACAGTACAAATACACCCTTGTATAATAAAAACGCAGGCAAGCAAACAAAATCTAAACTGCTACAAACAATCAAGTCCCACAATAAGTCTGTGAATACTGAGGCCACACAGTATAAATCAGTGCAGACAATAAGCAAGAAAAATGGGAAGTAGATAACTGGTAGGATTTTTTTAGAAATGGCAAAGAAGAATGATAAGTCATTTTGGCAAATTTTTGCCCCCTATAGAATCAATGGAAACAGTTGCATAGAGTTTTATATTTAATCTAGTATGTGGTTTCAGCACTCTATTGACGTTTATTCTGTCAATTACTAATCTATTCCACATCCATAAATAACTGACATTTCACCTGCTTTGACAGTTGATGGTGTCACAAATAATAATGGCACTATAGAATTCAAAATACTGAACACTCTTAGGGCATCAAGACCTTGAAAAGCAGGAAAGCCCTGGATCAGATACAATCCTAGGGGCCAGATGTATCAAAGGGTTTTACCAATTCTGTGTCTATGGGAAAATGTGTTTGTACATATGGCCCTAGGTGATCTTTATTGATCTGTACCCTTGATTTGGGTGTCTTATATAAATCTATCATCTAATGTCATTTTGTCTGTTGTTGATATCCCCAATTCTTGTAAGACCACAGAAATCATCCCTATGTATAAAAATGGGAGAAGGAACAACATGGACAACTTTAGGCCTATTAGCCTGATCGACAATCTTCAAAAAGTCTTTTGACTATAAGACTTAAATAGACTACAGGATTGGATGTAGAAATCACAAAGTTTGATAAACATACACACATATTCCTAATAGAAGTCAGCACTATAGACCGAGACTTTTGATTTGTATTATTTCATTGGAAATATGTGGTTCTAAAATGGAAACATTTCTTCTTGGACTTCATAGATCTGCGGGCTGCATTTGAATTAGTATGTAGATCTGTGATTCTGAAAGTATTTGATTAAATGCATGGGAATACAGGACCAGTACTGGCCATATTAATACACTTACAGACTGACAACTGCGTTCAAGTAACATGGGAAAGGAAAGGGAAGTTGCCCAATCGAATAAGCATACAAGAGGTATAAGCTAGGAATGTGTGCTAGCTCTCACTTTATTTTTTCTCTACATCAATGAGGTAATAGATTGTCTTGTAGAATGTGATTATGATTCACCCAGATTGGAAGGTTCTAAATTCCCGGTGTTGCTATTCAAAGATGACACCCTTTTAAATTAAAATACTTCCATGGGGCTGCAGGCCCTACTAATGAATTCTGACTATTTTGAAATTAGCATGGTCTGGAAGTCAAATCATCAAAGACCAAATACATTGTACTCAATCCACATCGATCATTCAGAGGTGGACTAAAATTGTAGAAGACGGTAATTGAAAGGGGTAATTGTTTTGAATATTTGAGAGCAAAATTCACCAAAACACTTTCTTGGGCGCCCCTAAATTCTTAAAAATTCTCTGATTGTCCAGTATAGAGTGGCAACTGTCTTACACATATATATGTGTACTGCCTTTAGGTCTATGTACCCTGCCTTGTCTATTGAGCAAAGAGTCAAGGAGAAGCATACTATGGTGCAGAGGTTTGGGGGATTTGTAACATTGACAACTTAACTAAAATGGCAGACATATTTATAAGATCTCTGATAAATATGCCACAAAGTACCCCAATGTTACCGAGGCTTTAGAAAAATGGATTATAGAGCCAACCCCTTCTTTGCTTGCTCATACTTCAATTAACAGTTAAAATGGAACCTTACAAGAATTCACTTATTGAGCTGAAAAATCTGGACAATCCTTGCACCGTGCATTGGCTAAGAAATGTGAAGGATTGGTTTCAAAAGAGATGTGGGTTGACCCAGTTTTCATTTCCAGAGGCTGTGTGCATCTGTCGAAAGTAAGATTTTGGTCATTTTTAACAGGCACATGTTGCTACACCGCAAGACAGGGAGGCCTTGTGAAAAAATTCTTACTCTGAAGAGTAACTCAAAATTTGAAAAGCACATGGACAAGATAATGCCTCCAGGACCTAAAAAATCTGTATACCAAATTCAGATTGGGGATTTTACCTCTCAATGCATTTAAGTCTAAATGGCCTTTTAACTTTCCTCAATTCTGATACAGGTCCAGTATATACATAGACAAATCAAACTTATTATTTCTTTGCACTACACAAGTTCATATTAGGGAAAAAATGATTCTTCCAGTTTGCCACAATTTGGGTAGAAGACAACATTGCTCTGCATTTTGGGCCAGATGTACGACCATTAAGTTTAGCAAGCTGTAAATTGCGCAAAATTGCGACTCGCAATTTGCGATTTGCTAAACTTAATGTACAACAGTGTCTCAGACACTGTTTGCGATTCCCAATGGGGTCGCAAATTGCATGCCTCATGAATATTAATGAGGCTGTCGCAATTTGTGACCCAATTGGGAATAGCTAGCACTCCCAGGGATGGTGGCCTGCTGGGGTCAGCAGACTACCATGTCTGTGACTGCTTTTTTAATTATGCAGGTTTTTTTTTAAATGCAGCCCGTTTTCCTTAAAGGAAAACGGGATGCAGTTAAAAAATAAAAATGAAACTTTTTTGTTTCATTTTTTAGGGCAGGCAGTGGTCCCTGGGACCACTGCCTGCCCTTAAAAAATATTTTTTGACCCATTCACAAAGGGGAAGGGGTCCCCTGAGGATCCCTTCCCATTTGTGAATGGTTTACCACCTACTTGAAGTAGGTGGTAAATTGCGAGTGTTTTGCTACCACAATTGCAGTCGCAAAACATTCATACATACAGATAACAGATAAGTCGCTGTGAGGAAGGGATGCCCTTGGCACGCCCCTTCCTAATAGCGAGTCG
This sequence comes from Calotriton arnoldi, assembly GCA_963921515.1. NCBI lineage: Eukaryota > Metazoa > Chordata > Amphibia > Caudata > Salamandridae > Calotriton > Calotriton arnoldi. The sequence continues at coordinate 1,793,732 of CAWUFW010000337.1, forward strand.
CAAACCTCATTTTGCGAATCGGTAAAATGTATTGATTCACAAAATGAGGTGTGTACATGGCCATGCCCTAAATTGAGGTCGCAAACGGGCTGATTGCCCGTTTACGACCACACTTTAGGGTCGTACATCTGGCCCTAAGTATTTTCAAGTCAGATACCAATGACGTTATAGTCTATGGTTTGGCAAACGTTTTGCTTTCTACATGGCACTTGAGTGAGACCTTGATTAGTCATGAAGAATGACCAAGCTCTTTATCTGAATTAATTCAGTTTTATAATTGCATGTACTGTATTAAGTGTACAGTAAATCAAGGGAAGAACTAGGAGCTGATTATAAGGTTCAGCACCCATGCCCCTAAATTATCGTAGTTACACAAAAGAGGGATGCTGTTCCTCCAGAAAAGATGGAAGGCGGGAGAGAAGGGTGTGGAGCTGGCGGTTAGGACTGGGGAGCAGAGCACCTGGTCCCGGGGATCCAAGTGATTAGAAGTGATTGCCCTCACACACCCATATGGGTTTCATTATTCATCATTGGGCTGCTCCTTTTTGGGCGGGCGCTGCAATGCTCAGTGTACCCCTTGAGGGGGCTCTTTATCAGAGATCTTTCGATTTTTACTGTTATGATGAGTGCAAGTGAGAATGTAAGTGTAGGGTGGTGTGGTAAGTCCCTACCTTCAGGCCAGCACAGAAGGGTAGGTGTCCAGTAAATCACCATGTGGGTCTCCACTTTATCGCCACAGCTCCCCGGATCAAGTTGATCAGCTCCCGAGTCCTGACTGACTCCTTCACATTTTTCTCTCCCTCCTTCTATCTTTCCTGGAGGAACAGCATCCCTCTTTTGTGTAACCTGTATTAAGTGTACTACATGCATCATGCATTAGAGTAAGATCTTGCGTGGGCTGGCAGAGTCACCTAGCACTTTATTAAAATTGAAATTTAAAAAGACCTTTCTCTGATTTTAAATTTAGTCCCAACTATGATCTGGATATTCCTAGTTGTTATACTGTGCTGTATGTCTTGGGGGGATAAATCATATACGTGAGCAAACCCTAAGGGTATAGGCAGTGCGACTTAGTACTTTAATGTCATTGTATCATATTATGTACTTTGCATGATTTTAAATTCTGCCTGTTATATGAACTGAATATCCGTTATTGTTTTATTGGGATGTATGCTTTATTGGGATCTCCCCAAAATAAACATAGCAGTAAATAAATAAATACTGCAGTTAATGTTTCAAAATCCGATCCATCTGTACCACTACTCCTCTCTGGCTCAAACAAGTTTGAGATTGTTTTCTGGGTCACACGGTTATGTTAGATCATTAGTTTCATCATTCCTGAAAAATAAGTGCTCCATCAGCACTGACTGCAAGGCACCAAATGATGTATCTCGGCTTGGGGGATATTGGTATTCTGTAAACAGAGATCTAATTAGAACTCTTTAGATCTGCATGATTACCACCTGCTGTTCAGTGGCATGATTTTATATAGTGATTGAATGCCAACACTAACTTTACAAACGTAAGCCGTATTGCTGTTTATGAGATTGGTCAGATGGCGACTGGTAAATTGATGCTTGCTAAAATTAGTTGTGCTCCAGTGCTCCATCATTGCTTCCCCTTGGAGCTGATTTCAAATAAGCACAATTATTCCTGATACCATGCATTAACTTGAAATTTAGTTCTTAAAACCAGACCCTTTCTTGGTGGCGATGTTCCAACAAGGAAGAAAATAGGATTTCTTGCTACATTAATTGAAGCTTTCGATTTTTGTGAATTGCCATCATTACACAGAAATACCAGGGGGAGGGGGGGGTATCAGTTAAAATACCACATAGTGCCAGTCTGCACCCTCATTGGATGCACCTAAAGTAGATTGAGACTGCACTCCCTCAGTCCAGTCACAAACTCACATTTGCACTTCAGATATTTGCATAGTCAGGGTGCAGCAAACACAGTCCGGCAGATTCAAACCAAGGGTTCATTTCTCAGTGCAAAAAGAGGGTGAAATGCATTTGGCTATGCCTGGCTGATTATGGCTGCCTGGGAGTCTCTGGAAACCATGTGCCCCCACTCACGATGGACTCTAACTGGAGCACTAATGGGCAGATTTATCAATATTTCATGCAACACAATGCAACGCAGGAAGACACCTTGCTGAGATACACTGCATGAAAGGGAGAGAGCAGGAATGCACCATATTTAACATTATATGGCACAGTCCTGTCCTCTTCTTGTATTTGAGCACTTTTGGCTGCTTAACTCCAACGCAGGCACCCTAGCATCATGGTGCAAGGGTGACTGCCTTGCAGGCAGGACTATTTTTGTGCTGTAAGCGACATCTTCCTGCACAAAAACAATCGTCTGAGTCGTTTTCCTCTTTCTATGTGTGCTGCAGACAGCACATGTAGAAAGAGGAAAAACCTAAGAGAAATACATACGTTTTCCTCGTTATGCTTCCCCTAGGAAGGCATAGCATTTTGATGCATTCCCAGGTCTACCACCCATGGAAAATGTGGGAATGCGCCAAAATCCATAGGTGGATGCATGGGAACACCCATAATCCACCCATGGAACGTCTCCCTGGGGCAGAGTAATGCAAGGTACCAACTTGCGCTGCCTTGTGTTACTCCTGATATACCAAGCACAGCAAGGCACAATGCAAGGTGGCCTTGCCTGGCTTGGTGAATCTGACTTTGGTGTTGTGATGCCCTTGGGTTACCTTGCCTGACACAAGGGCAATGCAGCGCTTTGATAAATCGTGCACCACTTCCTGGTGGATAAGTTGGTGTATCTGCAATTATTTTTGCCTCTGTACCCACATCTATAATATTTTTTAAAAGAGAAGCAAAGATATTCCATCAATTTCTATTAGGCTAATCCCACTTGCAAATAAGTAAACATACCTTGACCAATGCACAGTCAGAAAAAATGTGCCCTTTGGGCAATCTGTTTTACAGAAGAATGCATCTATGGCCCTATAATGCAGAATAGCTTCCTCATGAAATAGGTATTGATGACCGATGAGCAACTGGGTATTACAGCCCAAAGTGATGTATTGGTCTGGTACAGAAATATTGTCTTACATAAATATGCATGTTTTTTCTTAAATACCATTAAAAAAAATATTGTTTCAGTGGGTGTGCATTTTCAATTTTTAATTCTAATGGGCCAATAGTTTTGTACACAAAATTTAGGACACAATACTGTGTCAGGTTATATTCTGGCAATATTCTGGTACTACACCTACTCGCAAACTAAATGTACTATATTGCCAGGGTCTTCCATTTTGCCCACAGGATTGAATATTCTTTATGTTTATAGAGAACTGTAGTCCACTAAGGGTAGGAAATGTGCTTTGGAATTAGTGATAACTTTGTCATAGTCACAAGTGCACACTACATAAGGACTGGGGGCTTATTTACAAGGAGCTAGCACTGCTGCATCATCATTTATTTGGATGCAGCGCCAGCTCAATCACTGCTCCATACTGACACTTTGGGCCCAATGTGTCAGTTAGTAGAGGCCTGCATCACATTATACCTGTGTCAGGTATAATGTATGCAGGGTAGGCATTGCAAAGTTAAAAGCCACTTAGAACTGACACAACTTTTCACTACGTCACTCTACAACTTGACTGCGTCAAAATCCCTATGCCTTCTCAAACCAGGCGTAAGGATTGCCGCAGGGCTTTTAACATGGGATTTGCCTCTGTATTCTGTAGCATTGCTGGAGTTGCATCAGTCTTATGACCAACTCCAGCAATGTGTCACTTTAGCGCCAAAAGATGCATCCGAATTTCTGGTGAATCCTCCTGCCATGGAGCACTGTATTGTGAATACAGCGGATCCATGGCATCGCTAGGGTGTTAGTGGCAGGCGCAAGAAACATGACGCATTGGTTCCAATGGATCAGTTCTTGTAAATACACATCCTGGAGTTTAAGCATCAAAACAACCTGGGTCCATATCATGTTCCTGTTTTTAGGGCAGCTCTCGGAAACACAGAGCCATGAGTGCCTTAAGTGTTTCCGAGCTATGCTGTCTGCGGTTCAAGGATTAACTTGGGGGGGGGGGCAGATTTATACATTTTTACCACAGCGCAGCAGAGCAAGCATAGTTAATGACCACTGTTGTGCTTGGTGGAAAGAGCATCGTTCAGCCATTTCGACCAAGATATTGCACTGCTGCTCTGTTCCCCAGTGCTGGCACACAAACAGGCTGCCTAGTGCCATGCACACACCTTTGCATCATAGTGCAAAGACATGTGTGTGATGTCTAGCATAGATTGTATAATAGAAGGGTACTCGTCCAGTAAAACATACTATGCTTCAACTAACTTTAACACTTTTCACACATTGAATGCATACCATATAGTGCACCACACCTGCAATTTGTTAAAGGCTAGGAGAAATAAAAACTTTTCTCCTTGTTAACGCTTGCCTCAAAGAAATGTTATTTATTGGCCCAGAGTCAGGTTTATGAATTTTAGTGGCTTTTCATAAAAAAAAAAATCCCTGATGGTAGCATTGGGAACACTTATGTAACATTCAAAAAACACCCTCTTGTGTAAATGAATGCGAAGGAGTTCCTTTTGGGCTACTTTCCAGTGCGAAAAACGTTTTACGCCGGAAAGTAAACGCTTTATTAAGAACTTGCAACAGTTTGCATACCTTTGCATAATAACTTTGCTCTTGTGCAAAGTCTGGATAAACGTGCCCCTAGATTTTCCAAGTTAATAATGCGCCGCAGACGACAAATTTTGGTAAAAATGAATACATTAACCCGTTCTGCGCCTGGCAGCCATGAAACAGAATCATGGTACTATCAAAGTTTGCCATTAACGAGGCTGCGTCCCACATTTAAATATACCTACACACTGAGAATTTTCTCTACTGTAGAGTGGATTTCTTCTAGTGGTACTTAATGGTACTTCCTATTGCATTCAGCCATTTTGCTTCACGTCTTCCAAAAGCTTGTCTGGGTCGCAGCCTTTGGCGTTAATTGGGTAGTAAAGGGAAAAGAGCGCAGCCTGTTTTGTTTTAATCCTAAATGTACCTTATTATATGTCACAGCCACAATTCTTAGGCAATGGCAGAATTAAAGTCCCTTATTTAAAAATAATTGACTTATCACCGAGTATTAACATGAGCACATATTTTCAGGTTTAGGCTTAAAGCGAGGTTTCTCACACACTGTGCTCCTTGGAGCCAGGACCCATGCGGTAAATATGTTGCATTGAAGGAAATAAATTGCTTATTTATCATTCGAATGACTAAAGAAATGCGTAGTGCTTTAGAAACTGTGCCGGAAGAGTCTAGGGCGACAGAGGTAAAAATAGGAATATATATCATACTGTTCACCAGAACTAAAATAATTACATTTCACCATAGACAGAGAGTCTGAGAAGAGTGTTCGCTTCAAGCACAGCGAATGGCAAATTACCTTTAGATAATGCAATTAGAGCTCCGAGAATGAAAGATAACACTGTTCGAGAGGGCTTTGAAAGAGCAGCTCGGATTTCCTGTCTGGAAGTTCATTAATTAATAAATTGATTAATATAATCACGATAACAGCTTTATAGGTTGATGTTGGCCCATCAGATCGTAATTTGTCAGTTACTCTCGAACAGTTTTCTAATTGTAAGCCGTTTAAAATATACAATTATGGATGTTCCAGTCAGAAATTGGAAGACTTTTATTAAACATTTGCTTTTGATTCGTGCTTCTTCGTAAGAAGATTGATCTTAATAAGGGAAAGTTGGGATTGCGGATGCTAATTACATTCGGAGAAAACAGATGACAATAACCTGAAATATGAATGCATACTTCTAAATTAAAAATATATAGATTTCAAACAATCCTGATTATGTTTAACCCTGCTTCCTATGGAACACAGTACTTCTAAATGTTTTTTTAAATAAACAAAAGCGGGTAGAGAGAGGAACTAATGACCATCAACTCACAAATTAAGTGGTTCTGTGTATTGGTCAAATCCACGTTACTAAGTAGAAATCAAGGATAAAGTGTATACGTTTTTTTCCAGTGGAAGGTATGCAATTATAAGCATTGGCAAAGCCAATAGACTTGATTTTTTAAAACGAAAGCTTTCTAGCTGAAAATGCTTCTTCTTTCATTTTTACAGTGAATTTATTCATCTTTTTAAAACTAAAGTAATATTGTATTACCCTATGTCACTATGCCAAACCCCTACTGCGCACACAGGAGCTGAAAATATTTGGGGGGGGCAAATAGTGTTTTCCCCATTTATTGTTCCATAGGAAAAATTAGACACAGCTACAGCAAAAATGGCAGAGCAAAATTACACCAAACTTGGCAGAAATCTAAATCTTGGTCCAGAACATCGTTCCAAGAACAACATAGCAAACATGGAGGAGATAATGTTATGCAATAGAATACAATGCAGAATGCCCTATACCATAACGTGTTTCAGCATCAAGCCTTGATCATATTACACAGTGTAGTTAGAAACTAGTTACCATAGGAAAAGCAGTTTTTGGTTTGCAAATAACTTTGCCACCATTTGACTAATCTTCATGAAATGTGCCACAGAAAATAGTTCATCCACCTCAGCTCCTTCCTTAAAGGTTTTGGGGTGATTCGGCAAGTGGGGACAAAGAAACAAGGTGGACCCAAAATGCAATTTCTCCATGCAATTTCCATAGAGATTTTTTAGCAGCATTATATATCAAATGGCTCAATGTAATGACACCAAACTCCCCCGTCAGCATGCACCGTTAAATAATACAGAAATGCAGTTGGCTAAAAGCCTCTTTTCCTGTCAGCCTTCTCGCTCCTGTAAGTCCCAGGGGAGCTCGTGCTCTGATTGGCTGGCCGTAACATGAGGAGAAATGTCTCCATTTTATGAAAAGAAAAAAATAAGATCTAACAGAGCAGCGTAGCAGTAACCCTGATGTCATGGAACCTTCTACGGGGTCACAGAGGGACCACTGCTGAGCCAAATAAAAAATAAAATTGGGGTTGCCTGTTTTTGGTGGGTTGGCCCCATACTGGTGGTTGGGACTGCGGCTAACACCCGCTTCATACAACCAAAGGCCTATAGCGGTGGGGGGTGGCTGCATAAGGGGGTCGGGCAGGAAGCTTTGCACGGCAGTAGGCCATGCATGGCAGAGGATGGCTACCAACGGGGGGTTGGGAACAGTCTCTGAAGCAGGCCATGCCCTGCAGCCAAGCCCACGCAGTGCATGGCTGAAGAACATGCATGGGGGGGTTTGGCAAAGTAAAGTATGGTAATAACATTTTACTTTAAATTTTAGAATGTGCAAGAAATTCACTGAAATAAAAAAAGTTTATAGTGATGTTATTGTTAGGTATTGAAATAAGATATCACTTTGCAAACCTCAGAAATCACTGAAAAAAAACAATGGTTAACGTGACGTTATAGTTAGGTGAAAATGTCAGTTTAAATGTAACATTTTCAACACATGTCCCCTGCTGATGTATGTGTATGTTAGTGATTTGCGACATTTAAAGCTGTTCATCGAGACTTCACTCCACAGTGATGGAGTATAGTTGCATTTTATGACATACTGACAACTTTGCTTAGACCTCTCTCCTCTGTGATAAATGAATGTAGTAGTAGTTTGCAATAAATTCATCTGTTCACCAAGAACTCTCTCTCTAGGGTGATGGCTCAGTGTAGTAGTGGCTTGAAACAAACTGACCTCTCTGCTGACACCTTTCTCCAGGATGAAGAATAATGTTACTAATGGTTTGTGAAACAGTAGCATGTCCCCTAAGACCTCTCTACTTGTGTGTTGTAGTGGTTTGTGTAATTCTGACGTCTGCACTTCAACCTCTTTCCAAATTGACAAATGTTGTTGTTGTGGTTTGCGATATACTAGCCTGTACAGTTAGACGTCTTACTTTGGTCATTAGTATTTAGAGTAGTGGTTTAGAAGAAACAGGACTATCCGCTGAGGGCTCTCTCCTGGGTGGTAAGTGAGTGTAGTAGTTAATAAAGTTACAATGAGTTGTCTGCTGTATGTCTCTCACCTGTCTCCTTTTCTTATCTAAAAAAATGTAAATGGTATTTTATGAAGTATATTGAAGTTGATGTCATGAGTGATGTCACCAGTGATATCACTGACCATGTCATGAGTAATGTAATATGTGAGGTCATAAGCAGTCCATTGCGGGGGCCATAAGTTATAGTTATCTCAGGTAACTATAACTGCTGAATTTTTATGGCTTTGTGTGTGTAAAATCTGAACCTAACTCTAACGTACCTGTAACCTTTGTTTTTTTCAGTGAATTTTGACAAATTTTTAAAATTTAATTTCCTAACTATAATGTCCCTGGAACAGTTGAGTTTTTAGTGAATTTCACCATTTTTTAAATATAAAGTGTACTACAATTTGACCCATCAGTTAAATTTACAAATATACATTTTCCCAAGTTTATAAACACATTTTATTCACAGATTCATTCTTATTATATATTTGCAAACAAAAAATTAAGGTAAGGTAACATATGTAGTCTTTATATGAATGCAACGCACCAAGTCTTTCTTTTTTTAATTCATTTTATGGATCTACGGATCCATTCCCTACCAAAAGCCAACATTTTATACTCAAACAACAACACATTTAATACAAACATACATTATTGCACTTTCGTTAAGGGTATCACTGCCTGTGTGTGGGTGTGTGACTGGCTGTGTGAGTGACTGTGAGGGTGTGTGATTGGTTAAATGGTTGTGTGAGTGGGTGTGTGAGTGGCTGTGTGTGTTTGTAAGTGAGTGTGGGAGTGGCTGTGTGGCTGTGTGAGTAGATGTTTGAGTGGGTGTATGAGTGGCTGTGTGGGTCTCTGAGTGGGTGTGTAAGTGGCGATATGGGTATGTGAGTGGGTGTGTGAGTGGTTGTGTGGGTGTGTAAGTGGGTGTGTGAGTGAGTTGGTGTGTGGGTGTGAGAGTGGTTTTGTGGGTCTGTGAGTGGGCGTGTGATTGGCTGTATGGGTGTGTGTGTGAGGTTGAGTGGGTGTGTAAGTAGGGGTGTGAGTGGCTGTGTGGGTCTGTGAGTGGGTGTGTGGGTGGTTTTGTGGGTCTGTGAGTGCATGTTTGAGTGATTTACCAATGTTTCAGTGGGTGTGGGAGTGGTTCTGTGGGTGTTTAAGTGGGTGTTTGAGTGAGTGTTCGAGTAGGTGTATGGGTATGTGAGTGAGTGTATGTAACTTTTGAATTTGGGTCTGGATCCATGGATCTGTCGCAGACACATGAGGGGTTGGGCTGGGCATTGTGGTGCATCTAAAGACATTTGCATGCTCCCCAAAAATGTTTTTGGACAATTTCCTGTCCATGAGGGGTCCCTCAGAGACCTTTTCATCAGTCTCATGAGTTCAGGGTACCTCTACCCTGACCCCTTCTCTCTATTTCCCCCCATGAGAATCGAGTCCCAATGCACAAAATGTCGGCCTCAACTTTCCTCTCAAGTTGCAGCCAGGCAATCACAGCATTGTTGTTGGTGCGTGGATCCACAGGTTTAATAACTCCAAAACTACTGAACAGGTTTACACCAAATTACAAAAAGCCCTTTTTCTCGATCAAAATCCACTTTTCTGCCAAATGTAGTGTAATTCCATGTGGCTGTTCGGGTTGTAGCTGTGTCCAAAATCTCTATGGGAAATTGCTTTGGGAGACTTGGCCCTCGCTTGATGGATCACCCCCAACAGCAGCTGTGGACTGGAAAACAAGTTTTGAAAATTTTGTGAAGATTCGGCAAACAGTGCGAAAGTTATTAGCAAAACAAAAAATGCTCTTCCTATGGAAACTAGGTTCTAACAATAACTACCTACTGGAGACCGCCAGTAGGTAATATATATACATGCATGCACACACACACCAGTCACGTCGTGCAACAATCTGTTTTGGGTATTGTTTACAGGAAGTGTTTTCATTGCAATGCATGAGGTGCATTTTTTCAGCATGTGGCTGGAACTAAGTGGTGAACACAACAGTCATATTAAAAACAGCGAGTCCTCCTCTAAAACCAATGTCTTCTGCATTGCAAGCAAATATTAACTCACAAAGTGTTATCTAAAAATGAAGTGCCCCATAGTATGTGCCATGTTTTATTTTTAAATAAAATATTTTGTTTGGTTTTGAAAAATGCTAAATAAAAATAGATCTCTCAGTAAATAGCACCTCACAAATGTTTTACAGAATATTTTCTCAATGAACTGTATTATTACTTTACACAGGCTTCCACTTCATGCTGACATTTGGTTCATCTGGTTTCTTTTCATTATTAAGTCAACAGAAAAAAATAATACAAAAAGCCAGCAGTATCAAAATTTGCAATGAAGTTACTTTGGTGTGCAGCTGTATTGATTCTGCTGGAAGCTTGAGCCATGCATGCAAAATGTACTATATTATACCATGCAGTGCACTGATTCCACTCCATTCACTTTCTCACTTGTATGCTCCAATTTGGCATGACAGAGCCTGAAGCTTTTCATTCTCTTTGAGATCCTAATGCCCCCTTAGCACTCTGAGGTGCCCACATCCTCTTTCAGATCATGATCTTAACGTGCTCATATTTCATTCAACATCTTCACATGCCTTCTTTCTTTCAACTTTCATATGAGCCCCATTGAGGTCCTTATGCCTCTTGATTATGACTTGGTTATGGCTGCCACTACTTCTACAAGGGTTTAGAAAGCTGAAAATGTGCACATCATATGGTTTCCTGCTGGGATTGTGTGAATAATGAGAGGGAGGGACCATGCTGTGAACGATGGCACTGTGGGCTGATCCAATATGTGAATGAAATGTCAATAACTCAATAGCTGAATGACACTGGCCCAAAAGTTCCTGAAAAAGGCTAACAAGAATGAGCCTACATTTTCCTGTACTGTACACATAGCTGCACATTTCATGATGAATAACATTTTGAGCTGTCACAAAAAAGCTGATCAGCAAAAGGCCTGATCAAATCCATTGTCAACAGTGCTTTGCATCCTGGGACTCATAGGTCTATACTGAAAATAAAAAAAAGTGAAAATGTAAGTCTCAAACTGCAAAGTGCTACTGGTCAAAAGCTCTGTACTAAACTTCAAATAAATATATAAATGTTTTCGAGGTGTACTCATCGAGATATGCAGTACATTACCCTTATGATCATCTTATGGTGCATAAAATGCTCATGGGAGCTCAGTACTTTACTGTAGTCAGTGTACTCAAAATTGTAATAAAATTCAAGCAAACAGCATTTTACAATGTATGTTCTATATGTTATTTATTTGATCATTTGTGTATTTGGGTTTAAAGAGTTGCATTCAACTAAATAATACATCACTGTGGGCTTTGTATGATGGAAAAAGAAGAGAGAAGAGCAAGGGAGGAGGGGAGAGGAATTTGTTAAAATTAAAGTAAATTATAATAGTCCAATGGGCATTAGGATGTTCCAGGTGGAGCCATTAGGATTCATTTAGAGCCTGGTGACTGTCCTGCTAGTCTTTCAGATCACTGAAGGCTATTGTTATATGGTTTATAGGCACATTATCGACATTGCTAAGTTGACATGAGGTTCGCTGCCATGACGCTGCTTTTGCGCACGCTACTGCGTGACTTTGTTTTTGCAGGACTTTGTTTGTGCCTTTCACATGGGAACAGGTTGCTTTTTGAGTTCTCTGCCTTTCCTGGAGTTTAGTCTGAACATGATGTGCAAGGTCGATAAATAATGCCCCTTGTTATTCTGTTCTGGTCAGTCCCTAGCACCTAGACATAACATGCTACACACAGCTGCAGTACTGAAGACTCGTGCTTTGATATTACGTTGTGGCATGTTGTTTTAACACACTTGGAGAAAGCCGTTCCATGGGGAAGAGCTCCGCTGTTCCTATGATGTAAACCTTACATCCAGGCTTTAAGGTATGGGGTCTGCTGTCAAAGCCCAGAGATCTTCCTTTATATAAAATAAACTTCTTCTTACCAAGGGGAGGGTGGTTAGGCCTAAGGGCCTTTATTCCATAGTCTTTATATAATGACTACTCCCTTTGTATTCTATGGAATTGTAACAATGCTAACTGTGCTGAGTTTATGCATTTTGCTGTTAGTAGTGGCTCGTATACTGTATTGTAGAGCACAATAGTTAAAATAAACATTTTGAACTTTTTCAGTGACTCTGACAATTCTTATTGTGGACAAGTATGAGTGAGTGAGCGAAAGAGTACGTCTTGCTCCCGCAATTCCTGAGAGAGTCGGGAGTGTTGTGTTCTGGGTTCTCTAATCATTTGAAGCTTCGTGATATTTGGAGGAGAATGAATGAGACACTATAGCTAATCGGTTTGGGATTTTGGGTACTAATGTGCTAGGTTGGTACACCCCTATTCACTGAGGTCCTGTTTTCCTGCGCATAGTTCTGTGTATGTGCAGAATCCCTGCAACATGGCGCCGTCAATGTTTGGTCTGGTTCTTATCTGCGAGATGCTTGAGTAGTGCTTGTGCTTGTCCACAATCCCCTCACTTCTGTTTCCGGAGACGGCTGTGATGGTGTAACCTCCTATATTGATGTTTTATAGGTTCTGTCAAGCTTGAAGTCTTTAAAAGGTTTTTTCTTTTACCCGTTGTTGCGCTGCCGCTCTTTAGGTTGTGTTTCTTTAATTGTCGTCATGGCAATTGATATTCCGGCTCATAGCCGCGCCGCACTCAAGGCATATTTAGCTCCATATGGAGTGCCTGATGCGGGTGCCAAGCTTATCTTTGTAGTGGAAGCAAATCCTGCTTACCACTTTGAGGTGTTTTACTCTTGGGTCACCTTTCCGGCGGTGGATGAAACGGATGGTCTGTTTCACGAATACACTGGCACGGCCCTTCCTCACGCTTATCAACCTTATAGGGCTCTTGAGGTTCCGCTTACAGCTTGGCAACACCAAATTTGGTTTAATGCCGCCCTTCCTCACCCAGTATCGCCGGTCTGCTTAGGCCCTTTATCGATAGATGGGGCCACTTGGCCCGTTTTGGCTGGGTATACCCCACACCCACGTTATTTAACTGTTGCAGTTGCAGACCTTCGCGTTTTACATATGTCTTTTATACGCGTACATAGGGCTGTTATACAATATGTCACGCGCAATTTCCAGGTGGGACCACCTGGCGTTGCTGCGCAACCACCCCGACATGGTGGTGTAACCATCAGTCCTCTTATGGTTAATTCAGTAATGGGCAAGCGTCCACAGAATAAGGATGAGTTACCTTATTGGTTTGCTGAAAAATTTGGATAACTAGAGGCTGTTTTTCCGAATACATCTCCTGTGGAGAAACACAGGATATTGACTATTAGTTTGCCAAAAGACTTACTTCCCGAGTTAGCTGATTGTAACACCTGGGGTAAGGTGTTTGCAGCGGTATATTCGAAGTGTTTCGGCACTCCTTCCATGACCGTACTCCCTTCCGTGATTAAGCGTGTTCAAGATGAACATGGGGCCGAAGCGGCTGTAGAGTTGTGTATGAGACTGGTTGGGGTGTTCGACGTGGTTGCTGATATGATCCTTGCAAATGTCAAGGGCGATGCCGTAAGCTTTCAAGTGGCAAATCGCTTGGAGGCTGTCCCTGATGTAGACAAACCACGCGAATTGCCAAAGATTATTGCAAAGGCATATAAAACCATAGGACGCAATAGTCTGGGAGTTAAGCCTTTTACTCAAACGCAAACTCAATCGCAAACGCAACAAAAGGCCCAGACTGATAAAGATGGGCGTCCGTTCTTTTCTAAAAAGAACTGAAAAAGTAAAAAACAGGGGCAGCAACAGCAGAAGCAAGGTTTGCGTGCTGGTTCACCGACACCTGAGTCTTCTGAGTGTACTTATGACTTGCGCGACCGCGCGAAAATTAAGACTCCTGATAGATTTCAAGTCCCTGATCAGCGTTCTCCTCGTTCTTCACAAAACACATCTGGCTCTCAAGTCGGTGGAGGGGAGCGCCAAGATCGTGGCAAAAGTCAACCTGCGCCACAGGGACGTGATCAGCCTCGACAGCTTGAAGGCAAAGGAAAACAAGAGGATCTACCTCGTTTTAGAACCCCGTTTTAGAAGAAAAAGGTTGCCGCTTTAACAGCGAGATATGCCTCAGATGGTGAGAACGCGACTCCTGGATTAGACATGGGCAGTGACTCTGCTCGACAGTGCAGCGGAGGTTACCATAGTGCGGGAGGCTCTGCGTCCCTGTCTGGAGGCGACAGCAACTGATACATTCATTACAGTAGAGACAGCTGACACCCGGGTGGCCCCCCCCGGATAGACTTTATGACGTTATTTTTCAAATTGAAGGTGATATACCGCGTCCAATCAAGGCGGTGTTCTGGGAGAATTTAACCTCCACATATGACATTCTGTTGGCGGAGGCAGATTGACCTCCACCCTTTGTGTTGGTAGCTCCTAGGGGGGAAGACGTGATACTTCCGAGTTTTTTTGCATTACGTCCCTGAAGAGCATGCCCAGACCTTGGCTGCAGGGTGGGCTTCTGCCCTGGCACCGGCAGTGTATTGTAATCAGGTGGGTTGGGATGTTGATTCACCGGCTCATGAAATTCCCTTACTTTCTATGCCACAGCCGCAACCGCAATATCCAATCAGGCGTGAGGCGAAGGCTCACGTTTGTGACATTCTAACTCAGTTAGAGTATCAGGGTGTGATTGAACCATGTATATCACCAATGAATAATCCTCTCTTTACCGTAACAAAGCCTGATGGTTCATATCTAATTGTATTGGATTACCGAAATTTGAATAGTCATTGTCACACATTTGCAGTGCAAAATACTCACAGCTCAGCGCTGGTGAACAGCCTTGTTCGTAAAAAATACAAAACTACCCTGGATATTTCCAATGATTTCTACAGTCATAATCTCGCACCTGAGAGTCGTGACTTGACAGCATTCGCCACCGTCGGAAATCAGAAAAAATTTACGCGTTTGCCTATGGGGTATAAGAATAGCCCCGGGGCATTCGCGGCACGTGTTGTGTCATTGTTGCACGACATAGATCCAGATGCGTTCTCGTACGTTGATGACATTTATCTGAAAGACGATGAACTGCTGCTGCATCTAGTCCGAGTCGACAATATTATTTTGTTCTTTGCCGACTATGGATACAAATTTAATTTTGCAAAGTCACATATCGCCCATTTGGCGGTGATCTTTTTGGGCTATGAGCTCAATAATGAAGGAAAGGGGCTAGCCCCCCATTTCATGGAAAAATGTGCACATTTGCAACCCCCTAATATGCTGAAGAAACTTCAGTCTTTGCTGGGTTTTTTGAACTTCAGGAGGACTTACATTCCCGATTATGCCCAGCGTATCAAACTGCTTTATGCGTTGATACAACCAACCTTCTCTTCTGCCAGCTGGCTTCCGGAACATACCTCTATACTACATTCTTTGCAGTCTGACTTGCTTGCGACTAACTACTTGTTGACGCATGACAACACCACAAACCTGGTGATACGTATCATGCCAGGAACAGTGGGTTTCACATATTTAACCTTCAATGAGGGTGACACAGTACCTATTGCTTACAAATCACATTTATACACTTTGGCTGAAATGCGATTTTCTAATATTGAAAAAATCTTGACAGTAGTGCCGATGGCAATCCTGAAGGAACGCTCTCTGGCGCAAGGCAAACGCATTCTTATGGTCACGCCACTTCCTGCTTTGGAAGCCGTGACTAAGGCACGTGTGCCAAACTCTAAGGCTTTACATCCACGTTGGATACAATGGGCTGCATCGTTGACATCGGCTGATGTCACGTTTATCTTCGATCCTTCTCTTTAGACACAGGAGTTCTTACAGTATGAACATGTACATCCTCCTCCTCTCTCCATGCTTCCTTTGGATGAATACAAATTTATCATCTATACCGATGGCTCGGCACAGCTGGCAATCGGTTCTAAACATGCTTATTTGGCAGCTTGCGCTATTGTTGCCGGCTCAGTAGTAAATGGAGCGTTTAAGTCTTCCATTGTGCACACTCAGGCACTTGGAGACTGTACGGCGCAATTGGTGGAGCTGCGTGCTCTCGTTTTGCTCTCGAGTTAGCTGATCCAAATGTGAATACTCTTATTGTGTGTGATTCCTATTTCTGTGTCCAGTCTTTAAATGACAACTTATTCTTTTGGTCTCGGAATGACTATCGAGATTCTAAGGGCAGCGCAATTAAGCATAAAATGCTTTGGGTTCGAGTGGCAGATCTTAAACAACGTCTGCCCCTCACACATGTTATACATACTCTTGGCCATCAGCGTGTGGGAACACATGCTCTTGGTAATTCTTTGGCTGATGAAGCGGCCAAGTCTGCAGTAGACACGTGTTCAGTAGCAGCAGTTACAAGATCCATGACTAAAATAGATAATGATATTTTGGAAGCTGTAGCTGCAACAAGGGAGGGAACTGTTTATCATCAGGGATTCCCTTTGAAATACTCTTATCATATAACTCCCGATCAGGTTCCTTATGCTTTGATTCCTTCAGTTGGGGATCGGATGATTCCCAACTTGGACCGCAGACCCGCTTTGATCAAAGCCGCACACGAGGGCATGGCTTCTGCACATGCCGGGGTGTCGGCGACTGTTTCGATTTTGCAGCAACGTTATTGGTGGCGTGGTCTATATAAACAGACCCGTAATTATGTACTTTCTTGTGACATTTGCAAACAAATCAAGCCATCTACGGTCATGTGCCCACCACAAACACAGCTGTGTATTTCTAATCAACCTTTTGGCTGTATATATCTTGATCACTGCGGTCCACTCTCTTCTGATACTGTGTACAAATACATAATTATGTTCGAAGGGTTTTTAGTAACTCAGGAAAAAGGCGCCCAGCTCAATAAACGGCTAAGTGTAAACTCAATCTAAAGTGTACGGTGCTAACCGGGTAAGGGGATAATTCCCTAAAACCCCTCAATGTGTGTAAGGTCAAGCCCTACACAATGTCAATGCAATACAAGTCCTGAAATAGTTGAAGCAGTTACCACTCATAACAGAAAGATGTGCGGAGGCACATCATGAAAATCGAAAGTCATGTAATGGAATGGTGCGGCCAAAATGAGGTTTACTCGAGTAACGTTGGGTCATCATGAATGCATGTCACGGTAAGCGCGTTGTCTAACATCGATAATATGGATACAAAACAGTGTGCGTTGTAGATAAAAATGGAATTAGAAATACCATTGAATCATTTGATTCTTTGGTTTGGAGAAACGGAAGGTCTTAAAAATTGGGGTGTGTCATAAGGACAGCTGGTCTAGTTGATGGATGTTTAAATAGAATTGCAGCTGTGGGTTGAATTTGGGTCATTTTTGCATGTAGTGTTTTATAGTCCAATCAATTGAAAGTTTAATGGATGTGTTTAGTTCTGATTTAATCAGGATTGTAATAACCATGTTGATGGTCTTTTGTTATCTCTTTATGTTGTAGACACCCCTGACGAAGGGAATATCCCGAAATGCATTGGGCGATTTCAATAAAGTCGTGACATGAGGAAACATGTTATTCTCCTGCGTTTTTATGAACAATACCGAGGAAGCATGGGAATGTGTAAAATGAATTGGTTAAAAAAGGAAGGTGAATAAGAAATGGAGTTAAATGTGAAACATTTGAAGATTAAGAGTACAAATTGGATTTATTGGATTCATTCAGTGATGGATGTGGCTGTGCAGCTTGTACAAGGATCAGATGTGGGTCCTCTGTGTTGGTTCTATATTGCAGCGCAATTGGGTGGAGCGCACAGCAAGCGAGCATGCCTTCACAGTTTCAAAACAGTTGAGTACAGTAAATATGGAGTACATCGGTGTGCATCTCTCCACCATTGAAGTAAATTAAAATGTTTGTGCCAGATCTTGATGGTCTAGACCTTGTGGCGGTTGTCGCAACCTTTGACGTAGATAATCATTCTACTGTGTTACAGGATCTACAAAAGACACGTGACAGCTATGCAACAGAACATTTACTCTCTTCCACTGATGCAGCACTGCTGATTCCAGTTGCCGGTTGGCTTCCAAAAATTGGAGACCTGGTACGAGAAAAGCTGGAGAAAAAAACAATTTGGTCCCTCTTATCGTGCACCGGTTCCAGTGCTTGGACTGAATGCTACTCGTACAGTCATTTTACCACTGTTACCTGGTCACAAAGACAACAGATACATTTCAGTGGACAATGTCAAGTTACACCATGTGGCCGATTCTGAATAGCGTCACACCTGCAGTTTCGTGCACCGCAATTTCATTGGATCCACTGACTTCATCATCTTCTATTGGTCCGCGTGTGGCTAGGAAAGTGATGGACACTGTAATTGATATTTCACCTGTCCGACCTCTCTCTTCCACTATGGATGTCAAGTATATCTACCATCCTGATGAGTCCGTGGGTGAGGTGCCGAACAGTCCACAAGAACATCTGGCGGACTCAGAACTTCCACCTCTGATTAATAGACCTACGAGTGGCTACAGTGGAGTTCATGCCAGCCACTCTTCCGGCTCATCTGCTTCGACATCCAGCTTGCCAGAACCACCGACTAAATTAAGTATTTTCCTCTCTTGGTTCAAAGAGACTTACCTGGTCCCTCCTTGGACCTACATTTGGTTGGTACTAATACTAATTTTCCTCTTCATGTCAATTGGATTTGTGACAGTGTTCTTTTTGCTCATCAATGGTCATTACTTACCTGAACGCTCTGCTGTGAACTTGGTCGATGGAATTCTGGCCCCTCACACATCGTCCCATATCATGAAACATGATCAGACACTAGTGAACATTTCAGCGTTCCCAGTTCTAGATGGCATCGTTTGGGACAAAGTAGCCTTCGAAATCCACGGTCCGACTGAGGTTCTCAGGGTACCTTACGTGTTTCGCGTCTCATTAGGAGATGTGATTACACGGGACATACATTCTGACGATTGGGATGTGCAAGCAGTGCATGCATTGTTTTCGGATTTAAAATATTATGCGGCTTTTGACGCTAAAGATTTGTATTTAAATTCTGCCAATTATGGGGATCTATTTTGCTATCAACATTATGGGCATCATTTTTTGCACAAAACTAGCACTTTACGTCCCATTCTTAATTACACTCAATGGGAACATTGTCCTACTTCCGTTAAAGGGAGTTAAAAAACTCTTGGAGATAAATTTACATATTTTACGGATTATGACGTATCTAACCCGGCATCCTATTTTTTTAAACTTCAGTCGTCTTCACAATCCAAATTTATGTTGACACATACTAAATTGATTTACGCCAACTCGTTTCGAACTAAATTGGCTACACAGGGCTATGATCACTGGAAAGATACCGTTGATTTAAAATCTATCTGGGGCACAAAGCCTTGGCAGGTTCAGGGAACTGAGGCTTTGCATCGTGCCTGTCTGATCCCAGCTCAACAGTTATTTTTGAATGATATGGTGTACCAGACCATGTGTTTTGGCCTGGCTACTGTCAAAAAATTAAACACTCCATCCATTCCGTCCTTAGCGGAATATGACGATTGGCGCCGCCACACAAATTTTACCATTTCAACACTACAAGGTTTGTTTCGAAATAAGACTTTCAATGTCTCTGGGATTCATTCTTCTGGGTGGCTAGTGTGGCAAACAAATACAAATGCATGCCAGTTGCGTTTCTATAATGTTACACCTGGTTTCATTCAGTCTAGACCTGATCCCCGTTACCACTTAACACATTCGGTCACTACATACTCGGTGGGTAAATTATGCCAACAATGGTTAGAACATTCCACCTTAGCATCTGTGAAACAACACCTTACACTATTGTCGGATGACATCAATTTGGCTTATTTCATCCTAGGCCCTAGGAATCCTAGGTCTAAGAGGTTTATCTATAAAGCATACAATGAATTTTGGAAGCTTTCACAGATGGAAGCAGCATTTCGTCTGGGCCAAATTGATCAGGTAATTTAGAAAAAGTCCTTGCTGTAGTGGACAATAGCATAAACACGCTTTCCTCACGCATTTATACGTTTGATAATATTGTTTCATCTGTTATTGATATTGTTCAAAGTGATGTTTCTGTGTTATATCATGGTCAAAATCAGTTAAGATCTGTTATGTAATTTGCTTGGACATTGCAGACTCTTAAAATGGGAAAAGTGCCCTGGGATTACTTAAATTCCACTGCTTTATTTTTGTTGCTTAATCTAACTGATAAACAGAGATTTATGTCCATGAAAGATGCTGGATATACAATATTGCATTTTGAACAATTGAAGCCCTTGCCGTTCTCAGTAGCGGAAACGGACTCTGCTGTTTGGTTAATTCATGGGGTTATCTCTCTCCCTTTTTCACGATTTCAATTTAAATCATGCAAGCAACATTTTCCGATTGGCCGCTTTGAACCACTGGATAGTGCATTCCTACACGAATTATGGTCCATGCCTTTCACTTACAGATGTCTGAGGGAGGGTAAGGAAGTTTTCCTTACAGGGGAGGATTGCGATTCCACAGTAGGACATTCCCTTGTTTGTAAACACGTTATATTGCACGGCGCTTGTAATGTGTCGGCGCCCAATCTGGCTTGTTTTTTAAAAGGGACCCCAGTACCATCAATAATTCCCGCTTTCACCTTGCTTACAAATGGCAGTTATCTTATTTTGAATAGCCAAGACTGCTGTGGTTTACGGGCGGGAGTCCCGTATTTGGTAACGGTTTCCCAGCGCATAACTTGTTGTAGCAATGTGCTTTTTCCGCCCCCGCATGGGAGTCTAGATAGTTCAATTTGGCCTTCCATTCCAACTTTGAAAACAGATTTCAACAAATTAAGCAGGCTCAAAGCGCTATTATTCCAACAGGAGGTGGCCCTCACTTCCGCCCGCGAGACCTTCCAGTTACAGGTGGAAGGCACTTCTGGTGAGATACAGTCCCTTCTGAACACTAACCTACCACAACATTTTGGGGAGCTTATACACCAAATATTTAATGCGTCTGACACCACAGGCCTTGCGCATTTTTTTAAATGTGTGGGATCTGGCCTTGTGACTTCTTTTCAGACTGTATTTGGAGTAATCCCAGGTTTTATTCATTCTATTTTTTCCAGCGTCTTCGGAGGGTTCCCCTTAATTTTGGCGTTAGGCGCTGGAATCCTGCTTCTCCTGTTCCTGCTGCATAATGGCTGCTCATCTTGTGGTACTGCACAGACCAGGCCAGTTGCAGCTGTACCGTGATCGCATGCAACAGGTTTTTGGATGCTTGCCATTAGCCACGCTTGGCGTCAGTTATGGATTTACCTTTCGCTTTGCCTATTTCACTTGCGTGCAACCAGTGTTTTACAGTCGGTGGTGCCCCTTCTATTGGGCAATGGATATATGCCTCTCCAATATGTCCCATCCAGTCCCGGATTTTAACCAGTTGAAGGGTCCCTTAGAGGCTCATGACCAGGCTTGTTCTGGGGATGGCCGTATGGCGCGTGCAGCAGCACTTGGAGTATTGGCTGAATGGGATGTTTGAGTGGCTGCGCAGAATGTCCTGCATCGAAGTTTCATCGAATATCACTCAAGTTGCCCACTTCTGCTTTTAGAGGCATCTGATTACGAGGAGCACGTTTGTTCCTTCGATTTACTTAATTGGATGGCATCCCTCTTTTTTACCAACGATAGGGATGATCTTTTGGAGGGAATGGCATTCCTCGGTTCATACACCTTGATGGATTGAACACCTCCGTCATTATAACATCTTGATAATAACTTTGTTGTCCCGGAGGGTACTCTCATTCAATACGCCACATTGACAATATTAAACATATATATTTCTTTTTTTTTGCAATTTCGAATTTTTCCAATTTTGGCTTTTCCAAACGCTTTGAACTCTGCTTGACTGGTGAACTCTGTTTTGGTCCTTTGTCTATGTCCTTACCAAGGGGAGGGTAGTTATATGGTTTATAGGCACATTATCGACATTGCTAAGTTGACATGAGCTTCGCTGCCATGATGCTGCTTTTGCGCACGCTACTGCGTGACTTTGTTTTTGCAGGACTTTGTTTGTGCCTTTCACATGGGAATGGGTTGCTTTTCGCGTTCTCTGCCTTTCCTGGAGTTTAGTCTGAACACGATGTGGAAGGTCGATGAACAATGCCCCTTGTTATTCTGTTCTGGTCAGTCCCTAGCACCTAGACATAACATGCTACACACAGCTGCAGTACTGAAGACTCGTGCTTTGATATTACGTTGTTGCATGTTGTTTTAACACACTTGGAGAAAGCCGTTCCATGGAGAAGAGCTCCGCTGTTCCTATGATGTAAACCTTACATCCAGGCTTTAAGGTATGGGGTCTGCTGTCAAAGCCCAGAGATCTTCCTTTATATAAAATAAACTTCTTCTTAGCCAAGGGGAGGGTGGTTAGGCCTAAGGGCCCTTATTCCACAGTCTTTATATAATGACTACTCCCTTTGTATTCTATGGAATTGTAACAATGCTAACTGTGCTGAGTTTATGCATTTTGCTGCTAGTACTGGCTCGTATACTGTATTGTAGAGGACGACAGTTAAAATAAACATTTTGAACTATTTCAGTGACTCTGACAATTCTTATTGTGGACAAGTATAAGTGAGTGAGCGAAAGAGTACGTCTTGCTCCTGCGATTCCTGAGAGAGTCGGGAGTGTTGTGTTCTGGGTTGTCTAATCATTTGTAGCTTCGTGATATTTGGAGGAGAACGAATGAGACACTATAGCTAGTCGGTTTGGGATTTTGGGTACTAATGTGGTAGGTTGGTACACCCCTATTCACTGAGGTCCTGTTTTCCTGCACATAGTTCTGTGTGTGTGCAGAATCCCTGCAACACTATGTCCCTTTCAGGTCAGTAAAGGCTATGGCTCTGTCCACCTGTTGGTGGGCTGTCCAGCTGATTTAGAGAGCCCTGCCTGCCTGGTAGACACATTTTACCCTTCACAGCAACAACTATTGCTCTGGTTGCAATAAATATCCTAAACTTTGGTGAGTGGGAGACATGTTTGTGCTCCAGCTCTGCAAAGCTCTTTTAGTTTCCTGAAACTAGCCTCCAAAGGAAAGTCTTTTGCTGAAAAACAAAAACAAATGGTGGCAATGTGTTGCAATTGGGTTCCGCCCAATCAGTATGCCCAGGTTTCTTGCTTTTTGGATCCCCTGGTTTTGGACTTTTTACTGTAAGTGAGTCTCATTACATATGTTTCACCCACAGTAATCACATGGCAAATGGACTGGATGTGTTTACCGCCATGGTCCACCTTTTAATATAAGGCTGCTGTGATGCAGAAAGGTTAAGTGGCACTTGGCTGGTTACAAAGTGAACACATGCACACATATGTGTGCACACATGTGTGGGATGCTTGTAAGAGAATACTGTCCTGCGTGGCCTGGTAACTGCGCACAGGTAGTCTGGTGCAGTGGGAACTCTACAGGATTAGATATTGACCTAGAGTGGGCCTTATAATGTTAGTGTACACTAATAGGGAAAGTCAGTGTGATTTACTATTTTGTCTGTAGTGACACTTTATTATACACAAAGGGAGAAAACTGCCTTAGAGTGCAGTTTGGCTTTTCTTTGGCCCCCAGAGACCTGTGACATATCGAATTGGGGTGTAACCTGTGCGGTAAAATAATTTCTGCAAGTTCCACAATGATATCTGTGCAACCCTAGGGCTCATGCGGAATTGTCATATTTCTCTGACTCAGCTCACGATCAGAGCCCAGGCCTTTTTTCGCCCTGCTGTGCCCAGTTAATTACATTTCACTCCAGCAGCAGGAACAAAGGCCTTCCAATGGTTGTATGATAGAGGCACGCATGACTAAACCACGCATGTCTCTACCACGCAGCCTCTAACCACAAATGTGTCTTAACCAATCATTCCTTTAGAACGCATGCCTTTACCATGTAATTTTGTGGTAAAGGGGTATGCGTGGATAAGGTCTTGACCCCCCTCCCGGCCCTAAGCTACAAACTCCCCGCCTGCCCCCCTGCTCTAGGGGCCAAATATTCGACCACCCCCAACCCCCACGCTGTCCCTAACCTTTAACAAACACTACCCCAACCCACTCCAACTTCGCTGCGCTGTCCCTAAAACTACCCCAACCCCTTCCACTGCCCTTCGGCCTAAAACCAAAACCCCTATTTCCAAAAACTACCCTGACCCCCAGCCCTAAAATCTACCCGACCCTCCTCTAAGCCCTAAAAATTACCCCGACTACCCATAACCCTCCCCCTGCCCTGACGCCTGAAACCCTATCCCCTAACAAACACTACCTCGACCCTCTCCCACCCTGCGCTGTCCCTAAAACTACCCCAACCCCTTCCACTGCCCTTAGGCCTAATACCCTAACCCCTAATTAAAAAACTACCCGACCCTCCCCCAGCCCTGAAAACTACCCCATCCCTCCTCAGCCCTGTAAGCTACCTCTGACCCCTCCAGCCCTGAAAACTACCCCTGAAAAGCCCCAGCCCTGAAACCTACCCCCGAACCCACCAGCCCAGAAAATTACTCCAACTCCCAGCTCAGAAACTACCCTGACCCCCAGCCCAGAAAACTACCCCTGACCCCCCAGCTCAGAAAATTACCCCAATTCACCAGCCCAGAAATCTACCCAACCCAACCCACTTACCTCACTGCGGCTCTCTTCCTGGCGAGGTCTGCCTGCTTCGGTCCCTGCAGCAGCCAGCAGCTAGACAGTGCACTGCCTTAACTATGCATATGCGTGGTTAAGGCAAGCGTGGTTGCGCTTGCAATGTCAGAACATGCGTGGCTGAGGCCGCAGTGTTCCAACTGTTTCCCCCTCCCCACACAAAGGGAGCAATTAACAGTGCTTCAGTCATCTTCTGAGGAGGGAAGGGGTGAGGTGGAATGATCTGCATCACTCAGTCAGCTGTCACACTGTCCCACGGAGGGGCCTGCCAGAACATACTGAACAAAGGAGAGAGCCTAGACCTCTGAGGCCAACACAGGAGGGGGTTTCCCATTAAAAATCTAGTGAGGAAGGCCGTGGCAGTGATGTCAGTGGGGGCAGAGCTGAGGCCTCCAGAAGCGATGTGCCTAGTGACTGGTGTTTTTCTGAGCTTCGCTGCTGAACCCTGGAACTGCCATGGACAACTGGAAGGAAGAACCCCGTGATGCCCACCAAGGACTAAGGAATCTGACCATTTGACCCCCGGACCAGTGGGTTTCCCCAAGGGTCAGTGAGGTTGGCGCCCTTACACCCCCTGAGGACCAGTTGGAGGAAAGCCCTGGACTTTTACACCCAGAGACCAAGACCAGGAGGAAGGCTGGCTCAGGAAGCCAGGAAAACCAGCTTCCTGGAGATTACACCGCTTTGGAGGTGAGGAGTTCTGTGCAACTGCCCATGGTGGCAAGAGCTTGAGTAAAATGGAGTAAAAGGAACCCAAGATCGTGTAAATCAGCCCAACGGGCCCTAGTTATTACATTTTAAAGTTTGGAATATTTGACCTTTTCTTCACCACGAAGCATGCAGGGCTGTGCAGCATTGTACTTTAAATACTCCCAGGTGGGCCAGGGCCTGGGTGCTGGTGTAAAATTCATTTATTAATTTTTTTCCCAGGGAGGGGGCAGCGTCTCTCCTAATGTAGGGACCCCATACCCGGGATGCTCTTACTGTAAAGGGGACTGGACCTCATCCCCTGCTCTGCGAAGCAGAGGAGGACAGGGGAGCACTGTTGCCCCCCGTAGCTGTGGGCCTGCTTCGCTCCCCGTGTCTGGGATGAGTGTGCAGCCACTTCAGGGAAAGAGATCCATGCCTGGAGCAGTGAGCATGGAAGAAGAGTTGCTTGCTTCCGCAGGCAGCAGAGGAGATGCTGCCCGTGCGGGGAGCAGGCAGGGCCAGCCAGGGGTGGGATCCCTGGACTACCCCAGTAAAGGAGACACACTGGGTGCTTGGGTGGGATTGAGCATCCCTGACGAAAATAAAATTAAAGGAGAAAAAGCTGTGAAACACAGGGCCACATGATAAAAATAAAGCCACAGCTCCCCCGGCACAGCGGCAGAGCTGCTCATTCAATATTCACTGCCCTGTGGGGTATTACATTTAAACATATTTTGTTCTACTTGTGGTGGCCCCAGGAGGACAGGGCACCACCAACAGATTTGAAAAGTGATGTGGGAGGATGTAGGAGTAACAGCAGCCTCCCAGAATTAAAGTTTACACAACTGACCTAAAGTTTGCAGAGTCAATGAATCCATGACCCTTTGGGATTTCCATATAATTTTTTTAAACATTCCCAAGGTTGGAGCTTTTGCTGTGCAGCTGGGAGTTCAGCACCCTCTAGGAGCATGTTTTATCGCTGTCAGCATTGTGATCTAAAGGTGTTTAAAACAAGTATATGTGCACAGTGCACAGTGCTCTCTAGGGGCTAAGTCTATGATTACATGTAATGTAATTGTGAGAGGGTGGGCAGAAATATGACTTGGGAGACTTGGTTACTCGGCGAATCTTACCTTTTATTGATTGGTTGGATAACACTGGAGTTACATAAGCCAATACTATAGACATTCAATATAATAAAGTTCCAGATGGTATGGGATGGAGGCTGCATCTTCTTGGTATTGACATGCATAGTAATGGTCTTCTTTTACTCTTTATAGGATTCCTGAGATGAAGAGCCACTGCCAGTCTCCTCCAAAACAAACAGGAACAATGCGGTGAGTATGGTATTCTGATATACTCATCTTTTCTCCCATTAACAGATCAGCAGTGGTGTAAAATTACATGCTCTTTGTGTTTCTTGTCTCCCTTGAAGGAATTATCGTGTTTGACCAGTGGGAGTGCCCGAGGCGACTAGAGGAACTCTCAGGTAAGTAGAAAAGGGGAAGAATTAAAGAAAGGAAAAGAAAAACGAAGTGTCATAGATAAAAATAATTAAACCTCAGTTTTATCGGTTCTAGTGCCCAAAGTAAGGGAGGCTTTTGTTCCATGCTCCCCATGCCTGTGCATTGGCAATGTCCCCCGACACAAGGGAGTCCTAAACTTCCCTTCCTCTTTCGTGCATGTGCTCCCACTACCCACAATGATGCTCCCCACCTTCATCTGCTCCCTCACTGCACTGGCCACCTGCATTGGTCACAGCTCTCCTGAGCTGTGGTGGGCTGCAGCGGCATCTCTGGTGGTGTCCTCCACTCGGTGTGAAACCAGACTTCAGGTGCCTCTTCTGCCTCACTGCCATCCAATGGCTTCTTTCCTCCACTTCCGTGGTGCTGGATCAGGGACATTCTTCTGTTGTCCACTTGCTCTCAAAGCTCCTTTGTCCGTGTCGGTGTCCCTTCCTCCTCCTCCTCCTTCGTCACTTCCTTCTTCTTTCTTTAAAGGCCATTTAGCCACCTTTTCTGGTCTGATGTTCCCGCCTCTCTCCACCTACCGAAAGAAGTCTGTTGTGTAAGATACAGTTCCTGCCCACCATCTTTCCTCTAATCACACTTTTTCTCTTTTCAGGTTCCGTCAATCGTAAGTAGGGAAGCGTGAAGAAGGTGGACAGCGGACCTATTGTGCAGGTAAGGAGACGGGCTGGGAGGAGGTTTTGTCACAGTTGTCAAAAAGTGATGCCCTCTGTGGGCTGCCATTATTAATGCATTTTCATGGCCTGAAAGTTCATTAAAAGTTCTCAGATACATGTTTTGCTCATTTTTAAATGCTTTATTGACATATTAATGCTGACAGTGATTATAGTTCACAGTGAATATTCTTTATTAATAGTAATAAGTGTATTTACATGTGGTTATTATGAATTATTGCATTTAAGCATAGAATGATGATGTCTTTAACATGTGGTTTGTTGATCTTGAACCTTTGACCAAGCCAATAGACTTGCTTTATACATTTGTGTGACCCCTTTAGGGGGTTTGAGGTGATTCTGCAATACCATATATGGTGCTTTCCGTCTGCCATTGTTCATATTTGTAAATGTCTGTATAGTATTTAGTAGTGTGTGTGTAATAAATGTACTTCTCCTTTTTCTAAAGAAAAAGTACTGATGGGACAATCATTTATTGAATGTTATTATTGCGTGCCAGTGAACGGAGATTACTAGCCCACACCACCTCCCCTGAATAGGCCTTGGACTGCTCTGCTTTGCTACCCTTAGAGAGTCAAACGCTACAATGGGGTGCCCAGTAAGGAGAATTGTGGACCTATTACTTGTGCAGGACAACCAACTTATGGCCCCAATTTCCTAGACCCTTATACAGGGTATTTTCTCTCTACATATATTTGTCCACCGAGCAATGTCCATGCCACGACCTCAATACATGTTTTTTTTCAATTAATACACTCACATTACAATGTATATATTTATTTTTGATCTTATGCCAAGCAGGCAAAACAAACATTAAAACCTTACATATTTATACCGTGTTCATTTTTCAGTATTTTTAAAACTGTTAAACCCATTCACAACTTTCACACACATTAAATAGAAAGGACATTGATTACTTGTTGTTACTGCTTTCTCACATGAAATCACAAATCGACGTGACACCCTTGCGCACACAAGAATATTGCGACCACAATTGTTAGCTAAAAGCATCTTAACAATAAATTCAAAACCTCAAGCAATGGAAATCCTCAAGATGATACAATATAATCCTGCCCTATTCTCAATCATTTCTGGAAAAGAAGCATAGAACCATTGAGGATCAATTAAAGTGCAGTGCTGCTGCGGTGCGATGTGCAAAACAGTGAAAAGAGTGCTTTATAAGAGTTAAAGGGCTAAGCAAGTGGCTAGGGACTGTTTTCTACGGCCATTCATCAAACGCTAGTATGTTCCCACCAGCATATTGCTATTTCTGCTCCATTCCGAATCCTCTGAGGTAAAAAGCGAGGTACCACCAAAGTTCGATTAAAGTGCAATAGTGCCACTTGGAATGTGCAAAACAAAGAGAGTATTTTAGGAGGTTCAAAAAATTCTTATGGAAATCAAGAAAAATTACAGCGCTGAACAGTGACTTAGTGCTGATTGCTGCATTACTTAATATAAGTTCCCATAACTTCCCTATCATCATAAGCAGTCTCGGGTTTAATCTTGTATTAGCTCAAGGTTTCTTTCCTGAACCAAATCTAAAAATGTCCCCAACCTGGAACATAACTTCACGTTACATAACACAACACAACTCATCTTGTAGCAGATAAAACATACAGGTCGTTTCGAGGTCTGGTTCAATTTTAACTCAGACGATTACTCAAACATCAATGAGGACGTTTTCTTGCTCAATTTATTATATTTGTTTTGCTTTGTTGGTACAAAACATGAAGTTTGAGAAATTAGTTGAAAACTCAAATGGCCAACACGTGTTTCGTGATACTAAATAATTACAAATATCACTTCATCAGGGCCTTAGTTTTCAATAAAAGGTGAGCCAACAGTCACCGCAATAATGACCAAAGAAAAAAAGATAATTACAGACAGGAGAAAAATCACAAAAAATAAATCAATAAAAAAGATCAATGTTAACTTACAATGATCATAAGCACAATATTACAAAGTCACTACAATACCAGCCAAAAGTGAGTGATACAAATGTACCTTGCATCAATGAGAAATTGAGAGCAGTGCAGAACAGAATTAAAGCACTATTGTCACAGCAGTGAAAAAGCCTGGAAGTCAGTTGAGAAGTATATATCAAAACATGTTGTCAAGCTTCGAGTGCATATCTCCCTAGGCCCGTGTTTTGTCTGACAAAGAGAACAGAAACAAGAAGACAAAAGGACCACTACCAAAACACCCAGTACCAATAGGTGACAATTGCAACCATAATTTAAAGACTAGAAACAAAAGAATGATTCTCTTACAGTGTCCATCTAAATATCATATCAGTCTCAAATTTTCAAAGGCAAAATGATTATATGTACCTTAATTCACATAAGATGCCCCTGATTGTGCCCCTGATTGTGCTCGTTTTTTCCTTTCTGTGCCCCCCTTTGCTGCCCCTGATTGTGCTCGTTTTTTCCTTTCTGTGCCCCCCTTGCTGCCCCTGATTGTGCTCGTTTTTTCCTTTCTGTGCCCCTTGCTGCCCCTGATTGTGCTCGTTTTTCCTTTCTGTGCCCCCTTGCTGCCCCTGATTGTGCTCGTTTTTTCCTTTCTGTGCCCCCTTGCTGCCCCTGATTGTGCTCGTTTTTTCCTTTCTGTGCCCCCCTTGCTGCTCCTGATTGTGCTCGTTTTTTCCTTTCTGTACCCCCTTGCTGCCCCTGATTGTGCTTGTTTTCTTTTCCTTTCTGTGCCCCCTTGATGCCCTGATTGTGCTCGTTTTCCCTTCTGTGCCTGTTTCCCGCCGCTGCGCCCCTGCGGCCCCGCCCCCTCACTGCCCATTCGCTGCCCCATTCCCTGCTTCTCCCTCCCACCTCCCCATTTATGGCGGCCGCTGCGCGGCCGCGCTAAGGCAAGCCCGTCTGCGCCCGTCCGCACCCAGCGCCAGACCCCCTGGTCCGGGCATCCCCCGCGCCCGCCACATCAACAGACGCCGATACGACGCCAGCACCCTCCACGCACTCAACCCCGGAAAAGATCACGCCTGCTACCAGGCCACCCCGAAGCGCACCCAAGGGCCCTTCACCTGCCGGAACTGCAGCTTCGCCAGCACCCGCCCCGCCAAACCACCGCCCAGGAAAGAACCCAACTACCTCAGATGCATCCTCCTCAACACCCGCTCCGCCCGCAAACACGCCATCGAACTCTGGGACCTTCTCGACTCAACCTCCCCAGACGTCGCATTCCTGACGGAGACCTGGCTGAATCCCGCTTCAGCCCCCGACATCGCCATTGCCATCCCGGACGGATACAAGATCACCCACAGGGACCGCACCAATGGAGTCGGAGGAGGCATCGCCATCGTCCACAGGAACACCCTCAGAGTCTCAACCAACACCGACGACACCCTCAGCACCGCCGAACACATGCACTTCCAGATCCACACCGATCCCAACACCACCCTCAGAGGAACCCTCATCTACAGACCCCCCCGGACCCCGACCACAGTTCAGCGATTCCATTGCTGACTTCGTCAGCACACACGCCATCGCCTCCACGGACTACATCCTCCTCGGGGACCTGAACTTCCACCTCGAGAACAACAAGGACACCAACTCCACCACCCTGATCGACAACCTCGCCACCCTCGGACTCAGACAGCTCGTGACTACACCCACCCACGCCGCCGGCCACACGCTAGACTCCATCTTTTCCGCAAGCCCACACGTCTCCTTCAACCACACCTCCGAACCCCACTGGACTGACCACCACTGCATCCACTTCACCTACAGGAAGCCCACCACGCACCACCGCACCGAACAAATGCCTCGCCGCTGCTGGAGCAGAGTCACGGAAGACCAGCTAACCACAACCCTCGCCCTGAGCCCACCCGCCGAACCCTCCGACCCCGACACCGCCGCCCGCAACCTCAGACAGTGGATCGACGACTGCGCCAACACCCTCGCCCCGCTCAAGAATCCGCCCAACAGCCAGACCAGCAAGAAAGCCACCTGGTTCACCGAAGACCTCCAGGCCTCCAAACGAACATGCCGAAAACTGGAGAAGATCTGGCTCCACGAACGGACAGCGGACAGCTACGCCGCCCACAAGAGCGCCACCCGCAGTCACCATCACCTCATCAGATCCGCCAAAAGGGCCTCACTCAAAGACCGCCTAGACAACAACGCACACAACAGCAAAGAGCTCTTCAACATCGTGAAGGAACTCTCCAACCCCAGCTCCAACACCAACGACATCCAGCCGTCGCAAGACCTGTGCGACTCACTGGCCACCTTCTTCCACCGCAAAATCGCCGACATCCACGACAGCTTCAACACCACGACCGCCCCGGCAACCACCGAGACCACTGCCCCCACAACCACCAACCGCCTGCTCTCCTGGACCAACATCAACGACGAGGACACCAGCGAGATCATGAACACCATCCACTCCGGTTCACCGCTAGACCCGTGCCCTCACCACATCTTCAACAAAGCCAGTACAGTCATTGCGCCCCATCTCCGGAAAATAATCAACATCTCCTTCGAGACAGCAACCTTCCCGGAAAGCTGGAAGCACGCCAAGATCACCGCCTTACTCAAGAAACCCAAGGCAGACCCCAAGGACCTCAAGAACTTCCGACCCATCTCTCTGCTCCCGTTCCCGCGAAGGTCACCGAGAAAATCGTCAACAAACAACTGACCCGCTACCTCGAGGAGAACAACATCCTGGACCCTTCCCAGTCCGGCTTCCGCAGCAACCACAGCACCGAAACCGCCCTCATCGCCGCCACCGATGACATCAGGACCCTGCTAGACAACGGAGAAACAGCAGCCCTCATCCTCCTGGACCTATCAGCCGCCTTCGACACGGTCTGCCACCACACACTACGAACACGCCTTCACGACGCCGGGATCCAAGAGAAGGCACTGGACTGGACCACATCCTTCCTTTCCGGCAGAACACAAAGCGTCCGCCTCGCCCCTTCCGATCCAAGGCCACCAAGATCATCTGCGGCGTACCCCAAGGCTCCTCCCTCAGCCCAACGCTGTTCAACATCTACATGGCACCCCTCGCCCACGTCGCCCGACAGCACAACCTCAACATCATCTCCTACGCCGACGACACCCAGCTGATCCTCTCCCTCACCAAAGACCCTCACACTGCCAAAGCCCACCTCCACGAAGGAATGAAGGCCGTCGCCGAATGGATGAGGACCAGCCGCCTGAAGCTGAACTCGGACAAGACGGAGGTCCTCATCCTTGGTTCCAACCCTTCAGCCTGGGACGACTCCTGGTGGCCAACATCACTGGGAACAGCCCCGCCACCCACCGACCACGTACGCAACCTAGGGGTCATCCTCGACCCCACCCTCTCCATGACTAAGCAGGTCAACGCCGTTTCCTCATCCTGCTTCAACATCCTCCGAATGCTCCGCAGGATCTTCAAGTGGATCCCCACCGAAACAAGAAAAACAGTCACCCAGGCCCTCGTCACCAGCAGGCTGGACTACGGAAACGCCCTCTACGCAGGAACGACGGCTAAGCTCCTGAGACGGCTGCAACGCATCCAGAACGCCTCTGCACATCTTATCCTCGACATCCCCCGACGCAGCCACATCACACCCCACCTGAGAGACCTGCACTGGCTCCCTGTCAACAAGAGGATAACCTTCAAGCTCCTCACCCACGCACACAAAGCACTCCACAACTCCGGACCAGCCTACCTCAACAGACGACTCAGCTTCTACACCCCCACCCGCCAGCTCCGCTCGACCAGCCTCGCCCTCGCCACAGTCCCCCGCATCCGGAAAACGACCGCCAGCGGCAGATCCTTCTCCCACCTCGCCGCCAAGACCTGGAACACCCTCCCCACCAACCTCCGACAGACCCAAGACCTACTGGCCTTCAGAAGACTCCTCAAGACCTGGCTCTTCGATCAGTAGCAGCACCACCCCCCCCTTCCCCCAGCGCCTTGAGACCCTCGCGGGTATGTAGTGCGCTTTATAAGTGACATGATTGATTGATTGATTGATACAGGAAGGGATCATTTTAATCATCAAATAATATAGTATTTCGTCTTATTTCAACAAAATAATGTTCTAAACGGAATTTTTACAATGCGGTATCACAAAATTATTTTTACTTTATAACTAATCTCACAATCTATATTTCATACTAAAAAAATGTTACGTAAACACAAATGCAATAAACAACATTATTAAATGAAGACAAGTGAAATTCCACAGCTAGTATGTGAAATTAACTTAAGAAGTTTTATCTACAGCCACCAAAGAAATAAAAAAAGACACAAAATCGATCTATGATATTATCCGTGTACACAAACAAAAAATCTAGAAATACAAGACAACTAGCTGAAACCTGAAATCTGGGATTAAAATGTCAGAAAACTGAGCAAAAGGAAGATCTATAACTGTGCAAAAGAAAAATACGAGACACTGTGGAGGCTGAACCTAAAATGGACAAGCAGAAAAACCAACAGTCGTCACTTATACCGGTGCTTGTCTCACGACGAGTCTGATAATACCCTGAACAGACCCATACCAGTTTTTCCTTTCACCGCATTCACTTTAATTAAGCATTCTAAAGAGACCTTCCAAAATCGATCAGTGTCTAAAGATATTATTGCCACGTTCGGAAACCTAATCTTAAAAATAAGACCACCTAAGCATCCAGAATTAAGAGAAGTGGAACAAACAGACCTAATCTGCCTCCTATTTTAGGTAAGTAAGTATTCGTACGGATCTCCAACGTAAAGTTGCTTTCATTCCTACAAATTGACAATCAAAGACCCACGTTCAGGTAAAAAACAAGCTGCTCTTCCTCAGCGGAAGAGTGGAATGCTAACCCATCCATACTACAAATAAAGTGAACGGGAGTGAAAGGTACCAAAACTAGCTGACTAGATAAACACAAACCTATTACCGAATTTATCTTTCTCAGCATTGATTTACAGCAATTTCACATATGATACCGCCAGGAGTAAACAGCATCTTGTAGAAGCCCTGAGCAGGAAAATCAAGTGACATGACCTCTCCTAAAAGAGCAGGTCAACCTTCACTATTAGTGGGTAGTCCTGTGGCAGACAGACTGCCAATACAATGGTTTCCACTGGTGGAGCTATCTGAAACCCCACCAATGGAAACCCAGAAGTTTCTCTATCTCTATGTCCGGATGGGGAACCATGAGTTTGGCAGGGCAGGAGCATCAGAGATTTAGGATGGTGCTCCTGCTCTGCCAAACTCTAACTTACCCCCTGAATGTTGCAGTTGGATCCCACAGGAATGTGCCTTGGATTAATGGAGTTCAAGGCAAATACTAAAGGAAGTAGTGAGAATGGACTTGTATGACCCAGAGATGGTGCTGGGTCTGTGGACTAATCTAAATCATGTGCATAGGCTGAGCAAAAGGTGTACACTTTCTAGCATATTCTAATCTTTAGGACACCTTTCTCAAACAGGCTTTTCTTTTCATAGCTCTCCAATTGGACAATAATGTCACCTAAAATCTTTAAAAGGGTCGTGGCGTGAGTTTTTTTTTTTACAGTGACCCTACCCTTAAATTGAAAGTTTAAATCTTCTTTTTTCAACATTCTGTAATCTTTTGTTAAGACCTATAAAATATGTTTGTAGAGATTGTCAGATAATGTGCAGCACCTGGCAAGTAGATGAGCGGATAGAGCTGGAGAAGGTATTACAGAAGGTTAAACATTAAAAGTGTTAATTAGTAATTAGGTGGGGACATAAAATGCTTAGGGCCATATTTATCCTCATACAATCAGCGCAGCAAGTCACCTTGCTGCGCTGTGCTGCGTGATAGGGAAAGGGCAGGAATAGGCTGTACTTAACATTGTACAGCTCATACCTGCCTTTTTCCAGCGCTGGTGCACATTGTGCTGTCTAGCACCATTGCAGGCACTTTTGCACCATGGTGCAAGGGTGCCAGCATTGTTAGCAGGATTGTGTATTCTTTCAAGTGTGTAATAGATGAACTGTGTATTGCTAATAATATTTCATACCTCATGTACTATTTTTGTATCATTTTTTCAAAAGAAAAATAAACTTGTCTTGACTAGAAACATTTTTCTGTCGTGGCCAATTTTTAATTTACTGTAATGAACATGCCATTCACTATATGATAGTTAATAGGAACCACGAGGTTTATTGTCCTTTCATTTTTTGTTCTCATACAAGCAGAGGAAACAGTTCCTTTAGAATAAACACTGACATCAGAGATAACCTGTCTCTCATTCCCTCTGCTGAGCTGGCCAGACTATGGGGGTCATTTAGAGTCGGGCAGAGGAGTTACTCTGCTGTAAATTGTGGAGTCTCCCATCCTGCAAAACTTATGTTCACCAGCTTCATTCTGAGAAGGGCAAACTGATGAGTGTACGCCGGTGGAGTCTCTGCCACTCATCCAGCATACAATCTTTGGCAGTGGCCTGTTTATCATAGAGACCGTGTCCTGAACTAGATTTCTCAGCCCAGTTTGACCAAGCGAAACATATTAAAGAGGGCAGGAAGCATCTATAATAGACCCATAACGTAGGTAGAAAACTCCATTCGAGTCAGCGTCATTAATGCTTTCCATTCTGTACCAAAACCTTCCTTTGGAGGATTGTTTTTGAAATAGTAAAAAGCGAAGGAGGCTGGAACAATATGGTGGCCAGCTCGGCATTCCATTTGTTCGCATCATCCCCACCAAGCAGATGGGAATCTGTCAACATGAAGGATGGTCTTCTGTTGGGTAGGAGGAGGTGGTAGCCTCCTCTACCTTCACAGCTTAGGGAACACACCTCTGTGTCTATATGACCCTCTTAAATGTGGGGCGAATTTGGTACCCAGAAGCTTTTTTTTCAAGGCAGTGTTTACAAACACAATCGAATATCAGTCCATCGCCACCTTTCAGCTGCGTGCCCACCTCCAGAATGTTATAAACCATCTCTGTTCTCACCTTCTAACCAAAAACCAACCAAACCAAAATCCATTTTTCTGAGTCCTGCCATTTAAATGCAATGATTAGTTTTGATCTGTTACATGAAGGAAAGGAAAGGTGTAAAAAGAACAGATGATGGGAAAGGTGTTGCATTTCTACGTTCAAAGTTAGTACATTTTGGTTGAAACCCACCCTTACTGATACATAATTGGTGTGGATATTATTTTAGGTGGCTATATCAAGAAAACTAAGTAGATTGCACCAGAGAATAGGCAATTCATAATATCCACAAAACATATGGTAATTGTCGTCTTTCCTCAATCTACATCTTGAGCACCCATATTTACGATTCTTGTTTCAACTGAAAGATATGAATCTTTGCAGAGTCAAGTAGGCCATTGACATATTGCTTTCTGAACATAGTTGACTTTAACCCACAAGTCAGAACATACAGTGTTTTAAAAAAAAAAAAACACCCATAAACACTGGACTCGTTCTTTTGAACCATTTCTCCATGATGGACATTTGTCAAATGGTGTTGATGTCATTAATCTAAATTTGATACAGTGTATATCCCTTCAGGATTGATGTGTGTGTGAATTGATTTATCACCTGTCAGGTAAATGACAAACTATAAACAAAAATATACACATTGAAATATACTTGATAAAACGATATATTAACATAAAATCCAATTAATACATATTTCAATTTTCCTTCAAACATGGAAATATAATGAAAAACCCCACTTCCTAAACAAACATTAACAAGATTAACTTCTGAGTCCCAGTTGAGCAGATTATAGCCTTAGAGCCCACCGTAGCAGGCTCTACTGGCCAGAAAAGGCCAGTTCCAAGGGAACTGGCCTTTAATGGCCGGTAGAGCCCACTACGGAGGGCTTCTAAGGCTATTAGAACATTCCACCTTAGAGGGCAGAAGGTTCAGTTTGTAAAACAAAGGCCTCCCAGAGCCCGAGGGAGATGAAATCCCCTCGGGCTCCGTAAGGCCTTTGTTCACAGCAACAGCTGTGAACAAACATTGGAATGTTGATTAGGGGTGGGCGGAGCTCGCAGAGTTGCATTACGTGGAATTTTGCAGAGTTGCATAAAAACTCAGTGGAATTCCACTGAGTTCTGCTCCGCCCTAATGACGACCACTGGAGTGAGATTAATTGGGTATAGACAAAGCCTGGGCTGCTGCTTCCTACATAGCAGACCTTTCATCGTGCTGAGTGGGCTGGGAAAGGAACTGAGATTGTGCTCTGTCTGCTAACTAGGATATAATAGCAAAGACTAGA
This sequence comes from Calotriton arnoldi, assembly GCA_963921515.1. Lineage (NCBI taxonomy): Eukaryota > Metazoa > Chordata > Amphibia > Caudata > Salamandridae > Calotriton > Calotriton arnoldi. The sequence continues at coordinate 1,831,460 of CAWUFW010000337.1, forward strand.
GGCATATGACTCAGTGGAATTTTAAACAGAAAGAGAGACTTGATTGGAGATTTACAATTATGAATACAGCACAAAGGAAATATGCCTGAAGGATATATTCCACCTAAGAGCAATTAGTATTTGTGAAATGAAGCAGCAGCTCCCCAAAACTGAAAGGCTCACCGCGTGAGACTTGCTGAGCCCTATCTTGATACTTAGCAATAGACATACCTTTCTAAATCTGAAGGACCCCACAAACCTCACACTCCTTTGCAACTTTGACAGATTTGCATGACAATGAAGAAACAAGTAACAACCTACCAAGTGCGTGCTGGCTGCAGGCCGTCCTCACAGCCCCAATGCTCTAAAGGAGGGCCCCGGTGGTGCTAGGTGGCAGTGGCAGAACGTAGCAGGAGGGCCCGATGCGAGTAACTGCAGCATCTACCTCCATCCCACCTCTAGCAGTCGCACCCTCAGCAGCATCCACTGCACCTGCCGCTGCCTCCATCTTGCTGGGTTATTATGATGCTAACACTAGCGATGGAAGATGAACTGCAGCAAGGGAGCGTCATAATGTCGCTACTCGCTACCATTTCTTCATGACAGACAGGCCAAACATTCCTACTGCGCATGGGCAATAGGTGGCAGCCATTGGAGAGACAGGCAGCAGTGTTGATGCGTACACCACCCCAGAGCAAGTGCTTTTCTTTATTTCTGTAGAGTATATGATGGATGATATATGTGAGGTGGGCCACTGCCAGTAAACTCTGCTACGCTATGTGGGAGGCAGAGTTATTGCCGAACTCAACACTCCATGCAGAGCACTGAGTGGAAAAAACTTTGCAAGCTCCGTCAGCGAAGCTCACCGCCCACCCCTAATGTTGATGCTCGGGGCTTCTACCAGTCATTAGAAGGCCGGAGCACTCCATTGTCCTCAATGGAGAACTCAGCATTCCAATGTTCTAATTTATTTTAAACAATGGCTATTTACTGCAATTGTCTAGCCCACCAGATGAATCCAGAAATACAAAATTGTTTTTCTTTCTGTACCTTTACTGGATTGTAGTGCTGCCTAGTGTGGGAATTCAGTAGTCCCCCATTGTCTAAAATAAAGATTTCATAGCATAAAGGTTTGTGAACAGAAAAAAACAACAAATGATGTAGTACTAACAAGCGAGCCACACAAATAAAAGACAGCTCTTTCAGAGCAGTTGCCTCTGACTAGGATCTGAATATCTAGAAGGGGGCTGTCAAAGGTCTTGCACCGATCCTCATGTTAAAGACAGTTGTGTTTTTGTTTTGAAAGGATTACAGCTCTATGATATCTGGGATGTCTATATTTATTTGCGGATCCAGTAGAATCCCAAACAAATCAAATTGTTTTAATCACTTTCAATTTTATAATGTTAAAATTAAATGATGTATTTGGTGTATAGTCTTCCACTGTTACAATATTATATTTTTGTTTCGTTGAGTTTTTAGATATTTAGACACAGATTTCCTAAGTCCCTGCATTGCCATTGTGTCAAGCAAGGCAACACAAGGGCCCAACTGATATTTACTAACCCACGCAAAACCAACTTGCGTGCCTCTGCATGACATAGCAAATCCAGAGTAACACAAGGTAGCACAAATTGCTGCCTTGCATTTCTCTGCATGGGAAAGGCGTTCCATGGACATTCCCACACATCCTCCCATGGATTGTGGTGCAATCCCAGGTTTACTAAGAGTAGTCAATCTCGAATGCGTCAACATGCTACACCACCCCAATAGAGGTGTAAGATGGAGAAATATGCTTTTTTTCTCCTCATTATACCCTCTTTATTTCCTCTTTCTACAGCACACATAAAAAGAGATGACTGCCCGCAACCAAACATAAAATGGTAATAACTGAATGTTATTACCATTTTATGTTTCTGCTTCTTGCACTGCGGAAAAGCAGAGGAGCGATGCTCCTCCGCCCTAGTGGAGGAGCCGCCCCTAGAAAGTCGAGCCCGAGGGAGGGGCAGAGATGAGGGCGATGCATGGTTAGGGTCTGTGCTTGAACATGCACTGCACGTGGTTTATACATTTGAGAACAACTCATTAGGGGGGCAACATGCTGCATTCTGGGATTTTAAGTTTTTTCTTTAAGGTTGTATTTGTTGACTCAAAAATCCCTGCAACTAATTTCGCTCTGAGCAGTGGTCCACTCTGAGTCAGAGAGTGGGCCTTCGACATTTATAACCCAAAGTTAAAAGGGGGTTTGAGGGTTTATCGATATCTTTCATTCAAGCTGCTCCAGTCAACCATCAAAAATGCTTTCCCGAAAACCCGCTACACACCAGCAACAATAGTCACGGAACATCAAGAAACATCAAGACCCCCTTACCTCAACAGCCCTCATGCGTCCACCTGAGCCGTTACTGAGCACCTAGACCTGGAACACATCTTGGGTTGGGTGAGAAACCAAGCTCTCTAACCCGTGCGGCTCCCGGGGCACCAATCACAGAAAAAAGATGCGAGGGCTGTGGCTGCATAGTTGCGGCAGCGGAGTGTGCGTTCCTGGAGACATGCGGATGGGGGGTCAGGAGGTCCTGCTGTATCCACCCATGTTAGTAAAAAACACTCAAGTGCCACTGAGGGTTTACCTATATCTTTCATTCAAACTGGTCCAGTCAACCATCAAAAAAGCCCCCTTCCCTTACCTCCACAGCCCTCATGTGCCCTCCGGAGCAGTCACCGAGGACCTAGACCTGGAACACATCTTGGGTTGGGTAACAAACTAAGCACTATAACCCGTGCAGCACCCGTGGCACCACAGAAAAAGATGCAAAGGCTGTGGCTTGAGAGTTGCGGCAGCAGAGCTTGCTGTTCCTGGAGACACGCAGATGGGGGTAGTCTGGAGGTCCCACTGTATCCACCCATGTTAGTAAAAAACACTCAAGTGCCCCTCCTAACATGATAGACATAGGACTTCCTGCTGTGTGACTCATAAAGGAGCATACTCGTGTACTTGCTGAATATACCAAGTTTTTCTTATAATTAGCAATTTTTCCTCTTCTTCCCTCAGAACTTTCTCTTTTCTTTCAAGGGAGGTAAGGGAGGGATTTACAGGAGAGGGACGAGGACAGCGTACTGATAGTGAAGATTACCAGTAAGTAATCAAAGCATTACTTTCTAGCTTTTCCTCTCTCCAGCCCAGATATGAGCAAATACCCAAGCCTTTCAAAAATTGTTAGGAGAGCCACAGTATGGCATAAAATGCAGTATCAAAATGGGTTAACTTTAAACACAGCAACAAATACTCAGGACTGCTGATAGTTTCTTCCAAAAGAAGAAACTATCCTCAACCTATAGTGAGAAAATAAGGTGTGTGGTGAGGGCCAAATGGCTGCTATACAAATGTGTTTTAGGGAGTCACCCTTGAAGGCAGCCCAAGAAGAAGACAAGCCTCTATGGCAGAGTGTTTCCCAAACTGTGGGTGGCGAGCTAATTTTTGATGGGTCAGCAAAGTTCAAACAATAAATATAGATGCCTTTAAATTCTGTGTTTATCATGTCACATTGACTGCACTTCAAAGAGAGAGGTCAAATGTCAGGTTATATTTTCTGCTGCATTTTTTTTCAATGGGACTGGTGTTTAGGAAATCCTCTCACTTTGCAAGCAGAGATAAAAAAGTAAAGTGACAATCCCCCTGGGGTACATGAAGTTTGATAGGAAGGGCTGTAGGATGTAATTTTTTTAGTAACACACAACAAAATGTAAATAGCTGTAAGTGAGCTGAACACATTCAACAGTTAAGAAAGCAAAAGTGAAGCATATTTTTTTGTAATACTGAAGCATGATGCAAAAAAGGTTTTCAATGGATCAGAGCAAATCTTGGTGATGCACAAATATTCACTATAATCAGATTTCCATACATCATGTGGGTGCAATATAGTTTTATCTATAAAACTATGTCTGTGCAAATTTAGCGAACATTTCAAAGGAAACTGTGCTGTCTGCAAATAACAATGTGCTACCATATGATGCTTTAGTTACATTAAAAAAATGGTTGCCTTATGTCAATTAAAGCTAGTTGGGTCTGGAAAGGATGTTGTACTTTGTCATAACATCAACATCTCCTAATGCACCGTTGGTAGAAAGACTTTTCCTAGATCAGTCCCGATTAGTGCTCCTATACTTTGTAGTTCTTGGACAGGTATCAGATCGGAGTGTTTAAGCTCAGAAGAAACTGATGTTGTTTGAAACAGTTGCTCACCAGCCAAACAGCTTCCAGACCATTAGAAAAAGAAGCAGCACATGTTACCCAGTCATCTAGGTACAGGAAACCAACAAGCCTTGTGAGAGAACACAACCCACCAATGAGGCTAGAGTCTTGGCCAAAACCTTGGAGCTGAGGCTAGACCAAAATGACGCACACAAAATTAGAAATGTTTTTCTAAGACAATAAACCCTAAGGAATCTCTATGAATGAGGATTCACTGGAATATGCAAATAGGCATCCTAGAGTTCTAGAAAAACCAAAAACTTGCCTGGTGCAATAAGAGGAATAATATTCTGATTACTCACCATCTTGAAATGATGGTATTGAATGTAAGTACTTACAGTATTTAAATCCAGGAATGGCCAAAACTCTCCTGAGGCTTTTTGCACTAAGAGACAAAAAAATCTAAGAATAGTAACTTTGCCCTTTCTCTTCCGGTATATTATCTAGACCAACATTACTCACCCACTGTGCCAGTGCCAGATAACTTAATGCTTCCTACAGTCGTAGTAAATCTCTTTTTTCTTGTCAAATGTACTTATCTCACCTATGTCTGTGACCTGGAACTAATTGCACGTATTTGCCTAGTATGTTATATAGATATATTTTGAGCAGTTCTTTTGGTTGGGTATTGTGTCTGAGTTGCCAGCACTGGAATCTGACACACCCTCTCGGTCAAGTGCACCACGGCTGCCGGTTTGTGAAGGAGTGATGTTTGAAGCTACACGCCATGGAGTCCCCCCAGCAGTGTTGATGGCAGTTGGGCCAGTGATGGTGCCCTAGGGTCTGATGACGCTTCCTGGCATGAGGAGCCATTCTGACTTAATTGTAGCTGCATTGAGGAGAGAGGAGAGCGTCAGTGCTTAATTTGAGCCAGTGGTTTCCGGTGCTTGGCACCGACACTTAATTGTCAACACCGGCGCTTGTGACAGTCTACCACAAGGTGGCGCTTTCTGGCTAATTTAGAGATGACCACAACAACAGTTAATTATTACTTCAATATACATTAAAAATGACTATTACCTGCCACCCAAGCCATTCTCATAGCTTTGGGGGCTTGAATAAGTCCGAATTGTTACACTTGTAGGAGTGTGATGGTTAGTAGTAGTGTTGTAAATATCATTGGCATCATAGCACAGACAATGTGTGGTGCAAGCTGCAGTGGCCTACTGACGAGAGCCCTGGCACTTATTGTTTTCACAAATTAAGCACTGTAGAGCGTTATTGCACTGCGCAACGAGACACCGGTATTGTGGAGCCGAGTTCAATCTACAAGGACTTCACCACTTCCAGTACTGCATGCCATATCTGCTAAAGCAAGTCGGGGCACTATTATGAGCACAAGTGGAGGTCACTGGACCAGCACTCGAGGTAATGTGCATTGGTGGTATTGGAAACGCGGGCAGGCAAGTTGTTGGGAGTGCAGTGTCATACAAGTGAAGAGGTACTATCCCGAAGTGGTCAGAAGTGGAGAAGAGGACTGTGGAAATTGCAGCCACTCAGGTAAGTTGGACGTGCTGTTTCCATTTAAGGAGAAAGATGTAATTTGCACATTGGATAAGACAACTGGCACCAGAAAATGCCTGTTAAGGTTTTAGAACTGTGACCCTTTTGATGTGTGCCGTAAGGATATTCAGTACTCAAAAGAGCTGTGGCAGTCCTCTCTCTGTGGCCATACAATTCCACCAATGGGAGCCGATTCGTGTTGATTTTAAAGACTTGAACTGACACTCCTGTGGAAACCTGCATTGAGAAAGGCTGAATGGCCAAAACGTGTCTGCATGGTGTCATAATAAAAATCAATTGAGAAAGATTTCTGTAGTCCTGAGTTGTGGTCTCAGACTCCCATATGGTGATCTCGAGCTGTGTCAGAGTCTACTCGTGATTTGGAGCAGGATTTTTGGCTGGATATATATATCTGAAACAGATTTACCCACATATACTTGTGGTATTCTTAATTGCAGCATGAAAAGCGGGAACAGGTTCTTATAAAAACATAGCAGCGCTGCATTAAACATAAAGGATTTACTACGTACGTATTTTTAATTGATTTACTGTTTGCAAGTTCCAAGAGATCATCTACAGTAATTGTTATATAGATTAATCCAAATTATTTGATAATCAACAATGACTCTAATAGTACACTCGATATTTTATCCAAAAATTCCGTGTTATGACCCTGAAAATATACATTTTAAACAATGTCACTTCCGTAGAACTCTCAGTCTCAGCGTGGTCAGTAAAGCATCGTTGGGAGGATTAGGCATACTTCATAAGAATTGTGTCGCCCCTTCTAAAAAAGATTTTTTTACAAACGTGTTTTTAAATGCTCTGCATTTGTGCAACCGCTCTTGAAGGCAGGCCGATAACCAGCACGCAGTTATCATCCTCTGACATTGGTGAGCTGGAGTGCTCTATGCATTTCCACTTGTCATATAACTGCTTATGCCAACCCAGACATGAGTTAATTGGACGAATACTGGTTGATAACCCAATCTGGAATAGAACAGAAACTTTGTCCTACCATTTGAGCTTAATCTTTATGAACCTGTGAGTTACATGTAGAAAGAAATTACACTAAAATTGTTCTCATAATGGGTTAATGTACTTTTTGACATCTGTTAGACCTGGCACCATTGGCGTGGGTCTCCCTTCCATTTTTTGCTGTTGCCTCTTATGTTTTTGCTGGTTTTAAATGCTTTTGGGCACTGTGCCACTGCTGTTCAGTGCCACAGTGCAAGTGCTCCCTATGGTAAATTGATGTATGGATTAGTGACTCCATGATTGGCTTGTTTGGCTTACTGTCAGACCCTAGTACAGTGCACTGCGTGTGCCCAGGGCTTGTAAATCAAATGCTGCTGGTGGGCTGCAGCACTGGTTGTGCCACCCACCGGAGAAGCTTGTAAAGTGTGTCTCAGGCCTGCCATTGCAGAGCCTGTGTGCAGTCTGGTACTGCCATGTTGACTGGGCAAGTGTACCCACTTGCCAGTCCCTAAACCTTCCCTTTTATACATATTAGTCACCCCTAGGGTAGGCCCAAGGGCAGGGTGCATTGTAGGTAAGGTAGGACATGCCCTGGTGTGTGTGGCATGTCCTAATAGTGAATTACAGCCATTTTCGTTTTCACTATTGCAAGGCTACCTGTTCCCCATAGGCCAGAATGGGCAGTTAGATTATTACATCTTATAATCCTAACTGACTCAGGGAACCAGGTAGAAATTCGAGTTTAGTACGCTCTGAACTCAGAATGATAAAATACATCTTTTAGTGAAGTTGGTTTTAACATTCTGTGTTTGAAAATACCACTTTTAGAAAGTAGGTATTTTCTTGCCTAACTATCCAAGCCTGCCTCTGCTAGGTTGTGTATTCCTTGTCTGGAGATTGAGTGACAGGGGCTGGGGGTGGCTACAGGAGACAGGGTGAGTCAGCGCAGGGCTGAATATAAAGATCTGCATCCAGAGTGGAGGGAGGAGTTGCACCTGGGTCTGAATAGGGCTGTGCCTGCCTTCCACAATGCTGGCTCCACCTCCTGCCGGGCGGCTGAGCACTCTGCCCTACATTCTGAAAGGAAAGAAGGAGTCAGAAAAAAAAGTGCTCCAGGACTGACCAGAACTGGTTTTGGACTAGGCAAAGGCCTCTCTGCCTTCAGAGAACAAAGAGAAAAGTAGTATAAATATTGGGACCCAGACCGAAGAACTTTAGATCACTTCTGGGAATCAAGACGAACCTTTGCTGAGGAGAAGAACCAGGAAGCTGAAGGAGGAGACTACCCCTGTGCTGTGTGTTTGGGGGTTGGCCTGCAGTGGTTGCTTCATTGCCAAAGAAAGGAGAAAAGGACTGAGTGTGCTTTCTATCAACTTGAAGAAGAATCTCCAAGGGCTTGAACTAGAGCTTGCCTCCTGCCTGAAGTCTCAGGGATACAAGACTTCACCAACCAGCTCCCACCTGAATTCCCTTGCTGGGAATTGAAGTGCCTGCTGCTGTGCTGGGCCTTCTGAGAGACTGCGTGTCGCTGGGAGCTGGAAGCACGATGCAACAACGAGAAGCGTGTCACCGCTGCAGCCGCTGTCATCGCATCGCCAAGGAAGCGAGACGCCGCTGCCGCTGTCATCATCGCATCGCCGAGCGCGGCGCATCACCGGAGAAGCGGGACGCTGCCACAGAGGACATCGCCGCATCACCGGAGAAGCTGCGTCGCAGGGCCTGTCGCGCTCCCAAGATCATCGAGTCGCCGCGACGGCCGCCGGGCGTGCACGCATCGCACCAACGTTGTCGCATAGCAGCCAAGACGCCATTTTTATCGCATCGCACCGGAGAAGAGTATCGAATCGAGGTGCCATCTGTCGCATCGCACCGGAGAGCAGTAAGAAACCGACGCATCAACTCCCCACACAGTAAGGAAGCGAGCATCAACTCCCTGCGCAGCAGTAAGGAACCGACGCATCCACTCCCTTGAGTGTACGGAACCGACGCATCACCTTCCCTGCGACCCTTTTGTTTTCTTTTGCGTTACGCATTCAAGGTACATTGAGAGTAAAGTGTTGCATCTACAACTTAGAGAGAACTGAACTATTTTATAACATTCTAAAGTCTATTTTTGAGTACAGTATTGTGGATTTTTGTCGTTTGGTCTTAGTGTTAAGTCTATATAAAAATACTTATTTTTATAAATACAACCTGTGTGGTGTCCATCTGTAGTGTTGTCACTATATTACTGTATGTGTTCACAAATGCTTTACACACTGCCTCTGAGATAAGCCTGCCTGCTCGTGCCAAGCTACCAAGGGGGTGAGCAGGGGTTATTTTAGGAGTGTAGCCCCTTACCCTGACTAGACGCAAGGGTCCCTATTTGTCACAGATACCTACCTATGCAAACTAGAGACCCCCAAATCTAACAACATCCATACAAGAAATGTTAAATTAACTGTTTAGAAAATTGAGTATTATTGGTCTTGTTGAAAGGCTACAAGTGATATTTATCAGTTTCAGAATTGGTCAATTTCATTATGCGATCTTCCTCATTGAAGAGTGGTGTTTTCTGAGGTTTGTTATACAAGTGGGGTACAGAGGGATGGGTAAATAGATCCCGCTGCATTTCCTTCCTGTATTGGCATGATAGTAGGCTGATAAAGCATTAGTGAGTCAACTGTGTGAAAAAGCAGGAATAGTTTGTTCTCTTAACTTCAATGTTATGTTTAAACATCAGATACTGAGAGAGTCTTGCTGTGTGTGGGTGTAAGGCTACGGAGCCCGGGAAGGCGAAGCCGGACCCAATGGGGGCCCGGGACAAACGCCGCCCGGAGGCGGGAAGCCCCCCCCCCCAGGGTGAAAGCCAGCGAAAATGGGGCGACCAGGATTGGTCGCCCCAGGGCAGTCTACGGCCCCCCAATCAGGGGGCGAGATTGTAAGCCTTGAGGGGGATTAAGAAGGGGTCGAAAGGCCTCCCAAAGCACACACTCCCCCTCGCTGGAAGAAGGAAGAGAGAATCGCCGGATCGACGTGAGCAGGGATCAGCAGGACTGGACGGCGCTGCAGCGAGGCAATGAAGGACTACGCCTCCAGACCTACCTGCAACTGCGGACAATAGGATCCGACATCAGCACCTGAAGCCCTGATTTTGCACCGGGGCCCCGTGGGCTGTGAGGTGTTGACCAGGAGGCGGCAAGGCCGTTCAACAAAGGCATCGGCAGGACGGAGCGGAGAAGCCGACCGCGAGCAGCAGGAAAGCCGGAAGACTGAGACGCGGCACGGCGGCGAGCTGGGTGGGGCCTAGGGAAAGGCTCCTCACTTAAAGGAACAATTAAACCCACAGCTGCTCCACGCTCCGGAGGCAGCGAGCGGTGGGGAGCAAGGGAAAGGAGTGATTTTTTCCGTTGGGAAGCACCGGAGGCGTGCTGACACGGTGGGCATCTGAAGCCCCAGGAATGGCTGATTTTTTTTTTTTCTTCTGGGAACCAGCGATCCATTGGGAGGACTACAGGGCCTGTAGGGCTCCCACAGTAGGGAAGTGATGCGCCCTCCATTGCGCAGTAGCAAGCAAGAAGGGCACACAAGGCCTCCCAAGATGGCCAACAGGCGTGGGGTGGCTGGAAGGGAAACACGCCCCCCAGCACATTTTAGTGAAGCGCAGGAGCACCCAGAGGCCCCCGAGAAGGGGCAAAAGAGGCGCAGAGGGGACACAAGGCCTGCTCTGGCTGATAACTTGCTGGCAATGCTGGATAAGGCTAGGGCTTTGGTTGCCCTCAAAGGGAAAACATGGACGGATCAGCGGATCAGCAGATCAGCGAGGGTGCACACAGCAAAGGGAAGAAGCAGCGGCGGGCATCCCCTCCAGCACCACCTCACAGGAGACCGGGAGACAAGGGGCATGTAGCCAGAACGGCACCCCGCAAAGAGCAACAAGGCAAAGGCAAAGACTCCCATGGCCAGGAGGCCAGATCGCTGCAGGGGCACAGCCACGCAGGCAAAGGGCAGGAGGGACGTAACTCCAGAGATGGCATCCGCCTCGGACACAGCAGAGAGCAGTGAGGATGAAGGGTCTGTGGCCGACACGACGGCCCCTCTGGAGCCACACGGAGTGCAGAGCAACGCGGGCAACGACAAGGATGGCAAGCAATGCACACAGGTCAATGGGAGAGGGCGCAATAAGGGGCAGCATGCGGGCCCATCCGATGGGGGCCCGGGCAGATTGTGAACTTGGGCACGCAGCAAGGCGTAAGAAATTTAGCAATGCAGGGGCCGTGGCCCATGCACCCCCCATGGCAGTCCGGAATTGGAAGGGGCCAGCAGGGTTTCCAGGGCGAAGCATGGGGCAGGGCCTGGCACACCCAGCAGCATGGATGCCTTGGTGGCAATGGCCAGGGGCAGGTTTCCCCTTTGGGGGAGGCCCCCATGGGGAACAGAGAGGAATAGGGCTAGCCGAGTACCAGAACAAGGGCCAAATAGAGGTGGGGACCCGGAAAGGGCAACAGGCAATGGGAAAGATAACCCACAGCAGGCAAAGCAGAGTGCGAAAACAGTACAGGAGGAGACTGGGCAAGGTGGGGCAGCAGCCCAGAGGGGGTCTAATGCAGGGAAAAGCGGGGCAGAAGAGGGTCCGGACCCGAAAGGGAAGCCGGCCAGCAAATACCTGCGCCCATCTCCAGGAGACCCTCCCACCACAACGAAACTCCTAGGGTTGGGTAATCTCATCCCACTAGCGGTAAAGGAGAGAATTTGGAGGAAAGAATTTATAGACATTTTTTCCTTGCTGGAGGTGCGCCAGGCAGGCTAGGACCTGACGGCACATGACAAAAAGGATGAGGACAAGAGGGAAAGGCGTAAACTCAGGGTGGAGCGATCGCTAGAGAATTGGCTGAGAGCTTTCAGGACCCTGGCCTGCGTTTTCATTGAAAAGTTCCCCCAAAGTGCTGCATCACTTATTTTATTTGAACAAAAGGTGCATGATGCACAACAGCAATATCAGGGGGATTCATGGTTGAAATACGACGAGTGCTTCAGGGAAAAGATGCAGACATGGCCAGTGATCGAATGGGACTGCCAGGACATGGAGGGTTTCACGACACATATGGTAGCTGCCAGAGATGGAGTCGGCAATAAAGATCACAATTTTCGTCCCTTCGGGTGTAAGGGCAAACACGAAGGGCAAGGGCAGGGGTTCGGGGGAAAGAACCAGGGAAGTGACAAGACAGGGAAGCCATGCTGGAAGTTCAGCAAGGATGAGTGTAAATGGGGTGCAGCATGCAGGTTTAAACATGCATGCGGGTCCTGCGGGGGGCATCTCACAATACGCTGCAGGCAGGCCCAAGGAACCGGGACCGGCAAAGACAAGGCAGCCATTAAGAAATGAGGAGCAGGTCCCCTCCACTGGTGGGGGCGACCAGGGGATCGGTGGGGAACAGCCGCTACCAACCCCCATACACGCAGGCAGGCTACTATACCTATTAGGTCATTATCCCAAAGCGACGGACAAACAAAAATTGGCAGACGGTTTCACACAAGGTTTTCCAATCGCCTACAAAGGTCCCAGGGGTGCCCAGGAAAGCGGGAACTTAAAATCCATAAGGGACAACCCTGGGGTGGCACGGCAGAAGGTAGAAAAGGAAGTCCAGCTGGGCCGGGAGGCCGGCCCTTTCGATCCCCCCCCCTAGAGGACCTGGCAATATCCCCCTTGGGAGTGGTACCCAAGAAGGAGGCAGGCAAATTCAGGCTAATACACCACCTGTCCCATCCCCACAGTGATTCCGTCAATGACTGTCTTGAACAGGGGAGTTGCTCAGTCGCCTAAGCATCAGTGGACGACGCGGTGGACCTGATAAGACAAGTAGGGGTGGGAGCCCTGCTGGCTAAAACAGACATAGAATCAGCGTTCCGCCTCCTGCCAGTGCACCCAGACAGCTACCATTTGCTAGGCTTCCAGCTAGAGGGGCAATACTACTATGACAAATGTCCACCAATGGGTTGCTCAGTATCCTGCGCATACTTTGAGGCTTTTAGCAGTTTCCTGGAATGGGAGCTAGGTACACGCACCTTGAAGGGAGGTCAGATTCACTACTTAGACGATTTCCTCTTTATCGGCAGGGCGGACACAGGGGAATGCGCCAACCTCCTGCAGACCTTCATAGACCTGGCCCGGTAATTGCACAAGTGGAGGTCACTGGACCAGCGCTCGCGGTAATGTGCATTGGTGGTATTGGAAACGCGGGCAGGCAAGTTGTTGGGAGTGCAGTGTCATACAAGTGAAGAGGTACTATCCCGAAGTGGTCAGAAGTGGAGAGCAGGACTGTGGAAATTGCAGCCACTCGGGTAAGTTGGACTTGCTGTTTCCATTTAAGGAGAAAGATGTAATTTGCACATTGGATAAGACAGCTGGCACCAGAAAATGCCTATTAAGGTTTTAGAACTGTGGCCATTTTGATGTGTGCTGTAAGGATATTCAGTACTCACAAGAGCTGTGGCAGTCCTCTCTCTGTGGCCATACAATTCCACCAATGGGAGCCGATTCGTGTTGATTTTAAAGACTTGAACTGTCACTCCTGTGGAAACCTGCATTGAGAAAGGCCAAATGGCCGAAACGTGTCTGCATGGTGTCGTAATAAAAATCAATTGAGAAAGATTTCTGTAGTCCTATGTTGTGGTCTCAGACTCCCATATGGTGATCTCGAGCTGTGTCAGAGTCTACTCGTGATTTGGAGCAGGTTTTTTGGCTGGATATATATATATTTGAAACAGATTTACCCACATATACTTGTGGTATTCTTAATTGCAGCATTAAAAGCGGGAACAGGTTCTTATAAAAACATAGCAGCACTGCAATTAAACATAAAGGATTTACTACGTATGGATTTTTAATTGATTTACTGTTTGCAAGTTCCAAGAGATCATCTACAATAATTGTTATATAGATGAATCCAAATTATTTGATAATCAACAATTACTCTAATAGTACACTCAATATTTTCTCAGTCTCAGCGTGGTCAGTGAAGCATCGTTGGATTAGGCATACATCATAAGAATTGTGTCGCCCCTTCTAAAAAACATTTTTTTACAAGCGTGTTTTTAAATGCTCTGCATTTGTGCAACCACTCTTGAAGGCAGGCCGATAACCAGCACGCAGCTATCATCCTCTGACATTGGTGAGCTGGAGTGCTCTATGCATTTCCACTTGTCATATAACCTCTTATGCCAACCCAGACATGAGTTAATTGGACGAATACTGGTTGATAACCCAATCTGGAATAGAATAGAAACTTTGTCCTACCATTTGAGCTTAATCTTTATGAACCTGTGAGGTACATGTAGAAAGAAATTACACTAACATTTTTCTCATACTTGGTCAATGTCCTTTTTGACATCCATACAAGAAATGTTAAATTAACTGCTTAGAAAATTGAGTATTATTGGTCTTGTTGAAAGGCTACAAGTGATATTTAACAGTTTCAGAATTGGTCAATTTCATTATGCAATCTTCCTCATTGAAGAGTGGTGTTTTCTGAGGTTTGTTATACAAGTGGGGTACAGAGGGATGGGTAAATAGATCCCGCTGCATTTCCTTCCTGTATTGGCATGATAGTAGGCTGATAAAGCATTAGTGAGTCAACTTTGTGAAAAAGCAGAAATAGTTTGTTCTCTTAACTTCAATGTTATGTTTAAACATCAGATACTGAGAGAGTCTTGCTGTGTGTGGGTGTAAGGCTACTTCTTTGTGAGAGCAGCGCACTCTAGTGGTTGAGGCAGACACACCTTCCCGCATCACTGTGGCATATTTGAAAGAGACAGCTGTGAATCCTCTATGACAGAAGAATCTGCCTTCAACCTCGAGTGACCCGACTTTTACTTCAGTCTGACTTAGTCCTGACACATTTTCACGTTTATTTCCTTCTAAGCACACATGCGGTGAGAAGTTCCTGAATCGGCTCATACCTGGGTCAGTCCTTCTTTTATATTCATGATTTTATGGTTTCTCATTATTCTTTGAATTTGTTTTTTTTCTCCTGCGTAGTGTCTGAGACAAAGGTGCTTGAACTTAAGCATGGGAGCTGCTAAGCTCCAGTTAGCTTTTCAGTTTCCCCCCTCTTTTATGTGCAAGAGCCGCGTGCTCTAGTGGTTCAGGCGGGCACATCAGCCTGCATCTTGGCAGCATATTTATTAGACTGAGCAGTACGCCTGCACAGCGGGCATGCAGGCGGCGCCCCGAGGGTAAGTCTGTCTGATCCACCCTGCGCCGACCACGCCCAGAACCAGAAATGTTGCCCAATTTGCCTCAGACTTGCCTTCATGAATATTCTACTCTGTACAGCAACGTATGGCTCTCGCCCATGTAAGCATAGTACGCGCAAACGTGCAACTCGCCCCCATTCTCTCACTGCAATGCTCAAGAACAGAGGTTAGACCAGTTGTGGTTTTTCACGGCGTAGCCTTTTTATTCATATCATATCAACATTTAAAAGCTTGAAGCAAAGTCCGTCAAAGGACAGCTATGCATAAAGCAAACGTACATTTCATAGGTATCAAAGCAAGATGGGCGCTGAATAGACAAGTCCAATATCATATTTCACGTTCCAAGAACATCCAGCACACATTGTTGTGAGATCCGCTGTGCGCAGTGTGCCAGCAGGCCCCGCCTTGCAACAGCCTCTCCACAGGTTGCACCCAGGGCGTCCATGCACCCTTCCTATAGGGAATATACCGGCAAATCAATGGGACAACTTCACCACATCTCCATCTCCTCCAACCCCTGAGGAGAACCACATACTTAAAAACAGGGCACAGCATAGCCCACCGGGATACCTGAACACAGGAGTAATCCCCAAAAGTTCCAAAACCCTGCATCGTGGGGTAGGGCAGGAGAGTCCAGAGACCACCAGCAGGTCAGCCCCCCCTCCCGCCTGCCCGGTACCCACACAAATCATACCCCTTCAAGGGGGCAGTCCAGACCCAGAATCAGAAATCTTGTGTATCCCCCTTTATTATCTGCCAGGGACCCCGTCAGCTCGGGGGTGGGTGGGTGGTTGACGAGCGACGGCTGATCCTGGCCTGCACCAGGCGTGATGAAAGGGACAAAGAGGAAGCTTTACATGGCGTGCTGGATTAAATAGTCCCAAGGCTTTGTCGCACCTCTTGACGTCACCGGGCGACCTTCCGTTTCCTCTTCCTGTGCCAACAAGGGGGGGGGGCTCCAGCCCGTAGCGCGACTAAGGGCGCCCGTCCCCTAGTCGCGGGGGGCGCCTGCTCAAGAACGTTTGCATATTTAACATTTCTTCTGTATTGGGTCCAGTTTCTTGTCTCAATTGGCATGCCTTGTTAGGTTTTTCGCAAGCCGCTGGTCCCCCTTCACCTCCTCCTGTTTCTCAGCCTAACCTATCATCTACTCTCAATCAAAATCACTCCCGATTAGTTTCAGGCTGTCTCATTAATTTAAGATTACTTTCTGAACATTCTCTCGATAAGCATAATCTCTCTTTTCCACCAATTTTGAAAATGCTTTTCCTCACTGTAACATGGATAAGTGATGCATCCAATCACAATTCCAATCTTGCTTCACCTTTGTTTTTTTTTCATTATTCATCAAGACCATCCAGATCGAACAGGTGGTGACCTTGCAACAATTTACCCCTCTTCTTTTGACTGCACAGTAAAAAAGTGTCAGTGTGTTAGCTGACCTGTGCGCCAGTGATTTACAAATAGAGACCACTGTGAGCCCGAATATTCTGTGTATTAAAATAATGTTGTCTATTCTGGTGATTGTGGGGAAGAGACACAATTTTTGTGTTAAAATCACAAATTGGAATGTCACAGGGCTTTTGACAAAGCTAAAGGATGAAAACTGGCAAGAGTTTACCAATGAATTTGATGTTCTTTTGATGCAAGGGACACGTTTTTAATGATGGATATGAGTGATTCACTCAAGCATCCATACCATCTAAATCTGGTAGAGCTAAGGTGGGACTAACATGTTGGTTTAGAACCACTTTACCTTATCGAATACGAACTGCTGTCCAATAGTTCACTCATGCAACCATTCTTACTTAAATAGCAAGACAAATTTAACGTGGTATTAATATATTTTTATAAAATTGACTTTTCTGGTTTCAATAATGCAAATCTACGTGGCTTATTTTCTTTTATTGAGGGCTTGTCTAACTTAGGGCTGGATCTGAGAAAAGGCAGCCATATTTTTTTCGAGGGGGGGTGATTTAAATGCCAAGTTGAGATTTTTGTGTTTCCATGACAATCATTTTGTCTACCCAGATGCAAATGTTCATATCATCATTGAGGATCCTAGAGGTATATTATTATTTACTTATCTGGTACAGTTTGATTTCTGCAATGTTTTTGAAATGAGTACGCATGGAAGCCCTCTGCTTCCCACATTTGTGGGTGTGGTTCAGCAATAGACTAAGGGCCTGATTGTGAGTTTGGCGGATGAGATACTCCGTCACAAACGTGGCGGATATTCTGCAAATTACAAGTTCCATAGGATATAATGGAATTCTAATTTGGGGGTCGGGATATCGGTCACGTTTGTAATGGAGTAACTCTGTCCGCAAAACACGTAATCAGGCCCTATGTCTTTATTTTCAAGTCACTTAGAGGGTCATTAGGATGGCGGAAGGACCGCCACCGCCGGGCTGGGGGTGGCGGTCCTTCCGCCATCACTAAGCTTTTTACCCACTGCCCAATTAGGATGGCGGTGGGTACCGCGGCAGACGCAAAGTCCGTCCGCCACTACACCGCCAAAGGCAATCGTGCCAATTGCCTGGCGGATGGCAGGGCTCCTAAAATGGTGGCGGTGCCTAGCAGGCACCGTCCACCAAATTAGGATTGTGTTAGAAAAAGCCCTTTCCATGGCGGCAATGCCGCCATGGAAAGGATGGCGGGGATTGGGTTTGGGGGCTCGTTGCGGGCCCCCCTTGTTGGGGGGGTGTTGCTGCACTGGGGGGGTACCCATGGTACCCCCCTGCATTTCCCTGCACTGCGTGGCAGGCACCTCGTGGTGCCTGCCACGCAGTGCAGGGAAATCCAGTGCATGCCAATTTGACATTGCGAACGGTGCTGCATCCAGCAGCACCGTCCGCAATGTTAATGGCCCGAGATGCGCCATACTGGTGGGCGCATCGTAATATGTGTGGTGAGACCGCCACATTACTGGCAGGCGGTCCCAACCACAGCAACGATGGCGGGCGGACTCATGTCTGCCCACCATCGTAATGAGCCTCTTAGTTATTGTATTCTTTTTTTTGTGTTATAATTTTTTATTAGCATTTCATAAATACAATACAAGAGATATATGAGAAAAGAGCAAGTTCTAAAACATTTTGTACTAGAGAAATATTGACGAATACAATTATAAATAGAAAAGAAATCCATCAAAATCCATAGAATAGCAGAAAAGGGGATAAATAAGGGTAGAAGAAGTTATAGCAATTAAAATAATACAATCATCATTAATTATTAAATATTGTATATGAAATATTAAAGTATTAAGCCAATAAATTGTCAAACAATCATAAAAAGCCGAAGGTAATAAAATATTAATTTGGTAAAACATTAATTACACTTTTCATTAAGTAAATTCATTTGAATTACTAAAAGGTAATACACTACTGAGAATAAAGGATCACTCCAGTGATAGGTATAAATATAATATAGATATAGTTACTGACTGAATAAAATTTATTAAAAGTACCAGTCTATGAACTACAAGAATGTCATATCTAGGCAATGCAATGAGAGGAAAAGAAAAGAATTGAATATCAATTTGTTGAAATGGCCAAAGTAACTTAAGAAGTGGAAGTAGTTGCAGAGACATCTTCTGCATGTAGGAAGGGATCCCATACTTGTAAGAACAATTCAGTTTGGTCTTGAATGTTATATATGACTCTCTCATGTGAGGCAGTTTGGATCATTGATGCTAACCAATTCTCTTGGGATGGCGGAGACGGGATTTCCATTGCCTTAATATACAGATTTTAGCAGTAGCCAATGCGGTATGTACAAGACGACATTGCGGTTTGGAAAGGGTAGGAGAGTCTCGTAAATCATGCAGTAAGATGGTTGCTGGCGAGAGTGGTAAATGTAAAGGAACTGTGTTATGCAAAATCTGACCTATATAGGACCAATAGAGTTTAACCATGGGGCATTTACATATGATGTGGACTATGTCACAACCAGAGGCATTACATCTCCAACAATTAGTATGCGATAATAGGCCCGCTTTATGTAGTTTTACCGGTGACCAATGCCAGTCATGAAGTATTTTAAATAAACAGAATTTTAAACGAGCCTCCCGGGCACCTTTATCTAAGTTTTCCAATAAAGCCACCCATTGTTCATCTTCATAAGAAAGCCCTAGACGTGATTGCCACTTAGAACAAAGATCACGGGATAGAGGATGAGAAAATAATTGCGTTGTGAGTGTTTTATACAAACCGGATATAACCCCTTTATGTCTCCCCCAGGTGTGGAGATAAAATACTATTGGTGATATTTGCAGTATCCAAGGTTTTTGGCCTAAAGCCTTAGTAAGAGAATTATTGAGCTGTAAATAATTATCTACTTGCAGTAGGGGAAGATTAAATTTGTCCACCAATTGAGAAAAAGGTTTGAGATCTCCATTATGAAGAATTTGATCTAAGGTAAGGATGCCAGCTGATTTCCATTGGGGCCAGGAGAGAGTTTTCCCTTTAATGCGTATTCCAGAGTTATTCCATATTGGGGCTTTTACATGTAAACGTGAATTAAAGCCTAAAATACGTTGTGTCCTTTGCCATGTTTTACGCATTGCAGATAATATAGGATTGCGAGGATCTAGACGGCTTGTACCTGACCCATATAGGGCTGAGAGACCCAATTCAGTAGATAAGAAGGATCTTCAATATGTACCCATTGTGGTGTGTTAGAGTTATCTTGGAGCATGTATGTAAGTTGGGATAATTGTAGTGCAATTGAATAATATTCTATCGAGGGAAGACTCAGACCTCCATTAGAGTGATGGGCATTAAGCTTGCTTATGGCTAAACGGGGTTTGATGGATCCCCAGATAAAAGATTTTATCTTAGAGTCTATTAGACGTAATGTAGATAGTGGAATATGACGAGGAAGCATTCAGAGAGTATAAAGAAAACGTGGGAGAGTGACCATTTTTACTGCTTGAACTCTACCCCACAAAGACAAACCCAAAATTTTCCATTTATCGAAATCACGTTGCATCTGAGTAAGTAAGGGACTTATATTATCCGTGACCATGGCTTCTGTTCCCTTGTTCACAAGAATACCTAAATATTTTAAACAAGAGGGTTGCCAATGGAAGGGATAATCCTGTATCACAGAGTTTTGAGGTGCCATCTGATATAGGGAGCGCTTCACTCTTGTCCCAGTTAATTCTATACCCAGAAAAAGAGGAGAAGCTCTCTATGTTTTGAAGTAGTGATGGTAGTGATCGTGATAAGTCAGTAATGGTCAGTAGAATGCCGTCTGCATAAAGATAAAGTTTAGATTCTCCCACCGGGAGAGGGATACCAACAACAGAGGTTGACTGGCGGATTGCTGCTGCCAAAGGTTCAATAGCCAGTAGGAATAAAAGAGGTGACAGGGGGCAACCCTGACGAGTTCCTCTGCGGATTGGAAATGCATCAGAAACGAAACCTCCGCAGTTAACTAATGCAGTAGGTTGTTCATATAACAATCGTACTTTATTTATAAACTGATCCCCCAGTCCAAATTGTTCTAAAATTTTAAATAGATATGTCCATTCTACTCGATCAAATGCCTTTTCGGCGTCAAGCGACAATGCTATGGCATCATCCTAAAGGATTTTGGCAGCATGAAGGGTATGGGCTAAGGAACGTAAATGATTTCTAGAAGAACACCCAGGTATAAATCCCACTTGGGTATGATGAATTAGGGAGGGAATAACTCTGCGTAGACGAGAGGCAAGAATACTGGCCAGGATTTTTATGTCACAATTAAGGAGCTATATAGGACGATAACTGCTACAGAGCAGTGGATCTTTCCCCGGTTTGGGCAGGACTGTGATTACTGCTTTATTAGAAAGACTATCTAGAGAATATGTATGTTCAGCCTCTTGGAATGCAGCATGTAAACAATCTACTACGCCATCACCTGACCAACGATAAAATTCTGCAGGGAATCCATCCTCCCCATGGGGCTTTATGATATGGAAGTTTGGCTATAGCTTGTGATATCTCCTCTTTACTAATTTCCGTATTTAAATGTGCTCTGTCTTCTGCAGAAAGGAGAGGTAAATCGATTCCTGCAAGGAAAGATGTCATTTTATCATGATATACGTGGGTACCTGGGGTATAAAGAGATTTATAGCATGTAGCAAATTCATTAACTATATCCTGAGGGTGAGACAACATATTTACCTGCAGATGATTTTAGGGCTGGAATAGCCATGGCAACTTCTCTTTGTCTCAATTGTGCTGCTAAAAGTCTACCCGCCTTCTCTCCCTGTTCATAATGCCTCCCTTTAATTTTTTGTAGAGCATATTCTGCCTTGGAGGTGAAAAAGACTATTCAGTGCCATGCGGGCTTGTTCTAAAGATTTACGATTTTGTAAAGTAGGTTTTTAGTGTATAAGCGGGTGAAATGTGCAATATCTTGTTCTAATTCTTTCTGTCGAGCAGCATTTTTCCTATTGGCCTGAGCTGCATCTCGCATAAGTTGCCCAGGAATAGTAGCCTTAGCAGCAGCCCACATAATCCTACCAGAGGTCACAGAGCCTTGATTTAAGGAAAGGTAATTGTGAAGATGATCCTGTAATTGTGTTTTACCCTTAGGAGTTTTGTGGCGTTGAATATTCATCCTCCAAGGTTTGCGACCTGGTCTGGTCATCCCTGTTTGTAAATGTAATAAGACTGGAGAGTGATCAGACATTGATGCTTCCAAAATATGAGATTCCTGAACTGATTGGACTATACTTTGAGAAATTAAAAAGTAGTCCAACCGAGAAAGAGTTCCATGAGTGGGGGATGTAAAGGTGTATTCAGTATCATCTGGGTGTGAAAGACGCCAATGACCTACAAGGCCGTTGTCCTGAATTATATCAGTCATAAGTGCTCTGTCTGCAGCATTATGTTTATCAAGAGGGCCTGTCCTATCAAGAACCGGATCTCTCACCAAATTCCAATCGCCACCTATAAGGTACTGTGAAGCATCAGTGTCTGACAACAAGCGATTCAAATGCAAGAGGAAGGATTTTTTGGAACCTGTCGGGGCGTAGACTGATCCCACACAGATATGAGTATCTCCAATACGTAACTTAGCGAAGACATAACGGCCGGCCGGATCTTCCCATGTTTTGGATACTATAACTGGAAGGGTTTTTCGAATGAGGATTGCCACACCACAATTTCGAGTAGGGCCTGTGTCCGAGGGACTGTTCTCATGTATACTGCTGTGGAAAACCTTTCCCACCCAATCCCTACACACTTTTTTTTATTCAAGTTCGTCAAGATGTGTCTCTTGAAGAAGAGCCACATCTACTTTTTGGATTGGAGATAAGAGAGGACTTTTTCCTCTTACTGTAATGTGTTAAACCATGAACATTCCACGATACTGCACATAAGGCATGAGAAACAACCATGTTTGTAAAAGTACTAAGGGTTTTGTTTTACTTTTTTAAAAAGGTAATGGAGATTGGGATCCCAAATAGAAGGAATAAAGTGAATTATGTAGGAATAGATTTTCCAATGACCAATATAAAATTTGTTGACTTACTAGCCAATGAAAAGGAATGTATTGTGTAGAAAAGATAGAAATATACGTTCAGGTTACAATATAATGGTATATAAGGTACTACAATATTAAGACTTTGACCGCGGGTCTGGGCTCACAAGAGCACCGCTCCGGGCAGGACACCCACCAGGAGTATAAATCAAAGGTCAGGACCATTTATAAAAAGTATAAGAATCTAGGGAATACAATTAAGCTTAGTGGTGAGCTATGAAGGGGAGGACCAAGTACTATAAAAAATATAACCAGTCATATGTAGGATATATAAGTAAGAAATCTAGAGAATATGATAAAGGGACATACAGGTCAATAATATAAACATATGAGAACATTTCATTTTAAATATAGCATAAAAGATCTAATATATAATAGATTACATTCATAACTATAAATATCATTTAGTAGACATGTTTGTAAAAGATTGCAAAGGAATAAATAGTTTTCATATGGCAATGAGTCTACCAATTGAATAAATATGAAAAGATAAGCAGGAGAAAAAGTATTATCCAATAAATAACATCAATAATAAATAATAAAGTAATTCATGCAATAAACATTCATCTTAAGTGGAAAAGCTAATATATGTATATAGAGAAATTGAGAAATTAGTTACGATCAAATTTTAGTACTAAAAGATTTACCTCCATAAAAACCTGCTGCTACCTATGGGAGATGTTAAATAATCTCCAAAGTTTCAATAGACTAAGAAAGTGTGTTCCCACAAAACTGTTAAAATATCATGCATGAGGAATTACGAATCTTGACAGTAAATATTACATAGAAAAGACATCTTTATAATAATTAATATAATAAGTAAATTTCAGATCTCAAGGTGAATATAAATAAATATATATAAACATTTCATTTGAAACTTTTGTAACAATAATGAAGAAGTAAATTGAGAAATAGTGTGAATAGTACTAATCTGATGTATACGAATAAATTATCTTTCTATGAAATATGAACAAGAAACTCCTAAACTAGAATGATTACTGTTAGACCTGGCATCCTTGGCGTGGGTCTCCCTTCCATTTTTTCGTAATGCCTCCACTGTTGCTGATATGTTTTTGCTGGACTAGATGCTCATGGGCACTTTGCCACTGCTAATCAGTGCCAAAGTGCAAGTGCTCCCGATCGTTAATTGATACATGTATTAGTGACTCCATGATTGGATGATTGGTTTACTTGTCAGTCCCTAGTACAGCGCACTCAGTGTGCCCAGGGCTTGTAAATCCAATGCCGCTGGTGGGCTTGCAGCACTGGTTGTGCCACCCACAGAAGCGGCTTGTAAAATGTGTCTCAGGCCTGCCATCGCAGAGCCTGTGTGCAGCCTCGGGCAGCCATGTCGACTTGGTGAGTACACCCACTTACCAGTCCCTAAACCTTCCCTTTACTGCATGTTGGTCACCCCTAAAGTAGGCCCTAGGGCAGGGTGCATTGTAAGTATAAGGTAGGACATGCCCTGGTGTGTGTGGCATGTCCTAATAGTGAATTACAGCCATTTTCGTTTTCACTATTGCAAGGCTACCTGCTCCCCATAGGCCAGAATGGGCAGACTGACTATTACACCTTATAGTCAGAACTGACCCAGGGGATATGGTAGAAAAACGAATTTAGTATGCCTGAACTCAGGATGATAAAATACATCTTTTAGTGAAGTTGGTTTTAACATTCTGTGTTTGAAAATACCACTTTTAGAAAGTGGGTATTTTCTTGCCTAACTATCCAAGCCTGCCTCTGCTAGGTTGTGTATTCCTTGTCTGGAGATTGGGTGACAGGGGCTGGGGGTGGCTACAGGAGACAGGGTGAGTCAGCACAGGGCTGAATAGAAAGATCTGCATCCAGAGTGGAGGGAGGAGTTGCACCTGGGTCTGAATAGGGCTGTGCCTGCCTTCCACAATGCTGGCTCCACCTCCTGCCGGGCGGCTGAGCACTCTGCCCCACATTCTGAAAGGAAAGAAGGAGTCAGAAAAACAAAGTGCTCCAGGACTGACCAGAACTGGTTTTGGACTAGGCAGAGGCCTCTCTGCCTCCAGAGAACAAAGAGAATCAGGGTATAAGAGGGGCACCCAGACCCCAGGAAGATTAGATCACTTTTGGGAACAAGAAGAAACCTTTGCTGAGGAGCGGAACCAAGAAGAAACTGAGGAGAGACTATCCCTAAGCCTGAAGTGCTGCTTGGGGATTGGCCTGCAGTGGTTTGCCTGACTGCCAAAGAAAGGAGAAAGGAACTTTTGCTTTGCTGTGACGTTCATCAACTTGTGAAGGATCTCCAAGGGCTTGGAAGAGAGCTTGCCCCTGACCGAAGTCCCAGGACCATTGGACTTCACCCCCTTTGTGAATTGCTGCTGGAAACTCTGTTTCAGTGGCTGCAGAGGTAGGGAGCTGTGACCGACTCTCACGACCGACTCGGTGTCCTGTAAGCACCGCATCGAAGCACCGTCTCGCCCTGCAACGCACGGCACTGGTCTCACCGACTCCGTCAACGAGCCGCTGCCTGCACCGCATCGAGGGACAACGCGTCCTGCAACGCTTCGCTACGCCGAATCGAACTAGTCCGACCGACACGGTCACTGCTGTTGAGTTCGAGTCCTGTGACCGCACCGGAGTTGGGCACCACTCGCACGCTTTGCGACGCACCGCCCGACTCGCACCGCTGTCCGGACTGATCGGCGCCAGCTCCTGAATCCGGCTCCGTCGCCGCACCGCAACCTGCCAGCACCGCATCGAAGCACCGTCTCGCCCTGCAACGCCACGGCCCTGGTCTCACCGACTCCGTCTCGACAGCGTCAACGAGCCGCTGCCTGCACCGCATCGAGGGACAACGCGTCCTGCAACGCTTCCATTTTTGCATCGCGACCGCGATGAACAGCCATCCGGCTCGCACGCCCGTGCCTGCCGCTTCAAGTAAAGGTACTGTGACCGAGTCTGTCTACGCTGTGTTGGCCCGTCTCGACGCGGTCAGCTGGATTTGTTAGACTCTGTTTGTTCTCGACATCGCCGTAGCCGGAGGAGGCTACCGACTCGCACAGAACCTTGAATTAAGCCTTTTGATCAGAACTAAGCATTCTTAACTGTATTGTGGATTATTTTTGTCGTTTATGGTCTTGTGATAAATCTATATAAAGCATACCTATTTTTATAAATATATAACCTGTGTGGTGTCCATTTGTAGTGTTGTCACTTGATTACTGTATGTGTTCACAAATGCTTTAGACACTGCCTCTGAACTAAGCCTGTCTGCTCGTGCCAAGCTACCAAGAGGGTGAGCATGGGTTATTTCGGGAGTGTACCTACTTTCCCTGACTAGACGCAAGGGTCCCTATTTGGACAAAGGTACCTACCTCTGCCAACTAGAGACCCCCAAATCTAACATTGGTGGTCAGCGGTGAGGATTCTGGACTTGCATTTGTGACTCATGTACAGTGATTGGTGAACACTACTTAGTGAGTGCAGACCAAAACGCAACCACATACTTTTATAGCATTTTTTCTGGGATTTCCTATTTTTGCTAATGCCAAGTTCAGTCACTATGGAGAAACCAGCATCAGTAGCCTCTGTCGAGTGTGATTGGGAAGAAGAGAGGCTGGAGTGCTACACCCTCAAACAGCTCAAGCAATTCTGCAAAAAATTTAAAGTGTCCATGACCGGACTCTCCAGGAAGGAGGACCTTCAAAAGGCGCTTAGGGCCTGGGTCGAATCAAGGAGTGCCCCTGTGGAGGGGCTGAGAATGCAGAAGGGCAGCTGGAGGGGCTATTGGGTCTAGGGGCTAGAAGACCACCTTCCCCAGTAGGTAGCAGTGTTTCTGCCAGAGGACTGTCTCCAGAGGAGTTGGAGGACAGGAAGGAGAGTAGGATGCACGAAATGCAGCTGACCAAGCTCAAGCTGAATGGGCAGTTAGAATTCGAAATGCAAACTAGGAAATTAGCCCTAGAGGAAAAGAAAATGCAGTTTGAACATGAGAAAGTTTTGAGGGAGTTGGAATTGAAGGCCAAGAGCTTAGAGATTACTCCCTCTGGTGGCAGTGTACCGCCTGTGCCTGTTGAAGCTAGGGTGTATATTCCCAAAGATGTGGTGAAGGAGTTTTTAAAAATGATGACATAGGGCAGTGGTTCAAAGCCTATGAGGTAGCCATGTCTTCCCACCGGGTCCCTGAGAAGGATTGGGAGCGGGGTTGTGGGGACGGTTCCTCAGTGAAGGGCGGGATACCTTGTTGGATTTGCCCTCTGAAGTCTATAATTCGTACAGCCACATGAAGGATGCCTTAATGACTAGGTATGGTTTGACCCCTGAGCTTTATAGGCAAAGGTTCAGGAACTGTAGTAAGATTGAAAGCAGTACCTGGGTTGAATATGTGACCTTCTTTTGCAGAGCCTTGGATGGTTGGGTAAAGGGTAGCAAAGCGACTGATTTTCAGGCGCTCTTTGATTTAATTGCCTGGGAGCACTTGTCCGGTAATTGTTTTCCTGAGCTACGCCAGCACCTGATTGATAGTAAGCTGACTAACCCTAGGCAGCTTGCTGAGGAGAGCGGACCGCTGGGTGAGTACCCGGGTCCACAAGGGTCACGTGGGAGACTCCGCCAAGAGTGGGCAGGGTCCCCAGCAGAAGAGTGGGGGGACAAGGGTAAACAGAAGGAGTTCCATAAAGGGCCCCAAAGTAGACCCCAAGGGAACCAAGGGAAAGGTTCCCAGCCTCCCCTGAGAAGAAGCCAGTGGCCCTGACAGGCCCCCTGTTCACCAGGGACCACTGGTATGTTACAAGTGTGGCGCCCCTGGCCACAAGGCAAGCGATCCTCGTTGCCCTTTGCATGGAAAACCAGCACCCACCAGTGCAGTCCCCGGCAGTTGGCTAGTGTAGCCCTGGGGGAGGAGTTGGGTGCCCAAGGTGGGGGATCCCACAGTGTTTTCCCTTGTCTCATTAGGAGACTCTGAGATGGTCCCTAGGACCCCGCTGCCTGAGAACACTAAGAAATACAGGCAGTGGGTGACCATCAATGGCCATAGGGTGGAGGCTCTGAGAGACACAGGAGCCAGTGTGACAGCTGTCAAGTGTCACCTGGTGTCTAAAGAGCAGGTTATCCCTGATGCATTCTATCCGGTTGTTGCCGCTGACAACACAGAGAGTCACTGCAAGGTGGCTCAGGTTCCCTTTGAGTGGGGGGTCTCGGGTACTCTTCAAGTAGCTGTGAGGCCAGCCATGCCTGTTGACTGTTTGTTAGGGAACGATTTGGAGAGCTCACCTTGGGCTAAGGTGGAGCGGAGTGCGCATTTAGAAATGTTGGGCTTGCCTGATTGGGCATGTGTGACCACCCGGTCAATGGCAGCTAAAGGTGTTCAAGAGGACCTGGAGCCTGAGAAGGAGGCCCAGGTGCCTGCCGAAGAGAGAGGAGGCAGGGGCGCGGGAAACCGGCCCCGAAGTTCCCACGGTCCAGGAGGAGGCAGACCCAGAGGGGATGCCCTGGAGCCTACAGGGGAACAGGTAGCTGAACTGGGGGACCTACCTGAGCTGACCCATTGGCAGCAAGAAGGAGGACCCTCCAGGGAAGAGTTCTGCGAGGAGCAGAACGCATGCCCCTCTCTCGTGGGTCTGAGGCAACAGGCCACAGACCAGGCAGCAGGTGATCAGTCTGGATCACATTGGGTTTACTGGGAGAATGGTCTCCTGTATTCAGAGCCTAAGGTTGCTGAGCCTGGGTCAGCCCGTGTGCTGGTGGTACCCCAGCGCTTCAGAGCCTTCCTACTGGGGTTGGCTCATGATGTACCGTTAGCGGGACATCTGGGGCAGGACAAGACCTTTGACAGGCTTGTTACCCATTTCTATTGGCCCCAGATGCGCAGGAGTGCCGCCACTCACTGCAGGACATGCCAGACTTGCCAGGCAAGTGGAAAGAGTGGGAGGAAGCACAAGGCTCCTCTCCAGCCATTCCCTGTGGTCAGCACCCCCTTTGAACGGGTGGGTATTGACATTGTGGGGCCACTGGACCCCAAGACAGCCATGGGCAACAGGTTTATCCTGGTCTTGGTGGACCATGCCACCCGGTACCCTGAAGCCATCCCTCTGAGGACAGTGACGGCCCCCGTGGTGGGACGGGCACTGATGGGGATTTTCTCACGTGTGGGATTCCCTCAAGAGGTGGTGTCTGACAGAGGTACCAACTTCGTGTCCAAGTACATGAAGTCCCTGTGGCAGGAGTGCGGTGTAACTTACAAGTTCACCACTCCTTACCACCCTCAAGGAAATGGTCTGGTTGAGAGATTCAACCGGACCCTCAAGGAGCATGATTATGGGTCTGGAAGAACCCATGAGGCGTAAATGGGACGTCCTCTTACCATGCCTGTTGTTTGCATACCGGGAGGTGCCACAGAAGTCTCTAGGGTTCAGTCCCTTTGAGCTCCTCTATGGACACCCGGTGCGAGGACCTCTGAGTTTGGTCAAGGAAGGCTGGGAGCAATCTCCCAGGAAACCTCCCAGGATGTATACAGTTACATGCTGGCCTTCAGGAACCAGACTAGGCGTTTCAGAGAGCTTGCTGAGGCAAATCTGGAAGCCAGCCAGGAGGAGATGAAGCGGTGGTACGACCAGAATGCCACTCTGGTAGAGCTTCAGCCTGGTCAGAAAGTGTGGGTCATGGCCCCTGTGGAGCCCTGTGCGCTCCAGGACAGGTGGACCGGCCCTTTTACGGTGGTGGAGCGCAAGAGTCCAGTTACCTATTTGGTGGACTTGCAGTCTCCCAGGAACCCCTTGCGGGTCCTGCATGTGAACCGCCTGAAGCCCCACTTGGAGAGGTCCCAAGTGGGCATGCTCTTAGCTACAGATGATGGAATGGAGGAGGAGACCGAGCCTCTTCCTGACCTCCTGTCAGCCCGAGAGCAAGATGGATCAGTGGAGGAGTAAACCTCTCTACCTCCCTGACACCTGAGCAGCAGGGTGACTGTCGCCAACTGTTGGGACAGTTCCCTGACCTGTTCTCCCTGGTTCCCAGTGTCACTCATTGGTGCGTCCATGATGTGGACACTGGGGACAGTCTTCCTGTGAAGCACAAGGCTTACAGGGTGACTGACAGGGTCAGAGCCTGCATCAAGGAGGAGGTCTCCAAGATGTTTGCGCTAGGGGTCATTGAGTCCTCTAACAGCCCTTGGGCCAGCCCAGTGGTCTTGGTTCCAAAGGCTGCCGCGCCTGGTGCCACACCAGAACTCCGGTTCTGTGTGGACTACAGAGGACTCAATTCCGTCACCAGGACTGACGCCCACCCCATCCCCAGAGCTGATGAGCTCATAGATCGGTTAGGGGCTGCGCGGTACCTCAGCACGTTTGACTTAACGTCTGGGTACTGGCAGATCGCCTTGACTGATGGGGCAAAGAGAGTCAGCATTCTCCACACCAGATGGGCACTACCAGTTCCGGGTGATGCCCTTTGGGATGAAGAATGCCCCTGCCACCTTTCAGAGGTTGGTCAACCAGGTGTTGGTTGGACTGGAGGATTTCAGTGCCGCCTACCTGGATGACATCGCAGTGTTCAGTGCCAGTTGGGAAGAACATCTGCGCCACCTCTGGGAAGTGTTGATGGCGCTGCGGAGGGCAGGCCTCACAATCCAAGGCGAGTAAGTGCCAGATTGGGCAGGGGTTCTGTGGTGTGCTTGGGACACCAGGTTGGGAGCGGCCAGGTGGCGCCCCTCCAACCGAAAATTGATACCATTCTGGCTTGGGAGCCCCCAAGACCCAGACAGAGGTGAGAGCCTTCCTAGGACTCACCGGGTATTACCGGAGGATTCGTCAAGGGGTATGGCAGCATTGTTGCCCCCTTGACAGAGCTGACTTCCAAGAAGCAGCCCAGGAAAGTGATTTGGACTGACGCCTGTCAAAAGCTTTTGACACCTTGAAGACTGCCATGTGCACGGCGCCTGTGCTCCAGGCACCCAACTTCTCCAATGAGTTCATTGTTCAGACCGGCGCTTCAGAGCATGGTGTAGGGGCTGTTCTATCACAGATCAATGAGGAGGGCCTAGACCAACCTGTAGCCTTCATCAGTAGGAGGTTACTTCCCGGGAACAGAGATGGAGTGCTATTGAGCGTGAGGCATTTGCTGTGGTCTGGGCACTGAAGAAGCTGAGACCATACCTGTTTGGGACTCACTTCCGGGTTCAGACAGACCACAGGCCCCTCAGATGGTTGATGCAGATGAGGGTGAGAATCCAAAGCTGTTGAGGTGGTCCATTTCCCTACAGGGGATGGACTTTACGGTGGAACACCGCCCTGGTACAGAACACGCCAATGCTGATGGTCTGTCCAGATTTTTCCGCCTTAGCGATGAGAACTCCCTAGGGGTAGGATAGTTCTCCCCACATTTCAGCTGGAGGGGACACGTGTTAGACCTGGCATCCTTGGCGTGGGTCTCCCTTCCATTTTTCGTAATGCCTCCACTGTTGCTGATATGTTTTTGCTGGACTAGATGCTCATGGGCACTTTGCCACTGCTAATCAGTGCCAAAGTGCAAGTGCTCCCGATCGTTAATTGATACATGTATTAGTGACTCCATGATTGGATGATTGGTTTACTTGTCAGTCCCTAGTACAGCGCACTCAGTGTGCCCAGGGCTTGTAAATCCAATGCCGCTGGTGGGCTTGCAGCACTGGTTGTGCCACCCACAGAAGCGGCTTGTAAAATGTGTCTCAGGCCTGCCATCGCAGAGCCTGTGTGCAGCCTCGGGCTGCCATGTCGACTTGGTGAGTACACCCACTTACCAGTCCCTAAACCTTCCCTTTACTGCATGTTGGTCACCCCTAAAGTAGGCCCTAGGGCAGGGTGCATTGTAAGTATAAGGTAGGACATGCCCTGGTGTGTGTGGCATGTCCTAATAGTGAATTACAGCCATTTTCGTTTTTCACTATTGCAAGGCTACCTGCTCCCCATAGGCCAGAATGGGCAGACTGACTATTACACCTTATAGTCAGAACTGACCCAGGGATATGGTAGAAAAACGAATTTAGTATGCCTGAACTCAGGATGATAAAATACATCTTTTAGTGAAGTTGGTTTTAACATTCTGTGTTTGAAAATACCACTTTTAGAAAGTGGGTATTTTCTTGCCTAACTATCCAAGCCTGCCTCTGCTAGGTTGTGTATTCCTTGTCTGGAGATTGAGTGACAGGGGCTGGGGGTGGCTACAGGAGACAGGGTGAGTCAGCACAGGGCTGAATAGAAAGATCTGCATCCAGAGTGGAGGGAGGAGTTGCACCTGGGTCTGAATAGGGCTGTGCCTGCCTTCCACAATGCTGGCTCCACCTCCTGCCGGGCGGCTGAGCACTCTGCCCCACATTCTGAAAGGAAAGAAGGAGTCAGAAAAACAAAGTGCTCCAGGACTGACCAGAACTGGTTTTGGACTAGGCAGAGGCCTCTCTGCCTCCAGAGAACAAAGAGAATCAGGGTATAAGAGGGGCACCCAGACCCCAGGAAGATTAGATCACTTTTGGGAACAAGAAGAAACCTTTGCTGAGGAGCGGAACCAAGAAGAAACTGAGGAGAGACTATCCCTAAGCCTGAAGTGCTGCTTGGGGATTGGCCTGCAGTGGTTTGCCTGACTGCCAAAGAAAGGAGAAAGGAACTTTTGCTTTGCTGTGACTTTCATCAACTTGTGAAGGATCTCCAAGGGCTTGGAAGAGAGCTTGCCCCCTGACCGAAGTCCCAGGACCATTGGACTTCACCCCCTTTGTGAATTGCTGCTGGAAACTCTGTTTCAGTGGCTGCAGAGGTAGGGAGCTGTGACCGACTCTCACGACCGACTCGGTGTCCTGTAAGCACCGCATCGAAGCACCGTCTCGCCCTGCAACGCACGGCCCTGGTCTCACCGACTCCGTCAACGAGCCGCTGCCTGCACCGCATCGAGGGACAACGCGTCCTGCAACGCTTCGCTACGCCGAATCGAACTGGTCCGACCGACACGGTCACTGCTGCTGAGTTCGAGTCCTGTGACCGCACCGGAGTTGGGCACCGCTCGCACGCTTTGCGACGCACCGCCCGACTCGCACCGCTGTCCGGACTGATCGGCGCCAGCTCCTGAATCCGGCTCCGTCGCCGCACCGCAACCTGCCAGCACCGCATCGAAGCACCGTCTCGCCCTGCAACGCCACGGCCCTGGTCTCACCGACTCCGTCTCGGCAGACGTCAACGAGCCGCTGCCTGCACCGCATCGAGGGACAACGCGTCCTGCAACGCTTCCATTTTTGCATCGCGACCGCGACAGAACAGCCATCCGGCTCGCACGCCCGTGCCTGCCGCTTCAAGTAAAGGTACTGTGACCGAGTCTGTCTACGCTGTGTTGGCCCGTCTCGACGCGGTCAGCTGGATTTGTTAGACTCTGTTTGTTCTCGACATCGCCGTAGCCGGAGGAGGCTACCGACTCGCACAGAACCTTGAATTAAGCCTTTTGATCAGAACTAAGCATTCTTAACAGTATTGTGGATTATTTTTGTCGTTTATGGTCTTGTGATAAATCTATATAAAGCATACCTATTTTTATAAATATATAACCTGTGTGGTGTCCATTTGTAGTGTTGTCACTTGATTACTGTATGTGTTCACAAATGCTTTACACACTGCCTCTGAACTAAGCCTGTCTGCTCGTGCCAAGCTACCAAGAGGGTGAGCAGGGGTTATTTCGGGAGTGTACCTACTTTCCCTGACTAGACGCAAGGGTCCCTATTTGGACAAAGGTACCTACCTCTGCCAACTAGAGACCCCCAAATCTAACAATTACTAATTATAAAAGAAATACAACACTAAGGACTACTCACCATCTGAAAACTAATAATAGGTATGCAGAGAAATTGATTATAATCAAGTTGATAACTGAAAAACATAGCTTTACAAAACTTACTTCCAGCTTTGGGAGATGTTATGTAAAGTGCTTGTCTCCCTGTGAATCATGAACATGAAAATCACAAGCTAAAAGATTAATTAACAATAGGAGAAACATGCCATTAAAGACTACTCTTCATCTGAAGCGGATTTTAAAGGAGAACGAGATTTGTCTCTATGCTGATCTTGGGTGAAATTAGATACTGTCTGCAAAGCTGAGGTTTTATCCTCCTGGAGTACGATTCGACCTCTCAGACTCTCTGCCACGTTGATCGAACTTCACCCTGGATTCGACGCCTGTTATCTGCAAGGTGATGAGTAGGTTGAGGACTTTGAGAAATCTGAGGCGTAGACGTATGCTGTATGTCCATATCCTGCATCTTCATGTCATCCAAGAAACGTTGTAGCTCTTCTGGGTTGTAAAAGTCCCTTGAATCACCATTTTGGTGACACGGAAACGGGCAGGATCGAACAAACCATATTTGATGTCCATTTTACGTAGTTGAGGTCTCATAGATAAAAAGCTTTCCGCCGTTCATTAGTTTCTCGAGAAAAGTCAGCTGCCATTCGGATTTCATGTCCTTCATAACTGTAGGAGCCTTGTGCACGCGCTGCTGTCAGTAATTGTCTAGCCTGATCGTGTCTCAAAAAGCAAGCGATGAGGGGTCTTGGACGAGTATCTAGGCCTTTACGCAGAGAACCAAGACGGTGTGCACGTTGAATTTTAAGCATTGGATCAAAATGAAAACCGACCAATTTGGGGAGAATATCACACAAAAAAGTTCTAGTATTCTGGCCTTCAATTTTCTCTGGAAAACCAAAGAAACAAATATTATCTCTCCTGCTGCGATCTTCCAAGTCAACCAGCTTGCTACGGAGAAATAATAGTTCTTGATCTCTGCTTTGTACTGAATCAAGTTTATTTTCAACTATTGTCAAGCGTTGTTCCAGTCTCTCTGTTTTAGTATGAAATTGCACTATATCTGCTCTTATTGATTTAGCCTCCGATGCAAGGGAAGAAATGTTAATATCCATTTCCGTCAAACGGCAACTAATAGTTGAAATTTCTTGGAAAAGACGGTCCATAGCATCCCCTGATAGTGCAGTTGAAGTAGTACGGGGCTGATTAGATGACGGTGAGGCGGAGCTCTTCGCAGACATAGTATTTGGTTGCTTAAGCACATCAGCAAAAAGTAGCTGTTTAGAAGACTTGTTCTCGTTCTTGTTATTAGGCATTACCTCAAATAATTGAAGAAATAAAGAATAATAGTAGCTCAAGCTTGCTGGTAAAAATGAAGTAGTTTGTAGTTACTTAATGCTCTTTGACGGAATGTCAGTCATATAAACTTTTGTTGACTCTTGTTGGATTTAAACAACCCAGTAAATGATCCTTGCCAACTACTATTGTGAGGTATCAGGGTCAAGTTGAGAAGCGGTAATTCTGCAGTGGTGAAGCAAGCAGTATCAGAATTATTAGCTGAAGAACTTCATTTCCCAGAGATAGACAACTGAGGGAATATCATTTACTCAATAGCCGTGAATTTATTATACAAATATCATGCCAGAGGATCATTCTATAATTGGCAAGTCACGCAAGATCCAGAGTAGTTAGTACACAAGATAGCATAATAATGCTTTTGTTCCACAGTAAATAAAAGGTGCTAACAAGATGTTATGAAGACTTGCAAGTATTGAGTCTCTGTATACAGGTAACCGTTGTAATGTGAGGAAAATCACAATAAATTGACACCTGTCAATGCGGATATATCAAGCGTGAAATACAGCTCAAAATAGAGGTCTTTTGCCCTTTTTTTTAACATTCGAAGGTAATTTATGAGTAAATTTCAGCAAGTTGCATACTGTAGAAAGGAGATGGTAATTCGTAATTTAGTGACCCTTAAGACGTGTTAACAGGAACCAGAGCAAGTTCTGCTCAAGAATCAATCACAGAAATAATTGGCTGTGAGAAGAGCTAGCAATTTATCTGGAAATAAATTGTTGCGATACAAAGGAGCTAAATGCAGGCATGCCTCTGAGCTAATTTAACTTCACCACAATAATAGCTCAAAAGGGAGAAAATACCTCGTGACTGGAAGTTCTTCAGTTTACTCTGTAAATAACGTCCTTGACAGAGACATTTAATTGTAAATTGCGAACAGGCACTGCTTACTGAGAAGGTGGTATCACATGGTAA
Organism: Calotriton arnoldi; assembly: GCA_963921515.1. Classification (NCBI taxonomy): domain Eukaryota; kingdom Metazoa; phylum Chordata; class Amphibia; order Caudata; family Salamandridae; genus Calotriton; species Calotriton arnoldi. The sequence continues at coordinate 1,866,996 of CAWUFW010000337.1, forward strand.
AGATGAGAATGGGAAAACCGCTTGCCGCACAAATATCCTCACGTCAACTCTAGGAGCTCGTCAGAGAGGCGGGGGCGGAGACTACGTGAGGCTCGGGGCTTCAAAGACGTCACGAGACCCGACCGGCGCTCGTCTCCTCAGACGTTCCTTGGCATGAAAAAGCCCCAAATAGATGTTGCTGGTCGACAAAAACACGCACCGTTCATGGCAACGTTGTTCAGCCTGCTCGGGAGCATCTCACAAATAATCCTGGATGTGCTGCAAATAACGCTGCCTCCATATGGGTGCCGTTCCGGAGCGGAGCTCCTCGTTTAGGCGGCCATCTTCCTACGTGGCCAGACCACGCCCCTCAGTCATTGTATTCTAACAACGTCTGTTCTGCACAACATCTATAGTGATCACAACTCTGTGATTGTTACTTGACTACTCCCAAAGTTATTGTTAGTAAGGAGGGTCGTGTCAAGATGGTAACCAAGGATATTGCAATACATTTATCATGGAAGGAGTCTGTAATGGGCCTACTGTTTCAGACATTAATTTAGGAGAATTCTGTACTTGTGTTTGGTTGTTTATCCCTGGCTAATATCCCAGGAGAAGCTATGGCCTTTTTTTGATAGGCTAGAAGGGGTAATCACGGATCTCCTTATGGAACCCATTAAAACCACAAATCGGGACAGTAATGCATGCTTTGATAAAAGGTGCAGATCTACAAACAGACGCCTTAAAAAAGGGAACCTAAACCTAACCAGTATCGAATTGCCTATAAACAGGCATGTAAGGAGAGCAAAAAGAAGCTGCAGATTGAGGCATGGGAAGCATGAGTTCTCTCGTCTATGTCTAGAGACATAAGGGTTTTCTGGAAAACAGAACTGTACGCAATCCAGTTTTGAGCATGGCGGTGAATATTTTTCCCGATGGTTGGGTAGACCATTTTAATAAAATGTATGGCCCTTCAGAAGAGGATATTGACGTGCTTGAGATAGTTGCTCCCATTTTTCTACTTTCAATTGAATTTATGCCTGCTGAAGTTACATCTACTATTATGAGAAGCCCCTCCAACAAAGCTCCCTGTCGGCCTATATAAAGGGGAGGTTCAGTTGTGGATGCTCCTTCTTACTAATATTGGCATTTCTTCATATGAAGTTGGTTGTCAACATCCTGGAGATCTTCCACGATAGCACAGGTCAATTTCTTTTCCCCAAAAATCAGTGTGGCCGGTGATATCCCCTGACAGAGTTTTAAGATAGTTAAATCTTTCCTTTCTCCTTCAGCTTGCAAGCCAGCTTTACACCTTCCCTTTCTCTATGCAAGAATCTCAAGATATTCTTTCATAACAAAATTATGAAAATCCATCGCTATTTCTCAGACCAACCTGAAATTCCTTCATCAACAGAACAATGTTTTCACTCTTCCTCCCCTCTATTACGCTCAGTTGAGTAAGGTATCCTTAGCAGTATCCAAACAAGCCATTCTCACCTGTTAGTCAGGATCACCCATGGTCTTGTGTCCATCCAATTTCCTCACTATGGCTAGTCAGGTCCTTAACCATGTGCTGAACTCTTTGTTCTATTTGTCTCTGAAAACAGCCATGCACCCTCAAATCTGGAGACAAGCACAAGTAGTCCCCTTACTGAAAAAACCCTCTGCTGATCCGGCCTTTCTGGCCGACTTCAGGCCTGTATCCCTTCTTCCTGAGGTTTCCTGGATGTTGGAAAAAATAGTAAACACTCAGCTTTCGCATTACCTGGAACAACACTCTCTTCTCCATGCATCTTATTCAGGGTTTTGACCCAACCACTGTACAGAATCAGCCGGTGTAGAAGTAAATGACTTTCTCAAAATTACCTTGGATCATGTCATCCCTGGTGCCCTGGTAATACGCTATTTTTCTGTGACTTTTGAAGAAATATCCCATACTATTCAATTGCACAGATTAGCCACTTTAGGCATTTGAGGATATGTGCTAAATGCATCCATTCTTTTCTCCCAAGCAGGTGTCATACAGTCTCTCTTCCACTTTGTTATCCTCCACTACGGCCCTTAAATATGGTGTAGCGCAGGGCGCATACCTCACCCCTATCCTTTTTTACTTGGGTATGGCCACAGGTGCCAGACTGATTCAGTCCTTTCGTTAGAATGTTGTTTTGTTTTGCAAACAATACGCAATTAGTGATCTCTATCAAGGACAAATGATCGTCAACACAAATATCTCCCAAAGCCTGTCTTACGACTGTAATGTGGATGAAATGAAATTGCCTTAAGCTGAATACAAATAAAACAAAGATTCTGATCTTTAGGGCTTCCCGCTCCAGTTGGTCCCACTTTAGCTGGCCCTTTGTCCTAGGCACTTGGTCAACCTCTACCATCATTGCTAGAAACTTGGGAGTCAAATTTAACTCTGACCTTTTCTTCCTTCTTCAGATTCTGGCAGTAGCTTAGACATGGTTCGCTATGATTCGCTCTCTAAAAAAAATCTTAGCAATAGTCCCCTCCAACACACACACAAAATAATTGTCCAAGCTCTCATTACTGCCAGAATGAACTATGCAAATTCTCTATACCTCGGCCTGCCTGAAGCATACCATGTGATAGCCAAAAATGCAGCAGCTACGTTTATTCTTTTAAAGTTCCCCACCACTAGTCAGTGACACACTACCCTAAAATGCTTCACAGGGGATGCTTAAAGGAATTCCCTTTTTATCACTACAAACAGAGCCTTCTATAAGACAGGTTCGACATATCTCACAGACAGATTAACTCTTTATTGCCCAGCCAGATGCTTTAAGTCAACTCAATAGCACCTCTTACAAATCCCCATATTTCAGGAGGCCAGAAAAGGAGGACTGCTTCCCACCCACTTCAGCATCCCTTCTGTCCACATAGAGCCGGCGCACTCTTTTTGGGCAGCTCTTGTGCTTTATAAATACCCTTCATTCACCCATGTGCTAAATGAAGAGTCTCCAACAGACCCACGGCCCGGAGGTTTTGTCCTGAGTATTCCCATAGCAGACCCTGCTACTTGGAATCAAACATGTTCCATACAGCCCATGGAGCTCATTACCGACCTTCACAGGCATGCGGTGTCACCCATCAAACTCTACATGGCACAGATATTAACTGCAGGCCTGCAGGTGCCCTCTCCTGCCCTGGAAAGAGTTTGCTGGCAGCTTCCAAGTCCCATTTATGTCCTCAAGTATAAACACCAAAACACACAACATCCAGTACCAGAAAATCTGCTGCTGTGATTTGGTTGGGTGGGTTTTTAGTACTGTGGCAACAAAAGAGAAGGAGGGGGACCGGGAGCTAATTATGGTCCAGTGCCCGTGCTCCATGATCAAGTTGTCAAACCAAAAAAGAGGGTCACTGTTCCGTCAGTGGGGGTGCAAAAAAGTCACCCACTCAGCAGCAAGAGAAGTAAAGGAAGTAGAAGGATAAGCAAGGCGGTAAACCTAGGTCAGGAACCCACTCTGCAAGGGGAAGGACAAGTCTTGTCTCATGTTGCCCTCACACACCCCGAAGGATGTCATGCTTCATCATCGGGCGTTTGCTCCTCGTCGGGCCGGCGCTGCAATGCCCTACGGGTCCCCCGAAGGGTCACTTTAGCGGAGATCTTTTTGAGAACAGCCATTAGATGAGTGCAGGTGTGTGGGGTGGGTCCTATGTGCACGATGAAAGTGTATGTGAAGGATAAAAATGGCTAAGGGATACCAGAGAAGTGGTATCTTTATTGTGGCGGTACCCTTGTCATACTAAAAAACCCGAAGGTTGTACGTTACTCCTGTGGGCAGTGATGTGCCCCCGTTAACTCAAAGGTCAGGTCGACATGTTTCGCGCCTAGATGGTCATAAGGATCCGTGGCGCTTCCTCAGGACCAAGACTAAATAGTGATGTGAAAAGTGTAAGTGAGTGGAGGGATTCTAACCCTCAGTGCAGTCAGGGCGGGCTAGTGCTGTGAAAAACTACAGCTCAGCTACAACTAAATAGTTGATCCACTCCTGATGTGACCTAGAAGTAAAAAGGGAGACAGAAAAACAAGACACACATGAAGTATAAATCATAGACATCAATGTGTGCCTCCATAGAAAACATAAAAACGCGTGCAATGCGCATGAGACATGAGGCTGACAATGCCTCTACCATGGGACAGGCCCCCGCAATGGTAGGCCGCCCGAGTGGGCACAGTGTGCCAGCTACCGGTTGTACCAGAGAAACGGGCGAATGCAGAGGCGGCACCACCGGTACCCGGGTCAACCCCACTGCGTGGGACCGTGCCGTGTCTGAAAAGCCCACACCTTGAGGCCAAGGTGCGGGGCAGTTACCCTAAGCCAGAACATGTTAGAATCGCCAAGCGCAAGGCTGACAATGGCGGCGTGGTCTGAGGTAGAAGGCCCGTCCCGAAGGACCAACACACACACGTCCTGTACCAAGCCCACTGTGCTTCTTCTATCAACAGTTTCCGTGCATGTGCTGCCTCTCAGCACCCCACACGGGCGCAGCACGCTGGGATATTCACACGACACTCCCACACATGCGCGCTTCCGCGTCCCATGACGAGGCATCCGGAAGAGGGAGCCACCCGAACCGCTAATTCCAGCACTATATCTGTGCCTCCACCCCCACGGCCAGATAATATGCGGGCTGGCGTCAGGACGGGTTGGTGCTGAGAGGCAGCACACGTTCGGAAACTGTGAGTAACACTGGTTGAGACCGGGGCAGCATATCAAGCACAGTAAGTCGCTGTATTAGTACTGTGGTGCTAGTGTTCACTTTCTTCACTTTACTTTTTTCCTTCTCCCGCATCTTTCCTCCTGTAGCCCGTTAAGGTGCGGGTTTACCTACACCCTATCCCAAGGAGTAATCCTCCATGTGACTTTGGTAAGGGAATGTCTCTCTTTATGGTTTCAACCACGCGGCAGTATCCCCACCACTTGATAGAAGAAGCATAGCGGGCTTGGTACAGGACGTGTGTGTGTTGGTCCTTCGGGACGGGCCTTCTTCCTCAGACCACGCTGCCATTGTCAGCCTTGCGTTTGGCGATTCTAACATGTTCTGGCTTAGGGTAACTGCCCCGCACCTTGGCCTCAAGGTGTGGGCTTTTCAGACAAGGCACGGTCCCACGCAGGGGGGTTGTCCCGGGTACCGGTGGTGCCGCCTCTGCGTTTGCCCATTTCTCTGGCGCAACCGGCAGCCGGCACACTGTGCCCACTCGGGCGGCCAACCATTGAGGGGGCCTGTCCCATTTGCAGCCTCATGTCTCATGCGCATTGCACGCGTTTTTATGTTTTCTATGGAGGCACACATTGATGTCTATGATTTATACTTCATATGTGTCTTGTTGTTTTTCTGTCTCCCTTTTTACTACTAGGTCACATCAGGAGCGGATCAACTATTTAGTTGTAGCTGAGCTGTAGTTTTTCACAGCACTAGCCCGCCCTGACTGCACTGAGGGTTAGAATCCCTCCACTCACTTACACTTTTCACATCACTATTTATTCTTGGTCCTGAGGAAGCGCCACGGATCCTTATGACCATCTAGGCGCGAAACATGTCGCCCTGACCTTTGAGTTACCGGGGGCACATCACTGCCCACAGGAGTAACGTACAACCTTCTGGTTTTTTAGTATGACAAGGGTACCGCCACAATAAAGATACCCCTTCTCTGGTATCCCTTAGCCATTTTTATTAACCCTGGGCGTAGTTCACGTAATAGCGCTACGCGTAGCTACGCGAAGTGCACTTTGCACTACGCACGCTAACGTAGCTACGCGAACTTCGTAGTGCGGTAGGGAAATGCTGTTCGCACTGATTGCACAGTGCCGGATGCTTGTCCGCACTGTGCAATCATTGCAAACGGCATCTTGCACAGTGCAAGCAGTCGTTTTCTGCCGCTCGAGTAGATTTGTACTTGAGCGGCAGCTTTCTCAACGCGGACTGGTAGTTTCTCATCGCGAGCGGTCGCGAGCATACGTGACCACTCGCAATGAGAAACCTGACCTCCCCGCATTGAGAATCTCGCCGGGAGGTTTATTTTCCACGCTCGCGATCGGCAACTTGATGTTGCTGATCGCGAACGAGAAAAAAGACTCACCGGGATGTTGATTTTGCTCGTTCGCGGTCGCCAACTTGACGTTGAGGATTGCGAGCAAGCAAACAATGCCCGCTACGCTACGTGTTTTTGCACTGTGCTACGTGCAATTCGCGTAGTGCGTAGTAGCGCAAACTATGCAAACTCTGCGAGCGTTAGCATAGTTTTCCACCCAGGCCTAATTTTTATCCTTCACATACACTTTCACCATGCACATAGGGCCCACCCCACACACCCGCACTCATCTAACGGCTGTTCTCAAAAAGATCTCCGCTAAAGTGACCCTTCGGGGGACCCTTAGGGCATTGCAGCGCCGGCCCGACGAGGAGCAAACGCCCGATGATGAAGCATGACATCCTTCGGGGTGTGTGAGGGCAACATGAGACAAGACTTGTCCTTCCCCCTGCAGAGTGGGTTCTAGACCTAGGTTTACCCCCTTGCTTATCCTTCTACTTCCTTTACTTCTCTTGCTGGTGAGTGGGAGACTTTTTTGCACCCCCACCGACAGAACAGTGACCCTCTTTTTTGGGTTTTTAGTAAACCTCAGGTACAGTCATGAGAACTTGGGGAGTTTTCCTTTGCCGAACTGAAGACATTTTTTTCTCCCTACACCTGATTTTTCAGGCTCAATAAAATACGCGTCTGCCCCTACTTGAAGTCAAATATTTTTGTTTAGAATCATCTGACCCTATAGAAGCATGCTTCAAAATAGAGGCTATTTGCCCTATTCCCTGGCTGCCACAGCACTCCAGCTCATATACTTAGAAGCAATTATGACCCAACGCCCCACTTTGATGCCCTCAAGTCTCCATTTATTCATCTGACCAAGCTTAAGGCTTAAATGCTCTAAAAAGAAAATGAAAGATGCAAGAAACAACAAGCACGTAAAACCTGCTAAAGGGATAAAAGTTGTAATGGTCAATTTGGCACATTTCCCAAGGAAGATTTTGTCAGCCATCATCTACTTTTAACCAGCAATCAGGAAAAAGCCCCAACAGGCAAACAGTCAGCATGATTATTTGATCAAAAGTGCAAATACCTTTGCAAAACAAATATTTATTCTATGGCCCAGTGAAATCCATAGAGGTGCAAAACTCCCTAGGAGTTACAGTTAGGCATAGATTCTCATCCTGGCTCACCTGGTGAAAGGCCAAGGTAAATCCAGGCCCGGAAAAACTGTTACTAGCCAGTATTTCATGTTTGAAAGCCAGCACTGAGAGTTTTTCCGAGCATTGTGATTATGGATTTAATGCTCACAGAAAAGCACGCATAAACCACGGGTGCCATACCGGGTCCTCAAATATTGCATCCATGGTTTACCGACCCAGAATCAATGCACGTGTGCATTAAAAAACAAAAAACAACATAATTCAAGTAATTAAACCTGACCACTGTGAACTATAACTCTGCGTGCCTGCTTGTCGACAACCCGACAACGCTGCTCAAGTTTGTCAAATTACTCTATCTATTTCTTGACAAAATTGTAAACAATCATGAAAACACATAAACAAATACATCAACGTAATTCACTTGAACCAAGTGAAATTGATATAGTAATAACATTTTATTCTGTTGTAGACACAGAAGTTTCTTTGAATGTAGAAGGTACAAAGCTGTTCACTGCCCAATGCATTTCGGGACCCCCGGCCCTTCTTCAGGGGCTTCGAATCTAAGAATAACAAAATCACAACTTCTTGTCAAAAATGTACATTGTGCAGGAAAAAGTCAATTCATTTAAACTGTGGCCACACACCATTTTATCCCATCAAATCAGTTTAAGAATCCTGTCCATACAGTGATCATGAGCCAAAGAAAAAAAAAATAATAAAAGCATAACATGAAAAGAAAACATAGAAGAAAAGATATAAAGAAGTGTTAAAGATGAGATACCAAAGTTTCCCTTCATCATACTCATTTCTACAGGATAAATCTGAGAGTGACTACATGCGCCGCTGTTGAAGTGAAAGTCAAAAACATGCAAATACCACTGTGCTCTATACATTCACTGGCAACACGCTTCCACGTCTCACTGTGAATGATAACGAAATGTATATCAACATAGACTCATGAGTAAACCACACCGTAAAAGACAACAGCAGCTTCAGCTCACTAACCTGCTAGGTACAAGGCTCTCAAAAAACAGTCCAGTCGAAGATGCTAGTTCTGGAAAAACAACGGACAATATATTGTAATCATCACTTCATCTCCCTGCCCATGCCAAATTCACTGCATGTTACTCCCAATGCCTAAGTGCACTCACCTATAGAAAATCTGCACACCACTTAACACAGCACTGTCTCTCTCGAACGCGATGGGAAATGTGATTGCAACGCTGTTGCTTGTGATAAAGCTCCAAAACCGACGACGGACTCCGCAATGAGTACACCGCGCCGAGATTAAACAAACTCAGCGCCATCTTAGAATGATACTGAACCTTACTGAGAACGGTGGGAAATGAACACCTGACCTTCTCACAGCTGTATCCCGTCAGAATCCTCCTAAACGACTATAGAAAAGTAGACCTCAATCCACTAACTTATCAGTAAACCCGCTCTCGAACCCAGCCGCGAGTATAATAGAGCAGAGAGAATAGACGAGAAGAAATAACGAAAAAAATGAGGAAAAAGAAACGTAAAAAACATTGGAATAATGTCAATTACATGCATTACTATGGTCAACACCAGTCAGCTTAGTTAACGTGGGATGATACATGTAATGGTGAATAGCAACCAAACATTTCATTGAGAATGTAAACATCTCTGAAAACAGTAATTATAAAAAACAACCTGTATCTATTTTTTCATTAAGTCCCTTAGGGTCTTGTGTGTTTAATCTCCTGATCCAAAAAATCTCTCTTTGGAGTAAAGACCTTGTGAGATCTTTACCTGGACTAGGTGATACTCTCTCTACCACTTGAAACTTAATTTGAGCAATAGAGTGACGAGCTTCAGCCCAGTGCACTGCAAGAGTACTGGTTTTGTTCAATGACCTAATAGTACTTTTGTGTTCAGAAATCCATACTTTGATTTTTCTTTCTGTTTTCCAACATAAAGTAGTCCGCACGGACACTTTATGCCACAAACCAATTTTTAATTACAATCTGAATTGTGTTTCAACGTAATGGTTTCTCCTGTTGATGGATGTTGAATTTTGTTGCCGGTTATTACATTATTGCAATGTATACAGTTGAGACATTTTTTGGTACCATGGAAAACTGCGGTTGCTTCTCTTGGTGTGTACATCAACAGTTCCTTCAAATTCTTTGAACTACTATAGGCATGCAGAGGTTTCTCTTTAAAAAGATCCTTAAAATCAGTTTCGTTCTGAAGTATTTCCCATCTATTATTGATGATTTGCTTAATCTTCTTCGAACTTGTGGAGTATTTGGACACAAAAACGTGCCGTTGTAGCTGTTTTTTGGGTTGGTTCGTCAGTAATATAGCACGGTCTTTTTATCCATACGTTCAATAGTTTTATCCAGAATACTCTCCGGGTAACCCCTTTCAATCTATTTCTGTCTCTGTATGTTGATATTTTCCTTAAGCGTAGTGGTTTGTGAACAGATCCTTTTAATCCGTAAAAACTGAGAGTATGGTAAATTGTGGATCAGATTTTTGGGATGAAAACTATGAAATTGTAATGCATTCTTTTTGTCTGTTTCTTTACGATGCACTTCCGTATGAATCCCTAAGTTATCTATAGTATTAAGGACATCCAGGAAGGCGATGGATACGTCACTGATGGTGTGAGTGAACTGTATGTGGTCATCGTTAGGCCTGGGTGGAAAACTACGCTACGCTCGCGTAGTTTGCGTAGTTTGCGCAACTACGCGCTACGCGAATTGCACATAGCACAGTGCAAAAACGCGTAGCGTAGCGGGCATTTTTTGCTTGCTCGCGGTCCTCAACGTCAAGTTGGCGACCACGAGCGAGCAAAATGACATCCCGGCGAGACTTTTTCCTCGTTCGCGATCAGCAAAATCAAGTTGCCGATCGCGAGCGTGGAAAATAAACCTCGCGGCAAGATTCTCAACGCGGGGAGGTCAGGTTTCTCATTGCGAGTGGTTGCGTATGCTCGCGACCGCTCGCGATGAGAAACTACCAGTCCGCGTTGAGAAAACTGCCGCTCGAGTACAAATCTACTCGAGCGGCAGAAAACGACCGCTTGCACTGTGCAAGATGCCGTTTGCAATGATTGCACAGTGCGGACAAGCATCCGGCACTGTGCAATCATTGCGAACAGCATTTCCTACCGCACTATGCAGTTCGCGTAGTGCTACGCGTAGTGCGAAGTGCACTTTGCGTAGCTACGCGTAGCGCTACTACGCGAACTACGCCCAGGGTTAGTCATCGTATGTGTTAAGCTGTATGATTTTGCGTTCTAGTCTTTCTCGACTGTTAGTCCACTTTACAAAAATGTTGTCAATGTATCTGCAGTAAGGTAAAAGATTGTCTGTCCATTCCTTATCCTTGTATACAAAGTCATTCTCAAATTTGGCCATGTAAGTATTTGGATACGCAGGTGCCCCAGCGAAGCCCATGGATGTACCGGTGAGCTGCATATAATACTTGTCTTCCCACTGGAAGTAGCTGTGATTGAGGCAGAAATGTAAAAGTTTAAGCAAAAAACTTTACCTGCTTTTATTCCAGATTGTTTCAAAAGAGCCCATTCCACAGCTTCCATTCCTCCCAAATGAGGAATTGAGGTATAAAGAGATTTCACATCAATGGTGCATAATGTAATCTCTATGTTCGGTGTGACAGATTGTAATTTCAGAAGAAAGTCCGTGGTGTCTTTTACATAAGACCCCCATTCTTGAACAAATGGTTGCAAAAAGTAATCAATATATTGACCCAATGGTTCAAATATAGTGCCACAACCAGTGACTATAGGTCTAAAAGGTGGATTTTGAAGATCTTTGTGGATTTTCGGAAGCATGTACAATTGCGGTCTTCTTGGATTTGACACAGTAAGATAGGTTTTAGTGATGGATGTTATCCAACCCATTTCCATTGCATTCTTCAAAATTTCTAATAATGTCTCAACCAGCCTAGGTGTTGGATCTTGACTCATGAGAAGGTAAGTGGACGCATCTGTAACATGTTTGTTGACTTTCTGTGTGTAAAACGCCTTATCCATGACCACAATGGCACCACCTTTATCTGCCTTTTGGATAAAGATATCAGAGTTCGTAGGCAGCGACCTCAAAGCGTTTCTTTCATGAATGGTAAAATTACCCTTTTGTTGACTCCTGATGTTAATTTTTGTAGATCCTTGTTTACGAGATTTTCAAAAGAATCCAAAACCTATGCGATACCGGTGCTTGGAATTTCGATTTTGGTTTGAATTCAGAAACTCAACTTCAGTGCTGTCTTCTCTAAGTGGAAGTATGTTCGTGAAAAATGTCTCAACCTCAATGTTCTCATAAATTTAAAGAATGAAATCTCGCATTCCAGATGGTTTGTTCTGTATGTGGGGACAAATCCCAATCCTTTGTTTAAGATATTTATCTGTTGAGATGTTAACTCAATAGAGGAAATATTAACAATTAAGGGGCCCATTAGGATGGCGGGCGGAAGCACCACCGCCGTGCTGGCGGATGCAAAAAGCACCAGTTACCGTCCGCCCGCCACAGCACACACGCCCGCCCAATTAGGATGCGAAAAGACAGCCAAACACCGCCCGTAAGCCAGATACGCCCTCCGCCATCAAAGTGCGCCCGTCCACGGAGCGGCGCGGCCTAATGGAGACACAACGCCTGACGAAATCACGTACCGCCCGGCGTACAAATTCCGATGCCAGAACCAAACAGTTCCCCTGGCTAAGAGACACTGCACTTGAAAGCAAGGCGGAAAACCGAACGCACAGTACGGATAGCAAAGAGGCGGACCCCTGAGCATGAATCCAGCACTGCGGGCCCTCCCCATGCTCTACCTGATGCAGCACCCAGGAGTCAACGCACCGCGGCGACGCAGGTAGGCAGACACACAACAGGGGCACGCAAACAGCGCACACAGCGCAAGGGCGGGAAAACTGTATATGGCCCCCCGACAACCCTGCGTGGACACGACACATCCACCACTGCACCCACACATGCGCACAACGCAGAGGCCAACGGCAGCGCAATGCATGCGCCGCACACAAACAACACAGGGTCACAACAAAACACCACACACACCAGCACCACCCAGAACGCACATGTCACGTGACAGCCCTGCCACAGTCATGTCCCCAACCGGCAATTCACTGTTGCCAACCTGACGTCACACAAGTGACCCGAACATGTCAGTGACGTCACGCCACATTAGGACACACCCCTGTGTGCAAAACACGGCGAAGCACACAGCGGAGGCAACATCACCCAGCAGAATATGGACCCCGTCGGGAAAAGGTACGCCAGTACCACACAGAAACACCGATGCCACCCTGCACCCAATAACAAGACATGCAATACGTAACATCAAAGATACCGGGGACAGACAACAGGTGGGACCAATTATAACACAAGGCCCAACGTATAGCGGAAACGCAGCCTGCTGCCCACACACGGGAGAGGAGACAGCACCGAATGACCTTCCATTCCCACTGTGAAACCACATCCCGACAAAACAAGCCGGAGACAACAGTCATTGCACCAAACAAAGCCCAACACAGGCATGCAGAGGGAAGCGGCCACAGGGCAGATAGCGCATAACACCAAAGAACATTCACAACGGAAAGAAGAAATGATAACACTCCCCATGTGGTTCACATGCAAGTTATCTGGAAGGAGTCAGACACCACTGACCTTGACCATTCAGAGAAGCATGTGGGATGAGGGCCCGTGTCCTCCGCACAAGCCAACATAACACAAGTCCTGCCTCCCTACGACCATTACAGAATTCCCAGCAACATCGGAGGTTGCACTCTGCAGACTGCACAGACAGCCGGAGCACGCCACCACAGCGCCCTGCAGCAAAATGGCACTTGCACCACACCTACCCAACTACGCCGGACAGATCAAGCTGTACAAACATAACCTGATACAGATATTGGGATGTGACAATCTGGCCTTGCTGAACGTAAGTTACCGACTAACTTACCGCATCGCATTGTTCAGCTGCGTCATCCCCGTCTTCTACTGTCGGAGGTGTCCCTTCTACTATCCTGTGGAGTTATGTCTCTCCAACCCGGCATGTCCAAGGGCGGACCTGCTACAACTATTCAACCCCTGGACGCCCACGACAGGGTCTGTTCAGCCTATGGGGGCATGGCGTATGTGGCGACTATCGGACCCACACTGCAATGGGACCACTGTGCCTCCACACGACGGATAATGGATTACAGTTACATCGAATGCCATCCAACATGTCCCATCATGCTCCTACAAGGGACAACTCACGACCAACACCTTGACAGCCACCATCCGCTACATTGGATGGCAACCATGTCCACCACCAATGCCATGGAAGCCCTGCTGGAAGGTATTGCATTCCTGACAACCTGTCAATTCGTCGGGCCCCGTCGCCATACCCCCAATTGAGCAATGATGTCCCACACCGTACCCATGCTTGGCTTACGCACGGACTAGGCAGTTACCAGTACAACAACTATACCATGCAACCTGCAACTGACACCACAACAACAACTACACTGCCATGACATCTGATACTTTTCGGGACATGCACCCTGTTCCTCATCACATCCAGTAACTCTGCATGAACAGGGGAGGCAGAGGCATGGGATTTGTGGATGGCAACCACATGGACAGAACTGCACGTACAACCATGCCATGATATGGATCCTGCGCCCATGAACATATGCACCGGTCAGTGGACAGTAATCGTCCTGCTGTAGTATGTGAGAGCTGTCACCTCACCTCCCTCTGAACTTCCGTGCCAGGAGCGTTGCATGGACACCAAGTGCATCCACCAACAACATGAGCCCAGTGACTGTGACATGGCCAGTACCCACCACATCGCAACAACAAGTGGGACGCCGTTGCATGCACGTAAGCCCATGCCCTGATGTCACCTCCACGCACGTGTGTATGAGTAACTATAGCACCAAACCTGTAACATGGAACTGAGATGCACTGTGCCCATGATGACAAGCGGACTGGTAGGCTAAATGTATACTGTCTGTGTCAAAGTCAGCAGCACCACAGTAATTAGCAAATGTACATTAGCACACCAACGGCTAAGCAGTTGTAACTCTGAAGCCCACATCCCACAGTCAACAACTAATCACTGTACCCCTACACCCTATGCTATGTGTAATCATGCTGAGTATATCCTCCACATGCACCTCGCTGCCAGTAGTGTTCACTATACTGCATCACAGAGGACATAAGTCCCAATACATGGCTTGAAGCAAAAATGTGTCTCTGCTGATTCATTTCACAAGTACGAATGAGAGAGGATGAGAGTGTGTGAAGTACACGGCAGTCGTGAGATGACCATGTAGTCCACTGTCATTGGATGTCAACGCAAATGAGTAGCACAACTGTGGGAGACACACATGTGTCATGTGAAGCGGGAGTTACGCATGGCTCAGGTGGGTGGGTGTGACGGGTAGGTGCGCACATGCAATGTTAAAACACGCTGTGTTGGGAGGACTCAGGAACAGTACATTGGCGCACTCCTGGGAATCTGTAAAGACCACCTGTCTGGTGATGAATGTGAACTCGTGTGTGCACAACAGGCGGGCACACGATCAATGGCGCATCAAGTGTAGATGTCAGCCCACCCTCCGTGGACATGCCGGATACTGCTGCGCGTCCGCCAGGCCCTTGCCAAGTCACTCACATCCCCTGTCGACCTGGTGTATCCCCAACATTGTCCACTTGCACAGGCAATCCAGGGCACGGGATGGCAGTAGAGCATGGTGGGTGAGAGGTCATGGCGCGCTCATCCTGGTCACATCACGCAGGCAACACATCCACAATGTGTAGTATGGCACAAGTCAAATGGAAGTAGTGGGGGATGCACACATCACAAGCAGGAGTGACGTCACGGAAGGTGGCTCGCACCATCCCACCCATTGACAATACACCCACACACGTTACATGCCATTGCAACAGAGAAGCCAGCGCATGCACAAGCAGCTCCAAGCTCGCCCCAGAGAGGCCAAAGAGTGAATGTGTGGGGCCATGAGCTCCAGTTGGACGCGGACTGGCCCGCTAGGGCAGCTACAGCCTCTGTGTGTTGCAGGTGGTGTATCCGGACTGCGGAGCCTGTCATGCATTGTCAATGTTGCCCGGGTCTCGAGTCAGGGCACCACGCATGTGGACGGCGTCCCGCCACTTATTATACCGTGAGACAGACCACTTGTTCAACTGGACCCACACATACACTCCTTGGCCTCTCTGGGGCGAGCTTGGAGCTGCCTGTGCATGCGCTAGCTGCTCAGGTGCAAACGCATATTGGGGCGAGCGAGGGGAGGCCATGAGGACAGTGCAAAAGTTGACTGTTTGATTTTCAGCCAGTTAAAGGAATGACCCTGATGTGGTCGGTAAAAGACGTGTCTCGTGTGTATTGCAACTAGTAGATCAGCCGATGAACCACCCATGTCTTGCATGTAGCCCTGCACCCAGCCCCGCCCACTCGGGAGGGACAGACAGGTCAAAGCGCCCGAGAGCTCACATACCCATGCCACCTGCAGCCAGCATGGTGAGCAGTGCATGTTTGTACTCCACAGGCTCTGACTCATAGTGCTGCGGAGCAACGACATGTGTGTCCCCCACATGCACACCCACACACACTGCAGTTGTCTCTCACACACAACTTTCGCAAGGAATAGCCATGTGCAGTGTGCGTGGAGCACGGAATCCAGGTTCTCCAGCTCCTCGCTGGTGAGTGGACCTGGACATGTCCTCAGCGTCATCCACGTGTAGGTGGAGTAGTGGCAGCAGCAGGTGTTGTCGAGGGGTGCCAGGCTGCAGTGCCAGGTAGCTGTGGTTATGCCTGTCCCACTCACACACACATATTACCCCCTGGGGCCGTTTCAGTGGGTACAAGCTGCTGCAATTCGTGTACCATGTCTGGCAGCTTCAATTGCAGACGTTGGCCTGCTCCCAGCTGGCCATGGACGCCTACCTCCACAGTGGAACACGCAGGGTGCAACCGCGAGGGTCATTGGAGTTGGCCGTAAGGGCCTGGCCCATGCCGGGTACAGTCCGCTGATGCCATGTGCACCACACAGTATAATGTGCGCAATGCATCTGCAGGTGTGGCCATGATTTGCGTGTGGGTGCAGGTCCACAATGGACAGGGTCACAACATGCTGTGTGCATAGGCAGGGACGGCCAGTGCTCAGCCTCCACATGTCTGTAGGCACATCATCATGTACACCTTGGCATGGGAGCATGGGATATGCATATGCACACACATGCCATCTTTCACTATGTACATCTGCCACTTGGCACGTGCAATGTTACGTGTCACTTGTGATGTGTAGTTGCAAGCACACAGCCGTGTTGGCATGGGGCTGTCAATGTGTACCCTGTCAATGTTTCTGGAGGTGTGATCCGTACAGTGCTGTACATAGGGTGCAGTAGGGACATCAATGACTGTCTCATATCCCCTCGTGCCACAGGTCCCACTTGTTTTGGCCGCTCAGCCAGTGTCCATAGCGTTGTTGGTGTGTGCCCTACACACCCAGCCTCGGAAGCAGTGTGATGCACAGCAGCTAGTCATGTTGCCGTGGTGTTGCAGCTTACCGAATATGCAGTCTGTTACCATCAGCATGCCTTACAAGTTGTTAAGGCCTAACTCCCCATGTGCATGCTCATAGCAATGGTGTGTGTCACTGCCCATTGCTATTGGTAGGGGACCTGTGTAAGTGTATTGTGGCTGTGCTGTCCCTACTTGTCAGCCGTTCTGTCATTCAATTGCCTGCTCAGTCATTTATGTTTTGTGTATGTGAATATGCCATGTGGCGTGTTGCTTTGACATGTGTCCACTTCCATCTTTCCTAGGCGGAGACCAAACATTCATCGCCCCTACCAATTGCTGTCAGACATGGTGGATGTGGAGGTCATCCGCAAATATCGTCTGGACCGACCCACCCTGCATCATCTATGTGCCTTGTTGGATCCCCACCTCCGTCTTCGCAGGGTGTATCCAACAGCATTCACCCCCACGGCTAAGGTGATGGCTGCACTGCATTTCTTCGCCACTGGGTCATTCCAGCACACAGTGGGCAGTGGAGGTGGGATGTCCCAACCCATGTTCAGCATGGTGCTCAGGGATGTACTGTCAGCCATGATGCTGTACAGGAACAGATACATCCGCTTCCCCAGGGCTCATGAATTAGCGGCAGTGAAGGGTGCATTCTATGCTCTTGGACGAATCCCCCACGTCGTTGGTGCAATAGACTGCACCCATGTTGGCCTTGTTGCACCACAGGCCACTGAGCACCTCTACCGCAACCGGAAGCACACGCACTCCCTGAATGTGCAAGTGGTGTGCCTTGTGGACATGGTGATTACACACGTGTGTGCGAAATTCCCAGGATCGGCCCATGACGCGCACATCATGCGCAACAGCATCCTACCATGACTGATGACCAATCTGCAACATGACCGTGGCTGGATTGTTGGTGAGTATGTGGAGTAGTGTAGCGTGCTGGCTGTGCGATGCTGTCTTGTGTCCAGTTGGAATTGCAACGGTTCTCTGTGTCCCTCACACCCAGGTGACTCTGCTTACCCGAATGGGCCCTGGCTGCTCAGCCCATTACGACGTCCTGGGAGCCCAGCTGATGTCCGCTACAATGAGGCACATGGGAGGACCAGACGTGTGGTTGAGCGGACCTTTGGCCTCCTCAAGTCCAGGTTCAGATGCCTGGACCGCACCGGGGCGCACTGGTATACTCCCCACAGAAGGTGTGCCAGATAATTGTGGCTTGCTGCATGCTGCACAATCTGGCGATCCGCAAGCAGATCCCCTAATTGTGGATGACGGAGATCAACCAGGGCCCCAGCCTGCAGACCAGGACAGCTCCAGTGAAGAGGACAGTGGAGAGGATGAAGCTGTGAATGTGCGTCAGCAGCTCATCGCCCGCTACTTCACTTGACGGTGAGTGACCATGTACGACGGCTGATGTAGCTGTAGTTGTGCAGGTGTATGTGTGCTCTGTCACGGGGGCCTTTTGTTCACTGAGTGCTGTGTGTCAATGGTCCATGTCCAGGTTGGTATGCCACTGACAGTGGCTGTAGCATTGTGCCCTGTTGCTCTGTGAGATGTGTGTGCATTGCTTGTAGTTGGTGACAAGTACTGTGTGATGAGTGTGTGACACACTCATTGAATGTACTCTTGTTCTGTTTTTCACCCCTAGGTCCCTGCAGCCTCTCCTGTCCCATCGACATGCCACACAGCAGATGCATTTCTGCTCATGTTGGCGATTGCACATCGTTGAATAAACCCAGGACACATAAAGCAGATTGTGATCAAGGTGTATTTATTTACAGCGGTGACATGTGATTGTGTGCAAGGTGATGACAAACGTGGTGCATGCTGTGACAATGAGTAGACGGTCATGGCTGCGTGATGGTCAAGGTGTACCCATGAAGTTCTATGTCCACAGTCCAACAGACACATGCCATTCACATGGCAGTGTGGGGTAGGATCGTATTACAAGTCAATGCAGTAGGTGGTCAAGGTGGCTGGCTGACTCACTGGCGTTTGGTGTGGGGGAAGTCCTCTCTGGACACCTGTTTCCTCTTCGGACGGCCCCTTCCACGTTTGGTAGGGGGGTGTTGATGTTCCGCTGGTGGTGGTTGAGGAGTGCTCACTCGCTGTGGACGCAGGGGAACGCGATGCTGCACGAGCCTGCGCCACAGCAGGTGGTGGCGGAGGTGGTGTTGCTGGCCTTGCTTGTGCCCTCCCCCACCACCAGCTGGCCCATGAGGGCCGCGATTTGGGCCATATGGGCGTCCATGGACCTCAACACCGCAAGGACCTCCCGCGTGTCGCTTGCCGACCTGGCCCATTCGCCTTGGGCCTCTTAATAGGCCCCAAGGACTCTGTCGATTGGCGGCAGGGCTTGGCTCCCAGGCACAGTTGGCGTTGGCCTGGCCCTGCTCCTCCTGCCAGTACTGCTGCCACCGACCTGCCCACTAGCCACAATGCTCACCACGGTCCTCGCTCTGGCTCCCAGGGTGGAGCCCGACGGCCGTGCCGAGCCTTGCGCAGGGGCTGTGGCGAGGGATGGCGTGGTGGTGGTGGTTGCGGCGGTGGTGGTGGCCGCAACGGATGTGGCAGCAGGGGTCTGTGACTGGTCAGCAGCCCTGGGTGATGGGTTGGTGGGCAGGAGGGGCCCTGGGGAGCGGTTGGCCCTGCCACTCCAGATGGGCCTGCTGGGTGGTCCGTGTCCGGAGAGGTGTCCAGCTCCTCTACATCCGTGAGTCCGGGTCGGGGCTTGCGGACTGGCTGTGCTGGCTGCTGTCACCCTCTCCAGCATCCAGCAGTTCGGCACCTGTGGGGAGGATGAGATGGGTCATTGTGTTGCACCTAGCAAAGTATGTATTGGTTGTCTGACATTCACAGTTCGTGCACTGTCGTGCACAGGTTTCCCAGTGGCGTGTGTGTGGATGTACGATGTGTGTATGCGTGGGCTAGGCAATGGGTCTGTGTGATGTGGACATGTGGCATGGGATGAATTAGCAATGCCGATGGGTGTGTGTTGCTATGCTCCTACATTTTGTGGCTCGTGTGTATGCGTGCTCCAGGACCATTGACGATGTTGTGTTGAACGATGGTTTAGGGGGAGGGATGGAACGCTTAGGTACACTGATGCCAAAAGGGGGTACAGCCCCTAAACGCTCTTGGGTTGAAATATGCTTTTGGGGTACATGCTGTGGGTGATGGGTGCAGAACGTGACATGTGTTCTGGCAACGTGACAGTGCATAGACAAAGGTGTGTGTCTGTCTCACATGGCTGGAATATCTGCTGACTGTTATCATTCATGGACATCACATTGGTAGCAATGTTGTGAGTTCGTGCTTGTTGTGTGCCACACGACGTATTGCAGATGGGCCAATTCCTTTGTGTGCGTGCTGCCCTGGTACATGTGCATCAGTGCTGTGCTCTTGGGGTGTTGACTATATTATGTGTGTCGTTACTCGCAGTGTGACGTGCGCTTCAGTCACTGCAGGCACTTGATTTGTCATGGGCAGGTATCTTTGCATGTCTACTGTATGAGGGCAGCTGTTCGGATGTCATACCTTTCATGACACTGTGGCTGAGAGGTGAGTTGGATGATATGTTGAATGTGCATTGTGTGCCTGTGTGTTTCATGGGTCCAGTTGTCTTTGTGTGCAATATTGTGGTTCCAGGCTGTTACTTCTAGTACGGTCTGTCTTACGTGGGCGTTGTTGTACGATGTGTGGGTGACAGGCATTGAGGACTACATGGACAGGACTTCGATGGTGTTGCTGATGTGTGTGATGGGTGGCACAGTGCCTGCCGTGTGGGTCTGTGCTCCAGTGGGACTTGTACATGCAGACGTGGCTCCTTAGGTGTTGCTGTATCTGTGATGGGTCATGTGGGGTTTGACTCTGTTGAACATGTCCGTGTGCACATTGGTCTCATGATTGTGACTGGGAGCAGTGCTGCGTGTTCCTCTGCTACGTGACATGTCCCATGTGTCAGTCGTAATACAGTCCTCATGCCTACAGACGCCCCGCCCTGTACTTTTTCCCACCTACAGGTTGTTTCTGAGTGCGCAATGCAATGGATGCCACATGGTACTGGGAGGGAGGGGTGCTCCACCTTGCTGGTCTGTAGTAGTGGGGGCCTGGTGGGTGCTTTACTTCAGCTGTCCCCCCTCCGACCCACTGTCTTTGTGTTCCGGCTACTTACCTGTTACTTGTCGGTCAGTGCAGCTATGGCGGACACATGGATGTGGGTGTGGGGAGTGCTCATTCTGGCACATCTGGAGTACAAGGGGACTTGGTGGGAGTTGCTGTGCTGGCTGACTGTACACATGCCCCCATGGTTTTGTTAGTTGGTAGCTTTGTGCTGAGTGTGTGTGAGTGTCTGTTGCATGTGTGGGTGATGTCTTGTGTATTGTGTATGGGACATGGGGGGGTTTGTCCCTAGGAGCTATGGCATGGTGGTAGTGCATGTGATTACATAGCGGTGTGCTGGTATACGTTTGTTTGTACTTACCAGCCTCCACTCCCCCTGGTAATCCGGTGAGGATCTCCGGATGTATGATGACTCGCACCTTCTCCTCCCACGCCTTGAAGGTCTTGAATAGCGCGGGATTCCCTCCGCCAGTCCTGGCAGCCAGCTCTCGATTTTTGGTCTCCTTCTTCTTGACCACGCTTTTGAGGTCGTTCCACCTTTTGTTAATTTCTCCTCTGTTGCGTGGAACGTTCCCGACTGCATTGACCTGGTCTACGATCCTGCTCCACAACCGGTTTCTGGTGGATAGTGGTGTCTGTTGGACCTGGTTGCCATAGATTTGTGGGTGCACCTTGACGATCTCGTCGACCATGACCGTCAACTCGGTGGCAGTGAACTTGGGCATTCTGTGTGGTGCCATGGTGTGTGTTTTGGTGTTTGTGGTGCTGGTGCGGTGTGTGGTGTGTGATGTGCAGGGGTTTGTGTTGCCGGTGTTTGGTGGTGGTGGTGGTGGTGGTGATGGGTGTGATGGGTGCGTGTCTGTGGTGTGCTGCTGTCCTTTCTGTCTCGCTGTGTTGTGTGCTTTCGTCCTCAGTTTGTAATGTTGCAAGGGGTTGTGGTCTGTGAAGGGGCTGGTTTTGTACTTACCTATGTGGGTGTGTCATGATGGTCTGTTGTTTTCAGGTGTGTTGTGGCTGGTGTTCTGGGATTTGTAGTTGATTTGTTTGTCCAGGGGGTGTTTCAGGGATGTGTACTGTGTTTGGGTTTCTGTGCGTGGGTTGCTGTGTGGACTTGTTAGCCATGTTGTGTGTGTTTGTTTTCGTCAGCGGATGGTTTCTGTGCATGGACGTGCCCGCCAGGGCTTCCGCCGTGTCCATTTTCGTCACTGTTGTTTGCGCTGGCGGGCGGTGTATTTGTGGATATCCCGCGCTCATGTCGGTACGATCCTAATTTAACGGGTGGTGTCTCGGTCGTCAGGGCGGGCGGTTTTGGCTTGTCGTGCGTCTTTCCGTCCGTGGCGGGCGGTTGGACTTGGACTCGGACATGGGCGGGCGGTTTTTTCTGTTTATTTTCCGCATCCGACGGTTTTCGGTTCGCGGCATCGTAATTGCTCGGTCGGTATTCAGACGGTGTAGGCGGGCGGATTTTCGCCACTGTGGTTGATGGCGGATTTTTATCCGCCCGACATCGTAATGGACACCTAAGTTACTCTTTGACTTCGAAGGTTTGTGCGTGCCTTTTCTTTGGCTACTCCTTGTTTTCCTCCTATTTTTGCAGTTTGTGGCCCCGGTGGTTGACTTGTATCTGCAGCCTGAGACAAAAAAGATTTAGGGTATATTCACAAGAACGTGTGCTAAACATCTCAAAAAAATGTTAACGCAACTTTACACATCGCAGTCTATCGCGGGAAAATAATCCTGTGTCAACGTGGAATTCACAACACAGCGGTACCATGCAATAGCCTCCCGAAACCGCGGACAATGTCCGCGATACAACAACCGCGACGGTGATAAATGCACAAACCTCAACGCAAAAAACCATGCGATGGGCCAAACCGCGATGAGGAAATCAGCGATAAGCAGCGCCAGGCCTGCAATACACACACGGCAGGCGGGAAAATCACTACAAAAGTAGAAAAAACACACAAACACAAAATGACCAACACCGAAGCACCATGGAGGCAGCCGGAGCAGGCGCAGAGGACGAGCGGAACCCCCAAGCGCCCAGGACGACCAGCCTGGGACCTCGGGGACAGGGAAGGGCAAGGACAAGAAGAAGAGGAAGACGAAGTTCAGTCCGCAGGAAAACAGGATCCTGGTCACGGAGGTGATGGAACACCATCAACAACTGTTCGTTGTAGGAGAGTAGGATCTGCTTCTTATAGTTACCCCCACTTTTTGCTGATGTTTCACTGTTTTCGACTTAGTCTGACTGGGATCCTGCTATTCAGGACCCCAGTCTATCTGCGTTCTCCTCTAAATTGATTGCATGTACTTTAGGTACACTCCAGATTGGATTCTGGGGTACCCTTATAAGTCCCTAGTATATGGTATACTATGTACCCAGGGCATAGGTACCCCAGAGGCCTCCCAGGGGCTGCAGCATGTATTATGCCACCCCTGAGAGACCATTCAAAATGACACCACAGGTCTGCTACTGCAGCCTGTGTAAGGTGGTGCATGCACCCCTTACTTAGATATAGGTTCACTATATCTATCCTAATCACTGCACATATAAACCTATCAGTCACCCCTATGGCAGGCCTTATCAATCATGAAGGCTAGGGTGCTGGGTTTTATGTGAGAGGGTGCCCATGCATGAGCAGAGCCCCTCTGCAGCCTTCGGAACCTATTCTCCGGGGTTGTTTGTGATGCAGCCAACCATATATACTTAAGTGCATTATTACCTCGCGGTAAATGCTAACTTTAATATGGCTGCATGGAAACATGTCATGTTTGGTGTCAAACACCTTGGAATCATACCTCCACACCAGTAACTGGTGTGGGAGGTATGATTCCACCCTCCTAGAGGGAGAAATATGACAACACCGGTACACCCGGTACCAGCTTCACAGAACCCTGGCATCACAAAATGGATGCTGCCAGCCACAGACACGAGTCTGCCCTCCTGCTGCTGGACGAAACTCCGGCAGGGGAGGCTGGACAATAGGTTTCCTGTCACAGGGAGTTGTGAACACCTCCCAGACAGGCTTTAGTGTATTGGGGCTGGGTGGGTGCACTCTCAGAGTGCTTTGATGTCTGCACTGGGGGCACATTTGGTGTCCTCGTGCATAGTCCAACTCAAACCGGTTGCAGGGGCTATCAGCCCCTGCTCTGGCACGAACCTTGACAAGGACATGGGTGTAGCCACCCCTCTGTCCTGACCCTCCCATAGGTGGGTCCCCAGAGTTTGTCCCACCCCTTCCTTGGGTATAAAGTAGGAACCCCTGGCTACAGGACTTTAGATATTACCTGGACTAAACTCTGCTACAGAAACCAAGTAACCTTCGATGATCTACGCTTTGCTGGATGACTGAAGAATCTCCCTTGGAGTAAAGGAGTTACTCCCCTGCTGAGCAGGCACCTAAATGCATCTGACCGGTTTGCATCTACGAAGCTCCTGAAGGACTCCGAAGATTTCTGCAATACAGGAGGTGGGTTCCCGAAGTCTCTGAGGTTGAACTGTGTTCTCAGCAATTCTGAGGCCCGTATCCCTCGTGGGGACCATGAAACCAGTACCCCTGGGAACCGTGTACATTTGAAAAAGCATCTGCTTTTTGGAAATCCCTGAAGCTGTGCTTTGGGCTTCTTGTAGTCATGACCCCGAGCAGTAATTCCACCAAAGATTACCGGCCTACACTCCACGAGTGTTCCGTGGGCTGGCACTTTGTGATTCCTCTTGAGGTCCCTTTGCGATCCCTGGTCTGTTGGCCTGTGGGTCCCTGAGAAGGCAACTTTAACTTTTAGTGGGCTTCCCTGGTTGCTCCAGACGTGCCCTGACTCTCCATTGCTTGGTGAGTCCCCAGGACCTTAATGGTCCTTGAAGAAGCATCTTTCCTCTGACTGCGTGGGTTGCCATTGCCAAGGCTTGTTGGTGTTCAATCCAGACACTGACCCCCCAGCACTCGACATCCTTTGTGGGACAGCTCAGATCTGGACTGTGGTCATCGTCGACATCTCCTGGTCCCCGTGGCTGCAGAGTCAAGCTTCACCTCTTCGCACCTGAAGCACCCGACATCGGTGGGCATTCGATTGCTCCGCTCCTGGTCACGTGAAGTGACCCAGACTTTGTCCCCTCTGCTTTCAGGTTCTCCACATCTCCGATCCAGGCTTGGCTCACACCAGACAATTTTCTTCTCCACGGCAGCAGTACTTTCTCGCATCACGCCATTGAAAACAACGAGGGTTTCCGACACCACTTGACCCCTATGCACCCGGCTCCTCTGGGATAGGTAACACGGGTACCTCGGTACTCTCAAGGGTGCTGGCCTTAGAACCTTCTATGTTTAGCTGGGTTTGCTTGAAGTCCTCTCCTAAGTGTCCTTAATCTGTAAAATTCCAACCGCGACTTTCCCATAGAGTTTTACGGAGCTCGCGTCTGTGTTCCCACACTGCACCCGTCCTCCGTGGGTCCCCAGTGTCACTACCTTGGGTGGTTCCTTGGGGTCCCAGCGATTCTACGTGCTCTAGGCACTGTGTCTAGTCAAGTCGTGGTTCTTATACCACTTTCTTAGTATATGGTTCGGTCTCCCCCTGGAGCCCGCTGTGTATCGTGCTATTTACTGTCGTTCTAGTGATCTAATATTGTGTGTATTGTTCTCTAATCTCATAAAGAGGTTAGTAGAGAGTATTTAGTAATAAATACATATATTTTATATACACCTGGTGTGGTTCTCCTTTCATTTGGTCATTCAGGAGGTTATATTCTGGTAAAACAAGCTGCTTTTCATTCCTTCAAGACTTAGCCTGAAGGCTGCTCTCCACAGCTACCACTAGGATAGCTTTCTATAAAGGTTGTCTTTAACCTAATCATCAATAAGGGTCGTTTGGACTGGTGCAAGGTGCCCACTTTAATTAGTGGACAGCATATACCAGGCCAACTTCTCACATTGGTGTGCAGCAGTTGGGATTCAAGCTTGCTATTGTTTTACCAGATAATCTCATTGAGTGACTAACTGAAAACCACTAAAGGTACTTAGGTACATATAAATCAAGTCTAGAATAAAGTAAGTTCTACTGAACTTAGAGTTGGGTAAGTCAAGGGCCTAGCACACCCTTTCTCCAACTCAAGAGAGTTCAGTTCCCACTAGAGTAGGTAGGTGCATACACCACACCACACTAGCATGTCTTCTAAGCCTGAAGCCAGTGGCTCCTTGCCAACTAAGTATGACCATCTCTCATTCCAGGAATTGAGAGCCATGTGTACATCCAGGAAACTGAAGTCAGGGAAATATCCAAACACCCAACGTCTCATAGAGACTTTGCTTTTAGATGACCTCAGAAAGACTCCAGGGTCTGATGAGGTAGGAAAAGGGGGTGGGACAGCAGAAGAGGAAAGGACAGGAAGTGAGAACTTCAATGACCTGGACTCAGATGCTGGCCAGGAGGATCAAAATGATTCTAACCTGGACAATCCAATTCTTCCTGAAGGTGAGGAAAGAGGCCTCAATGGTCTTCTCTTTACCCCACCTGGAAGGGTTAACAATTTACCAAGAAGATCAAGATCTCCTTCTCTGGATTCTAATCATTCTGGTACCTCTGTAGGGAGCTCTGTGTCTCATAAAAGGGAGTCCTCTTATGAGAAGAAGTGTCAACTGCTTGAGTTTGAGAGAGCTAAGCTCAGAATCAAGAGAGAGCAATTGGCCTTAGATAGGGAATTCCTGGACCTTCAGAGAGCTTCTCAGAAGTTGGGGCTAGAGCCCCATGGTGGCAGCTACAGTGTCCCTAGGAGTAGAGAACATACTCATGACCATAGGAACCTGAACAAGATTGTCCCTCCCTACCAGAGTGGGGATGACATCTACAAATGGATAACTGCACTGGAGAGGGCCTGTAAGGTACAGAGGGTCCCTCAGGAGCAGTGGGCAGCAATCTTGTGGCTCTCCTTTGCAGACAAAGGTAGAGACAAGCTCCTCACTGTAAGAGAAGCGGATGCTGATAATTACAAAGTCCTGAAGAGTGCTCTGATTGATGGGTTTGGCCTAACCACTGAACAATACAGGTTAAAGTTCAGAGACACCCAAAAGGCACAGACTCAGGACTGGGTTGACTTTGTAGATTGTGCTACTAAGGCTCTGGCAGGCTGGTTACGTGGCATTCAGGTGTGTGATTTCAAAGGATTGTATAATTTAATCTTGAGAGAGCAGATCCTTAATAACTGTCAAAATCAACTGTTGCATCAGTACCTGGTGGACTCTGATCTGACCTCTTCCCAAGAATTGGGCCAGAAGGCAGACAAATGGGTCAGAACCAGGGTGAGGCAGAAGGTTCAGAACCAAGGTGGTGACTTCAAGAAGCAAGATTCTAAAAACTCTGATAAGGGTGGGGAGAAGGGTAAAGACCAGAAGTCTTCTCAAGGGCCCCAAAAATCTGCATCTGGTGGGGAGTCACAATCAAACAAAGAAAAAGGCAAGAAGAAGCCATGGTGTCAAATCTGTAAACAGAAGACCCATTGGACAAGTGATTGTACCAAGTCCAAGGACTCAACTCCAACCACCACTGCCCCTAAGGCAACTGTTCCCCCTAGTTCAGCTCCAAGTGGTGGTGCTCCAAATAAGGGTGTAGTAGGGTTAACCCTGGGATCTGAGATGGACTCTGGCCTAGTCAGAGTTCCAACTCAGGCTATGTTGATCTGTTATGGAGGCATGGATATGGCCTCCTTATTTGTAAGTCCCAGTAATCTGGGCAAATACAGACAACAGCCTATTATAAATGGAAAAGAGGCCTTGGCATTCAGGGACACAGGAGCAAGTGTCACAATGGTGACAAAAGATCTTGTGGCTCCTGAGCAAATCATGCTTGGTGAGATGTACCAAGTGACCAATGCTCGCAATGTCAGGACAGACCATTCCCTGGCAGTTGTTAATTTCACCTGGGGAGGGGGTAACTGGCCCTAAGAAGGTTGTGGTAAGTGCAGACCTCCCTGTTGAATGCTTGTTGGCAATGATTTAGAAACTTCAGCTTGGGCTGAAGTGGAACTCAGGATTCATGCAGAAATGTTAGGTATCCCTGCAGATGTGTTTGCTATGACCAGGTCACAGGCAAAAATGTCTAACACTGAAGAGGCCCTGGATCCTGGAAAAATGGACCAGGCACCTTCCAAGAAAAGGAGCAGTAGGGTTAAGGCAGTGTCTTCCCCCCTGCCTCAGAATCCAGATCAGTCTCTTGAGGGAGCTGATCTTAGTCCTGAAGAAGGAACTGTCCCAGATGAGCTTGAACCTGATCAGGTTGAGTTCTTGGGGACAGGGGGCCCTTCCAGGGCAGATCTGAGCCTGGAGCAGCTGAGCTGCCCCTCTCTTGAACCCCTCAGACAGCAGGCTGCTGCTGAGGCTGCTGGGAGTGCTAGTGGGTCCCATAGGATCTACTGGGATGATGGACTCCTTTACTCAGAGTGTAGAGACCCAAGCCTGGAGCCACCAGGAGGTTGGTTATACCTCTGAAGTTTAGGAGCTTCCTATTGACACTAGCACATTATATCCCATTAGCAGGTCACCTAGGCCAAAACAAGACTTGGGACAGAATTGTCCCTCACTTTCATTGGCCTCATGTGTCTGAAGACACCAAGGAGTTTTGTCGCTCCTGTGTCACCTGCCAAGCCAGTGGTAAGGCAGGTAGCACTACAAAGGCCCCCTGATACCACTACCTGTGGTGGGGTTCCCTTTGAGAGGATAGGGATTGACATTGTTGGTCCCCTGGATCCTCAAACTGCATCTGGGCACAGATTTATACTGGTGGTGGTGGACCATGCCACTAGGTATCCAGAGGCAATTCCCTTAGGACAACCACAGCTCCTGTGGTGGCAAGGGCCCTCCTGGGAATCTTTTCCAGGGTGGGTTTTCCTAAGGAGGTAGTATCGGAAAGAGAGGCAAACTTCATGTCTAGTTACTTAACTGCTATGAGGAAGGAGTGTGGTGTAAATTATAAATTTACCACCCCTTATCACCCACAATGCAATGGTTTAGTTGAAAGGTTCAACAAAACCTTAAAGGGCATGATTAAAGGTCTCCCAGAAAAGCTTAGGCGCAGATGGGACATACTTTTGCCCTGCCTTCTCTTTGCCTACAGAGAGGTTCCACAGAAGGGGGTTGGTTACAGCCCATTTGAGCTTCTATTTGGACATCCAGTTAGGGGTCCATTATGTCTAGTGAAGGAGTTACCTCTCAAACCCCCTAAACAGGATGTTGTAGACTATGTACTTGGTCTCCGCTCCTGGATGACTGAGTACATGAAGAAGGCAACTAAAAACCTTGAGGCTAGCCAGGAATTGCAAAAGGCCTGGCATGACCAAAAGGCTGTGTTGACTGTTTATCAGCCAGGACAGAAAGTATGGGTGTTAGAGCCTGTGGCCCCAGCAGCCCTCCAAGACAAGTGGAGTGGCCCCCATACCATTGTTGAGAAAAAGAGAGAGGTTACCTACCTGGTAGACCTTGGAACTCCCAGGAACCCCCATAGGGTGCTCCATGTCAACAGGCTCAAACCATATGTTGACAGGGCAGACATGGGCTTGCTCATGGCTACTGATGAGGGACAGGATGAAGAGAGTGATCCACTCCCTGACCTGCTCTCACAGAACCCTGATGATGGTTCAGTAGATGGTGTAGCCTTGGCAGGCAGCCTCACTGACCAGCAGCAAACTGATTGCAGAAAAGTTCTCAACCAGTTTAGACATATGTTCTCACTGACTCCAAATCAGACTACCTGGTGCACTCATGAAGTGGACACTGGGGACAGTCTGCCTGTTAAAAATAAGATTTACAGGAAACCTGGCCATGTCAGGGACTGCATCAGGACTGAAGTCCAGAAGATGTTGGATTTGGGTGTGATTGAACCCTCAGATAGCCCTTGGGCTAGTCCAGTAGTCTTGGTACCTAAACCTCACACCCAGGGTGGTAAGAGAGAGATGAGGTTTTGTGTGGACTACAGAGGTCTCAATGCAGTCACTAGGACTGATGCCCATCCAATCCCTAGGGCAGATGAGCTTATAGATACTTTGGCCTCAGCCAAGTTTCTGAGCACATTTGACCTGACAGCTGGCTACTGGCAGATCAGACTAGCTGAGGATGCAACATCCAAAACAGCATTCTCAACCCCTAGTGGGCACTACCAATTTGTGGTGATGCCCTTTGGTTTGAAGAATGCACCTGCCACTTTTCAAAGGTTGGTGAACAAAGTCCTTACAGGCCTGGAAGCCTATAGTGCAGCATATCTAGATGATATTGCTGTCTTTAGCTCCACCTGGGAGGATCACCTGGTCCACCTGCGAAATGTTTTGGAGGCCCTGCAGAAAGCAGGCCTCACTATCAAGGCTACCAAGTGCCTGATAGGGCAGAGTCAAGTTGTATACCTGGGCCACCTTGTGGGTGGAGGCCATGTTCAACCATTGCAGAGCAAAATCCAGACCATCATGGACTGGGTTGCTCCAACCACCCAGACTCAGGCCAGAGCTTTCTTGGGCCTGACTGGGTACTATAGGAGGTTTGTCAAAGGGTATGGGTCCATAGTGGCCCCTTTGAATGACTTAACTTCCAAGAAAATGCCAAAGAAAGTTCAGTGGACAGTCCGTTGTCAAAAGGCATTTGATGACCTGAAGCAGGCCATGTGCACTGCTCCCATTCTGTAAAGTCCTTACTACTGCACACAATTCATTGTCCAAACAGATGCATCTGAGTTGGGGGTAGGGGCTGTGTTATCACAATTGAATGATGAAGGTCAGGATCAGCCAGTAGCTTTTATTAGCAGAAGGCTGACCCCCAGAGAGAAACGTTGGTCAGCCATTGAGAAGGAAGCCTTTGCTGTGGTTTGGGCTCTGAAGAAGCTGAGGCCATACTTGTTTGGCACTCACTTCATTGTTCAGACAGACCATAAGCCCCTCTTATGGCTAAAACAGATGAAGGGTGAAAACCCCAAACTTTTGAGGTGGTCCATTTCCCTACAGGGGATGGACTATACAGTGGAACATAGACCTGGGAGTAACCATGCCAATGCAGATGGACTCTCCAGATATTTCCACTTAGAACATGAAGACTCAACTGGTCAAGGTTAGTTTAATGTCCTGACGTTTGGGGGGGGGGTTGTGTAGGAGAGTAGGATCTGCTTCTTATAGTTACCCCAACTTTTTGCTGATGTTTCACTGTTTTCGACCTAGTCTGACTTGGATCCTGCTATTCAGGACCCCAGTCTATCTGATTTCTCCTCTAAATTGATTGCATGTACTTTAGGTACACTCCAGATTGGATTCTGGAGTACCCTTATAAGTCCCTAGTATATGGTATACTATGTACCCAGGGCATAGGTACCCCAGAGGCCTCCCAGGGGCTGCAGAATGTATTATGCCACCCCTGAGAGACCATTAAAAATGATACCACAGGTCTGCTACTGCAGCCTGTGTAAGGTGGTGCATGCACCCCTTACTTAGATATAGGTTCACTATATCTATCCTAATCACTGCACATATAAACCTATCAGTCACCCCTATGGCAGGCCTTATCAATCCTGAAGGCAGGGTACTGGGTTTTATGTGAGAGGGTGCCCATGCATGAGCAGAGCCCCTCTGCAGCCTTCGGAACCTATTCTCCGGGGTTGTTTGTGATGCAGCCAACCATATATACTAAAGTGCATTATAACCTCGCGGTAAATGTTAACTTTAATATGGCTGCATGGAAACATGTCATGTTTGGTGTCAAACACCTTGGAATCATACCTCCACACCAGTAACTGGTGTGGGAGGTATGATTCCACCCTCCTAGAGGGAGAAATATGACAACACCGGTACACCCGGTACCAGCTTCACAGAACCCTGGCATCACAAAATGGATGCTGCCAGCCACAGACACGAGTCTGCCCTCCTGCTGCTGGACGAAACTCCGGCAGGGGAGGCTGGACAATAGGTTTCCTGTCACAGGGAGGTGTGACCACCTCCCAGACAGGCTTTAGTGTATTGGGGCTGGGTGGGTGCACTCTCAGAGTGCTTTGATGTCTGCACTGGGGGCACATTTGGTGTCCTCGTGCATAGTCCAGCTCAAACCGGTTGCAGGGGCTATCAGCCCCTGCTCTGGTGTGAACCTGGACAAAGGACATGGGTGTAGCCACCCCTCTGTCCTGACCCTTCCATAGGTGGGACCCCAGAGTTTGTCCCACCCCTTCCTTGGGTATAAAGTAGGAAACCCTGGCTACAGGACTTTAGATATTACCTGGACCAAACTCTGCTACAGAAACCAAGTAACCTTCAATGATCTACGCTTTGCTGGACAACTGAAGAATCTCCCTTGGAGTAAAGGAGTTACTCCCCTGCTGAGCAGGCACCTAAACGCATCTGACCGGTTTGCATCTATGAAGCTCCCGAAGGACTCCGAAGATTTCTGCAATACAGGAGGTGGGTTCCCAAGGTCTCCGAGGTCGATATGCGCTCTCAGCAATTCTGAGGCCCGTATCCCTCGTGGGGACCGTGAAACCCGTACCCCTGGGCACCGTGTACATTTGCAGAAGCATCTGCTTTTCGGCGATCCCTGAAGCTGTGCTTTGGGCTACTTGTAGTCCTGACCCTGAGCAGTAATTCCACCAAAGATTACCGGCCTACACTCCACGAGTGTTCTGTGGGCTGGCACTTTGTGATTCCTCTTGAGGTCCCTTTGCGATCCCTGGTCCATTGGCCTGTGGGT
This sequence comes from Calotriton arnoldi, assembly GCA_963921515.1. Taxonomy (NCBI): domain Eukaryota; kingdom Metazoa; phylum Chordata; class Amphibia; order Caudata; family Salamandridae; genus Calotriton; species Calotriton arnoldi. The sequence continues at coordinate 1,899,566 of CAWUFW010000337.1, forward strand.
CCCTGAGAAGGCAACTTTAACTTTCAATGGGCATCCCTGGTTGCTCCAGATGTGTCCTGACTCTCCATTGCTTGGTGAGTCCCCAGAACCTTGCTGGTCCTCGCAGAAGCATCTTTCCTTTGACCACGTGGGTTGCCGTTGCTAAGGCTTGTTGGTGTTCAATCCGGACACTGACCCCCCAGCACTCGACATCCTTTATGGGACAGCTCAGATTCGGACTGTGGTCATCGTCAACATCTCCTGGTCTCTGTGGCTGCAGAGTCAAGCTTCACCTCTTTGCACCTGAAGCACCCAACATCGGTGGGCATTCGATTGCTCCGCTCCTGGTCACGTGAAGTGACCCAGACTTTGTCCCCTCTGCTTTCAGGTTCTTCACATCTCCGATCCAGGCTTGGATCACACCGGACACTTTTCTTCTCCACGGCAGCAGTACTTTCTCGCATCACGCCATTGAAAACGACGAAGGTTCCCGACACCACTTGACCCCTATGCACCCGGCTCCTCTGGGATAGGTAACACGGGTACCTCGGTACTCTCAAGGGTGCTGGCCTTAGAACCTTCTATGTTTAGCTGGGTTTGCTTGAAGTCCTCTCCTAAGTGTCCTTAATCTGTAAAATTCCAACCGCGACTTTCCCATAGAGTTGTACGGAGCTCGCGTCTGTGTTCGCACACTGCACCCGTCCTCCGTGGGTCCCCTGTGTCACTACCTTGGGTGGTTCCTTGGGGTCCCAGTGATTCTACATGCTCTAGGCACTGTGTCTAGTCAAGTCGTGGTTCTTATACCACTTTCTTAGTATATGGTTCGGTCTCCCCTGGAGCCCGCTGTGTATTGTGCTATTTACTGTCGTTCTAGTGATTTAATATTGTGTGTATTGTTCTCTAATCTCATAAAGAGGTTAGTAGAGAGTGTTTAGTAATAAATACATATATTTTATATACACCTGGTGTGGTTCTCCTTTCATTTGGTCATTCAGGAGGTTATATACTGGTAAAACAAGCTGCTTTACATTCCTTCAAGACTTAGCCTGAAGGCTGCTCTCCACAGCTACCACTAGGATAGCTTTCTATAAAGGTTGTCTTTAACCTAATCATCAATAGGGGTCGTTTGGACTGGTGCAAGGTGCCCACTTTAATTAGTGGACAGCATATACCAGGCCAACTTCTCACATTCGTCACCTCCAACGTGTCATTGGGCACCAAAAATGGAATATGGCGGGCCATCGTGGACAAGGTTAATGCCGTCGGAGAGCACAAGAGGTCAATGGACGAGGTCAAGAGGCGAAGGATTGACATCTAGTGCAAAACCAAGGAGAAACTCGCAGGCAACCAGAAGGCAGCAATGCAGACTGGAGGTGGGAGCCCAGCGCCACAGCTGGAGCTGGATGATATGGAGGAGCTGGTGTCAACAGCCATCAGCGTGGAGACTGTGGCAGGAGTCGGGGGACCGGACACTGCTCGACATGACACAACACCACAGCAACAGGGTGAGTAACCACCAGGTACTGGGGGGATGGGTGGAGATGGCCACAATGGCACACATGCACAATTAAGCAGAGCACAGTGCACACCCACAATGACTCTGGATCATGGCCCTGATTCACAGACTGTCACAATGTACAATGCCATGCTGTCTGAATGTGAACATGTACCATGTGGCTACATACATATGGACACATTGTAATACACCATCTCCCCTTCACATTGCAGGGGCACTGTCAACACCTCCTGCAGAGCAGTCCCAGCCACTCTTCACTGATGACAAGGAGGACACCCCCAGCATCGACACCCAAGCCCTCCAAGACATCATTGACATCATCCGCAACTCACCTCCAGGATCAGGGCAGCCCAGCTACATCGAGGAGACCTCACCCACTACACAAACCACCCAGCAGGAGGCACCCACAACCCCGGCTGTCTCCCAAGACCCCCACGAACAACACATGGCCTTCCAACGCCGTGTGCTGGAGGGCCAGAGGGAGACGGCTGAGCAGGTGCGGGTGGGGTTCGACCTCATGGCTACCAAACTGGACACCATCCATGGGTGTCTAGGTCCCATCAGGGACTAGCTCCAGTCCCTAACCGACACCCACTGGCCGCTCCATGGTCTCCAATGAGCCCTGGCTGACATCGCTGGAGTCATGACTCTGAGAGAAGAACACCTGTCCGCTCAGAGTGGCTCCAGCAATCCCAGCCGTGAGCTGGCACACATGCGGATGCTCATGGAGGACATGGTGCAGATGGAGGCGGAAAGGATGGCAGCCACCGCTGCACATCAGCAAAATGTAGCTGGGATCTACCATGCCCTGCAGATCCTCATCATGGCATTGCTGCCACAAGGCGTGGCGCAGATGAATGCTGCTGCCCCCACACCATCCACATATCCGCCCCCTGGTGTGTCAGTGCCTCCCAGTGCGGCAGGCGTCTCCACTACGGCACCTGATGTGTCACTGCCACACAGTGTGGCCCACAATCCACCTCCGGCCCCTGATGTGTGAGTGGCACACAGTGCCGCAGCCGGAACTGCAACACCCACAGGTGGGGCAGAGCACACATCCGAGGACGTGGATGGGATTGAGATCAGAAGGAGGCACTAGCATTCATTTCCGCCACCTGGCCTGTTTCTGCTTGGTGCCGCACATAGCCCCATGACCTTCCACTGACCCCCGATACACTCCGCTGCACTCACCTTGGTCCGCGACATGGACTGCCATATCCTGTTTGATGACCAATGACACGGCGACCAGACTACAGACTGTACCCTACCTCTTCCGCAGTACTTGTCATTCCTGGATGGACTCTGGCTGGCCCTCCACGGGTCCAGATTGCGAAGTGGGGTTGGCATGGCCCTGTACTGCTCCAGCTGCAAAACTCCACTGGATGTGCATTAAACATTCAGAAACGCACTGCTGTGTCATGTCTTACATCATTCATGTATGAATGTGTGGATGAATGTAGGGACAGTGATTCCCCCTAACGTCAATGATGCCCATCTAGTGGGATTCCAGTCACAGTGTGCTACATTGCAGATTGCATTCTGGGTGCCGTAGACACTACAACAGGGGCACACGCTTTAGTCACTTCCTTGTCCGGACATGGACGGAACCACGCCCAAAGCCCCCGAGTCATTGTTGCAAGTCCTGCGCTGGTCCGGCATACGCCAGGCCAGACCACTCCGCTTACGCTCCAAGGGTGGGGCCCACATAGCTACATGTCGCAGGTGTACACGCTAGTGGTCTGCAGGTCACTGGTCTAGTTGTCAGCATGTCACGGCCACTCCCTGAGGGCATGCCATGTGACCCCGCCAATATAAGGGGCCGACAACGTCACATTCCCCACTGCCGGTGGTGACTGGATGACGGACGCTCCACGGTTCTCAATCATAAAGGGCCCATGAGTTGTTGCGCACAGGGTTGGTCGCACCCAAAGCCTTGCGGCCATCATGGGCCTACCAACACGTGGCGCTGACTGGGGTTGCACAGGGTTAGTGGCATCCGAAGCCTTGCGGCCGTCACGGGCCTACCACCACGTGGCGCCGACTGGGGTTGCACAGGGTTAGTGGCACCAAAATTGCTGAGCGGGTGTGCAGCCTGCGATGATGACGTGTGCACTGATGTGGTCTCTGCCATTGATGCCTCAGGACTCAGCGTCATGTGTGGGACCTGCTGGGCCACGGTAGGGGTCCGCATGATGTGGACCATGCCATGGTGGCGGGACTGGGGCCTGGAGCTTGCACTGGCATGTGGTGTGCTCACTGGTGGACACACCGTTGGCGGCAGCTGAGCAGTGGGGCCTGGGTGCGCAAGTGCGGACAGCCAGCGCTGGCCGGCGGGAGGGGTTAGGGTGCGGCTGCATGTGTGCGCAGAGGCGGACAGGCGTTGTTGCCGTGTGCAGTGAGATGGACTCTGCCATGATTGACTCTGGCCTCGATTACAGATTGCAGACCTGGTGGCTTGCAGTGTATACCGGCACGTGGTCTGAGACATACCGGTGGCAGTAGGTGAGCAGTGGGGCCTGGGTGCGTGGGGGTGGCAGTGTCCCTCCCTCTCTCTCTCTCTCTCTCTTCCTTCCCTTCCCTCTCTCTCTCTCCCTTCCTTTCCTTCCCTCTCTCTCTCTCTCTCTCTCCCTTCCTTCCCTTCCCTCTCTCTCTCGCTCTCTCTCTCTCCCTTCCTTTCCTTCCCTCTCTCTCTCTCTCTCCCTTCCTTCCCTTCCCTCTCTCTCTCTCTCTCTCCCTTCCTTTCCTTCTCTTTCACTCTCTCTCTCACTTCCTTTCCTTCTCTCTCATTCTCTCTCTGCCTTTCTTTCATTCTCTGTTTCTCTGTGTCTCGCTCCTTTGATGTGCGCATGACACACGTTCTGATTTTGTGCTTTATTTTCCAGGCTGTGAAATCAAGATTGTCCTGGACGGACCCGACAGGAGTCTTCCGCATTGGTGTTTTGTGTTGTATTTCAATAAAGTTTTTGGTTGTTACTTCAATGATGTGTGACTGTTTCTCGTTCTTCTGACCACACATGTGTGTTTCTTTTTGTCATTGTGCGACATCATACGCTTTTTGTGGCCCTTGTGTCGTGCACAGTATGTGTTTGTCTGGGGAGGTCCGGGGGGGGCTGGGAGTGGTGGCGGTGGGTGTTGTGGCCCTCTTGGGTCTCCGAGCTTCATGATCATTGGCTCCATGGCATCTTTGGGTCTTTCGATGTGGCTCTGGGCTGGGATCCCTTTAGTGCTGCAGGTAGTCGTCCTGCTTAACACCAGCATAAGGCAGGTGTTAAATACCTGCTGCTACAGCGGGTTGTCACCTGTTTTTGGTTTGCATCGCAGATCTGGCAGTTCGTCGTGAAAGTGGTGATGTGGTTTTTTCGTGAGTTTTTGCACAGGAACGCCTACTCTGCATCTCATTAGGGTTGGTTGGTGGTGTCACCCTAGGAGATAAATTTGGGGGCAGTTATCGCGGGAATACTGGCGATGTCTGCTGTTTGCACCCGCTTGTGAATGGGGCGTTAAATCTATCTCCACTTTTGATGCGTTAAGGTGGCGATAAATCGGCGATAAGTCCTGGTGAATATGCTCCTCAGTTGTTGAGGAGTGTGCTGTGACTTCACTGTCTAATGTCATTGGTGTCTGTCCTCTGTTTATTTCAATCTGCGCTGGTGAGGGATTTATATCCGCATCACATTCAGTTGCCACACTCTCCTCAGAAGATATGGTAATGTTCTTCTTGAAATAGAAGCGCCTTTGGGCATATACTTCCGCCCAGGTGTACACCTCGTTTAGTTTATAATCCAATGTATCGCGTTTGTATTTGCGTAGTTTTCCTTCTTGTAATTCTTTCGAATATGTTTCTAACTTTCGGTTAATGTCCTCCAGTGTCTTATTCCAAATATCCGACTTCATTCTTGTTTCTAAGGGGCTGATTACGATGGCGGACGGAAAAGCATTCCGACCGTTGTGCTAGCGGGAAATTGCCGCCCGCAGATACCGTAGCAAAACCGCCGGCCAGATTAGGATGCACCGCCAGAGACTCCCTACCGCGGCGGTCAGATTCCAGGATTCAGCGGCAGAAAAGCTGAAAATCCGTCCGCGGTGGTCGGATTTGCTGCAGAAAGGCCAAAGACCGCCATTTCCCCAGCGGTCTGTAGCACATGGAGCAATCCGCAGTATTGCCACCGCCATCCTCAATTGGCCGGAATCTCCGCAGCGGTGTTGTGGGCTGTTTATGGCATCGTAATACAACCGGCGGTCGTAACCGCATTCCGCATGGCGGTCCCTCCCTTTTGGCTCCGTCCACCACCGCTGCGGAGGGGGATTTCTGGTGCTTCCCGGAACACCGCAGCGGACGGGAAATGGGCTATCTTTGCCCATCGTAATACGGCGGAGGCAAGGACCGCCGATGGAGTACGGAAAAGGGCATTTTCCGCCACCGCCAGCACCGTGGATGTGCTACCGCCCACCATCGTAATCAGTCCCTAAGTCTTGTTTTATCACAGAGATCTCATCAGAAATTTCTCGAATGGCTCTTGATAATTCCTCTATGAGCAACAAAATGAGATCCAATGAACATTTGTTAAGAATTGCGTTCCACCTCTCCATGAAGTCCTTATTAAGGTGAAATCTAAATAGCATCGGTTTGATTGCTAATCTTAATCCACGAGGAATCTGTTTTGATTTGTGGTATTGGACTAGTGTTGACATGTAAGCGCTGATTTAGTTCTCTCCTGGTAAGGTACTCAAACTGTTTTAATTGTTGTGAAACTGTGCTTCCCTGCACATTGCATGATTTGACTTCTTGTACTAAAGAGTAGATTTCAGTTGCTTCTTCAGCTGTATAAGCCAAAATATTGGCTCTGTTATCTGTAATACTAGCAATTGTTACTCATGAGTCTATGTTGATATACATTCCGTTATCATTCACATTGAGACGTGGAAGCGTGTTGCCAGTAAGTGTATAGAGCACAGTGGTATTTGCATGTTTGTGACTTTCACTTCAACAGCGGCGCATGTAGTCACTCTCAGAATTATCCTGTAGAAATGAGTATGATGAAGGGAAACTTTGGTATCTCATCTTTAACACTTCTTTATATCTTTTCTTCTATGTTTTCTTTTCATGTTATGCTTTTATTATTTTTTTAGGTTCATGATCACCGTATGGACAGGATTCTTAAACTGATTTGATGGGATAAAATGGTGTGTGGCCACAGTTTGAATGAATTGACTTTTTCCTGCACAATGTACATTTTTGACAAGAAGTTGTGATTTTGCTATTCTTAGATTTGAAGCCCCTGAAGAAGGGCCGGGGGGCCCGAAATGCATTGGGCAGTGAACAGCTATGTACCGTCTACATTCAAAGAAACTTCTGTGTCTACAACAGAATAAAATGGTATGACTATATCAATTTCACTTGGTTCATGTGAATTACGTTGATGTATTTGTTTATGTGTTTTCATGATTGTTTACAATTTTGTCAAGAAATAGATAGAGTAATTTGACAAACTTGAGCAGCGTTGTCGGGTTGTCGACAAGCAGACACGCAGAGTTATAGTGCACAGTGGTCAGGTTTAATTACTTGAATTATGTTGGTTTTCGTGTTGACATGCCAAGACAGCATGTCCACCACTGCAGCACGCTAGATTAATTTGATTAGTTATTTTAAGAAAATATAAATAGGGAGTGCTCCACTTTTTCTACACATTAAAAAACAAAGCCAGGTCTACAAATTCTGCACCTTAGCGTACCCGGAGTCACAGAGTATGTGCAAAAACTGCACAACACCACAAAGGAAACTCTTAATTTTAAATTAGCAAAAACGCATTTAAATTCCTGAGAAATCCTTTTACTGCCATCACAGCACCTGTATTTAGGCACCTGTACAAACTAGCAACTTTAAGATTATTGTAAGATTGTGAGATGTAAACTGTTTGGCACCAAAAGGCAATATTTTACATTTCACCTACAGATTCAGCCATCGATCCACATAAGGTGGTCATAAACACATCATGGCATCTGGCAGGCAGTGGAAACAAATATTTTTGGAAAGTGAGCTCCAGGTACTAGCAGATGAGATCATGATGGAGGAACCGCAGTTAATCGGTCACCTTGTGACAAAAAGAGTGAGAAGGTCAGAGCACAGTTTGGGCAGAAGTCACAGATCATGTTAATGTAGCTTCCATGATTCCCAGGGGTGGCTCTTCCGCTAAGGCAGAGGAGTGTCACCCCATTGCTCTTTGAGCAGGAAAAATAAAATTATAATAATGTAGTATTTATCATTTTATTATTCGCAGGCTCGGTGCTGGGTTAGGGCGGGGCGGGGTGGGCTGGAGGCACGGGGGAGGAGTGGTTTGCACACTCCAAGTGAGAATGACTGCTTGACTGGCCGTCCTGGCCCGGCCTAACAGTCATGCACACTTTGCATGTTCCCCACCAGGCTGCATTACACTGCTTGGTGGGGAACATGCCCAGGCCCCCAGTCCCTATCTAAGTGCTGATCCATGGCGCTCAGACCAAGCACAACGCTGCATTGCACCATTGTGATTGGCTTAGGGGAGCCAATCTCAACGCTGCATTTTAGCATTGTGATTGGCTATGGGGAGCCTGGGTGCTTCCTGTTTCTGGAGAAGCAAAGTAGAGATGAGGCAGGCGGACGAGGTAAGTTGTATTTCCCCCCAAAAAATTGTCCCTTCCTGCCACCCCCCTCCACCACTCCTCCACCCTCATTCCCTGCCAGCCGCTAATGATGATTCCACACATGGTGGAAGTCTTCAATAAATGTTTCACTGACCTAAAGAGACGAGTGAGGAGTCTCCTTTTCAAACACCATCATGACACCTGGGCCACTGTTGGACCTTCTGTGGCTAATCTGAACCTGGAGCGCTAGGAGGAAACTGTGAGGTCAATAATTAATCTCACAAGCATTGAGGGGGAAACAGCACTTACAATGCAGGCTGAGCTACGCATGCCGTTTCAATGCAAGAGGAAAAATGCTTGCCTGCAACTAGGTATATGCCTTAACCACGCATATGCCTGGTTAAGGCAGTCAGTGGTCTAGATGCAGAGTGGATGGGTGGGGAGAGGAACAGGAGGAACAGGGGAGGAAGGACCAGGACACAGGTTGGCAAGTTTGGGCAGGGGCTGGATTTTGTGAGGGGGGTTTAGGGCTGGGGGCTGGTTTTAGGGCTCAAGGTGGGCTAGTTTTTATGGCTGGAAGCCAGGTTTTAGGGCTCAGGATGGGGAGAAGGGACAGTCTTCAGGCTGGGGTGAGTTTTAGGGCTCAGGGCTGGGGGGCTGGCATTGGGGTAGTTTTTAGGGCTGGGGGCCAGGTGTTAGAGCTCAGGGTGGGGAGTAGGAGTAGCGTTTAGGGCTGGGGCAGGGTGGATTGCAGGGCTGGGATCTCGGGTTTTAGGGCTCTGGGTGGGGCGGCTGGAGTGTGATCTTTACCATGCATATCCCTTTACCAATCATGACTTTGCAATGAAATTTGCTGTAAAGGCATGTGTGGTAAAGACATACGTGGTGTAGAAACCAGCTTTGTTTGATGATACCAAATGCTTCAAATCTATTCCTCAGACCCCACTAAGTTATACACACACAGAAATCACTGCACAAAATGGCTGTACGTCACCATTTTGTCTTAAGTAAAGCTGCTACTGTAACGCAAGGCTTGCACAACAAAGGACTGAAAATAGAAATGCTTAGCTACAGCTATCTTAGCATATTGCACACTTCAGCATATTATATTGCGAAATGTTTCTGGTGCACAGGTTATGAAAAATGCCAACATAGCATATTGCATTACGGTGGAAAGTCCCATAAGCTGCCCAATTGGGACACGTGGTCAGCAACAGTAGTTTTCGGACCTTAATTGGTATGGCGCTGCTTAGGCCTTTGCTAACTTGTCAATTACAGTATGTTTAATTTGTGTTACGCATACTATGATGCTGCATCCTTTATGTTGTGGCCTATAAAAACTGTCAGACACGTTACATCTTTGGGCATTCAGTAATTTTGCTGTCTGTCTCCGTGCTGCACGTATTTGCATTGTTTGTTGGTCTCCAATAAATTGTGCCATCATTTGTGCTGACAAGAGACTTGTATTTGTGGTATTATTTCTTATTCTTTATTTCAGTTTCCACATTTGGTGTGAGAATGCGGTCCCAGGATGGATGAGTTTCACCTTACGCTGGCGGTTGCGCTCGGCTTCTCTCGGACTTCGGAGGCCTGAGGTTTGATAGCTTATTTTCTATCTTCTCTCTCCCTCTGTTCCGCGGCTGCTGGGGGTTTTCTGTCCGTAAGTTGTTGTTCTTGTCATATCCCTGGCTCCTGTTTTCCCCGTCTTTCAGCACAATTGTATGGCTTTGTTCCTTTCTTAGCTTTTCTGGTGCCAAATGCCCTGGGCTTGTGTCCAGGCGTGGCTTTCTTCTGTTTCATATTTTCCGCTGCAATGCCTGTCGTGTCCATACTTCTTCTTACTTTTTTCTGTGCCCTTATTTTGGCTCTGATTATATATTTCTTTACCTGTCACCACTCTGTTGAGGGCTGTACGTCTGTTTAGGGTTGGCACACATTTCCTGGTGCTGACCAGGCCTTGTTTCTTGCGCCGTTTTTTTTGTGGTTATGGACCTCTGACTTTGCTGCCGATCTCTGCCACACTTTTTCTGATGTACACATTTTGCTCTCCATTTTAGCCTCTGGTCCACATACCAACCCCGACTGGCCTGGGGCGGCGTCCGTCCGCACTTTCCCTGCACGCAGTGACTCCCTGGTGCACAACAGCACTTGGCTGGCGGTCTACCTCGGAGGGCGAATTTCTGCTCCCCCCTGTCTGAGCCTGCGGAGAGCCCCCGGCCTATGAGGGTGGTGGACCTTTATGGCTATTTCCCGCTGACGGCAGCTGAGGTCGGTACGCTTTGCCAGAATAACCATCCACTGGTGAGTACTATGTTTTGGAGTTCTTTCTATGTTCCAGGTTGGGTTGTAGCAGGTAGCACCTCGTTTTAGAGTTGTGGCAGTTTTGCTCCCCAGGTGTGGGTGGTTGCGGTAAGGGCGCCCCCTTGCCTTTGGCTGCACACAGTTCATGTGCGGATACGATATCGTATGTTTTGTAGCCAGCTCGGCTGCTGTTTAAAGTTGCAACAGGTTTTTTCTTTCTTCTTCTTTGTATCGTACAATTTGAGGTTTTCATGAGCTCTGATACCGGTCCTGCTGACCCCCCTCCCTACAGACCCTGGTCCTATGTCTCACCTTTTATGAATGCACGCCTGAGTCGCCCTACCTCAACACAGCGCCGCTGGCAACCTCCGGCGGGACGCCCTAGGCGGTCTCATATTGTGTCTCTGGTTGCTCCTCGCCACATAGAGGAGGGAGTGTCCGTTGTCCTATTATCTGTAATAGTGGGTTTCTTTGCATTTTTTTATTGTCTCATTGTAATGTTCCTCTCATATGTCGTGGTTAGATACTGTTAGGATTGTAGGGTGTTTTAAGTACTTGTCAGGTTATTCTTTTGTTCGGGTATTTGACGCTACGAGACTGACATAATTGATGCTGCTATTACCTGACAACAAACTTAGCCACCCTCCATCACTATAGACCGCCATACCTAATTTCTCTTAATATTTCCACCCCTCCACGATGGACTGGCTAGACTCATTTCTCTTTGCCCTATACTGTATATTACCTCCCATCTGCATTTTCTTCCTTATGTCATCCTGCATTTTATTCCTTATGTCCTCCGGAATACCAATAATACTTTTCCTGTGTCCACTGTTACTATTCTGGGATTAGCACACTCACCACCCACTCACACCACTTCTCATCAACAGCGCGGCTGCGCAGGGTACAAAAGTGCTGCCTTTATGTTTTCTGTGTATTGCCAAAAAATGCATCTAGAGTTCACCTCTTCTGCACTGTTTATTTGAATGACTAGACCTCTTGGCACCAACCATAAGGTCTTCAATTCTGTCTAGCCGCCCCTCCCACCCAATTACGGGATACTGGGAGATTGCAAGGAGACAGAACCACTAATATTTCTTCTGAATACTTTCCTGTCATCCTTCATTCTGTTCATGGGACGCCAGTAATAAGCACCCAGAACACTCTCTTGTTCCTACTTGTGAAAGCTTTGGTGAACTGTATCAATTGAACTGTCTGATTGCATGACGAGTGGCTTTTTTTTTTCTGCTACTGCAAACAGCTGAAGCGTGGCTGAACAGTACATGATAACGTTCGTCTACCCTCTGTATTGTGTCTCTATAGTACAGCGCGACACCCTGTTCCCCACCCCCTATCTGTCTGGTATATTTGAGGTCTAATAGCAAGGCAAGGAAGTTTAGTGCTTGCACTTCAACATGCACACTTTATCATCATGGGGAACAGCACAAGTAAAAATGATTGAAATAGCAGTCAGCCAGCCCTCCCTAAAGATTCCCCAGCTTACATTGTGGCTATAAGCCAAGGACTAAGTTCCATACTATTTATACACAAATGGCATGATCTGACAGCTAAAAGACCAGACTTACAATTCCTGTGTCATGGGACTTACGACCTAAACAAGTTGTCATATCTTAGACAAATGTTGAAATTGAAAGGCAAAAAGATAAGGCCCACAGAATGGGAATCTTTTTATCAATGGGATTTGGTCTTGCGTGACATGCGTGCAACTAACAACATGAAATCAAAGGTCCATAAAGAGTTAATAGATGTTAAGAACAGAATGTTAAATGAGATAGCTAAACAGAAAATAGAGGAAAATAGGAGGAAGACAGTAATGGATGTGGTTGGAGTGTACCCATGCATTTCTGTTACAAAGGAAAGCAAAGCAAGTGAGGAGGGAGGGGGTGAAGAGGACTCGCTACTCGAGGATCTTTTGATGGGACGAATGAGAGGTGCAGTACTAACACCCGTCCCTAAAACAGACGAAGATACTTCAGCCTCCCCTGCCAGGACATCACCCACTGAGCTAACTGAAGCACAGCAGAAAGCTGCTATACTTTTAACACGCAAGCTTCTCAACGAAGAAGATGCCAAAATAAACTTGGACACCGTCCAAGACATTGCAGTCTTGGGACTAATGAGGAACGAAGCTGTACAGGCTGCCAGCAAACATGCTGAGAAAAAAAGACAGCTGCTGGCTCAATGCGCACAGAAAGCCATAACGCTGCCAAACCTAATAGATCGCACATGGCTACAACTGTTCGACGACACGTCAACAGACGACGTCCTAACACTAAGCCAGTGGCACTCCCTAGTATGGGACGCGTGTACATACACGTTACAAACGATCCATGACATTACAACAATAGAGCAAGCCCTCGAAGGAATTCAACCACCTTCGCTGCAGGCTAGGCGAGACAGTTTAGGTAAAACAAGGAGTGCTCCTTCATCCACACCCGGCTCACCCACAGCACAAAAACGAATACTAAAGTCAGACACAGTTAAATGCCAGGAGTTACTACAACAGATGGTGGAAGGAACACTAGCAGTAGACGCCTTCACACAATGCTACAATAGACCATACTTAGAAAAAGTTCTGTCACTAGCGCAAGCACAGTTAATGGACAAAGGCCCCAAAGCCCACAATGCTTATGTCCAGCAAACAAAGACAGTGGGTTCAGATACTACAGGTGCAGCTCCACCACTGCCTGCACAGTATGACTGGGATATAGCAAGGTTCAGCTTCACAGACTGGGACCTGCCAACACACAAAGAGGAAAACATGACAGACACACTACAATATGCGGTAGATAAACTGCAACAATGGAAGAAGCTGGTACACACATTTGCGGTGCTAGAAGTAGTCCAGATGCTCGCCCCTTACACTGGGACACCAGCCCCCACAACAGCAGCACCCCTGGCCCTGATTATGCCCCTACGAGAGGTACCACCTCCGCCAGGTGGTGAGGACAATGAATTGGCATATGTTCATGTCCCTTGGTCCCGACAAGACATTATGTGCTTTACTAAAGACTTCCCAAAGCTTAGAGAAGAACCAAGGAAGTGGTACACAGAATTAGACAGAATGGCAGTGTTGGGAGGACTGTTATGGAGAGATTTTGACACATTATTTAACATTATTGTGCCAAAGGATTTATGGGAAGGTTGTAAAGAAAAGTGGATTGGCCAAAAGGGAGCCAATGAGGGGAAAAGGGGAGTACCAGGAGCTCAGGTTGAAGAAAAGTACAAGGAGGTAGTACAATACTTAAAGAGAAAATTCCGGAGGATAAGGTAGATTGGAATAAAATAACACATACATAACAGGAGAATGATGAGAGTGTGAATACCTACTTTGACCTTCTTCTGCAAGTGTACCAGCAGAACAGCGGTCTAAGGAATCCTATGGGAGATGCAATGCCGGCATTTGTCACCACCTTTGTTCAAGGTCTAAAACCGCCTATTAAGGCACACCTACAAACTTCATTTGTCTGTTGGCAACAAGAGCCAATTGAAAAGGTGTTAGCAGCAGCAAGATACTGCTCTGATTATCAGGCAAATGCACAGACCATGGAGGTAGAAAAAATGAAGAAAGAAAAAGTTAGACTGATGGTAGCACAAGAGAGATTCTACTCAAACAACAGAGGCAGGGGTAGGGGAAGAGGGAAGGGTACAGGGAGACCACATAACGGCAGGTCAACATCCGTACCCCCACCAGGTACAGCTTGCTTCTACTGCAAAAACCCCAACCACTGGAAGGCAGACTGCCCAATATTAAAGAAGAAAAATGAGGAGAATGGGCGACCACAGAATAGGGGACAGGGCCAGCGCCAATACCAGCATAGCACCCAGCACGCAGAATATCGAAATACTGAACAGCAAGGGTACCGGTCAAACAACATGCCTCCAGCACATCAGGACTGGACAGAGAGGGATGGGTGGGCACAGCGAGACAACGATTTCCCACCACCACCACAAGATTTATTCTAGGGATGCCTGAAAGTGGAAGACTGCCTAATAATAGCTCCAGCAATAGCGGTGGATCAATCCGGCCCATATGTAGAGGGATCAGTTTTGGGCAAAATAGTACTATTTTTGATTGACACAGGAGCTCAAAGATCAATGCTGAAGGCGCGTTTAATGCCTGAGGCACCACTTTCGGGAGTACAGGTAACGGCAGTCGGAATGACAGGACAACCGATAGATGAATATCTCACGCAGCCACTACAATTAGTGGTAGGTACCATAACTGTCAGCCATCAGTTTATCTTCAGCAGATTCTGCCCAGTGAACCTCCTGGGTAGGGACTTGCTCTGTAAATTACAATGCACCATACACTGCTCACCGACAGGTGTCTTTCTAGAAAGCAGGTCAAATGGTCTGATGTTACAAGCTTTCATGACCTGCACTGACCCCGTCATACCCCCAGAGTCACGCCACTGTGTACCACCTCAAGTCTGGGCTACTAGTGCTAATGATGTAGGACAGGTGCTCAATTATCCCCCGGTACAGATCAAATTGAAGCCAGGAGCTCGCCTCCCAAGGGTGCCACAGTACAAGATTTCCAAGGAGGGGGAGGAGGGTATAGCACCAGTAATACAAGACCTTCTGAAGCAGGGAATAATAAGGGAGATACGCTCTAGCCAGTGCAACACACCAATACTCCCTGTAAAGAAAGCATCTAAGGGCCCGGACGGTGCCCCTGTATACCGTTTTACCCAAGACCTGAGAGAATTGAACAAAATAGTGGTACCGTCCTTCCCAGTGGTTCCAAACCCAGCAACAATATTGTCCAATATCCCAGCCACAGCCACACATTTCACAGTGCTGGATCTGAGCTCCGCCTTCTTCACCATCCCCTTGCACCAAGGCAGCCAGTATCTTTTCAGTTTTAGTTATAAGGGTACAAGATTAACATGGTGTAGGCTTCCACAATGCTTTACTGAATCCCCTTCCATCTTCACGAATGCACTAAAGACAGATCTAGACTCCCTTGTGCTAAAGCAAGGCTCCACACTAATACAGTACATAGATGATTTACTGTTGGCTTCACCATCTAAAGATGCATGTACAGAGGACACCATTGCAGTTCTGTGCCATCAGGCACTGAAAGGTTACCAGGTTTCCCCCAAGAAGTTACAGTTCTGCCTCCCTGCTGTTAAGTATCTAGGCCACGAACTATCCGAAGGGTCCAGGAAATTACTACCTGATAGAATATCCACCATCACCCACTTTCCCCTACCACGCACACAAAAAGAGGTCAGGGCGTTCCTGGGGGTGGCAGGATACTGTTGGCACTGGATCCCAAACTTCTCCCTGATTGCCAAACCACTACAAGCACTAACCCACAAAGATGTCCCAGACGTAATAACTTGGTCACAGGAGTGTAACCAGGCATTTCACAAGCTCAAAAGGGAACTTAGCGAAGCACCAGCACTAGGTCTCCCAGATTACAGTAAAGACTTCCACATGTTCTGCCATGAAAAGGGAGGATGCTCATTGGGTGTACTGAGTCAGAAACATGGTTCATTTTACCGCCCAGTGGCGTACTATTCCGCCACACTAGACCCAGTGGCATCGGCGCTCCTGCCTTGCCTTCGAGCGGTGGCGGCAGCAGCTCTTGCAGTAGGACAATCCGAAAATATAGTGTTGGCACACACCATGGTTCTGCACGTTCCCCATGCAGTGGACACGCTCCTCACGTCAACAAAGACCCAGCATCTAACAAATGCACGTCTCACTAGGTATGAGCTGACGCTATTAGCACCACATATTGTAATAAAGAGATGCACCACCCTCAATCCAGCATGCCTTCTGCCAACAGAGTATGACCTGGATGATCTGACCTCTGATGATGCATTTCATGATTGTGCACTGGCTATAGACAGGCATACGAAGGTGCGCCCGGATCTAAAAGACACACAACTGCCACATGCCCAAGGGGATTTGTTTGTAGATGGGTCATGCCTAAGGGATGACCAAGGGACACTGCAGGCCTCCTATGCAGTAGGTACCGCCAACACACTACTGGAAGGAGGAAGGCTGATGGCTGCCAAGAGCGCTCAGGCGGCCGAACTCGTGGCACTGACGAGGGCATGCACCTTGGCTAAAGGAAAAAGAGCAAACCTATACACAGATAGCCAGTATGCCTTCGGAGTGGTTCATGACTTTGGCCAGCTGTGGTCCATGAGGGGATTCCTCACATCAGCTGGCCAACAAATACAACACGCGCAACTGATCAGTGACCTCCTTCAAGCCTTGTTATTACCTTCGCAAATAGCTATCATAAAATGTGCAGCACACACTTCCTCCAAAGACTATGTTTCAAAAGGCAACGCATTCATTGATGGGGAAGCAAAGAGAATAGCGCTGACAGGCTGACAGCTAGCAATGGTGCAAATAATAAGTACCAACAAAGACACAGGGGCTAACAACGATTCATTGCATTTCGACCCTATACACATTCAGGAAAGGGTAGAGATAACTGAGAAGGAGGAGTGGGTGAAAGGAGGGTGTGTACAAACAAAGGAGGGGTTATGGACAGGACCCAATGGGAAAATATGCCTACCTTCAGCTATGCTCCCTTCTATGGCACGCCTCTTTCACGGCCCCTCCCACATGGGCCGGGACGGCATGATCAGACTGTTTTCCCAATGTTGGTACAACTGCAAATTCCGCCAAACAGCAGAAAGACTTTGAAAGCAATGCACTGTTTGTGCACAATATAATACTGGAAAGGGTACGCCAACTGCACCTGGCCATTTCCCACCACCCCACGGACCCTTTGAGAGTCTCCAGATGGATTTCATAGACATGCCCCCCACCCACAAGTACAAATATGTTTTGGTAATAGTATGCATGTTCAGTAAGTGGACAGAAGCCTATCCAACAAAGAACTGTGATGCATCCACGGTGGCCAAATGCCTTCTAAAAGACCTGATCCCACGGTTTGGGATCCCATCCATTCTATCCTCCGACAATGGACCTGCGTTCATTTCCCATGTCATAGGGGGACTATGTAAAGGGCTTGGAGTCACACAAAAATTGCACTGTGCATATCACCCACCTGCAGCGGGTGCTGTGGAGAGGAAGAATGGGGTACTCAAAAACAAAATAGGCAAAATTTGTGCGTCAACTGAACTTTCATGGGTAGACGCACTACCACTGGCCCTGTTGGCAATGAGAAGCACGCCAGGTAGGGTAACACGTTTAAGCCCCCACGAGATTTTGTTTGGCCGCCCCATGAACATTGCAGGCCATATGTCCACTGCTCCGCTCTCAATACAAGATGATTTGCTTTTATGCTATTGTAAGAAACTAACAGAGACATTACGTTATCTACATTGCCAGGTTCTGCAGGCTCTTCCAGAGGCAGCGACACCACCGCCACATGACCTGCAGCCTGGTGACTGGATTTGGATAAAAGCCCACACCCGACGACACTGCCTCCAGCCAAGGTGGAAGGGACCACACCAGGTACTTCTAACTACTGCTACAGCCGTCAAGTGCGAAGGGCTGACATCTTGGATACACAGTTCCCACACCAAGAAAGCAGCAGGGCCAGACGGCGGAGGACAAGCTCCGTTACCACCTCCAGGGGCATCTGAGACACCCCGCAGGTACAACCTTCGCTCCAGCAGACAGCAAAGGACAGAACAGGATTAAAGAAGAGGCAGTTCCCTGCTCGCTGCAGGCCAGGCCTCCAACGGACGACACAACAAACCAGAGGCAGTTCCCTGCTGCGCACAGCAGGCCAGGCCCCCGGTATCATCCTTCCAACGACAACAACCAGCACGAGTGCCAACTGTCATGTGCTAGTAACCTCTGACAGTACGCAACAAAGGCACCAACAGTTCATTTCCATGGGTTGCTGGAGTCTGTATCAATACCAATAGCGGTACAGACCCTGCTAGGTAGTGTTGCTAGTTACTGTGCCATTGGAACAATAGGGGTACAGAACTCGCTAGTTAGTGTTGCTGGCGTCTGTACCAAAAGACACTTAGCGGTACAGAACCTGCTAGTTAGAAACAAAAACGACAACCTCAGGTACAGCCCAAAGTGAACAGTGTCAAATGGACACCAAGGGGCCGATTCCGATCTCGGCCGGTAGTGCTCCGAATCGTACTCGGATCTACCGGATCCGATTCGGAGCCCTGTTTCCCGACCGAATCATACGCGGGTCCGGCCGAACGAGTACGATGCAAGCTCCCGTGAAATCGCCGACCGACTCGTACGCGGCTTCAACACGCTCCGACCGACTCACACGGACACGACTCGCACCGCGCTATGGAGACGTTTCCCGGCCGGGTAAGTACGATGCGCGCCGCGAGCAGTCCGACCGACTCGCGCCGTCCGGCTCGAAAAAGCTGTTGGAGTTGGACTTTGGGGGTCCGCGTCGGACCCCGCTGTATGCGTAGGCGCGCGAGTCACACACAGGTGGGACCCATGGGTCCCCCCTACCTGTGCATGTACGCCGCGATGCGCATGGACGCGTACCCGCTGTAGGGGGCGCCCTTGTTCGCCTCGCACCCATTGAGTCAATGGGAGTCCGCGTACGCGTTGTACGACCGGCTCCCATTGACTTCAATGGGAGTCCGACCGAATCGAGTCCGATAGCATGCGAATGCATCGTACTCGTCCGGTCGGACTGCTATGGTCCGATTCGGTCGGAATTCTCTCCGGGTCCGGCTCGGTCGGAGAGATTTCCGGCCGGAATTGGAATCGGCCCCTAAATGTCACTAACACCAACGGGAGATTACACACAAACGGGAACTTTCAGGTCAATAACCATACAAGAAGAAGGACAACGGTTAAAAATAACAATAAGATCAGTATTACAGGTATGGTCCACAGGAATAGAGATAACAGGTGTGCAAAGATTATCTGTGCCGAAACCCCCGCTGCTGAGTAACCTGAGACTTCTGATGCTGTACGTTATTGCATTTCCACACTTCGGAGATCAGCCATCAGCACTAGACACAGAGGAAACACTCCTTGAACTTTTACAGTTTGTGGTACATGCAATTGAGAACAGTGGAATAAGCATCATCAGAGATATCCAACTATAAACGGAACAGCCACCGGACGGATGGATAGAATATTGGGCCATACAATTAACAAAACGCCAGATAGAATTTATATACATATCACCTTCTTGGCCCCATGCGAAGAGGAACCTGAAATATTATCTATCTCTTGGCCAAGGAACCCACTTCAAAGTAAAATTGCTTTTGCCTGCCTGGGCAACGCACTACAGTTCCCCGATTTCTCATCCCCCACAGGTGTGTATACGGGCCCGGACGCAGAAGGACTAAAAACAGGGATATACATTGCCGTCCTCCGAGCAATAGGAGACGAGGTAGTAAGAGATCTTGACTCCAACAATTGGCATCAGTAAGGACAACGGGACGCGAAAGAACACACTGATAAGCACAATGCCACGCCCAAGGACAGAAGGACGGAAATGGCCAAGAGTGCTGCTGGCAATACTGTCACCAGTACCAGGAATAATAGTGACTGTATTGATAATAATATATGCAAAAGATCTTGAACTACCGTTCCTAAATGGCCAAGTTGGGGACGGGAACGATAGCAATGCAGCATTTGATGACAGGATAATAAATGTTCCAGAACAAGACATTTTGGGGGAGGTTGATATTAGAGACGGAGGGGAACAGGTGTTGTGGGATGAATATAACGGAAACAGATATGTTGAAATGTTGAAGATGTATGTACGTATTATGAATATATCTGAATGTTATGTTTGCACACACCTGCCTACAGACACACAGAACAGCATGAGTTACAATGTCCTACCTGTCTCTAAATACGTGGGCTGCGTCCTGATGCGCGATATACTCTTCACTCAGCACAACATGTCCGCAGTAGTCGCACCTCCTGAGAGCAGCAAGGTTGCAACAGGACAGGAGACAATACCACCCAAAACGAAAAGAGTGCCATGTATGCACATGCAACCAACAAAGAGAGACAAGGAGATGCTAGACACATTTGACAGAACACCCAGGAATGAGGGATGGAAAGGTAGGGCAGATTGGGACAACATAGGAATAGAGAAAGAAGGAGAATTGAAAATACCAAGATTTAGAATAGAGCAACTACTTTCCGCCCCTTCCTGTATCCAGAATGACAAAGTAACACCGCCCAAAAGAATACCAAAATTACCACCGGAGGGGAAAAGCTGCTCCATACAAACATTAATGCAGAAGGATGCCTGGAAGGAGTGTATTTCATTTGGGTGCACTATAGCGGAAATGGCACAGGGAGAGCAGGGATTAATAGAATGTGAAGATAGGATAAACAAAATAAAGGGAATTGAAGGAGAAAAGGAAGTGGGAGCAATTTTCGTTGGCGACAGTAACTGCACACACATAACAAGGTTATCACGGATTAGGAACAGTGGTCAACGGTCCTCACCTAGACTAGAAGGTTACAAGGGACTGTTCTTTGTCTGTGGCCAATGGGCCTACTTCTATCTGCCCCCGGGATGGTATGGCAGTTGCTATCTTGCCTCCATCCTGCCCCGAATGACCCACTTCACCGACCTAGTGCAAATAAAGAACAAGGGCCACCAGCCAAAAAGACTTAGGCGCCGATTCCGATTCGGGCCGGAAATCTCTCCGACCGAGCCGGACCCGGAGAGATTTCCGACCGAATCGGACCCGTGCAGCCCGACCGAACGAGTACGATGCGTCCGTATGCTATCGTACTCGATTCGGTCGGACTCCCATTGAAGTCAATGGGAGCCGGTCGTACAACGCGTACGCGGGCTCCCATTGCCTCAATGGGTGCGAGGCGAACAAGGGCGCCCCCTACAGCGGGTACGCGGCGAAGCGTCTCGGGCCGTACACGCACAGGTAGGGGGGACCCATGGGTCCCACCTGTGTGCGACTCCCGCGGCTACGCGTACAGGGGGGTCCGACACGGACCCCCGAAGTACAGCTCCGACTGCTCTTTTGAGCCGGACGGCGCGTGTCGGTCGGGCGGCGCGCATCGTACTTACCCGGCCGGGGAACGTCTCCATTGCGCGGTGCGAGTCGTGTCCGAGCGAGTCGGTCGGTGCGGTTAGACCCGGGAACGAGTCGGTCAGAGCGGTTGGGACGCCAATACGAGTCGGTCGGCGAATTCGCATCGTACTCGCTCGTCCGGACGTGCGTACGAATCGGTCGGGAAATAGGGCTCCGAATCGGATCCGGTAATGCCGAATCCGATTCGGAGCCCTACTGGCCGAGATC
Source organism: Calotriton arnoldi (assembly GCA_963921515.1). NCBI lineage: Eukaryota > Metazoa > Chordata > Amphibia > Caudata > Salamandridae > Calotriton > Calotriton arnoldi. Next base: position 1,921,232 of record CAWUFW010000337.1, read on the forward strand.
GGAATCGGCCCCTTAGAAGGACACCAGAGTGGACAGAGAATTTAATGACAGGACTCGGGGTAATGATCCCTGGTGCAGGTGTGGTATACACCTCAGCTAGGATCCACCAATTAGCAAGGATGATTGAGGATCTCGCAGATTCAACAGCAGCAGCCTTAGGTAACGTCACAGAAGAACTCACCACCATGAGGGCAGTTGTGATACAGAATAGGGTTGCGTTAGACATCATCCTGGCCAAAGAGGGCGGAGTCTGCCATGTCATCCATCAGCAGTGCTGTTCGTATATACCTGACAACAGTCAGAATATACACAAGGCCATAGACGAAATAGACAAGGTTAGGGACGAAGCACACGACATACATACCGGGGAGGTATGGGAAACGTTTATACTATGGCTACAAAGCTGGGGATCATGGATATTGGAGTTGATCATTATAATAATAACAGTATTGATCACACTGTGTATCATGATCAACGTTTGTCCAGCATGCTGTGCAGCCTTTATTGCAAGCTGTACCCGATGCATGCCAAAGAGTAGTGACATAAGACACCACACCCACGAGGACGAAGGGACAGAGATGGTACCGAGAAAGACTCCCATGTGTGATTTGGTATCAGATGGGGCAATGTAGAAACCAGCTTTGTTTGATGATACCAAATGCTTCAAATCTATTCCTCAGACCCCACTGTGTTATACACACACAGAAATCACTGCACAAAATGGCTGTACGTCACCATTTTGTCTTAAGTAAAGCTGCTACTGTAACACAAGCCTTGCACAACAAAGGACTGAAAATAGAAATGCTTAGCTACAGCTATCTTAGCATATTGCACACTTCAGCATATTATATTGGGAAATGTTTCTGGTGCACAGGTTATGAAAAATGCCAACATAGCATATTGCATTACGGTGGAAAGTCCCATAAGCTGCCCAATTGGGACACGTGGTCAGCAACAGTAGTTTTCGGACCTTAATTGGTATGGCGCTGCTTAGGCCTTTGCTAACTGGTCAATTACAGTATGTTTAATTTGTGTTACGTATACTATGATGCTGCATCCTTTATGTTGTGGCCTATAAAAACTGTCAGACACGTCACATCTTTGGGCATTCAGTAATTTTGCTGTCTGTCTCCGTGCTGCACGTATTTGCATTGTTTGTTGGTCTCCAATAAATTGTGCCATCATTTGTGCTGACAAGAGACTTGTATTTGTGGTATTATTTCTTATTCTTTATTTCAGTTTCCACAGTGCTAAAGACACTGTCATGGTTCAGACCGCGTTGTTTAGTCATGCGTGGCTAAGGCATGTGTTGTTGTATCATACAACCACATTGAGGGATGTGCTGGTGGGATAAAGGATGGAGGTGACAATGTGCCTAGTAAGCATGCACCCTTTTGTAGCATTAACACATAAAGGAAACATGGAAAGTATGGAGCCTTAAACAGCAGTAAGCATAAAATAATGCATGCACGCATCCAACCCATATAAAGAAGAGAGGTAAACCATAGAGCGACCCATGACTCTTGCTGTCGATGTATCCCTTGTGGTTGAGTCTATGGCAGTCGGAAAGCCACATGCACATAGCTGTGATTAACCCATCCTCATTTACTTTACAACATATAGGTGTCTTATCTATCAAATGTGGGTGTGATTGTGATGTTATCTGCAATACTGATATAAAGGCTACCAATGTTCTACATCATAGACATGACAATTATTAAAAATAAATCTGTGAAATACTGGTAAATCTAACTTCTATACATTAAGGGGCTCATTTGTGGGAAAGTCAAACAATGCAGCGCAGCAAGTCACCTTGCTGCGCTGCCTGACAGGGAAAGGGGAGGAATGCACCATATTTAAGGCAAAATGGCACATTCCTGTCCTTTTAATTGCACTGGCACCCTTTAGAAAGCCTAGTGCCAATGCAGGCACCCATGCTCCATGGTGCAAGGGTGCCTGTGTTCATGCAGGATTGTTTTTGTGCAGGAAGGGACCCCTTCCTGCACAGAAACTATCATTGGAGTCTTTTCCCTCTGTCTACGTGTGCTGCAGCATGCAGCACACATAAAAAGAGAAAGAAATGAGGAGAAATATGCCACCCCTGGGAAGGTGTAAGATTTTGGCGAATCCCCAGGTTTACAACTTCTTGTAATTCTGGGGATGTGTCAAATTCCATGGAAGTTGTATGGGAAGTTACTTGGAAACACCCATGCAATGCCCACTGAATGCCTTCCCAGGGCAGAGTTACGCAACGCACCATTCTGCACTGTGTTAGTCCAGATTTTTGGAGCCACTAGAAGCCACACATAGTGGCTTTCCGTGGCTTAAAAAATCTGTCTTGAGGTTTGTGTCGCTCTTGTACCACATTGGGTGGTGCAAGAGTAACTTAAACAGCCTCATACATAGACCCCTTAGTGTATGTTATTTTCATTTGTGAGTGACATTGCCAAAGAGAGTAAGGAATAGGAGGAGCCTTTGACTAGTCATCTCTCACCACCATTAAACCATCCAGGATGAGAGCTGAACCATTACCAGAAAAATTCAAACATGTCATATATTCCAGCACCGTCACTAGGCACAGAAGGTGCTGCTAGCTCAAAGTCAAGATATGCTGCTTCATCATCCCACATATCTACCACCTCCGCTACCATGGTAACACCAGTAACTTCTTCATCTACTCTTATAACATCGATGTTTAGGTCCATGGCCAGACAAACAAAGTACCATGCAAGGTGAGGAGCCTAGTCAGTCAGCTATACAGGTGACTGTGGAATTTGTATCGCAAGCCACTGCAGAATGAAGCAAGAGACACTGATTCTGAGAGGGATCTTGAATCTTGTCATGATGCAGCACTGTCTGAGTCATTGCATTTTGTTGGGTAGAAAGGCCCTGGACTTGTAGGGTTTTGTGCAGAGGCCTGAGGCCTTCCATGCTGGGAACCAAAGTTTAGTTGAGATCACCAAAGCCTTTGTCAATGCACTGGCAATACATTAGACAATCCATGACTCACTGCAAGAGCGTGAGGCTTTGAAACTCAAGTAATCTAGCTCACTATTCTGTTACCGCTTCCAAATGAGGCATGATAAAAAGGCACTGCCAGCAAGTGTTCCAGATGGAGTCCGACTACATCAATAGATGTGCCCTTAATTGTGTGGCAGCAGCGGCTGCCCCCCCATTAGGGCAGAGGAATGTCACCCCCTGCTGCCAGTGCAGCAAAAGTGAAAAATAAAATGGTAATAAAGTGAATTACCATTTTATTTTTCATTGCTCCCAGCCGGAGCATTGTTTGGGGCCGGGGCTGCTGCAGGGTGAAGAGACAGAATATCGATGGAGAAATATCGAGTTGCATGAATATTGAGTCAAGAATATCAATGTTGTAAAATATCGGGGTAAGTTTTTTCATTGTTAAAAATATCAATTTTTGTGAATTTTAGAAACATCGATTTTGAAAATATCAATGTAAAAAATATTGTTGTAGTTAATATCGACAATTTGTATTTTTTTGTTTAATGTTTAAATTCTGTTTTTAATATTTTAATAGTACTTATTTTCTATAAATACATTTTTTAAATGTTAAAATATATGTTTTTATTGTATTTTCACTTATTTTTATGAGCGGGATGTTGAGTTTATAGGGGATAAGGGTGGGGAGTAATTTAAAAACATTTGTTTAAAGTATTAATTATTTATTTTATTTTATGTAGAATTATAGGAGCGGGATGTTGGATTTATAGGGGAAAAGGGTGGGGAGTAATTTAAAAATCTTTGTTTAAATACATATTTTAAATTTGCTAAAAATATATTAATGAAATGTAAAAAAAATTCTTATATAAAAAATGTTGGACATTAAATAAAAAAACTATTTTTAAGGTTTTTTTGAGGTGTAAATATTTTCAAGTAAATATAAAAATTATTAAAAATATTTTTAAATTTAAAAAATATTTAAATAAAATATGTCAGTAATATCATATGCTTATTTTTATGTATATATTATGTTTTATTGTATTTGTTTTACAAATGTTCAAAATATTAATACATTTTTTAAATTTTTCGTTTGGAAAAATTTGGAAATTAAAAAATTTAGTAAAAATCTTGGGAAATTTAGAAATAAAAATGTAAATGTATTACATTTTTGTAAGAAGAGAAAAACACAAATTTTATTATCAATTTTATTTTTTTCGATAATATTGCAATTTATAATATGTAGTTTTTTAAAAATGTTTTTTTTTAAATGTTTTTAATAATTTTCTGGTATTGTTTGTTTAAAATTTTTCAATTTAATAAAAATGTGTATATTTTTATAAATTTATATTTTTTCATAGTTTTGTAATTTTTATATATTTAAAATTTTTACATTAGTCAGCACTTTCCCTTTGTTCATTTGTTTTGGAGTTTGAAAATTAATTTTTCTTAGTTTATATCAAACACTTTCCCTGAGTTTAGTTGGTTTGGAGTTGTAATAGTAATTTTTTATGGTTTATTATCCATCACTTTCCCTGAGTTTAGTTGGTTTGGAGAAGTTGGCATAATAATTTTTCATGGTTTATTATATAGCATTTTCTTAGACTTTACATGTAAATTAAAAATAAAAAAGGAGACATCTGTCAGTTTTTATTCACAATTTTTTTAATTTATTTTAGTTGTTCGCAATTAATTTGTTTTTATTCAGTTTTATTATACAATTTTTGAAAATATTGAAAAACAATATTAACAGATTTTGATGTTATTCAGAATAAATTATAAAGCATAAAACATTTTAACATATATTTTTAATGTACATTTAGAACATTACAAATATATTTTTAAATACATAGGGGTCGATTCCGATTCGGGCCGGAAATCTCTCCGACCGAGCCGGACCCGGAGAGATTTCCGACCGAATCGGCCCCGTGCAGTCCGACCGAACGAGTCCGATGCATTCGTATGCCACCGGACACGAGTAGGTCGGACTCCCATTGAACTCAATGGGAGCCGGTCGTACAACGCGTACGCGGGCTCCCATTGCCTCAATGGGTGCGAGGCGGACAAGGCGCCCCCTACAGCGAGTACGCCGCGAGCGCTCGCGGCGTACACGCACAGGTAGGGGGACCCATGGGTCCCCCTGTGTGCGCCTCGCGCGGGTGCGCGTACAGGGGGTCCGACACGGACCCCCAAAGTACGGCTCCGACAGCGAGTTTGAGTCGGACGGCGCGAGTCGGTCGGAGCGGTCGAGGTGCGCATCGTACTTACCCGGCCGGAAAACGTCTCCATTGCGCGGTGCGGAATCGGGTCCGAGCGAGTCGGTCGGAGCGGTACGATCCGGGTGCGAGTCGGTCGGAGCGGTCGGGTCGCCCGGACGAGTCGGTCGGCGAGTCGCATCGTACTCGCTCGGCCGGACCCGCGTACGATTCGGTCGGGAAAAAGGGCTCCGAATCGGATCCGGTAAAGCCGAATCCTATTCGGAGCCCTACCGGCCGAGATAGGAATCGGCCCCATATTTTTTATTAAAATTGTACATTTTTAAGCAAGCATAGTTATGTAGTAGTAAAATAAATATATTTTCAGTACTTTCATTATAGACTTTGATTTTTATTATTTATCATTTATTCTAAAGAAAAGTAAACATTTTAGTACATTTGTTCTTACATGTTTTTTAATACATTTTAGATAATCTAAAATGTATTAAAAAAACATGTAAGAACTAAATGTACTAAAGTCTTTATAATACAATTATATAATATGTATTTTACATTGTAATAGTTTGTACATTTTGTTTTTATTTAGTTTATTAATTATAATTTTTTTAATAATATTTAATATATTAATTAATTTATAAATTTTTAGAAGAATATATTTTTGTATCATATATTTCTTCTACTTAAACATTGTTATATTGTTTGCACATTCACAATACTTTTCTTGTCATTTTATATTTTAAAAGTAAGTACATCAAAGAAATATATATTAAATATTATACTTTATGTTTTGTTTTCTTATATTATTTAATATATATTTTAGATTTTTTGCATGTTTTTTGCATCTTTTTATTGTTTTTATAAAATATAACAATATATATTTAATTTTTTGATTTTTTAATTATTTCTCCATTCTTGTCTAAAGGGAGGTAGTCTTGTTTTAATTTTTATTACGCGGCCATTTTCTTTTCTATTTGCTCACATTTCTGTCTGTCTGTTTCGTTTTTAGGTCATTTTGGAAAAGGGAACCTTGCGGTTGGGAGCTGTGTTTTGTCGATGAAGGCAAGTTGGATTTAATTTACTTTGAAGGTAATTTTAGGGCAGGGGAGGTAGTAGTAGTGTAGTTAGACCTGCTAGGGTGTTAAATGTTCGTGCCTGCCACGTAGTGCAATGAAATGCAGGACATGCATATTTAGCATTGCGGCGGGTGCTGCAGCCAGCAGCACCCGCCGCAGTGTTAAAGTGCTGGATGCGACTGCCATGGTGGCGGTCGCATACTAATGTGGAGTGCGGGACCGCCGCATGACTGGTGGGCATTCCCAATGCCCGCTACGATGGCAGGCGGACTCAAGTCCGCCCGTAATCGTAATCGGCCCCTTAGTTCTTGATAACTTTGTTTTTTTTTTATGGCTTCTATTAGTTTGTGTAAAGTTGGTTGCCCTCTTCCTATTGTGGCTTGGAAGGCATTATGCCATCCATCCACTGCAATATTTGTTTTAGCTTTTTGTGCTAGGGTGCTTTGATAGACGTTCTACCAGGGGATTTGGAACTTGGGTTGTCTTCGGTGCCCTGACCTATGTATTCTTCCTATCCAGGTTTCTTTAAAGTTGTCAAGGAAGGGTGTTAGTTTTGCTTCGTTGGCTTGGTAGAAAGGACTTTCAATAAGTATATTATAGTGGTTGGCTACTTCTGTTGTTGGTACATGGGCCAGGGCTATTAGTTTTTTGATTTGATAAGCAAAGTTGCTGTTTGTGGCATAATCTATACTTAGGGGTCGATTCCGATTCGGGCCGGAAATCTCTCCGACCGAGCCGGACCCGGAGAAATTTCCGACCGAATCGGACACGTGCAGTCCGACCGAACGAGTCCGATGCATTCGTATGCCACCGGACACGAGTCGGTCGGACTCCCAGTGAACTCAATGGGAGCCGGTCGTACAACGCGTACGCGGGCTCCCATTGCCTCAATGGGTGCGAGGCGGACAAGGCGCCCCCTACAGCGAGTGCGCCGCGGCGCGCCGCGGCGTGCACGCACAGGTAGGGGGACACATGGGTCCCCCCTGTGTGCGCCTCGCGCGGGTACGCGTACAGGGGGTCCGACACGGACCCCCAAAGTACGGCTCCGACAGCGAGTTCGAGTCGGATGGCGCGAGTCGGTCGGAGCGGTCGAGGTGCGCATCGTACTTACCCGGCCGGAAAACGTCTCCATTGCGCGGTGCGAATCGGGTCCGAGCGAGTCGGTCGGAGCGGTACAATCCGGGTACGAGTCGGTCGGAGCGGTCGGGTCGCCCGGACGAGTCGGTCGGCGAATTCGCATCGTACTCGCTCGGCCGGACCCGCGTACGATTCGGTCGGGAAAAAGGGCTCCGAATCGGATCCGGTAAAGCCGAATCCTATTCGGAGCCCTACCGGCCGAGATCGGAATCGACCCCTTAGGGTAGATTTTTGGAGATGTCTCCAGATACTTTGGTTGAAATGATAATAGCAACCTTGTATTGCAGTATGTGGATATATTTTTAAAATTGACTGAATCATTGCTTGCTCGAAATCTATTATTATTTTTTCAGGGAAGTAGTTTTCTGTCTGTTGTTTTATTATTGTAAGGAGTTCTATGTAGGTAGTGTTTTGTTTGTTGGGGAGTAGTGTGTATATGAAGGGGATGTTAGTTTCTTCATATTCGCCATGGATGGTATAGAGTTGATAAAAGGGCTGAGGGCAAACTTTAAATGTCCCATCCACCATCCATGTTTCACATTGCTTTAACTTTTGAATGTTGGTGTTGGTGTTAAAGATGATAATTCTTTTTTCATGACTGTTATTGTCATAAAGAAAGAATTTTTCATCTTTGGGGCCGATTCCGATTCGGGCCGGAAATCTCTCTGACCAAGCCGGACCCGGAGAGATTTCCGACCGAATCGGACCCGTGCAGCCCGACCGAACGAGTACGATGCGTCCGTATGCAATCGTAGTCGAGTCGGGCGGACTCCCATTGAAGTCAATGGGAGCCGGTCGTACAACGCGTACGCGGGCTCCCATTGCCTCAATGGATGCGAGGCGAACAAGGGCGCCCCCTACAGCGGGTACGTGGCAAAGCGACTCGCGCCGTACACGCACAGGTAGGGGGGACCCATGGGTCCCCCCTGTGTGCGACTTGCGTGGCTACGCATACAGGGGGGTCTGACACGGACCCCCGAAGTGCGGCTCCGACTGCTCTTTCGAGCCGGACGGCGCGTGTCGGTCGGACTGCTCGCGGCGAACATCGTACTTACCCGGCCGGGGAACGTCTCCATTGCGCGGTGCGAGTCGTGTCCGAGCGAGTCGGTCGGTGCGGTTCGACCCGGGAACGAGTCGGTCGGAGCGGTTGGGACGCCCGAGCGAGTCGGTCGGCGATTTCGCATCGTACTCGCTCGTCCGGACGCGCGTACGAATCGGTCGGGAAATAGGGCTCCGAATCGGATCCGGTTAAGCCAAATCCGATTCGGAGCCCTACCGGCCGAGATCGGAATCGGCCCCTTTGTGTGTGACTGTGTATTCTTGTAAAATTTCGATTTCTGCAAAAGTTTGGGGGGTGGGTGGTGTTTGAGCAGCAGATCTTTTAGTGCCGGCTATTAGATGTTTTAGAGTTGGTATGGAAGGTAATTGTCCTTTTACATGTTCAGGAACCCTAGTTAGTACGTTTTTTAATATTTGGATACTGGTTTGTTGGGAGCTGGTGCTTGCTTTATTGATGGTTTCTAAAGCATCTCTCACCTCAATTTCTGTGACATTGGGGGATGGTTGTGTTCCCTAACATTAATAAAATAAAATTTGTTTCTATTGTTGTTGCTCTCCGTTAGCAACAATTGGAGTAGTATTTACTACATTTCCAATGGGTTTTATTTTCTGTTAATTTTTCTTGCGTATAAGTATAGCCCATGTAGCACAGAAGTAGTTTTCCTTTTTGTGAGAGATGAACTTTGCCCCTTCTGTAATTTTCTTTGTTGTATGTATGTATATCCATTTATTAATTATTGAAAAGTAAACAGATTCATATAATTATTAAATTTCAAAATATACTTACCAATAACTTGTTTTGCTTTTCTTGTTGGATACTTTTTCAATGTTTGTAGTTTATTCACTGGTTTCTTTTTTTTCTGTTGGTTAAAAAGGAAAATATTATTTTTATTGAAGTGTTACATTTAGTTTGTTAGTTTCATTTATTTAGTCTCTATATTTAGTTGTTTTAAAAAATACTTACTATTTTTAGTTGATGTAGTTCATTTCGTTGATGTTGTTTTGTTGAAGTCTGTAGAAGCAATTAAAATAAAAGTATCTGTTAGTTATGTTTTGCTTTTTTAATACATGTTTTAGTTTTAATCAGTTAACTCTATTAGGGGCCCATTACGATACCCGGCGTAAATAATTCCGCCAGGCATGGAAGCGGCAAAAATCCGCCCGCACACACCGCCTGAACACCGACCACGCCATTACGATTACACAAACCGAATACCGCCATCGGCGGAAAAAGCACACAAAATACCGCCCGCCAACGTCCGAGTCGGAGACAAACCGCCCGCCACGGACGGAAACACGCACGACAACACAAAACCGCCCGCCCTCACGGCCGACACACCGCACGTGAAATTACGATCGCACCGACATGAGCGCGGAAAAACCACAAATATACCGCCCGCCAGCGCAAACAACGCCGATGAGAATCGACACGGCAGAAGCCATGGCGCCAACGTACCTGCACAGAAACCATCCGCACACAAAACCAATAGCACACAACATGGCCAACAAGTCCACACAGCAAGGCACGCACAAATACACAAGCACAGTACACATCCCGAAAACACCCCCCGGACAAACAAAAAATACAAAGGCCAGAACACCAGACACAACACACCTGAAAACAACAGACCATGAGGACACACCCACATAGGTGAGTACAAAAGCAGCACTCCCACAGACCACAACCCCTTGCTACATTGCAAACCAGAGAGGAGAGGAGGACACAGTGACACAGCAAGGACAGCAGCACACCACAGAAACGCACACATCACTACCACCACCACCACCACCACCACCAAACACCACCACCACCACCACCACCACCACCACCACCAAACACCGGCACCACAAACCCCCTGCACATTACACAACACACACCGCACCAGCACCACAAACATCATGGCACCACAAAGAATGCCCAAGTTCACGCCCATGGAGCTGACGGTCATGGTCGACGAGATCATCAAGGTGTACCCACAAATCTATGGGAACATGGTCCAGCACACACCACTAGCCACCAGAAACAGAATGTGGAACCGGATCGTAGACCAGGTCAATGCAGTCGGGACCCTGCCCAGGAACAGAGTCGAGATTAACAAACGTTGGAATGACGTAAAGAGCCTGGTCAAGAAGAAGGAGGGCAAAAACAGAGAGCTGGCTGCCGTCACTGGCGGAGGGAATCCCGCGCTCTTTAAGACCTTCAAAGCGTGGGAGGAGAAGGTGCGAGTCGTAATCCATCCGGAGATCCTCGCCGGATTAGCAGGGGGAGTGGAGGCTGGTAAGTACAAACTAATGTATACCAGCACACCGCTATGTACTCACATGCACTACCACCATGCCACAGCTCCCAGGGACAAACACCCCCATGTCCAGCACACAATACACAACACATCACACACACATGCAACAGACACTACCACACACAGCCCAAACAGAACAACTGTAAGATGCGTGGGGACATGTGTACACTAAGCCAGCCACGTAACCACCAACAGGTCCCCAAATATGCCAGAAGCGCCACAACGAGCACCCACCACACCCATGTGTCCGCCACAGCTGCACTAACCGACAAGTAACAGGTAAGTGGCAGGAACACAAAGTGCAGTGGGTGGGACGGTGGACAGCCCAAGTACAACACACACCAGGCCCCAGTCCCACAGCACAGCAAGGAGGAGCATCCCCCACACCCCACAGCCACGTGTCAGCCACCGCAGTGCACAACGACAGCCGAAAGGCAGACATCACGGTCCACAGCAATCGGTGTCAGTGGGTGTCCAGCCACCCCCACGACCCACAACACCCTCCCACCCCCACAGACCTGCAACATGGAGCACCCCCCGCTTAGAGCCATGTGGCATCCAGTACAGTGCACGCACGAACAACTTGCAGGTGGGAAACTGGACAGGGCTGGATTACTGGAGGCATGAGGACCATAACACGACCAACACATGGGACATGTCACGTAGCAGACGAACACGCAGCACCGCCCACCGTCACGAACAAGTGAACAATGTGCACACGGACATGAACAACAGACTCACACCCCACATGACCCATCACAGACATAGCAACACCCAAGGAGCCACGTCTGCATGCACAAGCCACACTGAATATAGTCCCACACGGCAGCCACTGTGCAACTCATCACACACAACCGAAACACCATTGAAGTCCTGTCCATGTAGCCCCTACTGCCTGTCAACCACACACCCCACAACTACGCCTATGTAAGACAAACAACACTAGACGCAACAGAGCGGAACAACATAAATGCACACGAACACCACTGAACCCATCAAACACACAGACACACCATGCACAAACAACATACCATCCATCCCATCCGTCAGCCCCAGTCTCATGAAAGGCATGTCATCCGCACAGCTGCCACACATACAGCAGTCACGCTAAGATACATGCCCATGACCAACCATGTGCCAGAAGTCAATGAAGTGCACGACACACTGTGAGCAACAACACACAACATGGGCCACACCCCCCCGAGCACTGCAGTGATGCACATGGCACAGGGCAGCACGCACACCAAGGAGATGGGACAACTGCAATACGTTGGCTGGCACACAACCATCACTCACTCATAACGATGCGTCCAATGCCATGTCCAGTAATCACAACAGACAGCAAATATGCAGGCCATGTCAAGCATGCACACACCTCAAACCATGCACTGTCATGCTGCCACAACACATGTCACGTTCGGCACCCATGGCTCACAGCATGTACCCCAAAAGCATATTCCCTCCCAAATGCGAATCTGGGGCATGGCCCCCATGTTGCCATATGCGTTCCTAAGCGTTCCATTTGAACCCCAAAAGCATATTCCATCCCAAATGCGAATCTGGGGCATGGCCCCCATGTTGCCATATGCGTTCCTAAGCGTTCCATTTGAACCCCAAAAGCATATTCCATCCCAAATGCGAATCTGGGGCATGGCCCCCATGTTGCCATATGCGTTCCTAAGCGTTCCATTTGAACCCCAAAAGCATATTCCATCCCAAATGCGAATCTGGGGCATGGCCCCCATGTTGCCATATGCGTTCCTAAGCGTTCCATTTGAACCCCAAAAGCATATTCCATCCCAAATGCGAATCTGGGGCATGGCCCCCATGTTGCCATATGCGTTCCTAAGCGTTCCATTTGAACCCCAAAAGCATATTCCATCCCAAATGCGAATCTGGGGCATGGCCCCCATGTTGCCATATGCGTTCCTAAGCGTTCCATTTGAACCCCAAAAGCATATTCCATCCCAAATGCGAATCTGGGGCATGGCCCCCATGTTGCCATATGCGTTCCTAAGCGTTCCATTTGAACCCCAAAAGCATATTCCATCCCAAATGCGAATCTGGGGCATGGCCCCCATGTTGCCATATGCGTTCCTAAGCGTTCCATTTGAACCCCAAAAGCATATTCCATCCCAAATGCGAATCTGGGGCATGGCCCCCATGTTGCCATATGCGTTCCTAAGCGTTCCATTTGAACCCCAAAAGCATATTCCATCCCAAATGCGAATCTGGGGCATGGCCCCCATGTTGCCATATGCGTTCCTAAGCGTTCCATTTGAACCCCAAAAGCATATTCCATCCCAAATGCGAATCTGGGGCATGGCCCCCATGTTGCCATATGCGTTCCTAAGCGTTCCATTTGAACCCCAAAAGCATATCCCCTCCCAAATGCGAATCTGGGGCATAGCCCCCATGTTGCCATATGCGTTCCTGAGCGTTCCATTTGAACCCCAAAAGCAAAGTACAAACCAGACCCAGGATGGGCCAGGAGCCCGCATACACCAGAGTCACAATAAGTAGGGGCACAGCAACACACCCATCGGCATGGCCAATCCGTCCCATGCCACATGTGCACAGCACACAGTCCCATTGCCAAGCACACACAACTACAGATGCTACAGCCACACACACGCCTCCGGGAAACCCATGTACGAGATTGCACGAACTGTCAATGTCAGACGACAAATACATACTTCGCCAGGTGCAACACAATAACAAATCTCATTCTCTCCACAGGTGACGAACTGCTGGATGCTGGGGATGGAGCCAGCAGCCAGCACAGCCAGCCTACAAGCCCCCAACGAGGACACACGGATCTGGAGGATCTGTCCTCCTCTTCGGACACGGACAACCAAGCAGGCCCATCTGGTGTGGCAGGGCCCAGCCGCTCCCCAGGACCCCTCCTACCCACCAACCCATCATCCAGGGCTGCTGAACATTCACAGCCCCCTGCTGCCACTGTCGTTGCGGCCACACCCACGGTCATTGTGGCCACTACCACTGCCGCAACCGCCACCATCGCCGCACCGACCACCACCGCCGCCACCACCGCCACGTCTTCGCTGGCACCAGCCCCAGCGCAGGTGGTGGCCCGGACGACTGGATCCACCCTGGGAGCCACAGCGAGGACCGTGGTGAGCAATGTGGCTAGTGGGCAGGCCGGTGGCAGCAGGACTGGTAGGAGGAGCAGGGTCAGGGAAACGCCAGCCTCCCCTGGGAGCCATGCCCTGCCTCACATGGCCAGAGTCCTTGGGGCCTATGAAGAGGCCCAAGGACAATGGGTCCGGTCTGCTTCAGACACGCGTGAGGTGCTGGGGGTGCTGAGGTCCATGGACGCCCGTATGGGCCAAATCGTGGACCTCATGGGACAGCTGGTGGTGGCGGTGAGGTCACAGCCAGGGACAGCAGCTCCCCTCCGCCACCACCTGCCGGGGCGCAGGGTGGAGCAGCAGTGTCCAGTTCCCCTGCGTCCACAGCCAGTGATCACACCTCAACCACCAGCATGTCGCAAGCAGGCACCCCCTCGCAAACGTGGAAGGGGCCGTCCGAAGAGGAAACAGATCTCCCGGGAGGACTTCGCACGCTCCAGTCGCAAGTGAGGCAGCCAGCCAGCCTTCCGCCAGCCTTCCTTGACCAGCCACTGCATTGACTTGGACTACGATCCCACTCCACACAGCCATCTGGATGGCATGTGTGTGTTGGACTATGGACATAGAACCAGTGGGTACACACTGATCATCACGCAGCCATGACCGACAGCTCATTGTCACTGCACGCACCACTTTTGTCATCACCTTACACACAATCACATGTCACAGTTTGTAATAAATGCACCTTTTTCACTAACTGCTGTTTGTGCCCTGTGTCTTATTTGTACGGAATACAACGGCCACCTTGGGCGGAAAGGCACCTGATGCGTGGCATGGCATTTGAATCCGGAGGGCCTGTAGGGACCTAGGGGTGGGAGACAGAACAGGAGCACATTCAATGAGTGTGTCACACACCCATCACACAGTACATGTCAACAACTACAAGCAATGTACACACATCGCACAGAGCAATAGGGCACAATGCCACAGCCACCAACAGTGGCATACTACCCTGGCCATGGAGCGTTGACACACAGCACGCAGTGAACAAACGGCCACCCTGACACAGCACACACACACCTGCACAGATACAGCCACATCAGCCGTCGTACATGGACACTCACCGTCAAGTGAAGTAGCGGGCGATGAGCTGCTGCCGCACATTACCAGCTTCCTCCTCTCCGCTGTCCTCCTCACTCGAGCTGTCCTGGTCTGCGGGCTGGGGCCCTGGTTGATCTCCGTCATCCACGATGAGGGGGATCTGCTTCCGAATGGCCAGATTGTGCAGCATGCAGCACGCCACCACTATCCGGCACACCTTCTGTGGGGAGTACGCCAGCGCACCCCCGGTGCGGTCCAGGCACCTGAACCTGGACTTGAGGAGGCCAAAGGTACGCTCGACCACACGTCTGGTCCTCCCATGTGCCTCATTGTAGCGATCGTCTGCTGGGGTGCGAGGATTCCTCAATGGACTGAGCAGCCATGCCCCATTCGGATACGCAGAGTCACCTGGGTGTGAGGGACACAGAGAACCGTTGCTAATCCAACTGGACAGGGGACAGCATCGCACAGCCAGCACGCTACACCACTCCACATACTCACCGACAATACAGGCACGATCCTGTTGCATATTGGACATCAGTCGTGGCAAGATGCTGTTGCGCATTATGTGTGCGTCATGGGCCGAGCCTGGGAACTTTGCACACACGTGGGTGATCACCATGTCCGCAAGGCACACCACTTGCACATTCAGGGAGTGCGTGTGCTTCCTGTTGCGGTACAGGTGCTCAGTGGCCTGTGGTGGAACAAGGCCGACATGTGTGCAGTCAATGGCTCCAACGACGTGTGGGATTCTGCCAAGGGCATAGAATGCACCCTTCACTGCCGCCAATTCACGAGCCCTGGGGAAGCGGATGTACCTGTTCCGGTACAGCATCATGGCTGCCAGTACATCCCTCAGCACCTTGCTGAACATGGGCTGGGACATCCCTCCTCCAATGCCCACTGTGTGCTGGAATGACCCAGTGGCGAAGAAATGCATGGCGGCCATCACCTTAGCCGTGGGGGTGACAGCAGTCGGATACACCCTGCGGGGACGGAGATGGGGTTCTAACATGGCACACAGTCGATGCAGGGTTGGCCTGTCCAGCCGAAACTTCCTAATAACCTCTGTATCGTCCATGTCCGCCAGCAATTGGTATGGGCGGTCAATGTTCGGTCTCCGCCTAGGGACAATGGCAGAGGACACATGTCAAAGCAACACGACACATAGCAATTTCGCATACACATCACTGACATGACTGAGTAAGCACAGGAGCCACAGCCCAGCTGTCAAGCTGGGACGGCACGGCCACAATACACTTACACAGGTCTCCCAACAATGGCAATGGCTAGTGATACAAACCACTGCCATGTGCATGCACATGGGGATCCAGGCCCCAATGACTTGCGGGCGTGCTGATGGGGACTGACTGCATATCCGTCAAGCGGCAACGCCACGGCAACATGAATGTCTGCTGAGCATGGAACTGCTTCCGCGGCTGGATGAGTATGGCACACGACGACGACGATGTGGGCACAGGCTGAGCGGCCAAAACAAGTGGGACCTGTGGCACGAGGGGATATGAGACAGTAGTAGGTGTCAGCACTGCACCCTATGTACAGCACTGTACGGATCACACCTCCCGAAACATTGACAGGTGTCCACATTGACAGCCCCATGCCAAGACGGCTGTGTGCTTGCAGTCACACGTCACAGGTGAGAGGTTACATTGCACGTGCCAGGTGGCAGTCGTACATAGTGGGAGCTGGCATGTGTGTGCATGTGTCTCCTGTTCAGGATCCACCAGATGGGCGCTGACTCTGTACTGACCATTGGACACAGCATGTTCCGTGGAAGGCTTGTGTGTGTGGGATGGTGGCACTGGATGTGCCGCCGTTGGGTGGGGGGCCATGCACAGGGCGGGTACGTCGATGATTGCGCATTGTTGGTCACGGTGGGTGCACCCACTAAGATGTGTTGCCCTGTGTTCAATTCCTATGTCCGCATGATGATGGACTGTAGATGTGGGCAGACTACACATTGGTCGATGTGCTGTCTATATGCATGTGCCTTCACACCAGGCACAGCTGCCCCTGCACATGTGACCCCTGCTGGACTCGCTGCTGGGTCTGTGGAGCTGATGCACCTTCTGCGCGTGGGGCGGGCAGCTCTCCTCACTTCCCTCATTGCGCATGTCATGACTTTGCCGCAGGTGACATGGATCATGGAGGGCCCACATGTACGCGTGGGTAGGCTACACATGATTGTACACTGGTCGCCACCCCCAGTCAGTGTTTCGAATGGGAAGGTTGTCGTGCTGGTGGTATGTTCGATGTGGCGGATGGGCGGGCCTAGGTGCGGGCTTACATTCCGGACATGGGGGGTAGTTGTATTGGCGACTAGTTGCAGTACACACGGGACACGTCTCTTCCTTTCCACATCTGGGTCATCCCTTGTACTAACTGACAGTGATACAGTCATCTTCGCCCCAGCCCTCATGTCCTCCCCTCGCTCCCCCAATATGCATGCTCACCTGCGAGGCTAGCGCTTGCACAGGCAGCCCCAAGCTCGCACCAGAGAGGGCAAGGAGTGTATGTGTGGGTCCAGTTGCACGAGTGGGCTGTCTCAGGGTATGATGTGTCGCGGGACGCCGTCCACCTGCGTGGTGCCCCAAATGGTGACCCGGCCTGCATGGACTATGCATCACAGTCTTCGCCTTCCGGATCCGCCACCTGCGACACCCAGTGGCTGTGGCTGCCCTTGCGGCCAGGCCGCGTCCGTCTGTGGCTGATGGCCCACACATTCACTCTTTGGCCTCTCTGGGGAGGGCTCGGGGGTGGTGGCGCACGCGCTTGCACTTAGTCGCAATGGCATGTGGCGTGGTTGGTATGATGGGCAATGGATGGGATGGTGCGAGCCACCTCCCGTGACGTCAGTGCTGCTCGTGCTGTGGTGCGTCCCCCTACACTTCCATCTGACTTGTGCCATGCTAGACGTTGAGGTTCTATTGCCTGCGTGATATGACCAGGAGGAGCGCGAGGAGACCTCTCACACACCATGCTCCACTGCCATCCCGTGCCCTGTATCGCCTGTGCGGATTGACTATGTTGGGGTTACACCTGGTCGACTGGGGCTGTGTGTGCCTTGTCAGGGGCATGGCGGGCGCACAACAGGATCCAGCTTGTCCACAGAGGGTGGGCTGAGGTGCGCCTGGTACCGCTTTGTACGTGTGCCCGGCTGCTGTGCACACACGTGTTCACTCCCCCCGACAGGTGTCCTCTCACAATGCCCAGGGAAGCGGTGGTGTACTGTTCATGACCCCTCCCAACACGGCGTGCTCCAACTTGGCATGTGCGCATCTACCCGTCGCACCCACCCACCTGAGCACTGCGTCCATACGACTTCACACGACACATGTGTGTCTTCCACAGTAGTGCTACTCATTTGCGTTGACATCCAATACCAGTGGACTACATGGTCATATCACGACTGCCGTGTACTTCACATACTCTCATCCTCTCTCATTCGTACTTGTGAAATGAGTCAGCGGAGACAGTTTTGGTTTCAAACATTATATTGAGTCTTCTGTCCTCTGTGATGCAGTATAGTGGACACTACTGGCAGCGGGATACATGTTGAGGATATACTGAGCATGATTGCATATGGGATAGGGTGTGGGGTTACATGTGATTGGCTGTTGCATGTGGGATGTGGGCTTCAGAGTGACATCTGCTTGGCCAAGGCTGTGCTAATGTACATTTACGTATAGCTGCGGAGCTGCGGACTTTGACACAGACGGTATACATGTAGCCTACCAGACCGCTTGGCATCATGGGCACAGTCCATCTCAGTTCCATGTGACAGGTTTGCTGCGGTTGTTCCTCATGCACGCGTGCATGTGAGATGACATCAGGGCATGTGCTTGCGTGCATGCAGCGGCGTGCCACTTGTTGTTGCACTGTGGTGGTTACTGGACATGTCACAGTCACTGGGGTCGTGTTGTTGTTGTATGCACTTGTCGTCCATGCAAAGGTCCTGGTATGGGATTCCCGGGGCGGGGGTGGGAGGGGTGCAGCACCCACAGACTCCAGGCGACCTATTCATGTCCACTGAGCGGTGTGTGTGTCCATGGGCGCTGGATCCATGTCGTGTCCTGGTTGTTCGTGCAGTTCCGTCCATGTGGGTGCGATACACAGAGCCCATGCCACTGCCTCCCACGATGCATGCGGTGTTCCTGGATGTGATGGGGAACAGTGTGCATGTCCCGGTCATATCCGATGTCATGGCGATGTCGTTGATGGTGTGGTTACAGTTGCCGGTCGTTTGGTATGGCTGTTGTGGTGGTGACTGGCCAGTCCGTGCGGAAGCTAAGCATGGGTGCGGGGTTGGACATCATAGGTCACTCGGGGAACCTGCGTTGTGGTCCGACGTATTTACAGGTTGTCAGGTATGCGATGCCGTCCAGCAGGGCTTCCATGTCATTGGTGGTGTACATGTTTGCCAGCCAATGAAGCGGATGGTGGCTGTCAAGGTGTTGTTCGTAGGTTGTCCCTTGGAGGACCATGATGGGGCATGCTGGGTGACATTCGATGTAGCTGTTATCGATGATCCGTCGTGTGGAGGCACAGTGGTCCCATTTCAGTGCGGGTGCGATGTTGGCCACATACGCCATGCCCCCATAGGCAGAGCAGGCCCTGTCGTGTGCGTCCAGAGGGAGGAGTAGTGGTAGCAGGTCCGCCTTCAGACATGCCGGGTTGGAGAGGCATATCTCGACGGGATGCTGGTAGGGACACCTCCGACAGTAGAAGACGGGCATGACGCAGCTGAACAATGTGATGCGGTAAGTCAGTCGGTAACTTACGTTCAGCAGGGACAGGAGATCGCATCCCAATGTATGGCACAGGTTGGTTTTGTACAGCTTGAGCTGTTCGGCGTAGTTGGGTAGGTGTGTTGCGGTTGCCATTTCGCAGCGGTTCGTTGAGGTGGCGTGCTCCGGCTGTGTGTGCAGTCTGCAATGTGCACGCTCTGGGGTTGCTGTGAGCTCTGTGTAGTCGTAGGGAGACAGGACTTGTGTTCTGTTGGCTTGTTTGGAGGACACGGGCCCTCTTCCCACATGCTTCTCAGACAGTTCAAGGTCAGTGCTGTGTGACTCCTTCCAATTAACTTGCATGTGGCCGACATGGGGGAGTGTTTTCTTCTTTCTTCCCCGTCCGTTGTGTGCTTCTGTGATATGCGCTATCTGCCCTGTGGTCGGTCTCCTCGGCATGCCTGTGTTGGTCTATTCTTGGACAATGGCTGTATTCACCGGCTTCTGTCGTAGGGCTGTGGTTTCGGAGTTGGAATGGAAGGTCATTCAGTGCTGTCTGCTCTCCCTTGTGTGGGCGGCAGGCTGCCTTTCCGCTCTGCGTTGGGCCTTGTGTGTGAATGTTATTCTTGGGCCACCTGTTGTCGGTCCCCGGGCTCTTTGGTGTTCCGTTTTATATGTCTTGTTCATATGTGCAGGGTGGTATGGGTGTTTCTGTGTGGTACTGGCGTTCCTCTTCCCGAAGGGGCCCTGCTTCTCCTAGTTGGTGTTGCCGCCGCTGTGTGCTACGCCATGTTTGTTACACTGGGGTGTGTCCTGCTGTTGCGTGTCTTCACTGATATGTGTGCGTCGGTTGTGTGGCGTTGGGTGTTGTCCGTGAATTGGGCGTTGAGGACATGTCTGTGGCCGGCCTGTCACGTGTCATGTGCGTTCGGGGTGGGGCTGATGTGTGTGCTGCTTGGTTGTGTCCCTGTGTCTGTGTGCGACGCATGCATGGCGCTGCGGTTGGCCTCTGCGTTGTGCGCATGTGTGGCGGCGTCATCGGCGCTTTGGGGCCGTGACGGGGTGGTTGGTTCCTAGTCCCAGGTGGTGTGTACACATGTGTTCTGCGATGTTACGATTTGGCCTGTGTGTCATATGTGGATGCGATGGTGGATGTGTAGTGTACACGCGCTGGTGGGGGTTGTCCGCTTTTTCCGCCCTTGCACTGTGTGCGCTGTTTGCGTGCACTTGTTGTGTGTGTGCCTACCTGCGTCTCCGCGGTACGTTGCGTCCTTGGTGGTGCATCAGCAGGAGCATGGGGACGGCCTGCAGTGCTGGATTCATGCTCGGGGAGCCGCTTCTTCGTTGTCCGTGCTCGGCGTCCGTGTTACCGCTTCGGTTTGTCGTACGGTATCTCTTGGCCGTGGGAGCCGTTTGTTTGCGGCATCGTAATTTATGCGCCGGGCGGGACGTGTTTGGTCGGACGGTGTGTGTCAGTTAGGCTGCGCCGCTACATGTACGGGCGCACTTTGATGGCGGACGGTGTTGCTGGCTTGCCGGCGGTGTTTGGCCTACTTTTCGCATCGTAATTGGGCGGGCGTGTGGACTGCTGCGTGCCGGCGGTAACTGGTGGTTTTTGCATCCGCCAGCACGGCGGTGGTGCTTCCGCCCGCCATCGTAATGTGCCCCTATATTATTTACAACGATATTCTGGATTCAATATTTTTGTACTTACCTGTTTGTAGATAGGAAGTCGATATTCTGTCATTTTATATTTTGTCATCGATATTTTGGCAGGTCGATATTTTGCTCCTCGATATTCTGTCAGTGATCCTTTTCCTCAGTCTCTTGTTTTGCTTTTTTGTTGAGTGCTAGTTGTTTTTTGTAATTAACCGCTTAACCGCGGCGGCAATTCCGCCGCGGTGCGGCGGTTTAGCGGAGTGGGCGGGGCCTCGTCGGCCAACGGACGTTCGCAGCACTACAGAGGTAGTGCTCGCGACGGCCGTTGGCCGACGGACGCACGCAACGGGTTAAGCTACTGTGGTCACATCTGTTAGTTATTCCTTTATTACTGTGGTTATCCAGTTTTCCCCCTTGGGTGCCCATAAAAGGTGTATTGATGTCATCAGCTTTCAAGTGGATCTGAGCCTCTATAATGATCTTCCTTTTGAGGCTACAGAAGTCATCTTTGTCTATGTTTGCGTTTTGGCTGGGCACTTGCAGTTTTGTGGAGGACCAAATTGTAGTATTGCTAGGCGCAGTTGGTTCTACTGCCGAGGGTGTTCATGATGAATTGTTTTGCTTAAGGAAAAGTTGAGAATCATTCGACGTTTGAGCCGACTATATATTTGGATCATGTCTTGAGTTTTTTCCTTCTGCAATAATGCTTGCTAAAATCTCTGGGAGGAGTGTTAATTTATTTATTATCGGCGAACAGAAATATCTATCTTGCTTTATGTTCTCTACCAATAACGCTAGTTGTGACAGAGTTTGATTTATATTATTTACTTTTTTTTCCAGGTTGGAAATTTTGCTAGCCATTGTTTTGAGCAAATCGATCTGTAGTTCTAATTTGAGCAATTGGAAGTTCAATGCTTTAGAGGTTCCATTCAATGTTGATAGAGGAGCTGGCCATGTTTGCGATAGGAAGCTAGCTTTGGTCTGGGGGTCTTTAATAATGCCTAAGTTGGAGATCTGCTCCTCCTACGCAAACAGCCTTTCGGTTGGGCTCATCTGAAACAGTAAAAAAACAAGTTACTTACCTGTACACTGTGGTTCTCCAGTATTGATATCTTTTATAGATTCACATGCTTGAATCTTCCCCGTCGTCATGGTGGGAGTCCCACAGTAACAGTAAAATAGCAGTATTAAAACTTAACATTGAAAAGCCCATAGAAAATCATTCACTTTAGCAACCTATAACCATTGTTATAAAACATCCAAACTCCAGCCAATCAGAGCTCAAACCATAGAATCTCTTTCCCCTGCAGGGCCACCATACCCTCAGATTTCGAGCACGAGTGCCCTAGGTAATGAAAAAATTATGGAAGGTTAACCTGAAGAGGGGAGGAGGGAGGGTCGCATGTGACTCTATAAAAGATATCAATACTGGAGAACCACAGTGTACAGGTAAGTAACTTGTTTTTTCTTCAGTATTGTATCTTTTATAGATTCACATGCTTGAATCAGAATAGCAAGCAGTACTTTACAAGAAAAAATGGCCGAAGGCGGCGGGAAGGTGAACCATCCCACCATTCGACCCAAGAAATAACTAATCCTTTAACATGAACTCTTAATAATGCATATGAATGCTAAAAAATAAAAAACATATTTATATATGTATATATATATATATATACCAAAAAAAGGAAAATATTCGAGATATATAAAAAAAGGTGAACTTGTACAGTAATAAACAGGTTTAAACATCACACCTTTAAGCGAATAACCTCCTCAGCGTAGCCTGACCAACTGCCACATCCGCCTTTTGCCAGGCATCCAAGCAGTAATGCTTAGTAAAAGTATGGACGTTCGCACACGAACCGCCCTGCAGATATCAGGCAAGGACACTCTAGCGAACAGGGCAGAAGAAGCAGCCACCTTACGTGTTGAGTGCGCTGTGGCTTTGGCAACCAGAGGGCGGCCAGCCCTCTCATGGCAAAAAAGAATAACTGATGAGATCCAACGAGCCATAGACGCCCGCATCAAAGCCTGACCCATCCTAGGGGCAGAGAAGGCAACCAGTAATTGAGTAGACTTTCTGAAAGACTGAGTCCTTTGTAAGTAGAATTTTAGGCATCTTTTAATGTCCAGAGAATGACGAGCCCTCTCAGCTGGTGATGAAGGAGCTGCAAAGAAGGAGGGCAAAACCACTGTCTCATTTAGATGAAACACTGGAGGCACTTTAGGAATGAAAGATGAGTTTGTCCGAAGAATGACTTTGTCTGGAAAAAATTGAAGGTAAGGCTCCGTTGTGGTAAAGGCCTGAATCTCACTAACGCGACTTGCTGACGTGATAGCTAACAGGAAGGCTACCTTCCAAGATAGATACTTCAAGTTGCATTTGTGAATAGGTTCAAAGGGCGATTTCATAAGCAGCTACAATACAGTATTGAATTGCCACTGTACTGGAGGAGGCCTTACAGGAGGAAAGAGCCTGAAAAGTCCTTTCATGAATTCTTTTATTAGTCTATCAGACCACAGGGACAAAGAACCGGAATGCCATCTGTACCTGGAGATAGCTGCTAAGTGTACCTTGATGGATGTGTGTGCCAAACCAGCCTTAGCAAGAGATAATAGATAAGGCAAAACATCCTCAGGTGACGAAGAAAGCGGATCAAGAGAGTGTGTGGCACACCATATACAAAATCTTTTCCACTTGGCTGAGTAGCATTTTATCGTGGAGGGAGCACGAGCATTCTGCAGTATTGTTTGACATTCCTCAGAAATGTTTAATCCGCCGAACTCTGTGTGATGAGGAGCCAGGCTATCAAGTTGAGTGTGTGAACCTGGGGGTGAACCACTTGACCCTGGTTCATGGAAAGGAGATCCTCCTTTGGTTGCAAGTGAATTGGAGAACACCTTGATAAGCGAAACAGCTCTGTGAACCAGTATTGCCGCGCCCACAGCCGGGGCTATTAGAATGACACGGCAAGGTTCTCGTTTTATCTTTTGGAGAACTTTCGGTATGAGCGGAAACGGAGGGAATGCGTAGGCCAACGCTCCCTCCCATAAGAAGTGGAAGGCATTTCCCAGAGAGCCTGGTTGAGGGAACCTGCTGGCAAAGGATCTGCATTTTTTGTTGAGAGATGTAGCGAACAGATCTAGGGTTGGAAATCCCCAGCAGTGAAAAACCTTTTGTAACTGTTCGTTGTTTAGCTGCCACTCATGACACTGCTTTGTGTCTCTGCTTAGTGAGTCTGCCAAATCGTTCTGGACTCCTGGCACATGCTGAACCTGAATCGATATCTTGTTGGCTATTAGCCATTCCCGAATATGTTGGGCCAGGATTGAGAGGGTTGGAGATCTTGTCCCTCCCTGCTTTAACAGATAAAACATGGTGGGGGTGTTGTCCGTAAGGATCAGGATCGATGACTTCCCGATTTTTGGCAGGAATGCTTGAAGACCCAAAAAGACCGCTTTGAGTTCTAAGGAATTTATGTGATACTGAGCTTCCTGAAAAGACCATTTTCCATGGACCTGCAATCCTTGCAGGTGAGCACCCCATCCGTCCATGGAATCATCGGACGTCATGACCATTCTTGTTTTTTTCATGAGGAAAGAGAGACCCTGTGAAATATCGTCTTTGACCGTCCACCAGGACATTGCTGAGACCATCTTCGAGGTTATTGATATGACGTCCTCGAATGAGCCTTGAGATTGCCTCCATTGAGCGTCAAGCTCCTCTTGGAGAGGTCGCATCCTTAAGCGGCAATTTGAAATCAGCGGGATACAAGATGACATCATCCCCAGCATTGATTTGTATGCTCTTACTGAAGTGTACCTTTTTGCGGACAGACCCCCACTGTCTTTTGCAGCCGTAGGATTCTTTCTTTTGTGGTAAAAGCCTTCGAGAGTGTTGTTTCCAGAGTTGCTCCTAGAAACACTATTGACCTGTAGGGAACCAGGGAGGACTTTTCCTAGTTTATTCTGAGCCCCAGGGAGCGAAAGAGTTGGACACAAGCGTCCGTCGATCTCCTGGCGGCTTGAAGCGATGGGGCCTTGACCAACCAGTCGTCTAGATAAGGGAATACCTGATGACCGGTTCGCCGTAGAAAAGCCGCTACTTAAGCCAAGCACTTGGTGAAGTCTCTTGGGGCAGACTTCAGCCCGAAAGGAAGTACTCGAAATTGGTAATGGCACCCTAACACCTCGAATCTCAGAAATTTACGATGTTTTGGGTGAATAGGAACGTGAAAATAAGCGTCCAGCAGATCCAGAGAAGACATATTACCTCCTGCATCCATTAGAAGCAGAATTTCCTGGAGCGATAACATCCTGAAAGGTTGGGATTTGATGAACTTGTTCAGTGATCTTAAGTCCATTATCTGCCTCCATTTTCCCGTCTTTCTTTTTATCAAAAAGAAGTGGGAATAGAACCCCCGATTGTGTTGATCGGGCGGTACCTCCTCGATTGCCTGCTTGGATAAGAGCAACCGAACCTCCTTTTTGAGAACACCGAGGTGGCGATGGGAAGTCCTTAGTGGTGGCATGCTGGGAGGACGTTGACAAATCCTAGGGTGTAACCGTGTAGAAATACGTCTAACACCCACTTGTCGGAAGATATAAGCTTCCATTGATTGAAGAATTTGGAGTAAGTGGAGCCAAATTGAAGTGGGACTGCGGTAGCAGGGGCCTGTGGAACCTCATTGTCTCCTGTTAGAGTCTTGAGCTCTACCTCCTGAAGGTTGGCGTCGACGTGCTGCTGGTCTAGAATAGGTCGATGTAGAGGTTTGCCAAAAGGGCTGAGATGAGCACTGAGAGAAAAACCCTTGTTGGTGATAGGGTTGGAAACGCTGTTGAAGCTGGGGGCGAGAGAGATATTGACCTCTGCCTCTGCCCTGGAAAGAAGAAAATCTCTTTTGCTGAAGATTTGCCAAGGATTTGGCTGTGTCTGTATCCTTTTTTATCGACTGCAAGGCTTCATCCACATGTTCCCCAAATAGCAATCTTCGCTTGAACTTCTGGACGAAAGGCAGTAGCCTTCAGCCACCCTTGCCGTCTCAAAACCACAGCTCCTGCCATCTGTCGGAAGGCTGTTGTCGAAATGTCCATGGCCACGTCAATCATTTCCGAAGAAGCCTTTTCTCCTTCTAACAGCACCTCCCGTGCTTCCTTCTTCTTATCTTCTTGAAGGAATTCCAGGAAAGTCGAGATGTCGGACCACATCTGGCGGTCATACCTCCCCAGGATAGCTAAAGCGTTGGAGGCTCTGATGGCAGTGGCTGACTAAGCAGAGAACCTTTTGCCAATATTGTCTAAACGGTGTCCTTCCTTGTCAGGGGGAGCTGAGCACGGAGAGGAAGGGTTCTTTGACCTCCTTTGAGCTGCCTGCATAATGACCGAATCAGGCCGGGATGTCCGATTAGGCACGTGGGAGAATCTTCGGTGCCTTGTATTTTTTGTCCAGCTTCGGTACTACAGCAGGAAGAGAAGCTGGCGTTTTCATTAATTTCAAGCCTTCTTGCCACAAGAAGTCCACAATAGGGATGTAACGAGAGGAGCGTTGTGTAGTAGGCTTAAAGTAATTTAGAAAGCATTCGGTCTGTTTGACTGGCATGGGAAGATCGAAGCGCCTAGAAGCGTGTTCTAGCAGATCGTGGAATCCGCCGATATCTGCGGGCGGAGAGTCGGCTGAAGGTGGAGTAGGAGAAGGTGGAGAGGGAATTGCATAATCATCTCACTCATCCTGGATATCCTGGTCCAAGCGCAATTCCCCTTCCTTCAACTGCTGGTCATCTTCATCTTGACTTTGCACCAGAACCTGAGCAGGATTTGGAATAGTGCTGCTCTTCTGCAGTGGAGGTAGTACCCGCAGTGCTGGAGTGGTGACTTCCTGTGCGGGAGGTGGAGGAGGAGCAGAACTTGCTTCTGGAAATCTTTTATAATAGTCATTGAGCATTAGCCGGAGGTCGGATACTAATGAAATCGGAACATTAATGAAGGGCTCCTGAGTTTGCGCTTCCTGCTCTTCATACAGATAGTGTTCTTGGAATGCGTCCATACGATGAGAAACGGGACGTTCTCTATCCGAGAAAGAGTAATTTCCTTCCAGATAAGTGGATGGATCCTCCATCACCTCTTCATCCTCTGAGTCCTGGCACTTCAACCGGAATTGCGAAGGACTGTAGGCAGGACCAAACCGTCCTTCATCTTCAGACTCTTGAAAGTCTAGAAGGCGGGTAGGAAGCAGAGGAGAAACCTTAGAAAAATCCTGCACCTGGGCAGGCGCCGAGTTCAGAAGCAGACCAATCTTCACCCTCATCGACGGGGTTGTCGACGGGGTCGTCGACGGTATCGTCGGCGGAATCTTCGACGGGATCGACGACGGGATCGTCGACGTAACAACCGTCGAAAGGATAGCCGTCGACGGTGAAACCCTCGTCGACAGGGATAGACCCTGTGCGGTAGTCGACGATGAAACCATCACCACTGTCATCGACGCACTCGCCGTCGTCGTTTTAACCGTCAACGTGGTAAATGTTGCTGACGAAGCCGTTGACGGAATGCCCACGGACGCAGAGCAGGAGGTCGTAGACGGTGATTTCTTCATCGACCGGTCCGTCAACGAGCGTTTTTTGTCACCAGAAGAATCTTTGTGAGGAGATAAGAGGCGTCGACGGAGGAGCTGATCCTGACCTTTGACGTGTTGAGGAGGGACTAGACTTGCTTTTTTTACCTCCTTTTTCCTCAACTCTCTCCTTACTTTGGGATCTGGTTCTTTTGGCATCTTTAAGAGATGAAGAAAAACTTTCTTCTTTTCTCTTCTTAGAGGAGGTATGGGGCTTCTCCTCAGCCTCTGATTCAGAGTCCTTTGCTGCTTTTTTCCTTTGCAGCCAGAGAAGCAGCCTACCCTCACGATCTTTAAGGGTTTTTGAGGAGAAAGTACGGCAGTACTTGCATTCTCTGGGCTTATGCTCTGGGTAAAGACAGTAGAGGCATTCTTTATGTGGGTCCTCAGAAAAAAGTCTGGACATTCCACAAGTCTTACAGGGCCTAAACAACCCTTTTTAGACTCTGACATGATGAAGAAAAATAGGGTACTCACACTCCTGACCGGTACCTCAGTTGAGAAAAGAACACCAAGATAAATCTTTTAGCTGGAGTTCAAAAGGGCAGTAGAAGAAACACTGTGACTGAGCAGAGCTCAGGGAGACTCCCTAGCACACGACGTGCGGTAAGAAATCTGAGGGTATGGTGGCCCTGCAGGGGAAGGAGATTCTTTGGTTTGAGTTCTGATTGGCTGGAGTTTGGATGTTTTATAACAATGGTTATAGGTTACTAAAGTGAATGATTTTCTATGGGCTTTTCAATGTTAAGTTTTAATACTGCTATTTTACTGTTACCGTGGGACTCCCACCATGACGATGGGGAAGATTCAAGCATGTGAATCTATAAAAGATACAATACTGGAGAATTTGGGCAACTGATCTGATGAGGGAGGTGCAAAGCAGCACTGCAGATTTTGAGTCAGAGTTATCTCATCTGTGGGGCAGGAGTCAGCTGAGGTAGTGGTAATTACAGAGTCTGTTTTGAAGACATGCTAGGGTGATGAGCTGCCTCTGAGCTTTTCTTGTGTTTCATCACTGATGTTGATCTCCTTTTGTGGTTGATTAATACTCGAAAAAAAGTCCTCTGATGGGTGGTCGGTGTTGGCCTGGAGCCCTTTGGGGGGTTTAAAATACTCCTCAATCCGCCTAGCTGCTGGAGCAGATTAAAAGTCAGATCTTAGATGATTATTACGTAGTTTGGTTGTTGTAAGGTTTGCTTCTAGTTCTGCAGCCTTCCTTTGTGACCTCTGGTTTGTGTATCTCCATAAAGGGGGTGAATCCAATTCTTAGCCCCCCAGAACTCATTATGAGAGAGCCACTGTCCAGAGTGCATGAAGGCCTCAAAGACACCGTACTGTCGCAGCATCAGGAAGTCTGCATCTAGTCCAGAATGGTTGCCACTGCCCATCGCCACTTCTTTCCTAAAAAGCATAGTAAATCAAAGCATTTCACGCAACCACAAACAAGCATTGGCAAATGTAACAAGTTTTACACTTAGAAACGTTATCACCAAAATGTTTGGGCTAGTTGTTATGCGGTCACTTGGAGTCACTTCAAGCGACCAACTCCATTAGGGAGCCAGTCAGGGGACCAGCAAGGTCCTCAGAAACAGTTTCCTCAGCAGGTGAAGCAGTCTTCAGTCAGTTCCAGGTACCTTTATCCTTTGCAGGCTTACCTAATGAAGTGGTCCTGATGCAAGGGATGAAGGATGCTGAAGATGCTAAAAAGATGCTGCAGGACTTTCCTGTGGAAGTGGTCCTGATGCAAGGGATGAAGGATGCTGAAGATGCTCAAATGATTCTGTGGATTTGTACGGTCAATGGGGATCTTGTTGCGGCTACTCGGTCCACAAAGAGGGTGATGTGGGCCTGGTCACAAGGACGACGTCCCTCGAAGTCCTCTCGATGCTGGCAGAAGTCCAGTCACCATTGAACTACCAGTCATCCAGTATTGTGGTCAAATGCGTATCTTTCCTGGTTTGATAACTCGTCCTCCAGAGGACCCAGTGGCACTTCAATGAAACCACTAAGTTCAGTGAACTCAGGTGCAACTTTGTGCATGGTCCCTAATTTTGCATTGGAGCGGATGACAGCGGGTTGAAGATTTTGGGCTACTAACTTGCCCCAGCGGCCTTCTCCGCTGGTCTGTCCCTGTGCTGTGAACAGGAGGCCAGCTAATCGTCTTTTGGCTTTGGCTTGGCTCTAGAGATGGCTTCTCCTCGAGCAGGACACAGTTCCTCTCCTTTGCTAGACATCAGGTTTAGCAGGGGCAGTCCATGCTGATGCAGTCTCTCTCTTTGCTGTTTCCAGGGTGCAGCATGGCAGTCCTTCTTCATTCCACCTTCCAGCCCTCGAGATCTGAGGTCGGGGTGCCAGGGGTGCCCTACTTATGCTCAGAAAATGCCCTCAGGGCAGATTGCTGTTGGTAGTCAATGGGCTACCAGGTTGCCTCCCACCTGATGACCACTTCCTGCAAACTGTAGCATCTGGGAATCCCAGGATGCACCATTCTGCCCACTTCCAATATGGCAGAACCCCTTTCCCAGCGTGTGAAGTTCCCTGGCCCAACCCAAAGCTGTGGCTATCAAGGGGGCTATACACCCCTAGAAAACCAGTTTGGCAACTGGTTTCTCCTCTACTGTCCCAAGTGCCTGCCTGTCTGCTTGAACAATGGAGTAGCCCCTCTCCCAACTGTTACCCATTTGTCCTTCAAAGGCGGCTTCTCCTTCGAAGCTCACCTTTTGGGCCAACACCTGTATGGCTTCCTACAGGAGGGAGGTGACACCTCCTTCAAGAGTAAGCCCCTACTGTATCCTTTCCTGGGAGTCAATAGCACGTCTCCCCAGGATGGCAGTAAGCTGTCTCATCTACAGGACCCCGTGTGCAATAGGATAAGCACAGAGGACTAAAGGTAACAAAGTGGCAACTTTGCTAAATTTGCACACTGAAACTTGTTACATTGATTTTGACACTGTTTGGGCAAAGGTTTCAACTCATTAGTTCCAGATTTACTCCCAGACACAGTAATATGCAATTTAAAAGTGACCAGTCAATATTTGCAAAGGTTTCCATTGCATAGCAATATGTGTTGCTGCCTTTTTACTAAATCTTGATCTGTATGAGCTAGAAACAAAATTAGTTTTTGTTATAATCTGCAGAATATGCAATAGATATAAAAGTGTCTAGTCCATAATTATACGGAAAACGCGGCGGCTGCAAAATCGCATAATTCCAGTGGCCCTGAATACTGATTTGGCATTATACGCCACTGGGCAGTCTGGTATCAATAGAGAACAAGATGTGCTGGTCTATTTAAATGATTGCCTCAAAGAAGAGTGTGACCCAATAGCCTCTGTGTGCATGGCCTCCTCAACAGGGTCTGATAAACATTAAAAATGAATGTATCTTCACACTTCTGTACTTTTTCCAGGAATTCCCCAACAGTGAGGATCTAGAGAAGTGCTACAAGAAACTAGGGGGGGAGGTGGGACTTGGGGAGGTATAACAAAGCATCCTACCTGCACATAGTTTTTGAATGGTCATTTGACTCTGAAAAATACTGGCGTCCACATGGAATTGGCCTTGATGGGTGGCTCACTGTGACTTCTGACGAAGAACCAACCCTCCACTACCTCTCAGTGATGGATGCTTCTAAGATAATACGCCCACTAGTGGAAACTTGAGATGAGGTATTGAGAGATGTAAGAATAACTACACTTACTTCCTCATTCAAACCTATACAGTTACACCAGAGTTTACATCAGCTTTAAGGAGAGATGCCTTTTTTTAATGGAAGGAGGGAGACTGCAGAACTGACTCCAATATCTTCAGTTATGTCACTTGGCGCTCCACTCAAGCCATAAAGAAACGGGAACATGAGAACTGACCCCGTTCCTGAAATTATTTACCGCTTGCAGTGCCACCAAAGGAGTAAACACATAGGGTGTCTACATTAAAATGGCAATTTTTGCAGTTTGGGACACTGGACTTTACAGGACAACGCGACAGGGGAATACAGAGGCCACCTCAAACCATACCCAAAGTGTTTAGAAGTGTTCAAATATAAAGTACAATTGGTATGCAACTGTAAAAAAACTGAAAATAATGTATCCTACAGTGGATGGGAAATGCTGGAGGAGATGTGGGATGCATGGACCTGAGATTCATATATGGTGGGAATGTTCAAAATTAACCATTTTTGTAAAGGGGTTTTACGCCAAGTGGTATAAGTATTTAGTTATTCCATCCCAGCTGAACCATGGGATGTTATTTTGGGACTACTACTTGCATCATAAAAGACCATGATTGCAAACGACCAAGTAGTGGTGCTCAATATGGTGCTAGAGCCAAACAGGAAATTACATTCAAATGGAAAAAGGTGCCTCCTCCAATGATAGCTGATTGGTTGAAAATGCTTTGTAATGTATAGGCAATGAAAATGCTAACTTAAAGGGCTGAAAAGGGAAAGAGAGGGAGATAAATTCAGTATATAGAAGATGGTGGTAGACAACTTACCGGCTCCCCAAAGCGAATGTGCAAAGATGCTGAGAGCTCTGAAGATTTTTGTGGGACGTGGGACAAGTGGTGAGAGATACTAATGGACATCAAACTAAGGGCAAGTCTTACACATGAACAGAAGAGAGGAGTTGGCCTAACGGCTAGGGCGGTCGACCTCGAATCTGGGGAACTGGGTTTGAGTCTCGGCAATGACGCTGAACATCCTGTGATTCTGGGCAAATCACTTAATTTCCCTGTGCCTAACAAAAATGAATGTGTCCTTATGTAAAGTGCTCTGATACCCGATACCTTCGGGTCAAGTTTGCGCTATAAAACTCTGTAAAAAAAAAAAAAAGCATACTGGTAGTAGATTTAAGGTGGAACCCCCTGTTAGGAACAGTACTATGATAAAAAAGTAATAAAATAAACAATACAATTATGCTTTTATAAGTTTAGCTTGAAACTTGATATAAATGATGTTTATACCCAAAATTGTCATTTTATGTTATGTTATGTTAATGTTATGTTAATGACATTTATAAAGCGCGTCGATTACCCGGAGGTGTCCTGGCGCTAGCTTAATCTTCTGAGTGCCGTAGGCGGAATAAAGAACGTTGTGACCGGATCATTGTGAAAAGAGCCATGTTTTTAAGCCCTTTCTGAAGGACAGAAGATCCATGGTGTTTCTTAAATGAAACGGCAAATCATTCCAAGCTTTTGCCGCACCATGAAGGAAACTTCTGCCACCCCATTGGGCTTTTTTACACGTGGCACTACGACCAGCTTGGCCCCCTTTGATCGTAATGTTCTTTCCGGAGTATACCATTGGAATCGTCGTTTTAAGTGCTCCGGCCCTGTGCCCTGGAGTGCTTTAAAAACAATACATAAAGCCTTAAAGCGTACTCGGCTCCTTACTGGGAGCCAATGCAACTTTTAATGTCTTGAGATACCGGAGAGAATCTCGATGTTCCTGTGAGCAGTCTAGCTGCTGCATTTTGTAACACCTGTAGCCTATTCAAGGATCTCTGTTGAGCATTTAGGTAAAGACTGTTACAATAGTCCAATCTCGCCATCACGAGAGCCGTGACCACAGTTTGTCTACTTTCTAGGGGCAAGAATGGCAATATTTTCCTTAGCATTCTCATGACAAACATTGTTTTTGATGCCACTGCATTTACTTGGGGCCCGAAGGTAAGTCTCTCGTCCACTACTACACCCAAGTTTTTTACCTTATTTGTGGGAACGGGGAGAGTCGAGTCCGGCCACCACTTGGGTGTCCAAAAGTTGGCATTGTTCCCGAACAATATTACCTCGGTTTTGCCCGAGTTAAGCTTTAGGCAGTTCTCTGCCATCCAATTTCCCACTGACAGCATGCAGTCCTGGAAACGTCCCTCAATGCCTGCCTCATTGCCTGGTGTCAACGATACCACAATTTGGGTATCATCCGCATAGGAGGTGAGACCAAATCCAAATGCGCTTATAATAGGGGCTAAAGTACTGACATAAATATTGAAAAGCGTTGGGCTGAGAGAGGACCCCTGTGGGACGCCACAGGGCAGTGCAAAAGAATTGGACTGATAGTCTCCCAGTGCCACGATTTGTCTTCTGTCAGCAAGAAAAGATCTCACATCGTAGCCATTAGCCACAAGGACCAAGAGACACCTTTTTGGAAAATGGCTGCCAAAATTGGCTTTTCACCCATAACTCCTGAACAGATCAATGTACTTAACTTTCTTTTTTACACTTTGTGCGGGAATCAGTCAACTTTCTACAGAAACATAATATTTTCCCATATGATGGCAACGGTGGGCTCTTTTGTTCTAGGTGTAACAAGACTTCAGCTTCAAGAACAGTGAAATTAGTGGGATGTTTCTTGACTGAAGTGTTGGATAGCTGGACACTGACTGTTTGGCATAAAAAAAATAAGAAGAGAGGTTCTAAGTTAGTGGAAGAGGATACTGTGTCCAGCCCTCAAGAAAGGTCAGCTACGGGGTGGATGAAATGTATTTTTGCTAAAAAACAAAAACTGAAAAACGAACACGACTTGCTGATTATGCTACTAGGAACGTGGTTGCAGGATATAAAACTCTAGGTAAAAATCTTCAGGCCCTTCAGTCTGTAAGTATGTTACTTCAAGAAATTAGCACTCTACGGGGGATATTCTCAAGAACGTGCGATAATCATCGCCAAAATAGGTTAACGCAATTTTTCATATCGCCGTCTATCACGGGAAATTAACTCCGTGTTAACGTTGTATTCTCAACACGGCGGTAACATGCAATAGTTTCCCGATAACGCGTCAAATGTCCGCGATAAAATTACCGGGACGGCGATAAAAATCTAAACCCGAACGTGAAAAAAGTTGCGATGGGCCCAACTGCGATAAAAAATTCAGCGATAAGCAACGCCAGGCCTGCAAGTCCCACAAGTCAGGCGGGAAAAACCACTATAAAAGCGGCAACAAAAAACACAAACAAAACACAAACAACTGCAAAGCACCATGGCGGTAGCTGGAGCAAGTACAGAGGACAACCAGAACCCCGCAAGCCCCACGGAGGACCAGCCTGGGACCTCGGGGTCAGGAAAGGGCAAGGAGAAGAAGAAGAGAAACCCGCGTTTCAGTACGCAGGAAAATCAGATCCTCATTAGGGAGGTGATAGAACACCACCACCAACTGTTCATCACCTCCACTGTGTCATTGGCAACTAAAAATACAATATGGCAGTCCATCTTGGCCAAGGTGAATGCAGTCGGAGTGAAGAGAAGGGAAGTGGACGACTGCAAGAAGCGCTGGACTGATGTGAAGCGCAAAACCAAGCTGAAACTTGCAGCCACACTTGGCATTATGTACATTCTTATTCATGGGTGACTTGCCTCCTTCACACATACTTGGTTCCCACCTCTCCCCACATTCTGCAATTGTGTGGCTGAGGGGCCATGCCGTTTTCGGAAGGTCAGCTGTCTTGTTCTGCGCTGCCTCGGTGGTAGTCCGGGGTGGGGGGGCCCTGGGGGTGGTGGCGGTGGGTGTTGTGGACCTCTTGGGTCTCCGAGCTGCATGATCAGTAGCTCCATGACATGTGTTGTTCTTAAGATGTGGCTCTGGGCTGGGCTCCCTTTCATACTGCAGGTTGTCGTCCTGCTTAACACCAGTAAAAGGCAGGTGTTAAATCCCTGCTGTTAACGCGCCTTATCGCCTGTTTTTGGATCGCTTCGCAGATCTGCCTGGTCGTTGTGAATATCGCAAAGTGTTGTTTTCGTGTGTTTTTGCACGGGAACGTCTACTCTGCATATCATTAGCGTTAGTTGTCGCTCTCATCCGTGGCGATGTTTTTTGCGGCAGCTATCGCTAGAAAACTGGCGATATCGGCAGTTTGCACCAGCTTGAGAATAGGGCGATAAATCTATTGCCACTTTTGCAGCGCTAAAGTGCCGATAAATCGGCGATAAGTCCTTGAGAATATGCCCCAACATGAATTGACTGATGGAAACGGAATTAAGGCCACTCCCCTTCAGTTTCAAACTAAGTTCGGCAGCAAGTACAGTCAGAAGGAAGTGGACCCTGCTAGTGACCACTGACGGAAGAAAAGCAAGCAAGGGGAACCTGTTGAGTCTAATAGTGCATAGGGATCAGAGCGTCCGTGTGATGCCCCTTCTACTAATCGATTTACAAGGGGAAAAGATGCTTCTGGTCATGGCAAGTGAGAACTAAAAAGTTTCTTCTGTCATAATAAAGATGCCGAGATGTAAGGCACTGTGGTTTGAATCTCCAAGATGAAGGCTAGTTGCCAAGCTAAGTGAGAGAGACATGACAGCCAGAGATGCAGTATACCATGCAGGGTGGCTTACAGGCGTGTATCATAAAAACAGAAAACAACCAGCCAAAGTTGAAAAAGGATGATTCACAGTGTTTGATATTCAGGGGCACATTTGTAGAGCTTTTACCTTCTATGCATCCATTCTAAAATGTGTCGAAAATAGACAGCTTTTAAATATTGTAAGTTTAAGCGTCTCTGATGTAGACGGACTGAGCAGCATAGAGGAAATTAGTCCACTTTTCATTCCACAAGGCTAGACAACAATTTTGTCATGATTTCCCTGTATTTGAGGAATGTACATAAGGCAGAAGTGCATAAATAGCTGTAAACAAAGAAGTCAGACCCTCTCCAAGGCAAAGCTATTCTCCTGATGAATCAGAAGAAGTGATGTCTGCACAAGGCGTCGCACCCTACAACACAAGCAGCCACTCTTTTGAGAATCGCTCAAAGAATGCCAAGAAAAATCAATCCCTTAGAAACTTTGTACTCTTAATATATATGTTAATATATGGTTCAAGAATACAAAGTGAGGTGCTGTGGAACAGGACCACGTCTTACCATACCACAACTTACTGCTTTCAATCTCTTTAAGGAGCGGTGTCAGTCCTCTGAAGGTGTAAGACACACTCATACCAAGCAATACTATTTCCATTATTTTTAGGCTCTTAAATCCACTCAAAAACAATATTTAAGGACCTTGTGGACTTCTATTTCACTTTACCCTACTAATGTCATACTACCATATATTACGCTTCTCAGCTGGACTAGAGAAGTCAGCTGTAGCTCGGTTTTAGATCAAGCCTCCCAGACAGCGCAAGCTCTCCAGTTGGAAAAAAACTATTGTGAACTTACAGCTCACCCATTGCTTACTATTGGTCAGCTGTATTGTCAGTCTAATTTGCTTGCTTCTTATTCAATGGCTTCTTGTGTTTATCCCTCTCCTGGAGCATAGCCTCTTTGCAATCCTTTTGATTGGCCAACTTGTATTCTTCCACTGTGGGCATTTAGGCTACTTCTTTTTCATTTTTCAATCAGCACTTCATGAGAATGCATGTGTTTTCTAGCTCTCTCCCTTGTGAGCTGCTTCGCACCCCACAAATAACCCCCCCAAGCTGCGTTGATCTCCACCCATCTAGCGTATCTGTATGAGCACAGCAACAGAGCAAGACTGAAGAGCAGACTTTAAGGAGTGTTTTTGTTTTATACCCTGCATTCCACATATTGCATACAAGCACGAGCTTTAGTACATAAAGGATATTATGTGGCTGGAGAAGGCCCATCCGCTGCACACATTTAGCTGGCATCTGAGGCAGAAGGTGTAGAACTTAGAATGACTTTTCTTGGAGGCCCATAAATCTGCTCCCTGCAGGAGCCCAAATGGCTGAATCCCATGGAAAGTTATGTAGGCCCTCACAGGCATTTATTTTTACAATCTGGCAGTTCCATATTCTTTTTATATTCTGTTCAAAGCTTCCAAAGTGAAAAGTGTTTGAAAAATAAACCATGACATTTATAAAGACTGAACGCACTGAATTCAATCAACAGTTTTAGATGCCATAAAATATGTCCTATTTACTGCAGTATTTTGATTTTTGTCTTTTACTTTTTTTAAAAAGTACTTTACGGAGAAACATTGACAAAGCCAGTAGCTCAGCTCTCACATTACACAGGCAAGACATATTGGCTTGGCCAATGCTTGTTTTATATCGGTGCTGTAACCCTTCCACATTTAAAGCTTCCTGTTCTAACCTCTGCTTGTGATAACATTTACCAAAAATCCAGTGCTACACGTGCCAAAGGATTATTCAATGGAACTCTGGGGCATATCAGCAAGTGCTTTATCTCCGTTTTTCTGGCTTTAAAAGACAGAAAAACGGAGATAAAACTATCGCCCTATCAACAAGAGAGTGCTAACATGCATAATCGCATGTTAGCACCCTTTTTCCTCAACGCTTCCCTTTGCATCTCCAATGAGATGC
This sequence comes from Calotriton arnoldi, assembly GCA_963921515.1. NCBI lineage: Eukaryota > Metazoa > Chordata > Amphibia > Caudata > Salamandridae > Calotriton > Calotriton arnoldi. Next base: position 1,959,458 of record CAWUFW010000337.1, read on the forward strand.
AAAGTGGGCGATACTGGGCGTACTCCGGATGGACTACGTTGCAAATATCGCTGATGTTCACATCGCGATATTTACAAGGCAGCCCACAGGATTTTAGCAGAGGTTAGATTTTGGCGTAAACGGCCGTTTTCGCCAAAATCTAACGTCTGCTAAAATCCTGACTTAGCCATCCCTAACATAGGGGGTGGATTCTGCTGATACGACCACAGGGTCGTATCAGCAAGGTTATCGCCGTTTGGCAGGGAACATCGCTGGAAAACCAGCGATGTTCCCTGCAAAACGGCGATTTCCCCACTATCGCAGGAATCTTTATCGCCTTGGAGATACGCGTTGCTAATAACGCGATATCTCCGCGATAAATACCTGCGATAGCCGGCGTTAGGAAAATGAGCGCTAAGCACGCTTTGCGATAGTTATCGCAAAGCGTTGCTAATATGCCCCTCTATTTTTCCTCTTCCAACACCCTGACAAGGAAACCAGTGGTATAAGTCAAATCGTCGAAATCAGCAGACGTTCATGAAAGAAGGTGATACAAATAGCTACGAGCAATGCATTATTTACCAAGCTGAAAGGCTCTGTTCCACACTTTCCTGATCCTTGGCAGATAAAAGAGTTGTTGATGAGGATAACTGGTGCAGGCATGTTTCTGAGATGCAACAAATATTAATGCAAGTTGGTCAACTTTCCACTTTCGTCTAAAGAAAGAAAAAGCACCCTTACCAACCTTAAAACTGCTCTCTTCACCTTATTTCAAGATAATTCCAAGTCAGTTTCTGTGGTACTTCATTCCATGGATAATGCCCACTCTACAAACATATGAAAGACATACAATGGAGTTGGACTGATACTTTTTAAAGATGGGGTTTGAGGAGATTCACTTTGTGGTTATTCTTGGGGGGTTTCTCATCAAATTGGCACACTTGAAGTCCTTCTGAGCCTTGTTAGACAACAGCAGCTGGACTGCGGTTCTTTAGTAAGCAAAACCGGAATCCTCCGAGAGAGCAGACTTTCTCTCAAGCTGCTCTTGTTAACCTTGCAAGCACATCACATAACAACATGTGCCTAGTAAAAGCTTAGGCATGAAGCCCACCAGGGGTACAAATATGTGCGTGGTGCCAAACTAGCATCCTTTCTGAGTAAGACTTTTGGAAGTCTCAAGAGGAAAAATATGCATAGTTTCAGTTTTGAAACGTATGTTCGGTATACAACTGGAAATATTCACTTGAAACACCGAGCTGTACATAAGAGAGAGAGAGAGAGAGAGAGAGAGAGAGAGAGATAGAGAGAGAGAGAGAGAGAGAGAGAGAGAGAGAGAGAGAGAGAGAGAGAGAGAGAGAGTCTGTAAATATACCATGTGTCTCAGCTTTAGTGTCTGTCCCCTGCCTTTGATCACCATAGCTATGCACAGTGCGTTGTTCTTAACCCAGGGGGTATGCTATCCCTCACAAAAAGAGTCCAGATATTTTGGAAAAGGTTATGAAAGGAAAGGTCACCGTTAATAAAAACAGGTTGCTGATTTTCCAACATGTCTCTTTGTAAGCACATGAAAAAAGAATCTATTGTGGATCAGTTTGCAAAGCTACCGACTCCAGCTGAAATTAAATAATGCTCTCACCATGAAAACACTCCTATCATGCAACATAGGTTTCTGGATAAAGTCTTTAACCTGGCAACTACCTTAAAGGAAATGGGTAATTAGATACAAGTGATTTTAAACACTTGTGAGATTCTGGATAAGACTGTTGTTGACTCCATAAAGACAATAAACTGATCAGGGAAAGGTCTAAGTAGAAACTTCTTCAGTGGATGAGTGGTAAAATGTGAAATGCCCATAGAAATGACTAGCACCAAAAACAGGTTCCCTCTACTTAACCGTAAATCACAAACAACTAAATCGAATCATTGTTCAAAACAAAAAAAACTGTTTTCCACTAACTATACATAGGTTGTAGGATTTGTCATGGAGATGCAGACAACTTTTTCTGACATGAAAACATTATTCACCCACCATCCTTGTGAGACCTTGGGTGTACAGTAAATGGAAGCCTGGCGTACTTAAGTGTCTTAAGAACTTGGGGGCATATTAGCAAGGGCGTTATCGCCGCTTTAGAGGCACTTTTTACTGCTAAAGCAGCAATATTTCTATCGCCCTATTATCAAGCTGTCGCTAACAGCTGTTAGCGACAGCTTCATGGCGAAAGCGACCGTTTTGGTGCCGCTTTGCATGTCAGCGATATTTATCGCTAATGACATGCAAAGTAGGCGTTCCCAACTAAAAGCGACTGCAAACAGTCGCAAACACAACTTCCCCCATTACCAATGCCCGCGAAGCGATAAAAAAAGTCGCGCTAACCGCGATTATCGCTGGAATTTAACACCTGCTAAAAACCTGACTTAACCATTCTTGTCAATGGGAGGTGGATTGTAAGGTTAAGTCCTCACCTGCCTATTAGCGAGCTTTTCATTAGCGCAGTGAATTTATCGCTGGATTTCTCGCGCTATTGCTGGGTTTCGCCGCTATCGCTGGATTTTTTATCGCCTTGGAGATAAGCGTTGATAATAACGCGTTATCTCCGCGATGAAATCCAGCGATAGCCGGCGATAAAAAAACAGCGCTATGCGCTTTGCGATAATTATCGCACATCCTTGGTAATATGCCCCTATGTTCCAGCAGAGAAGGAAGAGGGTGATGCCCATCATGAGCCTGATGTTAACATGAATATCTTCGACGGACCTGCCACTGTGCATCGGATTACAATTGTATGAACTACTCCAAAATTGGATGCATTAAAAATCAGATGAATAAACACATATTGCGCTGAATTGCTATAATATTTGATTTCTGTAAAGCAGACAGCCTGAATTCCTCTCTGTGAGCTAAGAGGTAAAGTAACTCACAGGAGAGTAGAGATGGCAAAAACAGTGCCAAAGAAACTGCCTGAATTCCTACGAGATGATCAAAGCAAACAATAGCTTTTTGACCAACTGGCTTCCCAAATAGCAGCAGCAACATATCATTGAATAGATGTAGCTGCACTAGAGAAAGGAGTAAGATGCTCATAATCAGCTGCTGCGCTATAGCAGAGAGGCTGGAACCCTGCACTTAGAGGAAGCCAACACAAGAATGTTTCTTCAGGCTGCAGACGGTGTTGCTGAAGGTAGAAAGAGCATCCTCATATATAGTGGGAACACTGATATTGTGTTGACCTTACACTTTGCAAAGAGCCTAAACTGTGAGTAACTAAGGACTGCATTCAGTGCAGGCAAACCTGTTCATATTCTCGATATTAGTTAGTATCCTGGCTGAGGCCTTTGAACGAGACAGATGTATAGCCCTACCACTCTTTCATGCACTGATGAGGAGTGACAACACATCAAAGTTCTCAACAAGAAGCAAACTAACTTGCTAAGCAACTTGAAATAATAACCCAGGAGTGACACCAGATCCATGCAACCATTCCACCTCACCTACATTTTTTTTAAACTTTTTTTTTGCATTTTATATAGTTCGACACAACATAAAGTGCATGGTCATAGGTGTCAGTATAATAATCAGAAAATAGAAGTGTACAATCATCCCTCCCGCATATTGAAGCAAGTCCACCGATTCCCAATACATAATGCATTGTTTAGCGGAATGAGTCCCAACCCAGGTTCACTATAATTTTCAGTCGAGTACCTACAGCGGATGTCACACCTCACCTACATTAGAAGAGACTTTTGCAGTTATCAGCCATGGCTGCCACTGGAAGATTTATCATCCTTCTGAATTATCTCTGCAGCCAGGAAAAAAATGTTAGTAAAGCCAGGCTTGTGATATCTGCACTGAAAAACAGGGTCAGGGCCTCCAACTCTGCATATCCTTAAACTACTTATGCTCCGAGTAGACTGCCAAGCAGGACATATGTGCGGCCAAGACTTTCAGAAATCACCCAACTACCGGCCTAAAATAATTTTGGAGAGACAATCTTCACTGTGGCAAACACGGCTGATTCAGGTGATAAGTCACGAGAACCAATCAGGTGCAAATGTTAAAAGTGGATGCAATCACTGCGCAAAAGTACAAAGGCTGAGATACTGTACAGTGTTTTTTGTTTATGTGATGGCTGTGGGCGGGATGATTTTTTCGTTTCATGAACACACTTTTTAAAATAATATTTAGAGAAAGAAACGTTAAATTAGTACATAGCTTTTAAACCTAAACTTTGTCATTACTGTGTTAAAAAAAAACGATTTCTAGAAACAGAAAACAAAATATAAACTGTATTTCCGCAGTTAACTTGTTTTTCATTTTGTGAAATAATTTTAAAAATGAAAATAACTTTGATACATCTCTAACATTAAGAAATGTATTTAATACATGAACTTCAGTTTTCATTAAAAGCCACTTCCCTTGTCTCACTTTGTAACATGGTAAAATTAGGAGCTTATTATGTGGACTGTCCACGTTTTTTCAAGATTATTAAGAATTTAAGAGCTAGATATTGACCCAGCAAAACTTCTTCTTGTCTTTTTGCATATTATTGTCTGCTGAACAAATTTAAAAAAGTGAAATTTGTTGATCTGTTCAGGACATGGGTCAACAGTGTATTTTGGTGGCCATTTTCCAATATGGCAGCTCCTTGTGCTTGCGGTCAGTGCCTCCGAACTTAAAATTGCTATTTGGGTATAAACAAAACTTTCCGTCAGTATCATGATTTTTCCTAAAAGACATGCAATTCAGTTTAAAAGGCGGACACAAGGGGGCAGATTTACAAGCCCCTTGCGCCACTTTTACGTCATTTTTAACATGCGAAAAATGACGCAAAAGTGGCGCAAGGGGCTTGTAAATCTGCCCCAAGGTTTCTTGAAGCCTGACTGTAGGTTAACATTGCCCCATTCATTTCAAGGGCCTCTAGCTATTGCTTCGTGTCCAATATATTTGGGATCACAGTTCTTAAATCATATCATATAAACGACTTGTTTCCAAAAGGAATGCCTTTGATCGGTTTGTTAGAGGGACTACGCTTTAGTGTCTGTATTTCAAAATGTGACACAACTGGTCATCGTCTCCTCCTAAGCTGCACAGAGGATGCCTTCTTCGTCATTAGAACTGTTGAAAGTGTAGCTAATTAGGATGTCACTTACTGCATGCCTTATGGACCTATCCTAACTCTAAACCCTACTGCAAACTCAAATGGTAGAAGCCACTGGTGAGCCAGCCACTAATGGGCTTGACTTTATCCCAGCTGCGCACTTAGCAATGTTACATGATGGGACTGATAGCAAGATCGCATGACGTTCATACAAGTAGGTGGACTTCCTGGCGGCTGCCAAAATATGCAGATGTGCAATAGTGGGCACGTTCTCTGTTGAAATGGCCTTGTGAAGTAAAAAAACAGCAGCAAAAAATCTTGGACGTTCCACCCGGGCTCTTACTAGGGAAAACTTGCAAGGGGTTTTAAAACTGGATTAGGGACATTGTTCAGCACCTTTGCACTGGTGCCCAAACAGGGCTAATCATTTTAAATATTACTTACATATGCATCAGGACTTCACGACTCACCAAAAATCATGTCCAGACCCATAGTTTGGGAAACGATGGCGTATACTATCTAGAATTAGATAATATCATTTTCCAAGTATACTTATGATCCTAGGGTTCGTAGCAAACAACGCAGCATATACACTGATAATGCAATAATTCACAAATACTGAAGAAGTGGTTCGAAACATTATCATTCTCTAAGAAACCCGGCCCGTTTGGTATTTCATGACTGAGGACATTCAATACTATAGTTCTGTGAATTTATGTTTACCTTAATGTAGGAAAGTAGGATCTGCTTCTTATGGTTACCCCCACGTTTTGCTTGATGTTACACAGTTTTTGACTAGTCTGACTGGGATCCTGCTAATCAGGACTCCAGTCTATCTGCTTTCTCCCTAAAATGTTATGACGTACTTAGGTACACTCCAGATTGGATACTGGGGTACCCTTATCAGTCCCTAGTATATGATACACATGTACCCAGGGCATAGGTACCCCAGAGGCCTCCCATGGGCTGAAGCATGTATTATGCCACCCATGAGAGGCCATGCAAAATGGAACTACAGGCCTGCCATTGCAGCCTGTGTAAGATGGTGCATGCACCACTTACTTTAGATATAGGTTTCCCATATCTATAGGTCACTACACTTAAAACCTATATGTCACTTCTATAGCAGGCCTTGACAATCCTGAAGGCAGGGTGCTGGGTTTTACGTGACAGGGTGACCATGCATGAGCAGGGCACCCCTGCAGCCTTCGGAGACCATTCTCCCGGGTTGTCAGTGACATATAAGTAGAGGTGCATTATATGCTCGCGTAAAATGCTATCTCGAAAACGGCTGCAACAAACCATGTCGTGTTTGGTATCAAAGACCTTGGAATCATACCTCCACACCGGTAACCTGTGTGGGAGGTATGATTCCACCCTTCAGAAGCGAGCTTTGTGGGGTCCCTGGACTTCCTGGTACCAGCCTTCTCGACCCGGACAGCACAAAATGGTTGCTGACAACCAGAGACACATTTCTGCCCTCCTGCTGCTGAGCCAAGCTCGAGCAAAGGAAGGCAGCACAATAGGCATCCTGTCACAGGGAGGTGTGACCACCTCCCAGACAGAATTTAGTGTATTGGAGCTGGGTGGGTGCACTTCCAAATTGCCTGAAAGTCTGCACGAGGGGCACATTTGGTGTCCCTGTGCAAAGTCCAGTTCAAACCAGTCCTGGGAGCCGTTGGCTCCTGCTCTGGTGCGAAACTGGACAAAGGACATGGGAGTATCCTCCCCACTGTCCTGTTCCTCCCCTGGGAGGGTCCCCGGAATCTGTCCAACCCTCTCCCGTGGGTACAAAAGGGCTTACCTGACTGTATGACCCTAGATTCGACGTGAACAAGATTCTAATCAAGAAACCACTGACCTTCGACCGTCTGGACACTCTGGACTTCGCTGGACTTCGACTGGGCCCGACTTCGTCTCCCTCTCCGTCCAAAGCATCATCTGTGCCGGTGCACCATACAGCCTCCGTGCAGGATCTGTGGAGCATCAAGGACAACTGAAGTATCTCCCTTGGGGTGAAGGAGTCACTCCCCTGCATTTGCAGGCACCGTAGCGCAACTGACCGTTCTGCTGATCCTGAGCTCCTGCGGACTCCGAAGGCTCCAGCAACACAGGAGGTGGGTTCCTACGTTCTTTGAGGTCGAGCTGCCCTCTCACTGCATTTGAGGCCAGTATCCCTCGTGGGGCCCGCATAACCCGAACCCCTGTGCACCGCGTACTTTTGCAAGTGTATATGCTTGTTGGTGTTCCCCAACTTCGTGCATTGGGCTATCGATAGCCCCAACCTCTGCACACATTTCGTACAAAGGACTTTGGCCTCCTCACACTCTGTGCCCTGCAAGCTGTGACTTTGTGAAACTGCTAGAGGTCCCCTTGCGACTCCTGTGCCTTCGGCCTGTGGGTCCACGTGAGGGACAACACTGCTTTCCTTGGACTCCCCTGGTTGCTCAAGGCCTGCCCTGACTCCCCTTGCTGTGCTGAGTCCCCTGGTCCTTGCTGGGCCAGACCGTAATCTTCTTTGACCTTCTTCGTGGGCTGCCGCTGCCAAGGCTTGTTGGTGCTCCCGTCGGACACCGACCCCTCAGCACTCAACATCCTTCGTGGGACAGCTTGTATCCGGCTACTGCTCATCCTCGAAGTCTCCTAGTCCCTGCAGCTGTAGAGTCAAGGTCTCCTTCTTCACACCTGAAGCCCCCGACCGGTGGGCATTCGTCTGCCGAGCCCCTGGTCACTGCTGAGTGACCCAGACTCTGTCCCCTCTGCTTTCAGGTTCCTTCCATCAAGAATCCACTTGTGGGTTCCACCGGACACTTTTCTTCTTTCCAGAAGTGGCATTTCTTTGAAGACTCCTATTGAGAACGACGGCGGTTTCAGAGGCCACTTCAGCCCTATGCACCAGGCTTCCCTGGGATAGGTAACTCTGGTACTTCGGTATCCACGGGTGTGGTGGCTCTCCAACCTTCTATGTTCCAAGGGGTTTCCTCGTAATCCACTGGGAAGGGTCCTTAAACTTTAAAATTGCAACCGCGACTTTCCCATTGAATTGTACGCAGCACGCGGTCGTGTTCTCACACTGCACCCGTACTCCGTGGGGTCCCTACTTACTCACCTTGGTTGGTTCCTTGGGGTTCCAGCAATTCTACACCCTCTAGACACTGTCTTGACTCGAGTCGTGGTTCTTATTAGGGGTGGGCAATGAACTCGCTCCGCTACCGGAGTTTGCGGAGAATTGATAACTACACATGCCATTAAAAACACTGAATTCAAGCAAATACTCCGTTCCTCCATGTAGTGGAATCAGCTACTAAACTGCACCCACAAATACTATGATAAAGCAATTTTACATGCTAAAAAGCATATAACAAATTCACAAAAGTGAACTGGTAATGATTTTGGGATCCCCCTAACCTAGGGGGAGGACCAAGCAGATGCCTTGAACACAAAGAGCACATCATGCTGAACGATTCAGTGGTGCTCCCATCCTGTTCGGACCACCCCAAGCACAGTTATGGGCAAAAATACAATTCCAACCAAAGGCCCTGCAAAGCATTATGGGATGAGATTAGCAGATGGCAGTGAATATTATAGTATCCAGTATCAAAATAATTCTACAAAGAGCTGCAGTTCAACTCGTCGTTACTAGGTGTCCCTCACGAGTCAAATGCAAAAGCATTGAAATTATTACATCAAGCTGCAGTTCCACTAGTCATTACTAGATGTCCCTCAAGAGTCAAATGCAAAAGCATTGAAACCCTTTCATGAAGCTGCAGTTCCACTAGTCGTTACTAGGTGTCCCTCACGAGTCAAATGCAAAAGCATTGAAACCCTTTCATGAAGCTGCAGTTCAGCTCTTTGTAGAATTTATAGTATTAGCTCTCAGCTCAGGGTTTCAATGCTTTTGCATTTGACTCGTGAGGGACACCTAGTAACGACTAGTGGAACTGCAGCTTCATGAAAGGGTTTCAATGCTTTTGCATTTGACTCGTGAGGGACATCTAGTAACGACTAGTGGAACTGCAGCTTGGTGTAATAATTTCAATGCTTTTGCATTTGACTTGTGAGGGACACCTAGTAACGACGAGTTGAACTGCAGCTCTTTGTAGAATTATTTTGATATTGGATATTATAATATTCACTGCCCACTGCTAATCTCGTCCCATAATGCTTTGCAGGGCCTTTGGTTGGGATTGTATTTTTGCCCATAACTGTGCTTGGGGTGGTCCTAAGAGGATGGGACCACCACCGAATCGTTCAGCAAGATGTGCTCTTTGTTTTCAAGGCATCTGCTTGGTTTTCTCCCTAGGTTAGGGAGGATCTCAAAATCATCACCTCTCTCACTGCTTGCTAAGTTTTCATTTTCACTTTTGTGAAATGACTATATGCATTTTAGCATGTAAAGACAGAGATACTTGTTACTTTATCTAAAGTATATGAGGTCTCTGTTAATTAAGTGGAAAAGCGGAGCGTAGTTGTGGAATTCACGGAGATTTTGTTCAACTTCGTGGAATTCCGCGTAGTAGTACTCTGCCAACTACGCCCATCCTTAGTTCTTATACCACTGTTTTAGTATATGGTTTTGTCTCCCCCAGGAGCCCACTGTGTATTAGTGCTACTTACGATTGTTTCTGTGCTACAGTATTGTGTGCTTTGTGCTTATCTGTGTGTAGCAGATACTGTGAGGTATTTAAGGTGTGTTATAATAATAAACATATATTCTTATAACTACTGTGTGGTTCTCCTTTCATTTAACCAATACAATAAGATTGCATTCTGGTAAAACAACCTGAAGGCTGCTCTCCACAGCTACCACTTGGATAGCCTTCTAAGGTTATCTTTGACCTCTTAAATCACCATAAGGGTTGTTTGGACTGGTGCAAGGTGCCCACTTTAATTAGCGGACAGCATATACCAGGCCAACTTCTCACATTGGTGGCAGCGGTGGGATTCAAGCCTGCATTGTTTTACTAGATACATCTTTGTATTGATTAACTGAAAACCACTAAGTACTAGGTACATATAATACTAGCTTAGAATAAGTAAGTTCTACTGAACTTAGGGTTGGGTAAGTCAAAGGTCTAGCACACCCTTTCTCCAACCTCAGAGAGTTTAGTTCCCACTAGGTTAGGTAGGTGCAACACCTCACCACACTTAGTATGTCTTCTAAAGGAGATGCCAGTGGCTCTCTGCCCTCTAGATACAGTGAGCTTTCATTCCAAGAATTGAAAGCCCTGTGTGCCTCTAGAAAGCTGAAGACAGGGTGAAATGCAAACACCCAAAGCCTCATAGAGGCCTTATTGCTTGATGAACCTTAGGAAGGCCCCTGGGTCAGATGAACAGGAGAAAGTGGGTGGGGCAGGGAATGAGGACAGGTCAGGAGGTGACACCTTTTATGACCTAGACTCAAACCCTGGCCAGGAGGGACAAGATGGTTCCCACCTGGACAACTCAGATCTTCAGGGAGATGCTGAAGAAGAAGGCCAAGATGGCCCTCTCTTCACCCCTCCTGGAACAGTGCAGAGTTTACCAAGGAGATCTAGATCTCCCTCTGCAGAGTCATATCACTCAGGACAGTCTGTAGGGACCTCTGTATCTAGCAAGAGGGACCACTCTTTTGATAGGGAATACCAATTTCTTGAACTTGAGAAAGCTAGGCTTAGGCTCAGACAAGAGCAATTGGCCCTGGATAAAGAGTCCCTAGAAGTCCAGAGAGCTAGAAAAAAGTTGGGACTAGAGTCCCATGGTGGCAGCAACAGTGTCCCTAGAGTTAAAGAACATTCTTTTGACAATAGGAACCTGAGCAAGAATGTCCCTCCCTACCATGTTGGGGATGACATCCATAAATGGATAACTGCTTTAGAGAGGGCCTGTAAAGTTCAGAGTGTCCCTCAAGAGCAGTGGGCATCTATCTTGTGGCTCTCCTTTGCTGACAAAGGTAGAGATAAGCTCCTCACTGTTAGAGAAGCGGATGCTGACAATTATTCAGTCCTGAACAGTGCTCTCATTGATGGGTTTGGATTAACCACTGAACAGTACAGGATTAAGTTCATAGACACCCAGAAGGGACAGAATCAGGACTGGGTAGACTTTGTGGATAGTGCCATTAAGGCTCTGGAAGGCTGGCTTGGCAGCAAAGTGAATGATTTCAAGGGATTGTACAATTTGATTATGGGGGAGCAGATCCTTAATAATTGCCAAAATCAGTTGTTGCATCAATACCTGGTTGACTCTGATCTGACTTCTCCCCTAGAATTGGGAAAGAACGCAGATAGGTGGGTCAGAACCAGGGTGAAGCAGAGAAACCAGAATCATGGTGGTGACCAAAAGAAGCAAGATGCTAAAACCTCAGATAAGGATGGGGACAAGGGTAAAGATGACAAGTCTTCATCAGGGCCACAAAAACCTGCCTCTGGGGGGGGGGGAGTCACAATCCAACAAAGGAAAAGGCAAAAAGAAACCTTGGTGTTACTTATGTTAAGAAAAGACCCATTGGACAAAAGATGCCAATTGTCCAAAGGCCAAGGATTCATCTCCAACCACCACTGCCCCTAAGGCAACTGCTCCCCCTAGTACAGTTTCAAGTGGTGGTACAGGGAGCAAGGGAATAGTAGGGTTAACCTTGGGCTCTGAGATGGGTTCTGGCTTAGTCAGAACTCCAGCTTAGGCTGTACTTATCTGTGATGGTGGCATGGATATTGCCACCTTATTTGCCAGTCCCAGTAACTTGGACAAATACAGACAGCAGCCTTTGATTAATGGTAAGGAGGCCATGGCATACAGGGACACAGGTGCAAGTGTCACTATGGTGACAAAAGACATTGTGGACCCTGAACAGATCATACTTGGTGAGATGTACCAAGTGACCAATGCTAACAATGTCAGGACTGATCATTCCTTGGCAGTTGTTAATTTCAGCTGGGGAGGGGTAACTGGCCCAAAGAAAGTTGTGGTTAGCTCAGACCTTCCAGTCGAATGCTTATTGGGCAACGATTTGGAGACTTCAGCCTGGGCTGAAGTGGAATTAAGGACTCATGCAGCAATGCTGGGCATCTCTGCAGATGTGTTTGCTGTGACCAGGTCACAGGCCAAACTGACTTCTACTGAACAGGCCCTGGATTCTGAAAAAATGGACCAGGTGCCTTCCAAGAGAAGGAGCAGGAGGGGTAAGGCTGTGTCTTCGCCCCAGGCTCAGGGAGAGGCTCAATCTCTTGAGGGAGATGACCCAAGTCCCTGTGAAGGAACTGTCTCAGATGAACTGGAACCTGATCAGGTTGAGTTCTTGGGGACAGGGGGCCCTTCCAGGGCAGAACTGAGTCAGGAGCAGCAAACCTGCCCCTCTCTTGAACCCCTCAGACAGCAAGCTGCTGCTGAGGCTGCTGGGAGTGTCAGTGGATCCCACAGGATCTATTGGGATGAGGGACTCCTTTACTCAGAGGGTAGAGACCCCAAGCCTGGTGCCACCAGGAGGTTGGTCATACCTCTGAAGTTAAGGGGCTTCCTACTCACCTTGGCATATGACATTCCCTTAGCAGGACACCTAGGCCAAAGTAAGACTTGGGACAGGCTTGTCCCTCACTTTAACTGGCCTCATATGTCAGAGGACACCAAGGAGTTTTGTCGCTCCTGTACCACCTGTCAAGCCAGTGGTAAGTCAGGTGGTACCACAAAGGCCCCCCTCATACCACTACCTATGGTGGGGGTTCCCCTTGAGAGGGTTGGGATTGACATAATTGGTCCCATGAACCCTCCAACTGCATCTGGGCACAGTTATATTCTAGTGGTGGTGGACCATGCCACTAGGTATCCAGAGGCTATGCCCCTTAGAACCACCACAGCTCCTGTGGTGGCCAGGGCCCTCCTGGGAATTTTTTCAAGAATGGATTTCCCTAAGGAGGTTTTAACTGACTGAGGTACAAACTTCATGTCCAGTTATATCACTGCAATGTGGAAGGAGTGTGGAGTGAATTACAATTTCAGTTATGTCACGCATGCTATCTTTTTAGACAACTTTTTTTCATTTTCTTGGGTTCGGGCACGGATTTGCACTTCTTCTCCAAACTTGTGTCACGTTGTTTATAAGGCAACACGGTCAATACATACGTAGGAGGATACTATATTCTCCGGTTAGGCAGAATTAACTCCTGGGCTGTTTTGATAAGTCTCCTGTTTCGTTTTCAGAATATGTTGATGCGACCCCTGATGAAGGGCCACGCTTGACCCGAAATGCATTGGGATGTATAAAAATCTTTGATTGCATCATAACAATATTTGGATACTAAGACTTCATTGGTAGAATGACTTTAATTGATTGAATAAATTCAAAAACAGAAGCTTCAGCAACGTATTGAGTGTACTAATTGTATGAACCAGCTCAACTGCTACAAGAAACATTTTTGTTTCCAGATAAGTGCTCCCGCCAGCTTGGAGGGATCCTCCCTCACAGCATACCTGTTGCAGTGAATTACAAATTCACCACACCCTATCACCCACAATGCAATGGGTTGGTTGAAAGGTTCAACAAAACCCTAAAGGGCATGATCATGGGTCTCCCAGAAAAGCTTAGGCGAAAATGGGATGTCCTGTTGCCCTGCCTTCTCTTTGCCTACAGAGAGGTCCCACAAAAGGGGGTTGGCTACAGCCCTTTTGAAATTTTGTTTGGGCATCCACTTAGGGGTCCCTTGTGTTTGGTGAAGGAGGGATGGGAGTTACCTCTCAAACCTCCCAAGCAAGACACAGTGGACTATGTACTTGGTCTCCGCTCCAGGATGGCTGAGTACATGAAGAAGGCCAGCAAAAACCTTAAGGCAAGTCAAGAATTGCAAAAAGCTTGGCATGACCAAAAGGCTGTACTGACTGTTTATCAGCCAGGACAGAAAGTATGGGTGTTGGAGCCTGTGGCCCCAGCAGCTCTCCAAGACAAGTGAAGTGGACCCCATACTATTCTTGAGCAGAAGGGAGAGGTCACCTACTTGGTGAACCTGGGAACTCCCAGGAGCCCCCAGAGGGTGCTCCATGTAAACAGGCTCAAACCCTATGTGGACAGGGCAGACATGGGCTTGCTCATGGCTACTGATGAGGTACAGGAGGAAGAGAGTGACCCACTCCCTGACCTCCTCTCACAGAACCCTGATCATGGCTCAGTGGATGGTGTAGCCTTGGCAGGCAGCCTCACTGAGCAACAGCAGATTGATTGTAGGAAGGTCCTCAATTAATACAGGCACATATTTTCTTTGACTCCTAGTCAGACCACTTGGTGTACCCATGAAGTGGACACAGGTGAGAGTCTACCTGTTAAAAATAAGATGTACAGGCAGCCTGTCCATGTCAGAGATTGCATCAGGACTGAGGTCCAAAAGATGCTGGAATTGGGAGTGATTAAACCCTCAGATAGCCCTTGGGCTAGTCCAGTGGTCCTGGTACCCAAACCTCATACCCAAGGTGGTAAAAGAGAAATTAGGTTTTGTGTGGACTACAAGGGGCTCAATGCAGTCACTAGGACTGATGCTCATCCTATTCCTAGGGCAGATGAACTCATTGACACTTTGGCCTCAGCCAAGTTCTTGAGCACATTTGACCTCACTGCTGGATATTGGCAAATCAGACTAGCTGAGGATGCCAAACCCAAAACAGCATTTTCAACCCTTAGTGGGCACTATCAATTTATTGTGATGCCCTTTGATTTTGAAGAATGCACCTGCCACATTCCAAAGGTTGGTGAACAAAGTCCTTACTAACCCTGGGCATAATACTTTGCTACGCTCACGAAGCATGCAAAGTTTGTGCTACTACGCACTACGCAAATTGCACGTAGCAGAGTGAATAACTGTACTAATAAACGTAGCGTAGCAGGAGTATAATAAACTCCTTCAAATGCTTTGATAAAGCAATTTTTTATGCTAAAAAGCATATAACCAATTCACAAAAATGAATGTTGACAATAAAATATCAAGCAATGAGAGAGGTGATGATTTTGGAGTCCCCCTAACCTAGGGGAGGACCAAGCAGATGCCTTGAACACAAAAAGCATATCATGTGAACGATTCAATGGTGGTCCCTTCCTCCTAGGACCACCCTAGCACAGTTATGGGCAAAATACAATCCCACCAAGGCCCTGCAAAGCATTATGGGACGAGATTAGCAGTGGGCAGTGAATATTATAGTGTCCAATATCAAAATAATTCTACAAAGAGCTGCAGTTCAACTAGTCGTCACTGGGTGTCGTCCCTCAAGAGTGAAATGCAAAAGTATTGAAAACCTTTCATGAAGCTTTTGCATTTGACTCGTGAGGGACGACACCCAGTGACGACTAGTTGAACTGCAGCTCTTTGTAGAATTATTTTGATATTGACACTATAATATTCACTGCCCACTGCTAATCTCGTCCCATAATGCTTTGCAGGGCCTTTGGTTGGGATTGTATTTTTGCCCATAACTGTGCTTGGGGTGGTCCTAAGAGGATGGGACCACCACCTAATCATTCAATAAGATGTGCTTTTTGTTTTCAAGACATCTGCTTGGTTCTCTCCCTAAGTTAGCGAGGATACCAAAATCATCACCTCTCTCACTGCTTTTTGTTTTCACTTTAGTGAAATGACTATATGCAATTTTAGCATATAAAGACAGAGATATTTATTTTATCTTAACTTGCACTGTACAAGTTTGCTTTTGGTAATTATTGTACAGTGCAGTGAGTCAAGCACACAGCTAGCACTACGCCCAGGCTTAATAATAATAACAAACTCCTTCAAATGCTTTGATAAAGCAATTTTTTATGCTAAAAAGCATATAACCAATTCACAAAAATGAATTTTGACATATCAAGCAATGAGAGAGGTGATGATTTTGGAGTCCCCCTAACCTAGGGGGAGGACCAAGCAGATGCTTTGAACACAAAAAGCATATCATGTGAACGATTCAATGGTGGTCCCTTCCTCCTAGGACCACCTCAAGCACAGTTATGGGCAAAATACAATCCCAACCAAGGCCCTGCAAAGCATTATGGGACGAGATTAGCAGTGGGCAGTGAATATTATAGTGTCCAATATCAAAATAATTCTACAAAGAGTTGCAGTTCAACTAGTCGTCACTGGGTGTCGTCCCTCACGAGTCAAATGCAAAAGCTTCATGAAAGGTTTTCAATACTTTTGCATTTCACTCTTGAGGGACGACACCCAGTGACGACTAGTTGAACTGCAGCTCTTTGTAGAATTATTTTGATATTGGACACTATAATATTCACTGCCCACTGCTAATCTCGTCCCATAATGCTTTGCAGGGCCTTTGGTTGGGATTGTATTTTTGCCCATAACTGTGCTTGGGGTGGTCCTAGGAGGAATCGTTCAATAAGATGTGCTTTTTGTTTTCAAGACATCTGCTTGGTTGTTGGTTCTCTCCCTAAGTTAGTGAGGATACCAAAATCATCACCTCTCTCACTGCTTGTTAACTTTTTGTTTTCACTTTAGTGAAATGACTATATGCATTTTTAGCATATAAAGACAGAGATATTTATTTTATCTTAACTTGCACTGTACAAGTTTGCTTTTGGTAATTATTGTACAGTGCAGTCAAGCACACAGCTACGCACTACGCAATTTGCATAGCTACGTGTAGTTGAAGCTGTACTTCACGTAGCTACGTGCTACTACGCAAACTACGCCCGGGCTTAGTCCTTACAGGCCTGGAAGCCTATAGTGCAGCATATCTTGATGATATAGCTGTCTTTAGTTCCACCTGGGAGGATCACCTGTTCCACCTGAAGAATGTTTTGGAGGCTCTGCAGAACGCAGGTCTCACTATCAAGGCCACCAAGTGCCAGATAGGGTAGAGTAAGGTTGTGTACCTGGGCCACCTTGTGGGTGGAGGCGAGGTTCAGCCATTGCAGAGCAAAATCCAGACCATCACGGACTGGGTTGCTCCCACTACCCAGACTCAGGTTAGAGCTTTCTTGGGCCTGACTGGGTACTACAGAAGATTTGTACAAGGATATGGGTCTATAGTGACTCCCTTGAATGATCTTACATCAAAGAGAATGACCAAGAAAGTTCAGTGGACAGTTAGCTGTCAGAAGGCATTTGATGATTCAAGCAGGCCATGTGCACTGCTCCCATTCTGCAAAGTCCTGACTATTCCAAACAATTCATTGTCCAAACAGATGCATCTGAGTTGGGAGTAGGGGCTGTGTTGTCACAACTTAATGCAGAGGGTCAGGATCAACCAGTAGCTTTTATTAGCAGAAGGTTGACCCCCAGAGAGAAACGTTGGTCAGCCATTGAGAGGGAAGCCTTTGCTGTGGTTTGGGCTCTGAAGAAGCTGAGGCCATACTTGTTTGGCACTCACTTCATTGTTCAGACAGCCCATAAGCCCCTCTTATGGCTAAAACAGATGAAGGGTGAAAACTCCAAACTTTTGAGGTGGTCCATTTCCCTACAGGGGATGGACTATACAGTGGAACATAGACCTGGGAGTAACCATGCCAATGCAGAAGGACTCTCCAGATATTTCCACTTAGAAAATGAAGACTCAACTGGGCAAGGTTAGTCTCATCTCCTTACGTTTGGGGGGGAGAGTTGTGTAGGAAAGTATGATCTGCTTCTTATGGTTACACACACTTTTTGCTTGATGTTACATTGTTTTTGACTAGTCTGACTGGGATCTTGCTAATCAGGACCGCAGTCTATCTGCTTTCTCCCTAAAATGTTATGACATGTACTTAGTGTTAGACTTGGCATCTTTTGGCGTGTTTCCCCTGACTTTTTGCTTTCTGACCTCTTGGTTTTGACTCTGTTTTTGCTGGTGTAATGATTCTGCGCACTTTCCTCACTGCTGTCCAGTGGGAAAGTGCAAGTGCTCCTGTATAAAATGTGTTACGGATTGGCGTTTCCATGAGTGGCCTATTTGGTTTATGTGTCAGTCCCTTGTAAAGTGCACTGCGAGTGCCAGGGCCTATAGACCAAATGCTGTTGGTGGGCTGCAGCACTGGATTGTGCCACCCACGCAAACAGCCCGTAAAGTGTAACTCGGGCCTGCCATCGCAGAGCCTGTGCGCAGCCTGGGGCTGCCATATCGACTTGGCAAGTGCACACACTTGCAAGTCCCTAAACCTTCCCTTTGCTACATGTTAGTCACCCCTAAGGTAGGCCCAAGGTACCCCTGTGGGCAGGGTGCGTTGTATGCGAAAGGTAGGACATGCCCTGGTGGGGGTGGCATGTCCTGATAGTGAATTACAGCCTAGTTCGTTTTTCACTATTGCAAGGCTACCTGTTCCCCCTAGGCCAGAACGGGCAGTTTTGATTATTACAGCTTATAATCCTAACTGACCCCGGGAACATGGTAGAAATTCGAGTTTAGTATGCCTGGACTCAGAATGATAAAATGCAGCTTTTAGTGAAGTTGGTTTTAACATTCTGTGTTTGAAAATACCACTTTTAGAAAGTGGGTATTTTCTTGTCTAACCATCCAAGCCTGCCTCTGCGAGGTTGTGTATTCCTTGTCTGGAGTGTGAGTGACAGGGGCTGGGGGATGCCAGGAGACAGGGTGAGTCAGCACAGGGCTGAATAGCAAGATCTACATGTAGATGGGTGGGAGGGGTTGCACCTGGGCCCTGAATAGGACAGTGCCTTCCCTCCACAATGCTGGCTCCACCTCCTGTGGTGTGTCTGATGTCCCTGGCCTACTCACTGAAAGAAGGGACGGAGACTTGTCAACAAAGTGCTCCAGAACTGGTTTGGACTAGGCAAAGGCCTCTCTGCCTTCAGAGAACAAAGGAATTTGGGATATAAATATTGGGGCCCTGACCCCATGAATTTAGATCTCGCTGGAATCAAGGAACCTGCCAAGACGAAGAGCTGGAAGAGCTGCCAGGAGGAGTACTGCCCCTTTGCTGTGTTGTTGCTTTGTTGGGTTGGCCTGCAGCTGCTGCTTCTGCCTTGGGCAGTGAAAGGACTGGACTGAACTTTCTACAAACTTGTGCTGAGTATCTCCAAGGGCCTGGAACCGAGCTGGCCTCCTGTTAAGAAGTCTCAGGGACTGCAAAGACTTCACAAGCCTCTGGGTACCGCTTCTGGAATGCTGTTTCAGTTGTCACAGAGGAAGGGAACCGCAACCGACTCCGTCAACCGAATCCATCCCTGGCCGGTGACCTGTTTGCACCGCAGACCGCATCGCCCCGCTTCGCATCGCAACCCTGGTCTCACCGTGGGCGACGTCCGACGCCGCCACCACCGAGCCGCTGCTTGCACCGTGACCTGTGGGCACCGCAGTTCGCATCGCTTCACTGAACCAGCCGGACCCGACCAACGCGGTCGCTGCAACTGGCTCAAGAGTCGTGACCGCACCGCATTTGGGGCACCGCTCGCACGTCTGCGACGCACCGCTCCGACTCGCACCGCTGTCCGACGCCAGCTCCCGCACTCCGGCTTGGTCACCTGCATCGCAGCCTGTCAGCACCGCATCGAGCATCGTCTCACCCTGCATCGCACGCCTTGGACTCACCGACTCCGTCTGCACGACGCTCATCGAGCCGCTGCCTGCACCGCATCGAGGGACACCGCACCTTGCATCGCTCCGTCCTGCACCGCAACCGCGACGAACGCCGACCGGCTCGTACACTCCGTACCAGCCACAACGAGAAAGGTACTGTGACCGAGTCTGTTCACGACTCTGCTGGCCCGTATCGACGCGGTCGGCTGGAACTGTTAGACTCTGTGGTTTTCAGCATCGCGGTAGGCTCGGACGGAGCTACCGACTCGTACGAACTTTGTTTTTGAACTATTCCTGCAAAGAAGAAGTTACCTTATCAAGTATTCATTTTTAAAGTATAGTATTGTGGATTTTTGTCGTAATTGGTCTTGTCATGAGTATATAAAATATTGGTTATTTTTCTAAACTGGTGTGGTGTCCGTTTGTAGTGCTTACACTGTATTACTGTTGGTTATGTGCAAATGCTTTACACACTGCCTCTGAATTAAGCCTGACTGCTCATGCCAAGCTACCACGAGGGTGAGCAGGGGTTACTTCACGAGTGTAACACCCTTACCCTGACTAGGAAGAAGAGTCCCTACTTGGACAAAGGTGCAAGCCCTTGCCAACTAGAGATCCCATTTCTAACATTGGTTGTCAGCGGTGAGGATAGGACTTGTGTTTGACCTGACTTACAGTGATTGGTGTGCACTACTACCATATCGCAGACCATTACGTACCACATACTGGTTCTTTTTCTTGTGGCCTATTTTTGATCTTGCCAGTTTTCAACTCACTACTTTTGTCATGCCTGACACAGCTGCATCATCCGTTGCATCTCTGGAAATTATCTTTGAGGAGGATAGGTTGGAAACCTACGCCGTAAAGGAACTACGAGCAATTTGTAAACACCTGAAAGTCCAAATTAAAGGCCTCACAAGGAAGGAGGAGCTACAGAAGGCGCTGAGGGCCTGGGTAGCAGCCAGACATGCCAGTGGGCAGCCTGGTAATCTCAGTGAGGAGGTGGAGGAGCCTATTTCCAGGGTGGATATGCTTTTGGGTAGGGGGAACCCGCCAGGTCAGGCAGCAGCAGTCTGTCCCCAGAGGAGCTGGAGGACAGGCGGGAGGCAAGGCAGTTTGAGCTGCAGAAGCTCAGGCTGGAGAGTGAGCGGGAGGAGAAGAGATTGGCCATAGAGGAGAGGAAGATGCTCTTAGAGCATGAGAGAGAACTGAAGGAGCTAGAACTTAGGAGTAAGTCAGGCTCAGATGGTGGCAGCAATTCGTCCAGAAAGGCAGACAGGATTGTGCACATTCCCAAGAACGTAGGCAAGGAGTTCAAGAAGGGGGATGACATACAAAGGTGGTTTCAGGGTTATGAGGCAGCCATACACATGAATGGGGTCCCTGAGGAGAATTGGGGAGCAGGATTGTGGCCACTTTTCCCCGAAGAAGCAAGGGATGCTCTGATAGCTTTGGGTAAGGGGTATCACCTCACCTATGCTGACATGAAGGATGCCCTTCTCACTAAGTATGGTCTTACTCCTGAAAAGTACAGGGATCAGTTCAGGTCCAGTAAGAAGTCTGATGCCAACACTTGGTTGGAATGTGTGGATGTGTTCTGCAGGTCGCTGGATGGTTGGGTAAAGGGCAGTAGTGTAAGAGATTTTCAGGGGCTCTACAACTTGATTGCATGGGAGCACTTGTCTAGTCTATGTTTTGCAGATCTGCGCCAGCACCTAGTGGATAGTAAGCTAACTGACCCCAGGAAGCTTGCTATGGAAGCGGACTGCTGGGTGAGTACCAGGGTCCACAAGAAAGCGTTTGGGGGAGACTCAGCCAAAGGTGGGCAGGGTCCCCAGCAGAAAGGTGGGGGGGACAAGGGTAAAGCACAGGAGTTCTCTAAAGGGCCCCAAACTAGTACCCAGGGTAAAGGTTCCCAGCCCCCTGGTGATAAGAAGAAAGGGGTCTCTACAGGGAAGCCTGTTGAGACCGGCCCCCGCAAGTGTTATGCATGTGACCAGGTAGGTCACTTTAAGGGGGACCCCAAGTGCCCAAAGGGGACACAGCCACCCACCGGTGGACAGTCCAAAGTGTTGGCTAGTGTAGCGCTTGGGGAGGAGGGGTACCCACAGGAGGGTGGGGATCCCGCAGAAATGACCCTTGTCTCACTAGGGAACAGTGAGATGGTCCCAGGAAACCAGGTGCCCCCTAACACAAAGAAATATAGCACCTGGGTGACCATTAATGGGAACAGGGTAGAGGCTCTCAGAGACACTGGAGCCAGTGTGACCTCAGTCCGGTGTCACCTGGTGTCTGAAAAGCAAGTAGTCCCCGGGGCATTCCACCAAGTAGTTGCTGTAGACAACTCAGAGCGCCAATGTATGGTGGCGCAGGTTCCCTTTGAATGGGGGGGGTCTCAGGTCCCTTGAGGGTGGTTGTGAGCCCTACCATGCCTGTAGATTGTCTGCTAGGTAACGACCTGGAGCAGTCCTTGTGGAAGGATGTTGAGCTCAGGTCGCACTTGGAGATGCTTGGGTTGCCAGAGTGGGCATGCGTGTCCACTCGGTCAATGGCAGCCAGAAAGGGTGATCAAGAGGACTTGGAGCCTGGAACAGTGGCCCAAGTCCCTGCCAAGAGAAAGGGCAGGGGGCGCGGGAAACCGGCCCCCGAGGTTCCCACGGACCGGGAGGAGGCGGACCTCGAGGGGGACGCCCCGGTGCCTACAGGGGACCAGGTAGCCGAACTGGGAGACATCTCTGAGCTGACCCATTGGCAGCAAGAAGGGGGTCCCACCAGGGAGGAGTTCTGCAGGGAGCAGAACGAGTGCCCTACTCTGGAGGGTCTGCGGCGGCAGGCTGCAGACCAGGCAGCTGGTAATCAGTCCGGGTCACATCTGATCTACTGGGAGAGTGGTCTCCTATACAGTGAGCCTAAGGTTGCTGAGCCTGGGTCAGCCCGTGTGCTGGTGGTACCCCAGCGCTTCAGGACCTTCCTACTGGGTCTGGCTCATGACGTGCCTTTGGCAGGACATTTGGGGCAGGACAAGACCTTTGACAGGCTTGTCACCCACTTCTTTTGGCCCCAAATGCGAAGGCAGTCAGATGCACACTGTAGGTCTTGCCAAACTTGCCAGGCAAGTGGTAAGAGTGGGAAGAAGGTCAAAGCTCCTCTCCAACCTTTTCCTGTTGTTGGAACACCCTTTGAAAGGGTAGGGATGGATATTGTGGGGCCCCTGGATCCCAAGACAGCCATGGGCAACAGGTACATCCTGGTCTTGGTGGACCATGCCACCCAGTACCCGGAGGCAATCCCTCTCAGGACAACGACGGCGCCAGTGGTGGGCCGGGCGTTAATGGGGATCTTTTCCCGTGTGGGATTCCCCAGAGAGGTGGTTTCTGATAGGGGGACCAATTTCATATCGAAGTATATGACATCCCTGTGGAAGGAGTGTGGTGTAACCTACAAGTTCACCACTCCTTACCACCCACAAGGAAACGGTCTGGTGGAGAGATCCAACCAGACCTTGAAAGGCATGATCAAGGGTCTAACAGAACCCATGAGGCGTAAGTGGGACGTCCTCTTGCCATGCCTACTCTTTGCATACAGGGAGGTGCCTCAGAAGTCTCTTGGGTACAGCCCCTTTGAGCTCCTGTATGGCCACCCTGTCAGAGGACCTCTGAGTTTGGTAAAGGAAGGCTGGGATGCGGCTCCCAGGAAAACTCCCCAGGATGTATTTAGCTACATGCTGGCCTTTAGAAACCAAACTGCCCGCTTCAGGAAACTCGCTCAGGCGAACCTAGAAGCAAGCCAGGAAGAAATGAAGAGATGGTATGACCAGAATGCCACTCTGGTCGAATTTCAACCTGGGCAAAAAGTGTGGGTCATGGCCCCAGTGGCACCTTGTGCCTTGCAGGACAAGTGGACTGGGCCATATGAGGTAAAGGAGCGCAAAAGTGACGTCACCTACCTGGTGGATTTGCAAGCTCCAAGGAACCCTTTGAGGGTCCTTCACGTGAACCGCCTCAAGCCCCACTTCGAGAGGTCCGAGGTGAGTATGCTCTTGGCGACAGATGATGGGGTGGAAGAGGAGAGTGAGCCTCTCCCTGACCTCCTGTCTACCAAGGAGCATGATGGGTCAGTAGAGGGTGTGATCCTCTCCCCTACTCTGACTCAGGAGCAGCAGGGGGACTGTCGCCAGTTGTTGGGACAGTTCGCCCCACTGTTCTCTCTGACCCCCGGTGTTACTCACTGGTGTACCCCTGTAATAACTGTATTTCTAAATGTTGCCGTGTATGACCTACATCTTGCTCACAAAACGCTTTCTTGACCTTTCACAAGATTGTCTCCTACGTGACCCTGTGTTGGTGCCCTGGGCCGGTTTCTACTGCACCCACGCATTTATCTCTGGAACTTGTATAGGCAACAGAACAGGTCTGTCCCTGCCAACGGCCTAACACCTGGCCAGGTCACGAAACCCTCCTCAGCTGCAAGGCATGAAAGCTGC
Organism: Calotriton arnoldi; assembly: GCA_963921515.1. Classification (NCBI taxonomy): domain Eukaryota; kingdom Metazoa; phylum Chordata; class Amphibia; order Caudata; family Salamandridae; genus Calotriton; species Calotriton arnoldi. The sequence continues at coordinate 1,983,491 of CAWUFW010000337.1, forward strand.
CCCCAAACAGGAATATGTCCAGCGCACTCCTGAACTCCTGCATTCCTCGGAGTTTCCTTTGGCCCAACACCTGAAAATCTGCTCCACACACCTGAATTCCTGCATACCAACTGACTTTCTGTCATCCTCCTACACCCGAGGGGAGTGTCTACATCCTATAAAAAATGCTGCATGCCAAGGACATTTTGAACAGTCTCCTGACACCTACGCAATCCGTGGGTCTCGGACACTCTTCCATCTCTAGAGATTATCTTTTGTTGTACTAAATAAATCTTTTGTTTCCTTGCTTCCAGAAGTGTGGTCTCCCTTTCTTTGGAATGACATTTGGCGCCCAACGTGGGGCCCGTCAGAGACTCGGTGGCCCAGGCTTGACGACCCGGAGAGGAGGGAAATATCGGTAACTTAGGAGCGCACCTACGGAAAAGCAGATTCAAGTCCCCGTAGCCAACGTCGCCAGTATCTCCTTCCCTCAACGGTGTCCTCTACAACAGTAGCCCCGGTCCTGACTGGGGATCCCTTCTTTGGTCCACCTGATTTGTTTTCGAAAAAGAAGAGACCCCGCTGGAAACAGGACACATCAGTATTCTGGTAAGGTCGTCTTGAGCGACATGTTTTTTCTATTCTGAACGTCATATTGAGCATGCCTTTGACTATTCTGGTTTTGGATTAATTATTCGGTCTTTGCAAACACCGAAGAGCAGGTAATGTGTTCTCAATTTTGAACAAAACTGCAGTCATAAGAGAATATCCTTGTTGATACCCATATCTTAGACATGCCTGTCTCTAACAGATTAAGGAAATTATGTTGCTGTTTTTATGGCCAAGATACTCTCGAAGACAGTCAGCCGGCTCCTCCGGAAGGGACCCCTAATAAGGAAATGTACATAAAGTATGGTAATTCCGGCATTATTCACACAAAATCGTGGCGGAAATACACAAAATCAAATATAGAATTACAATGGCCAAAGTTTGGGTCATTTGAAATTCCGCAGATAACGTACCTAGAAGAACAACTTCACCGGCGGAAGGTTAGAGCAAGTATGTTTGATTCTTTCAGCCTTTGGAAGAAAGAAATACATGAGAGAATTAGGAAGGCCCAGGCTAAAGAAAATAACCAGAAAAAGAGAACACCCCAATCAGACATAGCAGCCCTTAAAGGGAAGGAAATAGAGCGGAATAAAGAGAGACATGACAGAGAATTTAGGTTAAATGTAACAGGTCAATATCCGGTACTACCAACTAAACAAGATGAAGAGGATACACTATTGTATTCAAGACCTCCTGCTTATCAACCACAATTGTTAATGCAACCGCCACAGCCTCCACCTGTCATTCCTAATGTACTCCCAAACCCGCAACATCAACCTGTTCAGCCATCTGAAGCAACTGCCCCGATTCCCCCGGTTAGCGAATCAGATTTCGTGCCTCTTACCGCTAACGAACCAGTGGTGAGATTAAAAATAAAAAAACAAAGAAGCGAGCCCCGTCTGCTGCAGATTCAGACTCTGAGTCAGAATCCCTGGTACTAGGTCATGAATCAGATACTAGTGAATATAGACAAAACCATCCCCCACGATTAAGAAGCCACGACAGGAAAAGAATAAATCTCAGAGCCCAGCAGCTAATATACAAAGGTGCCACCCCAGCAGATATACACAGTGCAACCAATGAGCAGATCCAAGTAGCAGGAAAGAACTATCTACTAGAGAGGATGGCTTATCACCTAATGGCTAAAAATGATGATACATATGTAGATACACCTACAGCATTTCGCAAACTCTATCGTTTGGTAGAAAGTGGTGGGTCAACAAAAGATGAAAGAGATACTTTATTGACAATGATTAAAACAGCTTTACATAAAGAAAGTCTTTCCAATGAGGTAGAACCTATTGAAAGGATACAGCAAATGCCTGTTAAAGAAGCAGCACCCGTTTTTGTCCCACCTCGGGGCGATGGGTCTAATGTTACTAACCCTAATGATCCCAATGCGTGTTCTAGATGGCTGTTTAATTTTGTATACACCCCTGGACCAAAGCAGAAATGTTGCAACTGCGGAAGGACATCCCTGATATCCGAAAGAATCCCACAGGATTCTATGAAAGCGTCCAACAGGTTCTGAGTTCATATACACTGACTCTAACAGACATAATACAGTTTTTTGGACTTATACTTCCAGCCGAACTGTGGAAACCCCTACGGTTTACAGATGACCAGGCAGCCCTTGGGGATACATGGGAAGAATTAGCACTCAAAGATACAAATAGGAAACCAGGCGAAAAGCCACACGACCATATTTTAAAATTGCCCCAAAGATTGTTGACAAAATTGAAAACAATGGCACCTGAGAGGAAAATAGACTGGACATTACTTGCTGCCTGTAAACAGAACCAGGATGAGTCAGTCTCTGACTATTTCACAAGGCTGGGAAAAGCATACGCTGACTTCAGTGGTCAGGATGTGACCACTGAAACTGGCAGACATCTCTTAATTCAAACTTTTGTAAAGGGTCTGTTACCTTCAGTAGGGAACAGACTAACATCTAGTGAAAGTAGTTGGCCAGCGGCCACTCCGGCCACTATTCTGACTATGGCTCAATATTACGAGACACAGAATAAAACAGCGGAGGATGAGAAAGAGAACAAAAAGAAGAAATTAAAAGAACAAGTGTTGCTTAGTCAAATAGATACGCGTCGCACAAACAGCCATATGCCCAGACCAACGGTCTCATACCCCGAACCCAGACCATATACCTCAGATACCCCACGCCAACTACCCAGACTAGGCCCCCAACCTACTGACATCTGCGCTTATTGTAATAAACCAGGACACTGGAAAGGTGATTGTAGGATTCTAGCAGCCAACATCGCTTCGGGGAAAACTCAACCCAGAACACATAATACCCAGACACGAGCTACACCACTTTACAGGGAGAATAGATTTGATAGAGGCCCAAGACAGCAGGAACTTCAAGCTATCCTTCAGGACTATACCGTGGATGATCCTGAAATGTCATCCCTGTATTGGGCAGCATAGGACAGTCTAGGATGGGGGAAGGAACCAGTGGAAGTACCTGTAGATCAACAGGGACCATATGTTACAGCATCAGTTGCAGGGTCAGTGGGACCTTTTCTAATAGACACAGGAGCATCCCGTAGCACTCTAACCACACCACTGATTCCGAGGGCTCCTCCATCCGGCAAACTCATTACATCGACTGGATTCGATGGTCAGCCCTCTGTCAATTCCTTGTCCTACCCAACACCATTCTCAATGCAAGGTGAACAAATTTCAGCTACCTTTTTACTGTCTTCCCAATGCCCAGAGAACTTACTAGGCCTAGATCTGTTAAAACACTATAGAGCTACCATTCGGTGTTCACCGAATAACGTTCGGTTAATACTGTACGATAACAATGCTCCTTCTGCTCCTACCCAGCTTTTACAGTTATCACACATACAAGATGATTTGGCGACTATTTCCCCCTGTCTATGGGCGACCTCAGACACGGATGTTGGATCCATCCAAATGCCTCCAGTGCATGTCACCGTAAAACCAGGAGCAACTCTGCCAAGGATCCCACAGTATAAAATATCTAAAGAGGGAGAGGTCGCCCTTCAAACCATTGTTCAGGACCTCATACTCGCTGGTGTAGTGGAACAGGTATCAGGAAATATCTGTAACAGTCCTATTCTCCCAGTTCTTAAACGTTCCCCTACAGGACAAAAGATATATAGATTTGTGATCGATCTGCGAGCTATTAACAAAATAGTGCAGCCTCAATTTCCTGTAGTTTCTGACATTACCACCATTCTCACCATGATCCCACCAACAGCTAGAGTATTCACAGTTATAGACCTTAAAAATGCATATTTCTCTATTCCTATACACAAGGATTCCCGTTTTCTCTTTGGATTTACATTATTGAATGTCTCATATAGATTCTGTAGAGCACCTCAAGGCTACACTGAAAGTCCCAGCATCTATGGCCAGGCTTTAAAAACACAACTGGATCAGATCCAGCTTCCACAAGGAGTAGTATTAATTCAATACGTTGACGACATTCTTTTAGCAGCAGACACAACACAACTTGCCCGCAAAGCATCCATGATCACACTCCAGTTTCTTGCTACTAAGGGACACAAGGTCTCTAAAGACAAACTACAGTATTGTAAACAACAAGTGACCTACTTGGGTCACTTGTTGTCTGAGGAGGGACGCACTCTTACACCAGATAGGATTCAAACTATTCTGAATTTTCCAACTCCTGTCACCCAACGAGATGTCAGAGCACTCATAGGACTGACTTCCTTTTGTAGACAATGGGTCCCTAATTTCTCCCTCATCATTAAACCATTTCTTTCTCTAGTCACCAGAGATGTATCTGACCCCGTCCCCTGGACCACCCAACACACAGAAGCATTCACGACACTACGCCAGGCCCTGTGCTCTGCTCCCGTACTAGGTACTCCTGACTATCACAAACAATTTTTTCTTTTTGTACACGAGCGATCTGGATGCAGCCTCTCGCTCCTCTGTCAGACACATGGCACACACAAGCGACCATGTGCGTACTTTTCTGCAGTCCTGGACCCTGTTGCTTCTGCTTTGCCCACCTGTCTACGCGCTGTAGCGGCCACTGCAGTGGCGGTGCGACAGACGGAGGGCATTGTTTTGGGATCCCCCTGACGGTTTTTGTCCCACACTCAGTGGACATATTGCTCAACAAAACCAAGACACAACATCTCACCAGTGCCCGACTACATGGATATGAACTCACCCTTCTTAACCCGCATATCACAATACAACGTTGTACCACCCTCAACCCAGCCACACTCTTACCCTTACCAACTACTGATCCCCTCACACAACCAGCCCACCATGACTGTGTATTCCATACTGAAGCTGAAACAAAAAGTCGGGTGGATCTGAAAGATACAGCTTTTCCAGAGGCAGAAGGCCACTTATGGGTGGATGGGTCATGTCTAAAAATACCGGACGGTACTACTTCCGCTGCCTATGCAGTCACTACAGCCCTTACAGTGATAGAAACAGCTAGAATTCTCCAGAAATCAGCCCAGGCAGCAGAAATAACAGCCCTTACACGAGCATGCATCCTTAGTACCAATATGTCAGTCAATATATATACCGACAGTCAATATGCCTTTGGCGTGGTACATAATTTTGCACTACTATGGAAAGAACGAGGTTTCCTTACTTCACATGGCACCCCTATTCAGCATGGCGACCTTATCAATGCCCTTTTGGAAGCAATCACTTTACCAACCAAACTGGCAGTAATCAAATGTGCAGCTCACAAAAGGGTGACAGATGAAGTAGGGCAAGGGAATGCCTTAGCAGATAAGATAGCAAGACAAACAGCATTGGGGGAAGTACCAGCTAGAGTATACGTCCTAAAGTCACAAGCTGAGAAATGGCATGACGCTAGACAGCAGATAATTGACATACAGCGTTCAGCCACTCCTGAAGAAAAGGCCCAGTGGGAAACAGAGGGAACAATGGATGAAGAGGGGTGCTGGAGGTCCCAAGATATGCTAAAATGGAAATTACCACAGGCTTACGTAATCCCCTTGCTCACTATGACTCACTTACCTGCACATATTGGTTCCCAGGCCATGTGTACCATGCTCAAGGAAGTATGGGATTACCACCGACTCCGCCCAGCAGCAGAGCGGTTTGTCAAACAGTGCCTCACATGTCTCAGACACAACATAGGTCAGGGAACTAAAGTCCCAATGGCAGGATTCGCCCTTCCTACTGCACCATTTGAAGTACTTCAGATAGACTATATACAGTTAAACAGAGTCAATCACTACAAATATGCATTGGTGGTAGTCTGTGCCTTTAGCAAATGGGTTGAGGCATACCCCACAAAGGATAACACTGCCATCACTACAGCTAAAGTCTTATTGAAAGAATTTTTCCCTAGATATGGCCTTTGTAGATTAATGCAAAGTGACAGGGGGTCCCATTTCATTGGACAGACAGTCAAGAACATCCTGGGAGGGCTTGGGGTCAAACAAAAATTTCATGCAGCATTCCACCCACAGGCAGCAGGGCTGGTGGAGAGGTACAATGGGATCCTTAAAGAAAAGCTGGCTAAAATAACAACAGAAACAGGACTGAATTGGGTCAATGCTCTTCCATTGGCACTACTATCTATTAGATCAGTCCCACATTCCAAATCCCATCTTACCCCATACGAGGTAGTTTTTGGCAGGCCCATGAATATCTGGAATGCACCCTCTCCAAAGTCCATTTCACACCTACCACAGGAAATATTGACTGATTATTTGTATGAACTTACTGAGACCCTGTCTTTAATCCATGAACAGGTGCGGGCCACTACTGAGGACAGATCCCAGGGTCCAGGCCATCACATCCTCCCTGGCGAATTTGTCCTGGTGAAAAACTTCGCCCGCACCCAATCCCTACAACCACGCTGGAAGGGGCCTCTGCAGGTACTCCTGGCCACAAGGACAGCCGTCAGAGTGGAGGGAAGAAAGTCGTGGGTACATGCGTCCCACTGCAGGAAAGTGGACCCCGTCACCAAAGAACAACTACAAACCCAGAAAGAAGTCTTAAGGCACGAAAAATCAGCATCACCACGCCTTGAGTCGGACACTGAGTTGGAACTTTGTGACGAAGGAACAGATGGATACTACCTCCGGTCCAAGGCTAAGCTAAAGAACAAGTCTAGCTCCAAGGCTGAAGAAAGCTAAAATGAGAACTTGTAGTACCCGGACAATAGTACTGTTTATCCTGACTGCCATTTTTGTCCTGTTCAGCGTAGTGTTCTGGATCCTCGAAGAAATAGTCCCCGCCAAACATACTGTATTACCCCAAGCAACAGTTCCACCAACGCCACCTGAACATTCTCATGTACCTTGGCCAGACACACATCTCAACAGACACTTGGAGTTTCATAATAATACTTTTATTAAAATGTTACACCAGTTTAATCAGGTTTCCAATGCGACAGACTGTTATGTTTGTGGACTCCTACCTCATGCAGTTCAGCACACTATCTCATTCTTGGTGTTTCCCGCCACTCCAGCCTACACTTGTGCTCTGATGTACAATTTGACGAACGTTTTTCCATCATGTTATGACAAAGGCAACCTTACAACATTCCAACCCTTTCTTTGGACTCTTCATAAAAAAACAATACTCTCTGCAATGCCTCTGACCCGCCACAAATGCACGCTATTATGTCCACCCCTATGCAGGACACCTGGGGTTACACTTTCTTTCCTACTCAAGAGAAAGAAGTTGCCATTTCAGTTACATCACGTCCTGGTACATTGTGTCTGCAAGGTCAAGGAACAATACCTATAGGAGCCAGTCTGTGCAATACTACCATAACCTACAACAACTTCACCCCATACCTCAGCCTTCCATCAGGACTGCACTTTGTATGTGGAAACAAAGCTTACACCTGGCTGCCTTCTGACTGGAGTGGCACATGCTATATTGCATTCCTGCTGCCACCCACATTTAACAGGAACAACTTGTACCACAGACAGAGGAGACGGGTACCAGATATAGACCAGACCGACACCAGCAACCAGCAATTCGGCGATGCCCTGAAGGGCCTTCTACCTTTTGGGGTCCCATGTCCAACAGTCTCAACACCAGGCGACTCACCAGAGTCCTGGAAGCTACTGCCAACATCACTGCAGGAATACTGACCCAGCACACGGCCGAAATCGATGCTACACGGATGGTTTCTCTTCAGAATCGCATGGTGCTCGACGTCATCCTGGCAGATCGAGGAGGGGCCTGTCGCATCATCGGGGCTAGCTGCTGTGTGTATATTCCTGATTCATCGCCCTCCGTCTATGAAGCAATCTCCAAACTACACCGGATTGCCACCGAAATACAACCAGACAATGGGACCCCTTGGACCTGGACAACTGGCTTATGGAACATTCTGATCACCTGGGGATGGAAGATACTGGCGCTCCTCACGATCCCCTTGGGTACCATCTTCTTCTGTTGCCTGTGCGTCCATTGTGGCCCAGCACTCTGTTCTCTGTGTGCATCTACCTGCAGATCCACACCTATGACCAGTCAGACTGAAAACAGCAAAATACTATATCATCAGACATTTGAAGAACTCTGTAAAATTGACATGACATGTCACGACATGACGTTGCACACGGCAAGAGGAGGGACTGTAATAACTGTATTTCTAAATGTTGCCGTGTATGACCTACATCTTGCTCACAAAACGCTTTCTTGACCTTTCACAAGATTGTCTCCTACGTGACCCTGTGTTGGTGCCCTGGGCCGGTTTCTACTGCACCCACGCATTTCTCTCTGGAACTTGTATAGGCAACAGAACAGGTCTGTCCCTGCCAACGGCCTAACACCTGGCCAGGTCACGAAACCCTCCTCAGCTGCAAGGCATGAAAGCTGCCCCCAAACAGGAATATGTCCAGCGCACTCCTGAACTCCTGCATTCCTCGGAGTTTCCTTTGGCCCAACACCTGAAAATCTGCTCCACACACCTGAATTCCTGCATACCAACTGACTTTCTGTCATCCTCCTACACCCGAGGGGAGTGTCTACATCCTATAAAAAATGCTGCATGCCAAGGACATTTTGAACAGTCTCCTGACACCTACGCAATCCGTGGGTCTCGGACACTCTTCCATCTCTAGAGATTATCTTTTGTTGTACTAAATAAATCTTTTGTTTCCTTGCTTCCAGAAGTGTGGTCTCCCTTTCTTTGGAATGACACCCATGACGTGGACACTGGTGACAGCCCTCCTGTGAAGCACAAGATTTACAGGTTGACTGACCGGGTCAGAGCCAGCATCAAGGAGGAGGTCTCTAAGATGTTGGCATTAGGGGTGATTGAGCCCTCCCACAGTCCTTGGGCCAGCCCAGTGGTCTTGGTCCCCAAAGGCTGCGGCGCCCGGTGCCACTCCAGAACTCCGGTTTTGTGTGGACTACCGTGGGCTCAATGCCGTCACCAGGACTGACGCGCACCCCATCCCCAGAGCTGATGAGCTCATTGATCGGTTGGGAGCTGCCCGGTTCCTCAGCACGTTTGATTTGACGTCTGGGTACTGGCAGATTGCCTTAACCGATGGGGCCAAGGAGAGATCAGCATTCTCAACCCCAGAAGGTCATTACCAATTCCGGGTGATGCCCTTTGGGTTGAAGAATGCCCCTGCCACCTTTCAGAGGTTGGTCAATCAGGTGTTGGCCGGGCTGGAGGATTTCAGTGCCGCCTACCTGGATGACATTGCTGTGTACAGTTCCAGCTGGGAAGAACATTTACAGCACCTTGAGAAAGTGTTGAGGGCTCTGCAAGGTGCAGGCCTCACGATCAAGGCCAGTAAGTGCCAGATCGGGCAGGGTTCTGTGGTGTACTTGGGACACCAGGTAGGAAGCGGCCAGGTGGCGCCCCTACAACCCAACATTGACACCATTCTGGCTTGGGAGCCCCCCAAGACCCAGACAGAGGTGAGAGCCTTCTTAGGTCTCACCGGCTACTATAGGATATTTGTTAAGGGCTATGGCACCATCGTTGCCCCCTTAACAGAGCTGACCTCTAAGAGGCAGCCCAGGAAAGTGATCTGGACTGAGTCCTGCCAGAAAGCTTTTGATGCCCTGAAGGCAGCCATGTGCACGGTGCCCGTGCTCAAGGCACCTGACTTCTCCAAGGAATTCGTCGTGCAGACTGACGCTTCAGAGCATGGTGTGGGAGCGGTGCTCTCACAACTGAACGAAGAGGGCCTGGATCAGCCTGTAGTCTTCCTTAGCAGGAGACTACTTCCCAGGGAACAGAGGTGGAGTGCCATAGAAAGGGAAGCTTTTGCTGTGGTCTGGGCACTGAAGAAGTTGAGACCATACCTGTTTGGGACTCACTTCCGGGTTCAGACAGACCACAGGCCCCTCAGATGGTTGATGCAAATGAGGGGTGAGAATCCAAAACTGCTGAGGTGGTCCATCTCCCTACAGGGAATGGACTTTACGGTGGAACACCGTCCTGGTACAGAACACGCCAACGCAGATGGTCTGTCCAGGTTCTTCCGCCTTAGTGAAGAGAACTCCAATGGGGTTGGGTAGTTCTCCCTACTTTCAGCTGGAGGGGACATGTGTTAGACTTGGCATCTTTTGGCGTGTTTCCCCTGACTTTTTGCTTTCTGACCTCCCGGTTTTGACTCTGTTTTTGCTGGTGTAATGATTCTGCGCACTTTCCTCACTGCTGTCCAGTGGGAAAGTGCAAGTGCTCCTGTATAAAATGTGTTACGGATTGGGGTTTCCATGAGTGGCCTATTTGGTTTATGTGTCAGTCCCTTGTAAAGTGCACTGCGAGTGCCAGGGCCTATAGACCAAATGCTGTTGGTGGGCTGCAGCACAGGATTGTGCCACCCACGCAAACAGCCCGTAAAGTGTAACTCGGGCCTGCCATCGCAGAGCCTGTGCGCAGCCTGGGGCTGCCATATCGACTTGGCAAGTGCACACACTTGCAAGTCCCTAAACCTTCCCTTTGCTACATGTTAGTCACCCCTAAGGTAGGCCCAAGGTACCCCTGTGGGCAGGGTGCGTTGTATGCGAAAGGTAGGACATGCCCTGGTGTGTGTGGCATGTCCTGATAGTGAATTACAGCCTAGTTCGTTTTTCACTATTGCAAGGCTACCTGTTCCCCCTAGGCCAGAACGGGCAGTTTTGATTATTACAGCTTATAATCCTAACTGACCCCGGGAACATGGTAGAAATTCGAGTTTAGTATGCCTGGACTCAGAATGATAAAATGCAGCTTTTAGTGAAGTTGGTTTTAACATTCTGTGTTTGAAAATACCACTTTTAGAAAGTGGGTATTTTCTTGTCTAACCATCCAAGCCTGCCTCTGCGAGGTTGTGTATTCCTTGTCTGGAGTGTGAGTGACAGGGGCTGGGGGATGCCAGGAGACAGGGTGAGTCAGCACAGGGCTGAATAGCAAGATCTACATGTAGATGGGTGGGAGGGGTTGCACCTGGGCCCTGAATAGGACAGTGCCTTCCCTCCACAATGCTGGCTCCACCTCCTGTGGTGCGTCTGATGTCCCTGGCCTACTCACTGAAAGAAGGGACGGAGACTTGTCAACAAAGTGCTCCAGAACTGGTTTGGACTAGGCAAAGGCCTCTCTGCCTTCAGAGAACAAAGGAATTTGGGATATAAATATTGGGGCCCTGACCCCATGAATTTAGATCTCGCTGGAATCAAGGAACCTGCCAAGACGAAGAGCTGGAAGAGCTGCCAGGAGGAGTACTGCCCCTTTGCTGTGTTGTTGCTTTGTTGGGTTGGCCTGCAGCTGCTGCTTCTGCCTTGGGCAGTGAAAGGACTGGACTGAACTTTCTACAAACTTGTGCTGAGTATCTCCAAGGGCCTGGAACCGAGCTGGCCTCCTGTTAAGAAGTCTCAGGGACTGCAAAGACTTCACAAGCCTCTGGGTACCGCTTCTGGAACGCTGTTTCAGTTGCCACAGAGGAAGGGAACCGCAACCGACTCCGTCAACCGAATCCATCCCTGGCCGGTGACCTGTTTGCACCGCAGACCGCATCGCCCCGCTTCGCATCGCAACCCTGGTCTCACCGTGGGCGACGTCCGACGCCGCCACCACCGAGCCGCTGCTTGCACCGTGACCTGTGGGCACCGCAGTTCGCATCGCATCGCTTCACTGAACCAGCCGGACCCGACCGACGCGGTCGCTGCAACTGGCTCAAGAGTCGTGACCGCACCGCATTTGGGGCACCGCTCGCACGTCTGCGACGCACCGCTCCGACTCGCACCGCTGTCCGACGCCAGCTCCCGCACTCCGGCTTGGTCGCCTGCATCGCAGCCTGTCAGCACCGCATCGAGCATCGTCTCACCCTGCATCGCACGCCTTGGACTCACCGACTCCGTCTGCACGACGCTCATCGAGCCGCTGCCTGCACCGCATCGAGGGACACCGCACCTTGCATCGCTCCGTCCTGCACCGCAACCGCGACGAACGCCGACCGGCTCGTACACTCCGTACCAGCCACAACGAGAAAGGTACTGTGACCGAGTCTGTTCACGACTCTGCTGGCCCGTATCGACGCGGTCGGCTGGAACTGTTAGACTCTGTGGTTTTCAGCATCGCGGTAGGCTCGGACGGAGCTACCGACTCGTACGAACTTTGTTTTTGAACTATTCCTGCAAAGAAGAAGTTACCTTATCAAGTATTCATTTTTAAAGTATAGTATTGTGGATTTTTGTCGTAATTGGTCTTGTCATGAGTATATAAAATATTGGTTATTTTTCTAAACTGGTGTGGTGTCCGTTTGTAGTGCTTACACTGTATTACTGTTGGTTATGTGCAAATGCTTTACACACTGCCTCTGAATTAAGCCTGACTGCTCGTGCCAAGCTACCACGAGGGTGAGCAGGGGTTACTTCACAAGTGTAACACCCTTACCCTGACTAGGAAGAAGGGTCCCTACTTGGACAAAGGTGCAAGCCCTTGCCAACTAGAGATCCCATTTCTAACACTTAGGTACACTCCAGATTGGATACTGGGGTACCCTTATCAGTCTCTAGTATATGGTACACATGTACCCAGGGCATAGGTACCCCAGAGACCTCCCATGGGCTGAAGCATGTATTATGCCACCCACGAGAGGCCATGCAAAATGGAACTACAGGCCTGCCATTGTAGCCTGTGTAAGATGGTGCATGCACCACTTATTTTAGATATAGGTTTCCTATATCTATAGGTCACTATACTTGATACCTATGTCACCCCTATAGCAGGCCTTGACAATCCTGAAGGCAGGGTGCTGGGTTTTACATGAGAGGGTGCCCATGCATGAGCAGGGCACCCCTGCAGCCTTCGGAGACCATTCTCTCGGGTTGTCGGTGATGCAGCCAGACATATAGGTAGAGGTGCATTATATGCTCGCTTAAAATGCTATCTCGAAAACGGCTGCAACAAACCATGTCGTGATTGGTATCAAACACCTTGGAATCATACCTCCACACCGGTAACCGATGTGGGAGGTATGATTCCACCCTTCAGAAGCAAGCTTCGTGGGGTCCCTGGTCTTCCCGGTACCAGCCTTCTCGACCCAGACAGCACAAAATTGTTGCTGCCGACCAGAGACATATTTCTGCCCTCCTGCTGCTGAGCCAAGCTCGAGCAGAGGAAGGCAGCACAATAGGCATCCTGTCACAGGGAGGTGTGACCCCCTCCGAGACAGGATTTAGTGTATTGGAGCTGGGTGGGTGCACTTGCAAGTGCCTGAAGGTCTGCACAAGGGGCACATTTGGTGTCCCTGTGCATAGCCCAGTTCAAACCAGTCCTGGGAGCCGTTGGCTCCTGCTCTGGTGCGAAACTGGACAAAGGACATGGGAGTATCCTCCCCACTGTCCTGACCCTCCCCTGGGAGGGTCCCCTGAATCTGTCCAACCCTCTCCTGTGGGTACAAAAGGGCTTACCTGGCTGTAGGACCCCAGATTCAACATGGACAAGATTCTGATCAAGAAACCACTGACCTTCGACCGTCTGGACACTCTGGACTTCGCTGGACTTCGACTGGGCCCGACTTCGCCTCCCTCTACGTCCAAAGCATCGTCTGTGCCCGTGCACCATACAGCCTCCGTGCAGGACCTGTGGAGCATCAAGGACAACTGATGTATCTCCCTTGGGGTGAAGGAGTCACTCCCCTGCATTTGCAGGCACCGTAACGCAACTGACCAGTCTGCTGATCCTGAGCTCCTGCGGACTCCAAAGGCTCCAGCAACACAGGAGGTGGGTTCCTACGTTCCCTGAGGTTGAGCTGCCCTCTCACCGAATTTCAGGCCAGTATCCCTTGTGGGGACTGCATAACCCGAACCCCTGTGCACCGTGTACTTTTGCAAGTGCATATGCTTTTTGGTGTTCCCCAACTTTGTGCATTGGGCTATCGATAGCCCCAACCTCTGCGCACATTTCGTACAAAGGACTTTGGCCTCCTCGCACTCTGTGCCCTGCAGGCTGTGACTTTGTGAAACTGCTAGAGGTCCCCTTGCAACTCATGTGCCTTTGGCCTGTGGGTCCACATGAGGGACAACACTGCTTTTCTTGGGCTCCCCTGGTTGCTCCAGGCCTGCCCTGACTCCCCTTGCTGTGCTGAGTCCCCTGGTCCTTGCTGGGCCAGACCGTAACCTTCTTTGACCTTCTTCATGGGTTGCCGCTGCCAAGGCTTGTTGGTGCTACCGCCGGACACCGACCCCTCAGCACTCAACATCCTTCGTGGAACAGGTTGTATCCGGCTCCTGGTTGTCCTCGACATCTCCTGGTCCCTGCAGCTGTAGAGTCAAGGTCTCCTTCTTCACACCTGCAGCACCCGACATCGGTGGGCATTCGTCTACCGAACCCCTGGTCTCTCCTGAGTGACCCAGACTCTCTCCCCTCTGCTTTCAGGTTCCTTCCATCAAGAATCCACCTGTGGGTTCCACCGGACACTTTTCTTCTTTCCAGCAGTGGCATTTCTTTGAAGACTCCCAATGAGAACAACGCCGGTTTCCTACGCCAATTCAGCCCTATGCACCCAGCTTCCCTGGTATGGTAACTCTGGTACTTTGGTATCCACGGGTGGGGTGGCTCTCCAACCTTCTATGTTCCAAGGGGTTTCCTCGTAATCCACTGGGAAGGGTCCTTAAACTTTAAACTTGCAACTGCGATTCTCCCATTCCATTGTACGCAGCACCCGGCCGTGTTTTCACACTGCACCCGTCCTCCGTGGGGTCCCTACTTACTCACCATGGGTGGTTCCTTGAGGTCCCAGCGATTCTACACCCTCTAGACACTGTCTTGACTCGAGTCGTGGTTCTTATACCACTATTTTAGTATATGGTTTGGTCTCCCGGGAGCCCACTGTGTATTAGTGCTACTTATGATTGTTTCTGTGCTACAGTATTGTGTGCTTTGTATTTATCTGTGTGTAGCAGATACTGTGAGGTATTTAAGGTGTGTTACAATAATAAACATATATTCTTATAACTACTGTGTGGTTCTCCTTTCATTTAACCAATACAATAAGGTTGCATTCTGGTAAAACAAGCTGCTTAACATTCCTTCAAGACTAAGCCTGAAGGCTGCTCTCCACAGCTACCACTAGGATAGCTTTCTAAGGTTATCTTTGACCTCTTAAATCACCATAAGGGTTGTTTGAACTGGTGCAAAGTGCCCACTTTAATTAGTGGACAGCATATACCAGGCCAACTTCTCACACTGAAACAAGCAATTTTGTTAAGAAAAATTAATTATTATTCACATATTCCTTTCCACTTTCACCAGGCAAACAGATATTGATGTAGGTGCTGCTCTATTTTATAGCCGTATGTTGTACGGGTGTACATCAAGGCAAACAAGTAAAACATGTTTGAACAACCTACGAGCGCACTTTTGAAAAACTGCTCCGATATAAGTGCTTGGAAACGTTATATGAGCCAAACTAAAACTAATTTTGTAACACTTAGCAGTCAGAAAATTGTACTTAATATAGACTGCAAAATAATCCCCTTTTACTGCTCGACACTCTTACATCCAAAAAAGACAAAACTGCTAAGGGTTATGTCCGTCATCCAGTATTGTACCAGTCCACAGCAACAAACCACTGGTTACCATCAGACCAGGCATGGAACAATTGAAGAGATCTGCCAACTGCTGCTGGCCAACGGAGAACTTCAATTTAGTTCACCACTTCAGGTCCTGACTAGCTACATACTTAGCTACTTCTTGACATCTCACAATGACAACCACAATGATATTAACAAAGTGCATCCCAGCCAATCTCGCTATCACCTCTCCCTCTAACTCATACCTGCTCAAGATCAAAAAACGTTAAAAATATCTCAGAAAACACAACCCAGTGAGGTAACCAGTTATGTGGATTATGAACATAAGAAATACCAGAAAGCTCCAGATCCCACTACCACACTCAGGCAGACATGGGAACAAGATGTTGGCACATTAGACGACGAGCAATGGGTGGAAGTACTCCAAGGCCCAAGGGAAGTGGCAATCCGGGCCAGATTCAGACTCATCCAACTTAAGATATTACATAGAGTGTATTACCCTAGGTCAGTACTCTCTAGAATGGGCAGGTGCGAAGATACGAGTTGCCATAGAGGATGTGGGATGGAGGGAACCTTTTATCACCTACTCTGGGAGTGCCCGAGCATCCATACATTCTGGATAAAGGTCGCTAGAGTGATGTCGGAGGTGGTAGGGGTGGAGGTTCCACTGGACCCCAAATGGTTCCTTCTGATAACGGAGGCTATGAAGACTGGCCTAGACACGTGAAGATTTGGTTGGGATTGGCAGCAATAGTGGCTAAACGAAACATTGCAAGGAAGTAGGGGGCAAGGTCCACCCCAACGTTGGAGGAATGGGAAAATGACCTTGACTGGTGCTGGCAAGCCGAGTCAGTGATTTATAAAAGTAGAGGGTGCCCCAAGAAAGGAGAGAAAATTTGGGAAGCATGGGGGGTACACCGGGGACTCTAAGAGGGAGGTAGGGAACAATGGTATTCTCTATTGATGTGGACCTTCATTTGTTGCCACTAATAGAAAATTCAAATGTAAAATGAGATTGATGCTACAATATAGATGCTCTTTGTATGTACAATTATGTCATGGTTTAATAAAAAGAGTTCTAAAAAAACTTTAAAAAAAAAAAAAAAATACCATAAAGGGTCTTTCAGAGCTGTTCAAAGCTGCCAGCTTACTGAAAACCATAAACTGTGCGTCTGTCTCTCACACGCCTTCATCCGGCACACTGCTAAGCACTACATCCCGTAGCCGCACGCACCTCTGTGGGCCTCACGCACAACAGCGAAACACTTCCTTCGTAGGATCAAAACAAAGATAACACACTTCCAGCTGCACGCCCTACATAGTCTCGTGTACTACCCTTGTAGGCAAGTACATCAGCACCCCATATAGGGCTAGTAAGTGCTATATAAATGTTGCAATACAACTCAAAGGAAAACGGAAGAAGGCGCGTAAGTGACAACCTGGTCACTCCCACCATTCCTTCCTCCTCCCATACCATCCTAATAACAAATCCAAGGAGCTGGAACCAGGAGCAGTCACATATATTCCACTTCCTGTTCTCACTTCCTAGCCTGCAGAATTGTAGCTGGGTTGTAAAGGAGTAGGAGCGCAGTTGTCAGGAGATAGGTAGCCCTCCTGTCTGTCCCTTTCCTCCTTCTGCTCTTCCTTCGCATCACAGTCTCACACCGGATGTTCGGTTTTTAGGTCGAGCCTCGAGTAGCGCGCAAGCGCTGCTTAGAGGCGAAGACTTATTGTAAGCGAGTTTTCAAAGCAGTCCAAGAAACGCTCGTGCGTCGTGGCTGGCCTTTTTGAGATGGGTACGCGCGGCAAACATGTGTTTCCAATTATCGTGCCCAGACGCGGGCGCGATAATTGGAAAAACATGCCGGCAAAAGGCCATGACGCACGAGCGTCTGGTCAGCTGAGCAGGCTGCCGCGCTCGCTCGCCCTCGCTCCTCTCGTTTTTGTTGCTTTCACTTTTGCGCGTCTCTTTCTAGTTCTGTAGTGTCTGCAGCCTTTCTGTCGGCTTGTTTATTATTATTAGTGGCAAATTGTTTTAAAGCAAGCACTTCTTTCAGACATACTGTACAAAGTAAGGCGCGCGGCTGAGCCGCCCCGGCGTGACGGGAGTGCACGTACTACTCAAGGCTCACTGTGACACCTAATCAGCTTCGGGCAAATTAACGGCGGCTATTTCGTGGTCCCGGAGGCTCCAAAAGAAGGTACCTGGTTATTTATACCTTAAAGCCCTAAAGCTCCGAGAAGCGAACGGAGTTTAAATGTTATTGCCCCACAAACCTCGGTGACATGTTATCCCGGGTTCGGACTTCACCGGGACTCGGCGCTTGGCGCATGACTGAACTCAAGCTTGTTATGAGTGAATCTGTGCTAATTACTTCTCTTTCCACTAGTGTTGAGGACACTGCAATGGAGGACTGACAGACACAGGCTTTACTGCCACAAGCCCTCTTTACCCAGAAGGTCCCTCTCTTTTTACTGCGCCCCCTACACCGAGGGGCAGCGCGCGGAGGGGTGATGTACCGAATACCACTGTGCCGAGGAGCACTGCAAAAAAAATCAATGGAGTTCCTTTAGGATATGAGAACAACTCTAATTTGTTTAGCAAACTATCGGCGTTGCTTATGCCCAGTTCATCTCTTCATATTGATATACAAACAATCAGTCGCTCGGACACAGCATACTTGAAAACTGCACGAAGCTAACATAATGACTAATGAGAGATGTTTTCCTTCTTCGAAGTTTCCACCCTCCAGAGGTACAATGCAAGGATCACCGCATGTTTTACTTTGAGCGCAAGGCGCGCGCGATTGCTTTTAAAGAAATTAAGCACTGCCCCTATCAATATCGCGGACATCACAGAAGCGCAAACCTTCTGCTGCTTCTGCCGTTATGTTGTCACCAACAGCCTCACGAGGCCTGTTGTAATCAGATCCTACGGTGCTTTGTCTAAGTGCTCGCCTCTGCTGATGCTTAAAGAAATTGGACGTCTGGGGCCCCTGACTAGTTAATGTGCCTGTGCTGTCTGCCTCTACAGATGACTTGGCTATCTCCTTTGTTCGAAATCATGCGTGCCTTCCCTCTAAACCATTACCCCTGCAGGTTACCTGCGTTATTGTCTATGCTCTAGCTGTTACTCAATGCATCTCCCCGCGCCCTCATTCAAAATGCGCCATGCGCGCTCAATCCGAGAGATAACCGTGAACCCTGCCTGGGGACGGCTGCAAGTGACTGTCGGCTGACGGATCCAGGCACCGACCAACCATTAGCGCCAGCAGAGACGTCCGTCACACCCTCTGTAGGACCCTGTGCTGTGATTGGACAAAGGTTTGACTACTCTTTGTTTTCCCCTCGCTGCGGGTGCCTGGAGGGGTTATCTGTCTGCTACCTCCAGCGGAGGGTGCCCTGGTCCAGCCTAGTCTGGGTGCTGGAGTTCTGAGAAGCTTGCGCCCGGGAGTCTAAAGCTGCGGAAGTCCTGTTAAAACAGACGAGGAAGCGCACGACCGCGGTGCCTTAGCCGTGCAGAGTAAAGTACTGATAGGAGTCTGTGAAGTTCTGAGCAAGGCACTCGGAGATCTGAATCCAGACCAGGTAGTGATGCAAGAACCGAAGCTGTGTAAGTTTGAACCGAGGCAGTGAAGTCCTCCGCCTGGGCAGCGAACGTCTGCAACAGGGCGCCGAGCTGTAGCTGAAGCAGGGCTTTGGAGTTCTCAAACTACAGTGATAATCTCCGAATTTGGGATTTAACCTGGGCTGTCCATCTCCAGTTCAAGTTCAGTCCATCGCCAGTTGTGGGTAGAAAAGCTTTAACACCCGGCGAATACACCTACAGCTAGCGACACGTACAGCTAGCACAAAGACAGATTAATATAAAAAAAATCACTTAATTGAGGGAACCCAGGGGGGGCAGAGGTAGATAGAAATAACAAACGCCCATGGACGAGGCCACTTAAGAAATAACTAGCAAACACGGGCAGGGCTAGCACTAAAATATGGACCAACAAAAAAAACAAGCAACTGTAAGCACAGGAACATCAAGCATAGATATAGGGCAGAACAAGCACCTGGGCGTAGAGCAAGCGAGGGAACAACAGGCATCTGCCCACAGTAAGACCAGGAACAACAGGGGTCTGAGATGCCCGCCAGCACAGAAGCAACAAGCACATATAGGGATTGCAAGCATAGGCAAACCAATCACCTGAGATGGTAGCGACACGAGAAACGACAAATAGACACAGGCAGAGAATGCACTGAACAGCTATCGGACATAGAAAGCACTGAAACAGCTAACGGGCATAGAAAGCACAGAACGACAAACACCTTCAGGCACAACAACCACAAATCAAGCAGGCGTGGACATAACAAGCACCCAAAGGCACAGCAAACGGGAAAAGAGCCCGAGGAGACACGTACTGAAAGAGGACACACCAGGGGCCACGGAAACAACTAGCTCCCGAGTCCACAGCAAGCACACAACAAGCATTGGCATAGCCAATAGGTCTCGCTTTTGGGACCTCATAAGTGTTTAGCCATGCAACAGTTGACGTTGTTGCACCAAGGATATTGTGCTGCATAACTAAATACTTATAAGGTCCCAAAAGCGAGACCTATTGGCTATGCCAATGCTTGTTATGTATCGTCAGAAGAGAGGTTGGGGGCAGTGATGCTCATCTCATCCATTTACACCAATCTGCTAATCATCAATGGAGGACCAGGGAGAGCTTGCAAAATCACGCCCAGTTTCTTCAGGAAGAGGCTAATTTAACTGTTGATGTCAGCTGCATACTTAAGTGGCATGCCAGAAGTGAGCACAGGGCGAGCCTTGAAACTGGCAGAGAATATGGTTCTGTTGAAAAAGAAATGACCCTGTGCACTGCCACGTTCTCCCATCACGTCGCACTAACTTGAGATTCTGCTTCATTAAGGGGAACACACTTTACAAAATTAAGTTGGGGCCAAACCCCAAGCCTGAAAGCGACTAATGTCCAAGCACAAACATGGGTGGCTGAGAAAATACACTGCAGGTGCAGCAGAAAACATTTTCTTTGCCCTTCGGGGAAAATGATCCCCAACTGATAAATCGGTCCCCTGCTGGTTTATTCAGGGTGGCTATGGAACATAAATAGACCAGTATGTATCTCCCCACTGGAACTAGAGACAGGGTGAAAGATGAAAGCTGTGAGCCTCTGAGGATGAAAAGACAGAAATATGGATCACTAGTAGAAGCCTAGGCTTACATCCTAAAATCTTCTTGACTGTTAAATTTTGCCCTGGTAAGGAACATTTCCAGTGCCTTCTCATCCAGGTCAGAGCCATTAGTTAAGAGGGGGTAAAGTGCTAGCAGTCTTGATGTATCTCTAGGGGATGAGTGAATGTGTGTTCTCAATATAAGATCTCTTGACTGGGGGTCAATGTTTTGATTTGTTCTGCATTCCGTCCATCAATTGTGTGTCTTTTGCTCAATATAAGATAACCAGGGTTGATTAAGTATGAATAGTTTTATGTAACATTTGACTAACGTGTCTAATAACTTCAATGATTTCTTTACAGTGCTAAAAGCTGCAGGCCGGAAGTTCTTGTCTCTGATTCGGGAAATGGAGCTGCCCCCCAGGCGGCACGAGTTTTGGGGGCGGCGGCTAAATTAATCTCCAGCCCACCCCCCCCCCCACCGCTCTTCAGCGCTCGGCGGTGGCGGCAAGAGGCAGGGACCGCCACGGGCGGCGGAGTCCCTAGCTACGCCATGGACGGCTGCCCTAATGCCCTTGCTTAGGGGCTTCCATAGAAACTTTGCTCATATTTGGAAATTCCGACAGTCATCTGCTCTCATTCACATGAACTTACCCTACTTATAGTATCACAAACTCTCAAACACGTGACCCACTTTAGAAACTTGTGTAGCAGGGTATAAACACGCGTGCCACTTCACCTCAGGGATCTCGAGTCTTTGGATGATGTTGGGTAATCCTTTCTCCAGTTTCCATGCTAGCCTCGTTCGAAATAATTACTGCCCCAAATATATCTATAAAGTGCAAGGTTCAGGCTCCAGAGTTTCTACAAGAAGATGGAATAGAGTGCAAGAACCAGGTAGGCTTATGGAAGAACAGTGACAGCTTTCGGCAATTTACAAGGGGCAAAGTGCACATCAAAAGATGAATGTGATGGACAAAGGGCAACCTACAAGGTTTCTGGAGATTTTCAGTGCTCTGCATCCCTCTTGACAGGCATAGCTTGCCAGCCCTTTCAAAGGAAGGACAATGCAGGTCGCATGGGTTGTGGGAGAATGGGATCTCAAAATCCGACAACCTATTGGAGTGAATGTTCAGGAATATGGAGAAAATTAACATTCCAATAGAAAAATGTTTGCTAGAGTCAACTGAACGATGTAAGTTTGTGATCAATGTTATGTTATATTTTTTAGCACAACATTCAGCAAGGATTTTAAGTGCTATTTAAAAAAAAAAAAAACAGATCTAAGATGGATAAAACAGTGACATAGATCCTACTTATCCTGAGGGATCCTAAGACAGCAGGCAACAAAATAAGTAAATAGGCTAAAATTATGCAATAAGTTTCTTTCCAAAGATCACAAGAATGGGAAGGGATTGCAGGTCTAGAGGGAGAGAGTTCCATTCATGGGCTTCAGCGACAGAGAAAGCTCTACCACCAAATGTCACTGTCTTAGTCCAGGGGATCGCCAATAAACACTTGTCATTGGAGACAGACACTGAAGTGGGAGTGAAATGGCAAACTTTAGCTGCTAAAAATGGAGAAGAAAAATGAATCATGCGATGGACAAAGACCAAAGCTCCAAAGATAAGTCTCTTCCTAATCGGAAGTCAATAAAGGGACCCAAGAGTGGAAGAAATATAATACCATTGCTTTGATCCAGTTAAGAGGTGAGTAGCACGTTATAGACCATCTGAAGCCAACAAAGCAGTTTATATGGTAACACCAGGTAAATGGCATATGTGTAATCTATGTGACTCTGGATAAGAGCCATAATTACAGTGGTGTGATGCTCTGAATCAATACATGTCAACATTACCTTTAGCAGTTATTACCAGAAATGGACACTAGAAGTTGTGGGGACCTGAGCTCTTTAGGAAAAGTCTGCATCAATAAGGATCCCACAATTTATCACCACCTTGAAAGGAGAGGGGGCAGACCCGTCCATTGTGGCCAAAAGGGGGGGCCAGGTGCTAATGTCATTTTTTGGGATCAAGAACTCGGTTTTATTTGGATTGAGTCTCAAGAAATTTGAGAACATCCAAAATTGCACAAAAGTGAGGGCTGAGGGAAACTTGTGATTAATGTCAGTAATCTTCAGAGGAGATTTGTTTGCTTCCACCAGTTTAAAACTCAACTGTCATTGGCATTTGAATAAAATCATATTCTCATTGAATGAAGATCAGATGTTAGGGACATCATAAATGAATATGTGTGTGTGTGTGTATATATATATATATATATTTATAATATATATATATATAGATCTATATATCTATATAGATCTATATATATATATATATATATATTTTACCTACTGGCGGTCGCCAGTAGGTAGTTATAGTTAGGATCTCGTTTCTATTCAAACAGCGTTTTTTCTTTTCCCAATATCTTTTGTGTCGTTTGACGAATCTTCACGAAATTTTCAAAACTAATGGCCCGCTCAGGTCAGCTCCTGTCTTGGAAGTTTCGGGGTGATTCATCAAGCGGGGGCTGAGAAAAAAGGGGGGTCCCAAAACGTGTTTTCCCCATGTAAATTTCCATAGGAAAAATTGGAACAGGCTACAGCCCGAACTGCTGAACGGAATTACACCAAATTTGGCAAAAAGGTAGCCCTTGGTTCAGAAAGAGCCCTTTTTGTTAAATGGTGTAAATCCATTCAGTAGTTCCTGAGAAATAAGAAAAAGAAAAATATCGATATCTGAGCACCGAGGAGGGTTCGCGAACCCTCCCGGGCACGAGCTCAATTCTGATTGGCTGCCAACATTCCAAACCAGGAAGTGTTGGCAGCCAACTTGTGACTCGGTAACTGAGTCACAAGAAATCAGAAGAAAAAAGGTTGAAAAAGAAGAAAAGGTGGCAGGGTAGAAACACCCTGACCCCCTAGGCCTGCTCAGGGGGCCCCACAAGGACCCCCAGGGCTAAAAAAAAAAGCATTAAAAAAAAAAAACACATCGGCAGAATTCACGTTGGGATCGCGAATCCTGCCGTGAAAAATATAAAAAAAACAAAGCGCGGGCTTCGCGCTTCGTTATTTGTAAGCCCCCGGGTGGGCCAGGTCCCGGGGGCAATATTCACATGTTTTTATTAGCCACACAATCTCCCCTCACACACGCCGTTTGTATAAAAGGAGTCCTCCTTTGATGTTCAGGTCATTTCTGACCCGATTCCCGTCACGCAGCTCGGATCTACAATGTGTCGGGAGCTTGTTGCCATAAAAAGGCTGCACATAAGCAGCTCGTTAGCAAACACGACCATAAAGTTAATGCGGTGAGCGTGTGCTTCAGAGGCAGGTGGTAACAGCCTGAATGAAGCGCCATGAATCAGCGGCGTTCTCCGGCGCTCACCAGGCGCTTCCAAACGCGCTCCCCTCTGACAGAACCGCAGGGGCATCTCAAGGCCTGGCAGGGACGGACATATCCCGCCGCTCAGCTGCGCTTGTGTTCAGCCTCACGCTGCCCTGCTGTACTTTGGACCCATCAGTGTCCTACAGGCTGATCGGAACCCTAACCATGTGCCTAGAGGCCACCTGACTCAGTATAGCGCAGGCCTCCGTGGATGGGGGTTCGTCTACAATTTGGATTCTAATGACTGTCTTTGCATGGATCCTGTTCTAGATCAGTTTGAATAATTATTTTTTTGGATGCTGTAGGGCGCTATGTGCACCCTTTAGTTACTTCGGAGCGCTGGAGTATTAAAAACGAACGTTTGCCTTGGCCTTCAAAGTGGCTGTAGAGTCTGATCAACCTCGCCCGGTGTTCTACAGGCACCGCCATGGCGGGGGAAGACAGTCAGATGTTTTGGGAGTCCCTCGATTAGGATGAGAAGGTGCTCAGTGGTTTGGAACCTCTTACGTCACGCTGCGCGCTTCCAGTCCAGTGGCTGCAGGTGGGAGGAGGGACTACATCAAGAATACATGCAGGGGATTGGTGAGGTTAGATTTCATTGGTGCTATTTTACGTTTATCATGCGATAACTTACGTAGTAAGTAATGGCATAGATCGTTGATGTCATTGGCGATGTCATATATGATGTAATCTTTGATGTCACTGTTTCTTATCTGTCATGTGTGATGTCGTAAGCAATACATTAGTGCCAAGGGGTTGCTACCTCAATTCTAGCTATGTGTAACTTTTACAGGTTTGGATTGTAACCTTAATATCATTTTTGCGGTGCACTTTCTTTAAATGAATGCAGCACTAAGATTGCTTGTGTGAAATATAGTGTAGCTCAGCCACTGGGGAAAAACGACCCCAAAATGTAACTAAAAAAAGACTGACTCAATCCGAGTCAAGTCTCACATAAGTCTACTTTTTTGGTGGCTTAGGTGCGTGCTCAGTAAAAGAATTTTCTGACAAAATAGTAAATTAATTTACAACAAGGGAAACTCAGCGTTAAGACTCAACTATTTTCACCAAGTAAACATACTGTGGGGCATATTATCAAGCAACGGCGTTAAAATTATCGCCGCTTTAGCGGCAGAAAACTGCCGCTAAAGCGGCGATAATGGGCTTGATAATATGCCTGGAGAATTCCAATAGAAGCCCATGTTCTGGTGTCAACATGGGCTTCTATTGGAATTCTCAAGTTTATATTATCAAGCCCATTATCGCCGCTTTAGCGGCAGTTTTCTGCTGCTAAAGCGGCGATACTTATAACGCCGTTCTTGATAATATGCCCCTGTAATGTTCTCTACACACCTAGTGGCAAGACCTTTGCTTAACTTTAAAAAGCTCAGGTGTACCTAAATGTAATGGGTAGATCTGTTTTGTGCATGATTGACCCACCAAAGACACAAATGGTATATTATTTTTGAATGTCCCTACTCGAAAACATTTTGCAAAAAAAACGGTGCAATATAGTTTTTTCACCCCTGCTCATATCATAGTTTCTGGGCAGCCAATTAGACAGTCATAAGAGAACAATCAGCATATGTTAATTAAAAAGTTACAGGGGCATATTAGCAAGACCCACGTTAAAATTATCGCCG
Organism: Calotriton arnoldi; assembly: GCA_963921515.1. Classification (NCBI taxonomy): domain Eukaryota; kingdom Metazoa; phylum Chordata; class Amphibia; order Caudata; family Salamandridae; genus Calotriton; species Calotriton arnoldi. The sequence continues at coordinate 2,009,304 of CAWUFW010000337.1, forward strand.
TTTTAGCGGCAGGAAACTGCCGCTAAAACGGCGATAATGGGCTTGCTAATAAGCGTTATGGAATTCCAATAGAAGCCCAGGTTAGCTGTCCTGCACATCTAACCTGGGCTTCTATTGGAATTCTATAACGCATATTAGCAAGCCCATTATCGCCGTTTTAGCAGCAGTTTCCTGTCGCTAAAACGGCGATAATTTTATCGCCGGTCTTGCTAATATGCCCCACAGTTTTTATAATATCGGCCATTTATTAAAACAGCCCAATAACTCAGTAGTCTCACCAGCTCACTTCATGCCGCGGCCGTTTTACACACTACCCTATTTTAAAAGGTTATTTGATCTGTGGGTCTAATGACAAGATACTTTATTCATCCAGCTACGTATCTTTTTTTTGTAAAACAAACAACAATTCCTAAGTATTTTTAAGTGTATCGTTTTAGTTTCACTTCTTTTCTCGAAAAACACATTTTGCAACGTGGAGTGATTTAATACTCTGCCTTGCTACAGTGGTGAGGTAAGCGTGTTTGTTATTTGTTGAACAACTATACAGTAAGGCAGAATCCGTTTTAATATCTGTGTGTTTGAATATTTCTAACTTACTATATTACCATCACCGTAAACTATGGGGTTTTTCAAGTGTTCTAGTAGATTGCTGAGAGTGAGGTGCAGTGTGTGGAGGGCCGCGAATCTGTCTTTGGGATTCTCCGTGCACTGTCTGAGCCATGATCCCTGGCAGGTGGATGACGGGGTGTCGCAAGGGACACATTTGAATCAACCCAGCAACCCCTGAGTGAACTTTCACAGGCAGACGCGGGAGGGACTTTATGCAGCAGAGGGTGCGCCCACTTCCCAGATCACCTGCAGGCCTCGTGTAGGAAGTGCCGATGTCCTGCTTTCATGAGCAAATGGATGGTAATGTTATCACTGACCCCCCCCCCCACCCATCCCACCCCGTAAAGGTCAGGGGCAGGAGCAGGTGATCCATGCGCTAGTGAGGGCGACAGTGCGGGCTCTTAGTTCTGGGGTGTGTTTGGCGCAAAATCCACCACAGCATATTGTGCCCTAAATCCATTTCAGCGCTTGGAAGGGGCCTTTATTGTTACGTGGCGCTATACGGATAAACACACCGTAACTTGCACTTGACTCCTTGTGTCTGGTGTGTCTGCTTTCCTATTCCACTGAGAAATATTGAGAAAAAAAGGTGTGTGTGTTTTTTTAACCCATCTGGTTTCAAATATTTTTTTTCAGCTGTGGAATTCAACAGAGAGCTTTTGTTTTGTATTACCGATTTGTGATGATTATAGACAAACTTTGCCACGCGGCCCCCCTCCCCAACAAATAAATAAAAAAACAAGGCTGGCCAGGCCCCGGGGGGATGGGGTCCCCCGGGCCATAATTGGCCTCTGGAGGGGGGCCACGCGGTCCCCCTCCCCAAAATTGTTTTGAAAAAAAACCAAGGCTGCTAGGCCCCGGGGGTTGGGGTCCCCGGGGTCAAAAGTGGCCCAGGGAAGGGGGGCCACGCAGCCCCCTCCTAATAACCGACCAAAAAAAAAAGGAACCGGCAACTCGCCGGAGGCCCCGCCCCCTCCCTGCACCACTCTGCAAACGCGCCCCTGGCGCGTTGTAAGTTGGGGAATTAATTCCCGTTCAATCCTGAGGGTCCCTGGGGGCCAACTAGCCCACCAGGTACCTCCAGTAAGCGCCACAGAGCTGCGTTGCAGAGAGGTGGTCCGAGGCAACGCCCCTTTTACACCACTCTGCAAACGCGGCTTCTGGTGCACTGGTGGTGGGGCGATGAGGTCCTCTTGTGTCCTGAGGACCTCAGGACACAAGTGGACTTCATCCTCTGAGCAGCAGTGCGCCAGAAGCGGCCTTTGCAGCGTGGTGTAAAAAGGGGCGTGGCCTCAGAACACCTCTCTGCAACTCAGCTCTGTGGCGCTTACTGGAGGTACCTGGTGGGCCAGTTGGCCCCCTGGGACCCTCAAGATTCAAGGGGACTTAATCCCCCAACTTACAACGCGCCAAGGGGCGCGTTTGCACAGTGGTGCAGGGAGGGGGCGGGCCTGATATAACAAGTTAGCAATCCTGCTGTGTGGGACTTACTGGAGGTAATAGGAGGGGTAGTTGGCCCCTAAGGTTGACGTTGGGGGCTAACTACCCCTCCTGTTACCTCCAGTAAATCTCACACAGTGGGATTGCTAATAGGTGTTTGGAGGCCACGCTCACCTTTCTCCACCACTCTGCAAATGTGACTGCTATGTTATAGTTAGTAATTAGCTTTTAAAAAACCTTTGAAATTCACTGAAAAAACCATAGGTTTCAGGGACGTTATAGTTAGAAATTAGCATTTAAAAAAACCTTAGAAATTCACTGAAAAAACCACAGGTTTCACGGACGTTATAGTTAGTTGGACATTTCACTCGTACAAAACCAGAGAAATTCAGCCTTTATAGTTAGTAGAGATAACTATAACTCGCGCCCCCGCAATGCACTGCAGATGACGTCACATATTACATCACTCATGACATGGTCAGTGACATCACTGATGACATCACTCATGACATCTCAAATGACATCCCTGATGACATCACTGATGACATCATCCATGTGATAATCTGATGCACCTCCTCACACCCTAATAAAACCTTTTATACACCCACTCTAAAATACAGACTACCAATATCGAAACGATAGACAGACCAATAGCAGTTAGTACATACCCACTCAGTGATTCCTAGGTCTACACACACACATCCACTCATTCACCCATACAGTAAATCATACATGCAGTCACTCATCAATACAGCACTATCATATGTACTCATACACCTATACATACACTCACACACCGCCACTCATCCATAGACTTACTCACACACCTACTCAGTCATGCAAAGAATCAATCACACCCATTTAATCACCTATACAGTTATACACAGACCACCTCACTTATTTATACAAATACTAACACATACTTACTCTTTTATACAATCACTGATACAAGCACACACTCATCCATACAGCCACTCTCACAATCACTCACTCTCACGTATAGTCATTTATATACTCCAGCACTCACATATACTGCCTTTCACATATGTAGTTACTCACACATATACCACTGAGACATCCATTCACTCACCAACACACCCATACACACACTCACCCACCCATACAGCCCTTCACAGATGCACTTTTGAACCGATACACCCAGTGAATCACCCACTCACACATCTATGCACAGAGTCACCCACCCCCCACCCCCCACCCCCCACCCACTCACACAGACACTCAGGCACCCATAGAGATACTCAGACAATCAATCAATAACTCATATAGACAGTCATGTAGCTACTCACCAACCCATGCAGCCACTTATACACCAACTGACAGACTGATACAGACATTTCCACAGTTTACTCACTAACCCATGCATTCAGTAAGCTACGTTTAATCACTCACTTATACAGTCACGCACCTACTAAATCATCCATTCACACACTTATACACCCACTCATTCTTCAATACACCTTCGCATATATATTTATAAAACTTATTTAAACTTTACAGAAACACACAGTCACTGGATGATGTCATCAGTGATGTCATCAGGGATGTCATTTGAGATGTCATGAGTGATGTCATCAGTGATGTCACTGACCATGTCATGAGTGATGTAATATGTGACGTCATCTGCAGTGCATTGTGGGGGCGCGAGTTATAGTTATCTCTACTAACTATAACGGCCGAATTTCTCTGGTTTTGTACGAGTGAAATGTCCAACTAACTATAACGTCCGTGAAACCTGTGGTTTTTTCAGTGAATTTCCAAGGTTTTTTAAATGCTAATTTCTAACTAACGTCCCTGAAACCTATGGTTTTTTCAGTGAATATATATATATATAGATCTATATAGATATATAGATATATATGTGTGTGTGTGTATATATATATATGATTTTCTGCTCAGATTTAAATGTTGGCAGAAACGTTATCTGTGACCTATCTCAGAGAATAGATTCCAGCCATCAAGCTTTGGCAGTCAAAGTTAGTGGTCTGGTCTGATGTCTTTCCATGAAATATGATGGTTAATGGTATTAAAGGCCACTCATAGGTCCAACAGGACCAAGGCCCCTACACCAGTGCTATCGACCCACCAGCGAACGTAAAACATCAAGAACAGGTATTGTTACCATATCTGACCTATGGATGGCTCTAAAGCCTGCTTTGAGAGGATAAACTGAAGTGTTGTTTTCAAGGAAGGTCTGAAGCTGACTAAATACCAGCTTTTTCAGGATCTTGCCCAGTTATGGTGACAATGAGATGGGTCGATAGCTGGTGTCATCTGGGGACAGGCCTATTTTATTTCAGAGGTTTTACCTTTGCAGTTTTCCACTCTCCAGGAACATTGGCTTGCATAAGAGAGAGGTTGAAGAGAAAGGTAAGATTTTCAGCTAAAGTTGGAATCGTTGTTTTTGTAAAATATAAATCTAAAGGTGACCCCGAGGCTTTGATGTTTCTGATCGGTTCCACTACACAACGAGTAAAAACTTCTCAACATTTTTGGAGAGTGTTGGAAGACTTTCAGGTAGAGTCAATGACTTAAGTCTCCAGTCATGCCATCAGGGCTATTGTCTGTTTCAAGCAGAAGGGTCAAGGAAGGTCAGGTTGTTGTTCTGTGAGGGGCAGACAACAGTCAGGCCAAGTCCATGGAATGTGTTCAGGGTGTCATTTCCACTTCAAACTTATTAAAGAACAGAATCTGAAAAACAGTGCATAATATTAAGCCATATTCTAACACCAACTAAAGTTCTAGCAAATGCCAGGATGCCAAATGTACACAATGAACTTAGTTTACTTACTTGTATCCTGCATTATTTAACTAGGGCCAAGGCGATAGAGCTGGTGACAAGAATTAAAGGACTTGCCCTTGTAGAGACCCCAACCGTTTTTTATGCTTCCCTAGTCCCACCACAAATACATACACGCTACTACAAGAAGGGTCAGATTTATCAAACTGTCATGCAATACACCGCAGCAGCCAAAAATGCTGTGCTGCGTTGCATAACACAAAGAGAGCAGCAGAGAGCCATATTGACAGATATGGCACTCTCCTACCCTCTCCCCAGCACTGGCGCTGATTTCAGCTGCCATCTGCCACGCACACACCTTTGCGCCATAGTACAAGGGTGTGTGTGTGTGTGTGTGAGTCTAGCATAGGTTTTGTACTGGAAGGATTCCCTTCCAGTACAAAATACTATGCCTAGACAAATTTTAAAACTTTTCCTACTTTGTATGTGTGCTGTACAGTGAAACATGCTTGCAAAGTCGGAAAAGAAAGGAGAAATTAATACATTTCTCCTTTTAATGCCTGCTTTCAAATGGAAATAATTGTTGACACAAAACCCTGACTCACACTTTTGATAGGTATGGTTTTGTGTCAAAAGCATGGGTGGTTGCATGGGAATGCCCATGTAACACCCCTTGACACTGTGGAACGCAAAGCAGAGCCTTGCTCTCCTTTTGCGTTACTTTTAGGCAATTTCCTGCACAAAACAAGTTTTGCGCTGGAAAGTAAATAATAAAAGACGTTCTGCTGATTGACGTAAACACAGCGCAAAATGTTGGTAAATCTGCCCCGAAGTATGTTATTTCATTGTGACGGTCTTGAATGAGCGTTTCAAAGGGAAATAAGAACCTTGGGGCATATTATCAAGAACGGCGTTAAAAATTATCGCCGGTTTAGCGGCAGAAAACAGCCGCTAAAGCGGCGATAATGGGCTTGATAATATGCCCTTGAGAATTCCAATAGAAGTCCATGTTGTGGTGTGGAGGGAAGTCTCACTCTCTTGACCTTCTGAAAGGAAGGCCACTCTTTAGGGTACTGATTGTTGTTGGGTTTTCAGCTCATGTTTCTTTCAAGAGAAGGCAGATCTCCTTCAGTCAATGGTGGACGTGTTTTAAGCAAGTATTTATATTTGTTTCCTAGTACAGTTCACCCTTACTGAGGTGGCTTTGATTATTGTCATCTTGGATTTGGAACTGTAATCCAAGCATTCAATGACAATCTTGTAGTCTACTGTATCACGGTCCACAGACTCGGTAGGAGAAAGTAGAATACTGGGGCCGGCAAACTGGTGCCTTGGCTGGGCTGAATGGAGAGGGCTCTTGCTTCTCTTGGATATCATCCTAATCCTAAAATGTTTTCTCTGTTACATGGCAATGTATTCTATTTACTAGTAACAGAGGCGAAAGACTGTGCCAAGCCATTGTGGAGCCAGTTCCCACAAAGAGAGCACTGAGACAGGTTTCAAGACACAATACACAGGGCTGCAGTATGGAAGAACTGCTCCAGTGACTGTCCTGGGAGAAAACAGTATGAGAAAAAGAAGGTTTCTGGGCAGAACACAAAGGTCCTAAACTAAATGCAGTTAAACTAACAGTAAAGTGTGAATGTGGACCTGTCCACAGTGAATGTCTACTGTAACACACACATCAGTACCAGCGAAAATTACTTGCCAACACTTGGGTAGTTTACAAGGTATTATTTATCAAAGGAGTTTTGTAACGTGCTGAGCCGTCAATCACCTTTGAGCTATTTTGCAGTTGCATCAGGAAACAGTTTGTAGAGGTCCTGCAATAGGTTCAATACTTATAGTTGTTGGTGATGTTGCACTAGGTGTAAAATCAGGGTGTTGGGGTGGGAGTTACTACTGAAGGGAGTAGCCAAAATCGACTCTCTGATCTGGAATGAAGACATATGCCATTTGCCATGTGCTGCAATGCATTTGGTTCAATATTATGCCCCCAAAACCCAGTCTTAAAAGGTTGTTATGCAGTTTAGAACTTCTAATAATTTGAAGGTGAATGTACACACTGAAACACATTTTTTATTAATTCACCTTTTCTGAAGTAAGGATGAATAAAAGACTCCACAGCTAAAGACGACCCCTGCCACCTATTATTACGGGACCTCTCGGTAACCTTCACCAGTAGTGACCACTCCACCCTCATCCACACCTGGAAGTCTTGAATGGAATTTGATGGAAATGTCCTTCACGTACTCTCCTCCTACCTATCGAACTGACACCATTCATCCTCCTGGTTCCAAAAGATCCTGATAAAGTGCAGAGTACCTCAGGGTTCCGCTCTTGTTCTCCATCATCTTCAGTCTCTACATTGAGCCCCTTGGGACCCTACTCACATATCACATCAAGTTTCACCGATATACTTGAAAGTCTCTTCTTCTCCGGACATCCAGGCCTCAAACACTGCTTGCATCTCATCCAGACATGGGTCCAACACCTACCTGAAGTTTAATCCCACCAAATCAAAATTCCTGCTATTTATCCAAGAAGAATGAGTAACAACTAGCCCGAACCTGGTTAAACAACATGAACCTGGATGGATTCACTCCAACGTTCACCCAATGCCAAGTCACCTGGATCCACCTTAGACACCAAACTCATTGTCTAAGAATATATCATCAAGAACACCAAGATGGACTGGTACAGGCTCTGTCTGCTCATGACAGAGAAACCAAGCCCTTGTTCTCTAGCATCTGCAGAGCCACAATACCCTGCTCCAGGGCCTCCCATACTCCACAGTGGCCACCCTTAAGGGTACAATAAATGGTCAGCACACCTCATAAAAGGTCTAAATAAATATAACCACGTCACCCTGTCAATAATGAAACTCCACTGTCCGCCCTGCAGGCCAGCACCCAGAGGCATTTCAAGGCATGGGCACAGTTGGCTATGGCCCAGGGCCCCAGCCTTTCAGGAGGCCCCATGATGGAGCCAACTCTGTTCTGCAGAGAGTCTTGCCCAGGTGACCTTTAATAATTCTTAAACGGGTTATTTTAAATAGCATTTTTCTTTAATTTATTTTTAATGTGGTTGATATGTGAGAGTCTAATACAGACAATTTACAGAGAAATGTTGTGTTAATGTTTCATGTAACATCCATAAAACAAGCATTTGCAATGCAATAGGTATCGCAGTTACGCAGGTTTGAGCTATTGGCATTGTAAATGGCTATGCCTTTTATTTTGGTATTGGTTTTTAAAACATAAAAAAAGACTGTCATTTACAATGGCAATAGCTTAAACTCGCGTAAATGTGAGACCTATTGCATTGCAAATGCTTGTTTGTACTGCTTAGGCAGTTATAGAAGTTAGAATGTTTCTGCATGTTTCCACCACGCCTTTTAAAAAAAACTGTGTTGTATTAAACTGCTTCTAATATCTTTTTTGCAACAACTATCTAACAGCTTTTTGGATGTGTTTAATTTTGCACTAGAGATTATATTTCTATTCTTCATGTTTGCAAAATTGCTCTCTTTGTCTTATGAAAGAGCTGCACACCGAGGATTTAAGTGCTTTGTGGGAAAGGTGTTGGTGTGAGCATGTAGTATAAGGAATGGTTGGTTAGCCAGGTGGCCAATGTTTAATTAAAACAAATAAATAGAATTGTGCCTATGTATATACATCCCTGCCAGGTTTCCCAGGTCTGTGTGTGATGTCCTGCTTCAGTCTAGGCATTTCCTTCGCATCATGGGACTTGTAGTCTTGTTTATCCGATTATAAACTGGGACTACAGATCCACGACAACAAAGTAAAAACCTGGACCGGAGCAACAGCTGATGCATGGAAATAGGAAACTTGACAGATCTATCCTGCTCCATTGTGCTACCCACAGCTGTCTCCTATTTCTCTGTTTTTTAAAACTGACAAGACTTCGTTTTCTCTCTAAAAGAGAGCTTCGTCCATTCATGAAGTGCATACAAACAGCGTTTTCACATCGTCCTATGAGCAACATGCTCTTGGTGTTTAACCTCTGTGAAATCAACAGTTGTCAGTTTCTGTGTGTTTTACTGTCAATGTTACAATAAATGTTCCTTTAACTTTGGAAAAAAATAATAATGGTAAAACAAATACACTCACGTATCCAGACCATTTTATTTGTTTATTTATTTATTTTTTATTCTGGTGCTTGTGGTCATGTTTGCGTTATGATAGATTCAGGACTACAAGTCCCAGAATACATCGGAAAGCTGGACTGTACAATGCACTGCTGCTTGGACGTGGGGAGACTTGAGAGCATAATATGTTTGCTGGGGCACAAGCCTGAGACGCAGACGCTCACGGCTATGTCACTTTAGGACAGCGTGAAACAGTAGCTTGCTAAGTGACTGAGCAAAAGGTTATGTACAATCGGGTAAGGAGAAGATGAGGACGTTACCTTTCATCGTGTTCTCTACGGATTCCTTGTTTTTGTCAGAATGTTTTAATATACTAAACGCAGCACTTGTTTACTAAAAGCCCCCAAAAGTCTCGCACTACAAATGGTACCTTTTACGTCAAGATGTGTAGCGCTTCTGATAAATTAAACAACAATGCACTTTAAAATAAAAATGGTATGTCAGTTACCTGTTTTTGGGAAATGTAGCATGACAAACGCAGACACAACCATGAACAACAGCCATTTTGACGGTGAAATAAAAGGGCCCTGCTATAATCGATGAAAGCCAGGACACGAGGCTAACAACACAAGCCCGGCTTCGAAAGTGGTGCGCGCGCGAGCGCCCGCCGCGGCGAAAGTGAAAGCAGCGCGTTTGCACATATGTTTACAATTAACGCGAGATGCGGCGGGGGAGGGGTGGAGGAGCGTTCAGAGAGCAAGCGAGAGGAAAGCCAGATGGCGCCTGATCGGGCGCTGAAAGCTGGCAGCTGTGCACGTGCACGCGATCGTGAACGCAAGCTGGAGGCCAGCAAAAGCCTGTGGGTAGCACTCTAAAAAGCCACCTACTAAATGTCTCGCAGACCAGCGCATACGCTGGCTCAGGCGAGACCTAAAAATTGCTTTTAAATCTAAACAGGACCTCACATATTAGAAATGGGACGGAGTCGGAGGGATTATATGCAGTTATATTATTGAGCTGCTGTTGTATTACAATATTGAAAACACGTCACTATTCCTGAATATTAGATTTAAACACATTTAGAATTTTGATAAGTGTGCTCTATCAGTGACTTGGCCCAAGAGGACATGAAAGAGTTGAAATTGGATCATAAATTCAAAGCTGTTCTGAACATGGGGCCCCAAAAATTCGTTTGGCCCAGGGCCCCCAAAATCCTTACAATGTCCCTGACCGCACCACCTTAAAAACCAACTGCATCATCTCCAAATGCATCACAACTAGCACCACTGCCAATCTGCCTGACAAGGACACCATTTCCAGAGGCTCTCCGTACACTTACAGCCAGGATACCATTAGACCAGAGATGAAGATGTGCAAAAAAGGAAAAACAAAGCAACACTCTCCATCCAAAGTAAGCTTTGGTTACAGTTCATTTCACCAATTCCCAATCTTGCCCTTTTAGCATGCTTATACTCATTCAACACTGTCCCTACCTGGAGCATGGTGCCATATGGAATACTGGGCCTTCTCGGATTATCTCCCTTTTTTTATGTACATACAGACAGTATCCCACTGCCCAAATGGCTAGGCTGGTGCTAAGCAGGGCCTTTAAGGTTTAATTCGTATTACAATTTTAATTTGTGCCTCCATCTCTCACATACTGCCGGCGATCACATCACCAGGATCTGCCTCCCATAATAAAATAACCGCACCACAGTGGTTATCATACACATGAAAACATTTCCCACATATGCTCAAAACAAAGACACCCTTGCAATCACACACTCTACAACAGAACTCTTCAAACTTTTTGCTCCGATCCACCCTAAGTCAAATGTTTTAAAGTTGGGTTTCCTCCTAAACTTTATGGCAAGATTGGGGAGAGGAAGGGCTGAGCACAGAGGGGGGGGATTTTTGGGTGGGGGGTTTTAGATCATTTCAGAAGTACTTTTTCTGTAGCTCATAATCCATACTTAACTTTATAAAAAAGCAAATGCACCAGAACAAAAACAGAAGTTGAACAACTGCTTCCAATAACTGGGATGCTGTGAACCTCTCACACTCCTGGGCCTCAATGCACCTGTACCTGCTGTACTAATGATGGCTGTCTCCTTTGCCTCTTCCATTCCTTCTATCACAACGCCTGGCCATCACTCCAATCTTGAAACAGGATCTCTGTCCCTTTCAGAAAAATATTAGCTCACATGCACTGTCCCCCCTATTGCAGCAAGTGTGCCCTCGGCTCTAATGCTAGCAAGAAATATGAGCCTAGATGGCTCTTTTGTAAAGCAAGCCACAGTGGCGTCACTAGGGTTGGTGTCACCCGGTGCGGTCCGCACCCCCCGCTCCCTCCTAGTGACGCCACTGGCAAGCCAGTCATAGCTGTATTGCAGTTGGCCCCTGAAACCGCTGGGCTAAGGTGTCACTGCACCTGCTTCAATAGTGATAGCTACAAGCTACTTTCTTGCAAGGAGGCAGTCTCCTCTCCCTTTGATAAAAACATGGGCTCCATCTTGCCCTATCCTCTCTCCACTATTTCTTTGAGACCGAAGCTAAGGTTTCTCCTCTGCTTCAATTTTCCTTTCCCTTGGGCCACTGCTCCGAGGCCCAAAACAACACTGGCCCTCGAAGGGTGCACTGGGTCCTAATGTAAGCAATGTAGGATAGTAATACAACCATTATTGCGGTTTATTTGTTCTCCCTCACACTTGGGCCCTGGTGCAAGTGCGCCTGCACCCCCAATGATACCTGCAGGCTGTTTGTCACCTTTGCGCACTCTACTGGCTAATCCCTCCAAGGCCTAAGACCCAAAGCGTGTAAAAAAAGGGAGCGGGGGGAGTCCTTCATCTCGTCATCCTTTTGCTGGGGCTCAGTGCAGCCAGGTTGACATGGGCCTTGATCAGCGGCTGCTTCTCCGTTATGGCGGAGGAGCATAGCCCCGCCTGCTGTGAGCGCAGCAGGCACACACATTAATAAAATGGTAACAAATACCATTTTATTATACTGTATAGCAGGCTCACGCTGTTAAAGCGCGAGGGCAGGGGACGTGGCTGATTAGTGCAATTGCACTATTATTTCATTCTCTGCCAGTGCGAATGTCAGACAGCCGGCCAATCTGACATGCACACTTCAGAGCTAGCAATCCCAGGGCTGAGAAACAGCCGAGGGATTGCAGCCACAGGCCCCTAGCCACAAACCGAGCGCTGGATTAGCCTGCACCAACCATTCCTGGTTGGTTTTGTGTTGCACAAGGGAGGAAGTCCCTACAGGCCTATCTCTTTACTTCCGGCCTTCTCGAAAATACTAGAGAAACACATCCACTCCCAACTCTCCAAATTCATAGAAACCAATACAATTCTCCATCCATCTCAATCTGGTTTCCGTTCAGGTTTCTCCACATGAACTACACGGAACGGCTACGGCATCATTTGGATGCCGGTGATACTGTCGCGCTTATACTATTAGACCTAAGCGCGGTGTTTGACACAGTATCTCATTCAATACTTATAAACACACTGGAGTCTTCTGGCATCTGTGGTACAGCTTTAAAATGGCTAATTTCCTTCCTGGCTAACCGTACCTTCCAAATCTTCTCCGCAACTGCCATCTCTGACAAACACCGCCTACCTCATGGGGTGCCCCAAGGATCCATCCTCAGCCCCTTGCTTTTTAACCTATATGTCTGACCCTTAGCAGACATTGCAGAAGAGGCTGGGCTAAATCTCTTTTCCTACGCCGACGATTCTCAAATTATCTTCTCTCTCTCTAATGCTAATACCTGTGCCTCATCCCCCCTTCAAGTTGGATTGGGGAAAATAGCTTCATGGATGCACACCAACTTTTTAAAACTAAACGGAGATAAAACTGAGGTCCTGATACTTGGCAAAAACAAAGATTCATGGAGCCCACGACACTGGCCCTGTGAGATGGGCGCACTTCCCCGGCCGTCTAGCTTCGTCCGGAACTTAGGCGTAACCATTGATGACTCGCTCACCATGCACAATCAGGCAGTCAAAGTTGCGGCCACATGTTTCACCATTGTAAAGTGGCTCAGAAAAATCATCTGGATGCTGCCAGAGCCTACCCAGAGAACAGTAGTCCAAGCCCTTATCACCTCACGGCTGGACTATGGAAATGTTCTTTACCTTAGGTCTAACAAGGCTGTGACGCGCAGGTTACAAATGGTACAAAACTCTGCGGCAAGACTTTTCTGCAGGGTCCCCAGAGCCTCTCCCATCTCCAGCCACATACGGAATCTTCATTGGCTCAGGGTGGCGAACCGGATCAAGTTCAAAGCCCTGAGCTACATGTTTAAGATTAAGACTGGCAAGGCACCACAGTACCTACAATCTTTGGTCAACCCCTATGTGCCTACCCGTCACCTCCGCTCATCAACCCATGAGAATTTCATCGTACCCAGATTCAAACTATCCAGGATGGGAGGCAGATCTTTTGCCTACCTCGGCCCCTCTCTTTGGAACTCACTCCCCTCAGTTATCCGGAAAGAAACAGTCTATACCCGTTTCCGTAAAACCTTGAAGACCTGGTTGTTTAACCAATAATTCTCCCCAAGCCTCAAACATTCCAGCCAGTCCACCATGGCGCCGGGAAACCCTTTTTGGGTAGCTGTTGCGCCTTACAAATTTAACTAATAAATAAATAAGTCCTTCCCTTTCCGCCCGAGCCACCGCCGAGGAGAGCGCCAGGACAAAAAGAGCCTGCGTGCTAGCAAGTGCAACATATATGGCGAGTGTTTTGAGCATCGTGCCGCACCATGTTTTAATGTTGCCAGCCGCCACTGGCCTTGGTACTAGCAACGAAAATCTAAATGTAAACAGAGATTGAAGTGGACTGGATCCGTGGGGATTGACATGCCCATGCTTTTTAATTTTTTTTTACAAGAACAGTTTCCATACTTTAAAAAAAAAAAACAGTCCTGTCCCTGAATGGGTAATGTGGACCGTGAGGTGTCTCTTACTTAAAGTGAACTGAGAGGCTGGTCTCCTTTGCTACGAGGCCTGCGGAGAGACAGAGAGTTAAAGAAGAAACAGGCCTCTCGCCACGGAGCATGCTAGCTGAAAGAAATATAAATGTGTGCAAATGATTAATCCCCAAATGTTAAGGCTGCTTGGGAGCCAGTATGGCCTTTAATCGAAAGCTTCGCAGTGATCGATGTATTCTTTCTCAGAGGTAATGCAAGTACTAGGTAAGTCTGATTACTATTAATAAAATATATACTTTGAAAGCTTGTGTTGTACCTTTTTTGCAGTTTTATATACCACAAACTAGACCCAAAGGTATCAGAGCGCTTTACATGAGCACCATTTGCGTTACACAAGGACACATTCATTTTTGTTGGGCACTGGGAGATTAAGTGATTTGCCCAGAATCACAGGAGATTGAGCGTCCCTGCCGTGATTCGAACGGAGTTCCCCAGCTTTGCGGTCAACTGCTCTAGCCGTTCGGCCACATCCTCTCCAAGGACCTTAACCACTAACTCATTTTGCTGCAGCTTGTCTTTCACTGTGTGGAACACATATTCATAGTGCTTCCTGCCATTGAATGGGACCTCGTAGCACTGTAACTATTCCCCACTGCATCAACCAGGACTCGATTCTGTGACTCCCGCACACCCATCAGCACTGATTGCATTCATCGAGGTTTCATTACTTAAAAAAGTGCATTTCCCACTGATTTATTTCCTTTGCATTTAATATTCAACTTAGTTCTGTGGGTTATTTTATAGGCAATTGTCTGAAGGTGAAAAAGTAAAAGAGCTACAGAATATAGTGTTCTTCTTATGCACGTCTTTGAGCCTGCCACCTCACTCACTGACCCCCGCCCCCATGGCACTCAGGATCACAGTGCCCATACTTTTTAACGCATTTTAAAATTGCATGTAAATGAAGAATGCCTGGATAAATACGCGCCAAATAACCAGGGCCGCGCTTTCAAGCCATCTTCATTAATAAGTACTTTCTAAGGCCTTTGTGTCGCCTGAGAGGGAATGCAACCACGGACCCTGGGTTCAGTCTGAAGACCTATCCACGTGGGTTGGTTAGTGCCTCTTCGACCCAAAAAGGAGTAGTAAGTAGGCGCATAGGCTATAATGCAATCAAGACTGGTAGTTGGTATGCTCTGCATTTTGTGCCAGCGGTGGGGTTCAGCGGGCGCCCAGCAGTTTGAAGACCTATCCGCGTGGGTTGGTTAGCGCCTCTTCGACCCAAAAGGAGTAGTAAGTAGGCGCATAGGCTATAATGCAATCAAGACTGGTAGTTGGTATGCTCTGCATTTTGTGCCAGCGGTGGGGTTCAGCGGGCGCCCAGCAGTTTGAAGACCTATCCGCGTGGGTTGGTTAGCGCCTCTTCGACCCACAAAGGAGTAGTAAGTAGGCGCATAGGCTATAATACAATCAAGACTGGTAGTTGGTATGCTCTGCATTTTGCGCCAGCGGTGGGGTTCAGCGGGCGCCCAGCAGTTTGAAGACCTATCCACGTGGGTTGGTTAGCGCCTCTTCGACCCAAAAAGGAGTAGTAAGTAGGCGCATAGGCTATAATACAATCAAGACTGGTAGTTGGTATGCTCTGCATTTTGCGCCAGCGGTGGGCTACTGAAAACACCTTTGGGCCCCTGCTATTAATTCTTTATACACTTTGGGGTAGATTTACTAAGCTTTTGCGCCGTGTTTGCATCACAAAAGTGACGCAAAATAATTTTTTTGTAATTTACTTTCCAGCGCTAAACAAGTTTAGCGCTGGAAATAACGTAAAAGTAATGTGAAGCAGCGCATTGCGCTGCTTCGCGTTACTTTGCGCCATGGGGACGTACCAAGGGTGGTTCATGGGCGTTCCCATGCAACCACCAAAGGTTTCTCACGCTAAACACAATTTACTAAAAACAGTAGATTGGGTTTAGCGTGAGAAAACTGCGCCCTTTTCAACTAGGCGCAAGGAAGGAGAAATGCTTTCATTTCTCCTTCCTTTTCCGACTTTTGCATGCGTGCTGCATTGTGCATCACGCATACAAAGTGGGAAAAGCTTTCCCTTGTGTCGAGCATAGTATTTTGTACAGGGAGGGTACCCTTCCTGTACAAAACCTATGCAGGACTCATGCACACACCCTAGCGCTGAGGCGCTAAGGTGTGTGCATGGCGCACAGCAGCTGTAATCAGCGCCGGCGCAAGGGAAAGGGCAGGAGATAGCCATATCTTTGCAAATATGGGGGCAGATTTACAAGCCCCTTGCGTGACTTTTGCTCCGCCGTTGCGTCACTTTTGTGACGCAGCTGCGGCGTAAATGTTGCGGCCCATTTACAACGTGACGCATCTAGGGAGATGCGTCACGTTGTAAAGCCCTGTGTCACATTATACCTGCGTCAGGTATAATGTATGCAGGGTGGGCGTTCCCATGAAAAAAGCCAAGTAGAACTGACACAGTGAAATCTACAAGATTTCACTGCGTCACTCTACGCCTTCGCTGCATCAAAATCCCTACGCCTGCTCAAACCAGGCGTAAGGAATGACGCAGGGCTTTTTGAATGGGACTCACCCATCTATTGTGGCGCATTGCTGGAGTTGCGTCACTTTCATGAGCAACTCCAGTAATGCGTCACTTGTGCGCCAACAGATACGTCAGAATTTCTGACGCATCTGTTAATCCTTGCGCCATGGAGCACTGTATTGTAAATCCAGCGCATCCATGGTGGCGCAAGGACATTCGGCGCTGACGCAAGGAAGCTGACGCATCTATGCAGATGCGTCAGTTCCTTGTAAATCTGCCCCCTGGTCCTGTCGCGCAACACAGTGCAGCCTCGCGGGGGGGGGCTGCGCTGTGTTCCGCGACTTTTACTCCCCTTATATTAGAAAAGATGCACGTAGTTTGTTTCAATTGGAATTTCTTAGACACTGGCATTTAACTGCGGGTGAAAGAAAGGGTAAACAAAAAAAAGGGTGCCTGGCGATCAGCTGACTGCGTCCCCCTTTAGTTGGAAGGAGAATCGGGAAATGTGTTTCTGTGGGAATGGGCAGGGCTCATTGCCCCCTCTGTCCGTGAGTGGATGGGCGGAGTAGGGTGCAGGCCCCCATGTCTGAGAAGGGAAAACACGCAGCTGGTCCTGATGAGAAGAGGCGCTCTGTGTGCGCGAGTGAACGGAACCCCCATACTTATGATCTCAGGAAATCCATCTTTTAGAACGCGTTCTCACTTCTTGCCACACGATGGCAGTGTACTAAACTTCCGTGCCGCAGAATGAATATGTGGCTATGTGTGGCAGGCGAGGACAAGAGATCATGCTATTTACACACTTAGGGATGGATGCTTGTGAACAGATCGGCCTTGCCCAGGTACCCTTCTACTTCCACAGATATCTCTGCGAGCGGCTCGGATTCTCTGAGCCCAGGGGTCGCTGTCACCAACCAGATAAATTGTGAGATTTCCCTCAGGTGCTTTGAATCATATATGCCAATGTTCCCAATTTATGTTGATACTCTTGACTATTATATTAAAATGTTTTTATTTTAGCTCCCCCCCCCCAAGTAAAACTGCACCCACTTCAATGCAAGGTAATGGGGAGATTAGATAACCCCGAATACTGTGACATGGTTATTTACGAGACATGAGTTGGCAACTGCCACTCACTTTAAGGCGTTCCTCTTAAAAATAATATCCACTGGCTATCTACCGCACACCCAGAACTAATGGTCTGGTGTACATAGTGCACAATGCTACTAGTGGGTGCAAATTGTGCACCAACGTTTTGCGATCTGCCTGTCATTTTGTGACCTACGTACTAATAGGTTGTACCTCAAAATGGGCTAGATGTACATGAAACTGGTCGCAAAATACTGCTCGCAATTTCAACCAGTATTTTTGCGACCAGTCTGGTAATTTGCAAAGTGATCTATGTACTAATACGTCGTTTTGCACACTAGAGATGGGTTACAATTCCACCTACTTAATGAATAATAATGAGGTAGGTCCCAATTTGTGACCCACTATGATTCGCTGCCATCACAGGGATGGTGGCCTCTTGCAGTCACCAGACCGCCATACGTGTGATTGCGTTTAAATAAAGCAATTTATTTAATGCTTCCCATTTTCCTTAAAGGAAAATGGAATGTGTTTAAAAATAAAAATGAAATGTTTCATGGGACTGTTGGGGACGTGGGACCACTGCCTGTGTAGCGCAGTGAAGCTCTGCGGTATGCCGGTGAAGCTGAGATCAGGGATGACGATAAGATATTGGTAAAGCATCGTTGAGGGCCACGAAAGATACAAAGGATATGACGAATATGTAGCACAGATATGATGGCTGTTATGAGCTGCTGTGAGCTGATAGTGCGCTGATTGTGCGCTGATGAGAGCTGAGCTGACCTGAGAAGTGCTGCAACACCCATATTTGAACATTATGAGGATATGAAAGTCTGGTATGAAGCACTGATATGAGGCATTGACGAAGCTGATAAAACACTGACGAAGGCTGTCGTGCGCTGTTGTGCGCTGTTGTGAGCTGTTGAGAGCAGTTGAGAGCTGAGAGCTGAGGTGAGCTGTTACACCCATATTTCCCGGTCATATAGTCTGGCTACAGGTTTCCTGCGGGCTGTGGTAGGCGCTACAACTCGATACATGCTACAGGCTACTTAATGCATAGATGAAGGTTGTCATGAGCTGAGGTGAGCTACGACACCAGGCTACAACCACTGGCCACAGACTACCTCACCCAGGTCAACACGCCATACGCTATATGCTACGCATCACAAGCCTATAGTCTGCTACTATAGTCTGTTCTCTCTGCTCCACAAGCAAAGGTGGCTCCTACATATGATGTTTCTGCAAAAGGGGTAATTGTCGTCTATACAAAGGGTGTTCCAGAAGCGAATCTGACCAAAACGCAAGAGTCACAAAAGGAGCTAGAGGTGCCTAGGTCGCTATACCTTATACCCCATACCCTACATGCTCTGCTAAAAAGAGATAGAGTCGCTACCATTGACCCCCTCAAAGGAAGGTGATATCCAAGCAGACTCCCACCGCTTCATACAGCTGGGCCACGCTGGGTCGCGCTCCACGTTACAAGATGGCTGACAAAGAATCCAGAGGTTCTTTTAAAAAATCAAGAGAAGAACCAACTATCTCAGACTCTCCAATCAAAGCAAAATCGGATTTAAATAGTACAATGGACATGATATTAAAAAAACTGGCTGAAGTTCATGACCTGGCGAAATCAACAAAACAAAATACTGATTCCATGCAGCTGGAAATGACGGCCATCCGGGCAGACATGAACACAATGAACTCCAAAATCAACCACGCAGAACAAAGAATAAGCGACGTCGAAGATGGGGCCACCAAGGCCGGCAAAGAAATTAACCACCTCCAGTCCACCACAAGTGAACTCAGAAGACACATAGCTGAACTGGAAGACCGAAACAGAAGAGGCAATATACGAATTTTCGGTATTCCAGAGAATTCAGAGGATGATGCGGGATCCTGTGTGGCATTTCTGGAATCTTGGATACCCATGCTCACCGGAATAAATTTCCATCACGGATTAGAACTAGACAGAGCACATAGGATTCCAACCTTCAACACCCCGAGTAGGAAAGGGTCTCGTCCCATGATATGCAAACCACTACGCTATCAACATGCTGAGGCCATCCTAAACTTCGCCAGGAAAAACCACCAAATATCATGGGAAGGTCAGCGAATAATCTTCACACAAGACTATTCTAAGGAGACGGTAGACACAAAGAAAGGGGTTCCTTCAACTGCGAGATAAGCTGAGACAAAAGAACATACAATTCTCCTTTGCAGGACCAACTAAGTTCAGAATCTATGAAAATGGTAAACCATACTTCTTCACTAATCCCAATGACCTGGCGCAGCATCTGGAAACAGCTCCGGCGCAAGACATGGAACTTTCCGCAGGGGCCTCCAACAAAAGAAAGACTTGATATCCTTTATGATACCTAATGTAATTCACCCTGTTTCAGGCTCTTTCAGATTACACAAGTTTGATTGCAATGTATCACGTTTGATAGTCCGTTGCTGCACAGCATGTAATCTGACACAAATGCTTTGTTGATTGATGTTATGACCCTCTAGCTACCTACTTGTTTTGCAGGTTAGCAAGTTATACATCTAATGTACTTACCAATAGTGGCCAACAATCCCTTTGGCCTTACAATAATTGCCGTAAGTTATCATTACCGTACAGAAACGTTATACCAGTAACCCAGTTAGTTTTACTCCAGATGAAACGTATTTCAGCCTAATACCCTCCAGGTTGCCGGCTAACGGACCTGCCGTCGCAGCTCCTACATCCAATTTTCTCAGGGAGGGGGGAGGGAGGGGGGCGAGGGGAAGGGGAAGGGAGGAAGGGTTGAGGGGAAAAATACTTGGGGTTGTTTTCTTTTTGCTTCAGGTAAACTGCACTTTTTTCTTGTATCCTTTATCTTGTATTTTGTATTATGTTATCTTGTATTATGTTAACAAGACAGGCACACTCTACTCTCGGTACACAACCAGCGACATGACATATAAGGGCAATAAAAGTGAACACCATTATCAGGTGACCTCCTGGATGTATATAGTATACTACAATGCAGTTCCATTGAAAGATGCCACACTCCTATACCACAGGCCAATCCACTCCCACAGCGACAACTAGGTCTGCCGATGTCTCAAACTAAAAATATCGCAGAAGACCTTAATATAGTCTCCCTGAATGTCAAAGGGCTTAACCATCCAGTTAAACGTAAGAAAATCTTTGACTACCTGGCCAAGACTAAAGGTGACATCATTCTGCTTCAGGAAACGAAACTCACACGGGAGGACGTTGATTTTATTAAACACAACTGGATCTCACACATATCCTGTTCACCGGCTACACATAAGAAAAAAGGAGTCATTACACTTATAGCTAAGAAATCCAATATCACCACCGTCTCACACACTCACGATGAGGAAGGGAGAATGCTAGCCACACACCTGAAAAGAGGAGATGACTCCATCCATGTTCTCAACATATATGGCCCGAATTCCGATGAGCCCATCTTCTGGGAAAAAATTTCAAAGACAATTGAGAGCTTCCCTCAAGACGATCTCATCATAGTAGGCGGGGATTTCAATTTGCCCTTAGACCCACTTTTTGACTGTCAATCGAAATGCAAATATCAACCCCCACGCTCGCTCGAGGTTCTCAAACCAATCTGCTCCAGGTTTAATCTTAAAGACTCATGGCGCCTTCAGCACCCCGACACAAGAGACTATACGTTCTATTCGGCCCCACACAACTCCTATACAAGGATTGACTACATTCTAATATCAGGGGCATACACACATCTTATAGATCAAACGGATATAGCCCCCAGGCTAATATCAGACCATTCATGTATCAACACCAAATTAGCAGGCACTCACCCTATTCTTCCTCCTAAAAGGTGGCGAGTTAACGATGAGGTACTCTCTGACCCAGCAGACAAAGAAACAATCGAATCGGCTATTCAGGACTATTTTAAACACAACGATCTCCCTGACACGGATACATTCAGGGCCGGACTGGCCGTAGCGGGCACCGGGCGTTTCCCCGGTGGGCCGCTAGGGTGGGGGCCGATTTTGGGCCCCCGGCGGCCGTTTTTGTTACAGGGCCGTTTTTGCAGCATCGCTGCAATATCGTCCCTGTAACAAAATCGGCTGAAACCGACCCTGGCAAACAGCTCGGCCGCACCCCCAACTACCGGGGGGGGAGGGAGAGAGGGTCCGGCCGAGCACTTTGCCAGGGCCGGTTTTGGTTTCCAGTCCGGCCCTGGATACATTCACACTGTGGGACGCGTTAAAGGCGACCATTAGGAGAGTCATCATAGGTATAAAAGCGAGGATCAATAAAAAACTGAATCAGGAATTAGATGCACTAGAAAAAGAAATCAAACACCTAGAAGCCTCACATGCAGGAGGGTTAGATAACAAAGACACCCTAGATAAACTCGTTAAGAAAAAGTATGAATACAACAGGATTGTGAGTAAGAGAGCGGGAGTGTGGATCAACAAATTCAAGGCACTCAAACTATGCGAGGGAAACAGAGCGGGCAAACTATTAGCCTCGTACCTCAAACACAAGCAGAGACAGTATAATATAACCTCGATAAAAGACTCCAATAACAATATCCAAACGAAACAAAAGGAGATCCTGCGCGCATTCCATTCCTTTTATGAAGACTTATATAAAAGTAAAAACACTGTAAACCCAGAAGAATGCACCAGATACCTGGACTCACTAAACCTACCAAGACTAACAGAGGCAGAGAAAACAGCGCTAGGGAAACCCATCTCTGATAAGGAATTAACCACCTCTATTAAATCACTTAAAGGCAATAAAGCCCCGGGCCCAGACGGCTTCTCAGCCTCCTTTTACAAGGCGTTTAGTGATTCACTCCAACCATCCCTACTAAAAGTATTCAATACCATAGCTAAAGAGGGTCGTATACCAGAATCAATGAGGGCAGCCAACATTACTGTCATACCGAAAGAAGGGAAAGACCCACTTTTACCAAAAACTACAGGCCAATCTCATTGATCAATGTAGATTGTAAATTATATGCAAAAATCCTAGCCATGAGACTAAATGAGGTTCTACCTAAATTAATCAGCAACTCCCAGGTGGGCTTCCTCAAATACCGAATGTCAAATGATAACACTAGGCTATTGTGCCACATACTGGAAAAGGCAAAAATAACATCTACCCCCTCTATAGCTATCACCCTCGACGCAGAGAAAGCGTTCGACAGGGTATCGTGGGCTTTTTTGAGACACTGCATGCAGTCTTTTAATCTAGGTGACTCTTATATCGACATGACTATGGCCATGTACTCAAACCCGACCGCATGTTTAGCGATTAATGGAACACTCTCGGAGCCCCTTACGCTACAACAAGGTACCAGACAGGGTTGCCCCCTCTCCCCTCACTATTTCTCTTAGCCCTAGAACCACTTATTCAAGACATTAAACGCAATAATGATATAAAAGGAGTAACTGCTGGGGACTCTCAGGTGAAACTTGCCGCATACGCGGATGACATTCTTATTGTCACAGAGGACCCGAGCTCATCTATCGAGGCCTTGATGCACACCATAGAGTCCTACTCAAACCACTCTGGGTACAAACTGAACCGTGACAAATCAGAAGTCAAACCCCTGAACATCCACTGCACCCGAGACATACTGGGGGGGTCGGGCCTTGCATGGCAGCCAGGCTTCATCAAATATCTAGGGATAGAATTCGGTAACAATACCTTAGAGTCACTTCAGCAAAACGAAACTATCACTTTAGGGAAAATCAAAAACCTTCTCGAGTCGTGGTCCCCAAGATTCATCACATGGTGGGGTAGGATTGAGACCATCAAAATGATGGTTACACCACTCGTGAATTACCTTATAACCATGCATCCCCTCATACTGTCAGAGGACTTCCACCATAAGTTGGATATAATGCTCTCGAATTTCTTATGGAAAGGAAAAAGGGCCAGAATTGCTCTTAAAAAACTCAGATTAGATAAATCTATGGGAGGGGTCAATCTAGCAGATTTCAAGCTATACCAGACAGCATTCCTTGCAAAACAGGGTTCATATTGGATCGTCCCACCAAAGGGGTATAGCCCAGTATGGCTGGAAATCGAAAAAGCGTTACTTAATAACAGAGCCCCAGCTACTATCCTAACCTCAAATTCACCAACGTCACTTGCTCAAAATCCATATTTAAGAATACAAAATCAGCTTTATTGAAAGTGGACAAATTATTAGACACTAGCGTACGAAGATCTAATCTTGAGTCCCTTTGGGATAACCATAAAATCCTATACAAAGGAAACACACTATACAAAGAAACATGGATAAATAAGGGTATCTGCTTTCCATACCAACTCTTTGAGTCCGGATATCCCTTAACATTCAAAGAACTTCAGTCTACATATGACCTAGACCCCTTGGACTTTTATGACTTCTTAAAAATAAAGACAGCACTGTCAAAAGCTAAACTTCTACCTGTAACTCCATCATTACCACACTACATGGCAAAAATAAACAGAATGGGACATCAGGTCTCCTGGATATATAAACTGATCCGCCCAAAACAAACTGCCCTCAATAAGAAACTTATAGCCTTCTGGGACTCTCACTCGTCTTTCCCGATCTCTGAGGCCGATTGGTCCCAAACTTGGACATCCGTCTCGAGGAATAAAATCTCACCGGCCATCTCTCAGACAAAATTCTGGCTGTTAAACAAAGCATACTGGACACCTGCCCGCTACATAAACACAAGATTCGAGAGGACCCCAACTGCTGGAATTGCAATGAAGAAGTGGGCGACCTAGCCCATCTGCTACTATTCTGCAAATGTGTGAAACCCTTTGGGACAGGGTATTTAACTTCATTTCTAATCTTTTCTCATGCTCCCTCAAAAAGAACTAGCTACGCTGACATTCGGCTTCCTCAGAGCAGAACTGGTAAATGACAATGATAGGACCCTTCTAGACCTACTTCTCACTGTGGCGGTTAAAGTTATACTAAACAATTGGAAAGACACTAAAAAAGCCTCTTTCAAGTGCTGGCTAAATGGGGTTTCCAACCTGAGGGTGCTGACAACATTACTCTCCAGAATACTCCATGGAAATCCCTCTTAGACACATGTGGGATTGCCTAGATATATACTTCAAATCACATAAACCGCCATGAATCACACCCTTAACAGTTCGATCCATGTAATCTACTAACCCACCAAATGCGGTGTTCTCAATCTGGTTCTCAACATTGCACCCTGGAAGCTACACTTAAGGTCACTACATTCCCTAACCAAACAGAAATGCACCGAGAACTACACTCCGTTAAATTGTTTGATGTTCAAACAAAGTGAATCCGACACCTTGTGTTTACTACATTGTATGCCTGTCGCCTTACCCAGATTATTCTTATTTAGATGTTATTTAGTTTTTTATGCTATCACTACTAGCTTACTTTCTAAAGTATCGTGATTCTATTGTTATAAATTGGATTCATTTGTTTTATGTCCCCCCTTTTTTTATTTTTTAAGTTTTATGTATAGTGTAATGTGTATTATGCTCTTTCTGAAAACAACCAATAAAAATCTTGAAATTGAAAAAATATATTTGTAAACATTCTCAAATAGAAAGGGGTTATAAGGGGACCCCTTCCCATTTGCGAATGGGTTAACACCAGCTTTCAGTTGGTGGTAAAGTACAAATGGTTTGCAACTGCATTTTGGTCACAAAGCATTAGTACATACCACTACGATTTGGTATTTGGAAGGGATGCCCTAAATACGCCCCTTCCTTATTAGCTCGTAAACCCAAATAGCGATTTGGCAATGTGTTACTGAATTGCAAGTTGGGGTTGATACATTAGAAAAAGCCTTTATCCATTTGCAAACAGCCCGATTCTGCAAATCAGGCTGTTTGTGACCGCAAAAAGGCTTCGCACATACATTAGGAGAGGGTCGCAAAATGACCTACCTAATGGCTCACTGCATGTGGCTATGAACACAGAGACGGTGGCCTGCAAGGCACAGTTGTCCGCCATGGGAAATATTTCCTAAATTACTTAAAAGAGCAAGTGGCGCTTTAAAAAAAATGTTTCCCCTTTGTGAAGACATGGAGGGGAGCATGCATGGTCCAGTGGACCATGCATGCAACTGGAATGCTGGAACTGGAAATAATTATTCTGGGAATCCATAAGTTGGGGGTCAAGGTGTGGCAGTGGAAAGGGGATGGAGTCATGAGTGGCAGAACCATCAAAAGCAGAGTCTGACTGTCAAATATACATTTATTTTGTAAAACTCTGCTGCAATGAAATTGGCGACAAGGATGAATGTGACAGTAGATCTGTTTTGATCAATTAATTGGTCACAAAGAGGCTGGATTTTAAAATATCTTATGGGTTAAGGGATCTGATGCTGACATCTTTGTGTGCACAGCAAATTTCTGAGAATTATTATATTGGTATGATAACTATGGTGGTTAATGCACTTGCTGGAGAGATCTGTGTTTTGTCTGATCACAGTTTTGATTCAAAGTAGCAGAGGGGGTTAATGTGCCTGCTGCAGAGCACACTGTATAAAATGTAGATCACAGATTTGTATTTTATGTAGGTAGGTTACTGCTTTTGACAAAAAGATACTTGTGTTACTTCCAGTCCACAAGTTGCAATCCTTCTAATATAGCACAGTGAGCTATGAACGGGCATCAAGGAGCTTATTGCAAACTGCAGGTCATAGGTTTAGAATTTTGTTTTGATTTATCTCATCTGCTATTATTTTAAGTTTGAAGAGAAGGGTTCCTTTATGTAGTAATAAAGTCATGTTGGTACAGACAACCCCAATGAATGCATTACGTTTTAAATCATGACTTTGTATTTCTCCAACCATGCACTCTTAACATATAATGTCTATAAGTATGGATGATATGTGAGTCCTATCATCCATCTTATAACCCTCATTGTCTTATTTAATATATCCAGTACATTGATTTATGCATCTGTATGATTTATTGCCTCTCTGTGTGTGATGTAAGGCACTCTGATACCCCACACTGGGATGAGTAGTGCTACAAATGAATTAAACATCGTTATTTGTGTAATTACACACACATGCCCCTGGCATTCTTACGGTATATGCACATCTATTACATAGCGGGGATGAACAAAGTTAAAAAATCCTCCAAATCCTATTTTCTCTTAAGTACTTGTGAAGTGATAAGCTATGTGCCTTTGTTTCCTTCTATTGCAGTGGCATCTAGGTGTTAGGATCCAGAAAGCTCAGAGCCAGGATGATTACTTGAACCAAAGAAGGGCTGAGGACCCTTTAAATCAGGCCTTTGTTTTGGGCCCAGCTGGATGTGAAAATAAGAAAGCCCACAGGCCGCCTGCAGGTTGCTGCTCCAAACAGAAAGCAGACAATGTGCGTGTGCGCTGATGACTCGTGTCCTGGTGTCGGAAAATTAGACCACAACAAATTTAGCATATTTCACTGGGTCAGCGGATCGCAGATCCAGCTCAGAAACATCCGCTAGAACCTCGGTCCCACTCGTTTTTCTGCATTGTGTGGACCATTATCTGATCACCCTGAGGTAGTGTGACATAATTCCCAATGAGGACAGCTCTTCATTTGTACATCAGCTACCACAACAACTCAAGTGTCGACATCTGATCAATAGGTTGCACCACAAAGGCAGTGGCAAATCATTGATATGTCATTTTAAAGGATTAAAGGGGTACACCCTTTTTCACTCCACTTCCGAATTGCGATTCAGAAGGAGCTGCAAAACTCCTTTTACAAGCTGGAAAAACATTTGTGACTCCCAAAAGGAGTTTATCATTAGTAAAAATAGCTTTTTCTGTCGCAAAACCAATGATTTTATGTATTTCCAAAGCAAAAAGGCTTTGTATATCAGCCCCTAAATTGTGGTGCAATGGATTTTACTATTAGTCATTTTAATAGTAGTGAATTTAATTTAGACCTTCGTAAGACGAAAGACTACGTTGTCCCTGCTTGGCTTCCGATTACAACAGATGTACCCAATGGTACATACTGGCTCGTTAGTAAGAACCAGCAACACATTACAATTTTATACAGTCATCCAAATTTTTACGTGAGAATTCATATTTTCTGTATCAGCCATTTATTTTCGCTCTACTAGGTTGCTGTAACTGGTCTGGTGTTACAATTCACCCATCTTCACGTTAGAAAAGGCTTTCTTTATATGTTGTTGCACTGCAGGATAGCCCTGGATTTTCTATGGCATCACAAGATGACTTCTTGGCTTTCTCAGCCACTACAAACATTTATAGGAAATGCCATGGTTTGAGGAGGCAAAAACTAGCCAAGAACAATATGATTGGGCATTGTATGGAAACAGTGAAGTTACAACCGAAAACACTGAGATGTGTTGGAATGCGGAGGACTGGACAGTGGAGGCCGGGGCTGAAAAACAAGGGGAGGGACTTCCGAGTCAGGCAGAAACATTGGACCAATCAGGATAACGGAAAGGGTACAGGTCAAGAGGCAGATGAGCAGGATTAGTTGTATGTTTCCAATTCAAGCTGTTTCCATACCGTTCTGTGATTCCTGCACCTTTCTGTTGTTCTCCCATCTCCTCGTGTTTGCTTCCTTTTGTTAAGATTGACCTCAATGGCAGGTACTGTGCGAGTGTCTTTTCAATATTCCTGCAACTAGCAGCCACGCTTCTGTCAACAGCATCTCCTGGTGCTCCCAAGCTTAGAGAAATCTCTGGACAGTTCCTGTGTTTGCTGCCAGCATTCTCAAACAGACATCAGTTCAGCAGTTATTTGTCAACAGTGATCCTCAGTTTCCGTAATAAAAATCGCACACATAATTTACTAACTCTGGGGCATATTATCAAGGGCTTTATCGCCGCTTTAGCAGCACTTTTTGCCGCTAAAGCGGCGATAATTTTATCGCCCTATTAGCAAGCTGTCGCTAACAGGCGTTAGCGACAGCTTTCAGGCGTTAGAGGCCGCGTTTACCATCGCCTTGCATGTCAGCGATAATTATCGCTAATGACATGCAAGGAAGGCGTTCCCTACTAAAAGCGACTGGAAACAGTCGCTAACTCCACTACCCCCTATTAGCAAGGCAGGCGAAGCGATAAAATAATTCGCGCTAAGCGCGTTTATCGCTATATTTTATCTCCTGCTAGTGAGGATGACTTACCTGTTTAAAGTATAGGAGGTGGATTCTAATGCTGAATCCACCTTAGCGATAATGCGAGAATATCGCTGCTTTTCCAGCGATATTCTCACATTTTACCGATATCGCTGGAAATATTATCGCTATGGAGATAAACCTTGTTAATAGGGTGTTATCTCAGCGATATTTTCCAGCGATAGGCGGCGTTAACCAAAGTCGCGCTAAGCGCGGTTAGCGATAAATATCGCTATTCCTTGCTAATATGCCCCTCTGTTTGATAGCTTTACTATACATGTGCTGTATAAACTTTACCACATCTGCAGCCATTTCTTATTTGAGTGGTGAGAGTTATTCCAAACATTCCAAGGACAAAGCCAGGACCCAAGTGTTTCTTCTCTGTCACCTTCTTTTTAAAAAAAAGAAATATTTTTATTAAATTTTCAAGGCACGAGAACAAGCATACAGTACAGCCAGAGAACAACTTGAGTACATATAATAGAAAGCATCTCCATTCCCTTCCCATGGCCGGCACCCTCGATGTTTGGTCCGTGTATCCTCCCTGCCTCCCTCGGGACCCTTCCCTCACGGCCCTTCTCCAGTGTCAGAGTTCCGGCTACAGTCGCGGTTCTTATCTCCTCGCAAAACATCAAACCCATGGTAGGTTCGCCATGCTCTCCATACTTTATCAACCTTCTTTGGGCATTCCCTGCTTTCAAATGCCACCCTTTCTGCCTCCATGCACATGCTCATTCCCTCCATCCACTTTGCTAACGACGGAGCTTGAGTCTGCCTCCACATCCTGGCCAGGTTCCTCTTGGCCACCATAAACCACAGCATGCAGAATCCCAGAGGCCTACGTGGGATGTCAACATCATCGGGATCCCCAGGATTATCAGCTTGGGTGTTCTCGGAATCTCCAGTTCCATAATGGCTTCCAGTTCCTGTATCACTCTCCTTCAAAACCCCTCTATCTTGGGACACCCCCATATAGTATGTAGCAATGTCCCCACCCTGCTAGCACATCTCAAACAATCAAGGCTTGGCACTCTACCCATTTTGAATAATTTGCTGCGGTTCTAGTAAATTCAGTGCAATATTTTTAACTGCACTAGTCTCAGACGAGACTTTACGGCCACCTCCCTCGGGTGCATAAGGGCCGCTGCCCAGTCTATGCCCTCCATGTCCCCAATATCTGCTTCCCACCTAGCCCTTAGACCTCGAAGGCCGTCCGAGGCATGGTTGATCAAGGTCCGGTAGAGTTGTGAGACCACTTTCTGGGCAACCGCTCCCTGTAACACCCAGGGGAGAGTACTACGAGACATTCCCCCAGTTAATCTGTTCTTTCCAAAGTGCGTGTGCCAGCTGCAGATATTTATACCTCTGGGTGGGGACCAATTGATAATCATCTTGCAGTTGTTCAAAGGATTTCACCTCTCCCTGATTAAGGATGTCACCCAGGGTCTCGATGCCCACCAATTCCCATTTCCTAAAATCTGTGAGATTATGGACTTCTTCACCGGCTTCATCCATGCCCTCTCAACACGCGTCACCGGCACAATATGAGGGGGTGAACCCCCAATCATTGATGACCTGTAGCTGCGTTCACCTATAACAGGACCTAATGTCTGGCAAGGCTATTCCCCTGTTCTACCAGGACCTGTATAAGGTCCGTAGGGCTATCCTCGGTGTGTCTCTGCCCCATAGGAACCGTCTCAATATATTGTCAAACTTGAGGAAATAAGCCTCCGGTCTCTCACAGGGTGAGTTCTGCAACACACACAGCAATTTCAGTAGAGTTATCTATGCCCAGGTATTTAAACCCCTCCCTCGAAGTTCAAATCTGTCCAACCACCACTATCTCTGCCCTTCAATCTCCCTTTAATATAGGGTCGATTTATCCCAGTTGATGCGGTAACCAAAGTACCGTTCAAAGTTGAGAAAATATCGAGAGGACTGCAGTTATCGCCAATGTCTGGTCATTGAGAAAGAGTAATATGTCATCTGCGTACAGTCAGATTTTTTCGGGCTCCCCGTCAGTTCCGAAAACCCAGATGTATCTGCTCGATCTCTTACCCAGCTCGCCAGCAGCTTCAGGCACAGCGTGAACAGGAGCAGGGAGAGTGGGCACCGCTGTCTCGTTCCCCTTTCCAGCTGAAATGGTTCAGACAGCACCCCATTCACTCTCACGGCCACCGGAGGGGCTCGGTAGAGCAGACCAACCCATTCACAGAACTTAGGCCCAAAGCGCCACAACGTCACGTGGAGATTGAACCAGTCTATAGAATCAAAGGCCTTTTCTGCATCTAAGGAAAGTAATGCTCTGGACTCATACCCAACCACGCCTGAAGCCATCTGAGATTGAGGCAGGTGGCTCAGCCAGGCATGAAGCCTATCTGATCCTCATGCACTAAATTAGTGATAACTCTAGCTAGTCTGATAGCCAACACCTTAATCTCTGTATTCAGGAGATAGGCCTATAAAATGCGCATCGATCTTTGGGTTTATCTGGCTTGGGGATCACCACAATGATAGCATGATTCAAATCTGGAGGGAGCCGGCCTTTTCTCCTAGCTGCCTGATACATATTCTGAAGGTGCGGTTTGAGAAATGGGGCAAGACATTTAAACAGTTTCACCAGGAGGGCATTGGCACCTGGTACCTTCCCTGAAGTCATCACTCCCAATGCCTCCCCTATTTCCTTGATCATGGGGTCTCCCTCCAGGGTCTTGTGGTCATTCACACCCAGTACCGGTAGCTGGACTTCCCACAGGGAAGCCTCAATACCTGAACTATCTCACCTAGCCTTGTAGAGCTGTTTGTAGCAGCGAGCAAATGTCTCTGCCATGCCCTTATCAGTGTGGACCATCTAACCCTCCTCGTTGCGCACCTCCGCTATCCATCGTGCCCCCTCTTCTCTCCTACCTAACCGCGCCTTATCTCCCATCTCATATCGTTTCCACTGCGTCAAGAGGTATTGAGCCTGAGCTGCGATGCGAGCAAGATTACAGTACTGCTCCCTTAGTGCATTCAACTGGAGGTATAACTGAGGGTCCTCTCCTTGCATCCACCATGTCTCTAACTCAGGGAGCCTTCACTCCATCTCTTGCACATCTCTTTCCCTCTGTCTCTTCTGGTGGGCCACATCGTTCTGTGCTTTATCACGGAGCGTGGTTTTGTACACCTCCCTAAGTGTGACCGGGGAGGACACCGTTCTCACGGTTTCCTCAAAATATAATCTGGACCCCCCCCCACAAGGCTCCTACTATTCCCCTATCTTGTAGGACCAGTCCCCCCGCATTCAGCTCCCATGTCCTGGGCCCCCTTTGGTCCCAGTTACCGATGATGACTTGCAGTGAAAAATGATCCGATATTCCCAGGGTCAGGTACATTGCCTCTTGTACCTATGGGATTTGCACCGCCGGGAGAAACAGGCAAAGTTTAGAGAGCGTCCCGTGTGCAACTGAAAGGAACGAGTACTGGCGGTCTGCAGGATGCCAAGCTCTCCACAAATGAACCATGCCCATGGCCCTTGCAACTAATTTGAAGTCTGTGGGCCCTCTCCGCTGTAAGTCCCGCCCCATTGACCTATCCAGTGTTCCACACACATCGTTGAAATTCCCCCCAATAATATGGAGGCCTTTGCATTTGAGTTTAATAGAAGGGCCCCCCCCCCTTGTCGAGGATCCCTCGTTGTAGCTTTGGCAGCATATAGATATGAACCAACAAAAGTGTCTTGCTATTCCATGAACCTTGCACCGCTGCATAGCAGCCCTTTGGATCTACCCATTTACTTGTCAACTGAAAAGGTTGGTGTAGAATCGCCACCCCCCTTCAACCACCCAGTGTAACCCACGTGCAGTAGTAGATTACATTTACCCCTTTGGAGGCATTTGCAATTCTTTCCCATTAGATGGGTTTCTTGCAACAATACTACATCTGGGGAGTGGCGTCGGAGATACTGTGCCACTATACCCTATTTAATCTTATATCCCAACCCATTCACATTCCACAACAGAATTTTTAATTGCTTTGACATATGGGAACTACTTCTGGTCGCTGAAGGTGGTTGGGGTTAGGTGTGAGCTCCCCGTTCTCTGGAGTTCTCGCACTCACTCCATGGTGTCTGCATGCTGTGCCTAAAACATTTCCTTGTAACTCACCCCCCTTATCCCACCCCCCACCCAACTTTCCCTGTGCGTGAGCTCAGAACTACCCACTTTCCCAACTGCGGAAAGGTCTGTCGTGCCCCCCCTCCATATGTACTGCTACCACTCTACAAGAGAACCCTCAGATCTCTCACTGCGCTGCCCTGTAACTGAATACCCATGTATAAGCACCCATCATACCACTGTTTGTGTAAGGCTGGTCAGTCCATAGGACCAGTGGTAGGTCCCGAGCTCCCCTCCGGCAGTCCATCAGAGTCCTCCTCCCTGGTGTCCATGTGTCATCGTCCCTGGTGTCCATGTCATACGCGTGGACTTCATTGAAGCCCCTCTGCGACAATCTGGCAGACACGTCTTCTCTCCATCATGATCTGGCTTGGGTCCCCCCGCGAGTGCGTCTCTGCTGTTACTTCCTCACCCCATCCCATACCCCTCCGTGGCAGGGATCCCTGCCTATGAGTTTTCTGTTTGGATCCCAGGGGGCGCTCTTCGATCCACACCCATGCTCTATCTGGATGATAGAAGAAGAGCAGTTTTCCCTGAAAAATGACTCGGAGTTTAGCTGGAAAAAGCAACAAATACTGGACACCCATGGCCCTCAATTTCTGTTTCACGTGTACAAACGACTGCTGTTTCTGTACAAGTCTGGTATAGTCTAGAAAAATAAATATCCTCTGGGAGTCGTATATAACAGTCCCTAACTTCCGGGCCACCCGCAACACCAGGTCTCTGTCTTTGTAGTTCAACAGACGGGTGATAAGTATTCAGGGTGGCGCTCTCAGAGTGGGGTTCTTCACCAAAGCCCAATGCATCCTCTCAATGAGAAAACACTGTGAAATCTGTTTCTCTGGTAGAAAGATGCGGAGCCAGTCCTCTAGGAATTTCTCAGGCCGATTCCCCTCCACACCTTTCAAGGAACCCCACAAAGTGCAAATTGTCCCTTCTGGACCTCCCCTTCGTGTCTTCCACTCGATTCGCCAACTCAGAGACCTTACCTCCCAGCTGTTATACCTTTTGGCTCAGATCTTTGACTGTGGTGTCTAGCACTCCAATGCGAGTCTCGGCCTCAGTAATTCGCCGGGTAGTTTTATGCAGTCCTCCTGAAGCAGGGCCACATCTGCGCCTACGTCCTCTATTTTAGATTCCAGGACTATTCAGGATGTCACTATGGCCTGCAAAATTACAATTTCCATTTGCTGCGGTAAAATGGCTCCCCCATCCCAGTCTCTGAGGTCTCATGGTGTGGCATCGGTTTTGCAGATTTATCCAGTTTCCCATGCTTGGGGGGTTGCTTGTCCTTCGCCATATCCCCTCCTCGGGATCAGCCAAGTTCCTATGGCCCAACAGACCTTTGCCTCCAGTACGGGGGGGAAGAGGTACGAGCAGCCCACAGGTGAGGGGTCAAGGCCACACTAGCCCTCCAATCCTTGTCACCCCACACCCACCAGCCGCTTTGTATCCAAAACACTTGGTGGGAAGGGGAAGAACCCAGGTGCTGGTATATCTGTCCGTTCGTCCAATTTTGGGCTAACTCCCCCACTCTCTCACCGTCTCCTCTCGAGGGCTCCCGGCCCTCTGCCCCAGGTCGCCCCGCTAACCGCACTCAGGGTTCAGTCACAGCTTCAGGGGCTGGACTTTGTTCCCACTCCGCAGTGGCCTCCTGTTGTTGCGGGCTTCAGCCCTGGTGCTCCGTCTATCTGGACTAGTACGCTGGGACATCCCCCCGGGGCTCCCTCCACTCCCCCGGGGCGGACTGCCCGCCTCCATTTTTGGGGGCCTGGCCCCGGGTTGCCGTCACTGAGGCACTGGCACCCCTTCCACTGCGGTGCGCTAAGGAACAGCGCCCTTACAAGGGCCCCCACATCATCAGCTGCTCGGGTCGGAGTTCCAGGCCCCACTGAATAACTTCCGGGGCCACAGCTCCAAGGTGCTCTGTCTGTCAGGGCGGGTGGGGCAGCCCTCTAGAGCCAATCTTTCTCTATCAACCTTCTTAACCCCCATACCTTTCAAGGCACCACATAGGTTAAAATGTTTTTTTCTTCGGCCTACAGATGTCTTTGTGGAGATTGTTGGGATTCGCATTGGAGCCTGTACTCAAAACCTCAGTAGCGATGTCAGGAGTCATGACAGTTTGCAAGGCCCACAAAACAATATGTAGTCTGATTCTAATCCTCCCCAATTTATGAATCGGGCTCCCTTTTAGGTCCAAAAGGATCGTGAGATTTCTTGACAGGTGTGAACCTTTTTGCTACCTAAAATAATTAAATTTAGTAAAGTTCCAGACGATTTTAAACAATGGTTCCACGAACCCCCTACTGAGTCAGAAAATGCTCCATATAACAATAACAGCAACTGGTAATACAGCAACTGGTAATACAGGGACTGAGGCATAAAAAAAACAGGTATGGGAATGGCACCTCCAAAAAAAACCTTTGTGACTTCAAGTGCTATGCCCAAAATATGAAACTGGATTTCAATAGAGAAAAGTGGGAAACAGTCGGAACACCGCAGTCTGAACCACGCGTGTTCCGACTACGCAAGCTCGACCACGCTTGCCTTAACCACGCATATGCTGTAACCACGCATATGCGTGGTTAGGCAGTGTGCAGTCTAGCTGCTGGAAGACGGAAGCAGGAAGATGCATCGGTGAGGTGAGAGGGGCTGGGGGGTAGTTTTTAGGGCTGGGAGAGGGTCAGGGTAGGTTTTAGGGCAGTAGAAGGGACTGTGG
This sequence comes from Calotriton arnoldi, assembly GCA_963921515.1. NCBI lineage: Eukaryota > Metazoa > Chordata > Amphibia > Caudata > Salamandridae > Calotriton > Calotriton arnoldi. The sequence goes on from CAWUFW010000337.1 coordinate 2,044,819, forward strand.
TAGTTTAATGGACAGCGCAGGGGGGGTGGGGTAGTGTAACTTACGGGGCAGGGTTTTAGGCCTCAGGGCAGTGGGAGGGGAATGGGTAGTTGGGTTAGTTTTTAGGGCGGGCGGGGGGTTGGGGTAGGTTTTAGGGCAGTGGAAAGGGTTTGGGTAGTTTAAGGGATAGCGCGGGGGGGCCGGGATAGTGTACGTAAAGGTGGCAGGGTTTAGGCCGTAGGGCAGTGGGAGGGGAATGCCCTAAGGCGGGGTAGTTTTTAGGGCGGGGTAGGTTTTAGGGCAGTGGAAGGGGTTGGGGTAGTTTAAGAGACAGCGCGGGGGGCAGGCATGGGGTGGGGTAGTGTACGTAAAGGGGAAGGGTTTTAGGCCTTAGGGTAGTGGGAGGGGAATGGGTAGATGGGGTAGTTTTTAGGGCAGGGTCGGGGTAGGTTTTAGGGCAGTGGAAGGGGTTGGGGTAGTTTAAGAGACAGCGCGGGGGCAGGCGAGTTAGTGTACGTAAAGGAGCAGGGAGGGTTTTAGGCCTTAGGGTAGTTAGAGGGGAATGGGTAGATGGGGTAGTTTTTAGGGCTGGGGGTCGGGGTAGGTTTTAGGGCAGTGGAAGGGGAGTTTAAGGGACAGCGCGGGGTCAGGGTAGTGTACGTAAAGGGACAGGATTTTAGGCCTTAGGGCAGTGGGAGGGAAATGGGTAGATGGGGTAGTTTTTAGGGCTGGGGGGTCGGGGTAAGTTTTAGGGGAGTGGAAGGGGTTAGGGTAGTTTTAGGGAGAGTGGGGGGATGGAGAGGGGCGGGGTAGTGGCGACCTTAGCCACACATACCCCTTTACCATTCATGCCTCTCCTCCTAGCATCATTCCCACTATCACATCTGATCCGGATAGCGAACCTAGCGTTAACTTTAGATCCTTGAATAAGGATAACTTACTTCAGATCGCCACGTCGCACCTAGTGGAAACAACTACAAACTCCCATATCAAATCGATGCTTCTCAACTGCAGATTAGCAGTGAAGCACGCTGCAGACATTTCCGAACTCATCATATCACAAGAATTAGACCTCCTGATTCTTACGGAAACATGGCTTAATGACTCCTCCTCCCCAATACTTGACATTTTAATTCCGCCTGGCTATGACATTATCAGATGTGATAGGGCTATTAAAACTGGGGGGGGCATTGCCTGCATCCATCGGTCCAGCCTCATTTTGAAGCAGACTCATAAGGACCTGATGTCCTCCTGTGAGCTACTAGTCACTGAAATTTGGAACAAGGGCAAGATTGTGTGTGTGCTTCACTCGATCTATCATCCACCTGGGGACAACCTACTTTTCATAGAACAATTGATGGAATCCATCTCTGCCAGCTCAGCCCTCCTTCCTACCCATATCTTCCTCGGTGACTTCAACCTTCACTGGAATGACTCTAATGATCCATTAGTTTGCTCTTTTAAGTCTTTCCTCTCCGACCTCAACTATATACAGTCCTGCAACGGACCCACCCACTGCAAGGGCGCCACACTTGACCTCATCATAGCTAGAGATCACATCATTCAACTGGATGACATAGTACCATGTGACTGGTCGGATCATCACCAAATCTCCTTTCACATTCAGGAAAAGGTATTGCTTAGACAAGGACAACCGCTCAAAAACAAGCAACTGACTCGTAATCTGAGAGACATCAACATCTCTAACCTATCCAACTTGTGCAAGAATCTTCTGGAGCCTCCCACTAACATGAATAATTTGAAAGAGTTGACAGATCATTACTTCAACGCCATGTCAAATATTCTCGACTCTGCAGCTCCTAAGCAACTCAAAAGGATTCCTTGCAAACAATCCAAACCTTGGTTCAATGGTGCCCTTAATGATGAACGTCGCAAACTCAGGCTCTCTGAGAGACGGTGGAGAAATGCCCCCTCCACCTCTAGTCTCAAACAGTTAAGGAAGATGAGAAGCGCTTATAACAAACTCATTCGCTTTGCTAAATCAGATCATTTCAGAGTTCAGCTTGATAGTGCTAAAAACCGTCCCAAGAAACTGTTTGATATCATCGAACAGGCTAATCTGATTCCTCCAATCAAATCCGCTGGACCCAGTAGGGAGGACTTCTCAACGCACTTTTCTGAAAAGTCTAGAAGTATTGAGCGTGAGGAGCAACGTGCCGCTGCTAACCAGTTGTCTATGAACTCTCTGGGTCTGACTGTACCCACGATAGCGTGTGCTCCGCTTTACCCCACAGAGTACACACCCAAAAACAATGCCTGCTGGAACACTTTCTGGCTTCCGGATTGGGAGGAGCTGTCACATTTCCTGGCCTCTCTTAAACCATCCAACCATTTCAAGGATCCTCTTCCCGCCAAGTTGCTCAAAGACCTCAACATGGCCATTCTGCCTCTCTGGTCCAGGATCAACCAACAATCTCTCCTTCAGGGGAGGATTCCCGACTGTCTTAAAATAGGGCAAGTCACCCCCATCCCCAAGAAGCCCAATGCAGACCTAACAGATCCCAATAACTACCGGCCAATCACCAACATCATGTCCTTAGCGAAATTGCTCGAGAAATGCGTTCACACTCAGCTCTGCGACCACATCGAGAAATTTCAGCTCCTAGATCAACACCAATCAGGCTTTAGAGCAGGTCATAGCACTGAAACAGCTCTAACTCACATTGTTGATGACGCCTTGAGAGCTCTTGACCAAGATACGTCCTATCTGCTTATTCTTCTGGACTTGTCCTCTGCTTTTGACTCTATCAAACATGATAACCTGATTAACCTTCTTCAATATAGGATGGGGTTATCTGGTCCTGTCCTACATTGGTTCTCCTCTTTCCTGCATAACCGAACACAAAGAATCAAAGTCAACCAGCACTGCGGTCTCAATTGGGGTGCCTCAAGGATCTGCACTCTTGCCCACGCTCTTCAACCTATTCATGGAGCCTCTAACTACCATTCTGAACGATTCAAACATTCAGTACCACATGTACGCGGATGACACTCAACTGTATCTGAAGATCTCTTCTCCAGACGACATGAAAACTCTTAATGGAGCGCTTCAAAAAACTCAACAATGGCTAACACATAACCATCTGCTACTTAACTCCCTCAAAACAGAATTCCTCCTGATTACTCCCCGCAACCACGAGGCCCCCACGCAAAACTGGATCAAACAAATCTCCGCACTCAACTGCACCCCGCATATGGTGGACTCCGCGTGCTCTTTAGGTGTCACCCTAGACAAATTTCTAAACATGCAAGGCCACATCAGTGCCACCGTTAAGAGTGCCAATCATCAGCTCAACACTCTTAGGAAAATCAAACCCTTCCTACCTCCCGAGGATTTCCAGTCAGCAGTTCAGTCCTTAGTTATCTCACGAGTAGAATACGGTTTGGTGACCCTAGCGGGGCTTCCTAAACCTAGGTTAGCGCCGCTAAGAGCTACTCTAAATGCCTCGGCCAGACTTATCACAGGCGCCAGAAAGCATGATCATATTACACCTGACTTAATCCAGCTTAATTGGCTTCCCATTGAAGCAAGGATCCGTTTCAAGATAGCCTGCCTGACACATAAAGCTATACACTTCAATAGCCCCGTTTACCTGGCAAAAAGCTCGAGCTCTCCGGATCCAGGCGAAACTTAAGAAGCTCCAATACCCTACTACTGAAACTACCGAAGTTCAACAAAAAAAAAAAAAAATTACAATCGCACCTTCTCAGGGCTGGCTCCAAGAATTTGGAATACCCTCCCAACGGAGATCAGAGCCAACCCCTCGACTGCTACATTAAAAAAACAGGTCAAATGGCTACTGTTGGAAGAACTTCATCAGCAATAGCCTCCTTGTCACCTGCTAGATACTTCCCTTTCGTGCTTGACAATAATTTTTACGTTATGGGTCGAAATATATGCTTGACAATTATTTTCACTTTGTGTTTGAAATATGTGCTGGACAATCTTTTTTACTTGAGGTTTAAATTGTATCTCGTCGCTCTTTGAAAGTAGTTTGATGCTGAAACTGCTCGGCCCATCTAGGCTTCCTCAGCAATAACCTCTATGACTTTTGCCAGACACTTCCCCTCGCTCCATGAAGTTATGCTTGACAATTATTTTCACTTTGCGTTTGAAATATGTGCTGGACAATCATTTTTACTTGGGATTTAAACTGTATGTCGTCGCTCTCAGGAAGTAGTTAGATGATGAAACTGTACGGCCCATCCAGTTGGGCTTCTACATGTTGTTCACTTGCTACCTCTTCCTCCACTAGTACCCACATTTATTCTTATGCCTCAGGTTCTTCTCATGATGCTTTATTGTATTGTACTTATACTGTTTCTTCACCTCAACGTCAGTTTTCTCTTTGTACAGCGCTCTGATACCCATCTGGGTCTTGTTCGCGCTTTATAAAACTTTTCAAATAAAATAAATAAATAATGCCTATACCACGAAATTTCGTGGTAAAGGAATGCGTGGTTAAGACGCATTTGTCGTTTGGGCTGCGTGGTAGAGGCAAGCGTGGTTTAACCATGCGCACTTCTATCATACAACCGAGGAAAGTCAGTCAGACAATCGGCTGATTTGTAATTATTCTGTAATTGTACTATTTCAGGTGCTCACTGCTGATGGGAACTAGACTCCAAAGATAACATAGTCAGATCCAGCCACTCCTCATTGCTGAAAAGGGAATTCAGGATGAAACCTTTGGGCAAGTGTCGCAGCTACAGAGACCCTTCTCCTCTCGAGCAGGTTACTTGGCAAAAAAGAACTTGCTTAGCAGGGCATGTCAAATAGGGCGGGGCTTATAAAGCCTTCGTCATTAAAAAGACCACGGAGACTTCAAATTCTCGCGTGATCTCGCTCTAATGGATTCCCAGGGGCTCAGTGTTAGTCTGTGAAAAACCATAAATAAACATGCATCGCTACAAGGTAACTCCAAACATGGCAATACTAAACACCCCCTGCTACCAGCAAACTCTTATCATGGCAATACTTATATTAGTATTTGGGTGGTCTCCTAAATAATTCTATGCCAGGACCGGAGGTTCCGATTATGCTTCTCATTTCTTTACTACTTATTCACAGCAGCCAATGAGATAAAAGTTTAATACCACTACATAACTCATGAATACTATCATGTCACATGAACAACCATAGAGTGTAGTCCTATATAAGCTCCTACAATGGTGATAGTGTCCTCTTTCTTTGCAGCTTCGCAGCCAGTTAAGTGCTATTTTCATTGTACTTCTTGAATGTCTGCATATCGTTATAAACTGTTTTAATAGTTTACGCTGTTATCACATTGATATTGTCAGGTTATTCAGTTGGTTAATAACTGTTTTGTGCTATTGGCTTTACGCGGTTATCGCGTTGATGTAGTCAGAAGATTGATACTTTGAGCGCGACTTGTGCAGCGCGCGTTTTCCTCAATAGAGTGGCACTTATCTCCTCGCCGCGCTCGTCTCTTTGATTTGGGAGCGCTCAGCCTCCCGACTGGGCGCCTTCGCCCGCATCTACCTGGTGGAGAGGGAGAAGGGAGCGAGGATGCGCATCCATTAGACGCGCAGTCCTCTTTCTTGTTCTCACGAAGGGCGAGCCCCGCGCATGCGCGCGGCCACTTTCAGTGCCTTTGAGTCGGGAAAAGACTTAAACGGACGGAGGAGCAGAGTTTCTTCTGCTCATTCATCCCACGCCTTGGTGAAACGCTCCCATAGACGTCCTGCATTACTATCTGCATTTTCTATCGCAGGGCTGTACAATTGGCATAGGCTCTGCCTCGATTGGATAATAGCAAGCATTCCCTCCCCCCTATATCAATACTTGGCTTGCTTGGGGGAGCCCCACTCCCCCAATACTTGCTCCAGAGTTGGGTTTTAACCCTTTACACTTCGGTCAGTGGTCCTCATTTGTGTGGGATTATTCAGCTGCATTGCAGTTTGTCACCATGGCAGGATATTATTATGATGAGGGATATTTTGATGAAGAGCCCTCTGGGTCCTTGGAGCAGGACCTCGTTAATGCATTAGATGTAGGGGTGCAGCACTCAGTTAATAAAGCCCTAGTGAGAGTCACAGAGCCTTTGAAACGTCACCTTTGCGGCTACGCCCAACAGCAAGGCTAGCTCCCCACCCCTAGCATCTGACCAAGTCCTAGTGGGAAAGGTCCCAAAAAACCCCACGCTGCGGACTATGCCAAGCTGGCCAAGGCCATGTCCAGTGACCACGATTATAGCATGCCCCCCACCCCGAGGCGGCGTCCACTGAATCCCTCCATGATGATGAGGGGGAAACCTCATCATGCCATGCGGCGGACCAAGACGAATCCCCTAGACCCTCTAAACGCTCAAAAAAGGAGCGCCATGTGGACATGCCTTCTCAGCCCAAGCTACTCCTGTTTTAACCAGCAGAGATCATCCATTTTAACTCCACTGCCTGGTTACCACCTCAGGAGGTGACAGATTATGTCCAGTCCCACCTTCGACAGACATTTGGCAAGGAAGTTAGGGCACGGCTGCGATCCGAGTGCCCGAGGCCAGACCTCTCGGGTAAGGTGGCGGAGACACCAGAGGTGGATCCCACTATGGTGACCTATTTAAAGAAATATTCTAAAGACCCTAAGAAGGGCGTAGACAGGGCATGGCGATCGTGCAAAGATAAGCTACTCGACATGACGAGCCCTCTGACGAAGATATTGGACTTGGGCTTTAAGGCTAAAGAATCGGCTATGGCCCTCGACCCTGAGGAGCTAATAGGATGGGCTCCACGGGCCATTTGCCAGCTGGGAAACGCAAATTGCGCAATGTCCAGCTAGAGACAGCGCTCTATTCTCTTAAAGCTGGACCCTAAGTTATCTGAACTTTCCTCTCCAGAATCTGGCTCCTTAGCTCAAGGCCTACTATTGGTCAACCTTTTCTCAAGGAACTCACCAAGTTTGTCGCTACATTCAGCGGTCTGGATAAAGCACAGGGATCCCTAAGACGTGCCTTCCGACCGGTTTTCGGCAGGGCCGGACGTTATAGAGGGTGATCGTTCGGCCGTGGTTATAATCAGGGCACCCCACGTGGTCAATAGAACCAGCAACTCAGGGGCTACCAAGATTCCAACAAGGGTAACTCGTCCTTTTATCCAACCCGGCACTCCAGAAATCGCTTCCGGAAAGGCAGATACGGTGGAAACCAGAGTGTAAACCAGGATGCTGAGACCACAGGTGAGACTGATCCTATGTTCAGAAGTAATGTTGGGGGGAAGGATCCAGTCCTTTCTGCAGGGTGCTTGGGTTCTAGAGACAGTGCAGGGCTACTAGTCAGATTTCTCCTCCCCCTCAGATGTATTTTTCCCAACAAGAGCGGGACTTCATCTCCGCCGAAATACTATCTCTTTTGAAAAAAGGGGCCATAGTAGCCACGGATCCTCACCCCGGAGGGTTTATCAGCAGTATCTTCTTAGTCGAGAAGAAAGGGGCGGATCCAGACTTGTGTTAAATCTCAAGGACTTCAAAGGATGGGTAGTTTATCATTTATCATTTCAAGATGGAGGGCATCCATCTTCTTCGCAACCTTCTCCAAGAAGGGGATTGGATGGTCCGTTTGGACCTGAAGGACGCATATCTGTCCGTCCCCATCTTCACGCCACATTGGCGCTTCCTACAGTTCCGCTGGCAAGGAGTTTTCTACGAATGCAAGGTTCTCCCCTTCGGTCTTTCATCAGCACCATGGTGCTTCACGAAACTCCTTCGTCCAGTGGTAGAGTCATTGAGGGCTCGGGGAGTACGTTTAATCACCTATTTAGACGATATAATAATCATGGCACGTTGCCCACAACTAGTAGTAACCCACCTCGACTGGTCGATCAGCCTCCTGCAGAATCTGGGGTTCATTGTGAACTCACAGAAATCGATCCTGACTCCGACACAGTTGATAGAGTTACTAGGGTTTCAGATCGATTCCCGTCTATGCCAGCTACTCCTCCAGCGACAGAAGGTCAGATCAATCAAGAGAGAGTTGAGATTGATTCTGAACAAGCAGATTGCATCATTGAGATCAGTAGCCTGGGTGGTTGGTCATCTGTGGTACGATATGTGAACACGCTGGAAGGAACGAGGTCCTGTGTGTTAGCGGAGATCGCCAAAGATTTTTGGCATTTCTGCCTACAGCACAGAATTTCTGTAGTAGCGGAATACCTTCCGGGTTGCAACAACACTGTGGCAGATTGGCAATCCCGATATCTACAAGATTTCAGCGACTGGAAGCTCCACCCTTGGATTTTCCGGGCTCTGCACCGTCTTTGGGGTCCCTGACACCTGGACTTGTTTGCCTCACGCCTCATCAGACGGATCCCAGCCATTTTCAGCTGGCGTCCGGACCCGGAGGCGATTGCCATGGACGCTTTTCTTCAGAGCTGGCCAGCAACTCTGTGGTATGCGTTTCCCCCATTTACGATGATTCCCAGAGTGTTGGCGCAGACCCGTCATCAACGGGTGGAGTTAGTATTGATTACCCCTCTTTGGAGGGCGCAGGCATGGTTCCCAGTACTTCTGGAAATGTCATGTGTTACCCCGATCGTCCTTCCACCTCGATGGAATCTGTTGCTGGACCCTCATGGATGTCCACATCCAATGAGAGTCAGAGCAACTCTCTCTGGTGGCTTGGCGGGTTTCCGGGACAGATGGAAGGTCCCTGGCCTTTCGAGAAACGCTAACAGATTCATCAGTGAGGCCTGGTCAGCTAATACCCACAAGCGATATTCATCAGATTGGAAACATTGGTGTGGCTGGTGCAGTGAACGGGAAGTCAATCCTGTTAACGCACATTTTTTCTTGATTGTCAATTTTTTATCCTCCATTGCTTCTTCTGGAATGGCTTACAGGACTGTAAATAATTTCCGGTCTACCATCTCGGCGGGTCACGACCCCGTAGAGGGTAAACCAGTGGGAGAACATCCCTTGGTGTGCTAACTTCTTAGAGGCATCCGGATGGTCAGACCCCGTTGTCCTAAGTACTCTGTTTTATGGGACGTGTCCATTGTCCTGAGATTTCTGGAATCATAGCCTTCCAATAAGTATTTATCGAGGAAGCAATTGTCTGCCAAAATGACCATGTTGCTGTGCCTTATTACATGTAAAAGAGTGTCAGATCATCAGATGTCCGTGCTTTAGATTTAGCGGGACACAGGTTTTCCCCAGAAGGGGTGATTTTCTCCATTACAAAACGAACTAAATGCAATACCTCTTCAGTATAATATCCAGCTTTCCCGGATAATCCCAAGCTGTGTGTTGTGCAATGCTTAAAAGCGTATGAGGTGAGTGCTGCTGAATTTCGTTCAGACATGAGGGGTCAATTATTGATTGCGTTACAAAAGCCTTTCCACCCAGTGACCCCAGCCACCCTGTCGAGATGGGTGCGTTGGCTCATGGGTGAAGCAGGCATTGATGTGTCTAAGTTTAGAGCCCATTCGGCTCGGGGGCCATGGCCTCAAAATCTTTCTTCTTGGGGTCAGCCTTGCAGATATCATGAATGGGGTTGATTGGTCAACAGAGACCACTTTTAAATCGTTTCATTACAAACCTATTATTGATGTGGCTTCTGTAGTGGTGGCTAAGCTTTGAACAAGCATAATCGGAGCCTCCGGTCCTGACATAGAATAAAAAAATTTGCAAACATTCGTGACAAGAATCTTCAATTCTATTAAGGACAAGGAGGCGAGGATTATCCCACCCAGGTTAAATGTCTTTGCATTGTATTGATATGCTGCATAAGTTTTCTTATATTCTCCCTCCCCTTTCCTTATTGTCATAATTGGTGACGTATGTATTGAGACCAAAGTTACGGTCTTCTCTTTTGCAATTTCAGGTGCAGATAGCAAGTAAGGCGGGATGAATCAGACCTTAGCGACGTACTCATTCCGCAGTTTGCGATGGAAAAACGCCTCCCTTCCACAGGGCAGTTACCGGACTTCGTTTTTGCCCAAGCGCAAGTTCAAGAAAAGAGCCCCGTTGGGCCCCAAGTTGGTTCTTCGTGAGGAGGTTTTTTCTCTAGTGAAGACTGGATTTGTGATCAAGTTATTTGGTTGAACTGACTTAACTGTTGGATTGTTACTCAAAGAAAGAGGACACTATCACCTTTGTAGGAGCTTATATAGGACTATACTCTATGGTTGCTCATGTGACATGATAGTATTCAAGGGTAATGTAGTGTTGTTAAACTTTTCTCATTGGCTGCTGTGAATAAGTAGTAAAGAAATGAGAAGCATAATCCGCAACTCCGTGTCCTTAATAGAATTAAAAATTCTTGTCACGAATGTTTGCAAATTTTTAATTCCATAGCAGCTAGCTCCGCCCCCAAGCCTGAATCAGGACTACACTCTCTGGTGCTGGGGGTAGTTCATGCTTACAGTTTCATTACAACGTAAGCTATTTACATTATTTTCAAAATAAATCATGAGAGTGGCCACTTAGAATCAGGTTGTCACCGGAATAGGGTTTCCACTTGGCTGGTTTTATACCGGCATGGCTGGTATTTCAATGCCCCTGTGCTACAAAAATACCTAAAGACGATGGGGCATATTATCAAGGCGGCGCTATGAAATTATCGCCGCTTTTGCGTCCGTTTTCGGGCGAAAAGCGGCGATAATTTCATCGCCTTATCAGCAAAGATCCGCTATCGCGTGTTTTGCTGACTTAGCGCCCGTTTCCAGCACGCCTAACTTTGCATCGCTAATGAGATGCAAAGTAGGCGTGGCTGTGAAACCAACCAGGGAAAATATCGCGAAGGCAGCTTCGCGATATTAACAAGGAAGGGTAGCGATTTCTTAAATCGCGTTAAGTATGCCTTAACGCAGGAATTTAACGTCTGTTAAATTCCTGATTAAAACATACTTAACATGGGGAGTGAATTCTGTGGCTAAGACCACAGGCCCTATCATCTAGGATATCGCCGTTTTCCACCATGGAAACGGCGATATCCACACTATCTCTGGAATTTTTATCACCTCGGCGATGCGCGTTGTTGATAACGCGCTAACCGGGCGATAAATTACAGAGATAGCCGGCGATAAATATGCAAGGGCTAAGCGCGCTTTGCGATATTTATCGCCGGCCCTTGTTAATATGCCCCGATATTTTTTTCATCCTACCAGTCCATACTTTAAATAGTATATGTTAGAAGAAAACACTTTTAGATGTGTTCTACAGCTGCATCAATCGACCCCTGACTGATAATTAAAGTAAACAAAGGCAACAAAGCCATATTAAAATGAATACAGATGGCTTCATATAAAGTTCTATTATAAAGTCCTGTCGGGCCTTGGCCGAATCTTAAAACCTGAACAGATGGCCGCTCTTTTTCTCGGGGACAGGTGGCACCCCTACACCTGAAGGACAGTCACACTTTTAAGGACAGCCTAAACATCAAGGCATCAGTTTGCTTTCCGCACATATCAGAGCACCTGATGGACCTTGGGTGTACGTGGGGTGAGGCAGGGCGGGGGAAATAGAGTGGAATGGTCACTTTTCATATTGTTTTTTGATTTCAGGTCGTTTTTATTTTGTGGAAAGGGAACATAAAATAATCATGCAACAAAGAAATACCAAATATATAAAATGCGAAAATAAAATAAAAAGAATAAGTACAATGAGCAATACATTCCGAGGATTCACGCAGCCGGGTATCATGAACAGCAATGCATTGGTATAGCAATGTACTGGTACAGCAATGTACTGGTCCAGCAATGTACTGGTACAGCAATGTACTGGTACAGCCATGTATTGGTCCAGCATTGTACTGGTACAGCCATGTATTGGTACAGCAATGCATTGGTACAGCAATGTACTGGTACAGCCATGCATTGGTACAGCAATGTACTGGTACAGCAATGCATTGGTACAGCAATGAACTGGTACAGCAATGTATTGGTACAGCAATGTACTGGTACAGCCATGTATTGGTACAGCATTGTACTGGTACAGCCATGCATTGGTACAGCAATGTACTGGTACAGCCATGCATTGGTACAGCAATGTACTGGTACAGCAATGCATTGGTACAGCAATGTACTGGTACAGCAATGCATTGGTACAGCAATGTACTGGTACAGCAATGCATTGGTACAGCATTGTACTGGTACAGCCATGTATTGGTACAGCATTGTACTGGTACAGCCATGTATTGGTACAGCAATGCATTGGTACAGCAATGTACTGGTACAGCAATGCATTGGTACAGCAATGAACTGGTACAGCAATGCATTGGTCCAGCAATGTACTGGTACAGCAATGTACTGGTACAGCAATGTACTGGTACAGCAATGTACTGGTACAGCAATGCATTGGTACAGCAATGCATTGGTACAGCAAGGCATTGGTACAGCAATGCATTGGTCCAGCAATGCATTGGTACAGCAATGTACTGGTACAGCAATGCATTGGTACAGCAATGTACTGTTACAGCAATGCATTGGTACAGCAATGTACTGGTACAGCCATGTACTGGTACAGCAATGCATTGGTACAGCAATGCATTGGTACAGCCATGTACTGGTACAGCCATGCATTGGTACAGCATTGTACTGGTACAGCCATGTATTGGTCCAGCAATGTACTGGTACAGCGATGTACTGGTACAGCAAGGCATTGGTACAGCATTGTACTGGTACAGCCATGTATTGGTGCAGCAATGTACTGGTACAGCCATGTACTGGTACAGCCATGTACTGGTATAGCAATGTACTGGTATAGCAATGTACTGGTACAGCAATGCATTGGTACAGCAATGCACTGGTACAGCAATGTACTGGTACAGCCATGTATTGGTCCAGCAATGCATTGGTACAGCAATGTACTGGTACAGCAATGCATTGGTACAGCAATGCATTGGTACAGCAATGTACTGGTACAGCAATGTACTGGTACAGCAATGTACTGGTACAGCAATGCATTGGTCCAGCAATGTACTGGTACAGCCATGTATTGGTCCAGCAATGCATTGGTACAGCAATGTACTGGTACAGCAATGCATTGGTACAGCAATGTACTGGTACAGCAATGCATTGGTACAGCAATGCACTGGTACAGCAATGCACTGGTACAGCAATGTACTGGTACAGCCATGCATTGGTACAGCAATGCACTGGTACAGCAATGTACTGGTACAGCCATGTATTGGTCCAGCAATGCATTGGTACAGCAATGTACTGGTACAGCAATGCACTGGTACAGCAATGTACTGGTACAGCAATGCATTGGTACAGCAATGCACTGGTACAGCAATGCACTGGTACAGCAATGTACTGGTACAGCCATGCATTGGTACAGCAATGCACTGGTACAGCAATGTACTGGTACAGCCATGTATTGGTCCAGCAATGCATTGGTACAGCAATGTACTGGTACAGCAATGCATTGGTACAGCAATGTACTGGTACAGCAATGTACTGGTATAGCAATGTACTGGTACAGCAATGCATTGGTCCAGCAATGCACTGGTACAGCAATGCACTGGTACAGCAATGCACTGGTACAGCAATGTACTGGTACAGCAATGCACTGGTACAGCAATGTATTTGTCCAGCAATGTACTGGTACAGCAATGCATTGGTCCAGCAATGTACTGGTACAGCCATGCATTAGTCCAGCAATGTACTGGTACAGCCATGCATTAGTCCAGCAATGTACCAGTACAGCAATGCATTGGTACAGCAATGTACTGGTACAGCAATGCATTGGTACAGCAATGTACTGGTACAGCAATGCATTGGTACAGCAATGTACTGGTACAGCAATGTACTGGTACAGCCATGTATTGGTCCAGCAATGCATTGGTACAGCAATGTACTGGTACAGCCATGCATTGGTACAGCAATGTACTGGTACAGCCATGCATTAGTCCAGCAATGTACTGGTACAGCCATGCATTAGTCCAGCAATGTACTGGTACAGCAATGCATTGGTACAGCAATGTACTGGTACAGCAATGCATTGGTACAGCAATGTACTGGTACAGCCATGTATTGGTCCAGCAATGCATTAGTACAGCAATGTACTGGTACAGCAATGCATTGGTCCAGCAATGTACTGGTACAGCAATGTACTGGTACAGCAATGTACTGGTATAGCAATGTACTGGTACAGCAATGCATTGGTCCAGCAATGTACTGGTACAGCAATGCATTGGTACAGCAATGCACTGGTACAGCCATGCATTGGTACAGCAATGCACTGGTACAGCCATGCATTGGTACAGCAATGTACTGGTATAGCAATGTACTGGTACAGCAATGCATTGGTACAGCAATGCACTGGTACAGCCATGCATTGGTACAGCAATGTACTGGTACAGCAATGCATTGGTACAGCAATGCACTGGTACAGCCATGCATTGGTACAGCAATGTACTGGTACAGCAATGTACTGGTACAGCCATGCATTGGTACAGCAATGCACTGGTACAGCCATGCATTGGTACAGCAATGTACTGGTATAGCAATGTACTGGTACAGCAATGTACTGGTACAGCAATGTATTGGTCCAGCAATGTACTGGTACAGCCATGCATTGGACCTGCAATGTACTGGTAGAGCAATGCATTGGTACAGCAATATCCTGGTACAGCAATGTACTGGTACAGCAATGCATTGGTCCTGCAATGTACTGGTACAGCCATGTATTGGTACAGCCATGTACTGGTACAGCCATGTACTGGTACAGCAATGTACTGGTACAGCAATGTACTGGTACAGCAATGTACTGGTACAGCAATGCATTGGTACAGCAATGTACTGGTACAGCCATATATTGGTACAGCCATGTACTGGTACAGCCATGTACTGGTACAGCAATGTACTGGTACAGCAATGCATTGGTACAGCAATGTACTGGTACAGCCATGTATTGGTACAGCCATGTACTGGTACAGCCATGTACTGGTACAGCAATGTACTGGTACAGCAATGCATTGGTACAGCAATGTACTGGTACAGCCATGTATTGGTACAGCAATGTACTGGTACAGCCATGTACTGGTACAGCAATGTACTGGTACAGCAATGCATTGGTACAGCAATGTACTGGTACAGCAATGCATTGGTACAGCAATGTATAGGTACAGCCATGTACTGGTACAGCCATGTACTGGTACAGCAATGTACTGGTACAGCAATGTACTGGTACAGCAATGCATTGGTACAGAAATGTACTGGTACAGCCATGTATTGGTACAGCCATGTACTGGTACAGCAATGTACTGGTACAGCAATGCATTGGTACAGCAATGTACTGGTACAGCCATATATTGGTACAGCAATGTACTGGTACAGCAATGCACTGGTACAGCAATGTACTGGTACAGCAATGCACTGGTACAGCAATGTATTGGTCCAGCAATGTACTGGTACAGCAATGCACTGGTACAGCAATGTACTGGTACAGCAATGCATTGGTACAGCAATGTACTGGTACAGCCATGTATTGGTACAGCCATGTACTGGTACAGCCATGTACTGGTACAGCAATGTACTGGTACTGCAATGCATTGGTACAGCAATGTACTGGTACAGCCATATATTGGTACAGCAATGTACTGGTACAGCAATGCACTGGTACAGCAATGTACTGGTACAGCAATGCACTGGTACAGCAATGTATTGGTCCAGCAATGTACTGGTACAGCAATGCACTGGTACAGCAATGTACTGGTACAGCAATGTACTGGTACAGCAATGCACTGGTACAGCAATGTACTGGTACAGCAATGCACTGGTACAGCAATGCACTGGTACAGCAATGCACTGGTACAGCAATGTACTGGTACAGCAATGCACTGGTACAGCAATGTATTGGTCCAGCAATGTACTGGTACAGCCATATATTGGTACAGCAATGTACTGGTATAGCAATGCATCGGTACAGCAATGCATTGGTACAGCAATGCACTGGTACAGCAATGTATTGGTCCAGCAATGCACTGGTACAGCAATGCATTGGTACAGCAATGTACTGGTACAGCCATATATTGGTACAGCAATGTACTGGTACAGCAATGCATCGGTACAGCAATGCATTGGTACAGCAATGCACTGGTACAGCAATGTATTGGTCCAGCAATGTACTGGTACAGCAATGCATTGGTACAGCAATGTACTGGTACAGCCATGCATTAGTCCAGCAATGTACTGGTACAGCAATGTACTGGTCCAGCAATGTACTGGTACAGCAATGCATTGGTACAGCAATGTACTGGTACAGCCATGTATTGGTACAGCCATGTACTGGTACAGCCATGTACTGATACAGCAATGTACTGGTACAGCAATGTACTGGTACAGCAATGCACTGGTACAGCAATGTATTGGTCCAGCAATGTACTGGTACAGCAATGTACTGGTACAGCAATGTACTGGTACAGCAATGCATTGGTACAGCAATGTACTGGTACAGCCATGTACTGGTACAGCCATGTACTGGTACAGCCATGTACTGATACAGCAATGTACTGGTACAGCAATGCACTGGTACAGCAATGTATTGGTCCAGCAATGTACTGGTACAGCCATATATTGGTACAGCAATGTACTGGTATAGCAATGCATCGGTACAGCAATGCATTGGTACAGCAATGCACTGGTACAGCAATGTATTGGTCCAGCAATGCACTGGTACAGCAATGCATTGGTACAGCAATGTACTGGTACAGCCATATATTGGTACAGCAATGTACTGGTACAGCAATGCATCGGTACAGCAATGCATTGGTACAGCAATGCACTGGTACAGCAATGTATTGGTCCAGCAATGTACTGGTACAGCAATGCATTGGTACAGCAATTTACTGGTACAGCCATGCATTAGTCCAGCAATGTACTGGTACAGCAATGTACTGGTCCAGCAATGTACTGGTACAGCAATGCATTGGTACAGCAATGTACTGGTACAGCCATGTATTGGTACAGCCATGTACTGGTACAGCCATGTACTGATACAGCAATGTACTGGTACAGCAATGTACTGGTACAGCAATGCACTGGTACAGCAATGTATTGGTCCAGCAATGTACTGGTACAGCAATGTACTGGTACAGCAATGTACTGGTACAGCAATGCATTGGTACAGCAATGTACTGGTACAGCCATGTACTGGTACAGCAATGCACTGGTACAGCAATGTATTGGTCCAGCAATGTACTGGTACAGCAATGTATTGGTCCAGCAATGTACTGGTACAGCAATGCACTGGTACAGCAATGCACTGGTACAGCAATGCACTGGTACAGCAATGTATTGGTCCAGCAATGTACTGGTACAGCAATGTACTGGTATAGCAATGCATCGGTACAGCAATGCATTGGTACAGCAATGCACTGGTACAGCAATGTACTGGTCCAGCAATGTACTGGTACAGCAATGCACTGGTACAGCAATGCACTGGTACAGCAATGTATTGGTCCAGCAATGTACTGGTACAGCAATGCATTGGTCCAGCAATGTACTGGTACAGCAATGCATTGGTCCAGCAATGTACTGGTACAGCAATGCATTGGTACAGCAATGTACTGGTACAGCAATGCATTGGTACAGCAATGCATTGGTACAGCAATGTACTGGTACAGCAATGCATTGGTACAGCAATGCATTGGTCCAGCAATGTACTGGTACAGCCATGTATTGGTCCAGCAATGTACTGGTACAGCCATGTATTGGTCCAGCAATGTACTGGTACAGCAATGTACTGGTACAGCAATGTACTGGTACAGCCATGTATTGGTCCAGCAATGTACTGGTACAGCCATGTATTGGTCCAGCAATGTACTGGTACAGCCATGCATTGGTACAGCAATGTACTGGTACAGCAATGTATTGGTCCAGCAATGTACTGGTACAGCCATGCATTGGTACAGCAATGTACTGGTACAGCCATGCATTGGTCCAGCAATGTACTGGTACAGCAATGTACTGGTACAGCAATGTACTGGTCCAGCAATGTACTGGTACAGCATTGTACTGGTACAGCCATGCATTGGTACAGCAAAGTACTGGTACAGCAATGTACTGGTACAGCAATGCATTGGTACAGCAATGTACTGGTACAGCAATGCATTGGTACAGCAATGTACTGGTACAGCCTGTAAGACTGAATGGAGGAAACATCAGCGTGGTTGCCAGATAGAATACACTTCCCAGGAGCAATTACCAGATGGACAGAGTTGAAGTGCAACTGCCAGGCGATAGTTTATAAACCTAACGGGTGGATTGCACTGCATGCAACAGTCTGCTGGTCACAGAGAGGAGAAGAGAAGGAAAGGAAGGAGAGACAGAGAGTATGAGATGGAAGTAAAGGCAGAGGTAGGGTGGCTACTCTGGGCAGCTGGGAACTATGCACCGGACAGGATCATAAGAGGGGGAGTGGCGACGGAGGGGACCTAGGGGGTGTTGTGTTCCTTTTCATATTGTTTAGACACATTTTGGACTTGGCACTGGGAGCAAATACCGTATTTGTCTTGCCTTTGAACATGCTCCTACTTCTGTTGCCCATGTAGGCCTTCTTTGTCATTTGGATTATAACGAACTGTGTCATGGGGAGGTCACTGTAAGGGCGTTTCAAGTCTAGCTGCAAAATTGTGATGGCCCACACAGTGAAGTGATGGCGCAGTGTTGACAGCAGAGAGGCGTTAAGTCTCCTTCGCTCCTCGGTGCAGTGGAAAATACAGTTCTTGCAGACAGCTGGTGTTTTTGGCTGAAGGAGTAACTTCGTCATGGGGCAACCTTGAAATCATTCTCCAACACAGTTAAGATGTACTGTCCAGTGACAGGGAAGCTCCTTTCCACCCATAGGCAATGTTCATGTTTATTTGTAATTTAAAATTGGCCATCCACAAATGGAGCAGATGTCCCGGGGATGTAAATGGGGCCCTGTGAGGAACAGGGTGTATAATATGGTGTGGCTGTGTGACCTCACCATGTAAAACACTTACCAATCCCATTAGGACTCTTAAATTTGGTTTGTCAAACCTTCAACTGAACCCTGGGTAGCTGTGGCTCTGAGCAACAAGGCTTGCAAAAAGAAACAAGTGTAAAGCACTTACAAAGAACCAAAACAATTGATGAATGAAATTGACAAGACACCAAAGAAATCCAACATCAATTTATAAATATAGACTGTAATTTTAGACACCACAATGAAAAAGATCCACCGGAGGGGAGACATAGAATTTACAAGGTATAGCAAATCGGATTATTTCATTCAATCGTGGACAAGCATTGGCAAATTCAATGAATTTGACACTTAGAAACTTTTCACCAAAAAGTTTGGGCTAGTTGGAATGCAATCACTTAGAGTAACTTTAGGCAACTAACTCCAGTAGGGAGCCAGTCAGGGGAACCAGCAAGGTCCTCCTAAACAGTCACCTCAGCAGGTGAAGCAAATCTCAGTCAGCTCCAGGCACTTAGATCCATTGCAGGGCTTTCCTGTGGAAGTGGTCCTGATGCACGCGATGAAGGATACTGAAGATGCTGAGGATGCGATGCAGTCGTAGGAGGGGGTCTTGCTGCGACTACTCCTCGGTCCACGAAGGGGGTGAGGCGGCCCTGGTCACAGGGTCAACATCCCTCAAAGTCCTCTCGGTACTGGCAGAAGTCCAGTTGCCACTTGACTACCTGTCACCAAATATCACAGTCACGGGACAAGCCTCCCTGGGTCGATAACCCGTCCTCCCGGGGTCCCAGCTGTACTCTGACAACACTCCTGGGTTTAGCAAACTCGGGTGCAACTTTGAGCGTCAGGTTCAGGTCCCTGGTGCTGCACAATGGCGGTTGGCGGCAGGTTAAAGACTTTGTGCTACCAACTGCCCCAGAAAGCTTTTTCAGCTGTTGTGGCTCTGTGTTGCAAACAGGAGGTCAGCCAACTGACCCTTAGAATCCCTTGCTTCTGCTGGGATCCGGAGGCAACTTCTACATGAGCAGGACACATCAGGCACAGTACCTTCTCCTTTGCTAGCCACCAGGGTCAGCAAGTGCAGTCCACATTGTTGCAGCCTTTCTTCACAGGGTTCTTGGTGTAGAAGGGCAGTCCTTCTTCGGTCTTTCTTCCAGTCCAGTTGAGATCTGAGCTCGTGATGTCAGGGATGCCTTTTTCATGCTCAGAAAAATGCCCTCAGGATAGGATACGGTTGGTAGCCAATGAGATACCAGGTTCTTTCCCTCCTGATGACCACTTCCTGTAAAGTATGGCATCTGCCTATTACAGGGTGCACCATTCTGCCCACTTCCAACGTGGCAGAACCCCTCTCTTGGTCTCTAAAGCTCACTCACCCACCCTTGATGTGTGGTTACCTGGGAGCTACAGGCCCACACACACATCGATTGGGCAACCAGCTTCCCCTCTCTGCCCCTAGTGCCAGCATGTCCAACTAGACAACAGATCAGCCTCTCGCCCAAGTGTTAGTCATTTACACTTTAAAAGCAGTTTCCCTTAAAGCTCACCTTTTTGGGCCACACCTCATGGGGCTTCCTTTCTGGAGGCGGTAACACCTCCTCCAATGGCAGGCCTCTATTGTTGAACTCCACAATCAGGATCTGGAGGGATCTGTAAAGCCAGTGGTGTACTGATCCCCAAAACAATAGCAATATTGCACCTTGTACACCTGGCTGTGAGTGAAACTGAAAAGAGCTATGTATTGGCAATTAACTTGTCAGAACAGGAAAGGGGAGGAGAAATCCTTTCAGGACGAGAACCCTCACTCACCATTAGATGGCATGCTTCATCATATGGGTTCCCTCCTCACACCTGGAATGGAAAATCCAAAGTGTGGGCTGCGACTCCCCAACGGGGAGGAGCTGAGGTGTTTTCTCAGAGATGAGCAGTAGAGAGAGGTGAATGAGGGGCAGAGTGCAAAGAAAAGTGATCAGAGTGATGAATAAAACTTTCTCTAGAGGTCCACTTGTTCAGTGGTCTCTTGGATAGAGATTAAAAGAGGACTAGGGATTAACCAAATTTATCCCTCACAAAGGTCAACATGTTTTTGCCCTTCGTAGGTCCCATATAGGGATCCAGGGGCATTCTTCAGGACCTCAAAGTTGAGTAGTCACTCTGCAGATATTCGTATTAGGGAAAGAATAAATTGGAAAACATATACTGGCCACCACTGGATCAGAGCGGTCAGTTTGGCGACGACCCGTATTGTTCTGTGGGGTTCGTCTTCCTGAAATTCAAAGGTAAGAAAAAACATTCATTTCCCTCCATGGTCTGACACGATGTTAGTAAAGTGCTCCTTTCAGCATTTCGCGGCAGTTAGGAGTTTATGTCTATGTAGGAGTGGTTTATCATAGAGCAGTCTTACCTATAATGTGGGGTGAGAGAATCCAGTCTCCAGCCTTTAGGGTACGTCTTGTGGTGCCTAATCTAAAAGGTAAAATGTGCCACAATAATAGAACCTGTACATAGGTCATCTTGGAGTGCATACTATGACAGAGTCAAAAACAATCATGTCTCTGATGTTCTTGCTTCGTTTTAAAGCGATAAGAGGTTTGGGTAGGGACTTCGTTCCTGTGCTCAGAATGGGCCAGTTTTTGTTGACTACCTTCTTCACAGTGTTTGTGAGGTGACTATAAGTTGTTTGGAATGGGTTTCCAATAGGGCATCCCTGTTATTCTTTGCCTGTTTCGCGGCACTCTTAATGAGGTCTTGTGGGTAGGATCTTTGGGATAGATGACTACTGAGTGTAGCTGCATGCTCCTTAAATTTGTCCAGTTCAGTACAATTCCTTCTAATTCGTAAGAATTGGCCAACCAGTAGGTTATCTCTCAGTGCCGGGGGATGAAAACTGTTATAGCAGAGAAGGGAGTTCCGTGCCATGTTTTTTTTTATATAATTCTGATCAGATGCCTCCGTTCTTGGGGTAGAGTAGAAGATCCAGAAACGGTAATGGTGTTTTACTGTATTCACAGGTAAACTTCAGATTGATATTTCTTGTGTTGAGCCAACCAGAGAAAATCTGTAGAGATTCTCGTCCTGAAAGGATTTCTCCTCCCCTTTCCTGTTTGACAAGTTAATTGCCAATACATAGCTCTTTTCAGTTTCACTCACAGCCAGGTGTACAAGGTGTGATATTGATAGGCCTCTATTGTTACCTTTCCTGGGAGTCATTCACACGTCTCCCCAGGGGGCAGAAGGCTGTCCGTGAGGACAGTCCTTGTGGGCAACTATAAACGGGCACTGAAAAGTTTGGCAACCAAAGTGCCAACTTCTAAAGTTGCACTTTGCCCACCAGTGACATTAAATTTAATATAACCATTAAAACAGATTTAATTAACATATTCTTTTGATGCCGTATGTCCCAACTTTAGTCCCATTCAGAAGTTAGCAGGGCTGAGGTGTTAGCCTGTAACTCTGCACTTGCCAATGGGGCTACTAGCCTTTCCACAATAAAAATGACAGTTTAGGGGTTTTCCTGCTGGAACATGTAAAAGTACATGCTCCACCTTTTAATATACAGCACCCTGCCTTATGGCTCGACTGGCCTACCTTAGGGGTGACTTATATAAACGAAAAAGAGAGGTCTGGACATTGCCATTATCATAAATGGCAAAGTCGGGTTAGTAGTTTAAAAACTGCCCTTCCAGTCAGCAGTGGCAGACCGGGAGCCATGCTTTACCATACACTAGGGGGCTTATTTACAAGCCCTTTGCGCCACCCGTACGTCACTTTTCCCATGTTAAAAATGACGCAAAAGTGGCGCAAGGGGCTTGTAAATAAGCCCCTTGGGACTTACAAGTCAGTTAAGCTATGCCAATTCGGTATATGCCAATTAAACATACACCATTTTAAGGGTCAAAGCACATGCACTGAGTCCTGATTGGCAGGGAACAGGGTATTTCAGAGTCATACACCAGTTCTTAGTTTTTAAAATGGGGCAAAAAGTGGGGGTGAACCTGCAAAAAGCCTGTTTCCACTCTGGCACAACGAGAGTTACAGTCTTCTTACAAAGCATTTCCAAATTCGTGATAAACTTTGAACTGGACCAGACAGTAGTGTGTGGAGTACAGGAGAAACAGGTTTAACAGTGAAGTTGAAGTTTAACAACAGCCCATGGCTCTATATTGATCCATTCGTCTTCAGAAGTGTAAACCCAACAGGCTGAGCGGTAGCGAAGCACGACAGCCTCTCCCTCATTTGTGCCTTTACTTTGGGCTTCCTAGCAGGGAGCTCCCAGCCCCACCCCTCCTTCCTTCACATTATAGGTCAAAAACCGTGCTGTAGCTGTAGCATACACAATTTCAGTCTGCAAACCTGGTATAAATATTGGACAGAAAAAAACTGTCAACTTGCCACAAATTCTCACTGATAATTCGAAGGATTCTACACTAGTGAAGACTGAGAAAGACCTTTCAGCTCCTTGGTGTGGTCGCTGACAGCCAACTCCCCTTACCAGGTTCGAGTACAGGAATTTGAAACTTCTGCAGCCTTGTGGGAACTTTTTCAGTAGTCCTAGGGCAATCAGGAGTTACTGAGCTCAGACCGTGTCCTGGAGCTTAATCCTACTAATGGACTCAAAACTGAGCAAGAAGTACATCCTGATCTCAGGGTGACCCTCAGGGAGGTGGTGTTAGGTTAAAGACAAGGATATAATGTACAAAAACAATTACTAAATCACTGTCCAGGCAGGGCTTTAGGAAACAAAAGCACTTTATTACTATTTATAAAACTGTACAGTGCATAATCGTCATAAAGGAATTCCAAATGGTATACTTTTTAGGTCAGAGCCTAGAGCAGCGCGCATGTGCTGCACTAGGAAAGGCCTTTTGGTAACACTTCAGCTTTTCTTCAAGCTCGTGCATGTGGTGCTCACACGCTATTGGCCTTTGCGTCTGGCTTTCAAAATTGAAAGCACGCAATTGGACAAAGGCGTGTGGATGTCCCAGCTTTTTGGGAAATGTTTACTCCCAGAGCGTTTTGCTCTTGGGAGCCAGCAGCGGCGCGCAGGCTGCCATCTGTTTTGGGTCAGGTTTCATCCTTTGAACGCCACTCCTCGTCCCCGACCCCCACCCGCTTCTTCACTCCAGAGGCTTCCCTGGGAACGCGCGAGCGCGCGCTTCAAAACCATTTCAGCGTGTCTGGCTGCAGTCGTGTGCGCACGCACACAGTCCTGGTGTTATTCCGCAGCGCCGAACTGTTGGCGCTAGCTTGTTTTCTTTTTAGTTAAGTACTCTACGGGAGTGTGTGTGTTTTTTAGCTGAACCGTACATGATTTATCTCTGTATTCAAGTCAAGCAAATCAGCTTGTAAAATCAGTCGCTAGCACAGCGCAGAGGAAGACTCGTTCGGTAGAAACTCCATGAACCCTTTTCCGTATTAAAAGCAAAATTTTATTTGTAACCCTAAAAAGAGCGTAATTGGTTTTGGACTCTTGGCTCAGGTAATCTTGATTTGACAGGAGGAATACTAGACCACCTTAGCCCCTCCCCTACCGTACCATTTCACTGACACCAGTTGCTATTTGCTGTTGGAAATAAATTTGTTAATCATGTAGTCATTGCTTTTCTTAATGTAGTGTAGATTCTAATGCGGTTTTCACAAATTGCTGAAATTCTGTCAACCCAGACCTCTTTTTCAAGCAGCGGCGCGCGCAGGGGCCATCTGTTTTTTTGCTGCCTGTGCTGGCTCGAAGAAATATAACATTGTCCTCCTCCCAGTGGTGATTGTGAAAGAGTCTTTGTTGCCAGTTGTGCTACACCCTGTTCTCAAATTTGGGTGAAGTAATGTTCGCGTGTCCCTCTACACTGGCCTTTCCCTTTACAATCGATAATCTTCCTTAGTCTTTCACTCACTCACCCCACACCCCACGCATTCTAACCCTCAGCCTGTTTATATCACGCTTTGCCCATCTCTCTCATCTTGCCTTTGCTTTGCTGTGTGTCTCTCTGCAACACGTTCTGAGCAGTCAGTTCATCTCACCACACTCCTGACTTTGACTTTCTCCTCTGATCCTGTAGTGCTCGTTTCTGCTGAGTTTGCGCGCATTTCTTGCTCTCTGTGCATGCGTCCCTCTCCCTGCCTGTCTTCTATGGCCTGTCATTTCCAGATTCTTTCGACCCCTCAGTCCGTGCTGTCTCTGCCTCCCCCTTGTCTGCAGAGGGTCCTTATTTAGGCTGCCTGTTTGTCTCTCGTTATCATCGCGGCCTGTCTTGTCTAGTGTCACTCTCTCCAGCCTCCCCCGAGTCTTCCCTCTCTTGTTAATTTTTCCCTCTCTATCCCCATCTCTTCACTCCATGTGACCCTCCACTTGTCCTGCGTGTGCTCCCATCGCTCGGTGACTCCTCCTTGTCAGCTCCCCAACCACCCTCCGCCCGTCTGCGCCTTGTTTTTTGTTTGTCCTAAATATTAAAAAATGTAAATTGTGCTAAACTAAATGCACCAATACCAAGAGGCATATCATCAAGGGGCCGCGATAGAATTATCGCCGCTTTAGCGTCCGTTTTCGGGCGAAAAGCGGCGATAATTCTATCGCAATATCAGCAAGGTCACGCTAGCGCGTGAAACCATGCCTTAGCGCCCATTTCCATTGCGCCTCGCCTTGCATCGCTAATGAGATGCAAGGTAGGCGTTCCTGACTTAATTCAGCGAAAATAGTCGCTAACACAGCTTCTCACTATCAACAAGGATATCGCTAACCCGCCCAGCGACATAAATAGTTGCGCTAAGCACGTATATCGCTTGGTTCTAACACCTGCTAATTTTCTGACTTACCTATATGTATCATGGGAGGTGGATTGTAAGCTAAGTCCACATCTCCCTATCAACAATGATTTCCCTATCGCTGTTCTTTATCGCTGGAAATCAAGCGATATTCCCGCTTTCGCTCGCTATTGCCGGGATTTCTATCGCCTCGGCGATGCGCGTTGTTAATAGCGCGCTAACCGGGCGATAGAATCCGGCGATAGACGGCGATAGAAATGTTCACGCTAAACGCGGCCAGCGATAATTATCGCTGCTGCTTGATGATATGCCCCCAAGACTCTTAAAAAAAGAAAATACTAACGTTTATTGAGTATTTGTACGTTTTATGTAGCCAGGAGTGCGCTGCACGCTGGGGGTTTTAATCCAATACATACAACACTAAAATTAGGCCTGTAGAGAACCGATCAGGTGGCACCCTAGATATGAGGTATTCTTGCTGCGAGTTTCTTGTATTTGGCACACTTAAGAATCAACAACAGTAATGAGAGGTGCATTTAAAAGGGGGGGCTCTCTCTCTCGAGAGCCATGTAATTCCTCTGACCACCCAAAACTTCCAGTGAGCAAGGAGTCTTGAACTGTCCAGTGTATTGGAGCACTTGCATTTACGTCATCTGTGGGACACAGGCTTGAAAACCAGCGGGGCTTATGCAGCCTTTCATTCTTATTAGGTCGGTAAAATAAATTCCAATGAGTTGTGTAACATGAACACCTGCTAATTCAAGAGCTACAAATGGGCAACATCTTTCTATGGCATTTCTAACCATATATCCTAAATTTTGCATTTATTTTAACGATTTTGGGGTGTCAGAATTCTTTTTCACATCGAATTCTAGTTTTTCCTTTGCTTTGGAATCCGATGTGGTGACTAAAAAGTTGTTACAGCTGCAGATTGCTCTGCTAAGCACTCTGCCCCAGCCCTGCAAGCTTTTCTGAGGCTTCTTACACGACCACATTTATGCAGCATCATCAAGTAACAGTAGATGTTATAGCACCCGGGATAATGTGTTGCATGGCTAAATACTTAGAAGGTCCTAAAGGCGAGACCTATTGGCTATGCCAATGCTTGTTGCAATTAGTGATGAAGCTAGTTTCTGGGAACAGTCTAAACAATTCCCTAGAGACAGGTCTTTATGCATTAATGTTCATTGACCCTTACCCTTCCAGGTAGTTCTATGGCAGCTGTGCATAGGCAGCTCAGATCAGCCTGTTCCCAAGGCTTTGGCCCTGATTTCTACTTTGAAGGACAGAGTAGTGTTGTTTCGGCGGCAGAGGTCCTTAACTCTAACATTCCCACGGTGCTCAGTATGCCAAATTTAGAGATGACCGCCAGCCCAGTGGTCTTCTCTATACTTTGAAAAAAACTGCTGTCACAGTGGTCCCCTTCATGTTTCAAAAAGTTTGGTAGGAGTTTGTTTCTGAAAAGCAAAAAGCAATTGACCCAATAACCATGGGAGATTTCTCCCAGGATGCAAGGGGGTCATTATTTGTTTTTTTTCTTGGGTGCCTCACTACCGGGTTTTAGCTGGCAGTGGCAGACAGAAAAACAAGAGAGCATTAAACCGTCCACTCCAAATAGGGCTGGCATTGTAATGCCCTTCCTCCGACAGCCCCTACTTTGTCCGTCTGTCAGAGAAAGCTTTCCATTGGCAGAGTCCCCATTGGCTCCTTTTACCAGAAACCGTAGTGTACTTCTGTCTCTAAATAAAGCGGGGTGGGGGGCGGACTGAGAGTTTGGCAGAAAGTGCACCCTGTCTGCCGTACTCTAACTCACGCCCTTTGACTTTTAGTCCCGAAATAATAATGGCTTCTTCCCTCCCAATTAGGATCATGATGGACTAGTACCTTTCTGTCCTTTGGATATCATTTGGGAAGTCTGGGCCAGCAGGTTGTGGTCGGTGAGGTCAGTGTTCAAGGTAATCGTTCTGTGTAAGTTCCACCAAGTAGGACTTGCCTGTTCCTCATCCAGCACTGGCTGTGGCCTGTATACATTCTTTCAGGGAAGGAGGTATCAGTACCAGTGGTGGAGCGGTTGACCAAAGGTTGTGCTGCTTGTGGTCCAGTGAGTCAGGTTTTCCAGGGGCCCAAGGAGCAACCCCAACATAAATTTGAGAGCTCACCACAGATGATGGGCTAAGCTGATCAATGTCCTCGTGGGGTCAGGGGTTGACTCCTTTCCAGGCACAGTTGAGTCTGGCGCAGCCACAGGCTGTGGTTATAAGTCTTTCGGCGTTTAACATTTTTTGGCACTAGCTTTTGGCTATGGAGTCTTCCACCAAGAAATTTGTGGATCTTAAAGTCGGTCATAGGTTCTCAGGCACTTACATAAGACACCATAAGCTGGGACCTAACTCATAGTCGCGAGTGGTGCAATTCCTCACCCAGTTACAGTGGGTGTTGCAGTTCGTTACCTCAAACAGCTTCTTTGTTGTCCTCTTCTAGGCAGCATCTTCCTCATGTAAGGGCCCCTCCAATGCCCCTGCGCAGCAGTTGGTCAGCTTATTCCTTCAAGACAGGCTCCGTAGCAGCTTCTTCAGGCAGACTGTCAAACTTCACTAGGTTCTGATCCCGAACCTGTACAGGGGAAATTGGTGGTGGATACTTCAACTCTGGAGCAAAAATAGAGTTTCTCGTTGCCACTGGTGAGGGACACCAGATTCTGGTAACAAAATCTTGGCACACCAGCTGGTAGTTTCTGCCCCATCTTTATACTAAAGTTGCATACAGTAGTTGTGTATTCTTAAAGTCTGCTCTGAGACTGCTGCTGGGAAATTCTGCCATTTTGTTTATTCCAATCAGACTTGTCCAGCCAAAGTTTTGTCACTAAGTGTAAGCAAGATAGTGGGATGAGTTTCAAGTCTCCTGCCAAGAGAAACCCATAGCAAGGACAAAAAGGCAAGGGAGGGGCATGGCTTGGCATCGGCCATGATGGCGGCGTAACTTTTCGGCTCCGTCAGGGCCCGCGATAAAGCCTGAAATATCCGACACTTATCCTGCGGCAGGAGGGTGGAATTGGCCGGCGCTGCTCCCCCGGCAGCGTTCTGCAGCGGAAGAGGCGTTTATTGCCTCCGGCGGTGTGGAGCCCTGCGTGTAGCGAAGACAGGCCCTGCCTGAGAGCGGCGACGAGCTCCGGACGGAGGAGGGGCGGAGTCGCGTACTCTGCCAGCCTGCATTTCGGGGGCGCGGCCTGGGATCCCCGCTACTTGAGATCTGGTTAGTGGGGCCTGCTACTGGCGCTGAGCCCGACAACAGTGGTGTGGGGTACCGGGGCCGCGCAGTTCGTGTACTGCCGACGATGAGCCCCTTACAGCCTGAAGACCGCTGGTTTACCCCCGGCGGGCGGACATTGGATGGTGCCGATACGCCTGTGCTCACGCAGCCGGGTGGGAGGTGACTGACGAGTAGCACCCGTGTTGGAGACCGGAGAAACGAGGAGCAACATTTGTGGGTCCCTTCATTTGCTCAGCGACGAATTGGGGCCAGTGATCGAGACACGCTCACCCTAGCCCGTATCTAGCACGCCCGATCCGGGTCTGCCTGGGCTTGCGATCCACAGTGTGAGGCTCCTGGGGACCGCACAAAGCGTGGGCCGACTGGCACGTCGACTAAGCCTTGAGAGGTGAGGCCGGGCACAGTGTGGTAGACAGGGGGGCCCTGCAAGGCCGGACTGGTGAAGGGCACAGGCATACCTACGGGTCGTTTTACCACTGGCACGACTGGGAAAGACCGGTGCTTCCAGCGGTGGGAGCAGTGCGGATCCAGTGTGGGTCTTGATAACCGCAGTAGTCTGTCAGAGCGACATCCTGAGGCGGCTGGACTCCTCTATGGTGCCCGTTCCTCCTCTGGGTTCGTGAGCGCTACAGGCAGATCGCCTGGAGTCACGAGGAGGGAGAGAGCTATCATAATTGGACTCTGTGCCTGAGACGACCGGAGGCCAGTGGCAAGCCATGGTGGTGGCACGAAGTGGCCCGGTGGGGTGGTGAAGTGACCCTCTGTCCCCAACCGGAGCGAATTCCGTTATGACAAAACCGAAAGGGGCCCCGGCCGCAGTGCAAGCTAACAAACTGGATAAATACACTGTCCCGCGACAGCTGAACTCCGAGGAGGGGGCGCATGGTGACAAACCGACCGGAGAAGAGCCTTCCCTTGGCTCAATTATGGCGGCGATTCAAGCGGTGGGTACGAACCTGGAAACGAAAATCGTCAAGGTCACAATTGAGATGAATTTAATGAGGGCGGACATGCAGAAAACCTCAGAGAGGGTTACAGCGACCGAGGAGAATATAGGGGATCTCCAATCGGTGGCGCGCAAGCTGGAAGAACGTGTACAGAAGCTGGCACACCAACACAAGCTGATGGCACTGCAGCTGGATGATCAAGAAGGGAGGGCCGCCGCAATAACATCCGGGTGGTGGGAGTGCCTGAAGGGGCGGAGGGCCCTTGTATGGACCTCTTTATTGAAGATCTCATCATGAACCACCTCAAGCCCAAGAGACTGTCCCCTCTGTTTTCTGTGGAGAGGGCGCACAGGGCTCCGATCCCTAAGCCGAAACCTGGGGCCCCCCCACGGACAATCATAGTGCGTATCCTGAATTAGCGAGACCAGGACGCAATTCTGCAGACGGCCAGAGTGAGAGGCGATCTCCCCTACGAGAACTCAACAGTTTGGTTCTTCCCGGATTTTACTCTGAAAGTGCAGCAGGAGAGGCGCACATTCGATGGGGTGAAATGTGCCCTTCGGGAGAAGGGAATCAAATACATGATGTTTTTCCCGGCCAAACTCAAGGTCATAGAGTGCGACAAATCCTGGTTCTTCACAGCTCCTGCAGAGGTCCAACAATGGCTGGATGGGGGTCCTCCCCGGACACACAGACGGCGAGATGAGACGGACTGGCGTGGGAGTCGCTACCGTACTCTTGAGTCTCCGAGTCGGCGTGAAGAGGGGGCGAGGTCGGAGTCCAGATCCCGCAGTTCCCGGTCTGGGAGCCCCATGAGCGAGGCAAGACATTCTGGAAAGTGAGGGACTGGACTTTTCTCACTGGTCTGTCACATGGTCTATGCAGGACTCAAGGTACAGACTTTCCTTTACCGTCAGGGGGTAATGCTTATACTCAACTGACGCTGGAGTTCGGGAGACGGCCGGATGGGCCACGATTCTGTATGCTCCAGCCGTCCTATGTGTGATTGGGTTGGATTGCGGGCCCGGGGGTCGGCGCTATCGGGTGGTGGTGCCAAGCAACCCTACACTAGTTATTTGTTCAATAGGGCGACAGGCGCTCTGCTATTGGGGATGTGGGTAGTTTTAGACCTACAAGGCAGGGTTGCAGGGTGGGGGGGACTGTTAAAGGTCTTTCTATTGTTTGTTGTGTTGTCAACGCTTCAGAAATAGTGCTCCGTCACATGTGGGTCGCGACCCGAGATATTATGCTTCACATGGCTACTCGAGGGGAGGGAATTTGATCGGGGGTGGGGTGGGAGGGAGGGAAGGAAGGAATAAATAGGGTCCTCAGATGGCTGCAGGAAAAGCTAAAAAATTGACAATCCTCTCTTGGAATGTGAACGGTCTGGGAGGCATGATAAAACGCACTATGGTTTTACAATACTTGCATAGGCACTCCCCAGACATAGTGCTCCTGCAAGAGACACATCTCAAAGGCACTAACTATTTGGCACTGAATCGCTTTGGCTATACACTCCGGGCTCACACCGGCTTCACAACGGGCTCTAGGGGCACCGCCATACTTATTAAAAATTCGGTACCCTTCGTTGTGAATCGTACCTGGTGCGACCACACGGGACGGTACATTGCCCTGTCCGGGAAGTGGGAGGGACAGGTGGTGAACGCTTGCTTGTTTACATACCCCCTCGACTGCATGGGACTACACTCCCCGACCTTAGCAAGCTACTACTCGAACTGCCGCAGGGGACCCTGATTCTTGGGAGAGACATGAACGATACAATGTCTTCGGACATGGATAGGGAGGTAAATTACCCCGACCTTTGCACACATTCGTGAGAGCATTAGGACTGACGGACCTTTGGAGGTGCCACAACCCCAAATTGAGACAGTTCACGCACATCTCTGCAGCCCATGGAAGTGGATCACGACTAGACTACATTTTCACACACACAGCCTCGGTGGGACTCTTTCAGGAGGGGTGCCATAAGGCTCGACGAATATCGGACCTTTCGCCAATAGAGGTGCAGATGTATGGACCAAGGCGGGACTGGTCTCTCCCGCTGAGACTGGACCCCTTCCTGTTCAGAGACCAGGAATTTAGGGAACAGTTTGAGGAACGCACGGAACAGTACTTTACCGAAAATGCTGGCTCGGTACGGTCAGACTGTATACTCTGGGAGGCATATAAGGTGGTGGCCAGGGACTTCGTGCAAGCGACAAGCGGCGCTAAGCGCAAAGAATAACGCGCACAATGCGATGACCTTGAGCGTGAGATACTGGCTCTCGAACTGACATTGGGCCCCGACCCCGTGGGAGACACCGGACACAAACACGTACTCAAACTTAAACAGAAAGAACTCAAAGACTTATAAGTAAATGCTGCTCGTGCACACGCGTTAGCTACACAGAGGAAGGTTTACGATTTGGGAGATAAGGCCAACAAACTGATCGCTTGGCTTGAAAAGAAGGATAGGAGTCATAACTGGGTCTCGGAAATTAGAACAGAAAACGGTATACGGGGAGGTACAGGTGCAGAATTGACTGAAGTTTTTGCTGAATATTATGAGAACATATACCAATCACAAACTAAGCGGGAGGAGGAAGAGTCCTACGAGCTGTTAAAGGATATGACATTGCAGACACTTGGGAAAGAGGATAGGGTGGCACTGGACTCAGACCTCAGTGTAGAGGAAGTAGAAAATGCCATACGAGATCTACAGTCCGGAAAAGCGGAAATGTTTAAATGTGTGGCGGACAAACTCGCCCCACACATGCTTAATATGTTCCTAGGGGCAAGAGATGAAGGTCAACTCCCGGAGGATGTGAGGATGGCGACCATAGTGGTCATCCTTAAAAAAGGGAAACCCCACGATCTCTGTAGTTCCTACAGGCCTATCTCTCTTCTGAACTTCGAAGCCAAAGTATTGGCCAAAGTTATCGTAAATCGCTTAAGCCCGGTTATCCAATCCTTGATACATCCAGATCAATCTGGCTTCATGCCACATAAGAGCACCAGGCTTAATCTGCGACGTCTTTATGGCGTAATGCAGATGACCCAGAAACAAATGGATGTGCAGGCTGCCCTCCTGTCGCTCGACGCAAAGATGGCATTCGACAGCATTGAATGGGCATACCTATTCGCTGTCCTAGATAAAGTCGGGCTGGGCCCAAATCTACAGCAATGGATACACCTATTATATACCGGCCCAATGGCACGAGTTTGCGTCAATGGGAATATATCTAGAGCCTTCCTGCTTCATCGGGGCACGCGACAAGGCAGCCCGCTGTCGCCGATGCTATTTGCGTTGGCATTGGAACTGTTAGCCGTCTGGATACGGGGGGACCTACTGGTAAGAGGCATTGATCTAGGGGGAGGCTGGGATGAGCGCATATCTTTATATGCGGATGATATTCTGCTCTATGCCCACAGGCCCCGACAAACATTCCACCGGATCATTCATATCATACAGTCCTTCGGCACATACTCAGGATATTGTGTCAATTGAGATAAATCCCTAGTGTTCTCTTTGGCGGGGGAGCTCCCACCCCTGACGTCGGCATGTTCGGCGCTGGTGCGAAAAGAGACATTTAAATATCTGGGCATATGGATAACAAAATCAGAGGACGAGTTCCTGCGGTTAAATGTGCAGGCACAATTAGATAGACTGAGAGACGACATTACTCACTGGAGACGGCTTCCTGTCTCCCTTGTTGGCAGAGCTGTTCTTTTTAAAAAGATGGCCCTCCCACGTTTACTATATGTGGTTCAGAATACCCCATATCGGATACAGGAGACATTCTTCCGGTCCGTCGAGGCCGAGCAGCGTACATTACTGTGGGGGGAGGGGGGGTGGCAGCCCCAGGTTTGCGCTTAAGAAACTCCAGAGAGGAGTGTATGAAGGGGGACTGGCCATTCCCGATATTAGAAAGTACTATTGGGCCTCCCAACTCTTCAATATTAACGGATGGGTTTTTTCACCGCTCGAGGAGCCGGCATATTGAGTGGACCAGCTGATAATGAGCAACGGAAGCTACTTGACAGAGCTGTATCGGAGAGGGAGAGGTAATTCGCTCCTCCCAGCACATACCCAGACAGTCATCGACGTCTGGCATAAGGCAACAAAAATGACAGGATGGGAGGCTAAACTCACGGAGCAAACTCCTTTATGGGAGGGAGATTATCTGGGACAACTGAAATGACTACAGGGCTTTCGGAAATGGAGCCTCATTGGGATTGACCTATTGGGGGATGTCTGGAAGGGAGGTAAAATGACAGACTTTGATACTCTGCGGGAGGGGCTCCAAATGGGGGGGGGGGCGAGTACCGCCGTTACCGACAGTTACGTCATGTGCTTCACTGTCACCTGAAAGAGGGGACTCCGATACCGGAGTATTCACCACTCGAGGACCGTCTCCTCCATGATCGACAAAGCAATATCCCTAACATATAGAAAACTTGTGAACATCTCCCCGGACTGCATGGGCCCTCTGTGAGAGGCCTGGGAATCAGATGTGGGCCTACTCGAGGACGATGACTGGGCCGAAGCCTTACAGAGCCCAAGAGAAATAGCGATTAGGGCACGCTTTGGGCTTGTCCAGCTCCGTATTCTCCATAGATCCTATGCCTCACGAGTGGTTCTCAAGTCCGCATGGGTAACTGTGGGACTGATGAGTGTGTAAGGGGATGTGGCGAGAAAGGGTCCTCCTTTCACATACTGTGGTCTTGCCCCATAATTTAAACGTACTGGGAAGGTATAGCCCGAGTGCTGACGACGGTGGTGGGAGAGGGTGTCCCGCTGGAGCCGAGGTGGCATATTTTGGGAGTAACGGGAGAGACGACATGGCCGCAATGGGCCAAGACCTGGCTGGCCTTGGCAGGGGTGTGGCCAAGAGGAACATCGCCCAGGCATGGGGGGCAGCGGCGGCCCCCACACTGAAAGCCTGGAAGAAGGATATGGATTGGTGTTATGGGGCGGAGCAGGTGATATACCAGAGCCGGGGGTGCTCACGTAAAGGAGAAAAGATATGGGGTGCGTGGGCAAGGTATCGTGGCCAATGGGCAGTCTCATGAGGAGTGTTCCAAAACTGCCAGGAGGACGCGATGTTACTATATACCCCTCGAGTGTATGGATGGTAACAGACAGTAATAGAAATAGAGTTTTGCCATGTCTTGAGATACTTGTAACAATGTTTATCCTTGAATGTAAATGCGAATGTGATGATTATCTGAAGCTTGTTTTTATGTTTAATAAAAAGAAGTTTAAAAAAAAAAAAGGCAAGGGAGGCAGCCCCACTTAACTACCTGTTAATCTTTGGTTGTTAGGCCTTCCAGAGAACAATGGTCCAGGAAAGGGTAGGGGAAAATATCTGGGGGTGAATGTTTGATAATGTTCAACATTCCGTCCATCATCTTCTTGCGTTGCATTTTTGGGAAGGCAATGCCCAGACATGGGTCCCTAGCTCACTACGCCACCATTTTCAAACTAACATGGCTGATGAGGGGGGATACCAGGAAACCGGTCCTAGGATGCTTGTTTTCCAGTCCAGGGAGGACCTGGCCTTTCAGTTCTGGCTGGTCTGTTGCCATGGGGAGCAGGGTCAAGGCTGGTTTGCCTATAGGTGGGTCCAAACTGGAATGGCATGGCGAGCAAATAACGATGGATTACACTCAGATCTGTGATCTAGGGTGAATGTTTGACAATGTTTAACATTCTTCTGTCCATCATCTTTCTGTGTTGCATATTCGCCCTAAGTGGGAAAGGTATGCCCAGAAGTGGGCCCCTTGCTCGCTATGCCACAGGTTTCAAGTTAGCCTGGCGGATGAGGGGTGATACCCCGAAACAGGGCCTAGGATGCTTATTTTCCGGTCCAGGTAGGATGTGGCCTGGCCTGGCAGTTCAGGCACGACT
Source organism: Calotriton arnoldi (assembly GCA_963921515.1). NCBI lineage: Eukaryota > Metazoa > Chordata > Amphibia > Caudata > Salamandridae > Calotriton > Calotriton arnoldi. Next base: position 2,080,607 of record CAWUFW010000337.1, read on the forward strand.
GTTCCCATGGGGAGCAGGGTCAAGGATGATTTGCATATGGCTGGGACCAAACTGGAATGGCGTGCCGAGGAAAATAACAATGGATTAAACACAGATCTGTGACGGGGGTTAATGTTTGATAATGTTCAGCATTCCGTCTATCATCTTCTTGTGTTGCATTTTCGCCCTAAGTGGGAAGGGTATGCCCAGATGTGGGCCCCTTGCTCGCTATGCCACAGGTTTCAAGTTAGCCTGGCGGATGAGGAGTGATACTGGTCCTAGGATGATTGTTTTCCGGTTCAGGGAGGACCTTGCCTGGCAGTTCGGGCTGGACTGTTCTGATGGGAAGCAAGGTCAAGGTTGATTTGCATATGGCTAAGTCCAAACTAGAATGACTTGGCGGGCAAAATAACGATGGATTACACCCAGATTCTGTTACTGGGGGGTGAATTTTGGCAATGTTCATCATTCCATCTATCATCTTTTTGTGTTGCATTTTTGCCCTAAGTAGGAAGGGTATGCTAAGACGTGGGTCCCTTGCTCGCTACGCCTCCGGTTTCAAGCTAGTCTGACTTATGCGGGGTGATGCCCCGAAACCGGTCCCAGGATGCTTGTTTTCCGGTCCAGGGAGAACCTGGCCTGGCAGTTTGGGCTGGTCTGTTCCCATGGAGAGTAGGGTCAAGGCTGATTTGCATATGGCTGGTTCCAAATTGGAATGGTGTGGTGAACAAAATAACGATGGATTAAACTGAGATCTGTGAGCGGGGGTGATTGTTTGACAATGTTCAACATTCGGTCCATCATCTTTTTGTGTTGTGATTTCACCCTAAGGGGGAAGGCAATGCCCAGACGTGTGTCCCTTGCTTGCTACGCCACCGGTTTCATGCTAGCCTGGCTGATATGGGGTGATACCCCGAAGGCTCTCTTGCTGAGATGCATTCTACCTAGAGTGGAGCTCGAAGCTTCAAACCCTACTTCTCCTGACCAGGGTTCTGAAGATCAAGGCTCAAGTCATCGTAGTGGTGACGGATTGTGCCAGGAAAGTGTCGCACCAAAACCTCATGGGCATGAGCATCTGTCCTTCATTCAAGCTGCCTTTTCGGGAGGATCTTCTGTTGCAGAAGCCGTGCAGAGTCTTGCACCTGGGCCTGCGCAATCAGCATTTTCATGTGTGGATATTGAGCCGCAGAAGTTGATTTGGCCTGCCTACTGAGGGTAGAGGCATCCCACTCCGAAATTGGGGTACGCCAGTCGTTGGGAAAGTTTGTGGCTTGATGCAGCACCTGCCAAATTGATGCACTACAAGCCAGATTATCTGAAGTTTTGCTGTTTGTTTTTACCCTGGGCCAGCAGGACTTGCTTGTGGCACTGATAAAGACTATTTGTCAGTTCTTTCAGCTTTTTGGCGTTTGCAAGATCAGCCTTCTATATTTAAATCACCTTTTGAGAAGAGATTTTTAAAAGGTTTGCAACACTTGTTTTCATCAAACCGTTTGTAATGCCACAGAGGAACTTGAATTTTGGGGCATATTTACAACTGAAAGTGATGCTGTGGTGGCGATAGGGGCTTCGCCTTATTTGTAAGGCAGCATTAAGACACATAACGTGGCTTAACACTGCCTTGTAAGTAAGGCACCCTTTCACACTACATTAAGGGCCTCATTACCACTGACTCGGTGTCCGAATCATTTCCGACTGATTCGGGGAGTCCGGCCGACCGATTACGATGTTTCGGAACACCATTCGTTCGGACTCACATTGACTTCAATGGGAGCCTGTGTTCCGACCGACAGCACAGGTTCCCATTGCAAAACGGGGTGGTTGTGGAAAACTTGCACCTTGTGGCGGGCACCCCATGGTTGGAAAGAGGGGACCAATGGGTACCCCCAAGGGCCCGAACAGGAGGCATCCGGGAGACGTGGGGCCAGCTACGGGCCCCCGAAGTCGGTTTCCGACAGCCGATCCATGTCAGACAAACCTGACATCGTAATGCGTCGGTCGGAATCGCAATCCGTAGAACTGTACGAGTCGGCTCCAACCGACTCGGTTTCTCCAAATGCCGATCGGAACCGAGTTGGAAAGACCGAACAGTTACCTAACATCGTAATCGGTCGGTTGGAACTTTGTTTCCGAGTCAGTCGGAAACATGGGTTCCGACACGGATTCGGACAAACTGAATGCCGTTCCGAGCCTTTCCGACTGACATCGTAATGAAACCCTTAGCATGAAAGGGGCAGGCAATGGGTGTTGTGGTGGGCGTTCCCCTGTAACACCCAATGATTTTGACGCTGCCCCCTATTTACAAGAGCAGCGTAAATAGGAGGCAGCACCAAAATTAAGACCAGGGAAAACCTGGTCTTAAACAGGCGAAACGAGGAGAAATGCTTCATTTCTCCTCGTTTTTGCTGTTTCCACATTGCACTGTGCCGCAAACATAGAAACAGCAAAACGCCAATGATTGTTTATGTGAAGGAAGGTGCCCCTTCCTGCACATAAACAATCATTTTTAAAAATGCCGTTTTGCAACTTCTATGTGTGTTACAAAATGGCATTTAAAGATTGTTTATGTGCAGGAAGGGGGACCTTCCAACACATAAACAATCTTCCCCTCAACACATGGTGCAAAGTTGTCTGCGTTGGTGCTAGACAGCTAAATTTAGCACCAGCGCAGGGGGAAACGCAGGGATGCACCATATTCTAGTAAATATGGTGCAGCCCTGCGTTTCTAAAGTGACAAAGCGTATCGTTAGCTTTCTTAGCTTAATGACACGCTTCACCACTTTCTTGTGAATATGCCCCAGTTCTTGCATTTTTATTTGAACCCCCTTTGAGTTGCTGCGCAACTGTCACTTCAGGCTTCTGACACTGTAAATGGTCTCTCTCACTGGCATAAGATCGCTTGGCATGTGAGTTAGCTGCAGGTTCTGTCAACCCACTTTAATACATCACTCTTCCCAAATAAGGTGGGCGTTTCTGTTGAAAGTGGTCACTCCATTTCATGTTGGGCAGGCTATCACCCTTGCGCCATACTTTGCCCCACCTCATCCCTCTATGGAGGAAGAAAGACTTCGTCGTTTGGACCCCAAGAGAGCACTAATCTTTTACATAGATCGCACCAAGGAACATCGGGGTGGACGATCAGATCTTTGTGGGGTTCTCCAGGGCAAAAAAGGGCAAGGCAGTTCTCTACATCTCCTATACATTGCAGGCCTCGAAAAATCATAAAAATGTTACTTGACCAGCAGTAACTTAAATAATGTACTCGACCTAACTGTAATGTACTTGTCTTGTAAACTGGTATCAAATTGTGTGTTCCTAGGCAAATAATGTATTTTTCTGAGCCGTCTTTTTCTTCATTAACACATTTGAGAGCACCTTCAAATATGTGAGCTCAGCATTTCTGCTGTACAAAAAAACATTTTTGTTTGATTAAATAGATTAAATGTTTGCTCCATATATAATAAGAAAGTAGCCCACATATAGAGTACACATGATACCTGACTTGCCTCTTAGGGGCCAGATGTACGACCCTTTTTTTGCAGCCGCAAACAGGAGATCCTCCCGTTTGCGACCGCAAAAAACGGTAATGGCATGTACAAATGCTATTTTGCAAGTCACTGACTCGCAAAATAGCATTAGCGACTTTCGCTATTAGGAAGGGGCGTCCCTTCCTAATAGCGAGTCACCATGCCATGTACAATTGTTTTGCAATCGCATTTGCGGCCGCAAAACACTCACAGTTTACCACTTACTTCAAGTAGGTGGTAAACCACTCGCAAACGGGAAGGGGTCCCTAGGGGACCCCTTCCCCTTTTTGAGTATGTGAGAGGGGTCCCAGGGACCACTGCCTGCCCTTATAAAAATTAAACTGAAAAGTTAAATTTTTCTTTTTTAAATGCATCCCGTTTTCCTTTAAGGAAAACGAGCTGCATTTAAAAAAAAAGACTGCTTTATTTAAAAGCAGTCCCAGACATGGTGGTCTGCTGACCCCAGCAGGCCACCATCCCTGGGAGTGCTAGCCATTCCTAATGGGGTTGCAAATTGTGCCTGCCTCATTAATATCCATGAGGCATGCAATTTGCGACCCCATTAGGAATCGCAACCAGTGTCTGAGACACTGTTATACATCCCAATTTGCGAGTCGCAAATGCGACGCAATTTGCGAGTCGCAAATTGGTGGGTCGTACATCTGGCCCTTAGTTCACTAATAACATTGTCATCGGGGCTGGAGTGTTTCTCTGTTCATGTTTAAAAACTTGTTTTAATAAATATATTACTAAAGCATGGTGTGGTAGTACACTGCCATTTACAGATAGTACATTTCCCATTGAAACGGCCAAAAAGTTCCCACGAACATGCAGTTTTACTGATAAAACTATATAGTGTATAAACAATAATCTGTGAGAAAACTGGGATTCAGCAAACATATTTATCATATGCACATCACCAAGTAAAGTGTTCTGATTTGTTTTCATCCTAATAAAATAAAAAAAAATCAGCACACAGAGAAATAAAAAATTGCCTTTTTTTAACACTTTATTTTTCATTTTCACAAATAAAGCACCGTACATATTCAACATACAGTTGTCACATGTTGTACATTACTTTCCATCCTTGTTTACATATAATGTTACACAGAAAGCCGCAGCCGGTTCTATTCTATAGCGTGTGTGACCAAATCCCCCTATGCCCAAAGGAGTTGTCTTCTACTCAGCAGTGTGCGCTATGACAATGCCCAACCTTTTGGGGACTATAATTATACATTATGTTCAGCTTGTGAGTCTATTGACTCCTGTAATTCAAGTAGGTATGTGCGTAGCTGCTGCCATATGTCTCGTGGTCTGGATGTTGGCAGCTGTAATTGTGCATAAAGGTCACTATTCGTGTTAGAGTGTATTAGGCTATTATGCCAAGCCTTTTGCACCAGTGGATGCCTGCTTCCTCATTGTATGGCCGCTTCCCTTTTGGCCAGCATTAGCACTATAGCCAGGAAACGTCGCGTTGATTTTGTGATGGAGCAGGTGCGAGCTCAAGTTGTGTCCTGCGCGACAGTTCGGTAAATGTGATGCTCCAGTTCTTAGACAGCTTTTCGCAAGTCCATGTCATATGTGCAAAGTCTGCTGACGGAGAATGACATTTGGGACATGTATGTGGACGGGATGGGTCCATCCGGTGCACTTTGATAGGTGTAACATATGCACGCCATAGGAACTTAAAATGTAGTAGCTTATGTCGGTGGTTCAAGAAAACCATGCGTGTCTGTATGCAGCAGTGATGCCATTGGAAGTTGGATAGTGACTGCCCCAGATCCCGTTCCCATGCAGCATGTACTCCTACGTCTCTGGCAGTGAGCAGTGCTATGCATGCTTTGTACACCTTGGACATCAGGTGGTCCCCACCCGTATCCTTGATGAGTAGTGTCAGGGGGGTGAATTCGACCGGTTCGAGGGGATAGCTGGGGATCTAGGCCCTAAGCGCTCCCTGCAGCCGCCTCAATACAAATTGGTCTATCAGTGGAGCGTCTCGGAAGCAGGTGTCTTCGTCAGAGAAAAAACTTGCCTGTCAGGGAACAGATCTCCAATAGTTTCCAAGGAGTACTTGGACAGAGTGCGCTTTACAAGAGTCTCCTGTGTGTTGGGTAGCCAAGTATTACTGCCAGGGGAAGAGTAGGCGAGTAAAGTAAGTGATTCCCTGTTGCCCAAATGAGTTTTTTCCAGGTCCAGCTGGTCGTGGAGGCCATCTGAAAGTCATGCGGTTTGCGTGGTAGACACGCCCGCAGAATTGCGGCCAGCGGAGTGGGGCAGGTGAGGTCCGCTTCTGGTTTGGCGTATGGTATCCTGACATCTGGATTATACCAATGTCTGGCAAAAGTGCACTGGGCTACCAGGTAATATTTGTGAAAATTAGGAACCCTCTGCATTCGTATGGTAGTGTCAAAGTAACCCAGCTAATCCGTGATTGTTTTCCGCCCCATATGAATCACAATAATAGTGTACGTAGTGCTGCCAATAAAAAACATTAGTCAACGGGATTGGAATATTATGAAGTAGATATAGAAATTGGGGCAGTACCATCATTTTAAGTATAGCTATACGGCCTGCCATGGTTAGAGGCAATTTCAACCATCGCTCAATTCGACCAGTCAGTTTTTCCATCGCCGGTCCATAGTTGAGCCATATTATTTGATCCAAGTCTCTGTGTACATGTATCTAAGGGCGGGTGGCGAACTCCGCTCCGACAGCGGAGTTTGTGGAGTTTTGTCAACTCCGCACTCCGCTGGGAGCGCGAAGTTGGCAAAAAAACTCTGATTCCGCCACGTGGCGAAGTTTGCCCCTGCCACCCACCCCTAAGGTCCGACAAGCCCTGCCCCTGCCCGAGTCCTCTTGATCTGGATCTCGATGTGGCCTCCTCGGTGCAGGATTCTTCTTCCAGTCCTGCTGTGAAACTTCCCTTCGCTGCAGGACTCGCAAGGACTGCGCATGCGCATGCATGGAGAGTGGAGACCGGGTTAAGGTCTCCACACTCCATGCGCACGCATGCGCAGCGCTCACGAGTACTGCAGCAAAGGGAAATTTCACAGCCCAGGACTGGAAGAAGAATCCTGCACCGAGGAGGAAGCCCGGAGTCAGGAAGGATCAACACCAGGATCACCACCACGGGTGACGGGCCGCCGACAGAGGTAAGCTGAGGCGACTATGTAGGGTGGGGCGGAGCGGAATTCCACAGAGTTTTTAGGCAACTCCGTGGAATTCCGCGTAGTGTTACTCCGTCAGCTCCGCCCACCCCTGTATGTATACCCAGGTATTTGATGGATTCCTCACACCACATTAGTGGAAATTCAGTATCCCTACTGCAGGAGGCTGGTGTCAAGGGGAAGATTTCGGATTTGCCCCAGTTTATATGCAGTCTAGACAAGGCACCATATTGATTTGTTTCTCTAAGCACAGGTGCCAAATTGTCACTCGGGTGCCGCATATAGAGAATAATGTCGTCTGCTTATAGTGTGATTAGTAGTGCGCCAGTTTTAAACTGCAGCCCTCTGTGGAGGTGACTTTCCTGCAGGTGACGCACCAGGGAGTCCAGTGCTATTACAGACAATAAGGGAGAGAGTAGGCATCCCTGCCGCATCCCTTGTGTGGGAGAAAAAGCAGATAACAGCATTCCATTTAAACAAATGCGTGCTGTAGGTTTTGTGTATAATAGTTTAATGAGAAATATAAACCCCAGCAGAATTACCATTCTGCCCAGCGTGGACTGTAGGAATGGTCATTCCAGGGAATCAAATGCTTTTTCAGCATCCAGCAACACCGTTGCACCCGGGACAGTGGGTGAGATTCTATGAAGGACTGCAAAGAGTGTGAGCAGATTCATGGCAGTAGATTTATGTGGGATGAAACCGGATTGAGCTGGGGATATTGTCTGATCTAGTAGGAGAGAGAGCCTGGTGGCTAGCATTTTGGCCTATATCTTATTATCAAAGTTTAACAATGAAAGTGGACGATAGAAACCGAATTGCAACGGGTCTATCCCTGGTTTAGGAAGTAGTATTATTACTGCTTCACGGAGCGTGGGCGGGAGAATACCGTTCTCCAATGCCTCCTGATAAATTTCTATGAGATACAGGGCGAGCAGATGCTTATATGCTTTATAAAAGCTGCCCGAGAAGCCGTCAAGGCCAGGCGCCTTCAAGCCATCCATGGCCTCTATCACCTGGATGATCTCCTCCGTGAAGAGCTCTCCTAGGAATTGTAGATGTACCGAATTGAGCCATACCATGGCCACTTAATTTACATAGCGGTTGCTGTCCGCTGTGTCTGAAGCAACCTGTGATGTGTACAGGTCAGAATAATAGGTAAGTACTACTTCTTGAATGCCGAGGGTGTCAGATATATATGTGCCGTCGGGACGTTGGAGAGCAGGGATGTAAGACTGGGCTCTAGGTTGATGCAGCAGGTGTGCAAGTGTGCGACCTGGCCTTTCCCCCTCCCCGTATTGCCGTGCTACCGCAGACTTCCCCAAGTAAAGTGCTTTGCGATCCGCCGCACATGATATTCTGTCCGTAGTGTGGACCGACGCTGTAGGCAGGCTGATTGGTGCTGCAACATTTGAGTTTGATCCAACTCTGATAGTTGTTTTTTTAATTGGAACAGTGTACAACGTAAGTCTTTGAGGATACCGGCATGTTTAGATATACAAATCCCTCTTAGGTAGGCCTTAAAGGCCTCCCATAGTGTGGCCCAGGATTTTACCGTCCCTTTATTAAGCTCAAAGTATTCCACTATTGCCGTTCACAGTTCGGATGGAAACAGCTAATCCCGAAGGGCCATTTCAGGGAATCTCCACTGCCTCTCTACCTCCCCCTGCCCTGGGGACACAGAGCTTCACGAGGACCGGTGAGTGATCACAGGGTACGCTGCAGGTGCTGCATAGAATCAATACATTGTGTCGGGCTAGGTGCGAGGAGCCAGTAATCCAAGCGAGTCCAAGTGTTATGTTGTGCTAAGTAATAAGTATAGGCTGCTTGCATGGGATGCTGATGACGCCAAGCATCTGTTAAGTGACATGCTTCCCTTAGATCCGCTAATATGTGTCTGGCTCTGGGTTTTGGGTCAGGCGTGTCTGCCGTGCTGTCGTGTTTGGGATTAAGAAGTATGTAATGGTCGCCCCATGCAGAACTGGCCTACCTCCATTCGGTCAATTTGGGTCAGAAGGTCCAGATAGAATGCCGGTTTGTCAGTGTTTGGGGTGTACACATTAACTAGAAGTATGGGGTATCCTAGTAGGCAGCCCTTCACCAGCAAGTAACTCCCCTCAGTGTCCGCACGTACTGCCGTCATCTGCAATGATACGCGTTTGTGAATCAGTATATAGATCCCTCTAGCGTACGTGCTATAACCTGCAAAGTAACAATGGTGGCCCCAACCTGCGGCAAAGGTGGTAGGTGCAGCAGGGGACAAGTGTGTTGTTATGATTCCCAATTTACCACAATATAGGCCTGGGTAGTCTCCTAACCTTTCACCTACATTTACTCTGCCATTGTACTACATAACGGTTTTGGTGCTGATCTTTTACCTAGTTAAGTGCTGCATAAATGTCATGTGGTTTTCTCCCAAAACTAACCTAATTTATTATGCATGAGGATTCTCAGAATCTTAGCAGGATTAACATCTTCTGCATAATAACTGGGTATAAGGTTCATCACTACCGTCATCCACGGCCGACATGACACAGCAAGGTAGAACCCCTGAGGGTACCTTTTGCGTATATAAGCACCACATCTTCACTGAGCCAGGCAGAGGAGAGAAAGACTTCCATGCTGACTCGAAACGCTGAGGTTCCTGCACGCAGACACTCCAGCACGCAGTGGTCTGACATCCCTCGCGGGGTGTCCATCTCGAGACCACAACGGGGTTCTTCATTCTCTCACATCAGGTAATGGGGTTGGCTCTATTCTAGGGTGATGTTTGGCTATACACCTACATACATGCTAGGTACATTTAGGTACATCTAGTTAGGGTTAGCATCGTAGGAGTACTCATTATTGCTGTTATGTATTTATATGCCTGTATATATTCCTTGTTTTAGCACTATGGTAGAATTCTACCATCTATTTACTCTGTTGGTGCTCATAACCGTATATATCTGTTTCTGTATTATGGCTGTTGCAGCACACATATTTTACACTAGAATGACGCTGGTTCAATAAATGTTTATTGAAAACGTCCCTATCGTTTATTCTGTGTATCCCTCTGAGACAAAGTGAGTACGAGTGACTGAGCGAAAAGTACCGTACTGTTTCCACGATCCCTGAGGGGTCAGAGTTGTCATGGTCGATAGATGCCAGAAACTATTCGCTCCTTGGTGAGAGGGGCTCATAGTGGCACTGTGAGCTAGCTGGTATACTGACTAACATATCCTTTGGGGGTGGCTGGATTCAGTCTGGACACCAATCCCTTAGTTTATGTTGTCTAAACGCGTAGATCCTATATAGATTTGTAGGAACTACACGACATGGCGCCGCCGTTTGTTTGGTTCTTATTTAATGGTCAAATCTGAGTAGTTCAGTTGTGCTTTTCGCAGAGACCACAACTCACATTTACCCAGAGACGTCTGGAGTGGGAAGAGAAAAATCCACTGCAGCTGAGTAGGCATATCCTATGTATTGGCTGTAGGTTTATTCAAGCTTGAAGGATTGTAGTTCCCTACATTGTGCATAAAACCTCATCTCATTTTCCTTGAAACTCTTTCAACAATGTCTGTCGAAGAGAACGCTGCACCAGCATTACATGCGAATGCAGCAGCGGTGGATGGGGAGCAGGAAGGTGCTATAAACATTTCAGAAAATGTCAGAAATGCACTTTGTTTAAAAATAGCAGAGTTTGGAGTCTCAGCATTAGGGGGGACTGTAACATTCGTGATTGAGGCACACAAGTCATTCAGGACAGAGGTATTTATTCATGGGTTAAATTCCCACCTGCAGATGCACGCACAAATACATTTCATTCATACACTCCGGATAAAACACCGGACAAATACTGTCCATACGAAGACATTGAAGTTCCGCTCTCAAGTGAGACTCAGTCCGTTCAGCAGAGATGGAGTGACTTGGCCGGTCCTAGCGGCTTACACACCGCATCCAGACATTGACACATTGCCAATTGCAGATCTACGTCCACTTCACAGGGAAATAATGAAACTTTACAGAAATCTGATACAGTTTGTTATGAGAACACTCACACTTCAACCAACTAAAATTACCCCAGCAGGTCAACTACAAGGAACTGCAACTAAAATTACCCCACAAACACTGAACGCAGTTATGGGAAGAATGGCCACTAAATGTGAGCAAATGCCATTCTGGATAGCACAGTAAATAGCACAGTTAGAGGCAGTGTTTCCACACACAGGCCCACAAGAAAAACACAGAATATTGACAATTTGCTTGCCAATGGGAATAGCTCCCCCGATAGAAGATTGTACCACTTGGGGTACAGTTTTGGCTGCCATCTAGACCAGAACTCATGGTATCCCTTCAATAGCAGTGATACCAGAAGTGTTAAGACAGAATGAGTATGGAGCAGAACCAGCTCTGAACTTGGGGATGAATTTATTAGGCAATTTTTCCCATGTATCTACAATTATGTTAGCAAACATAAAAGGGGAGGCAGCAGCTGTGGCTATACGCCAACGCCTGAAGGAATGCACTCTTGCACAACAGGAGCAAGAATTACCAAGAATAATCGAATATACATACACTGAATTAGGTAGAGATAATTTGGGAGCCAGAGCTATGAAACCACAAGTAATGTGTAGTCCTGAAAAGGATAACACCAAGCAATCATGTGATTCTTCAAAAAAGAAATGGGATAATAAAAAACAAAAAAATAGAGAGAATCGATCACAATCAAGGGGTGGGTCTCCTCAGCAGGAGCCCTCCGAAAGAAGGTATAACCTCAGAAATCGTGATAATATTGAAAAACCTGACAGGTATCAGGATTAAGCCCGGGCGTAGTTTGCGTAGTAGCACTTCACATAGCTACGTGAAGTACAGCTTCAACTACACGTAGCTATGCAAATTGCGTAGTGCGTAGCTGTGTGCTTGACTGCACTGTACAATAATTACCAAAAGCAAACTTGTACAGTGCAAGTTAAGATAAAATAAATATCTCTGTCTTTATATGCTAAAAATGCATATAGTCATTTCACTAAAGTGAAAACAAAAAGTTAACAAGCAGTGAGAGAGGTGATGATTTTGGTATCCTCACTAACTTAGGGAGAGAACCAACAACCAAGCAGATGTCTTGAAAACAAAAGCACATCTTATTGAACGATTCCTCCTAGGACCACCCCAAGCACAGTTATGGGCAAAAATACAATCCCAACCAAAGGCCCTGCAAAGCATTATGGGACGAGATTAGCAGTGGGCAGTGAATATTATAGTGTCAATATCAAAATAATTCTACAAAGAGCTGCAGTTCAACTAGTCGTCACTGGGTGTCGTCCCTCAAGAGTGAAATGCAAAAGTATTGAAAACCTTTCATGAAGCTTTTGCATTTGACTCGTGAGGGACGACACCCAGTGACGACTAGTTGAACTGCAACTCTTTGTAGAATTATTTTGATATTGGACACTATAATATTCACTGCCCACTGCTAATCTCGATCCCATAATGCTTTGCAGGGCCTTTGGTTGGGATTGTATTTTTGCCCATAACTATGCTTGAGGTGGTCCTAGGAGGAAGGGACCACCATTGAATCGTTCACATGATATGCTTTTTGTGTTCAAGGCATCTGCTTGGTCCTCCCCCTAGGTTAGGGGGACTCCAAAATCATCACCTCTCTCATTGCTTGATATGTCAAAATTCATTTTTGTGAATTGGTTATATGCTTTTTAGCATAAAAAATTGCTTTATCAAAGCATTTGAAGGAGTTTGTTATTATTATTAAGCCTGGGCGTAGTGCTAGCTGTGTGCTTGACTCACTGCACTGTACAATAATTACCAAAAGCAAACTTGTACAGTGCAAGTTAAGATAAAATAAATATCTCTGTCTTTATATGCTAAAATTGCATATAGTCATTTCACTAAAGTGAAAACAAAAAGCAGTGAGAGAGGTGATGATTTTGGTATCCTCGCTAACTTAGGGAGAGAACCAAGCAGATGTCTTGAAAACAAAAAGCACATCTTATTGAATGATTAGGTGGTGGTCCCATCCTCTTAGGACCACCCCAAGCACAGTTATGGGCAAAAATACAATCCCAACCAAAGGCCCTGCAAAGCATTATGGGACGAGATTAGCAGTGGGCAGTGAATATTATAGTGTCCAATATCAAAATAATTCTACAAAGAGCTGCAGTTCAACTAGTCGTCACTGGGTGTCGTCCCTCACGAGTCAAATGCAAAAGCTTCATGAAAGGTTTTCAATACTTTTGCATTTCACTCTTGAGGACGACACCCAGTGACGACTAGTTGAACTGCAGCTCTTTGTAGAATTATTTTGATATTGGACACTATAATATTCACTGCCCACTGCTAATCTCGTCCCATAATGCTTTGCAGGGCCTTTGGTTGGGATTGTATTTTTGCCCATAACTGTGCTTGGGGTGGTCCTAGGAGGAAGGGACCACCATTGAATCGTTCACATGATATGCTTTTTGTGTTCAAGGCATCTGCTTGGTCCTCCCCTAGGTTAGGGGGACTCCAAAATCATCACCTCTCTCATTGCTTGATATTTTATTGTCAACATTCATTTTTGTGAATTGGTTATATGCTTTTTAGCATAAAAAATTGCTTTATCAAAGCATTTGAAGGAGTTTATTATACTCCTGCTACGCTACGTTTATTAGTACAGTTATTCACTCTGCTACGTGCAATTTGCGTAGTGCGTAGTAGCACAAACTTTGCATGCTTCGTGAGCGTAGCAAAGTATTATGCCCAGGGTTAATCAGGATACTGATACACGCTTCTCTCATTCCTTTCAGGGTTCATCACAAAACTCCGAGAGGGAAGGACGGTCAGAATACAGATCTGAAGAACGAACAAAGTCAAGAGACACACAACGGAGTTCAGATTTTAATATAAAAAAAGAAGATAAACCAAAATCAAAACCTCAATTTAAGAAGAAGAAAGTAGCAGGACTTAAGATAAGAAAGGCCCAGGCTACTGAGGACTCAACTTCTCAACGGGGAATGGGCTCTGACGATGCTAGACAGCGCAGCAGAAGTAACAATAGCTCGCCAGAACCTGATGGGATATCTGGTGACAGCAGTCTTGAATGAACATATCACGGTGGAGACACCTGATACTAGGGTGTGTCCCACACCAGTTAGAGGAAATAACACTCCATATGGAGGGTGGCATACCCAGGAAAGGTAAAGGTCTCTTTTGGGAGAACCTGTCCTTTGGACAAGACATCCTTTTGGCTGAAAAAGATTGGCCACCTGAGTTCGTTATGGATTACCCAAAAGGAGAAAGGGTAATTTTACCAGCTTTTTCTAACCTCGTTCCAGAATCACTAAAATATTCATACGAGCAGGAGTGGACGGTAGCATTAGCTCCTTTATTATATCGCAGTCATGTAGAGTGGGATGCTGAGTCACCTCACCATATCATTCCAGTAAAAAATACTCCAACTCCACAGAGACAGTACCCAATAAAACATGATGCGAAAAAACAAGTCAGGAAGATCTTAGATCAACTTGAATACCAAGGTATAATAGAGAATTGCACCTCTTCCATGAATAATCCTTTGTTTCCCGTAATGAAACCCGATAATTCATATCATCTAGTTTTGTACTACAGACATTTGAACACATGCACAAAGACATTTACAGTACAAAATGCACACAGTGCCGCATTAATGAATAACACTGTGCAGAAAAAATACAAAACACTAGATATATCAAATGGATTCTTCTGCCAAAATATACCACCTGAAAGCAGATATTTGAGAGCATTTTTAACCCTAGGCTCTCAGCGTCCATTCTGTTGACTGCCCCAAGGGTATAAGAATAGCCCCGGGCTGTTCTCAGCAAGAGTAACAGAGTTGCTTCAAACATTTGATGAGGAGTGTTAGACCCTGAAGGTCCCAGGGACCTCCGACTCCGACGCGGTAGCTTGGCGCGAGGCGGGAAGGCACTCCGGAAGCTATGTGTGAAGTACTTGTGCAGCACACACTCACACTGACACAGTGAAGCACACGCAATAAAGAGACACCACTCTAAGTTCATTTACAAAACACAAGTATCTTTATCTATTTCTTGGTAACGCAGATAACATAGGATTCTCCAGTAACCAGGTTAGAGGGGTTCTGGTAACCTCAGGGCAATACAGGTAACATTTCCTATGCAGTGCATGTAATACACCTCATTCAAAAATGCAACACGCGGCACAACTCTGAGGCAGGTCCGCGGACAACATGAGCAACATTTCTTATGGTCAAATTCAATAAAGGTAACATTTCTTAGGCGCATATTCAATAAGGGCAACATCTCTTATGCAGGTGTGGTATCAATATAAGCAGCCTGTCTCCTGCAGCATATATTCAACATGAAAACCAGGCCTAGTCAAGTAGGTCATGCAGGTAGCAGTTCTAGGGCAGGTATCCTCTCATTACAAGTGACACTTCCTAGGCAGATCTATATTCACTCTAGGCCCCATGCCTCCTGCACCTATTCACATCAGTGAGCATTCATAAGTAGAGGTACAACCTAGGCAACTACTCCTCTGCGGTTAGTCAATGCAGGCAACAGGTCCTCTGCAGAGTTTCAGAGCAGAGCCAAAGGAGACGCTTTCGCCGAGGGGGGGCGTTGCCCAGGCGGTGATTATGCCTGTAGGCTATGCTGGTCAGGTGCGCAGTCCCCCGGTCCCCCCTCACTCACCGCTCTGTCTCGGCGGGGGAAGTTTGAGACTCAAAGCTGCGTCGGTTCTAGCAAGTGACGGACGCCTCCTCCCCGGTCAGCCCGCTCCTTACTTCACGTGGGGGCTTCGACCAGGGGAGGCGGATCGGCACACTGGGGACTTCAGGGGAATTCCGGGGCTCCCTTTCTTTCCTCAGAACCCCACACGCGGAGCCTGGAGCGAGCCGGGGCTTCCGAGCGACTTCCTGGTTTGGCAGCCAATCCGGTCGCGGCTTCCTGGGGGCGCGGCCGATGACGCGGCCGGTGCCCCGGTTGCTTGGCAACGCTCCTCTCGCGCTCTTTGGGCCTAGCGCGGCCTTTACAGACACCGCGGCGGCCCTCCCTTCACTCCGGGGGCCGCAGCGGGATTCAGGGTCGGGCAGCCGTCCTCCTCCTCAGCAAGGATCCCGGCACAATACAGGCCCCGGGCGGCGGCGGCGGTAAGTTTGGGGCAAAGCAGCGCTCCTTTCTTTGTAACACGCAGGGCTGCGGCGGTGATCTTGGCATATAGCACTTCGCGGCCTCGGCGCTGGAGGGCACAGCGTCAGCACTCGAGGTGCGGCTCCGGTCGCAATTACCGCCCCAGCAGGACCAGGGCACACCTTAGCTCGCCCACCCAGCGCTAGCAGACAGCAGCAGATTCTTGTGGGACAGCGCTTACTTGGCACAGCGCTAACAGAAGGTGGTAGTTTCCAGCATTAGAGCGCTTGGGTGAGGCGGCGCTTTTACCTGGTGGTTCCCAGCGCTTCCCAGTTTTGGCGCTGGCAGTAGATGGCAGGGAGTATTGGCCGGGATTAGTTGCAGGAGGTGGTAGTAGTGGGAAGAAGGATGGTAGTCTCGGCAGGCACACTGGCGTTGGCACCCCGGGTTCCCCTCACACTGGGCAAGGTCAGCAGGCTGGCAGGATCACTCAGCTATCTTGGGGACAGCAGGGCCTAAGCTCAGTCAGCCTCAGTAGTGTAGCTTCCCCCTGGCTCAGCAGCCTATACTCTGGTGGAGGGTCCCCAGGTCCAGTAGTGCCACAACTAACTGTCAGGTTTCCCTCCTTTCCTTTTATACGTCTATGTCAGGTGACTCGCCAAAAGGGCGGCAAGATGGGGGGTTTGGAAGGTTCTAGAAGAGTCTGGGGACTCTGCGGTGACAAGAGGCGGGACGGTCAAGGTTACAGTATCATTAAGTCCCAACCTTATCCCAACTACTTGTGCGCAGATAGGACAGTGGCCTCCCCGCGGTAGCAGGGGCCTGTGGCATCCATGTTGTGACACACTGTTTTTAGGAGAGAGCACCTGCACCTCAGCACTGTTTAGCAGCGGTAAGGCGCCCAGAGTTCTATGTCCAGCAAAAATGGCGGTCAGTTAGGAAGCAAAAAAGGGAAAAATGTAGGGGAAGACCACCCTAGGGCTGACAGGTCTAACACGCGTCCCCCCAGCCGAAAGCGGGGAGAACTACCCAACCTCTAGGGAGCTCTCGTCACTAAGGCGGAAGAACCGAGAGAGACCGTCAGCGTTGGCGTGGTCTACTCCGGGTCGGTGTTCCACCCTAAAGTCCATACTCTGGAGGGAAATGGACCACCTCAACAATTTAGGGTTTTCGCCCCTCATCTGCATGAGCCAGCGAAGGGGCCGGTGGTCGGTCTGAATCAGGAAGTGAGAGCCAAAGAGATATGGCCTCAACTTCTTCAAGGCCCAAACCACCGCAAAAGCTTCTCGTTCGATCGTACTCCACCATTGTTCCCGGGGAAGTAGCCTCCTGGAGATGAAGGCCACAGGCTGGTCTAGGCCCTCCTCGTTGAGTTGTGAGAGTACTGCCCCAATGCCATGCTCAGAGGCGTCCGTTTGAACAATAAATTCCTTGCTGAAGTCCGGAGCCCTAAGCACCGGAGCAGTGCACACAGCCTGCTTGAGGGTATCGAAGGCTTTCTGGCAAGCATCCGTCCAAATTACTTTCCGTGGTTGCTTCTTGGACGTGAGTTCGGTCAGGGGGGTCACGATGGTGCCATACCCCTTGATAAACCGGCGGTAGTAACCCGTGAGGCCCAGGAAAGCCCTGACCTCTGTCTGGGTTTTGGGGGCTCCCAGGCCAGGATGGTCTCGATTTTGGCCTGGAGGGGCTGCACCTTACCCCCGCCCACCAGGTGCCCCAGGTAGACGACAGATCCCTGTCCGATCTGGCATTTGCTGGCCTTGATGGTTAGGCCAGCCCGCTGCAGGGCCTGCAGCACCTCCTGGAGATGCTCCAGATGGTCCTCCCAGCTGCTGCTGAAGACAGCTATGTCATCCAAGTAGGCAGCTGAGAAGGCCTCTAGGCCAGAAAGTACCTAGTTTACCAACCGCTGGAAGGTGGCAGGAGCATTTTTCAACCCAAAGGGCATCACTCGAAATTGGAAGTGGCCCTCTGGGGTGGAGAACGCAGTCTTCTCCCTGGCTCCGTCCGCCATGGCGATCTGCCAGTATCCTGACGTGAGGTCAAAAGTACTTAAGTATTGGGCGGCCCCAGCCGGTCAATGAGCTCATCCGCCCTAGGGATCGGATGAGCATCCGTCTTGGTCACGGAGTTGAGTCCTCGATAATCCACACAGAACCGAAGCTCAGGTGTGGTGCCCGGTGGGGCCGCTTTCGGTACCAATACCACCGGACTGGCCCAGGGGCTGCTGAAAGGCTCGATCACCCCCAGCTCCAACATCTTAGCGACCTCACTCTGAATGCTGGTCTTCACTTTGTCCGACAGCCGATAAGACTTGGTCTTGACAGGGGGGCTGTCCCCTGTGTCCACGTCATGGGTACACAGGTGGGTGATACCAGGAACAAGGGAGAACAAGGAAGAGTACTGCTCCAATACCTGGCGGCAGTCCCTCTGTTGCTCCGGCGTCAGGGACGGGGAGAGGACCACTCCCTCCACTGATCCATCTTTCTCTTGGGACTCCAGAAGGTCCGGAAGAGGCTCGCTCTCCTCCTCCTCACCCCCATCAGTCACCATCAGGAGGGTAAGCTCAGATCTCTCGTGGTGCGGCTTGAGGCGGTTGACGTGCAACACTCGGTGAGGTTGCCTTGGGGTTTTAAGATCCACCATGTAAGTGGCCTGGCCCTTTTTCTCCAGTATCTCGTACGGGCCAGTCCACCGGTCCTGGAGGGCGCTAAGCTCTCCGGGCTCCATGACCCACACCTTCTGTCCAGTATCCAGTTCCACCGGATGGGCATTCCGGTCGTACCACTCTTTCATGACTGCCTGGTTGGCTTCCAAGTTGTCCGATGCCTCCTTCCACAGCTTAGCCATCTGGCTGCGAAATGCCAACATGTAGCTCACCACATCTTGGAGAAGCCTCCTAGGAGACTTCTCCCACCCCTCCTTCACCAGGCCGAGAGGTCCCCTGACAGGGTGCCCGTACAGCAGCTCGAAGGGGCTGAAGCCCACCCCCTTCTGCGGCACCTCTCGGTAAGAAAATAACAAGCAGGGCAAGAGGACGTCCCACTTCTTCCTCAAGTCCTCAGGCAGACTCCTGATCATTCCTTTCAGGGTCTTGTTAAAACGCTCCACGAGCCCGTTGGTCTGGGGGTGGTAAGGGGTGGAGAACTTGTAAGTCACCCCACACTCCTTCCACATGGCCTGCATATAGGCGGACATAAAGTTGGTGCCCCTGTCCGACACCACAACCTTGGGGAAACCCACCCGGGTAAAAATCCCCATCAGGGCCCGCGCCACCGCACGTGCGGTGATGGTCCTCAGAGGGATTGCCCCCGGGTACCGGGTGGCGTGGTCCACCAGAACTAGGATGAACCGGTGTCCAGAAGGGGTCGGCGGATCCATAGGCCCGACAATGTCGATGCCCACCCGCTCAAAAGGAGTACCAACGACCGGTAGTGGCTCCAGGGGGACCTTCAACTTGGTCCCGGTCTTCCCACTCACTTGGCAGGTCATGCAAGTCTTGCAAAAGGCATCAGAGGCCATCCTCATCCTGGACCAATAGAAGTGTGGGACCAGACGAGCAAAAGTTTTATCTTGGCCCAGGTGTCCCGCCAGGGGGATCTCATGCGCTAACTCCAGCAAAAAGGCTCAATAGCATTGGGGGACCACTAAGGCCCTTGAGGACCCATGCACCGGAGCCTTAGGCTCACTGAAAAGAAGGCCATCCTCCCAGAAGATATGGTAGTTTCCAGCAGCATTTCCAGCTGCTTGGGCTTCGGCCTGTCGCCGCATGCCCTCAAGGGTGGGACACTCCTTCTGTGCCCGACAGAATTTCTCCCGGGTGGGCCCTCCCTCCACCTGCCACTCTGCAGGGGCTGGCAGGTCCCCCATGGGACCAAAGTCATCCTCCGTGGACTCCGGGGCCACCGCAGCGGGTGCCCCATCCATCTCACGGGATGCATCTTCCAAGGCCTTGTCCTGATCAGCGGTGGGCTGGGCCATTGTTCCAGGCTCCAGCCCCGGTTGGTTCCCTTGCTGGGCAGCCATGGACCGTGTGACCGCACAAGTCCACCCTGGTAGTCCCAGCATCTCAGCGTGTGCGTTGAACTCCACTTCCTTCCAGGCGGTATGCTCCAAGTCGTTTCCCAACAAACAGTCGACTGGCATGGCAGGGCTCACCGCAACTCTCAAAAGGCCTGAAACCCCTCCCCACTCAAAGGGAACTTGGGCCACGGGGTAGTGACCCACACTGTTGTCAGCCATCACAACCGGGTGGAGTACATCAGGAATCACTTGCTCCGGGGACACCAGCTGTCTCCTTACCATCGTCATGCTGGCACCTGTGTCCCTCAGAGCCTCCACCCCCTCCCCGTTAACACGGACCCTCGGCCGGTACTTGGCAGTATTCGAGGGTACCTGAATCTGTGGGACCATCTCCCTGTCTCCCAGGGAAACTAGGGTCAAGCCTGCCCACTCACCCCCCTTATCTAGGGACAACTCCTCCCCCAGCGCTACACTCGCCACCCTGGGGTTCTTACCTCCAGTAGGGGCTGGGGTCCTTTTACGACACTGGGGATCCCCCTTGCAGTGTCCAACCCCCCGGCACTCATAGCACCGGACAGTTTTGGGCTGCTGACTTCTGTCAAGATAAGTAGGCTTTTGGTAACCAGATTGGGGCTGGGGTCCAAACCCTCTCCCTTGCGGTCTGTTTTGGGGGCATTTGGAGAACTCCTTCTTTTTATCTCCCCCCTCTCTCTTCTGGGGGAAACCCTGTCCACCCTTCTGGGGGTCCCCCCCGGATCCCTTGTTGGACACCCTGGTACTGATTCAGGTATCCGCCTCCTCCGCAAGCTCCCTCGGGCCGGTCAGCTTGCGGTCCACCAGGTGTTGGCGCAGCTCTGGAAAACATTTATCTAGAAGGTGCTCTCTTAAGAACAAATCGTACAGCCCTTCGTAGTCAGTCACCTCGCTGCCCCGCACCCAACCCTCCAATGCTTTGCGGGCATAGTCCAGGAAATCCACCCAGTTCTGTGTGGGAAGCTTGTGGCTATTT
The DNA here is from genome assembly GCA_963921515.1 of Calotriton arnoldi. Taxonomy (NCBI): domain Eukaryota; kingdom Metazoa; phylum Chordata; class Amphibia; order Caudata; family Salamandridae; genus Calotriton; species Calotriton arnoldi. Next base: position 2,101,437 of record CAWUFW010000337.1, read on the forward strand.
CTAAACTTCTGTCGGTATTTCTCAGGGGTCAGGCCAAACTTCTTAAGCAACGCTTCCCTCTTGACCGAATAGTTGGTCCGGTCTGCCTTGTCTAATGTCAAGAGTGTGTCCCTCCCCACCGGAGGCATGTACCTATACAGGCCACCCCCCCAATAACTCTCGGGGACCCCATGGGCTACTAAGGACACCTCATAGGCCGCTAGCCACTTATCGATGTCGTCCCCCACACTGAAACTGGCCACCACATCTTTGGGCATGTAGAACCTAGACTCCCGTGGAGCTTCAGTCGGTACGCTGCCACCATTTGCATTATTCTGAGCCCCCATCTGTAGGGCTCTAATCTCCAATTCCTTCAGGCTGAGCTCATGGGCAAGCTTCCTTTCCTCCATACCCAGCCTCTTCTCTTCACGCTCCTTGTCTAACCTGGCAAGCTCTAGTTTAAGTTGTCTCTCCTCCCTCCTGTCCTCGAACTCCTACGCAGACAAACTCCTTACTGAAACACTACTCCCTGCCCTGGAACGTCTTCCTGGCAATACATTCTCACTGATATCGATATGCAGTAGGTCCAGTTCTCCTGGAGCGTCATGCTCTACCTGCCCCTCGTCCCCTCTCCCTCCCGGGTGGGCCAATGCCCATGCTCTCAAGCTCTTCTGAAGCTCCTCTCTCTTGGCGCCTCGCTTGAAGAACACCCCCTTCCCCTGGCAGAGCTCCCTAAGCTGCGCCACCGTGTACGTTTCTAGGTTGGCCAGCTCGAACTCCATCCTGCTAGGTAGGGCCTCGGAAAATTTCAGGGACAACCACTAGGACGTAGGTAACAGGCTTAACACAAGAGCATTCACAATCAGGCCATTAGGGAGAATTATAAGCTTGCATTAAAACAGGTGTCAGATTGCGGCGCACACTGAGTCACTGTAGGGTGCTGCACAAGCACAAGTCCTAATCCCACCGCTGAACACCAATGTTAGACCCGGAAGGTCCCAGGGACCTCCGACTCCGACGCGGTAGCTTGGCGCGAGGCGGGAAGGCACTCCGGAAGCTATGTGTGAAGTAGTTGTGCAGCACACACTCACACTGACACAGTGAAGCACACGCAATAAAGAGACACCACTCTAAGTTCATTTACAAAGCACAAGTATCTTTATCTATTTCTTGTTAACGCAGATAACATAGGATTCTCCAGTAACCAGGTTAGAGGGGTTCTGGTAACCTCAGGGCAATACAGGTAACATTTCCTATGCAGTGCATGTAATACAGCTCATGCAAAAATGCAACACGAGGCACAACTCTGAGGCAGGTCCGCGGACAACATGAGCAACATTTCTTATGGTCAAATTCAATAAAGGTAACATTTCTTAGGCGCATATTCAATATGGGCAACATCTCTTATGCAGGTGTGGTATCAATATAAGCAGCCTGTCTCCTGCAGCATATATTCAACATGAAAACCAGGCCTAGTCAAGTAGGTCATGCAGGTAGCAGTTCTAGGGCAGGTATCTTCTCATTACAAGTGACACTTCCTAGGCAGATCTATATTCACTCTAGGCCCCATGCCTCCTGCACCTATTCACATCAGTGAGCATTCATAAGTAGAGGTACAACCTAGGCAACTACTCCTCTGCGGTTAGTCAATGCAGGCAACAGGTCCTCTGCAGAGTTTCAGAGCAGAGCCAAAGGAGACGCTTTCGCCGAGGGAGGGCGTTGTCCAGGTGGTGATTATGCCGGTAGGCTATGCTGGTCAGGTGCGCAGTCCCCCGGTCCCCCCCTCACTCACCGCTCTGTCTCGGCGGGGGAAGTTTGAGACTCAAAGCTGCGTCAGTTCTGGCAGGCGCCGGACGCCTCCTTCCCGGTCAGCCCGCTCCTTACTTCACGTGGGGGCTTCGACCAGGGAGGCGGATCGGCACGCTGGGGCCTTCGGGGGAATTTCGGGGCTCCCTTCCTTTCCTCAGAACCCCACACGCGGAGCCCGGAGCGAGCCGGGGCCTCCGAGCGAGTTCCTGGTTCGGCAGCCAATCCGGTCGCGGCTTCCTGGGGGCGCGGCCGATGACGCGGCCGGCGCCCCGGTTGCTTGGCAACGCTCCTCTCGCGCTCTTTGGGCCTAGTGCGGCCTTTACAGATACCGCGGCGGCCCTCCCTTCACTCGGGGGGCCGCAGCGGGATTCAGGGTCGGGCAGCCGTCCTCCTCCTCAGCAAGGATCCCGGCACAATACAGGCCCTGGGCGGCGGCGGCGGTAAGTTCGGGGCAAAGCAGCGCTCCTTTCTTTGTAACACGCAGGGCTGCGGCGGTGATATTGGCATATAGCACTTCGCGACCTCGGCGCTGGAGGGCACAGCGTCAGCACTCGAGGTGCGGCTCCGGTCGCAATTACTGCCCCAGCAGGACCAGGGCACACCTTAGCTCGCCCACCCAGCGCTAGCAGACAGCAGCAGATTCTTGTGGGACAGCGCTTACTTGGCACAGCGCTAACAGAAGGTGGTAGTTTCCAGCATTAGAGCGCTTGGGTGAGGCGGCGCTTTTACCTGGTGGTTCCCAGCGCTTCCCAGTTTTGGCGCTGGCAGTAGATGGCAGGGAGTATTGGCCGGGATTAGTTGCAGGAGGTGGTAGTAGTGGGAAGAAGGATGGTAGTCTCGGGCAGGCACACTGGCGTTGGCACCCCGGTTTCCCCTCACACTGGGCAAGGTCAGCAGGCTGGCAGGATCACTCAGCTATCTTGGGGACAGCAGGGCCTAAGCTCAGTCAGCCTCAGTAGTGTAGCTTCCCCCTGGCTCAGCAGCCTATACTCCGGCGGAGGGTCCCCAGGTCCAGTAGTGCCACAACTAACTGTCAGGTTTCCCTCCTTTCCTTTTATACGTCTAGGTCAGGTGACTCGCCAAAAGGGCGGCAAGATGGGAGGTTTGGAAGGTTCTAGAAGAGTCTGGGGACTCTGCGGTGACAAGAGGCGGGACAGTCAAGGTTACAGTATCATTAAGTCCCAACCTTATCCCAACTACTAGTGCGCAGATAGGACAGTGGCCTCCCCGCGGTAGCAGGGGCCTGTGGCATCCATGTTGTGACACACTGTTTTTAGGAGAGAGCACCTGCACCTCAGCACTGTTTAGCAGCGGTAAGGCGCCCAGAGTTCTATGTCCAGCAAAAATGGCGGTCAGTTAGGAAGCAAAAAAGGGAAAAATGTAGGGGAAGACCACCCTAGGGCTGACAGGTCTAACAAGGAGGCATTGTCCCATGTAGATGATATCTATCTGACGGACAATGAATTATTGGATCATTTGGCCAGAGGGAACAACATAATTTTGGGGTTCGCCTCTGAGGGCTACAAATTTAACTTTAAAAAAATCTAAAATTGCCCACCAAAATGTTCTATTTTTGGGATATGAGTTGTCAAGTGAAGGAAAAAGCCTAGCAGCTAACTTTTTAGAAAAGTGTGCGCTGCTCCAACCTCCAAAAACTCTGAAAAATTTACAGTCCATTTTAGGATTCCTAGATTTTGGCAGAACATACATTTTGTATTACGCAGAAAGAGTAAAACCTTTCTACGATTTAATCAAACCTGATTTCTCAGTTCACCATTGGACACAGGAACACACAGAGATACTTCGTTCCCTACAAGCGGACATGATAGCTTCCAAGCATTTACACACACGTGTAAATACCACAAATTTGGTGATCCGTGTGATCGCGGGTCAATCCAGATACACTTACCTCACCTTCAATGAAGGCGAAACGGTACTGATCGCATACAAATCACATTTGTACACAAACGCTGAGATGCGCTTTGCATCCACTGAAAATCTTTTGACAGCAGTACAGACAGCTGTAGTGAGAGAAAGAGCACTGGCACAGGGGAAACGCATAATTGTCGTGACTCCAGTACCTGCCTTAGAGGCTGTTACAAAAGCTAGCGTTCTAAACGCAAAAGCACTGCATCCACAATAGATACAATGGGCTAATTCTCTCACTGCAACAGATGTAGACTATAAATTTGATTCTACATTAAAAACTCAAGCATTTCTGCAATACGAATAAGAATATCCTCTGCTAAATAAAATAATGCCTCTAGATCAGTATGAATATATTATTTACACTGATGGTTCAGCTCAGTAAGCCGTAAGAAGTAAACAGCAATACAGAGCACAGCTTGTGCAATTGTAAAGGGTCATATGCAGGACGGCAAGTTCCGTCCTAGCAATACGCAGATGCAGTCTCTAGGAGATTGCACAGCTCAGCTGGCAGAACTAAAAGCCCTAGTACTGGCACTAAAAAATAAGGATTGAGAATTCCCCACACTCATTGTGTGCGATTCTTTTTACTGTGTCCAGTCATACAATGAACATCTTCACTACTGGGGTCAGAATGGTTTTAAAGACTCAAAAGGTTGCACAATAAAGTATAAGTTGCTTTGGGGACAAGTGACAGAACTGAAAATAGGCTTCCCGCGGGCTCATGTGATTGATACGCTGAGTCATCAACGTGTTGGCTTGCAAGTTGAAGGGAATTCATTGGTTGATGAAGCCGCCAAGGCAACAGTGTGACCTGCTGCCGTAGCTGTAATCACTCGATCTAGCACTAGAGTAGACGAGACATAATGGTAGCTGTCATTGCTTCATGCAAAAACAGCTGAATCGTGCCAGAAGGTTCTCCACTCAAGCACTCCTACAAGTTAGATGTGCAAAATATTCCGTATGCTCAAATTCCAGGAGTGGGAGATAGAGTAATTCCAAACATGGATGGCAGATTAGGTTTAATTCTAGCTGCACACGAGGGTCTGGGTTCAGCACATGCAGGTATTACTGCAACAGTTTCATTACTGAAACAACTTTATTGGTGGCCAGGCCTTACCAAACAGTCAAAAGCATTTGTCCTTGAGTGCGACATCTGTCAGCAGATGAAGGGTTCCACCGTAGCACGTCCACCACAAACACCACTACTGATTTCAGACAGACCTCTCATATGTGTCTATTTGGACCACTGCAGCCCCTTACAATCTGATGGGGCTTACAAGTACATCTGGGTGGCAGTGAACTAATGCTTTAGATTCCTGTGGGCTTTGCCCTAGCGCTCGGCTGGCGCCCGAACTGTTATAAAGTATTTGCGAGTCTTTATAGGGACATACGCAATTGGCACATTACATTCTGACCGTGGCCCTGCGTTTAGCTCTCGGGCTAACAAGGAAGCCATGGGAAGTTTGGAAGATTGCGGTACTCATTTACATATCATTCCGAGGGAAATTCGAGTGTGGAGAGGAAAAACCGGGACTTAAAGCAATCCTTAAAAGTAAGGGTATTAGGTTCGGGTGGTAGTTGGGTCAATCACCTATACGGGGTCCAGGGGGCACTTAATAACATGCCAAGAAATTCCCTAGGAGGCCGTACTCCTTACGAGGTCCTATTTGGGACAAGAATGTGGGTACCCGACCTCGTGTGTGGTAGCACAGTGGCGGATGACAAAGCATTCAACATCAATAATTGATTGGCTGTTTTACAGGAACTCAATGAATTCCGGGAAAACAAAGCAACGCCCAAGTAAAACGCACTGCCACTGGGGAAGTTAAAGCTGTTCCGGCAAGACCTGCCTGGGTCCCAAAAGTCGGGGATCTGGTCAGAGAAAAGATTGTGGACAAGAAAGAATTTGGGCCATCTTACCTCTCCTGGCTGTCGAAGGAACAAGAACAGTACTTCTTCCGCCTCTTGACGGCAAAAAAGAAAAGAGAGTTGTCTCCATTGATCTGATCAAACCACACTATGTGGCTGATACTGAATAGCAGGCCGCGTGGGCTCCTGGGTAGCCGTCGATCTTCTCTCGATACCATACATGAAGTTCAGAAAGAAAAATTCATAACGTTTGAAGATTCTACTCTACGAAGTAAAGGAGTTACCAACAATGGAATGGAACTCGTGCCAATTGAAATTGAACAACAAAGCACAAATGAAAAACAGATCTTAATTCGGCCTAATACAGACATCGATGTGAATATGCCTCAAAACGAGTAATCTGCCAGTTCAACAAAACCTGCTGAGCTATCAAAGATAGATCGAACAGCGTCTGGCCATTTCATCGATTTTGACACCTTCTCTCTGGATCCAAGTGAACCTGAGTCACCGTCTGCTACAGTTTCCCACAGAAAACTTCATTATTTCTACCCTTGGCTGAAAAAGACTTACCTTGTTTCACCCTGGCAACAGCTCTGGATAGCAATTAGTCTACTGTTCCTAGTCCTCTGGATAGATTTAGTGACTGTCTTTTTCTTACTACTGAATGGACATTATCTCCCAGAACGCTCCGCAGTATCACATGTGAACTTGGTCCTGAAACCACATACATCATCTCATCGTGAACAAAGAGACCTGTCCTTTGTGAACATTACAGCAGTTCCGGTTCCTGAGGGAATGGTTTGGAATAGGGTTTCCTATGATGTATTTGGTCCCACTGAACTTTTGAAAATACCGCATGTATTTAAAATTTCTTAAAGCGACATCATCACCTCCAGTACATACTCTGACGATTGGGACTTTGAAACCGTAAATAGTATGCTGTCTGATTTTGAACAATCTGCTGTATTTTCAAAAAGCGAATTGTATGATGATAAGTCTGATTTTGACACCATGTATTGTTACCAACATTATGGTCATAATTTTTTGCATAAAGCAAGTACCCCACGCAATGTTTTCACATACCACCAATGGGAATATTGCCCAACACCACCGAAATGTAGGTCACATACATTTGCAAAGAAGTTTGCTTATTTTTCTGGGTTTAAGACATCAGATCCACGCTCATATTATTATAAGCTTGCACCTACATCTGCAAAGAAAAATATGCTCACCAACACGAAACAGATATACTCTGCTTCTTTTATCTCCCAACTGTCTGAACAGGGTTTCGACTTATGGAAAGACACTATAGACATAAAAATCTGTCTGGGGGACTAAAGACTGGCAGGTTCAGGGAACTGAGGTGTTATTTAGACCATGCCTCGTACCACAGCAGATTATCTTCCTGAACGACACTGTGCAACAGACTTCCAGTCTTGGGTTAGCCCAGATTAAGGACTTGAACACACCTCATATTCCCTCGCTTTCACACTTTGAGGGATGGCAAAATTATACAGAACACAGTGAGGGTACACTAGATGACATCATGCATGAGGTTTCATACAATTCATCAGGACCCAACTGGAAGGGATGGTTAGTTTGGCCTATCGACTCTAATAGGTGTCAGTCAAGATTGAAGGGTACCACCGAAGGGTTTAGTGTCCATAGGCCGGACCAACGCTATGTACAACGAGAACATCTGGGGGTGGTGACATCCTACATTGTTGGGAAGGTATGCCTAGGTCCCAGGTGAAACAACACTTGTCCTAACTCTAAGATGACATGGATTTAAGGGATTTTTTGCTAGGTCACCGGAAGCCACGTCGTAAACGCTTCTTATACGCTATTTACAATGAAGTTTGGAAAATCTCTCAACAGGAAGCTGCGGAGAGATTGCGAGAAATTGACAGAGTTAACTTAGAAAAGGCTTTGGCAGTGGTTGACAATGGCATGACCACACTAACATCGAGGATTTATTCACTGGCCTACACTGTGTCTTCTGCTATAGATATAATGGAACAGGATCTGTCTATCCTACAACATGGGCAATCACAGTTACAATCCATTGTAACATTAAGCTGGACGCTACAATCATTGCTTTCTGGTTATGTGCCCTGGCGATATATACAGTACGCCTCTGTTCTCTGCATATAATCTAACAGAAAGGCAGACAACAATGGCACAAAGAGATGCAAAATATACAATGCTGCACACTGAAAAATTGGACCAATTACCTTTTACCGTGGAAGAGTCACTGTCCACAGCATGGTTAATTCATGGCCATATAACATAGCCGGTAAATAACATTTCAATTTCAATATTGCCTAGAGTACCACCAGGTAGGCAGGTATGAATCAATGGGAAAGGACTACATCCATGAATCTTGGGAATTACCGTATAGATTTAGATGCAGGAATGGGGACAAGGAAGTATTTCTCAGCGGTACAAACTGCGAGACTTCGTTAAGTGGGTCTCTAATTTGTCAGAATATTATGCTTCACAGGGCCTGTAATAGTTCAGTTGCAAACTTATCCTGTCATTTAAAAGGATCCCCAGCTGCTGTGGTTAATCCAGTGTTCAGGCTGCTCTCGAACGGGAGTTACTTAATGCTGAATGATCAAGGTTGTTGTGGGATGCTTCCAGGCATCGCATATCTTGTCACAGTAAGTTGCAGGGTTACTTGTTGTATGCAAGTATTGTTTCCACTGACCCACACAGTCAGGGAGGCGCCGTTATGGCCTTCGTTGAATGTTTTCTTTATACGGTTTGATTCTCTGAGCCGACTGAAAGCCATGCTTTTACAGAAGGATGTGTCCTTTAACCTCAGCCTGAGAGACTTTTGATCTTCAGGTTGCAAGGTCCTCAGCTGAGATACAGGCACTAGTACGAACTAATTGCCCTTTCCATTTCGGAGAAATGGTACAGCGTATCTTTAACATGTCTGATATGAAGGGAATTGTACACCTATTTAAGACCTTAGGTTCTGGACTGTTAAGCACCTTTCAGACAGACTTCGGAGTTAGTCCAGCTTTCATACACTCCGTGTTAGGAAGAGTTTTTGGAGGGCTTCCGCTAATCCTGCTACTGGTAGTGGGTATCCTGATTTAAATTTTTCTGCTACACAATGGACGTCCCAATCACCAAAGAGATGGAAAAAGCGCTCTTGGAGAGACTTTGCCGTGACCGCATGGTACTCCATCTGGGCACACCTCGACTTCGGGAGCTAAGCAAGTTTTGGTTCCTATCATTCTGACCAGTCTAGATTGACTGTGTTTTGCCTGCTGCTTATTCTGAGGACAAGAATGCGTGTTGGACCTCTGTCTAACACTTCCATCGGTTGCGCCTCCAGACACCTTCTCTCTGGATCCAAGTGAACCTGAGTCACCGTCTGCTACAGTTTCCCACAGAAAACTTCATTATTTCTACCCTTGGCTGAAAAAGACTTACCTTGTTTCACCCTGGCTACAGCTCTGGATAGCAATTAGTCTACTGTTCCTAGTCCTCTGGATAGATTTAGTGACTGTCTTTTTCTTACTACTGAATGGACATTATCTCCCAGAACGCTCCGCAGTATCACATGTGAACTTGGTCCTGAAACCACATACATCATCTCATCGTGAACAAAGAGACCTGTCCTTTGTGAACATTACAGCAGTTCCGGTTCCTGAGGGAATGGTTTGGAATAGGGTTTCCTATGATGTATTTGGTCCCACTGAACTTTTGAAAATACCGCATGTATTTAAAATTTCTTAAAACGATATTATCACCTCCAGTACATACTCTGACGATTGGGACTTTGAAACCGTAAATAGTATGCTGTCTGATTTTGAACAATCTGCTGTATTTTCATAAAGCGAATTGTATGATGATATGTCTGATTTTGACACCATGTATTGTTACCAACATTATGGTCATAATTTTTTGCATAAAGCAAGTACCCCACGCAATGTTTTCACATTCCACCAATGGGAATATTGCCCAACACCACCGAAATGTAGGTCACAAACATTTGCAAAGAAGTTTGCTTATTTTTCTGGGTTTAAGACATCAGATCCACGCTCATATTATTATAAGCTTGCACCTACATCTGCAAAGAAAAATATGCTCACCAACACGAAACAGATATACTCTGCTTCTTTTATCTCCCAACTGTCTGAACAGGGTTTCGACTTATGGAAAGACACTATAGACATACAAATCTGTCTTGGGGACTAAAGACTGGCAGGTTCAGGGAACTGAGGTGTTATTTAGACCATGCCTCGTACCACAGCAGATTATCTTCCTGAACGACACTGTGCAACAGACTTCCAGTCTTGGGTTAGCCCAGATTAAGGACTTGAACACACCTCATATTCCCTCGCTTTCACACTTTGAGGGATGGCAAAATTATACAGAACACAGTGAGGGTACACTAGATGACATCATGCATGAGGTTTCATACAATTCATCAGGACCCAACTGGAAGGGATGGTTAGTTTGGCCTATCGACACTAATAGGTGTCAGTCAAGATTGAAGGGTACCACCGAAGGGTTTAGTGTCCATAGGCCGGACCAACGTTATGTACAACAAGAACATCTGGGGGTGGTGACATCCTACAGTGTTGGGAAGGTATGCCTAGGTCCCAGGTGAAACAACACTTGTCCTAACTCTAAGATGACATGGATTTAAGGGATTTTTTGCTAGGTCACCGGAAGCCACGTCGTAAACGCTTCTTATACGCTATTTACAATGAAGTTTGGAAAATCTCTCAACAGGAAGCTGCGGAGAGATTGCGAGAAATTGACAGAGTTAACTTAGAAAAGGCTTTGGCAGTGGTTGACAATGGCATGACCACACTAACATCGAGGATTTATTCACTGGCTTACACTGTGTCTTCTGCTATAGATATAATGGAACAGGATCTGTCTATCCTACAACATGGGCAATCACAGTTACAATCCATTCTAATATTAAGCTGGACGCTACAATCATTGCGTTCTGGTTATGTGCCCTGGCGATATATTAACAGTACGCCTCTGTTCTCTGCATATAATCTAACAGAAAGGCAGACAACAATGGCACAAAGAGATGCAAAATATACAATGCTGCACACTGAAAAATTGGACCAATTACCTTTTACCGTGGAAGAGTCACTGTCCACAGAATGGTTAATCCATGGCCATATAACATAGCCGGTAATAACATTTCAATTTCAATATTGCCTAGAGTACCACCAGGTATGAATCAATGGGAAAGGACTACATCCATGAATCTTGGGAATTAGCGTATAGATTTAGATGCAGGAATTGGGACACGAAGTATTTCTCAGCGGTACAAACTGCGAGACTTCGTTAAGTGGGTCTCTAATTTGTCAGAATATTATGCTTCACAGGGCCTGTAATAGTTCAGTTGCAAACTTATCCTGTCATTTAAAAGGATCCCCAGCTGCTGTGGTTAATCCAGTGTTCAGGCTGCTCTCGAACAGGAGTTACTTAATGCTGAATGATCAAGGTTGTTGTGGGATGCTTCCAGGCATCGCATATGTTGTCACAGTAAGTTGCAGGGTTACTTGTTGTATGCAAGTATTGTTTCCACTGACCCACACAGTCAGGGAGGCACCGTTATGGCCTTCGTTGAATGTTTCCTTTATACGGTTTGATTCTCTGAGCCGACTGAAAGCCATGCTTTTACAGAAGGATGTGTCTTTTAACCTCAGCCTGAGAGACTTTTGATCTTCAGGTTGCAAGGTCCTCAGCTGAGATACAGGCACTAGTACGAACTAATTGCCCTTTCCATTTCGGAGAAATGCTACAGCGTATCTTTAACATGTCTGATACGAAGGGAATTGTACACCTATTTAAGACCTTAGGTTCTGGACTGTTAAGCACCTTTCAGACAGACTTCGGAGTTAGTCCAGCTTTCATACACTCCGTGTTAGGAAGAGTTTTTGGAGGGCTTCCGCTAATCCTGCTACTGGTAGTGGGTATCCTGATTTAAATTTTTCTGCTACACAATGGATGTCCCAATCACCAAAGAGATGGAAAAAGCGCTCTTGGAGAGACTTTGCCGTGACCGCATGGTACTCCATCTGGGCACACCTCGACTTCGGGAGCTAAGCAAGTTTTGGTTCCTATCATTCTGACCAGTCTAGATTGACTGTGTTTTGCCTGCTGCTTATTCTGAGGACAAGAATGCGTGTTGGACCTCTGTCTAATACTTCCATCGGTTGCGCCTCCAGACACCTTCTCTCTGGATCCAAGTGAACCTGAGTCACCGTCTGCTACAGTTTCCCACAGAAAACTTCATTATTTCTACCCTTGGCTGAAAAAGACTTACCTTGTTTCACCCTTGCTACAGCTCTGGATAGCAATTAGTCTACTGTTCCTAGTCCTCTGGATAGATTTAGTGACTGTCTTTTTCTTACTACTGAATGGACATTATCTCCCAGAACGCTCCGCAGTATCACATGTGAACTTGGTCCTGAAACCACATACATCATCTCATCGTGAACGAAGAGACCTGTCCTTTGTGAACATTACAGCAGTTCCGGTTCCTGAGGGAATGGTTTGGAATAGGGTTTCCTATGATGTATTTGGTCCCACTGAACTTTTGAAAATACCGCATGTATTTAAAATTTCTTAAAACGATATCATCACCTCCAGTACATACTCTGACGATTGGGAGTTTGAAACCGTAAATAGTATGTTGTCTGATTTTGAACAATCTGCTGTATTTTCAAAAAGCGAATTGTATGATGATATGTCTGATTTTGACACCATGTATTGTTACCAACATTATGGTCATAATTTTTTGCATAAAGCAAGTACCCCACGCAATGTTTTCACATACCACCAATGGGAATATTGCCCAACACCACCGAAATGTAGGTCACAAACATTTGCAAAGAAGTTTGCTTATTTTTCTGGGTTTAAGACATCAGATCCACGCTCATATTATTATAAGCTTGCACCTACATCTGCAAAGAAAAATATGCTCACCAACACGAAACAGATATACTCTGCTTCTTTTAAATCCCAACTGTCTGAACAGGGTTTCGACTTATGGAAAGACACTATAGACATAAAAATCTGTCTTGGGGAAAAGACTGGCAGGTTCAGGGAACTGAGGTGTTATTTAGACCATGCCTCGTACCACAGCAGATTATCTTCCTGAACGACACTGTGCAACAGACTTCCAGTCTTGGGTTAGCCCAGATTAAGGACTTGAACACACCACATATTCCCTCGCTTTCACACTTTGAGGGATGGCAAAATTATACAGAACACAGTGAGGGTACACTAGATGACATCATGCATGAGGTTTCATACAATTCATCAGGACCCAACTGGAAGGGATGGTTAGTTTGGCCTATCGACACTAATAGGTGTCAGTCAAGATTGAAGGGTACCACCGAAGGGTTTAGTGTCCATAGGCCGGACCAACGCTATGTACAACGAGAACATCTGGGGGTGGTGACATCCTACAGTGTTGGGAAGGTATGCCTAGGTCCCAGGTGAAACAACACTTGTCCTAACTCTAAGATGACATGGATTTAAGGGATTTTTTGCTAGGTCACCGGAAGCCACGTCGTAAACGCTTCTTATACGCTATTTACAATGAAGTTTGGAAAATCTCTCAACAGGAAGCTGCGGAGAGATTGCGAGAAATTGACAGAGTTAACTTAGAAAAGGCTTTGGCAGTGGTTGACAATGGCATGACCACACTAACATCGAGGATTTATTCACTGGCCTACACTGTGTCTTCTGCTATAGATATAATGGAACAGGATCTGTCTATCCTACAACATGGGTAATCACAGTTACAATCCATTCTAATATTAAGCTGGACGCTACAATCATTGCGTTCTGGTTATGTGCCCTGGCGATATATTAACAGTACGCCTCTGTTCTCTGCATATAATCTAACAGAAAGGCAGACAACAATGGCACAAAGAGATGCAAAATATACAATGCTGCACACTGAAAAATTGGACCAATTACCTTTTACCGTGGAAGAGTCACTGTCCACAGAATGGTTAATCCATGGCCATATAACATAGCCGGTAATAACATTTCAATTTCAATATTGCCTAGAGTACCACCAGGTATGAATCAATGGGAAAGGACTACATCCATGAATCTTGGGAATTACTGTATAGATTTAGATGCAGGAATGGGGACACGGAAGTATTTCTCAGCGGTACAAACTGCGAGACTTCGTTAAGTGGGTCTCTAATTTGTCAGAATATTATGCTTCACAGGGCCTGTAATAGTTCAGTTGCAAACTTATCCTGTCATTTAAAAGGATCCCCAGCTGCTGTGGTTAATCCAGTGTTCAGGCTGCTCTCGAACGGGAGTTACTTAATGCTGAATGATCAAGGTTGTTGTGGGATGCTTCCAGGCATCGCATATCTTGTCACAGTAAGTTGCAGGGTTACTTGTTGTATGCAAGTATTGTTTCCACTGACCCACACAGTCAGGGAGGCGCCATTATGGTCTTCGTTGAATGTTTCCTTTATACGGTTTGATTCTCTGAGCCGACTGAAAGCCATGCTTTTACAGAAGGATGTGTCTTTTAACCTCAGCCTGAGAGATTTTTGATCTTCAGGTTGCAAGGTCCTCAGCTGAGATACAGGCACTGGTACGAACTAATTGCCCTTTCCATTTCGGAGAAATGGTACAGCGTATCTTTAACATGTCTGATACGAAGGGAATTGTACACCTATTTAAGACCTTAGGTTCTGGACTGTTAAGCACCTTTCAGACAGACTTCGGAGTTAGTCCAGCTTTCATACACTCCGTGTTAGGAAGAGTTTTTGGAGGGCTTCCGCTAATCCTGCTACTGGTAGTGGGTATCCTGATTTAAATTTTTCTGCTACACAATGGACGTCCCAATCACCAAAGAGATGGAAAAAGCGCTCTTGGAGAGACTTTGCCGTGACCGCATGGTACTCCATCTGGGCACACCTCGACTTCGGGAGCTAAGCAAGTTTTGGTTCCTATCATTCTGACCAGTCTAGATTGACTGTGTTTTGCTTGCTGCTTATTCTGAGGACAAGAATGCGTGTTGGCCCTCTGTCTAACACTTCCATCGGTTGCGCCTCCAGACGTGGATGTATTACTGGACCCGTTAAAGACCCACGTAGTGCAGTGTCCTCAGAGTATTCCCATGTTGATGTTGGCATTCTTAGAGTGACCACGGGATGCTTCAGCTCCTGTTGGATTGGACACCAGCTCCATTGCAGGCACACAGGCTTCGGATGTTTCAAATACTTCCTCAGCATCAGCTGTGGGAACTGAAGAAGATCGCCTTTGCTCGATTGACCTGATCTGTGAGGTGTTACAGGGACCGTCGTCTGCGAAGGCAAGCAGCAGTGATGTTGCGTCTCCCACACAGGACACATAAGCATTTGGCTCTCCGTGTGCTGGGAACAATTCGGCCTCTTTTCCAAAACAACCGAAATTGGAATAAAAAATATTTTTTTGTCTCATTTGTTTTCTCGCTCTTACTGAGCACCATGGCTTTCAGGCGTACTCAGTTACTCAAACTTTATAACTATTTTTAAGGACTTAGAGAGCTTTTTTTTACCTATTTTAAGGACTCAACGTTTTTATTAGCGTGTTATATGAAATTTTTTACATTTTCCGTGCTTTTAGATATGCTTACACTGCAATGTTTTATATAAGGACATTATTTTTTTATATATCGTGATATATCGTCCAGTCGGATTAGGAGTGGGTGTTATGATTCCCAATGTACCCCAATATAGGCCTGGGTAGTCTCCTAACCTTTGACCTACATTTACTCTGCCATTGTACTACCTAACGGTTTTGGGGCTGACCTTTTACCTAGATAGGTGCTGCATAAATGTCATGTGGTTTTCTCAGAAAACTAGCCTCATTTATTATGCATGAGGATTCTCAGAATCACAGCAGGATTACCATCTTCTGCATAATAACTGTGTATAAGGTTCATCACTACCGTCATCCTCGGCTGACATGACACAGCAAGGTAAAGCCCCTGAGGGTACCTTTTGGGTATATAAGCACCACATTTTCACTGAGCCAGGGAGAGGAGAGAAAGACTTCCATGCTGACACGAGACGCTGAGGTTCCTGCACGCAGACACTCCAGCGCGCAGTGGTCTGACATCCCTCGTGAGGTGTCCATCTCGAGACCACAATGGGGTTCTTCATTCTCTCACATCAGGTAATGGGGTTGGCTCTATCCTAGAAGGGATTCTTGGCTATACACCTACATACAAGCTAAGTACATTTAGGAACATCTAGTTAGGGTTAGCATCGTAGGAGTACGCATTATTGCTGTCATGTATTTATATGCCTGCATATATTCCTTCTTTTAGCACTCTGGTAGAATTCTAACATCTATTTACTCTGTTGGTGCTCATAACTGTATATATCTGCTTCTGTCTTATGGCTGTTACAGCACAAGTATTTTACACTATAATGACTCTGGTTCAATAAATGCTTATTGAAAACGTCCCCATCGTTTATTCTGTGTATCCCTCTGAGACAAAGTGAGCACGAGTGACTGAGCGAAAAGTACTGTACTGTTTCCAAGATCCCTGAGAGTCAGAGTTGCCATGTTCGATAGTTGCAAGATACTATTTGCTCCTTGGTAAGAGGGGCTCATAGTGGCACTGTGAGCTGGCTGGTCTACAGACTAACATATCTTTTGGGGGTGGCTGGAATCAGTCTGGACACTAATCCCTTAGTTTATGTTGTCTAAACGTGCAGATCCTCTATAGATTTGTAGGAACTACACATCAGTGTTTCTTGTAAAAAAGCAATGTCAACTTGGTGCTGCTGTAAATATGCCATTACCTGTTTGCCCTTGTGGGTGTTGTTTAGCCCACGTATATTCCAGGTCGCTAGTGTGATATTTGCAAAGGGGCAGATCTTGTCCTTAACACTCATTGCTGCGCTAAGGAGTTTTGGATGGACATATCTAAAAGCATCTGTACGTTATTAGCAACATTCTCAAGAACAAGTGATTGTAAAACAATCTGAACATTCCCTGCCAAAGCCCCCACCCATCCCAATGCCCATTGCTACGGGGAAAACCCATACCCCAAAAATCTTCCACAAATCGAAACTTTAGCAACAAATAAAACTTTTAAACAATGAGGTGTGAATACACTTGGGAGGTGGCAACGCTGCGCCGGCTCCCCATTCCCTGTATGATGTATAATGAGCAATGCCACATGCCATGCACTAGGTATTTAGTATTAATCAATCTGAGAGAAATCATGCCCACTTGGTAATCTGATGCAGTTCTCCATTACGATGCGTCCGCCGAGCCTGGCCCGGGCAAAATGGTTAGCTAGCAGAAAACAGGTCTGCGCTGGCTCTGGAGTTAGCATCAGGGGGTGATCGTACAGGAGAGGTCATTTGGCGTGTCCCATGAGCCCTGGAAAAAGTACGGCAAAATCCCTGCACCGCTGTTTCAAAAATCTGTGATCTGCCATCAACGTCCACCCTCAGGCGTGCTGGGTATAACATCTCATATTTCAGACCCAGGTTTCAAAGAATGGCTTTGACTCTAGTGTATTTTCGGTGGGCATCTTGGACCATTGCTGTGAAGTCCGGGTAGAGGGAAATCGACGAACCCTGCCAACCGAGAGGCCCCTTCTCCCTCGCCATTCGCAGTGCCGTGTCTCTGTCCCGAAAATTGAGGAGCCAGGCAATTATCGGACGAGGGGGACATCCTGGGTTCAGACATGGCCCCAGAGTACGATGTGCCCTCTCCACCAGGAATGCAGAAGTGAAGGATTCTCTGCCAAACAAATCGTTCAGAAGTTGTTCCACAAATCCATCAAGTCGCCCTGTGTTTGTGGATTCTGGAATACCCAGTATGCGGATGTTACTGCGTCTACTCCTGCCTTCCAAATCCTCGTTTTTCATGCCCACCATCTTTAGGAGTTTTTTGATGCGTTCCAATCTTTTGGTCGTCTGAGCTAATCCGTCCTCTAGGTCAGAGATCCTACCCTCTGCTGTGTCAAACCGACCCTCATGCCGGTCCAGGCGCCCCCCCCCATTTTGTCTAGGCATTTATCAAATGTGTCAAAACGGGTATCTAGGGCCTTGAAGCCTGCTCTGAGTTCCACCATAAGGGCTTCCGCCCCAGACGGGGCAACTGTTTTGATGACTGGCAAGTTTCCAGCCTCTGCCATTTCTGAGCCGGCACGTTTGGCTTTATTGAAGTTCAGCCTGTGCTGTTTTGGGTCGCCGGAGACCATAACCCGCCAGTGGGGAAGAGTACGGCGCTTCTGTTTGTCTTGTGTTCTTTATTGTGTGATCGGGGGAGCGTGGGTCTTTGTCCAGCCCTATCGTTGTAGTGTCTGTGTACAGCAGCTGCAGAAAAGTCTAGGAGCATTTCACGGCGTTCCTACGTAGCTAGGAGCGACAAAGAGCGGGGCGCCTCCCATCCATGTTGTGTCCTGCCCCCAGGGGAGAGTGGGCCCCCTCAGCAGTGAGCGTGCCATATAGTCACATTGGGGGGTTCGCCACAGTTAAATTTGGGAACTTCCAGGGCTTCCGCTCAAGCAGTGTATGCTGCTCGCCTTCTGCGTGCGGCCCCCACCAGGAAGGCCGCCATCCTCACCAGGCTGCCGGTGTCTTCGCCGCCCTCGATGATCGGGCCACACGTAAGAGGATAGTTCATGCGGCCCTGGCTGTGTGGAGGTTTATGGGCCCCGATTCACAGTTATTACCCAGCCCTTCGTTTGTAGGGGTATGCTGCAGTGTATATGTGGATGGCCGCAAACGAAAAATCAAGGGAGTGGAGGACGGGGCAGGATGAAACCAAGGGGGAGGCCTGCCCAGTCCCAGCCGGTACAACACGGCTCGGTGGCCAGCCCCCAGGCTGTTCCGTGGTCCCTGTCACCACGGGGCCTCTGGGGGTAATGTGGGTCAGCCTTACCTGGCACTGGATTCTGCTGGGATGAGGCGCTCCCCTGGTTGGCTCGAGTTCTACACGCTGCTGCGTGTACTGTTTGTTACTGGCCTTTCCCGGGTCCGTCGATTGTAGCCGGTGTGTAGTCTCTCTGCTTCCCCCAGTATCCAACCTCCTCCGTCAGTCAGGTCCGTAGGGGCGGAGGGTTACAGACCGCCACGGCTGGCACAGCGTCCCCCGAGCCGGGCGCGAAGTCCCCCTTCACTGGCGGCTGCCCACAGTACCACGAGGGCCGCAGCCGCCGTCCGATTCAGCAGCGGCCGTATTCATGTTCGTTCCAATTTTACGCCACTTCGGGCCCCACCCATGCCGCAGCTCACCACCGCGTCAATTCCGCCACTTAGTTGGCGTTTATTGCCCCGTACATGATTAAGATCTTGGGGAGTTCGGCGGAGCTCCAGAGCTACGCGGCCATCTTGGTCGGCAGCTTGGCCACGCCCCTCAACAAAAAATGGGCTTTCATAATTACTGAAATTCATTTTGAAATGTTTGTACACGTCACTTATTAGGTATTTAAATGGAGTGTTGTTAGAAAAAAAACTGACACCCTACAGCATGCTTATCCAACAAGTAGCTTGTGAGCTACTGGTCGCTCTCCAGGTACCTGTAAGTAACTCTCCTGTGTGCAGTCTAGTCAACTAAATTAGAAGCTTGTGCTTGGTTGAACAATATATGTGCACCAAAATTGAAAAGCAGGTATTTGAGACGAAAATGTGTGTATTTTCAAAACTCATAAGCTGGTGTGTGGAAAAAAATGGTTGAAATCCCAAAATATATTTAAAGCTGATATTTGAGTGGGAAAACTCAAATTGTGTTGGGAGATGTTTTACTAATATTATTAACTCGTGGTAGGGCATTGCATCTATGGCTATTATGTATTACCAATGTAGAGACATTCCACATTAACAAAGCATTTTCACTAAAGGTGGGCGTAGTTGGCGAAGTATTACTACGCGGAATCCGTGAATTCCGCTTTCCCACTTAATTAACAGAGACCTCATATACTTTAGGAAAAATAACAAGTATCTCTGCCTTTACATGCTAAAATGCATATAGTCATTTCACAAAAGTGAAAATGAAAACTTAGCAAGCAGTGAGAGAGGTGATGATTTTGAGATCCTCCCTAACCTAGGGAGAAAACCAAGCAGATGCCTTGAAAACAAAGAGCACATCGTGCTGAACGATTTGGTGGTGGTCCCATCCTCTTAGGACCACCCCAAGCACAGTTATGGGCAAAAATACAATCCCAACCAAAGGCCCTGCAAAGCATTATGGGACGAGATTAGTAGTGGGCAGTGAATATTATAGTATCCAATATCAAAATAATTCTACAAAGAGCTGCAGTTCAACTCGTCGTTACTAGGTGTCCCTCACGAGTCAAATGCAAAAGCATTGAAACCCTTTCATGAAGCTGCAGTTCCACTAGTCTTGAAACCCTGAGCTGAGAGCTAATACTATAAATTCTACAAAGAGCTGAACTGCAGCTTCATGAAAGGGTTTCAATGCTTTTGCATTTGTCTCGTGAGGGACACCTAGTAATGACTAGTGGAACTGCAGCTTCATGAAAGGGTTTCAATGCTTTTGCATTTGCCTCGTGAGGGACATCTAGTAACGACTAGTGGAACTGCAGCTTGATGTAATAATTTCAATGCTTTTGCATTTGACTCGTGAGGGACACCTAGTAACGACGAGTTGAACTGCAGCTCTTTGTAGAATTATTTTGATACTGGATACTATAATATTCACTGCCATCTGCTAATCTCATCCCATAATGCTTTGCAGGGCCTTTGGTTGGGATTGTATTTTTGCCCATAACTGTGCTTGGGGTGGTCCTAACAGGATGGGAGCACCACTGAATCGTTTAGAAGCTAAATTGTGAAATGGGCCTGTCTGATCCCTGGCGTAGGTTGAACCGTGATATAATGCAGTATACTTTTTTCCCGCTCAGTTTCAGACAGCCTCTAGGATAGATTTTTTTATATCCATTCTCTGTCAAAGGCAGTTGCTTCTCATGTACCTGTTTTTCAGATCACACAGTGGTTAGCTTGAAGTTCCCTTGCCATTCACAACCACCCCTATGTATAGATGTTCACTTATATCAGCTCTATTTCAAAGGAGGCATTTTTGGAGGAAATGGGGACCAGGACTCAACTTTTGTTTTCGGAGGATAAAGGCTTGGCTTTGCCAGAAAATGTCTGGAAGGCGTATTGGCCAACAATGAGGGGTGAGATTATAGCTTTTGAAAGCACCTGTAGAAAGACAGAGGAGGAGAAATTCAAGGCCTCCTAAGGGCGCTCCAATTAGCTGAAACTACACTGCATCCGGTACAAGATAAGCTGAGTACTCAACTAGAAGGAACTAAGAAGGAACTTGAGTTATTTATTGGAGGGGAAGAAGATCATAAATGGGTAGACTTACAACCAAGAGCTACATGAAGAATGGGGAGTTAGTGGTAGGTTGCTGGCGTGGCGTACCTGGACCTGAACGGTGAGGAATCATATTCCAAAAATTGAAGATCGAGGGAAAGAGAAAATGGAGGGGGATAGAGATGAAATAGAGTCTACTTTTATGTGATACCTCTGTAGAATATCGGAGAAAACTTTGACCTTTTGGACGGAGATATTACAAATTTCTTTACCCTGGCCCTAATTCCATCATTGGCGACAGAAGCTATTTGCCCTAAAGAAATAGAAGAGGTGGTGAAGGTGGTATAGAAGCTCCAAAGATGTAAGGTGCCTGGGGAGGACGTGTATCCATCCCAATGGTACTCGTTAATTTTTAAGCATTTAAAGAATACCCTTACTGAGTTGTTCAACTATATACTTAAAGGAGGACCCCCACCCCCTTCATTTAAGAGAGGGACATTAACAAGCTTTCCTAAAAAGGAGAAGAATCCGGAGCAGGTGCATTCATACTACCCCATTACCTTACTCAACACAGATTATAAGATCTTTGTAAATATATTAGACAGAAGAATAACTGATTTAGTAGAGAAAGATCAGAATTGGTTTGTACCACCTCGTCAGTTATATTCTAATAAACACTTGTTAATTGAAGCCATGGATTATTGTACAGTTAACTTGATTCCCTCTGTTGTGTTATTTGTGGACGCCGAAAAAACGTTGACTTGGTGTACTGGAAGTTTTTATTCAAAACTATGGAAATAATGAAATTCTTATTAAGACGACTGCCCACATGTATCAGGGCTCTATGGCTCAACTGGCATTAAATGTCAAAATCTCACCTCCAATCAATATCTCTCAAGGCACTAGGCAAGGATGTCCATTGTCACCCTAATTGTTTGCAGCTTTCATTGAACCCCTTGCCTGTGACTTGAGGAGAGAACAGTAGTAAATCTGGGCCTCGGTTTGCACATGTGTAAATGGATGGTTTTGCCTGCCGGATTGCCAACTATCCTTCAAGCACATTCACTATATTTGCGAAGAGATGAAATTTCTCCTGCATTGTCCTGCATTGTCCTAATAAAAAGAATGGCAATTAATGATAAGGGTTAGGCAGTGGTTAATTTGAGACGGTGGTTTCCGGTGCTAGGCACCAGCACTTAATTCTTAACACTGGCACTTATTACAGTCTGCCTCATGGTGGCGATATCGGTCTGATTTTGAGATTAGCCCAGCAACAGCTGTTTATTAATTCAATATACATTTATTCTGAATAATACTTACTTTCCAGGCCATTTTTATAGCTTTCTTTGGGTGGTCTGGAATAGTGTGAATTGTCACACTTGCAGGAGTGTGATGGATAGTAGTTGTGTTGGTACTGTCAACGGCAGCGCTGACGGGGCAATGTGTGGTGCAAGCTAAGGTGGTGTGGAAGGGAGAGGTGTGGCGCAGCGGCCAGAGCGGCTGACTCTGGAGCACGGGGTTCATGGTTCGATTGCCGGCTGCAGCTCAGCTCAGCTCAGCATCATGTGACTCTGGGCAATAGCTCACTTAATCACCCCACGGCCCCCAGCGCCTTGAAAACTTAAGGGGTGATATGTCTGCGCTTTACAAATAGGAATTACTTTTTCACAGTGGCCCCCTGATAGGGACCCTGGCATTTACCTTTTTTTTTTTTTTTTTTAAAAATTAAGCTACTGGTTAGAAGAAAAAGTTGAAAATAGCGTATGTGAAATTCGGGTGAATGTGTGACATTCTCACAGGGTGGAAAAGCACCAGTTGAAATTCTGGTTGATTCCAGCTAAATTATGTAATTATTTATATATTTTGAATAGTGTGTTAGGGTGTCATGTAGTGCATTTGGCAATGAATAGTGTTTCATTTTAACACAGCGCACTTTAGCTCATTAGACAACTGAACATAAAGCACTGATAACTGTTGTTAACTCTCAGACTAAGGAGAGATCCATTCACAGGCTGAACTGCACAACTTGTTAGGAGGAAACCTGTGCTTAAATCTCAGCTTCCTCCCTTTACCAAATTGTGTGCGCCTGTGCAAATCACTACATATTCCCTCATTTCCCTTGGGCGACCAATCTGAGAGCACCATGAAGTAATTTAATTCAGTGTGTGCACTATACAAGAAGATACCTCCTACATGGTTTATTATGGAAAAATGTTGCTTCATATTCAGCAGTAGCATTGATTGTTTACACAGTGCAGATGACAAACTGATTATCATCAGTCAGTGGAGGTCCCTTAATGTAGAAGTTATACACCAATATCTAAGGGGATTAGTAATAATCTTGCTGCAGAATTCGGGACCAGCTGAAATTTTCTGATAAGCTTGTTGGGCAGACCCAAATAAAGAGAATTCTAGTAACCCAGTCTGAAGGTTATATGAACATGAATCACAGGGTATTTTTTAAGTTAAGGCTAGAAAAACAAGGATTTTATTAAGAGTTTTTAGCAAGCTCAAACAGAGAGGTATCTGCAAGAATTCTGAGTTAAAAAAAAGTTGTACATCAAATTTAACACCAAGGTTTCTGACTACTTCTGCTGTAGAAGGAGGTGGTCCGAGTTCCGTCGGCCACCAATAGTCGTTCCAAGATTGTTAGTTGAGTCCCAATATCAGCAGTTTCATCTTATCTGAATTGATGTTTAAATGATTCTCTTTCATCAGGATACTACAAATACTAGTAATACATTGTTGGGCAATATTGGAGTGCTTCTTCATTTCCCGCTGCGCAGGACGTGGACACTGTTGGAGGGACTCCTAGTCCCAGAATACTGTGCCAGTAGTGAGGAGGGGATGGAGCAGGAGGGCCCCTTATACCGCAGTGCGCTTTAAAGCACCTCTACATTTCCCCAATGCATGGGACACGGACATTGTTGGAGGGACTTCTAGTCCCAGAATCCTGTGCCAGCGTTGAGGAGGGGGCAGAGGAAGTGGGCCCCTCATAATGCAGTGCCCCATAAAGTGCTTATTTGTTTCCCGCTGTGCAGGACGCAAACATTGTTGGAGGGACTCCTAGCCCCAGTATCCCGACCCAGTAGTGAGGACGGGGCGGAGGAGGTGGGCCCCTAATGACGCAGTGCACTATGAAGTGCTTCTTCATTTTCCGTTGAGCTGGACATGCGTGTGCCGCACCCGAGCCAAGGGCGGGCCCATCTTCGCCTGTTATCACCAGGAAGAGGCAGGTCAGGGCCACACCCATTGACTCCGAGTTGGGCGCACTCAGGGCCATATGTACAAGGACTGGCGAAAACTATCGCTAACGTTAGTTAGCAGCAGTTTTCTTACCACCGTGTATCGCTGAAAACTATCGCCATGTTAGCGACGTATTTACAAGCCATCGCTACATGGCGATAGCTTCAGGGATCGGCAGCGAAAACTGCCGCTAACATTAGTGTGATAGCGATAGGAATTCCGGCATTAGCGGACAAAAACCAACGAAAGGGCCATTAGCGGCAAAAAAACGCACGTTAGTCAGCTCAACGTGAGTTTTTTTTGCCTCTATTGGAAAAAATAGCCTATCAGTCGACCTCCAATAGAAAATAGGCAAAAAAAACAATGAAATGCAGAATGGAGCAGCCAGGGCCAAGTGCAGCACACATCAACAACTCCCTCAAGCCACCCAACATCCAAGATGACCAGGCTGAGAGCCTGGATGCCTCGCAGGACTTGCGCCTGGAGCCTGGATGCCTCGCTGGACCTGCGCCTGGAGCCTGGATGCCTCGCTGGACCTGTGCCTGGAGCCTGGATGCCTCGCTGGACCTGCATCTGGAGCCTGGATGCCTCGATGGACCTGCATCTGGAGCTTGGAGTGGGATGCGGAGGAGCTGTGGAGTCGATGAGCCGTGGCGGTAGACATTGAGGCGCGGCGATCGCCCGTACCTGGTGGTGAAGTCTGGCAGGTCGTATGGAGCCACGTTGCTGACCTGTGTGAGATGACCGCCTTGAGCCCCTTGGAGCTGTGAATGGTAGAGGCGCACCTGCGCTCCAACGTATGGAGGTCTGCATCACATACTACGATCCACCACTACGCCGGGGTGCACGGAGGGGATTACCAACGGTGGGCGGCGCCTCTCTGCATCACAGGCCGGATGATTTTGCGCTGGCCGGACGCTGTGGAGGGTGAGGCCCCTGAGCTGCGCTGAACTTGTGTGGCGGGAGCGCTGCAACTTCACGCCTAAGGGGGCCCTGCTGCATCGATTGCATCGGGAAGTTCACCAGCGGACTTGTCAGCGTCTGCTGTATCCAGGCTTGTGAAATCCCACCTGGCTGAGGCTCCTGCTGGCTGAGTCACAGATTTGGAGAGAGTGCAGCGGATTGCGCCACGGTGTCAATGTCCAGGTAAGGAGAAGGTGGGACGCGTAGCGGAGGAGGCCCGGGGGTCGAGTCGCCCAGGCTTTGCACCTGTAGATGACACACCCCCAGTGGCGGCTCATCCGCTATGGCGGAAGAGCGTCACCCCACTGCTTTCAAGCAGTGCAAGAAGAGGAAAAATTATCACATGATGATAACTTCCTGATGTAATCGTGCTATGTTTCCTTTGCGGGCGGGAGGGTGGGTAGGACTGCTCCACCCACAGAGCAGGGCAGGGGTGGAGTGGCATGCCCACTCAAGTGCGCAATGACTGTTTGGTCGGACCACTCAGGCCGCCCAAAGCAGTCATGCGCACTGTCCTGTTCGCAATGCAGGCTGCATTACAGCCTGCATGGAGAACATGCCCACCCCTCCAGCCCCTGGCTGAGCGCCTTGTCCCGGGGCCAATGATCAATCCCAACGCCGCATTGCAGCGTTGTGATTGGCTTAGGGGAGGGAGCCTGGCTGCCTACTTCCTGTTCCTGGAAGCAGACTCAGGAGAGCAGGAGCAACGAAGACACGGGACCCGGCCTCGAGCTAAGATTTCTCTCATTTAAATATTTACTCACCCGCTCACACACACACCCCCGCGTCCACGCCCCATCCAGTGTCCTTTCCGGCGTTTCCGACCTCCCAGCTGTCCAGTCCCCCCGTAGCACTTCTCAATGGCGGCTGCTGTGCGGCCATGCGCAGCAGGCGTACCACTGGTATGCCAAAGGTATATATGAAGTTACGACGCATACCATTACATCGCACTCCATTACAATGCATACTAATACTAGGCATATTGCAACAGTAGGGAAGGTGTTGGATAGCGGAGATGTAAATAGTACTATTCCCACTTCAGTGAGTGCAACCCTAAAACTAACCCTTGCACCCCAAAGCAAACCCTGAACCCTAAAATTCATCTTTGAGCCCCCAAAACACACCCTAAAACTCATATTTGACCCAAATGCACACCCCAGTTTTCATAAATGACCCCAACACACACCCCAAATTTCAAATTTTACCCCATAACACACCCCAAATTTAATCTCAGACACCCGAAACCCATACCCATCCTAAAACTTAAAAATATCCCATTACTGACCTCACAATGCGTTGTAATGGAATGCGATGTAAATGCACCTGCGTTGTTGGGGTTGCGTTGTAAAGGTATTACGATGTAATGCCTGCATTGTAATGGATGTCTCCCGTGCCAAAGGCAAGCCATAGGCAAGCCCATCTGCGTCCGTCTGCCCCTGGAACGCGCTCAGCACCAAGCACCCTTCCTCTCGGACACTCCACCACTACGACGTCAGCACCCTCCTCGCCATCAACCCTGGACGCCACATCGCCTGCCAGGACCAACCTCTGTTCCAGACCGGACATCGCCATCACTGACGACTACTAAATCACCCGCAAGGACCACCCCGACCGTCCAGGAGGAGGCATTGCCATCACCTACAGAAGCACACTCCGACTGACCACGCACTCTAATGACCCAACGGTGACCATGGAACACCTCAACTTCCAGATCCGGACCAACCCCAAGCCCATCCTCTTCGGCACCATCATCTGCAGGCCGCCCGGGCCATGGACCCCCATTCTCCGATACCATTGTAGACCTCATTGCACCCCAGGCTCTCCCATCCACCGACGACATCCTACTCGGTGAACTCAAATTCCACCTGGACAACCCCAGTGACCAGAACACCACCCCCTCCTGGGGAAGCTCCCCAACAATAGACTCAAGCAGCTACTCACCGCAGCAAGCCACATAGCAGGACACACGGTCAAGCACGTCTCCTCCCCCAGCGGGAACTTCAACTACAGCCACACCACTGAACTCTCCTGGAAAGACCATCATTGTATACATCAAGTCTTCATCATGCCCACCTTACACCACCGCCATCATCGCCCCCCCTCGCAGCTGGAACAAGGCCACTGAAGAACGTCTCGTCAACTCCTTCAGCACCACCACTCCGCCAACGCTTTCAGACGATGACACAGCAGCGCGCAACCGCCACCGATGGATCTCCAACTGCGCCGACACCCTGGCACCCCTGAAGAACGGCACTGCGTCAGTACCTTACACCTGCCTGATGGAAGGCATAAGGGTGACGCAGTGCCACAGGGATAGGCTGGCCCCATGCATTGCTGGAGTTGCGTCATGGTTGTGACACGACTGCAGCAATGCGTGACTTTGGCGCAGACAGATACGTCAGGATTCCAGACGTGTCTGTCATTACTTGCGTCATGGAGCGTTGTCCAGTGAATACAGCGCAACCATGGTGTCGCGAGAAGGGGGTAGTGAAAAGTGTTGCAACACTGTCTTGTCGCAGCGCTGCAACACTTTTCATGACTGAGGCCCAGGAATGCGCACTATCTTATTGATGGTGCACATTCCTGCCCTGTAGTTTTGTTGCAGGGCAGCGCAGCAACATTGCTTGCAGCGCTGTCCAGCACCAAAACCTGCTGAAAAGAGGCCCCAAGTGTTATCTCCATTTTTAAGACCAGTTATTTTCTGGTCTTAAAAATCTGCCTCTAATTGCAGTTAGCTGCAGTTTTTTGGGTCCTCCAAACTTCAAGAATCCCCTTGTAAACATCGCGAAGTGGGGTTAGCGGCAGTTTTTGCACGGGAACGCCTCCCTTGCATGTCATTATCGCTAACAGAAGTGTCGATCTTTATAATGGGCGTTTTCGCCGGAAAACTGCCGCTAACAGAGGTTAGCGGCAGCTTGTATATAAGGCGATAAAAATCTCGCCGCAAAACCGTCGGAAAAGTGCCGCTAATGCGGCGTTATCTCCTTGTACATATGCCCCTCAGAGTCCAATCTCGTTCAGTTAATTTAGCTGCTTACAACAGTTAGGATTTTATCTGTTTCATTGCAGGGGTTTTATTAATGCTGTTTCGTTAAATTGTTTTTATTTCAGTTATTTGAGGATTGCATTTAGTTTAGCCACAATGAGAATCAATTGCTTTTAACTAAACCAACTGTCTTAATTAACACATGGGGAAACGTAAAGCAGTCAATAACACAGTACCACAGTACACAGTAGGTACTGGGAATTTTTTTTAAAGACATGAAGCATGCAGTGGAAAACTGCACTTTAAATTAAATCAATTACCTCATTGAGGATGTCAAAAATGTATTAAATGTTAAGGCGAAGACACCAAGCTCCAAAACCCGTACAAAGCCTAATAAGAAATATTTTAGCAAAATTCCCTTAACACTAGGCCATAAGCGTTCACAGGATCTTACAGTTAAGTCATGCAACCCAAGATAGATTCAATCGGCAGGGATAAAATTGACACAAATCAAATTAATTTAGCTCTAAATATTGTTTGCCAAAATAGATTTCAGGTACTGTCAATACAAGAAGGCTCACGTATTAGAGGCAGTTCTGTCTAAAAAAAAAGACATATAAAGCAGCACAACCTCTTCCAGCAGGACTACAGGGTGCAAAATAATTGGAAATATGCGAAGTGAGATCAGCGAGCTAAAGGGCATTATTAGTGCCATGCAGGAAATCTTATTAGGGAAACCAGAATCTAATATCCTAGCAACTAATGCCACTACTAAGGGTCCTGCTCATACAATAAGTAAGCCTGCAGCTTGTGGTCGTTGCTCCACTTTTTTAAAGCTAAGCCACTACCAAAATACTTGTTCAAGATTATGTGGGGAAAGGCTGGGACTTGACAATGCTAACTATCATACGTGCAGCCAACTGTGTACCCCGACAGAATATGCACTGTCCTAGGGCAAAGAGCTTAGATAAGAGGATCCTTTCTGTCGGTGGCAGAGCAATGCAGCTAACACTTCATTCAATGGATTTACAAGGGGAACGTTTGGTTCACAACACTACAAGGGAACTTACTATTGCAATTCAGGAAAAAAATAAGCACTAAAGCAAATTCCTGGGGAAAAGGCAAGACATCAACTTATTACAGAATAAAACTATTCATTGGCTACAGTATGTGCGTAACTGCAATCCATAATTCGCAACCATATCATTTCAGTACTGATGTATTGATCTTCTTCTGAGCCATTAGATTTTATTAAATTGACACCAGCTAGTAAAGATCTAGCTGACCAATTAACCACACTAGATCAGCTTACTAGCCCTACAAAAGTCTCCAGAATTCAATTTCAGTACAAAGCTCCGTTCCAGACACTGAACTCTACAAGAAGGGATACTCAGAGATTTCGTCCTTCTATGGCAACACAGAGACATTCAAGCCAGGGATCATCTTCTTTATGATATTCACGAACTGGGTTGACAAACACAGCTGATAGCCATACTATATCCAGAAGTAGACTTGGGCCCGCAAATAGCTGAAAAGGCAAGGTGCACTGTGATTATTACATTTGTGACCCCCAAAGGATAGGCATATAGTGGATTGAGCTAATGGAAGCTCAACTGATCAAGAATTTAATGCTGTAGTTTTGCAAATCCCAGATAAGAATACCATTTTAATGACCCTTCTGAGTTAAAGATGGGGCCGTTTTATATTCAAAGTTGAATGACCCCAGTTCAGGAGATTTTGTGGATGGCCACCATATTTGTCTATTCCAAGAGACCTGGGCAGTTAATCCGGTCTATAGATCAGGTCATTCCACCTACACTATTCCACCGAATTCCATCTAAGTTTGGTAGAGCCTCAGGAGGCTTTCAAATCTGGATTAAATCCACACTTAATTGTAAAACTAAGGGGCCTATTAGCAATAACCGGCGATAATTATCGCTAAGCGCAGTTAGCGCTAGGATAATTATCGCCGGCTATCGCAGGTTTCTATCGCGGAGATAGCGTGCTATCAGCAACGCTTATCTCCAAAGCGATAGAAACCCTGGAGAACAGTGTGAATATCGCTTGAAAACAAGCGATATTCGCACTGTGACCAGTGTTAGCTTGCTAATAGGGCGAGGGGGATTTATCCATGTAATCCACCTCCCATTGGATTACATTGCTAAGTCAGGTCTGGACCAGGCGTTAACAAACCAGCGCTAAACATGTTTAGCGCTGGTTCGTTAATCACCTCCCCTGCCTTGCTAATAGGCGATAGCGACCTTAGCGACTGTTTCCAGTCGCTTTTAGGTTGGGAACGCCTACTTTGCATGCCATTAGCGATAAATATCGCTGGCATGCAAAGCGGCACCCAACCCGGTCGCTATCGCCTAGAAGCTGTCGCTAACAGCAGTTAGCGACAGCTTGCTAATAGGGCGATTGAATTATCGCCGCTTTAGCGGAAAAAAGTCCCGCTAAAGCGGCGATAATCACGTTGCTAATATGCCCCCAAATCTATTAACTCAGATTCGTAAGAAGTTCTGGTGCTGCGCCTGATACTAAACTTACGGATTAAACAGAGGCATATAATACTGATAGATCTTTAGTGTTCAAGATAGGTGTCAATCACCCATCGGTTATGCAGTGAAAGCTCTACTGGAGTCCTTAGATAGTAGTTCCCCAGTGATTTTAGTTAGAGCCTGCAATACTACCTATAAGCCCCTAAATGCATTGGAGTCTAAAACGGATAGTGACGATGAAGAGTGGGGTATACCAAGTATAAAGAAATTACCATTACTCGCAAAGCAACTCCTAACTTTGACAATCAATAGGGTATTATGGGCATGTAACGGTCATTCCCTGTCTGATATCAATGGGAAACATTTCTATAAGAGAGGCTTAGGCTCGAGTAAAATTGGTTATATAATTTTAGTTCTTCATTCATGGCCATTCATAATTGAAATGAAAATCATCGACCATAGTGATAGCGACCATAGTGTCCTTTAGTTAAGAATGCAGAGGGCCGAGATTGGTATAATCAAATGTGAGACTTTAGATCCTGACACTCTCCCCCTAGTTAGCAACAATCAGAGAGATAATAAATGGTCAAAAATAGTGGATGATCAAAAGACATTTGCAGGTATTTACTCTTTAGTTTTAACTGCCATCGAACCATCTGAGAACACATTGGTCTCAGAGATCCCTGTTATACCAAAATACAAAGATTTGTTTGGGAACTTAAAGGAGATACTTTCAAAAGACTATAAGAAGTCACTTAGAAATAATAATTAAAACAATGTCCCTGGTATACTAAGGACTGTAAGAAGGTAAAAAACAAATTTACTCCAAGCGATAAAAGCCCAAAGTAGAGTCAAAATAATCGAAGCATGAAGAGCCTACAAGGAAATATTAGCTCCTAGTAAGAGGATATGGGAGGACAGGCATTGGATACACATGATAGAGGCCCTAAAAAGAAACGATACCGGATCATTTTGGCATATTGCTGCCCATGGCAGGTTACAAACAAATATGCGGCGGAAAGTACATGTTCCTCCGCGAAAAATAATTTTGCTCTCCTTTATGCTGAGGAAAAAGATACAACCAAGATACTTAGTGAGATAGAAGCGTCTCCTTGGTCAAATCTGAGCCGTATACATCTAAAGACCAATTGTTGCTCTTACTACAAGACACCGAAGTGCCTTAAGAACAATTAAAAATGCCAAAGCCAGAGAAGATAGAATTCCAGGAGATTTATACCAATCTGAACTGATTTGGGTCCCTATTGTCAATGTGCTATCCAAAGCTATTTCCGAAATTTCAGAAGGTGCCAAGAAAGAGAGAAAAGATAACCCAGCAAACTACAGGCCCTTAAGCCCGAAAGACAATTTGCAGAAGATATTGTGCAAACAAGTCTTATTCAAAAAGCAGGAATAGATTGATGAAAACCACTTCCTGACAAACCTGCAAGCAGGCTTTTGAAACAGGGTTAGTACTTTGGATCAGATTTTCCAACTCCAAACCCTGTGCTGAAAATATATTTCCCTGAAGGAAGACCATCTTTAAATATCTTGCATTGACATGAGGGCTGCTTTAGATTTAGTATCCAGAAGCTTACTATGGGTGGTTTTGAGAAATGTTGGTATTTCCGAACATCTTCAAACAATACTAATACATCATTACTCTGACACTTAGACACACATGAGATGGGGAATACATGCAGATTCCCATTGCCAGAGGTGTAAAGCAGGGATGTGTTTTGGGCCCAAACACTGTTTAGTTTGTACATCAATGGGGTCATAGGTTTCCTGGAAAAGCGCCAGAATGATGCACTCAAGTCAACAGGCATTTAAATTCCAGCCTTAATATTTGCAGACAACACTCTACTGATTCCTAGGATGCCTAGGGGCTTACAAGCATTTTTAAATTAATTTTTCTCCTTTTGCTCACTCCGTGGCCTTGAGATTAGCTTTCAGAAAAAAACAATTATGGCCCTAAGTTTTTACCGCACGTATAGAAGAAAGAGGATAGTAGAATGTAATGGCAATTGAGAGAGTGACAAGCTTAGATTACTTGTGTGTAAAATTAACTAACACTTTGTCGTGCGCTGCCCAGATAAATAAAATTCACATGGTTCTGAAGCATAGATGGGCTTCAGTGATAAAAATTTATAATTCTACTTCCTTGAGATCCATTTCTCCATCCCTCGAAATATATCGAGCAAGGCTCGGGGGGAGGGGGGATTGTATGGAGCGGAGATCTGGGGTCATGGGAATGTAGCCCAACTGAGTTTACCAGAGAACGTATTTTTGAGATCACTGTTCACGCTCCTAAGTAGTACCACGCTTCTACCATTACACCTTGATTTAGTTATATAAAGGGTTGATCATATAGCTAATCTTAAACCTTTGCTGTTCTGGATTGTGAAAAAACTGGAGCATTATTTTATATCCCTAAAGGAACTGATTTAGATTGATCGAGCTTGTGCCACACCCTTTCTAAGCTGTATTAAGATTTGGCTTGGGATGCTTAAGCTGGAAGAGCTATGGCCAAACCCTGGTCTCATCAATGACCATATGCATTACAGATTAAAAGAGACATACTGTGGCTTTCATTAGGCATAGAATTATAATGGAACAGAGTACTGGGGAATAATTGATACATGTTTACTTCATAAATCCACCCCTAAATCCAGAACTTTATGGATAGAATTCTACCATACAGAGCCAATAATCTGTATGTATTTTTTAAAAGTGATATATTTCCGTTAAATACTTTTACCTTCAAATGGATAAAGGATTCACTGTATCGGAAACAGAGGAACACTTTCTGTTGTTTTGCCCTGTGTATCGTTTCTCCAGGAAGAAATTAATAATTCCATTATGCCAGTTGCTGGGAGAGAGACACTACTGGCAAGCATTGAGGATATTTAAGCCAGACACTTCTAAATCAATTGTACTTGTCTCGCCTGGATTTCTTCCTTGGGCATTGTCTTTAAGAAAACTTATAAATGTGTGTACATAAAGATAGATTAAACTCAAAAAAGCAAAGGGGACTACATTGCTGATGGCCAAAATCCTTCAGTTGAGATCCAGCATGTAGGAGTCATTATATTTTTGTTGACAGAGTTATTAAATGCTATTCAAAGAAAATGATGCGCCTTTTAGGGAAAATCAGTCATGTATGTTAAATTACTGAATCAATATGGGACCAATTAGATGTCTTTGTTGGAATGTGTCTGGTTTCAACGCAGGTCAAAAGCGCCAACCTGTTCGAGAGGAATTGAATATGTATAAACCCCATCTGGTATTTTTAACTGAAACTCACCTGGCTCAAAGATCGTGGATTGCTTAAGCAACTAAGATATCAAACAATGGTTCGTATATCCCAAAATGTCTCTTTAGAGGAACTGATATCCTAGTAAGCAAATCTCTTACATAGAAAATACATAAGGTTTTAGCAGATCTTAGGGGTAGGTGGGTAATTGCTCAGCTTGAAATTTTGGGCATAAAATATGTATTAACAATCATCTATGGACCTAATGCTGATGACCCTGAGGTGTTTGATTTTCTAATGTTAGCATTATTGGAATGGCAAGGGGTCTTAGCAATTGCGGGAGATTTTAATTGCGTTATGAACTATTCTATTGATTCTACCAGCCGGCGTACGATCTCAAGAATGCCGAAAGTACGGGCATCTATTCTTGAACTAGCACGTCTACACAATCTAAAAGACGCATGGAGAACTCTCCACCCAACTTTACCAGGATACACATACTATTCTTGCCCTCACAAACAGTACTCTAGGATAGACATGGTTTGGGCTGGTGATATTACACTTCAGTCTGCCACGATTGGAATCTGCCCGAAGATAACATCCGACCACAATCCTATTCTGTTCTCTTTCCAAACACAGCCAGTAACTGAGTCTAGACTCCCTTTTTCATTTCCACGTCATTTACTGACAAATAATGAGTATACTTTACATATGCAGAAACTACTTTAAGAATTTATGCTATTTAATCTTAACACTGCTTCCACGAGCATTGTTTGGGATTCGATGAAGGCGTATGTAAGGGGTATCACACAACAATTTATACTAAAACAGAATAAAACCAGGGAAGCTTCCACCAAGGCTGCTTGCTCAGCGTTAGCTAGCTTAGAATGATGTCATGCTACAGCTGTTAGGCAAAATGACTCAAACCAGACACAGCTATACATCACTTTAATCGAAGCGCGCTCATATTTAGGGGGGTATTAAAGGAAAAAGTAGCCGCTTGTTATAAAAAGCATAGTTCTCTCCAGTATGAACATGGAGAACAGGTGGGGAGGGTACTGGCATATCACTTGGCTGATAACAAGGCTAAAACTTTAATTAAGGCTATAAAGGGCGCAGACAATTCACTCCACACAGAACCATATATGATACTTGAACAATTCATACAGTTTTATAAAAATCTTTACGCTCAGCCAGATTTAATAGACGCAGAAAATCTTTCTAAATACTTAGGGAAGGCTGAGTTACCGCGCCTACAAGAAGAAGAGGCTGCCCAGTTATGCTTAGATATTCCACCAGATGAAATCTTAGTTGCCTTGTCTTCACTGCCCTCTGGTAAGGCAGCGGGGGATGATTCAATAGTTCCACTTCTGGCCAAGGTTATACAGGAAATAGGCGACACTGGCATAGCACCATCAGCGAGAGATATAACAAACATTTTTTTTTTTAAAGGGGCAAATCGCCCGAGGAATGTAGCTTGTATCGCCCGATATCCCTCGTTAATGCTGATGCCAAAATTTACGCTAAAGTTTTGGCTAATTGCTTGGCTCCCCTGATGCCAGGACTAGTTTCTAGTCAACAGCACGGTTTTATATTAGGTAGGGACACTTTGGTACATACTAACACGGCCATAATGGCTTTTGATTATGCAAAGCAATCTTCTAGTAATCTGGGTATGATACTTTTAGATGCTGAAAAGGCCTCCGACCGAGTGGTCTGGGGCTGCTTATGGCCAACTCTTGCATCATTTGGCATGGGCGGCCGTTTTTGCACATGGATACGCGCCTTATATCGTACGCCACAGGCCAAGCTGCTTTATGCATGCTCCCAAGCTACGCTTTTTTGAATATCTAGAGGTACTCGCCAAGGCTGCCCTCTCTCCCCATGATTATTTGCGCTTTATATTGAACCTTTCTTAGGGATCTAGTCACTATCTGGCGTGAAATCCTGGCTAGGTACTCCCTGACAATATTTCATGACACATTCCCCCTCTGGGATACTCCATCACTCCCGGAGATTTTTCATGATAGTGTCTAAAGGAGCTGGGCTAAATATGGGATTGATCGACTGGGACATCTTTATGATTGCAATGGCTTTCAAACATTTCAAAGCTTACAAACCACGTTTTCAATTCCACGTCAATACTATTATAAATATCTGCAATTTAGAGACTTCTTCTTGAGAGCACAGGGGGTAAAGACTGTAGAGACATATGATATACTGACATGTTTAATGGAGATACCTCGGAAACATGTAATTCGTTCAGCATACCAACACTTGTGTCAGGGTAGAGATGACCCATGTCTCCAGCTGGCTTTAAAATGGAGCACCGTGTTGGAGGTAGACATCACCCCCATAGTTGTAAATAATGCATTTACAGCTCTGGATGAGGCTGTCTGCTCAATTAATTTAAAATTACAGCAGTTCCAGACGATAAGTATGTTATATTATACCCCAGAAAAAATCACCAGCTGGGGACAACAAGAAGGTAGACAGTCGAGCAATAAGGTTAACTGTCCAAAATGCGGATTATACGCCGCAAACATTGTATATATGTTTGCTACATGCCCATTGCTATAGACATTTTGGCAGGGAATTAGACACGTTTGTAAGGCTTGTCTTGGGCTGGATTTCTCTTTTACTTCGCAGGAGATTATGTTGGGCTACAAGGCAGAATCTGACTATGCACGGCGATCCCTGATGGCTATCATTTTAGTTGCTGCACGACTGGCCATTTCAAGGGCTTGGATCTCTCCAAGACCCTAGCAGACTGGTGGGCTATTGTAATGGAGATTTTTGAAAGAAAGAAGGCTTTGGCTAAAGCGAGAGGCGTACGCTCATTGATGAAATTTAATTCTATCTGGTATGGATTTATACATGACTATAACACAATGTGATTTTTCTATAAGTCTATATTTTCTATATTCTTTACCTATTGACTTAGCTATATGTACAATTTTCATGCTTATGATATGAACTCCTAGCTATGAATTGGAACGACAACACTGTAATTTATTTATGTTTCATGTATGTCTCCTTTGCTCTCAATATATATTTTTTTTTTAAAGATAGATTAAACTGTAGCATACAATAATTAACAATGAGTTTATGGTATAACGTGGCTTCTAAACTGTACATTTTATTGATGTTAACTGTTGTTTGTGTGCAGCCTACTGTTGTATTTACCAGTCTTTTTGTTCTATTGTATTGAGCTTTATGGGGAAACCCACTAAATAAATGTACTTATATATAGTAATGAAATTGCATTTGAACCTTTGTTGGCTAGAGTTGTTCCCATGGGCAATGAAATAATTCATTGTCTCTCATCAGCCTAAAACAACACTTCAAAGCCCTTAAACACATGAAATAATTCATTGTCCCTCATCAGCCTGAAACAACACTTCAAAGCAGGCATTTGGACTGGGTCTGAGGTGTAAGGGAGAGGTTTTACAGCTTGAATCCTATTGATGAGGAAGTTAGAGATCCAGGCAAGTGCAAAGCCTTCAACACCAGTCTCGGTTAATCGATGGATAAGGATGGGATAAGATATGATGCTGAAGGCTGCATACAGGGCAAGAAGAACAAGGGCAGCAGTACCTCCATTATCCAAAAGGTGTAGTTTGAGGTGTTCTGACACAAAGTGGAGTTTATAATTAGCAGGGATGTTATGGTCTGCATTGGTCTTCTTCAAGATAGGAGAGACTTGTGCTAATTTCCAGGAAACCGGTAAAGATTTTGAGTGAATGGAAGTGTTACACAGTTTACAAAGAACAGGAGCAATCATGGAAGCTCCTAGTATGAGAATTGACGGTGGGTAGGGGTCATTCAATGAGCCCGATATTCATTTATCCAAGAGAATCATCATTTCAGAGGTAGAAATAGGGGTAACTTCTCTGAGACATTACATTTTAACCAATACTCTGTCATTCCCCAGTGCTGGAAATAATAGGATTACACATACTCAGTTTAATGATCCTCAATTTACTGCCCTTGCAAGCATAGGATTTCAATCGGGCTTGCCAGGATTTGAACTCATTACCTATTTCTTAACATTTATGTCGCTAGGAACTGTTTAATTGAGTCATCCGGCAAGTTACTGAACACCAAAAGTGCTTCTGCAACTAGGTTGGTTTGCCATCATTGTACTTGTATCTTGTTTTAATGTTACTTGTCATTTGCTTAATATTTTACTGACTTTTTTCTGTGGTCTTCAATTGCTTTCAGATGTGATTGCCCACTCACCATGGCTTTCGCACAAAAGCTAATCACTCCCTTCAATTCCTACAGTCGAGAAAAGTGTGCACCAAACAATGCTGCTGCACACAATAAAAAAAGAAACCAAAAGGAAACTACGGGGCAGATTTACAAGCCCCGTACGCCACTTTTGCGCCGCCGTTGCGTCACTTTTGTAACGCAACGGCGGCGTAAAGCCAGCGCCATGCTGCGGGGTATTTACAACGTGACGCATCTAGGGAGATGCGTCACGTTGTAAAGCCCTGCGCCACATGAAACCTGCGTCAGGTTTCATGTGGGCGTTCCGGAGCAGGAACGCCTCGCAAAAGTTTTCACTCAGTCACTTTTCCGACCCCGCTGCGTCTAAACCTTGCGCCTGCTTGAAGCAGGCGTAAGGTGTGACGCACCATGTGCAAGATAGGCTGGGTTGGCACAGTGCTGGAGTTGCGTCGCGCCCGCGACACAACTCCAGCACTGCGCCAACGTTATGACGGCAGATGCGACACGCATCTGCCTATCCTTACGCCATGATGCGCCGCATTGTAAATGCGGCACATCCGTGGTGAGCGCAAGGATTGTGATGCGTGTCGCAAGTTTCCTGGCGCATCCCTGCTGATTTGCAGGGATGCGCCAGGAATTGTAAATCTGGCCCTATGAGCTTAAATGAGCCCATCCCATTACACCCCCTACATATATAACTGAGGGAGTTGGTGCTCAGTTGTGCTGTGCTCCTTCAACTTTTCAGCCCAAAATATATTTCACATCAGAAAGCTGATTGGCGTGGCCATTTGCGCTCAGGGTCGGATTGGTAACGCGGGCACTCGGGAAAAGGCCGAAGGGCCGGTAGCCGAGTTCTAGCTGTCGGTTGCTTTTTTGGGCAGCCTGGGGGCTGTCTGTGCTGTTAGGATGCCGCCAGCGGCCCAGTGGGTGTCTGAGTGGCCTTTCTAGAGGCAGATGGGCGGAGGTAACACTCCCTTCCTCTTGCTGGGTCGGCCCATTAATGTATGCTGATTGAGCGGGGGCAGGGGGCCTGAGCAGAAGTGGTCTCACTTGCATTCATGTGTGGCTCTGCAGTGTGAACTAATCTGTGCATTTTTATTTATCTAAGTGAAGTTAATAAAACATGCCCCCCACCCCCTTTCTTTTCATAAAACTTCGCTGAAGCAGTGTTTTGCGGAAAGGCAATACGCAAATGTGGGCCACATTTTTTTGGTGTGCCTGGGCCGATTTTTGATCCCAATCCAACCCTGATAATTTGCGCTGCTTCAAGTCACGAGGCATTACACCTGTGCTTAATAATAGTACACCTTAGCCCAAATATCTTGTTTTGTGTTACATGTTACTCGTAAGGCGGCAGTGGGAATGTGCAGGTAGCTCAGGTCTCCCTGATTAAATCATCGTTCTCACTTATTCTGATATAGGCTGCTAAAACTCACTGAAAGTGATTGAACAATTCTCCAAAGCTGAAAGATGTAGCATCATGCATTCTGAAAACCGATATCACTGCCAAGATAGAAACACGTATTCTAGAAATCATATTATCACTAGTGATCTATACATACCTCAGTCTCCCTCAGGCTATTTTATCTCTACTCTGGCTGCTTTCAAACCCAGGCAGTCCTTGTTATCTTATCGCCTTTCTAGCGGATATGAAATTTTGGCATTGACTGTCTTCGGTCACCCAACAAGCTTGAGTCAATAGGAAAGGTAGCTGGTGGCTTTTGCACAAAACCTTTTTAACAGTAAAACTGGTTACCAGAGCGTAAGACTCCATTAGTTAATGGGGGCACAGGGACTGATAAGAGCAAGACAATGTGTTGCGGTGTGAGACTTCACTAAGGCGAATGGGGATACTGCTCGACGGGCACCTTTGCACACCAGACTCAATTGGTGCCTGGCTGCAGTCTGTCGGAGAAAAATC
Organism: Calotriton arnoldi; assembly: GCA_963921515.1. Taxonomy (NCBI): domain Eukaryota; kingdom Metazoa; phylum Chordata; class Amphibia; order Caudata; family Salamandridae; genus Calotriton; species Calotriton arnoldi. The sequence goes on from CAWUFW010000337.1 coordinate 2,141,443, forward strand.
CCAGACACTTGTCAGCGAATTCGGATTGAGGAAGATCAAGATGAAAATACTGGAGTAAAAAAAACCTGCAATTCCACATTGAGGCTGAACATTCCGCCTGGGTTTCCATGATGGAGTAAGATTTGGCAGGAGCAAAAGGCTTGAAAGAAATTTCAGTTTTCTCGCTTCAATTTTTTGTTTCAAATAGAAAAAAAACGTAGCTGCTCTTCTCCTTCTTTTTCTGCAATTCACACAAAAATACCAGCCATATTAGCAAAAAACAAGTGTGAAAGTCACGGAGATGCATCGTCACTTCCGTTACACCACATTACATTGGTATAATCTACTTACATAATGAGATACCACTTATTTGGCGGTCTCGCCTTCACCCTTCAAACAAGCAAAACACGTCCAATTGACTTGAAACATTTAATAGTGGGTAAGGAAGGTTTTTAAGTAATTGGAGTCACCCTCCGAAATCTCTCAATCTCATCGTGACTTTGATTGAATTGCAGTGCGGAGCGCCACAAAGTTCTGAGATGCATTACAACATTTCTGCATCCATCCCTTTTAGGTCTTTGCGGCCCTTCGGAGAGGTTTGGATTTTTTCGGTGTATTCCCGTAAAAATGAGAAACATGCCGAAGGTGATCTTGGTCTTTGGGGCCTAAGGCCAGGCCGGGGCTTCAAGGGAAGGCCTCTCGTGGCGGGGTGACAGTGCGAAACACGTGTCACGGCGGTGTGAGAGCAATGGGTATCGAGGGCCTTCTAAGTCCCGAAGTCGTTTGACAAGTCTTCACAAATGAGGGAACTCCGAGCATCTCGGTCATGAATACACCGAGCAGCACCCGGCCGCGCCGCGCGCCGAAGCCCAGTGTGCGCACGCGCCGCCCGGTAGTTGTTGTAAAGTAGTGGCCTAGGCCTGGGGTCACTACAATAATGAGACCTGGAGACGTGAGTACTTTGGTTGCCAGCTCCAGACTGCGCCACGCCCAGAGCCCTGGGCTATTTATTCAGACCTGTACGTCGCGCCGGCGTACGCTGGGCTGGCTCATAACGTGTGCGCTCACAGGGGGGGTGGGTCAACAGGACCACCCCTCTGTCTCGTGAGGGACGTGGAGGCTTCCACTGTCCTCACAACATTACATTCCTCCTTTACCAGGAGGGACAAAGTCAACTGAAACAAGATACCAACGGGTATGTATGGCAGAACAAAAATGAAACATCTAGTCCAGGAAAACACAACCCCACGGGTGGGGTACACATGAAACAGTCTTACTTGGTTTCCACATGCGGCTGTTCCTCAGGCTGCGACCCGCTCTACTGTCGCCGATTAGCCACAGGATACATATTCTTTGTACTTCTGAGATGGCTTCGGACAAGGCCGCAAGTTGTATCGGTTCTGGCTGCCTCGTGGGGTAGGTGTCGGTGACAGCTCGAGTGGGCTGCCGCAGGTTGAGAGTCGCAGTTCACGCTCAGGACCCAGGTCTTGTGTCGACGTGGTTACTGGATTCAAGGGTGGATCTTCAGTGGCTGGGTGGCCAGGTCCACACGCTCTGCCGTCAGGACTTGGGCACTCATTTGGAAATGTCTCGTTGTGCCTGTCGATCACTGGGAGGTCGTCTTCATCGTCAAAGGGGATTTTTTTAAAGAAAGATATGTTGCGGGTTACTCTTTCGTGTCTTCTTTGGGCAGTCACCATGGTGCCTTTTACAGCCGTGACAGTCCAGGGGTTGAGTTCAAAGGGTAACCGGAACTTCCCTCCGGGGTATCGGTCCCGTACAAGTACGCTGTCGCCAACTGCGATGGGGCTCTCTTTGGCGTGTCTTTTCTGGGATGCTGCTTTGTTGTTCTTCGCACGCCGGGAGTCTGACTGGTTCGGGGGGTTTGGTGTTTCTGCCCACGCCGGGTGATGAGGGATGGTATCTGTAACCACTCGGCCAAAACACAGTCGGCTTGGGGATATACCAGTAGTGCAATGGGGTGTGAGCCGATACTCTCGGAGGAATTGATACACGGCTTGCTCGAGATTGAGCCCATCAGCTAGGGCGATTTGAATAGTCTTGTTCAATGTCCGCATCAGCCGTTCTACTTCCCCATTGGCTTGGGGCCATCTTGGTGTGATTTTGCGATGCTTCACTTTATGGGAGGCGAGGTATTCTGCCACATCCGCGCTGGTGAACGGTGGTCCATTATCCGTGCGGAGCTCGCCGAATAGTCCATGAGTCGCCATCAGCTTCTCGAGTTTAGGAATCACTTCCACAGCGGACGTCGATGGGATGAACTCGACTTCTGGATATCGTGAGAAATCATCCACCACCACCAGCATGTACTTTCCACCGGGCAGGCTGCCGAAATCAGCACTAACTCTTTCCCATGGGGCGCTCGGAGCTGCTTCCGTGATTATTGGTGCTGGCCTGCTGGGTAGGCTCGTTGCAAGGCACACCGGGCAGTGCTGCACTACTGACTCAATTTGTTGGTCCAGGCCGGGAACCAGACTTTGCTGCGGAGTCTGTTTTTGGATTTGACGATTCCTTGGTGCGCGCCATGCGCAAGAAGAGCCGCTTGTCGAGTTAGGCTTTCAGGAAGGACGAGGCGCGGGCCTCTCAGGAGGCAGCCATCAGCGGACACAGACAGTTCCTGCCGGACTAGGTGCAGGGACTTCAATGTTGCTTGGGCCGACGCGGTCCGTCGTGGTGAGGGACTTTGTAGGAGCCTCCAGTCGCCTGAGGTGACAGCTTGGATAGCGATTTGGAGACAGTCATCTTCTTGTGTGGCTGCTATGACTTCTTGCAGAGACATTGGGAGAGGCCGAGACCGTTCTACCACCAGCCGTACATAGTCTTCTGTGGCCGCCGCTTCATCTGCTTCTGGAGGGGTGACTGGTCGAGCGTGCCGCGACAGAAAATCAGCAGGATTGCGGGAGCCAGGTCGGTATTCTACTGTCAGCTGGAATTCTTGCAGCTACAGGATCCACTTCTCGATCCGTGGGGGAGGGCGAGACGAAGAGCCGCGGAACAGTGGGATCAGCGGTTTGTGGTCTGTGATGACGGTGAATGGGTGACCGTATAGGTATATATGGAAATGGCGGCACCCCCATAGGATCGCGATGGCTTCCTTCTCGATCTGAGAATACCGTTGCTCCGTAGGTGTGAGGGTTCGGCTGGCATAAGCGACAGGGGCCCACTCGCCACAGTCTTGTTGTTGCGCTAGGACAGCACCTAGGCCTGTGGGGCTGGCGTCTACCACTAAGTGGGAGTCGTGTCGTGGGTTAAAGTAGACTAGCGTGGTATCAGCAGACAGGGCAGCTTTCGTCTGTTGGAACGCTTCTTCCTGTTCTGAACCCCACGTCCAGTGGCTGGTGGTTTTGGTGAGATCTCGCAGGGGGCCTGTTAGATCCGAAAGGTTCTTGATGAATCGCCCGCAGTATGTGACCATGCCCAGAAAGCTGCGGACTCCGGACACTGATGTGGGGGCGGGCGCCTCCTGGACATCCTTCACCTTGTCGGGGTCTGGACCGATGCCTTTGTCCGAGAAACGATAACCAAAAAAACTGATGTCTCGCCGCAAGAATTCACATTTCTCCCTGTGCAGGGTCAGCCCGCGGTCTCGTAGGCGATTGAACACGGCAGTGAGGCGTAGTAGATGCTCTTCCAGGGAGGGAGCGTGTACTAAGATGTCGTCGCTCACGTTGAGCACCCCCTCTAGCCCTTGCAGGACGGTCTTGATGATGTTCTGGAATACTTCGGCCGCGCTCGAGATCCCGAAGTTGAGGCGGGTGTAGCGCCAGAGACCAGCATGGGTGGAGAACGTAGTGATCGGGCGGGAGTCCGGGTGCAGAGGGACCTGGTGGTATCCTGAGCGAAGGTCCATCTTTGAGAACCACTTGGACCCTGCAAGTTCGCCAATGATGTCGTCAACTGTGGGCGTCAGATGGCGCTCGCGTTTGATGGCGAGGTTCGGGATCCGCATGTCTACGCAGATGCGGACTGCGTCGGGCTGCTTCGGTTTCTTCGCGACGACGATGGGGGACACCCACGGGGTAGGGCCGCGCACTCGTTCAATGATTCCAGCAGCTTCCAGGAGGCGGAGCTCCGCTTCGACCTTCGGGCGGAGGTGGAAGGCGATCCTCCAGTGTCTGAGGGCAATGGGAGCCACCGACTTGTCTATGTGTAGTTGGACTGCCGGTCCTTGGAGGCATCCGATCCCTTCGAAGAGAGGTGTGAACTCGGTCAGCAGGCGTCCTAGGTCGTGGGCATGTACATTGAAGGCAAAGTGAATGAGACGAAGGTCTTGGGCAGTGCGACAGCTGAGTAAGAACCCAGACCCTTCCTGTGATACTTAGACCCTGGACCGCTGGTGGACATTGTCATGGGAGAGGCCAGCCTGGAACACACCGCATATCTTGAGCGGGGTGTGGGTGCCGAATGCATACACCTGGACGTTGGTGTGGTGAAGGGCCGGTAGGCCGGGCAGGCGCTGGTAGACGCTGGCAGACATGAGATTAATGGTTGCGCCCGTATCGATGAGCACTGCCACTGGAGTGTCTTGCACGTTGATGGTGCACATGGGCGCTGCCTGCGGGGAGGCTGTGAGGGCGTGTAGCATGTGTACCACATGAACTGTTGCCGCCTCGTCTTCGTCCATGTCGCCGCTTGAAGAGTCCTCCAAGAGCGGTTCGAGTGTTCGCACATGGCGGGGTGGGCCTTTCGTTGGTCGTCGTGGCATCGAGCGGCAGACTTTGGAGAAATGATTGAGCTTGCCACACGCACTGCAGGGTTTTCCGTGTGCTGGGCAGGCGCCGTCGTGGGGAAACGGGCCGCCACACCATCCGCAGGGCCGAGGTCTTGGGCTCTGTCTGGAGGCTTGGGTCGGAGGTCTCTTGGACTTCTGTGGAGAGTCGCGGGCGTCTGAGCGGATAGCGCAGACGGGCTCCTCTTTGATGGCCACTGCGGCTTTGAGTTCCATGTGGGCTGCTCTGACTCTGGAGAGTTCCTTGGAGCGTCCTAGGGTCAGGATGTCCCTCATCGGCATGTTGTGTTCCTGGAGGACACGCTCCCGTAGCTTGGAGGAGGCACAGCCTTGGATGAATTGCGCTCGGATTTCGTCGTCCTCATCGGGGAGGGTGCACGTGCTCGCCAGTTCTTTAAGGCGGCTGAAGAAGACATCGACAGACTCATCTGGCTGCTGTTTCGCCTGGCGGAGAAGGAAGCGTTCATAATCTGCGTTGGCGTAGGGCTCAAAGTGGGCGGTGATGGCATCCCGCATCGAGGCATAGTTTCTCGGGGGCCCAGCTCGCGGACAGTCTTTGCGATTTTGTGAATGTCTGCCCCCCAGGTGGAGGAGCATGGGTCTCCGCCGTGGGGCAGGGATGTCCGCCGCGTCGAAGAATGTTTCCAGGCGCTCCACCCACGCCTTCCATCGCGCGGCTTGGGAGGGTGGCGGCCCTGTTATGGTGAAGGACTCCAGCGGCGGGATGGATGTCATGCTGGCTCGAGCACGAGCCAGGAACGCACTGCAGGCAGCCGCACCCCCTTGTGGCAGAAGGGTGAGCGCAGCGGGAGTCTCCTTGGGGCCTTCAACGTGGGCGGGAGAGGCAGTTCACAGGCGGCAGGCAGGCCACGCGGGCCGGGGAACTGGCAGGAGCTTGGGCCTGCGTGGGCGTAGTGGCGCGTGTAGCAGCGCAGGCAGCGCTGGGCTGGCAGATGGCAGCGGGCAAAGCGGCCTACCGGTAGTTGGTGCGCGGTTCCGTCGAGCGCACTGGTGGAATGCGGGGCGCCGCGGCGTCACGCGGGCTTGAGGCTGAGGATGTGCTACCACGTGCGCCCGTCCGCGGAGCCGCAGGATGCGTATGCGGCGGGCGGGTGGCTGGTGAGCACGTTGCAGCGTTGCGGGGCTCCAGGGCCGGCGGGAGATCAGCTCCGGCACGGGCCACAGAGCGAGGCGGTCACGTCCGGCGGGAGATCAGCTCCGGCGCGGACTTCAGGGCACAGCGGTCACGCGGCAGGGGCGCGCCGGAATGAAGGCCTGGGAGGCACGGCAGGGGCGCTCCCAGCGGTGCAGCAGAGGCGGGCACGGTGGGTAAGAGGCGGTGCAGCTGGCTGCAGGACCACCTCGTCGCCAATGTAAAGTAGTGGCCTAGGCCTGGGGTCACTACAATAATGAGACCTGGAGACGTGAGTACTTTGGTGGCCAGCTCCAGACTGCGCCACGCCCAGAGCCCTGGGCTATTTATTCAGACCTGTACGTCGCGCCGGCGTACGCCGGGCTGGCTCATAACGTGTGCGCTCACAGGGGGGTGGGTCAACAGGACCACCCCTCTGTCTCGTGAGGGACGTGGAGGCTTCCACTGTCCTCACAACATTACAGTTGTAAAGTCTGGGCCGCAGCAGGTGGCCTGCACGTAAACACAGCGCAGCACCATGACGCAGCGTGTGCATGCGCGGTGGATGCTTAGGCCAACATTAGCCAATGGGAATTGAATAGGACTGCGTGGGACCCAGGTAATAACGGGGTCATGGACACCTGGCCTGCGCCACCTTTTTACTTGGAAATATTTGGAAAAATGATGGAGGAGGTAAAGAATACATACATGACACACGTGTCCATTAGTCCGTGAAAGCCTGGGGATGTGTCTGCAGAAAAGGGACTAGGGAGGAACTGACAGGCCACAGGGCGCAGAAATGTAACTATTTATTATTCATCTAATTTACTATGACTACATGGGCTTTGGAAAATCTACCTGAACCACAAAGTGTATATTAGTGCTTAACATGAGCTGGTGGTTTCAGGTGGGGACCACCGGCATTCAATTTTGGGGTTCGCAAGTTATTTTTCTTAATCAGACTTTCACCCAGATATAAATACACACAAGGTGAAAAGAGGAAAATAAAGACTGAACAAAAGTGACAAAGAGGGAAAGGGATGAAAAAGACTCCACAAGAACGAGCTAAGAGGCATGGAGTGTTTGGTGGTGTGGAATCAGGACTATGCAGCCATCAGGAGTACACAGACAGGGTATTCGGCACCCCGATATCCATAGCACTAGCTGTGGGCTTCTTAGCAAAACCTTGGGCCCTGACACTAATTGGTTTACAATAGATAATCTAATAACAGAGAAATAGATTTTAATGTCCACATGAGTGAAATGTTACGACACCGGAGTCATAAGGTAAAGTTTTAAGAGACAAAAAGTTTTTTAAAGGTTTTATACTTTGTTAACCACAGTGCGGCTAATAAGACTGGCGGAAACTCAGAGTAGACTTTGTCTCTAGAAAAGTTTAAATGTTGCAAAGTGAGCGAGACTTCAGCAGTCTGGTCTGGCAAAGCTAGAGAGTCAACAGGTAAGTAATGAGCCATTTATGAAATTAAAGAGAGCTGAAATATACCGGAAGAAAGATTAGGAAGGGGAAAGGAATTTGAGAACAAATTAATCAAGTCAAAAACTAAAACGGCGTAAAGTAGAACAAGAATGTGAGGCAAATGAGTCACGATTTTACAGAGTTGAGATACTTAGAATGGAAGAGGAGTCACTCTTAAGAGTTTCCGGTATAGAGAGTGTGCAGCAAAGGCGAACACTGGATATCTCTTCCTGATGGTTTGCAGGTGTAGAGCTAATTCATATAGTCCAGAAACGGTATCCTAGAGCATGGGAACATACTAGCTGACCACGAGAATGATGATAAACCTTGAAAGACCCCATATGTAATGGCACAAATCTACTTAAAACTAAAAGTCAGACCCTGATGGTTGTTAGGTATAAAGCTGATACTCTTATGGGGACTAAGTGTGGAATTAAGTAGAGTCAATCCTAAGACTCCAATAACTGCTGTAAGGGTTTGCAGGTGCAGTGTTACAATCGATTTTAGACAGTGACTCATAGTCTAAGAATTAGCAGGTGGGGAGGGGGAAATAGAATAGCATATCCAGAAACCCTCACTGGGGTTAGTGGGGTGGAGATCAGCTTGAGAGTTAATAAATATGGAGGAGCATTCCTTAGGGCTCCCTTGTGTAGAGGGCTTTGATGATCACTGGGTCTTGCAACAAGAATCTGGTATCCTGACTTTTATTTTGGCCCTTGCGTTATGCTAATGTAGCATGGATGCAGAGTCTTAGACCTGTTCCTGTCAATGTGAGGTCCAGGACCTGGCTTGTGACCTGAAGGTGTGCACCAAGCACGCCCTCGTAGGAAAAAAAGACTACTATCTTTATCCTGGGAGTATCACGTAAAGCAGTGGTAGCAGCATACTGTGTTTTGCGATTTATAGTGTGGCCAGCTCTTTTTGCCTGAGCCAGTAAGAGTGTTACCTGTTTCCTCTTTTGTGAAATGTTCCACTATCTGTCACCCAGAATGGGGACACCTTCTCCAGACAGTGTATGTGTATTGCCTGCAATCCTGTGACCAGACTGAGACTTCCGTGACACTGAAGTGAGGAGAATGGAGGCAGGGCTGCCTTTAGAATTCTGTGACGAATTAGTTAGCAAGAGGCTGCTGATTAGTCCTTCATGAGCACTGCCATTTTGGTAGATAGTAGGGGTGAATGGTGGGTCCGCATTTTCTTTTGTTCAAGTTGAGGAAGTTTCTAGGTGAGGCCTGCACTTTTGCCTGTCCTTGATCACTGATTCAGGAAGGATGATTACAGCCAGGTGCAGAAAACATGCACCTCGTTGTGTTCAAGTGATGGGTGCTTCTACTTGGTGACAGCCACAACACTACCTCCTGAGAGGAGCATCACTTTACACAAAGGTTGTGTCTGGAGAGCAACTTGAGAAAGCCACTTGTTAGAGAGCCACTTCTAACTGGTTCTGAAATTTGAGACAGTGATCCACATCCCCTTTTGAATCAATTTAGTTTTATTGGTTTTGTAAAGATCAATCAGGAACTAGCTTACAACCGTTTGGCCAGCAGGTATACAAATTTAACAACATAAGAACAGACAAACCAACCTAACCCCACCCTCTCTCACTGCATCTCTTCCTCCCTACCCCTCCCCCTCCCCCTTCCCCCTGCCACTCCCAATCCCAGCCTCATTCAAGAATGTTGCTGTCTCTGGGACCACCTTTTTGCATCTAAGGCATGGATTGGGCATCGGGCCGTCCAGTCCCATCCCTCGCCTCAATCCTATAGTTATATATCCTTTAGTGCTGTCAACCGGATTCCCTTAAGTTAGCTAGGACAGGTCAGTTCTTTGAATTTAGTGTATCGCAATTGCAGTAATAGGTCCCAGCGTTTTTCAAAGTCTTTCTTCTTTTGGTCTAACGTCGTGGAGATCTTCTTCATACTTATGATCTCTACTTTATGCTGCCACTGTGAATGATCGAGCTCACAATATTACTTGTTTGACTTTGCAGAGCAAAATGGTTATCACTTTCCCTCTAGGAGATCTCAGAGGTTATGAGAGTGTGATGTGAAGCCCATAATTTATGTAGGATGGGAGTCTCAGTATTGTGCAGTCAAACATGGTATCTGTGTCATTCAAGACTGCCTCCCAGTACCTTGTGAGCTTGGGCCAGCTCCAGAGTAAATGCAGCAATTACCCTGTGCTCCCACAACCCCACCAGGAGTCTTTGGATTTAAAAGGATTCCATGCATTTAAATTCTCTGGGGTGTAGTACCAATATGAAGTCACCTTTTTCAATGTTTGTTTGACCACAACGCTAGTTGCTGTTACCTTTGACCTTATAAAAACTGCATTCCATTCCTTTGGGTCTAGTGTTGTACACAAGTCTTTCTTCCATCTCGTCTGGCCTGCAGATTTACCATAGGCCGAAATCAGCCAACCAAGTTTCCACTGTGTTTGGAACTTGTGTGGGCCTACTCAGGCTACTTAGGAGACTTTCCCCTATCCTCTCCTGCTCGACCATGAGAACAGTCGTGACTGCCATTATTTTGTCCCGCCTCAACTACGGCAACTCGCTCTACATTGGACTGCCAGACTCTTTAGTAGGCAAACTGCAGATAGTTATGAATGATGCGGCAAGGCTAATTTTTAAAGTACCCAGGCATACGGGTGCATCCCCCCTTCTGCAAAGTCTTCACTGGCTGCCCATAAAACAGAGGGCCAAATTTAAGGGCCTCTGTATTGTTCACAAGGCTTTTTATGGACAGGCACCCACCTATATTAAACAACGCCTTGAGAAATACGCCCCATGCCGCTTGCTAAGATCATCCTCGATGGGCCTCTTAAATTGCCCACGTTTCCACTATGCCACCAAGGGGGGCCGAGCCTTCTCCATCCTTCTACCCACCCTTTGGAACAAGCTGCCTAGCCAGCTCCGCGCAGAAAGCCGCCTTCTTCCTTTCAGAAAAAAACTGAAAACCACTCTCTTCACAGAAGCTTGGGCTTAACTGTCTTCCACTTGCCCGGGACTGACGCCACTCTTCTTGCAGCGCTTAGAGGCCTTCTGGTATTAAGCACTCTACAAATTCAAATTAACAATAACAATAACAATCACTCCCTGTATTGTAAACCATAATTCTTCTTGACCTGCTAGAAGCATTTAACACCTTCCCTGTCATATAGGTCCCCTGCTCTCTTACATCCTTCCTTCTGCTACTCAGTGAAATCCTCTTCTTTAAGGGCAGGTGTGACATCGAGGTTACTCATTATGGGCAACAGAATGCCAGTCAGATCCCGCCTAAGCACCCTCCCATCCGAGGCCACCATTTTTGCTTATGTGATGGGAGAACTCTCCAGGCTTCAGGGCCAGTACTTTTCTGGGCAGCCATAAGGCCTTCCAAATATGGAAACAGAATGATACATAAAGCACCAGATCTTCTTGCTATTGACCCGTGCCATTCCACCACTTAATAAAATGGTGGCACATAATAGTTAAAAGTGATATTCTGGATATTCAGCCCTCCCTTCCTCTATTGGTCAAAACATTTCTTTGGCTGCTATTTTATACCTCTTTCCTTGCCAGATAAAATTATTGAAATGCTTTTGAATAAGTCCTAGTGCACCTGCCAGAGGTAGCAGTGGCATCCCTTGGGCCAGAAAGAGGAATCTTGGTAAAGCTGTAATCTTTCTCGCTGCAATGCGCCCAGTCTGGAGAGTACTGCGCCATGCCGGATTTGGAAATCTAATTTTAGTTGACGCACAAAGGCAGTGTAATTATTCCTCATCCCTTTTAAAGAAATGTGTATAAAAAAGGAATCAAACCATCCTAGATTTTGTCCCAGACCCAAGTTCTTCACTAAGAAACAAAAGTTCTCCACAGAGTACTCTAGCTGATGTGTACCTGCCTGACAGCCAGTATCCCAGAGGTGAGGGACATCACCTGAAGCGTGAACTTTGCTGGAGAAGCTGAGAATCTGCCAGGTGCTTAGACGCCTGCCTGCTGAGAGAGGGAAGGGATGTGTATGGCCCTGCAGAAGAAGAGACTATCTAGTAGGAGAAGCTCAGTGTGTTCCCGGTGTGTGGGGCATGCACAGAAAGCATACACTGATAGAGTGAAGCCAGTCCCATATATCTGTATGTGGTTCTTACTCGAGGACTATCCAAAGGCAGGCCTGGCCATATCTGTGTCTGCTGCAACCGTAAACTGTGGCGACAACTGTGCCTCGCTGCTGTGATCCACATGGACGAAGGTTGCAGCAACCACACCTTGCCACTGTAAGCCTAATCGGTATTGGAGGCCACAACTGCACTAGGCTGCTGACAGTCTGATCGACCTGGGAGACCACACCTGCACCTCACCGCTGTAAGGGGGATATTCACAAGAACGTGCGCTAAACACCTCCAAAAAATGTTAACTCAACTTTACACATCGCAGCCTATCGCGGGAAAATAACCCTGTGTTAACGTGGAATTCACAACACGGCGGTACTATGCGATAGTCCACCGAAAACGCAGCCAATGTCCGCGATACAACCACCTCGACGGAGATAAAAACACAAACCACAACACAAATAAACGTGCGATGAGCCCATTCGCGATGAGGAAAGCTGCGAAAAGCACCTCCAGGCCCGCGACACACCCACGGCAGGCGGGAATAAGCACAACAAAAGCAGGAAAAAATAGACAAACCAAACAGAAAACAACAGCCAAGCACAATGGAGGCAACCTGAACCAGTATACAACCCCACAAGCCCCATTGGCAACAAAACATTGTACATGGCAAGCCATCATGGACAAGGTCAATGCAGCCGGAGAGCGGAGGAGGACAATGGAAGAAAACCCGAACAGCCGAAATGATGCGAAACGCACAAACAAGCAGAAATACGCCAACAACAAGAAGGCAGCAATGCACACCCGAGGTGGGAGTCCAGCGCCACACCAGGAGCTGGATGACATGGAGGAAATGGTGTCCACCACATCAGTCTGGAGATGGTGGCAGGAGTCGGGGACCGGAAACTGCCCAAAACAACAGACACCACAGCAACAGGTAGAGGAATGACCAGGGACTGGGGGGACGGGGTGAGATGGGCACAATGGTACACATACACAATTAAGCACAGCACAACTGCAGACAAACCATGCTCAAGAGTAACAACACCAACCAAGAGCACAAGTCACACAACCCGGCAATATCACACCACTGAACAAGCAAAGAAGTGAAAACCACACTGCCTGAAAGGGTGAAGGGTGAGCCAAAGCAGAGCTGAAGGGACATCTCACACACAATGCAGCACACACACATAGGAAGCAGAGCACCCCAACATCCAACACAATGTGGTATGACCAGCAACATTTGCACAACCCAACACAGGACACAAGTGCACCCGCCTGTGGCCGGTAAATGGCCATACGCATCTGGCAAAGCACAAAACAGGAACATGACAATGCACAAGTACAAACCCACAGCCCTGATGGGCTAGCAATGCACGTATGGCAGGGATCCAGAGAGTCCGTGACACACACATTGGCATACAAATCAAGGCACAACACAGTTGGAGACAAGTGAAAGTGCGGAAACTTTATCAACAAGTGCGTGTCAGTACGGCCAAGAGAAGTGCCACAAAATGCAGACCAATGCAGCCGCATGTCTGAATGAGGAACTTAGGAAAGCGCCCATGTCCACCCCGGGGGAGTCCATCACCAACACAAGTCAGTGCCAACCCGCGTTGGTTGTCCGCGCATGGAACAGGAGTCCAGGCCAATGCAGCCATGTCCACTGTCCTCTTGGGACATGTGACCAGATTCCCAACATGCAACCAGGCGTCGGGACACGTGCAATGGGTCACATCCAGTTGTGGCTGCAGGTACCTTGTCACTCGTCCATGAACGCCAGTGCAGCAGCGTAGGTCAACATCTCCAATGAGAGATAGTTGTCCACCACATCTGACATGACGTCGGCGTAATCCATCAGCTGACCCGGACAGATGTGCTGACTCCAACCCCTGGCCCCAATGTGCACCAAAGCCCAATCGGGTAGCGGCTCAATGTGCTCACTGCACACGACGACTCGTGCAATTTCCCAGGTCCAGTTGCCAGCATGCATGCCAAACATCCATGCATGCCATAAACGGGCATCACGGTGACACTCCTGGTCGTGTGCCAACAGGGGGCGCACAGTACACACACGTCGAAATCCAGGTCAGCTACAGTCACGTTGGAGAGGCAGACATCCATGGTCCACTCTAATATGCACGAGCGACAATGCAACACAGGCTGAACGCAGGTGACGTTTGCAAGGCGGAAGCTCAGCCGGTAACTGATCCGCAGCACTGCCAATGGCAGTGCCCCCAGTACATGCAGCAGACGTGCACGGTACAGGTCCACGTGACTGGAGTCGAGCATGTGTCCGGGATGGTCTGCCATTGCGTCAGTGGCTCTGCTTGCAGCGGCACTGGCTTGCCCTGCGCCAGTCCTGTGGATGAAATGGCACAGCTCGGAGCAATGAGCAGTGTCTGTGTGCAACGGGTGCAGGCCTGTGGTGGGGTGGGAGTACGTGTGAAGGCCATCTCACGCACGCTAACTACGACCAAGGACTTCTGCGTGTGGGATGTGTACACGTTGGTCTCACGTCGGGCAGTGCGTAGTGTGGGAGTCGCAAGTAAATGCTATCGTATCTGTCAGGGGTGCTGGCCACATGCAAGTCCCAGCTCGGAGCTGCAGATGTGCCACCGCCTGATAGTACAGACAAAGGACCCTTCATCCCTACAGTAACTTCACCATCTGCATGCATTCAGGAGATGTACAGAGGCCTGCCGTGGGTGTGGTGGGATGTCTGCGACCCTGGGAATCATGGATGATATGCCCAGCACGTGGCACATGAGCGGCCTCACTGTGTGTTACGTTGCCTCACAGCTGCTCCACCCTCCCACGAGCCCCCACACTTGTGTGCGCTGCACGGTTGTATCACGTGCACTCCTACGGCACACCATTGTAATGCCTGTCCGCGCATGTCCAGCGGCATGCCAACAACACCGTGACGCTGGCCTTTGAAGGTGTGCGGCCAAGTGTGTGTTGGCCAATGGTCCGGACAGGGCGGATACAAGTGTACAGTCCATGGCTGGCTGTGATCACGCTGCGAATGAGGCTAGGCAACTGACTCATGCAGCCGCAGGACTGATACACATAACACTTGGCATGCATGTGCCAAGACCCAGAGCGGTCTTGAGCTCCTACATTTCCCCGTCCGTGCGGGCCCGCCCTCCTGGTGCATGCTACATTGCAACATCGACTACTGTGGCCCTGGTGGCGACAACACCCCAACACAGAGACACACTTACCGCACATCCTGCCCAAGGCCAGGTCCGAGCCACGCCTTGCTCCCCCTGCCGAATCAGCACACCCCTGCGCTGAACTGACATACGCCGCACCAGCACACGCCGCTTGTGCATGCAGGGGGGGGCCGGGCGAAGCTACATGTCCAAGGTCACTGCCAACGCTGAGGTGACATGGTATCGTCCGCTGAAGATAGCATTCTGTGATGTTGCAGTGCCGTGCCCATCATGCTGACACAATGACCACACGGACACACTTGCTCAGATGGTGTGAATGGCTACGGGCACGTGCGCCCGGCCACATTTATTAGCAGGCACACATATCGAGTGACACCTGTGTAGGATGTGTGTGGGGTGTGTGCACACCAGCCGGGAAGGGCTGCCTGGTGCAGTCAGAAATCGACAACAGTGTACATCTTAAAGGACACAACCATTCAACCATAAAGGCCCCATGACTTGTGCTGCACAGAGTTAGTGGCCCCGGATGCACAGCGTCCTGCACGGGCCTACCGCCACCGGCCGCTGACTTGCGCGGCACTGGGGCAGGGTCACGAGTGCAGAGCGGGTTTCCGCAGATGACAAAGGGGCTTGTCGCGGAGTGTCTCGGTGGACAGTGGAAGGTGTACCCCCAGGGCATGATGCAGAGGGCAGAACCACGCTGAAACAGTCACTATGGTGGAGATGAATGGACCAGACACATGTCGGACACCAAGTCCGGTCCAGCCAGATGAAGATGCAGAAAACCACCAGGCCATGGACTCAGACGCCACCAAGGTCCAACCAGATAGTGCCCATGACTCATTGCACACAGAGTTAGTGGCACCAGTGCTGTTAGGGGATGCCGCCTGCGATGAGACGTGTCCAATGGTGTGGACTCCTCCACATCTTACCCAAGACACAGTTCCACATGTGTGACCTACTGGACCGCAGTGTAGGCCTGAGGCAGCGGTCAGCAGGGGCCATTCACCGAGTGTCGCCGGCTTAGGTTGGATGATCCCACCGGCCTGCGTAGTTTAGGTTCAGTGGCACCACGGGACGCGGACTTGCGGTGAACAGGGTTGATGGCACCAGGTCAGTTGTTGATAGTGTTTGATCACCTCCGTGACTCTGATCCGGCTTTCCTCCGGACTGAGCCGCATCTTCCTCTTACTCCTCTCCGTGCGTTCACTGGTGTGGACTCTGCCAATCATGATTGGCGACTAAGTGCTGGATGTGGGACCTACTGGTCCGCAGGGTAGGCCTGAGCCCTCATCCACGTGTCGCCGGCTCGCGTTGAGCAGGGTTAGTGGCACCACGTGTCGCCGGCTGGCGTTGAACAGGGTTAGTGGCACCACGTGTCGCCGGCTGGCGTTGAACAGGGTTAGTGGCACCAGGTGTCGCTGGCTGGCGTTGAACAGGGTAAGTGGCACCACGTGTCGCCAGCTTGCGATATGGAATTATGCCTCACTGATCGAAGGGAGTCTGGTGCTGTGGCCGCTGCCACGGACTTGGGGTCACTGCCATTCAAGACTTAGGACACAGTTCCACATGTTGGACCTACTGGGCCCAGGAGGACGCAGGTGGAGTATGTAAATGAGAAAGGACTAATGTGGGCCAGCGTCGGGGGGGCCAGCGATGGTCTGCGGAGGCTGCAGAGGTCGCGGGACTGGTGCCTGGAGCTTGCACCGGCACGTGGTGGGCCCTCAGCGACACACGCCGGTGTAGGCAGGTGAGCGGAGCCTCGTTGGTGCGCTTTGGCCGGCATGACGGGTCGAGGGACCAGCGGCCCGGGGTGCAGCAGGCACACAGGGACGCAGGCCGCGCCGTGCTCGGTGCAGGACTCGTGGCGGGCCGAGAGCCGCCGCATTGGCAGACGCGTTGTCCATTCCGAATGAGAACCACGCCCAGTGCGACGGGGTTTTTGTTCACACCCCTACGCAGGCCTGGCATACGCAGGTCCAACCCACTCCGCCCGCGCATGCAGGGGGGGACGTAACATGCGACATTTCCACGTTCTGCCCCACAGCCTGTGGGGACATGGTAGCGTCCACTGGCCACTGCACTCCATGCACCAGCAGTTGATCTCCACATGGCCATTTCCGTGGTTTGCACTCTGTGGTCTGTCCGGCACCTCCACGCCACACCTGGCATTGGGTGGGTTCACATTCCTTGATCACTTGCCGCTCTCGCACATGCCTCTCCTCGCATCCTGCTATTGTGTGTCTGTGGTGCCATGCCGTGGCTGGGTTGTGGGCATGGCAAGGCCAGCTTCACAATGGAGTCGTGTTGTCGTGTCTGGTTGGTTGGCATGTTGTGTGTCATGTTGAATGTAGTTGTGCTGCGTGCCCATTGCCAGTGTCGTGAGTTGCATGACTGTGGGCTGGAGGTGTGTGGTGTGTTCATTTTGGACTTACCAACGGGCACTGCATTTCCATGGGTGCCATCCTGGGAGCGCTGGGTGATGCTGGACTGTCCGGAGATGTGAGAATCATGCACTCTGCCTGGGGAGTTGGCCACGACATTGTTGGGGAGTCCCGGGCGGTCCACTGTTGCCTGCACATTCATGATATGCGTGTGCTTTCTGTTGTGGTAGTTGTGTGCAGTGTCGGCAGGGGGCACGAGGGGTACATGTGTGCAGTTGATTGGCCCTGACACGTGAGGGAATCCAGCTATGGCGTAGGGGCCTTGCTTGGTCTCCAGCAGCTCCTGCGCAGTGTGGGTGAAGTGGAGGTGCTGGGGTACCAGGCTGTTGTTGGCATCCAGGACAGGTGTGATGTCCTTGTATGGGGCTGGCTGTGTGACTCCTCCGACTCTGGCAGTTGTGGGTTGGATGGTACCAGAGGCCGACATGTGCTGCGCAGCCGGCAGCTTTGTCTGCGGTGGGATGTTGGTAGTCCGCTGGGTTGGTACCGTCAGCAGGTGGGGGATGTGGGTCAGGATGTGGGGGATGGTTTTCCTTTTGGGCCTGTAGTGGGCAATGTCCTCCTCTGGCGTTGGGTCTGGGTGGCAGGTGGGTTTCAGGTGGGTCCGCTGTCTTTGTGTACGCTGCCTGTGTGGTGTTCCCGGCGGGAGTGGGGCGGGGGGGTCCTGGGGGTGGTGGCGGGCCTGGGGTGGGTGGGGGTGGGTGTTGTGTCCCTCATGGGTCTCGGAGCTGCATGGTCATTGTCTCCATGGCATCTGTGGGTCTTCGGGTGTGGCTCTTGGCTGGGCTCCCTTTCATGCTGCAGGTAGTCGTCCTGCTTAACACCAGCAAAAGGCAGGTGTTAAATCACTGGTGCTAGCGCGGCTTATCGCCTGTTTTTGGTTCGCTTTGCAGATCTGGCAGTTCGTTGTGAAAGTGGTGTTGTGGTTTTTTCGTGTGTTTTTGCACGGGAACGCCTACTCTGCATCTCATTAGGGTTAGTTGGTGGTGTCCACCGTGGTGTTAAATTTTGGGGCAGTTGTCGCGGGAATACTGGCGATGTCTGCAGTTTGCACCCGCTTGTGAATGGGGTGTTAAATCTATCTCCACTTTTGATGGGTTAAGGTGGGGATAAATCGGCGGTAGGTCCTTGTGAATATGCCCCTAAGTCTGATCAGCCTGAGAGGCCAAAACTGCACCTCACTGCTGTGAGCCTGATTGTCCTGAACGGCCGCAACTGCACCTCGTCTTTGTGAGCCTGATGGCCTGGGAAGACTGTATCTGCATGTCACCACGAGAACCTGACCAGATGGACAGATCACCTCTTCTAACAAGGCTCTGCCGTAATATCCAGGAAACAGCTTCTGCAATTGTAGACTACACTCTTCCTGCCTCCTGATCCATGGGAGCCAGTGCACAGGCATCATGAGGAATCCCCCCAAAACAAGCTTAGGTCCTGAGGGGCGGTTGAGGAAAGATGACCGCCAAGATATAAAACTTGTTTCCCAAAGAAACGAAGAGTAAGATCGAGTGACTGTTACCGCCAGGGGGAGTGACTTTGATAATCTGCACCTGTGCCTGATTTGTGCCTTCGTGACCAGTACTGTGGACTATAGTGCTTAGAATCATCTAGGTGTGGAAAGGACATTAGAGCAGAAGGACTGTAGCGTGATCTTAAGAGCTTAACTAGGAATTTTATCCTGTACTCATGACTGGGCTGTGTACTAAGTTTTTGGTGTAATTAATGTACCTGCCTTTACAAAAAGACAAGCATTGGTCTGAACATTATGTGTCTGTAGGTTGATTGTTGAGTTCTGAGCTTTTGCCCCACTTCCACACACACACTACCTCCCTGTGAAGCCTTGGACTTCACCTGCGCTATCCTGAGTGTTAAGTTCAGAAGGGGCTGAACTTGGCTTAGTTCGCAGAGCCATAGTAAGACATACCCCACAGCACCATAGGCAAACAACCTCAACCACCACGGTTGGGGGCCAGTAGCCCCTGTATGCCCTGGCGCCCAAGCAGGATCTCAAAAAACATATCTCAATGTGGCCAATTATCAGCAGTAATTCAGCCTACTGGTGTATTTTATGGCAGATAGACCAATCATGTGGTGACTGAGCAGTTCCCATTTTTGATGGAACTCACTCTAATGCAAGATCCATTTATGGAAATTTCCTCTGTGTAATGCTTACATGACCCTCTTTGTAGTGGGAATATCATCTAACATTCTCAATTACGGTCAAGTATTCCCAGGCAGGGCGATACCAGTGAAACCACAGACTTACGGTCAAATTTTATGGAGCCTGGACTTCTAGAGGTCATAAATGGAAACATTATCTGTCACTACCCTTCCTTGTGCTGCATATGGGGGCATTGCCTACAAGAAGGACTTTGAATCCTTTGTTTAAGCAATGCATGAATAACTGCAGGATTTTAGGGCTATATGACAGGATGCTGATGATAACCTCAGCCTTGTATTGTCTTAGACAATTGATATCAAAGTATAGTTTTACTCTGATTTAAGAACAAGCATTTAGGCAAGAAGATTACAACACTCATAAAATGGAAGCCTACAAACCATTTGTAGTAACCATCTATTATATCCGGGCAAAAGGATGGGATGCATCAGTACATATTTGGGATTATAATTTACTACTTATTCCATACAGGGGTCTGCCTAAAGAAAGACGGCTATGCCCATTCCTAGTAACTCTAGAGCTCTGTGCATCTTATTTGCGATTTATTGTACATAGTTTGTTATGAAATGGAATATCGAATTACTGGATCTGATTAAACATTTTACTTATAACATGATTTTTATAGATTTACTGTCAAATACGACATATGGCCCTAAATGTTGGTGGTTTTCTGACCTATTGGAGCATGAAAAGAATTGGTCCAATTTATCATGTTTGGCACTACATGTTTGTTGTAAGGACAACCGCCGCCAGACTCCTAACGGGCACAAAGAAATTCGACCACATCTCTCCTCACCTCAAAGCTCTGAACTGGCTTCCCCTTCAGGCCAGATTCCAATTTAAAGTGGCCTGCATTACTCACAAAGCTCTTTACTCCAATTCCCCTACTTTTCTCGCACAAAAACTCGTGGTATCTGGAGGGACCAGAAACTCCCGATCTGCCAAAGACCTGCTGTTGCAACCAGCACGCTTTCGGAAGAAAAAAACCTACAATCAGGCCTTCTCTGGGGCCGCACCAAGAATTTGGAACTCTCTCCCACCCGCCATAATAAGACTTCCGTCCTTGGCACAATTTAAGAAGGAAACCAAAACATTCTTAATGGGAAAATACCTCGTCTAAGGAACACTTTACAATCACCTCATCGACATGTTCCACCCTCCACCTCGGCATTCATGGCCTCTATGGATGATACATCTTGCTGCACTCTGGGCATCCCCCAAGAGCTGAGACTGCGAGCCTTCTTATATACTATATCCACTTTGTTTTTGTTTTTTCCCCACATGTAGCTTGGACTCTAGACTGCGTGCTTGTATATTCTATCCACGTGCTTTAAGTCTCTGTTTTTCTTCCCCACATGTAACCTGGACTTTAAACTGCGTGCTCCTCCTGTA
This sequence comes from Calotriton arnoldi, assembly GCA_963921515.1. Lineage (NCBI taxonomy): Eukaryota > Metazoa > Chordata > Amphibia > Caudata > Salamandridae > Calotriton > Calotriton arnoldi. The sequence continues at coordinate 2,162,064 of CAWUFW010000337.1, forward strand.
TAATGTATTCCCTATCTATCCCAATTTGACACCTCCCATCCTTAAGCGTTGTATCCCCCCCCCTTAATCATGTAAAGCGCTCTGATACCCTCACGGGTCTGGTTCGCGCTCTATAAAACTATAAAATAAAATAAAAAAATAGATTGATGAGGATCAGATCCGAGGTAAATTAGATAAGTAGATTTATTAAGATAAGATGTCATGAAGAGCCCCACCAGGAGCAGCCTTCCTGCTGAGCAGCCCATACAACAACTGCCAACCTCACTCATCCAACATTCCACAGCATCATCACGCTCCAACATTCCACACCACATTCACACTGGCTGAGCAGCAAGTACAACACATCTCCTTTCTTTATGGTGAACAAGACACAATGCAATGGTCCAAGGAAAAGTATACATTGGTAAAATACACATCATCATGCTCCATACATTCCACACCACATTCACACTGGCTGAGCAGCAAGTTCAACAATGTTGTCATGCAAGGACACGGAGTCATGTCCTCGAATAGGAGGTACTTTCTGAGCCCTTCTTGATTTTTTCTCTAGGACGTCCTCCTATGTGAAGGTTGTTCTATATCATGGGTATAGCAATACAATTGAAATAAAAATAACCATGTCTCTTTGGCCTGAAGTTAAGATTATTGTGGACCATGAGGGGCACTCACTACAATAAAAGAACTAGTAGGGAAGTGGGACTCCCATATACCAATGATTATAAAGAAGTAAAGTAACGGACCAAGCCATTGGGGAAATAAATTCAACCCTGAGATCTGAGAAGGAGAAGGAGACGTGGCAGTGAACAGTCATAGTCAACCTGTGCCCATACCCTTCCTCCGGACATGCAGTTCTCAGGCATGTAGCACTGGGATGCTGGCAGCTTCAGGCCAAGAGATCGTAAGGTTAGGACCAGTGTAGTGTCTCATGCTTCTACCAGAAGCTGGCTGGGTGGTGGTGTGATGTAGGAGGCACCTTCCCAGGCTATAGCCAGCTCTTGCAATGTGGCTTAGAGCTTCTCAGTTATAGCATCAATGGGGGGCTGCAGCATCAAGCAGGAAGGAGTACAGGAAGCGGATGAATAAATAGTGAAGTCTTACATATGCCCTTGTGCTGATATTTGTGCGGTACATAAGCCACCGGAACTGGTTGAGGTCGCTCCTGAAGCACCTCTCTAGAACCCTAGTAAAAATAAATTGAGTGGGAGGTGGACAGTGGATTTTTGTGCATTTGTTGCTCATCTTTAGGGATGTTGGGCTTAGTCCCATCAGTAGCCCTGGGAATCAGTGACACAGACTAAAACTGTGAGTCATCATCTGTGCTTTGTAGGAAGTGACACATGTCGTATTTAGTCCCTATGGGTGACACCAGGCAGCCAGAGTGCACAATGTATGTTTTGAAAACTGAGCAGTAGCTCTAGTGTGTGAGTCTGTGAGACCTGTCTCACCTGAAGCACAGCTCTTCTGTTTGCTGACTGAGAATGTAATATCTTTTCATTTCAATGCTCTCTTACCTCCATGTAGATTATAATAAAAATATCCAATTAAAAACTTGGTGGAACGGGCAGGTTATGAAAAGGAAAGAAGGTGATAGCAGCAAGTGTGGAAATATGATACACAGGTCTCGGAAATGATAGGAGGCCATGTCAGATTGCATGCCCAGATTATTTGAACTCCCTGTAAATTCCATGGCTTGTAGGACATTTTTAGAGATATTCAACTAAATAATGCTCTATTTTGTCACCGTTGAGGTTTGTTATTTAAATTGTTTTTATTGATTTTTGAAAAACTAACACAACAGGTATAGAGTCAGGGATCAACTTTTGGTGAAGTGCATTGCAGTTAGTATGTTGCTGGCTATCCGAAGTTGGTCTGGCTGAGGGTGAAGGGGGAAAACGATTTAGTCGACGGGGGCTATGTAGGGAAGGAATTACATAGAGTGGGTGGAGGACAGAGTCAAGGCGGATTAAGAAGAAGAATACGTAAAAGGGTACAGTTCGTGGAGTGGTTCCATCTTTAAACTGGTTTCAATAGTGCTGTCTCCGCAGATTGTTCAAGGAGTCAACAACAAAAAAAGTCCACCAGGATTTCAAATTCGGTCACAACTAACCCTGGGCATAATACTTTGCTACGCTCACGAAGCATGCAAAGTTTGTGCTACTACATAGCAGAGTGATTAACTGTGCTAATCAACGTAGCGTAGCAGGAGTATAATAAACTCCTTCAAATGCTTTGATAAAGCAATTTTTAATGCTAAAAAGCATATAACCAATTCACAAAAATTAATTTTGACAATAAAATATCAAGCAAATGAGAGAGGTGATGATTTTGGAGTCCCCTAACCTAGGGGGAGGACCAAGCAGATGCCTTGAACACAAAAAGCATATCATGTGAACGATTCAATGGTGGTCCCTTCCACCTAGGACCACCCAAGCACAGTTATGGGCAAAAATACAATCCCAACCAAAGGCCCTGCAAAGCATTATGGGACGAGATTAGCAGTGGGCAGTGAATATTATAGTGTCCAATATCAAAATAATTCTACAAAGAGCTGCAGTTCAACTAGTCGTTACTAGGTGTCCCTCACGAGTCAAATGCAAAAGCACTGAAATTATTAATACATCAAGCTGCAGTTCCACTAGTCGTTACAAGATGTCCCTCACGAGTCAAATGCAAAAGTATTGAAAACCTTTCATGAAGCTTTTGCATTTGACTCGTGAGAGACACCTAGTAACGACTAGTGGAACTGCAGCTCTTTGTAGAATTATTTTGATATTGGATACTATAATATTCACTGCCCACTGCTAATCTCGTCCCATAATGCTTTGCAGGGCCTTGGTTGGGATTGTATTTTGCCAACTGTGCTTGGGGTGGTCCTAAGAGGATGGGACCACCACCTGAATCGTTCAATAAGATGTGCTTTTTGTTTTCAAGACATCTGCTTGGTTCTCTCCCTAAGTTAGCGAGGATACCAAAATCATCACCTCTCTCACTGCTTGTTAACTTTTTGTTTTCACTTTAGTGAAATGACTATATGCATTTTTAGCATATAAAGACAGAAATATTTATTTTATCTTAACTTGTACTGTACAAGATGCTTTTGGTAATTATTGTACAGTGCAGTCAAGCACACAGCTACGCAATTTGCATAGCTACGTGTAGTTGAAGCTGTACTTCACGTAGCTACGTGAAGTGCTACTACGCAAACTACGCCCAGGCTTAGTAGCAACACATTGCAGTCCTTTATCTGACTTTTCTGTAGAGATATTGCTGTGAGTAGATCTAGAAGTTTTATTTTACTGTTGCCAAGGAGTGGATTTGGGACAAGAGTTGGAGTAGGAGTTCTTTTATTTGAGGCAATACGAGTCAAACTCTTACAGAAGATACTTTGTTCAACTAATTATTCTGTATGAGAAAGGCTTGTGCTCAGTTGAAGCATTTGTTTCAGTGACGGGCTGAAAGGAGTTGATATTTAGAAGCATTCCGGATTTGTGGAGTTTGCTAAGTGACCGCCGCATCCAGTAAAGGATGACAGAGCTGGATTTGGAGCAGTGGTGGGCTCTTTCCCAGATTTGTTTCCTCATTTGTTTGAATTGCCGGGGTTTAGTTTAACCAGGCTCTAGTTGGAAGGGGATGTATGAAATGGCATTGCTTTTTATGTATTCATACTTGGCTGCAGGTTTTGGTCTGGGGTCAAGAGGTGATCGGTTTACAAGTGTAAAGTTATGTCATATTGCTTTTTACTTTAGTGAGCTCCAAACTTTGAGAACCCTATAGGTCAGCAAAAGAAAATGTCATCCATCTTGACTGACTTGTTGAAATTGAATTTCAAATTCGTGGGAATTAACCGGTGCATATCCACTGAAGAGCTGCTTCAGTGAAAGATAATTTATGCATCCATAAGTTCCCAACTGGGCGGTGGGTCATCTTCAAGTAGCTGTTAACTCATATGGATTGGTGAAGCCACTCTAATGTAGTTTGGAAAAGACAATTGCCCTATTTGTTGATTATTTGGTTACTATATCGCTGTTGGAAGGGGAGCAGTGAGAGAGGCATACAGTTTGGTGGAATGGGAGGAGTTTCATGGTCGTACACTGTGGTTTGGCAATGATAGGCTTTAGCTGTTAATTGCATTGCATCATCTTAATGGTGTTGAATTGGCCACACCACAACAGTTTGAGTGGGTTCCTTGAAGACGGTCTGTTCTTGAAGTCATCTAGGGCTATTTTTTATTTTGGTTGATGCTGGAGCAGTAGCCGTTGTGTCTGGAGCAGACAACTCCTAAACAGTATATTTCTGAGGAGTTCCATATGATTTGGCAGTCCAATAACTGGTGTCTGAGACAGACATCGGTGACGGGCAAGGATTCTGTGTTTTTTCTCTGTTTAACAGATAACTGACAGAGCAAATATTCCGTGGCACAAGACAGGGGTGCCCACTGTCGCCCCTTCTATTTGCACTGGCGATAGAGCCATTGGCGGCGCTGTTCCATCAGGGTGGCACAGGATTGGGGTTGTCAGTGGGAGGTCAGTATCATATCATCTCACTCTATGCAGATGACCTCCTAATTTATCTTAACGATGCAGTGATAGGCACCGCAACAGCATTAGACCTCCTAACGCAGTTTGAACACGTGTCTGGTTTGCGGGTTAATAGACGAAAGACATACGTATTCCCAGTGTCATCAATTACTCCTCGCCCTGAGAACTTACCGCTGGATCTCAATTGGGCCTCCTCCACTTTAAAGTACCTAGGGATCCATAGTTTTCATTCTTTAGAAGATCTGCGGGATGGAAACCTCGGATGGGCATTTAGATCCCTTAAGGTTGGTGTCCCATTCTGGTGCTCATTGCGTCTTCCAATCATGGCCCGCATTTCATAGTCAAAGATGGTCCTGTTACCGCGCCTACTATACTTTTTTGTCAACCTCCCACTGGGAATACCCGCAGGTTGGTTTTGACAGCTTGACGCCTTGCTCCGAGACCTTATATGGGAAAGAGGGCAGCGGAGGGTGTCACTCAACACACTACAGCGCCCTATGGCAGAGGGGGCTTGGGAGTGCCGAATTTTGAAAATTACTATCTGGCCTCTCAGCTACAATGGCTTGCACAGGGGCTGGAGGGCATAGATATGGTAGGAACAAATCTCACGAATTCGGGGGACCGCACCCCCCTACTGCTGTCCAAGATGCTTGACCCTACAGTGGTGTTTTTGCAACAATCCCTGTTACAGACCACCGCCCTGCAATGTTGGAGGCGATGTCTGATGAAACAACCGGGGACACCGTTATATGCCCCAACCCTGCCTTTAATCGGATTGCCATACGACAACCCTAAGAAAATATTTATCACTGAGCAATTGTCCCACTGGACTGCAGTGGGTTTAGAAACAGTAGGTAACTGCTACCAGCAGTCCGCATTGATACCCCTAGAAGAACTGGTAGAAGGTACTGGATTGCAAACAGGGCAATTCCTGCAATATGAAGCCCTAACGCGAACATTCAAGAGACTGTGGGGTGGAGTGCGTGAGGAACCCGAGACACACGGGGTGCTACAATCCTTACTTACACTAGGAAGGGCACAACACCAGATAAAATGGTTCTATATCTCAATATCAGAGATGTTCTGATCCCCCTCCAGCGGTTGCGTAATAAATGGGACACCATATTAAACAGGGAGCTCTCAGACGCAGAATGGAACTGGAAGCGTGACATGACACACTGGGCGGGAGCAGAGGGAAGAGCATTGGCCAGGGTGGATGCACGGGTTATTCGTAGAAACCCCCTTGCGGACCTCTGGAAAGAGGTACTGGAAACTTGGGAACACCCTGAGAGACATCAAAACCAGACGGGCGAAACAGTAACTAGCTCAGGACTGGAAAGTGATTAAGAACAGTTAAACTAAACGTTGAGATGGCGGACCCCTTTGGGCTTGGACCCCCCCCCACCTCCGTGCCCCATGCTAGGACTCTCCCCCCCCAGCATTAGGCACACTCGGGGCCAGACCCCCACCCTCTTCTTATTCTCCACCCCAGAAGGAAAAGCTTAAATAACGCTCCATACCGCATAGTTTACAGTTTATGTTTAAATTTATAACACTTTACTGCTTGAAATTTCTTTTAGAGTACCGACATCCTACAGTGCTCTTTCACTAGATGGACTGCATATATTAATGAGATACTTAACTAGACATTACATTGCTTCACATATTGTAGCAGTACTCCTCTTTGACTACACCTACGTGAGGATATCCCTACAATAGTTATCATATGGGCAATGATTACACTTGAAAAGGGAGGAAATGTGAAGTAAAATATTTTGTGCAAACTTTGTATAAAGCATAATACAATCCTGTTATAACCTGTACTAAATGCAAAATTATAAGCGGTCACATGTACATCAAATTGTCCTAAATAATAATAAAAATATGTTTGGGAAAAAAAAAACAGATAACTGACAGAGGCATAATCATCAAGTTCCTGTAGCAGGTTAGGAATTTAAAGTAGAGGTTATACCTAAGGATCAGAAGACCATCAGCTTAAGCTGACAGTTTGTATTCATGGTAGGGATCTTAATGCCTCTGATGTAATAGTTCTGCAGATTCTTTTTAGGAGAGGCTCGAGGGACAATATGCAGAGAAGCGATGAAAGAGAGCATCCTTGCCTGGTACCATTTGGAGCTTGAATATTGCAGGTAAGATGCTATCGACAAGTACTGGGGGTTTCAATCAGAAGCTTGATAAAGTTGATCAAAACCTTCTCAGCAGTAATGGCCACCCCGATCCATTTGTAGTAATTTGCTTTTTCAGAGAGTGTTATAGTATTAGCTAGATGTCTGGTTTTAGATGCCAAAGATCTGCCTTGGTCTAAGCCGGGAGAACTGAATATAGTTACTTTTGCAGAAATGGTTCAGATCTAGTGGCAATGATTTAAACCAGATTGCCACGAGCAGAGTTGATCAATGAGATTAACTAGCTGTAAATCTTCACCCTGATTTTGAGAATGAGACCAATACTGCTTTCTGTAAATGAACCCTACGGACTTTGGGAGTTGTTAAAGTGTCTCAACTAGTGTTGGGATAGAGAAAGGTCCCCTGCATGGCTGTGAAGAGCGTGCATCCCTGCCTCACAATCATCATAGTAATAAGCTGTTTTTCTGCCCTTACCTCAGCACACATGACAATCATGCATGTGCGCTAGATGCATATTTGTGAAATGGATTGAGACCCAGAGGGGAGCTACGTGGTCCAGAGGGGCACACCCTGTACACCCTCTTTGTTGAGTGTGACTATTGCCATCTAACCAGGCTGCAGAGGGGTGCCAGTGTTAGCAGTGATATGATTCTAGAATCAGCACAGGTATTTTACCTATTGCCTGCTAGGGAGGGTGGTCTGATGGCCTCAACCATGTTTTCTAAATTTGTCTCCTGTTGCCATGCAACCAAATCCTTCGCCCATCCATGTGGGACCTGGATGTTGCATGTATGTATCTCACCTGTGCATGTAAAATATGCATGTTGAGCAAAAATGTAGCATTTGAGTGTGCCCAGTGCCCACACTAGATTCCATTTTATGTTTGTTGGATTCAAGCAGTACCCAATACGGAGGGCAGGAGGCAGCCAGACAGCAGATGTTAATCGTGGGGCTTCCCTCTCCCGAACATTCCAGGCATTCTTTGTAAAGAGTCAAACTGAGTAGCATTAAGGAGAGGCGGCAGATTGCATCTTCGAAGCTGGGGAGTCCCACTACTCTTCTCTGGTCCTTTATCCTTTGTAAGGCCTACTCCACAAGTTAAGAGATAGTTAAGTGAGAAGGCTTCCCTTGCCTTTGTGCACTTGTTTTCAGTTGCTGTAGACAGGAGGCGCCCAACTCCAGCCCATCTTTCTTCTTACAGTTCGTGACAAAGATTTTGACTGATCAGTCTGAGTGGAATAAGCAAAAGGGTAGAACTGCACAGAACCTGACTCAGAAGTGATAGTGGGAAGACACAACTGCTCTCTGCAAATTTATTATAAAGACAGGGCAGAAAATTCCAGCCTATGGTGCCAACAGCACAGCATCTCTATGCTCCAGGGGTGAGGTATCCACCACCAACTCACCTTGACAGGTTCAGAACTAGCAATCTAGGGGAACTTCACTTTTGACAGTCAGGAGAAGATGTTTGTATTCTACTTTGAGGGAGGCAACTGACCAGCTGCTTAGTAGGTACATGAGAGGTGTGCTTGCATGAGGGAGACGATGCTCAGAAGACGTCAGGCCATGAAGGATCTGAGGTGGGAGGGGCTGAAGAAGTTCACTGTGTGTCAGGGAGACATTTGAAGATGGATGCTAGATTCTAACCTCGGAGCCCCTGAAGTGACACTACCGCATGATCCAACTGGTGGGTACCTAGTAACGTAAATGTGAAGGTGTTCTACAAATAACAAGTGCCTCGAAGTTACAAAGCTCTGCAAGAAACACCTTAGCTCTAGAAAGTCGTGAGACACTACAAAAAAACAGACTGTTGTCTATGTGCTACACTGAAGATAAACCAAAGTTATGTGGCGTAAACAAAGTACTCTTCTTAGGGGTTACCTAGCTGTTTGGGTGGTGGCTTTGTATCTGGGCCCAAGGAAGATTCCCAAGAAACAAGATCCACCGAGGCTTAAGTACAGATACCTAAACCCCGGTTGGTGCTACTTCCGCCCACCTGCTATCTGTGTGGCACTACAGATCCCAACCGCACCCCAGCTGGTTGGTCGACAAATGCTCACTGAATGTGGGGGGCTGTGCAACTCCACAAGCAGGACAGACCAAAAAAGACTCCAGTTCCCACAGGCTTGGCCTGTGTTGGGACTGATTTGACAACGCAAAATGTACTATGTGCCACAAGGGAGCCAACAATGGGGTTTGGGAGGGTAGTGGAAGCAAGATCCTAATGGTTTGAGAAGGGAGAGGTGGGTACCGTTCTGCCAGCACTGTTTGCCACCCTCTCCCCTGAAATAGCTTCTAAAATCCTATCTAGAGTCTTCTACATGGGGTTTCACAAAAGCACCTTGCAAAGTTGCTTCACAAGAATAGCCTAGGCTTCCCTCGTTGTTACTGGTGTGGAGGACAATAGTAAAACATAAAGTAACTTGTTACTCCTGAGTGATTTATTTATACTATCTCACTTGTGTGGGTTGAAGCACTTTTTCAGAGGATTAGACATTGGCTGAACATTCAGGGGCAGATTTACAAGCCCCTTGCGCCACTTTTGCGATACTTTTCCCATGTTAAAAATGACGCAAAAGTGGCGCAAGCGCCTTGTAAATAAGCCCCTCAGTTGTTAACTTATGTTGTTTGTTTTGAGTTCTAAGTCTCTAACTCCACACCACCACCCTGAGTAAGCCATGGATTGCTCACCTTTGTTATCCTGAGGGTCAAGTGCTAAAGGGTTACTTGGTGCTCAAGTTTAGGATCAACAGTAAAGTTAAGCCCAAGGACACCAAAGGTAAACGGTTCTGATTGATACAATGTGAGCCCAGTAAACCCTCCCTGCTGTGGGACTCATTAAAACGTTTCCACAACTGATTAAATATGGTTAATGTTAGTGTTTCTTGAAGTGATTTCACACACTTAGGAGGAAACCTCTCTGGGCCTGTTATTTTAGGGACTGGATGCTTTTGATAACTTCTGTTTCCATGATATCTTCATTTAGAGGTGAGAAGTCTATAGTCTTGGGCAGTGTGGTAGTAAGGTGTGGTAGCTTGTATAGTTTCTTGATTTTTAGTTTTGTTGTATCCAAATAGTTTCTGTTTGAATCTAGATGTATTTTTCTTTCTTAGCTTTGAAATAACTCACTATATGTTTCCTTCCTCTATTTCCATATGTATGCGTTTATTGGGTGGGCATAGTTGGTAGACTACCACTACACAGACCATGACTCCGCTCCACACCCCCATTCTGTCTCATGTCAATTAACGAAACAGAAACCTCACATATCTTTGATAATATAGTCATTTCACAAAAGTGAAAATAAAAACAAAGCAAGCAGTGAGAGAGGTGATGATTTTGGGATCCTCCCTAACCTAGGGAGAGAACCAAGCAGATGCCTTGAACACAAAGAGCACATCACGCTGAACGATTCGGTGGTGGTCCCATCTTCCTAGGACCACCCCAAGCACAGTTATGGGCAAAAATACAATCCCAACCAAAGGCCCTGCAAAGCATTATGGGACGAGATTCTAGAGTGCAGTGAATATTATAGTATCCAATATCAAAACATTCCTCAAGGGGCAGGCTCTCCCGGCTCAGCTGAGAGCTAATACTATAATATTCACTGCACTCTAGAATCTTGCCCCATAATGCTTTGCTGGGCCTTTATTTGGCATTGTATTTTTGCCCATTCCTAGGAGAATGGTACCACCACAATCGTTGAGCATGATATGCTCTTTGTGTTCAAGGCATCTGCTTGGTCCTCCCCCTAGGTTAGGAGAAACCCCAAAATGATCACCTCTGTCATTGCCTGATACTTTCAAAGCTCCCTTTTGGGAATTGGTTATATGCTTTTTAGTTTGTACGGGTAAAATTGTTTTATCTTAGGGTTGTGGGTGCAGTAGTTTACTCCAGAGTTTTTGCATGACTTCTGTGTTCTGTGAAACTCCCCTCATCTCATCTCAATTAATAAAACCGAAATCTCATATACCTTTAGTAAAACAACAAATAACTATCTTTACATGCTAAAATGCATATAGTCATCTCACAAAATTGAAAAAGTAAACATAGCAAACAGTACCTTTAGATAAAAAAAAATAACTCTATCTTTACATGCTAAAACGCATATAGTCTTTTCACAAAAGTGAAAATAAAAACAAAGCAAGCAGTGAGAGAGGTGATGCTTTTGGGGTCCTCCCTAACCTAGGGAGAGAACCAAGCAGATGCCTTGAACACCAAGAGCACATCATGCTGAACGATTCGGTGGTGGTCCCATCCTCCTAGGAACACCCCAAGCACAGTCAGTTATGGGCAAAAATACAATCCCAACCAAAGGCCCTGCAAAGCATTATGGGACGAGATTCTAGAGTGCAGTGAATATTATAGTATCCAATATCAAAACATTCCTCAAGGGGCAGGCACTCCCAGCTCAGCTGAGAGCTAATACTATAATATTCACTGCACTCTAGAATCTCGCCCATAATGCTTTGCTGGGCCTTTGGTTGGCATTGTATTTCTGCCCATAACTTTGCTTGGGGTGGTCCTAGGAGGATGGGACCACCACCGAATCGTTCAGCATGATATGCTCTTTGTGTTCAAGGCATCTGCTTGGTCCTCCCCCTAGGTTAGGGGTGACCCCAAAATCATCACCTCTTTCAATGCCTAATACTTTTCAAAGTTCGCTTTTGTGAATTGGTTATATGCTTTTTTTAAATTTTATTTAGCATGTAAAGGTTAAGTTGTCTTATCAAAGAGTTGTGGGTGTAGTAGGTAACTCTGCTATGTGACAGATAGCGGAGCCGAATTTGTTGCCCATAGTGCATCAATGGTTGAATTTATTCTAAGTTGTTAGTGAGTTGTTTTGGATGAACTCACTTTCCAATTCTTTTATGTCTTTTAATAGTGTTTTTGATTCTTGCAGGGTTGCTTTATCTTTTTTTCTCAGGAAAGTGGATAATATTTCTTCTCCATGTGAATTTGTATGCAGCACAGTCTACATCCAGTGAGCTGCCTGTTGTCTCAACTGGTCCAGAAGAAGCTGATATTTAAAGTACTTAAATATTGCTAGAACTCAGGTTTGCTGATGAGAACAATGTTGAAATGCTGTCCTGGGGAGTTTTCTGGGTCCAGCTGGGGTGTGAAAAAGAGATGCATGATAACACCATTGGATAGAAAAATTGAACCTTTCTTTGAGTCCTCTATGTAGCGAACATTTTTATGGTAAAGAGGTAATCTATTCTCATATGTGACTCGTATGGACTAGAGTAGAGGGTAAATTATTGTGAGTCTTGCTAAGTCAAGTTTGTTCTAGCTATGCACACCTCAAGGCCTTCAAAGTTTACCAGTCCCACTGATTGAGGGATGAGTCGTTCCCTTCTTATGCACACAGTGGCTTTGGAGATGCAGCCTGTGATGTGCACCACTCCCCATAAACAGAGGGGCAGATTTACAAGGAACTGACGCATCTGCATAGATGCATCAGTTTCCTTGCGCCACCGGCAAATGTCCTTGCGCCACCATGGATGCACTGTATTTACAATACAGTGCTCCATGGCGCAAGGATTAACAGATGCGTCAGAAATTCTGACGCATCTGTTGGCCCAAAAGTCACGCATTGCTGGAGTTGTGTCGCAAGCTCGACGCAACTCCAGCAATGTATTTTGAGGCCTATACTTACTGTACTGCATCACTCCTTACGCCTGCTTTAAGCAGGTGTAAGGTTTTGACGCAGTGGCGTCCTAAAAGTGGCGCAGTGAAATCTTGTAGATTTCACTGCGTCACTTTTAGGAGGCCTTCCTGCGTGGGAACGCCCACCCTGCATACATTATACCTGACGCAGGTATAATGTGATGCAGGGCTTTACAACGTGACACATCTCCCTTGATGCGTCACATTGTAAATAAGCCGCATTGTTTGCACCGCCGTTGCGTCAAAAAAAGTGACGCAATGGCAGCGCAAGAAGGCGCAAGGGGCTTGTAAATCTGCCCCACAATTCTTTGTCATTAAGTGCAGACTGTGGCAGGGTAAGGTAAAGATGGTGAGAGGTGCTGTTAAGAACTCATCCATTGCGTAGCCCTGTGTGGAGGTGTCATTGCCCTGGTCTGGGTTTGTTTCTGACAAGCTATTCACTCCACTTCCACTGATGTTGCTTCTTGGCCTAAAAGCAATGTGGATCGCCAATTCACAAGTATTCTCTCTGATAAATGAATTATTCTGTCATATGTGAAGTCAAATATCTCCACCTTGCAACCAGTTCCAGACAAGCAGTGCAGCCAATGATTAACATTAAGAATGCATTCCTTTTCGGCTCCTCTTTGTAAACATCACTGATCATTGGATCCTCTTAAGGCTATGCATTAGTGGAACTGTGTTGTTTATGGACTCATTCCTGTAATCTTTTGCACTAGTCCGCCACAATTGTCCCACATTCCTGAGTCCCTGTCTTAGATTGTAAGACTACATCGGGGCATATTATCAAGAACGGCGTTAAAAATTATCGCCGTTTAGCGGCAGAAAACTGCAGCTAAAGCGGCGATAATGGGCTTGATAATATGCCCTTGAGAATTCCAATAGAAGTCCATGTTCTGGTGTGAACATGGGCTTCTATTGGAATTCTCCAGGGCATATTATCAAGTCCATTATCGCCGCTTTAGCGGCAGTTTTCTGCCGCTAATGCGGCGTTAATTTTATCGCCGTTCTTGATAATCTGCCCCATCCTTTTTTCACCCTTTCACCTTTCTATATCTGATCCTGAGAGCACACACCCATTTCCAAGCCTAGGAGCAATCAACTTCTACGTCTCTTTGACACACATACCAACACATCTCCTATTACCTGTTAACTCCTCTCCCATAGCCCTTAACTAACTGGGCGAGAACAATAAGTAGAAACATCAAGAGGGAAAGAAGAATTAAAGAAACTGGACAGAAGCCATTCACTGAACTACGAACATTAGTAATAGTTATCCCTCTCTTCACACATTCTCACATTCCACTCCGTAATGTTTGATATTGCCCCTTCTGAATTCCAAACCCACACATATGCATGTTTTTGTAGCTCAGTTCTTCCACACATGTTTGAATGTTTTTATGCCCATTCTGTTTGCAAAAAGCGTGGAGATGAAAGCAATGAAAATGGTATTAACTACATGCATCCATTTAAAATCTGATTCCCAGTCTTAACTAAGGACATACCATTTCCGTAGTTCACAAAGAGGGAAGAATATTCTCAATAAGGCTTAGTCAGGTTGCCAAAAAGAAAGTCTGTCACTACCCAAGAGGAATTTGCTGTAAGCTTGACCTAATTAGTCATTTTGGCAGTCCAAACCGACCAGTAGTTCCTGGATGAGAAGGAATCTGCTTACCACATAACCACCTCTTGGACAGTACGGAAACCTATATCCCAAACAAAACTACAAATACAGGAGAACCAACAGATAGAGTTACTTCAGGCACACAGAGAAGCATCAGCCATTCAGGGAGTAGGAGGTAACATTTAATAAAAGCTCCCTAATGCAGGAACATTAATGCCCTGAAACGTTCTATGGCCATTCTCCTCCTCAGAGGAAACCTCACAGGATCCAACGGATTCTGGCTCTGTCGTGGAATTGAATCAGGTATACTCGGAGTTTGTGAGGACATGCTTGATACAGATCACTGACAGAATAGAGGACAAAAATATTGTGTGGACAGAATATCATGTTAAAAATATCAAGGATCAAAATATCGAGAAGGTGAGTGCAAATGTGTAAGTATAGATTTGCTATTCTTAACTCCACATCGACATACCTTGAAGATATATACATAGCGTCAGGGTACGTATATGTGGAGTTAAGTATATTAAAACTTTGCTTTCCAGGGGCGCTAGGTGGCGCACGACCAAGATGGCCGCACGCCTGTGAGGCTCCGGACGCTTGGCAGCAATATTCACCATTTATCCTGAGTTAACTGCACGCTGCCTCTACTAAAGTACCTGCTGTGAATCCCGACGTCCGACGCTACACTCCGATGCTAGTATTAGCACCAAAGACCCCCGCTGGGTGTTGCGAGGTGAAGAAACGCTTTGCCCGGCGCGAGGACGGCGCCTTGTGGTGACCTGTTGGCGGTTTGAGCTTCCAGGCGAGGGCCGGGGATTCCACGTGGCGACCAGGCCGCACCGCACCGCGAGACTGTTACCTGTGGCGCTGCCCTCCGCCCGCCCACCACACCGCGGCATTACTTAACGGTCTCTACCCCCGCGAGGTATACAGGGCTCGCCCACATCCAGCACCGAGAGGCGAGCAACTCCGACCTTGATCCTCACGGCCCTGACTTCCCACTTGGCGGACTCGCAGGGCCTACATCCGCCTTCCAGCACGGTGAGGCTGCAAGCGCTGCTTCTTATTTCATGGCTGCGGAGCAATCCTGAAGACCTCCTGCTGAGTGCCTCTACCCCCCATTGACGCTGCCGTGCCGAGACAGTTCATTTCCCCAACATAGCGCTTATCGTTGTCCTTCCCAGCGCCCTCACCTCTACAGCGCCTGCATTTGGTCGTGGGACTGCACCCCATTGCTTGCATCAGCACATGGAATTCCTGCGGATTTTGTGCGGCAGTGAACTGATCTACCTGGCGGGAGGACGGCACCCCGTAGAGACCTGCCGGCGATTCAGTCAGGTGAGAGAGGACTGAAGGTTTTTACGCGGCGAATAGGCCGATCCATGCTGTGAATGCCGCTACCCGCGATATGGTCCTTGGCTCGCCTGATGCACCGCGTTCATACCCAGCGGCCAACACCCCCCCGTGAGGCATACAGAGCTTATTCACACAAGACACCAGGAGGTGGCCGGCTCGTAACTTTCTCAGCGCTGCCCTGCATAACCACAGGCGTTCTTGCAAAGCCTGATTCTATTTTCCAGCACGGAGACGCTACATGTGAGACCTCCCGCACCATAGACCAGGGGCTGTCCTAAGTCACCCCTGCTCGATTCTACTCCCTTTGGATATCCCCTTGCTGGGGCCAATTGGCCTCTTAGGACATCGCTTGCAGTGGATCTCGCCAGCGCCACAACTTTGGCAGCGACTGGGCCCGGTCGCGGTGCCGCAGCTGCTGCAGCAACACCCTGCCGCACCATTGATTCCTGTTGCCTCGCCGCCGCCTGCTGTTTTCAGATAACCGGGATTGACTCCGCGGCCTTGGAAGGGGGTGCCGCTACCGATTCGCGTGCCTCCCCTCATTGATTACGAGTTCTGAGGTCTGTGCCGAATCACCTGAAGTCATGCCACCTTCAGAGTTCCACGACCTGCTGACTTTTTCCCACTCTGCCTCACCTGGCGACTTCCCCAATCCAGATCAGCTCTGCGGCGTGGAGTACACCAGCGCACTATACCCACTGAACGCATTCAAGCTCCAAACGTGGGCGCCCGCTCCTTCCATGGTCACAGCGCTGGGGAGATCTACCTAAGTGAACCTACTCTGACGACGGCCTATACACAGGAACTATCTCCAGTCTCCCCTTATCGGTGCATCCTCTCTTCAAGTGCACCTTTCATCATGGGGAAATCTGATGGCCGACAGTCCAAACTCCCCTTTGATACGAAGAAAGCCGTCACCCACTCTAATGCTGAAGAATTAGAATTGCCTACAGACGCACAATCATCGAATCCTCCACCAACTCAAGCAGATGAGGTGAAAACTCTCCTCCAGGCCATGCAACGTAGCCTTACGAATCTCTCAAATAAAATGGACTCCATGAACACCCGCATGGACTACATAGTGCTGAAGGTGGAGAAACATGGCGAACAACTTAAAGAGGCAGAAAGGCGGATTTCCGACACTGAGGATGCCACTACTCGAGTGACGCAACAGGTGGCTCAAATGGATAAACTACTCAAAATAATCGCGGCCAAAAACGAGGATTTGGAGGCACGCAGCCGGCGCAATAATATTCGCGTCACTGGAATCCCCGAAAGCGCCAACACTGGCCGAATGGAGGACTTTATTGAGCGCCTGTTGCGCACCACTTTTGGCGCGGATGAATTTTCCACCCAACTCATCGTGGAGCGCGCTCACCGATCCCTGGGCCCCCGCCCATCCCTGGGTGCGAACCCGCGCCCGATAGTCGCTCGGATCCTCAACTACAGAGACCGCGACACTGCACTAAAATTGGCCAGAGACCAAAAAAACCTGCAATTCGAAGGCGCCAACTTCTCCATATACCCCGACTTCACGATCGCGGTCCAGGAGGCGTGCCGCAAGTTCCTGCCTGCCAAACAGAAGCTTCGAAAACTGCAGATTGAATACGCCCTCCTATACCCTGCCCGTCTGCGAGTCACATACCACGGCAAACAATACTTCTTCACAAATGGCCAACAAGTAGATGATTTCCTCCGTACTGTCAGGAAAAACTCTCCCTCCAGGGACCCTCCGGACCGCCTCTCTCAATCCCCCTCGATGAGTGCTGACTGAAGGACTCCGACCCATCCACTCGACTTCGACGATCCTGCCTTGGGGTGATGGCGATGCCGGCGAACTCGTTGCCATCTTAGAGCTGCCGCGGCTAGATGAGACCTAGCATTCTCTTTGATAGCGGCTATATCGCTCTTGTCCACTGTTCGAAGCTTCATCTTCACACATCGTGGACGATTAGCTCCTGACGAACTGCTTCCCATCTACAGATAAGTGCCACGAACTCATGTTTTCCATTTTTCATTATTACTAGCGGACACTGCCCTTCTTTTTCTTTTTATCCTTTTATGGTACAATTATTTCCTTTTCTTTTTTTCTCCAACGTGACTTTGACTCATGAATCAAACTATGCCAAGCAACTACCCCCCCCCCTCTTTCGCTCCGTCTCCCCTTACCATCGGGGGATGGACTCTACACCTTATAAGGGGGAGGTATCATTGCACACTAGCGTTCCCCACACGGATGTTCCCCCTATTTTCGATATATGACTCACTCTTTATTGCACTGTTGCAATGTTTTTTTGGGTTTGGGTAGGGATAATGATGCCGGCACGATTGGGGTGCTGTGGTGGGGGGGCTTAATTCCACTGTTGTTTATTGTTTTTCTTCCCAACAGGCAGACACAGGCTTCATATTCCAAGGCGCACTTTCTCATTCTTTCCACAGAGCATACCATACTATTCTCAGATTAAAATGTCATGTCAACCCACACTGAGGCCCTACAACTGAATCTAATCACATGGAACGTTCGGGGTCTTCGTGATCCCCGGAAATGCAGACAAGTCCTTACATATCTAGATAGGCATCACGCCCACATTGCGGTGTTGCAAGAGACTCACCTAGACCCAGCTCGTACTCCCACATTTGCCAGCAAATGGGCCACAATTCGAGTATTCTCCTCTTATTCTACCTACTCCAGAGGCGTTGTGATACTTGTGAAACGGAATGTTCCCTGTATCTTGGGAGGCACACAGCAGGACCCCCTTGGGAGAAGTTGTATGATTTGGGGCACACTAGGTACCCGGTCGGTCACAATAGTATGCTGCTACGGGCCTAATATTGATGATCCTGATTTTTACACCACACTTTGGGGGCGCATACTCCAAATAGACTCCACTCACATTATCTGGGGGGGAGACTTCAATACCGCCTTCAATCAAGTTGCTGACAGATCTAATCCGTCATCTCTGCACTATACCAAGACACAAGAGGTTCTGACAGGCATATTCACAGCTCACGGGCTCACAGATGCATGGCGACATGTCCACCCGGATGAAAGAGAGGGAACTCATTACACTGCACTACACGCTTCCTGGGCTCGCCTGGACTATTGGGTGGTCTCACGAGGGGCGGTCTCGTGGATCGCACAGGCAACTCACCTCGCTAGAACTTACTCAGATCATTCCCCGGTGCTTATAACAATAGTCCCACCCAACTTGATTTCCTCTCCTAGAATCTGGAGACTCATGCCGGAGGCACTACTTGATACCGTCTTCAGGGCAGAGATCGGTACGGAAATCACAAATTTTTTTCAGACCAATATTGGCTCTGTTTCATCGATAGGCACAGTCTGGGAGGCCTTTAAGGTCACCATCCGGGGCTCCTGCATGGCCAAAGGTTTCGGGGTACTACGTGACCTCCGTCGCACTCTACATACGCTCAAACGTGAGCTTAAACAGCTGGAGAGCGACCTCTGGGGTGATAACTCTGGACCGCGCCTGGCGACATTTTGGGAAAAACTCACCGAATACAAAGAAGAGGCTGATTCGGAGGCGCGATTTTGAGGGAAATATCACACTGCACGCAGGTACGGCGAGGGCGGGCGCCCAGGCAAGATGTTAGCGCAAATCATCCGTTTTCCTCGGTTCTCTAACTATGTTCTTGAGATTAGGGACTCTTCTGGTGTGCGTCACAGAGACAGTCTGGACATCCTCCACACCTTTACCGAATTCTACACTGATTTATATAGTACCTGCAGAGATGATCCCCCGGACTTTGCCTCATATTTGCGAGATATCATATCACCCTCGGCTGGCTCGGTGATTCGCAAAGAGAGTTTCTCGCAGCGCCCTTCGAGAACGACGAGATACATGAGGCAATAATGCAAATGAAATCCGGGAAGGCCCCTGGATCGGATGGCCTCCCCATCGACTTTTATAAAACTTACATTGATCAATTGCTCCCCATTCTCAAGCACGTCTTCAACGAGGCACAGGAGCTGGGCTGTCTTCCCCCAGTCCATGAGACTGGCTCTGATCTCCTCCCTCCTGAAACCTGGTAAGCCAGCGGATTGCTGCGATTCATTCAGACCCCTCTCCTTAATCAATACGGATGCTAAAATCCTTGCAAAGATTCTAGCCAATCGCCTCAGCCTACTTATAGAGAAGTTGGTTCTCCCGGACCAGGCTGGTTTTATTCCTGGCCGGGCGATGTCGCACAATCTCCGCACGCTCTTCTCCATCCTGCGGTCGGTGGACCCGAAACTGCCTTTAGCTGCCGTATTCCTCGATGCCACGAAGGCATTCGACTCCGTAGAATGGGACTACCTATTCGTAATCCTTCAAAACATGGGCATGCCTAGGGGATTCCTCTCATGGATCCGCCTATTATACACTAACCCCGAAGCCAAAGTCCTCATCAATGGCCATTCATCTCCCTCCTTCCCCAGCACCCGACAAGAGTGCCCACTTTCTCCCCTTTTGTTCGCCCTTGCGGTTGAACCACTTGCAGCTAAGATACGACAATATCATCAGGATAAAGCCCTTCGGTGCCCACTCAGACATATTCTAATCTCCCTATACGCGGACGACATCACGCTCTACGTTAGGGAGCCACAACTTAATCTCAACCCATTGCTCCGAGAATTTGTGCGATTTGGAGGGCTTTCCGGTATCCATATAAACTGGACCAAATCCCAAATCTTCCCTCTTACCTCCTCAGTCACGGAATTCGTCCCCGACTTCCCTATCGAGTGGTGCACTGATGAAGTAAAATATCTTGATATATATCACTGCAAACTGCGACGAACTGATGCGGCTTAATTATGGTCCCGCTCTAGATGGGATAAGAGACAATATCACACGATGGATCGCCCTGCCGCTCACCTCTGCAGGGCGCATCTCCCTGATAAAAATGGTTATCCTCCCTAAACTTCTTTACTTATTTATGAACATACCATACGATCCAGGCAGACACTTTTTCTCTTTGCTTCGTACGGAGCTGATACGCCTTACCTGGGGTGGTAAACAACCTAGAATACAATGGGACGCTCTCACTAGACCATATTCGCAAGGGGGGTTTGATATACCAAATTTTGAACTCTATTACACATGTGCACAGGCTCACTATGCCCACTTCTGGTTCCATACCCCAAGTACATGCCACAGGTAGCTACTGAACATTGGTTATCTGATCCCATACCACTAGAGGGCGCCATATTTACCGCCACTGCACCACGCACCGAGGACCCATCCCCCATTACCAGCACTGTGAAAGCCTGGCAAACCATTGTCACACGATCCCAGGCACCTATGTTGTATTCACCCCTGCTCCCCCTAGTTTACCATTCGAAAATGCCTGTTCTTCAGGAAGGAGTTTTCAGGAAAACTCAAACTAAATATGGTATTAGGACCTGGGGGGATCTCTACCTTCACGGTAAATTCCGCACATCGCAGCAACTTTTCTCTACACAACCGCCCTCTCCTATGGACATCTTTCTTTATGTACGCTTGCGTCAGGGCTTCAAGGAGCATACCCCTGCCTATCCCCAGGAACCTCCGGAGGTTGCCCCATTGCGCCTAATACTGCGTAGTGACGCAGCATCCCATTTGGTTTCTTCACTCTATCACGCTCTTTACACCACTCAAGGCCCAACACAGAGTGCTGCCTGGGACAAATGGTCCGTGGAACTGGGATTTGTCCTCACTGACGAGCAGTGGAGTTACTGCTGCAAACAGACGGAACAAAGCACGTCCAGTAGCCGACTCCGCATCCTACATTACAAGTTCCTTCATCGCACGTATTATACACCAGCCAAACTCCACCGCTTTAAATTGCACGACAACGACAGATGTGATCGTTGTGGTGCCACAGGGGCTGACTTCCTACACTTGGCCTGGGACTGCGGTGCTGTCCAGGAGTACTGGCGCCAGGTACTTACAGCCCTAGAACAAATGACATCCTTAGGCCTCCAGCGATCTCCCCTTCTCGCCCTGCTAGGGTACAATGAGAAAATGGTGGGGACACGTCGGAAATTCATCTCCTTTAGCCTCCTTTTAGCTAAACGGCGTATAGCGTGCAGGTGGGGGCGGGGCAGGGCACCCAAATTTAAGGATTGGATCCGAGACATGGTATTTTGGCAGGAACAAATGTATGCATTTACCGAACTGCTTCCTCCTACCTCCCGTCCCCGTGACAACTGGGGACCTCTTACGACATACTTACTCTCTCATTCACTCGATGATGTCGATAATACACAGACTGACAATGTGGGGACCGCCTAAATTATGCATGCCCATCTACTCTTGCAGACCCCCTTTTTTTCCTTTGACTGTTTGCAATCCACCGAATCACCTGATGTGATAGTGACTTCCAGTGTAAGTGAATTATTGTTACAATCATTGTATTACCTCTGATGTCATGTATTGCTCTGCGCTTCATTATGTTTTAATCTGGTCTTAACACTTGCCTCATTATTTTATTATATTCGCCCAAGCCTGTACACTTGTTATGATACATTGCCTGTACCTGTATTTTTTTCTCTTGAAAATATATAAATAAATAAAAAAAATTTAAACTTTGCTTTTCCATAGAAACACGATACTTTGTCCACCTGATATTTTGGACTCGATATTTTGTCCAAATGCCGCTTGATACTGCAGACCAAATATTTGTGTTCTTACGCATTCTGCTTGACTGCTCCACATACTTTATGATAAGGTGGACAACAACATTTCCTTATTACATCTACAGAATGCAGCCCACTTTCAGACAGATCACTCAGATGCGTTGAACTTTTCCTGGATGATAACGCACACTGGGGGATATTCTCAAGAACGTGCGATAATCATCGCCAAAATAGGTTAATGCAATTTTTCATATCGCCGTCCATCGCGGGAAAATAACTCTGTGTTAACGTCTTATTCTCAACACGGCGGTAACATGCGATAGTGTCCCGATAACGCGTCAAATGTCCGCAATAAAATTACCGGGACGGCGATAAAAATCTAAAGCCTAACGTGAAAAAAGTTGCGATGGGCCCAACTGCGATAAAAAATACAGCGATAAGCAGCGCCAGGCCTGCAAGTCCCACAAGTCAGGCGGGAAAAAACACTATAAAAGCGGCAACAAAAAACACAAACAAAACACAAACAACTGCGAAGCACCATGGAGGTAGCCGGAGCAAGTACAGAGGACAACCAGAACCCCACAAGCCCCACGGAGGACCAGCCTGGGACCTCAGGGTCAGGGAAGGGCAAGGAGAAGAAGAAGAGGAACCCGCCTTTCAGTACGCAGGAAAACCAGATCCTCATTACGGAGGTGATAGAACACCACCACCAACTGTTAATCACCTCCACTGTGTCATTGGCAACTACAAATACAATATGGCAGTCCATCTTGGCCAAGGTGAATGCAGTCGGAGTGAAGAGAAGGGAAGTGGACGACTGCAAGAAGCGCTGGACTGATGTGAAGCGCAAAACCAAGCTGAAACTCGCAGCCAACCTGAAAGCAGCAATGCAGACTGGAGGTGGGAGTCCAGCGACACACCAGGAGCTGGATGAGATGTAGGAAATGGTGACCCGAGTCATCATTGGGGAGACGGTGGCAGGAGTTGGAGGACCGGACACTGCACAACATGACCTGAGCCAACAGCAACAGGGTGAGTAACGACCAGGGACTGGGGAGACGGGGGGAGATGGGCACAATGGCACACATGCACAATTAAGTATAGCACATCTGCGGACAAACCATGCCCAAGAGTCACAACTCTGACCAAGAGCCCAATTTACCCAAGTCTGCAACATCTCAGCACTGTATAAGCACAGAAGTGAAAGGCACACCGCCTGAAAGGGATAAGGGCCAGCCAAATCAGAGCTGAAGGGGCAACACACCCACAATGCAGCACACACACATAAGAATCAGAGCACCTCAACATTGACAACAATGTGGTACAAACTGCAACACTTTCACAACAGAACAGAGGACACAATTGCTGCCGCTTGTGTGTATAAAATGGCCATTCGCATTTGGCATAGCATGAAACTGTGAGATGATAATGTATAAGTACAACCTCACATCCCTGATGGTGTAGAAATGTCAACTGTCCCGCATCAAATAGGCATCTCCTCACAAACAGTCACAATGTACATTGTCATGCAGTCTGTAAGTAAACTTGTACAATGCGTCAACATACATGTGAACACAATGTCAATCTGCATCTCCCCTTCACATTGCAGAGGGAGAATCAACACCTCCTGCAGAGCAGACCCAACAACTCAGCACTGATGATGAAGAGGACCTCCCCAACATCGACACCGACGCCCTCCAACAGCCCATGGACAGCTTCGGCACCCCACCTCCAGGAGCAGGGCAGGCCAGCTGCATCGAGGAGACCCCACCCCCTGCACAGACCACACAGCTGGAAGCACCCACCATCACGGCTGTCTCCCAGGACCCCCCCGACCAACACATGGCATTCCAACGCCGTGTGTTAGGGTGCCAGGAGAAGATGGCTGATCAGCTCCGGATGGGGTTCGACCTCATGGCAGCCAAACTAGATGCCATACGTGGGTGTCTAAGTCCCATCAGGGACCACTTACAGTCCCTAACGGACACCCACTGTCCGCTCCATGCTCTCCAACAAGTCATGACTCTGAGCCAAGAACAACTGTCTAGTCAGAGTGGCTCCAGCGATGTCAGCCGGGAGTTGGGACACATGCAGAGGATCATGGAGAACATGGAGCGGATGCAGGCGGAAAGAATGTTTGCCACGGCTGCACACCAACGAGATGTAGCTGTGATCTTCCATGCCCTGCAGATCCTCGTCATGGCATTGCCGCCACAAGGCCTGGCGCGGATGAATGCTGCTGCTACTTCTCCATCCACATCTCCGCCCCCTGAAGTGTCAGTGCCACACAGTGCGGCAGACATTCCACCTCCGGCCCCTGATGTGTCAGTGCCACACAGTGATGCAGACTAAACACCACCACCCACATGTGAGGCACCTGACACATCAGAGGACGAAGATGATGATGAATCTGGCTTTGTGGTAAGAATGAAGTGGTAGCATTCATCTCCGCCATATGGCTTGTTTCAGCTTGGTTCTGCCCTCTGCATCATGCCCTGGAATAACACCTTCCACTGTCCCCCGATACACTCAGCGACACTAACCTTGGACCTCGACATGGACTGCCATATTTTGATTGGTTACCAATGACACAGCAATCACACTGCGGACTGAAGTCTCCCTCTTCCGATGAACTTGTCAATCCCTAAAGGACTCTGGCTTGCCCTCCACGGGGCAACAATGTAAAGTGGGGTTTACATGGCCCTGTACTGCTCCAGCTTCAACACTCCACTGAATGCAAATAAAACATTCTAATTCACACAGATGTGTCGTGGCTATGAGCAATCAAGTAAGAAAGTATGGATGAATGTAGGGACAGTGATTCCACAAAAAGGTACTCCCTGGGTAATGCTATCAATGCGCATGTATGGCCGTGACCCAGATAGGCAGTGAGACACACATTGTCATTCAAATCAACACTCATCACAGTTGAATCCAAGTGAAGGTGCGTAGACTTTATTAGCATATGCGTGTCAGTACGGGCAATATAAGTGCCACAACATGCAGACCAATGCAGCAGTATGTCAGGATGAGGAACCTTGCCAAGCGCCGCTGTCCACTCCGGGGGAGTGCCTCACCTTTCACAGGTGTGTGTTAACCCGCGTTGTTGTCCGCTCATGTATTCGGAGTCCAGGCGAATGCAGCCATGTCCACTGTTGTCGTGGGACATGTGACCAGATCTCCAAGATGCAACAAGGTTTTGGGACATGTCCAATGGGTTCCAATCTGTTGTGGCTGCAGGTACGTAGTTACTCGTCCATGAAAGCGATTGCAGCTTCGTAGGCTATCATTTCCAACATGAGGTCGTTGTCGACTTCATCAAACAGGACGGCAAGGCAATCCATTAGCAGGTCCGGACAGATGTGCTGCGTCCACCCCCTTTCACCAATTAGCACTACAGCCCAATAGGGGAGCGGTTCAATGTGGTCACTGCACACAAGGAGTTGTGCAATCTCCCAGGTCCAGCTGCCAGCATGTATGCCAAGTATCAAGGCATCCCATAAACGGGTATCACGGTGACACTTCTGGTCGTGGGCCAACAAGGGGCGCACACACATGTCAAAATCCAGTTCAGCTACCGTCCTGTTGGATAGGCAGACATCCATGGACCACTCGAATATGCATGATCGACAATGCAACACAGGCCAGGCTGAACGCAGGTGACGTTGGCAAGGCGGAAGCTTAGCCGGTAACTGATCCACAGCACTGCCAATGGCAGTGCCCCCAGTAAACGCAGCATACGTGCACAGTACAGTTCCACATGACAGGGGTTGTGCATGTGTCCGGGATGTTCTGCCATTGCGTTAATGGCTCTGGTGAAAGCGGCACTGTTCTGACCTGCACCAGTTCTGTGGATGAAATGCCACAGCTCGGATCAATGAGTTGTTTTAGTGTGCAACGGTTGTACGCCTGGGATGGTGTGGGAGTAAGTGTGAAGGCCATTCCATGCAAGATAACTTCGAGCAAGGACTTCTGTGTGTGGGGTGTGTATACGTTGGTCTTTCGTTGGGCTGTGCTTAGTGTGGGAGTCATCATCAGCTGCTATAGTATCTGTCAGGGGGTGCTGGGCACATGCAATTCCGAGGTCGGAGGTGCAGATGTGCTTCCGCCTGATAGTTCAGACAAAGGAGCTTTCATCCCTAATGTTAGTTTGTCATCTGCTTGCATTCAGGAAATGTGATGTGGCTTGTTGGGGGTGGGGTGGGATGTGTGCGACTCATGTTTGACATGTCTTGCATGTGGCAAATGAGCGGCATCACTGTGTTACGTTGCCTCACAGCTGCTCCTCCCTCCCCCCGAGCCTATTTACTTGTGTGCACTGCGCGGTTGCACGGTTGCATCACTTGCACTCCTATGGCACACCATTGTCATGCCTGTCTGCGCATGTCCACAAGCCTGACAACGACACTGTGATGTTGGCCGTTGAAGGTGGGCGGCCACGTGAGTGTAGGCCTATGGTAAGGATAGGGCGGACACAGATGTAGAGTTCATGCCTGGCTGAACTCGCGCTGCGATTAAGGCTAGGCATTTGGCTCATGCTGCGGCAATACAGATACACACAACACTTGGCATATATGAGCCAAGAAGACCCCCAGCGGTCTTGCGCTCCTTCATTTCTCCGTTCGTGCGAGCCCGCCCTCCGGATGCATGCTACATTGCAACATTGTCGATTGCGGGCTGGGTGGCGCCGACACTACAACAGTGACACACGCATTAGTTACTTCCTTGTCCAGGCCAGAACTGAACCACGCCCAGAGCCCCGGGCAAATTCTTCACACCCCTACGCTGGACTGGCATACGCCGGCCCAGCCCACTCCGCTTACGCTTACAGGGGGGGACAACAAAGCTAAGTGTCCACGGTCTTACCCACTGCCTGAGGTGACATGGTTGCGTCCGCTGTCCACAGCACAATGTAATGTGGTAGGGCCCGGGGCCATCATGCATACATAATGACCACACGGACACACTTAGATAGATAGTGGAACTGGCTACGGGCACGTGCGCCCGGCCCCTTTTTATTACCATGGTCACATGTCCAGTGACGCCTGTGCTGGATGGGTGTGGGGTGAGTGTAAGCCAGCCCTCAGGGAGTGGTTGGTGCTGGCAACAACTAGAACAGTGATCATCGGATCACACACACAGATACAATCATAAAGGGTCCATGACTTGCAGTGCACTGAGGTAGGGGCACCAGATCTGGAATCACACACACAAGATTCAAACATAAAGGGTCCATGACTTGTGGTGCACTGAGTTCGTGGCACCTGAAGCGCTCAGCGGGTGTGCAGCCTCGGATGATGCGTCATCTGGGCGGGCCGCACTGGAAGCAATGTCTGTTGCCTACTGGACTGCGCCATAAATAAATCAAGACTCAATTTGAATTGGGGGACCTGCTGACCGCAGTGTAGGCCGGAGGCAGTGGTCAGCAAGGGCCCACAGCCACGTGGCGATGACTTGTGGTGCACTGAGTTTGTGGCACCTGAAGCGCTCAGCGGGTGTGCAGCCTGCGATGATGAGTCGTCCGGGCGGACCGCACTGGAAGCAATGTCTGTTGCCTACTGGACTGCGCCATAAATAAATCAAGACTCAATTTGAATTGGGGGACCTGCTGACTGCAGTGTAGGCTGGAGGCAGCGGTCAGCAAGAGCCCACAGCCACATGGCGATGACTTGTGCTGCACTGAGTTAGTGGCACCTGAAGCACTCAGCGGGTGTGCAGCCAGCGATGATAGCGTGTCCTTGCAGGTCAGGATTGGATTTGATATGTGTGAGCCCTGTGTAGTATCCTCAGGTCATGTCATTATGTTCCCTCTACCTAGCTGCTCAGCCAGTGTGAGTGTTCCGTGTAGAATGTCAGTGTGAGTGGAATGCTTGGGTGCCTGTGGTGTGTGAGACAGTTGGGAAGATGGGCTGAGCAGCTAGGAGGCTGCTCCTGGTGGGGCCTGTTACAGCTTACAGCATCTGCTTAATAAACTACATCAACTGGAAACCGGCTACGTCTCCTCTGTATGCTGTACACGTGGGGCCAGCCCACTACACCCTGCTGACCGCAGTGTAGGCCGGAGGCAGCGGTCAGCAAGGGCCCACAGCCACGTGGCGATGACTTGTGGTGCACTGAGTTAGTGGCACCTGAAGCGCTCAGCGGGTGTGCAGCCAGCGATGATGGCGTGTCCTTGCAGGTCAGGATTGGATTTGATATGTGTGAGCCCTGCTGACCGCAGTGTAGGCCGGAGGCAGCGGTCAGCAAGGGCCCACAGCCACGTGGCGATGACTTGTGGTGCACTGAGTTAGTGGCACCTGAAGCGCCCAGTGGGTGCGCAGCCTGCGATGATGGGTCCATGACTTGCAGTGCACTGAGGTAGGGGCACCAGATCTGGAATCACACACACAAGATTCAAACATAAAGGGTCCATGACTTGTGGTGCACTGAGTTCGTGGCACCTGAAGCGCTCAGCGGGTGTGCAGCCTCGGATGATGCGTCATCTGGGCGGGCCGCACTGGAAGCAATGTCTGTTGCCTACTGGACTGCGCCATCAATAAATCAAGACTCAATTTGAATTGGGGGACCTGCTGACCGCAGTGTAGGCCGAAGGCAGTAGTCAGCACACACATGACTCTGCGGTGCTGTGCCGCTGGGTGCGCTGGGGGACTGTGTCGCGGAAGCCAGCGATCGGCTGAGGAGGCTGGCAGTCACGGCGGCGGACTCGTGGCAGGGTGAGGGGCGCCGCCCTGGCAGATGCGTTGGCCATCCGGGAAGTGAACCACGCCCAGAGCCCCGGCCTATTTATTCACACTCCTAAGCTGGACTGGCGTACGCCGGCCCAGCCCACTCCGCTTACGCTTACAGGGGGGAACAACACAGCTACATGACCGAGGTCTTCCCCACTGCCTGAGGTAACATGGTTACGTCCACTGTCAACAACACTACAAACACCAGCAGTATATGTCCACATGGACATGTCTGTGATCTGCATACTGAAGTCTGTCCAGCACATCACCGCCACAATTGTCATTGTGTACATTCTTATTCATGGGTGACTTGCCTCCTTCACACATACTTGGTTCCCACCTCTTCCCACATTCTGCAATTGTGTGGCTGAGGGGCCATGCCGTTTTCGGAAGGTCAGCTGTCTTGTTCTGCGCTGCCTCGGTGGTAGTCCTGGGGGGGGGGGGGCCTTGGGGTGGTGGCGGTGGGTGTTGTGGACCTCTTGGGTCTCCGAGCTGCATGGACAGTAGCTCCATGACATGTGTTGGTCTTCAGATGTGGCTCTGGGCTGGGCTCCCTTTCATACTGCAGGTTGTCATCCTGCTTAACACCAGTAAAAGGCAGGTGTTAAATCCCTGCTGCTAACGCGCCTTATCGCCTGTTTTTTGGATCGCATCGCAGATCTGGCTGGTCGTTGAGAATATCGCGAAGTGGTGTTTTCGTGTGTTTTTGCACGGGAACGCTTACTCTGCATATCATTAGTGTTAGTTGTCGCTCTCATCCGTGGCGATGTTTTTTGCGGAAGCTATCGCTGGAAAACTGGCGATATAGGCAGTTTGCACCAGCTTGAGAATTGGGCGATAAATCTATCGCCACTTTTGCGGCACTAAAGTGCCGATAAATCGGCGATAAGTCCTTGAGAATATGCCCCATAGTGTAGGACTTGGAGAGCTATCCACCATCTTGCGATCTATTTTATGTGGAGCCCCACAGTGCTATCTTCTTTCTCCTGCCCTTCACAACTTGCATAGATTTCATAAACAATGCTGAAATAATTTCCAAGGGCAGTGTTGGAAGCTTCATACGTAGACATATAAGTTTGGCATGTGCTAACTCCTTATTAGTCATATGCTTTTTTGGAAGACACTGGAATCGCCAAACCCACTGGGTTATACCCCCATGGGGAGTGGCTCACAGGGTGTGGGGTATTCCAAATGATCTCTGGGTTGGTCAATTGGAAGGTCTCAGCTGGAAAAGGATCGGCATAGGGAGGAGGATACTTTGGATTCACTATCTATTCCGAGTCCAGGGGGACACCAAAACCATGAGCCACGATGAAAGCGTACTTCGAGTCTGTGAATATGCTGCTAATGTTATGAGCAGCAAAAATACATACATATGTAAGATAAATCAATTCAGCAACCCGAACAAGGTGTATAAATGTGATTGTGGATTTATTGGAGCAGACTACCAATACCAAATGAAGGATTGTGATAAAAGCAAGTGGAATTAATTTTCAGTTGAAAGTATGCATGGTTTGGCCAGTGATGTACATCAAGTGAAGAGGAATTGAAGAATTCTTATGAAAAAGATGAAATCCTGAAGAAATTGAGAGAATATGTAAATGTTGGTTGGCCTAACAATATTTTAATGCCTAGTGGTGTGAAGTTATATTGGGAAGTGAGTGGCGAATTCAGAAATGTATTTTGTGAAATAGTAGTAAGGTGATACATCCCACTGAAATTAGATCGAAGATTTGGCAACCGGGACATGAAGGGCACATGGGAATAGCCAAAACTAAGAGGAGAGTAAAGGATTCAAATTGGTGATTTATGGTGGATGCAGACATATATGTGTTAGGAATTATAAGTATGGATTGTTTGAATGCTGACAAAACTCTAGTTACATTGAGGCCACCATTATGCCTTTTGGCAAGTCAGAAGATGCCATGGGAGTGTGTAGCAGTGAATGTTACAGAGCCTAGTGATGGCTGGGATGGATTAAACAAATATATATCTGTTCTCTTTTATTTATTTTCTAAATGGGCTGAATTTGAAGATATGGAACATATTGATGCTGTTGCAGTTGTTGCATGTTTAGACAAGATTTTCCAAAGAGAAGGACTTCCTGCTTGCATTTTAACTGAGAAAGGTGTGCAACTTAGATTACAGAAAATCCTAGACTATCTTAAACAATGATATTTAATGTAAGACAATCTCACTTTGCCATCCTAGCTGGAATGGAGCTGTACCATTCAACCAGCTAATAAAAAGAAAAAGATTAGAATGCAAAAATTATAAGAGCAATTTGAGCTTATGGCTTAACACTTAGTGAGACTACGGTCCAAAGTGGATTTGCAATAAAGAGATGAAGAGTGCCCAATTCAAAAACATCCAGATCAGATGGGTTGATCAGTTAAGGGAGATTAGAAAGCTGATGAAGAGTGATATTGAAAAATCTTAAACTTTATATAAAGGAACTATAATTGTAGACACAGCGTGAAACCAGTTAACACTTATGTGGGGCGGAGGGGCGTGGCCAAGCTGCCGACCAAGATGGCCGCGTAGCGTTGAAGCTCCACCGGCCTCCTCACAATCCTTGCCATGTACTGAGCAATTTTAACCATCCTGCCCGAAAAAAAAGCCTGAGTAACGGGCTGCTACACTGGGCGCACCCCGCGGTGAGCAGCGGCAGTGCGATCGAGGCTGGAGCCACCTGACGGACTGGCAAACGAGTGGGCCCCTCCAGGTCGTGGCTGTGGACCTTGTGGCTGGGCAGGCCTATCCTGGGGGTGCGGCCCTCACTGACACAGATGGAGCGGCTGCCCGACCACAGAGCTATGCACCCGACAGACAACAACGGACCCGGCGGAAAGAGGAGACTGGTGCTGGAACTGCATGCTGAGGCCTTGCAAGCCGTCGCAGGAAGACCATCGTATGGTGGCCTGGAGGAGCTGATAGCGGCTGTGGAGTTAGAGACTCTGGGCTGGCGAAGGGCCGCACCGGGAACAGGTGCATCCAGCAACAAGGTAAGCCTGCCCGCGCTTCCCCCGGAGGCCCCGTGGTGACAGGGTCCACAGGTGAGACTGGGAGTCGGTCATCAGGGGAAGCTGGGCCGGCCCGGTGCTGTGCGCGCTCCCCACCACCCACCTTCCTTTTTTGTCCCTGTGCACTGCTCTCCCGGTCGAGGCCTGCTTGCGGAGGCCGGGAGAGAGAGAAGGCCTGTGGTGCCCGGCCAGTGGGCCAGGGGGAAGACACGTTGGCGGATCCCAGGGCCTGCATTAGTTTTTGGATCCTACATCCTGTGGCTGCTGGGGCCCCGGTGCATCTGTTGGGCCGGTGGGACCGGTACTGGAGAGGCCATGACCGGTGATGAGCTGGTGGCCTTGCTCCGCTCTGTTGCTGGACCTACCCTTCGCTACATAGTCACCCCTGTACCCGTTGCTGCACTGTGGGTGGTGGCATCACCACCCGGGGGGCACAGCATACCCATCTGTAACACTCGGCCCCGCTGGGGGCGGACTGCTGTCTGATCGGACTCCTGGTCTGCTGGACTGGCAGTTCTGTACCTCCTCCCTGAACAGCAAGAGACCACTGCTGGGTAGCCACTGTAAATCCATTTCGAGCCTGGGCCCAGCACTCAATACCTCTTGATTGTGGCGGGCGGGACCTCCTCTGGCCATTGCTGATACCGAGCCGGGGGATAGTGGAGCTTCCTCCTGATCCCAGACCGCGGAGTCGCCCCTGCCCTGTACTGTCTGCCACCACGGTCTCACTGAACTACGGGCTATGGTCTAGAGTGACCAAAAACATTGCCAGCTGACATTTGACAAGACCAAGGCCCCTGGTGAGGGTCCCGGCTTGTCGATAGCTCAGGGGTTGGGGGGTGGTGCGCCGAGCACCCTTGCTGCGGCACCGGCTCGAGCTGATACCCTCATGCTAGAGCTTAGGGTGGGCATCAAGGCCCTAGACAGCCGCTTTGATACACTAGACAAGCGCCTGGACGCACTGGGGATGTGCTTGGACCACCACGAAGAGATTCAACACTGTAGAGGAAAGGGTCTCATATCTGGAGGAAGGGGCTGCCGAGTTGACCAAAAAAATAGACAGCATGGAAAAGCTACTAATTAAAGACAGTTGCAATGAAGAACGAGGATTTGTAGGCAAGAAGCAGGCACAACAACATCTGCATCCTGGGAATCCTGGAATCCACAAACACTGGCCGCCTTGATCAGTTTGTGGAGCAGCTCTTGGCCGACCTGTTTGGCAGAGACTCTTTCACGGCCACATGTGTGGTTGAGAGAGCTCACTGCTCCCTTGGGCCGTGCTTGAACCCTGGCTGCCCGCCAAGACCACTCATTACCTGCCTGTTAAATTCCGGGCCTGAGACACTGCCTTGCGCATTGCTAGAGAAAAACGACCACTCAACTGGCAAGGCTCATCTGTCTCTTTCTATCCAGATTTCACTGCGATGATCCAGGACGCCCGCCCCAAGTTCACAGGTGTCAAGGCCACACTGCGCAATCTGGGCCTCCGCAATGGGATGGTGTACCCAGCCCACCTGCGGGTCGAGGGCAAACCGTGTTTTTTTGACACTCCAATGGCAGTACAGGAATTTTGCCGTAAGTTTTCTGAAGCCCGAGCAGCACACCTGAATGACTCACCTCTGATATCTAATTCGGGTGCCAGTGTTGACCTTTTTTCCGCAGGCTAAACTCTTTGGTCTCAACCTGACTGTAGCTGGGTCAGGTATTTGCTTTGGATCTGGTTCTGTTGTTGCATATCTTCTTGTGATCCAGTTAACATTTAATGTCTTAGAATATGGCAAATTGCAAACTTTATCAGCAACTTATATTCCTGCAGGAGGTGGGGGACGGGTGTAGCATTGCCACACCTCAAGTGTGTTTCACACATTACTGTTTGAGTATTATTTTATGCTGCATGTGATGATGATTGTGGCAATGTTGTTGGAGTTGGGTTTTCCCCGTAGGAATAGGAACGGGGATGGGTGGGAGGGGAGATACATGTTGAATTACGGGTAGTTTCGCAAAAGCTTGCTGTTGATACCGCACCGTTATTTCTAGCAACAACCTTCTTTCCTTTCCCAGATCATCCATGCCCACACATGCTAAAGTACACCCCTTTGCGGACATAACACTGGCCACCTGGAATATATGGGGCTTAAACAAAACACGCAAGGGCAAGCAGGTGTTGCATTACTTGCAGAGACAACAGGTTGACATTGCCTTTTTACAAGAAACATACCTGCCCCCCACACCATTGCCCACTTTTGCATCCACATGGGGAGCCCATCGTTACTTTGCAGGCTACAGTACTTATGCTAGGGGAGTCTCAATACTTATACACAAGCAAGTGCCATTCCAACTGTCCGCAGGTCGCTCCTTGTTAGTGACAGGCCACCTGCTGAGGTACACCATACTCCTAATCAACATATATGCACCGAACACAGATAGCTCAGAATTCTATCACAACCTGCAGGCCCAGGTTGATTTGGTGGAAGCAGACTACATCTGTAAGGGGGAGATTTTAATCTACTGCTCGACCCCAAATGT
The DNA here is from genome assembly GCA_963921515.1 of Calotriton arnoldi. Lineage (NCBI taxonomy): Eukaryota > Metazoa > Chordata > Amphibia > Caudata > Salamandridae > Calotriton > Calotriton arnoldi. The sequence continues at coordinate 2,196,298 of CAWUFW010000337.1, forward strand.
GACAGCACTGCAGACACCCCTGGTACCAAATCACGATCTCGGCGTGCTCTGCGGGAACTAATCACAACACATAATCTGGTTGATGCCTGGTGTCAACAGTGCTCTTCTCAGCCTGCCTACACATACTACTCGGCACAACATAACACCTGGACCCACTTGGACTATTGGCTCCTTACGCCCACCATGACCCCATGGATTGACTTTATACAGCATTTCCTGCGAACCCTGTCAGATCACTCCCAGGTACTCCTGAAGCTTCATATCCCAAGGGCAGGTGGGGTGGAGAAACGGTGGAGGTTCCCCGGGTTGGCGCTCCAAGATGAACTATTCCGGACAGAACTCCGTACAGCTATAGTGGAATATTTCGAAACAAACAAAGGGTGAGTGGAATCCTGGGCCACCCTATGGGAAGCCTTGAAAACTTATATGAGGGGGGTTTGTATTTCTAAACATGCGGGGATCCTGAGAGACATGCGAAGTACTTACCTACTACACCGACCTATACACCTCCTGGGTCACAGCAAGGCCGCCGACAGAACCCATTACCTAGATGAGATAGCCATGGTGTGGCTTAGTTCTGCACTCCAACAATTCCTTGGGGGACCCTTCACAGGTGAGGAGATAGTCCAAGCGTTAGAGGCCATGGACGGTACGAAGGCACCGGGTCTCGATGGGTTCTCGGGTATTTTCTATAAAGCATATATAAACACTTGCTAGCCCCACACGTCCTTGAACTTTATCTGGAGGCATTGGAGAGGGGGGTCCTTCCGCCCATTCTCTATGAAGCAGTGACAATACTGCTCCCCAAACCCGAGAAAGGCCTGCAGCATTGCAGCTCTTATAGGCCGCTCTCCCTATTAAACCTTATCAACAAGATCTTGGCTAAAATGATAGCAACCCGACTCTCCCTCCTGCTGAACCAAATAATATCCGCTGCCCAATCAGGGTTTGTCCCGCATAGATCCACAGCTTTGAATCTACACACGCTCTTTGCCATTTTACATAGAATATCCCCCACCGTGCCTGCGGTAGCTGCGCTGTTGGACACTGAGAAAGCGTTTTACTCGCTGGAGTGGCCGTACCTGCAAGCCACATGGCGCAAAATGGGTCTCCCTCTGGGATTCACAGCACTCCTCACGCTGCTGAATACGCTGCCCACAGCAGGCATTCGCTTGATTGGGACGCTGTCGCCCTCCATCGCCCTGACACGGGGAACGAGGGAAGGCTGCCCGCTATCACCTCTAATATTTATTATAGCATTAGACCCCCTGATAAGCCACCTGCAGGAACGGTACCTCCACAGAGGGCTACAGTTTAAAACCAGACCGCTCCTGATCACACTTTATGCAGATGACATTATCCTCTATGTGAGGCACCCGAGTGACAACCTGGCGCCCATACTAAGGGAAATAATCTGATACGGGTCCTTGTCTGGATAACACATATATTGGGGCAAGTCCAAGGTATTTCCCCTGACAACAGTGTCGAGCAGCATTGATTGTGAATTTCCACTGGTGTGGTGCGTTGATTCCATTAAGTACCTCGGAGTATATGTCCACAGAGATAAGGAGCAGATAATACGCCTAAACTACAGTCCAGCGCTGGATAAATTGTCCACACAAGTTGAACGCTGGCTGAAGCTTCCAATATCCTTGCCTGGCCGTATAGCCATTATTAAAATGGTGGTCTTGCCCCGGGTCTTGTATATGTTTCATAACATCCCATGTTCCGCCGACTAACACGTTCTTCGCAATGCTTCGTACCACCCTCACACGCCTTATCTGGGGGGGCAAGCAGCCGAGACTTAGTTGGGATACAATGACGCTACCATACGACTGGGGGGCTTCAGGGTCCCTAATTTCCATCTGTACTATCTGGTGGCCCAGTGCAGCTTTGCTCGTCACTGGTACCACCCAGATGTCCTGATACCATACACTAGGCTAGAAGCTGATCTTGCTGATCCGATACCACTGGCTGCATTGCTGCCGGCGGGACTGCCACGTGACCCTCATGACATCCAGACGGTGTCCACAACCAGCTGGGCCTGGAAGCGGCTGATCCGGATGACAGGAGTCCACTTATTATATCATCGGCCCTCCGTCTGGCCGCCAACCCTTGGCTGCCCACCACGCAAGAACCTCTGGTCCGTCGAACCCTCGCCAGATATTCTCTGACCACCATCGGAGACCTCTTCCCCGATGGACATGTATTCTCGCGGACGGAGGATATCCGTTTCCAAATTGCCTCTTTAATGGATCAGTTTGTGCTTCGGCGGTTGCAGGGGGCACTCAGAGCCCAGGTTCCCAGCTATCCCAAAGAACCGGACGACTTCCCCCCTCTGACGCTTCTTATTACGGACACAGGCGGGGATCATTTAATATCTAAACTTTACAAATCAAGCCTGGCCTTGCTCCCAACCTGAGACGCTAGGGTCCGTGCCCTCTGAGAACAGGATCTTGGTCACCCACTGACTGATTCCCAGTGGTATAAATGCTGTATACAGACATGACTGATCTCCCTTAATCACACCACAAACTACTCCACTTCAAATTCCCCTGGCAGGCATACACCACACCGGATAACCTACATCAGATGGACCCCTCCCGCTCCGACATCTGCCCCAAATGTGATTCTCTGTCAGCAGACTTTGCCCATATGGCGTGGACCTGCGACAAGAGAGCCCATGCTGGCAGACCAAATTTGCTGAGCTGTCATGCATGACCCAAATCACACTTACACCCTGGCCGCTGATGGCGCTCCTGGGATTCGTTCACAACATCCCCATAGCCTTGCGCCGTTTCATTGCTATCTCTCTCCTGCTCGCTAAAAGGGAAATTGCCATACAATGGGGCAGCAGGCACTCGCCCGTACGAAACTCATGGATTAATAGCTTAATACACTGTAATACAAACAGTGATTTATATGCAAGCCTGCAGCCACCTACATCCAGACCTCGCGACATATGGCAGCTGCTGCGAGCTTACCTTCTCACGCTCGAAGATACTGCCAGCTCACAACCCCTGCAAGGCTGCTCTCTACCTATGCCCATAGTAATGACGCAGAGGGACTCTACGTGCAGCGAACACACATCGGGTGCACCCCCATCTGTAAGTCGTAGAGTCAGACCGCCTATACTTTTCGCCATATTACACCTAGCGATGCTCATTGTATATCTGCCTGTAAAGGGGGGATGAAACGCATTGTTTATCCTGTACTTGTTGATTGCTATTTCTGTGTGGTACCTTTTTTGAAAAAATGAAAAATAAAGTTTAAAAAAAATACTCATGTGGGGCAGTGTGTGCATGATGTTTTCTTGGAACTAAAAGTAGTTCATGTAATGAAAAATACCATGGGCTAAGTTGTAGGAAAGTCTTGTTTAGTATTGCATATTACTAAGTACAACTTGTTCTGTATTGTGTTTGTGAAGCTTGTGTGTGTATGAGACTAGAAGGATGGATACAGACATGAAGCAGAGACTTCTGGTGATAAAGATTACTGCTGGATTGATTGGGTTGATTGTAGTATCTTACCAGATGTAGATAAATCAGCCAATAGTGCTTGTGTGCCGTCCACCAATGCTAAGTCGACAAGTGTTGATCCAAAATTAATTCCCATTGATGCAAAAGGATATTCACTCAAAATATGTACCATCAACATGGCAAGAATTATTTGCAATCTCAAATTGGAGACTTACAAATCAAAAGAGAAAATCAGAAAGAGTTGTAAAAACACCTGTCAGGCAGTTGAATTATGAGTGCAAATAGTGGCAAATTTGATTATGTCATGGAGCATATTCCATTATATTTGTCTTTCTCTGTTGTTGCATATCTATTTTATTGTCTACTATTTTTCATAATTAAGGGGAAAGATGTGTGATATCGAGCCTTATCATAGAATTCAACACATTAATTGTGTTCCACAGAGTGTTATCATTCTATAAATCTTAGTTATGCCTGGATGGTGATTGATATGTTTAGAATTAAAGGGGCACACTTTGTTGATCTCTGCCAACTTCATCGATCTGCTTATTAAGGATTTATTGCCTGTAATGGCTTTTTAGGCTTCAGCTTGAATCTGGAAGTTAACATGGATGCCAATGGTCCCTGATTTCCACAAGTGATGATCACTGCCTGATTTTAGTCCGGTGGTAGATGTACTTTTTGTTGCTGTGATGTGTGTTAAGTTTGGATGATTTCTTCTGTGAAATGCAGACCCCAAAGGCATTCGTGGGTTCAGGTGTGGCAGTGAAAGATGAGATTATTAATGAGTTGTTGAGCAGGGTGAAAGCATCTTGGATGGTGTCCGGAAGGACTTGGACAGTAGTCTAAATATGTCTGCTTTCATTTTTGTATGTTAATTATTTGGAAAAGAGAGAACAAAGTGGTCACACCACAACATTGTAGAAGTGATCAGAGGAGTAGACACATGATTGGTCGTTTTTGAGTGCATGCTGGCATTGGGTGGTATACGGTGCATACTTTGCCACATCAGCATTGACAGGCATACAGAGAATATCTGGGCACATGGTGATATGGACTAACATACGGGGTATATCTGGCATAATTGTGACTCCTGGCACAAAATGTGATTGAGTTCCATATAATGGGTCACATTATTGCCATTGTATATTTTGGGATTAGGCAGCCGCGGTCCGTGCAGGTAACAGCGGTGGGGCCGGGTAAGGGGGGATTTCGAGGAACGATGCTGAGGGAAAATTAAATAAATAATTAATTTTCCCTCTGAATCGTCCCTCGAAATCCCCCCTTACACGGCCCCAACGCCCCACCGCTGTTACCTGCACGGACTGCGGCTGGGATTAGGTGTAAACGTGATGTCAATGACTAGCAAACATTAATTTAATAAAAGTGGAAAAAATGGTTTTAGAGATAAAATTTGTGTCTTTAATGAAAATAACAACTTGATACTTGGGGACAAAATTAGTGTATTCTCTGTAAATGATAATTTGATGTTTGTGCAAAATGTGTCTATTAAAGATTAAAAGCTGGTATTTGTGCAAAAAAAAATTATTTTCACGAAATGGCAAACTGGAACAAACTGTGTTGTCTATTTAAAATTGCAAGGTCCTATTTGTATTGACAGTATAAAAAAAACTGTATACAAAAATAACTGCAGCTTTTAATTAAAATGCGTGGTGTGACATTGGCTCTTTTTGCAATTTACTACATGCTCTATTTTATTATTTATTTTATTTATTTATGCGTTTTTATATAGCGCGGACTTTACCCGAGGGTGTCAGAGCGCTTCACAACAGGATCAGCAACATTACATAAGGAGGAGGATACAAATGAGCATAATACAAAGACAAGCGTTACATTGCATGAGGAAAAAGTGACAATTGTGCAAAAACAAACAAACCAAATACAAAAGAGGAATGAGTTCCAATAGGAAAAAGTGACAGATGTGCATGAAACATGGGATACCAAATACAAATGGAGGTATAATACTGCAATAAATGGCAGTCACACATGACACACTGGGAAGGCGCTTCTATAGGCTTGGAGTACAGAATTTCCTATAGTGGAAGAACTTCCTTGAGGTAGTAGAGAGGGCGTGGATTCAACAGGGGGTACATGGGGTACAAAATATATGATACATGGGGTACAAAATACACTAAAGGCAAAATACTGTAATAAGTGGCAGTAACTCGAAGCACACTGAGAAGGCCCTTCTATAGGCTTGGAATACAGAATTCCTATCATGGAAGAGCTTCCTTGAGGTAGTAGAGAGGGCGTGACTTCACAGGGGACTTATAATGGGGGAACACGCACATAAAAACCAACACAACACATAAAATAAGGAATGAACAGACACAAGTACAACTTTATACTGACGAGCGGACTTCCTAGAGGGGCCTAAGACCGAACGTATTAGTTCTGGAAGTGTCTTTGGAATAGAAGAGACTTGAGGTCAGCTTTGAAGATCCGGGTAGAGGAGGTGGCACGGAGCAGTGGGGGAAGCGAGTTCCAGATTCTCACCGCATTGCCCGAGAAGGATTGAGCCATCGATCTTTCCCTTTTGAAGATGGGGGGCTCAAGCAGAAGCTTTTCCGCATTGCGAGAAGGGCGAGAGCCACCGGACAATTTCAGTTTATTCGCCAGGTAACGAGGGGAGGACGTGTGTAAGGCTTTGTGTGTGATGCAGGCAGTTTTGTAAATAGATCTTGCCTCGATCGGAAGCCATCGCAGAGAGGACAGGATAGGAGTGATGTGGTCGCTTCGTTTAGACCCTGAAATGAAGCGAGCTGCTGAATGGAGGATGGATTTGAGAGGGGAGAGGTGGGATTTGGGTAGGCCAGTCAGAAGAGAATTGCAGTAATCCAGTCTTGAGAGAACCAGAGATTGAACCAAGGTTTTTAAGTCTTTCTCCGGGAAGAACCGACGGATCCCCCACAGAAGGCGCAGCTGGTACCGTGCATTCTTAGCAATAGAGTTGATGTGGGCGATTAGGTTGAGTCTTTTGTCGAGAATGACACCTAGGGATTTAGCGCTGTCAACAATGATGGGTTTGTTGTTGAGAAGGTTCAGCTGATCCATCCAAGATTGAACAGGAGGAGGTGAGAGAGAGGTAGAGAGGAGGAGGAATTCAGTTTTGGCGGGATTCAGAATGAGTTGGTGAGCAGACATCCAGTTGTGAATAGAGTTGAGGGTAGAATTGAGTAGGGAGAGATCGTGTGCGGAGGACACCTTAAGGTAGATTTGCGTGTCGTCCGCATACAGATGGTAAAGGATCCCAGATTTGCTTAGGAGGTTCCCTAAAGGTTCCAGGTAGAGATTAAACAAGGTGGGTGCCAAGATAGAACCTTGAGGGACGCCTTGACCTACGGCAACAGGAGATGAAAGACTGTTCCCTATCTTGATCATTTGGGATCTGTCCGAGAGGAAAGAGGCAAACCATTTGAGCACTGTGCCATCCAGTCCCATTCTCTGTTGAAGAGTGTTGAGGAGGGTGCTATGATTAACCGTGTCAAAGGCTGCAGAGAGGTCTAGAAGAATCAGAAGACATGAATCCCCAGCGTCGAGTATATGCAGCGCATCGTCAATCACTTGCAGCATGGCTGTTTCAGTGCTGCAGTTTTGGATGAAGCCCGACTGGAAGACGTCGAGGAGGTTATTGTCCATAATATGTGAGGAAAGTTGTTTCGCAACACATTTTTCGGTGATTTTCGACAGAAAAGGGAGGTTGGAGATAGGGCGGAAGTTGTTGAGGTCGTTCGCATCCGCGGCGGGTTTTTTTAGAAGAGGGGTGACCTGACCTGATTTGAGGGTAACTGGGAGGGAGCCTTGACTGAGGAAGAGATTGACTAGCCTGGTCCAGTAAGAGAGAGTATAGGTATAGAAATCGATGGCGATGTCGCTAGGGATGGGGTCGGAGGAATGGTTGGAGGGTTTAGTTTCGCGGATGCATTTGAGGAGGTCATCTTCCGAGATGACGTCAAAGTTCTGCCAGGTGACCAAGGATTTCCGCTCCTCCATGGGGGGGGTGGGCGACCTTATCCACCAGAGCTTTGACCTTTTCATCGAAGAATATAGCGAAATCTGCTGCTTTCTTTGAGGAATCCTCAGGCTTAATGGTTGGAGGAGAACAGTTTGGGTTTTTGAAGAGGTCAAAAAGTTTTTTGGGTCTGTTTTTAGCCGAGTCAAGGAGGGATCTGAAATGTGATGCTTTTTCCAGGAAGATGTGATTGTGATATATGGATCTTGCTGAGCGTAAAAGAGAGAGATTAGCGGTGGAAGGAGATTTTCTCCAGTGCTTCTCCAGGAATCTAAGGTTTTTCCTTTCATCGTAGAGCGCTTTATTGAACCAAGGTGCTGAGGGGTGGGTCTTTTCCTTTTGCTTTGGAGAGGAGCAACAATGTCGATTTCGACTGCTAGTACTGAGAGGCACTGAGAAGTGAGATCGTTGACATCCACGCTAGGGTCTAGTCTAGGAAGTGCCTGCATAGCGGAATCACAAAAAGTGTCAAGATCAATGTTCTTAGTGTTACGGAACCAGGTAGTAGCTCTTTTAGGTTGGCCGAGAGTTATAACGTGCGAGAGGTGAAAGCGGAAGGGAATGAGGAGGTGGTCAGACCAGTCTACATGGATGGGGGAGCAGTGGTCAGCAGGTCTTCTTTGGATATGACAAGGTCCAGAATAGAGCCCTTAGAATGTGTGGTTTCCGAGCAATGTTGGAGGAGATCATTGGCTGAGAGAAAGGAGGCAAGCTTGTTGGCAGCCGAGTCTTCCAAGGAGCCCCAGTGGAGATTAAAGTCACCCAGGAAGATCTGTCTGTCACTTTGAGAGAGTTGGTCACTGATGAAGTCAGTCAGTTCCTCCACAAAGGAAGAGCAGTAACCAGGCGGGTGGTAGATGGCATGGAATCTAAAGGGTGAGCCGTGATGTATTTGAAGTTCTAGGGAAAGGCATTCGAATGTATGGAAGAGGGTGGTTGGGACCGCTTTAATTTGAAGGGAGTTTCTGAAGATGATAGCGACACCTCCTCCAGTTTTGTCTGCCCTGTCATTTCTGAGGATAGAATAGTCAGTGGGTACCAACAGATCAAACAAAGTATGAGAGGAGTCATTAAACCAGGTCTCAGTGAGGAAGATCATGTCAAGATTTTGGTGAGTGATAGTATCAGAGATTTCCACTTTGTGTTTGACTGCAGATCTGCAGTTGTGGAGCAAACAGTGCAGCTCTGACGCAGATGTTTTGGTGAAGGGGTGTTAGGGTTGTTCAGGGAGATAGGGATAAGATTCTTGAATGAGGGAGCCCGGCAAGAGGGAGGTTGGTGAGGTCTGACAGAGGAGATGACCTGAATAGGAAACTGCGTAAAATTCTTAGGAGAGGAGGGCGGAGAGGGAGTGACGTTGGTGGTCTTGAGGCTGGCCCGTAAGTTGGTGATGTCTGCAGAGGGCAGACTGTGATTGGTTTTATTGGGGTGCGGGAGCAAGGGACTCCTCGGGAGGGTGTTAGGGACAGGGGATATTGGCGCTTAAACGTGAGATGGACGCTACCAGCTGGGAGATGGAATAGATGAGAGAATCCAGTTTATTTTCCAGAGAGAGGAGAGCTGAGCATGGAGTGTTAGGTGGCTCGGTGGATAAAGAAGGGAGTGCAGAGGGTGAGGGAGGACGGGGTGGGGTGGGGGAACGAGTAGAGGGCGTTGGTGCAGAAGGTAAGGGAGGACAGGGCGGGCTGGAGGAGCCGGATATGAGATGGAGTGCAGATGGTGAGGGAGGACGGGGCGGGGTGGTGGAATGGGATAAGTGAGGGAGTGCAGAGGGTGAGGGAGGGAGGGGAGGGAGGGGAATGGGTGGGGGGTTGGGGAGCAAGGGAAGAGGGTGAGGAACGATGGTGAACAGAGGGAGTGGAAGGAGAAACAGTGGTGGGAAGAGAAATATTTTTACTGGAGTTGAACAGAGGGGAAGAGAAGAGGGCATACGTCCGAGGAGGAAGTTGAGGAGTAGGAGGGGGGATAAAAGAGGGCCGGAGGTAAGGGGAGAAGAGGGGAGACGAGACTGACCCGGGCGGGGTGGGCGGGGGACAGATGAGGTCCGAATGTGCGTGGATCCGAAAGAAAAGGGGGCTGTAAAGGAGGGGGAGGGCAGGGGGTCCGAGGAGGGCCAGAGGAATGGGGAGAAAGGAGAGGATGGTGCAAGATAGGTACTGTAGGCTATGCAAGGCGAATGTAGGGGGACAGGTACCAGGTGGAGTGGGGGAATTGACTAGAGGGAAACTGAGGGAGAAGCAAGGGACTGCAACGTCGGAGGGAGAGACGAGGAAGGAATTGTCAGGGAGGGAGATAAGGTTGGGAAGCAAGGGAAGAGGAAGGTGGGGTTGAGGATAGATGGGAGGTGGAAGAGGAGAATTTAGGGTACGGGGGACGGGGACGAGCGGAAAGGGATGAGGCGAAAGGGGGAGGTAAGGGGGAAGGTAAGGACAGTTGATGGGAAGACCAGGTTGTAAGAGAGGTGAATTAAGAGGGGGGCGGAGGGCAGATTTAGTGGGATTAGGGGGCGGATAAAATGTTGGAGAATCGAGCAGGTGTAGGGTGGGGAGGGGGGGTGGAGGCCAGAGGCCGGAAAGATAAGATAGGGGCAGGGGCATTTTGGAAGGGGGAAGAGAGGGAGATGAGGGAGCAGTGACTGGGGGAGCAAAGGGTAGACCTGCGCCTCCCGGGATAGCGGCCTGCTGGAGTATCGGGGGGTCTGGGGGGAGAAAGGGAGAAAGGAGAGGAGTTCAAAGAAGAGTTGGGGGAGATCATAGTTGTGTGGGTTGGACGAAGGGAGTGGAAGAGATGGTCGAAGAGGGAGAGACAGGAGTCTGTCGCTTGAATCATGACGGTGCCATTGTTGTAGAGTGTTATGGTGAGCGAGCCCTTAAAGCTCGTGGAGGGGGAAATTTTTAGTCGCTGTCCATGCGGGATAGGTGAGGAGGAGGAGACGTTGAAGAAATTGAAGAAGCTGGTGGACCAGGAAGGGATGTCATGGGTGAAAAAAATTAAGTCATTTTTTAGCTTCCCTAGGTGCCTATCAATAGATTTAATCAACGCGCCTATAAGTTACCAGTCTAAAATGTTGCACATAGTGACATTCCTAGTTTTATCGTAACAGTTTCGCACTTTTGAAATATTGGTTTCAATAAGATCTTTCTTTCATGCTGCAATGCCATGTATAGGAATTTTAATGCGATATAGGTACAAGTTTGCCCTGCAAAAGCGGCAGCACTAATAGGAAACAACTGCTTTTCCCATCCAGGTGGCAGTAATACAGCAATGAGATGGAATAAAAATTGAAAACGCATACAATTTGGTCAAAGACATGGCATGAGATGTCAGATCAGGTTCAGCTGGCAGCTTTTAATAAGTTTCTATGGTAAAGAGGCCATTTGTAAATTTCAGACCGGAACAAAGAGATTTGGCACATGTCTTTTACAACTATTTGAATGTAGTGCGCAAAACTTTCTTTCCCACAGTTCACGAACACCCAGCTTGGTCAGAATCCGATTTATAGACCCACTGACTTACCGTGTGGACTGCTCATTCCAGCATGGGAAGGTGCTGACTTCCTAGTGTGGGGACCTCTTTTATTTCGCTGCCCGAGTCCAACCCTGGGCACACGCCCCTCTCACGTGCGCATGCCCTTTGCTCGTGCTGCCTATTGTGTTGATTGTTAGGGACAGTACATTGAAGGAGGGGTTCAAATAATAAAGTGGTATTCTTCCTAGTGGAAGAGAGCTGAGAACATCATTTAAATATAAGCAAAAGAGCAGGGTGAAGCAGGGCATTGCAGGGTAATCACCCATGAGACACGTCCCACAGTAAATTCCTGTGCTGTAGGAAACTAGAACCAAAATATTTGCAAAATCACACTTTTTATTCAAAGCGGAGGACGAATCATCAGTGAATCAGCTTCGAAAAGTAGCCATATTCGCAAATCAGAGCAATTTTCAACTTGTAGTAAAAGGCAAGCTGTATACGTGTTTTGCAAGACATGGGCAAGCAACTGCATGCATTTGCTCTAGCAGGCAACTTTTGTGGTTATACCAATAAAAGATATCTGCCCACCAGATCATGAAACATTTTCTTTTCCTTTCTTAAAAAGGGCCTACTTACGCCAGCATTGTTATTTAACATTCTGAAACACAGATATGTCACTTCAGTAGCCCTGAAAATTAAAACAAACTTTTCTTGCTGTTCTAGGATAAATGGTGATGTTAACTGATGCTAGCCACGCTGGGATAAAAAGTGACGTTAATCTAGGACTGTTTTACTACTCTAAAAATTACATTTATGCATGGCTGCTATTCTGTTATGTGTATTTGTACAGTGCACAACTCACCCCGGAGGGTATCGTGGAGCTGAAGCAGTAGCTGTATGGGCTGAGCCAGGGTCAGGACTAGGTGAAGAGCGAGGTCTTCTGTTTCTTGCAGAATTCATGAACTGAGGCGGAGGCTCTGATGTGCAGCAGCAGGTCGTTCCAGGCTTTAGCAGCGAGGTAGCAAAAGGCACAACCTCCAGATCTGGTTCTGAGTATACAGGTGGAGAAGGGGTGCAAGTAGGCGTTTGGCTGAGCGGAAGTGTCTGGTAGATTTGTGAAAGTTTTTGTGGATGCTGAGGTCCGTGGGGCCAATGTTGTATAAGGCTTTGTATGTATGCATGAGGAGTTTGAAGCGTACTCGTTTGTAGATTGGGAGCCAGTGGAGCTTTTTGAGTTGCGGGGTGCGGGGTGATGTGTGTGTGGGGTAGGAGGTTGAGGGTCCTGGCTGCTGAGTTTTGTATGGTCTGTAATCTTCTGGTCAGTTGAGCGTTGATTCCAACATAAGCCATCTGGGATGACCTTAAGAACACAGTTGACTGGAACAGGGTTGTTGCGCTACTTCTCTTGGACCTCTCAGCTGCCTTTGACACGGTTGACCATGACACTCTGATACAAAGACTCTACGAAGCCGGCATAGAGGGGACTGCTCTAGACTGTATCACATCCTACCTTAACAACAGAATTAATGTCATCCATACCCCCTGTCTCGTCCAAACCGTACTTTATAAAAGCAGGGTCCCTCAAGGCTATATCATCTCACCCATGCTTTGCAACATCTACGTGAAGTCATTACCGGCTCTGATCAATCAATTTCACTGCACGTGCTATAACTATGCAGATGACACACAAATACTTCCTCAACTGGAATGCCCCAAAGACATTGGAAACTTGCCAATTTTCAGTTGTCTCAGAGCCGTGGATCAATGGATGACATGGAGCCATCTCAAATTGAATGCTTCCAAAACGGAAATACTCACGTGTGGTGATTGGAAAAATTATGGCTCACTCGCCACCTGACCTGATGATCTGGGAACACCGCCTAAAGTATCAAAGAAAGTAAGAAACCTCGGAATGACCATGGACTCCAAGCTATCAATGAATGCCCAAGTGGACAAACTAGCAAGATCAAGCTTTGTTACTAAACTAAAAAAACACTGCAACACATCTTCCCCCATCTGGGATTTTCACACAAGGTCCAGGCTACCATCTTTCTTGTTCTGTCCAAACTCGATTAACCCAATAGCCTCTACCACGGATCATCTTTATCAACTATGAAAAGACTACAACGGATTCAGAACTCGGCTGCCAGACTACTCTTACATATAAAGCCACAAGCCCACATCTCACCTGCCTTGAAAGCCCTATATTGGTTACCAGTTGACAGAAGATCCACATTCAAGCTGCTTTGTATCACCCACAAAGCAATACATGGAACAGGACCGCCTTTCATCAGGAATAAAATCACCAAATAAATTCAACAAAGGAACCTCCACTCTAGAGTGGCACCTCGCCTCAAAGTCCTACCGTACAAGAAAAAAAAACATGGGTGGCCCATCTTTCTTTCTTCAAGCAGCCAAACTATGGAACTCTTTACCCCAAACATAAGATCCACGGATAGCCATCTTATCTTCAGAAGACTACTCAAGAGTTGGCTCTTCCCCACATAACCATCATACTCAAACATAAATATACAGCATATCCCTCTGTATGTAAGCATAATTTTGGACAATAAACATGTACCTACATATGTGCAGTGCTTAATTTGTGCCGGTGTTTTCCGGTGCTCAGGACCGGCACTTATTTTACCGGGCCGGGTCTATACGATTTTTCTCCCCCGGGAGATCGATGGCCCGGTAATTATTAAAATAAATTCCTGCTCTCCTTCTGTGGCTGCTGCCTGGTATGTCCCACCCTGGTCCAGGCATACTTAAAGAGCGTCGTCATCACGTTAGTGATGTCATGTCAGCAGATCGCGCCTGCCTTTCACGGAACATTGTTTAATTTCCGTTGAAGAAAGGCTGAGGGCGGGCTTCTGGCTAAGCTGGGGCACGGCAGGCTGGAAGCATGCAGGACTGCCAATAAACATTTTAGAAAATCATACAACGTCCAGCAGAAGTGATTATATACCAGCGCCCGCGCCCATAATCAATACAGGTATAATTTTTATACATTGGATTTACTTGTTTGCTTCATAAAAAATAAAATAAAAATAAATAACTATCCGGCATTAAGGCACGTTTGTTTAATCGTCTCCCGTGCTGAGGTCCTGCCCTTCAGATTTAGTGCCTTGTAAAATCCGGACGATGGTTGACAGAGGCTGCGTTTGAGTCTCATATTAGTTATACTCAAAAGAAATTGTCTAATACGGGATGCAAGTACACTAAGGATGCCTTAGGAACAGGGCATGTTTATTTTTCGCAGTCACCACAAGAGGCTCATAAACCCATACTAAACGGAGCCGCTTTGGTTGGTGTGGCTGTTGGTAATTTACACCACAGTGCGCAGGACTTGGGTTTGGGTGACATTAGAAATTTCCCCAGCAAAAGGAAGCGGAAACTTTGTTAAGGACAGCTATTTAAAAATCAATACACCTATTTAGGAGTGTGTGGCTGAGACTACGAGAGTCAGAGGGGATTGTGGACATTTGCTTCCGTGGTCTTTAAAAAAGACAAGATGTTTTCCTTCTAACTATACATCTATTAAAAAAAGAAAAAAACTCCCTCGTTGCCCCTGTGAACTCCCGTTCTTCAGTGAAAATGCCAAAGCTTAAACATGAGAGCGATGGCGAGAAGAAACGTGTGAAAAATCCTTACTGTTCCAATCTTTCCAATAACATGCAGATCTGGCCCATCAATCCATAAATGCGACCACTAAAACTTCAGCGGCTCTGGGTGTTATGCCACATCCTCGCGCCATCTGTAGATTAGTTGGTTCTCTCATGGGCGGCGCTAATAGGAGAAATGGGCTGGTGGAAGCTGCCTCCTGAGGAGAGCCCAGGCACTTGTTTTTTCACAAATTAACCACTGCATATGTGTATTGCTTTGTATAAACGTGTATAATTATTATGTTTTTAAAAATATAGGGGCCTATTAGCAATAACCGGCAATAATTATCGCTAAGCGCAGTTAGCGCTTGGATAATTATCGCCGGCTATCGCAGGTTTCTATCGCGGAGATAGCGTGCTATCAGCAACGCTTATCTCCTAAGCGATAGAAACCCTGGAGAACAGTGTGAATATCGCTTGAAAACAAGCGATATTCACACTGTGACCAGTGTTAGCTAGGTGATAGGGCGAGGGGGATTTAGCCATGTAAACCACCTCCCATTGGATTACATGGCTAAGTCAGGTCTGGACCAGGCGTTAACAAACCAGCGCTAAACGTGTTTAGCGCTGGTTTGTTAATCACCTCCCCTGCCTCGCTAATAGGCGATAGCGAGCTTAGCGACTGTTTCCAGTCGCTTTTAGGTTGGGAACGCCTACTTTGCATGCCATTAGCGATAAATATCGCTGGCATGCGAAGCGGCACCCAACCCGGTCGCTATCGCCTAGAAGCTGTCGCTAACAGCAGTTAGCGACAGCTTGCTAATAGGGCGTTAGAATTATCGCCGCTTTAGCGGGAAAAAGTCCCGCTAAAGCGGCGATAGAGCCCTTGATAATATGCCCCATAGATATTCGTTAGTTCTTTTTAAAAAATGTACATATTACTTTTAGTTACATTATTCTATGTTTTAACATGTATATAAGAGACTGCATAAATAAGTAAGTCTTTTATCATAACTATTTATCTACAATGGCTTCACTATTGAAATACAAAAAAATCAAAACAAATAATTTAATTTAAAGTACAACAACACTTGAAAGCCGGAGTTTTATTAAATGCAACTTTAATCTACATATATTACCTTCCTTATGCATATATATACCTTCCATGTACTTATGTATCTATATATTTATTACTTTGCTTTTAATTCAGCATATCAAATGCACTACCTTATATCTCACCCTATATCTCTCGCAATATATCCTCTACCACCACTGTGTCTCATCTCAAACCTCATTCTACTACTCTCTCCAATGCACTGCCCTATTTCTCACCCTATACCTCTTATCAATACATCCTCTACCTCCAATGTCTCATTCATTCCAAAACACCATACCATTATGATCCCCAAAATAACCCTTTCTAGACTCTTCCCTCCTCTACCCCTCCTTGCATTATCTCATACCTCTTTTACAATTCAGATCTCTCTAACAAGCCTTTCTAAAACCTTCCCTCTGACTCTTCCCACTCTACCTCCCCATAACTCATCTCAAACCCCCTCCTATTGCTATGGACTCCAAAAAAGAAGAAACAGAAAAACAAAATCTAGACACTTCCCTCTTCTATCCCGTCACTATTCCTTTTCAATCCAAATAACAGACTAACATGTCCACCACTCAAATTAATTTCATATTTTCCTATACTAATTCCCCACTAATCCCGTTTGGATTCCGGAGTAGAGTGCTACTCGCCAAAAAGCGCTTTAACACCTCATCAGGGGTAGCAAGCGCTATATAAATGCAACCCTTTTCCTCTTCTATCCCTCCACTATCCTTCTCAATCGAAATAAAAGACTAACATATCCACCACTCAAATTACTTCCATATTTGACTATACTAATTCACCACTAATCCTTTATGGGTTCCGGAGTATCGTGCTACTCGCCGAAAAAGCGCTTTGACGCCTCGTCAGGGGTAGTAAGCGCTATATAAATGCAATTACAATACAATACAATAAAGTGTGTCCATATAGTCCAGCTTACTCGTGATGAGGGCTTGAGTGACGGTACTGCTAGTGTTGGTGGGGAGCCATTTGAAGATCTCCTTGAGCACCTTGAGTGTATGGAACCTGGAGACAGTTTTCATTTGGTCTGTCATGGTGAGTTGGTTGTCCATTATAGTTCCGAGGTTCTTTGTGTGGGTTGCCGGGAGGGGTGTGGTCGGAGTTCGGCAGGCCACCAGGTGAAGTCCCAGAGCGAGGTGTCTTTGCCAAAGATTACTATTTCCGTCTTGTCTGTGTAAATTCAGGCAGTAGGTTTTCATCCATCTGGCGACTTCAGTCAAGCAGATGACGAAATTGGTCTGGGTGTTTGGTGTCTCGTCAGAGAGGGTGAGTATAAGCTGGTTGTCGTCAGCATAGGATATGATCTTGATTCTGTAGGCATTGATGATGCTTATGAGTGGGGTCATGTAGGCGTTGAACAGATTAGGGCTGAGTTAGGATCCTTGTGGAGCTCCGCAGGTGAGGTTGACGGCGTCCAAGGTGAATGGGCCAGGCTGACTGACTGGCCTATCAGGAAGGTGCAAATCCAATAAGCACAGAACCTTGGATGCCTGCTTCGCCCAGTCATTGGATAAGGATTGGGTGCAAGACTGTGTCGAAGGCTGCTGAAAGATCCAGTAGGATGAGTGCTGCGTGACACCTCATTCATGATCATTCGGTTGTCGTCCGTGGCAGCGATGAGGGCAGTTTCTGTACTGTGGTTGGGCGTGAATCCAGATTTAGTGGTGTTAAGAAGGCGGTTGTCAGTGAGGCCCGTAGCAAGGCATTTATTTATCATCTTTTCCATTACTTTTGCCTGGTAGGTCGGCAGGGAGCTGAGATAGGCTGGTAGTTGACTAGTGTCTTCGGGTCTGCTGAGGGTTTCTTGAGGAGGGGGAGTACTGTGGCATGTTTCCAAGTGTCCAGGTAGGTAGCTGTGATGAATGAGTTGTTCAGGATCAGGTGAGAGCTGTGCTGATGGAGTCCAGTCGTTTGATGAAGATGTGGTGAGGGTAAGGGTCTGAGGTTGCTCTGAAATGTGAGTGTTGTTGTTGTTTCTTGAGTGGTGATGGTGGGCCAGGTGGTCAGGGTGATCCTCTGGATGTTGGTAGAGATGAGAAGGAGTACAACGAGAGTGGAAGGGTCCAGTTAGGGCTAAAAGATTTAGGAGATGCTGGAGATCATGTTGCTGAAGAGTAGGGATAGCTGGGTGCAGAGGTCCCAAGAGGGGGGTTACGCTGCTGGAGCTAGCTGCCAGAGAGACAAAGTCTTTCACTATGGCAAAGATTTACTTGGCGCTGTTGGTGCTGCTTTCGATGCGGTCGGTGAGTGCGGAGGGTTTGGTGGCTCTGATTTGCTGATGGTAGCGTCTGAAGGCAGATTTGTAGGTGCTCGTCTCTGTGTTGTTCTGACTTTGTCTCCATCTGCGTTCAAGTTGCTTGCAGTGGTGTGTGATGAGCCTGAGCTCTTCCTTGTACCAACTTGAATGCGGGTTAGTTCTCGTGGCTTTGTTGGCTTTGAGAGGAGCCAGGGTACCTGTGCAGGCGTGGTAAAAGGGTGAAAAGTGACAATCTATGATGGCCATTTCATAGTAAAAATGATGTTAATCTATAATTGCTTTTCTAGAATAAAAAGTGAATGTCATACTGGGGTAAAAAGTAAACTTAATGTGTGGTTGTTATTCTACAGTAAAAAGTAGTATTAATCCATGAGTGCCACTCCAGGGTAAAAAGTGATATTATTTGATTGCCATTCTGTGGTAAAAAGTGATGTTAATCTATGATTTGTATTCTATGGAAAAAGAGTGAGAGTAATCCATGATTAGCTTCTTAGAATAAAAAGTAATGTTGATCTGTGACTGTTTTTCTGGGTATAAAATGATGCTAATTTATTATATCAGTTCAGGAGTTAAAAGTGAAGTTAATCTTTGAATGTTATTCAAAGATAAAGATTTGCTTTAATCCATGATTGTTTGTTCTAGGATAAAAAGAGTCAGTGTGTGCAGTTTATGATTGTTGTCAGGAACTCAATTGCAGTAACTGAAAAACAGCAGAAAGTAAACAAAAGAAACAGTAACTTCTATAATTTCAAGAAATTTCCACATTAGAAATGGAGTCAACTGCTTTCCAAGGTTCCCAAAATGAGAAAACAGAAGAGCTTTATAAAGAAATCCAAGCTGGCGGCTGTAAGCACAGAAAAATACAATGTCGGTCTAGACTTTCACATAAGCGCAAGCTTCCATGGAACAAATGCACGTGCGCCACCAGTATTTAGCGCCCTTTCACTGGCTCCCCTGAGTAGAGAACAGTGTTTCGTTTTGGCACTTGCTCTGTGGAGCGTTTTTGATTTGATTTAAGGAAATTCAAGTACCTCTTGTTCTAGAGAGTGTTATTCCTCCTGTAAGACCAACCACCTTCCTATGAGTGCATGCACTGGGGTATTCCTCATTTCTGAGCTCATCCATCTGATCTCAGTAGTTTTCCATTCAGAAAATCGAGGAATGCATGGATTTTTTCACCTCTCAACTTATCAGCTCTGACAACAATATTTTCCTTGGAGACTTCAACATCTACTGGGGAGACGTGACCAACAGTTATGTGGATACTTTTACCTCCTTTCTCAATGCCAACGATCTTTAACAACAATGCAATAAACCTACATACCACAATGGTGCCATTCTGGGTCTGATAACCTCAAATTCCCCCTACCTAGAGACACGTGACCGCATCCCAGTCAACTGGTCAGATCACATCATATCCCATTCTCTCTAACCGGCTCTTATACCAAATATATGGGCAACCCAAGAAAGAGAAAATTTGGTTCAGAGACACATCCAACCTTGACACAGAAGCCATGGCCATCATGGCCTTTCCCACCCTAATTTCGATTACACCTCATCTTGACATTAACGAGGCTAGCGACAAGTACAACTTCTGCATGGAATCCCTTATTGACAAATTGTACCCCTGAAGTGCAAATTATCCAGACCAAAACCCTCTGGGCCCTGGTTCTCAAAAGAGCTTTATGAAGATCTAAAGCTTGTCAGAAAATGCGAGAAAGAGTGGAGACAAGCACCATCTTACATGAGTATGACTAAGCTTCGCAAAGCGAGAAAACAATACAAATACCAAATCCTCAGAGTTAAATCCTCCCAAATAAGAGCCCTCATGAATTGTGCAAAGAATAGACCAAAGCACCCGTTCAAGGTCATTGCACTGTCTACTAACCCCTCCATCACTTCGGCTCCCAAGTCATCCATGGCCCGTTGCAACTACTTTATGGATTTCTTTGATAAAAAAGTTAGAGACATCCATATCTCGCTTCCCATCAATGACTCCCTTGAAATGGTTGAGTCTCTACCATGTAAGATACAACAAGCATGGTCTTCTTTCTCTCCAATTTCCAAGCAGGACCTACAACGAACTATCTCCAAAGTAAAACCCTCAAGCCATCTTCGGGACGCCATTCCAGGCTCTATCAGCAAATCTCTTTCCACACACCTATCCCCAATATGGACCACCATTGTCAATTCCTCTCTCAAACAGGGCCTTTTCCCAGAATGACTAAAAATGGGTCAAATCACTCCGCTCTTGAAAAGCAACCTTTCGATCCAGAGAACCTGAACAACTACCGCCCAGTCTCCACATTCACATTTTTAGGCAAAGTCATCGAAAGTTGCGTAGCGTCCTAACTAGCCTCACCCATTCGAACAAACATCCTCCTAGACACTATCCAATCAAGTTTCCACCAGGGTCACAGTACAGAAACTGCGAACCTCCAAATAGTCGATGACTCCCTTAGATTCCGTGACTCCAGCAACTCCTGCCTCTTGGTCCTCCTGGATTTATCTGCCACATTCAACACTGTCAACCATCTCAACCTCTTTCATATTCTTGAACTACGCATGGGATGAGGAGGCCCTATCCTGAACTGGTTCCCCTCTTACCTATCCAACCATTCTCAAATTGTGAAAATGGGCAACTCGTTCTCGAGACTTGTCAGCGTTCACCAAGGGGTCCCTCAAGGTTCGATCCTCTCCCCAACCCTCTTTAGCCTCTACCTAGAACCACTATGTGTGATTCTCAGAAACTCTGGGATTCCCTTCCACCTCTACACCGACAACACACCAATGTACCTGAAAATCTCATCCCCGCAAGATGCTGCCCTGCTTTCAAATACACTTTTAAAGATTCAAAACTGTATTTCCAATCACTATTTAAAACTCAACCCAACTAAAGCAGAATTTCTTTTGATCTCACCTCCGCAAGCAAAAACTCCTGTACAAGAATGTATGGCCAACATTCCCCACTGGATGGCTGCTCCACCATTGTCCAGAGTGCCATATCACTCGGCATCACCCTTGATAATCGTCTCAAATCTTCATAGCCACATAGCAGCCATGGCCAACAGTGCACAACACCAACTTAGGCTGCTTTGAGGTATCAGACAATTGATTCCGGAACAAGACCTCAAAACAGTGGTGCAGTCCCTCGTTCTCTCAAGACTAGACTATGGAATTGCCATTCGCTCAGGCATTCTCAGAGTGCACCTAGGTCCACTGAGAGCAACACTGTATGCTGCAGCATGCTTCGTCTTAGGTCTCAAGAAATTTGACCACATTTCCCCTGCACTGCTTACTCTGCAATGGCTCCCCCTTGAAGTGCGGGCCCAATTCTGAATCGCTTTCATTACTCACAGAGTGCTGCACTCCTCCTCACCCTGCTATCTAAACGAGAAGCTGAAAATCTGTGGAGCAAATTGGATTCCAGAAATGCCCAATCCTTGCTCCTGGAAACCCCCACCTTCAGTCGAGAATGATAAATGAACCAGTCTTTCCCTGGCAGTGCCACTAAAATCTGGAACTCTCTGCCTCCCTCACTCCGTATAACCACCTGCCTAGCAACCTTCAAAAAGGACTTCACACTCCTCCTGTTTAACAGACATCTTGATTAATTCACCCTTGACCAGACTTAAGTCCTCTCTCCGCTGCACCCTGATCCACCTTCATTATATGATTCAACCATCTAAATCGATGCTTCGACTGTGTATGTCCGCTGCCCAATTTTTTTAACTGTTTCTTGTGGTAACTCCTGTACACATCCACATTTGTAGACGTCCGAGTTTAACTACTATTACTGTATTCCACTGTAATCCTGTATTCTGTGTGTTGTAAAGTACTCTGATGCCTTCGGGCCATGTTCGCGCTATATAAAATTGCAAGAATAAATATATAAATCGATGATAAAAGACAAGATAGACTACAAAGAAGAAGGCTATCTGAAGAAAGTCAGTAAGGACTTATTTTTAAGAACTATGGGTATAAGAAAAGACTATACAATATGACAATGGCAAGTTCATAGAATAAGGACAGTTAAGGAAGAGAAGTCTAGTCAAACGCACATAATTAAGGAACTCCACCTGCTGAGGTAGCAGAATAAGACAAACAGTTTCTGCAAAGAAGGAAAAGACTTAAAATATGCTACAAGAGAGAAGCTAAGCCTTAGCAAAATATAGATATAGGTACAGTCATAATATTTAAACTAGGTAAAATGTTAAAAAGTAATATATGAACAATGATATGTGAAAGGTTGCATGCAGAGAATTAGAGTGTATTTGTGTTTCATTTTAGGTGGCGAACAAAACTCACCTTCAAGACCTTCTGGAAACTCTAGGGAGGGAGAAAGGGAAAGGAAGCAGGAGAAATCTAAGATCTAGGAGATAGAAGGTGGCTTCAAATCTCTTTTCCATCCCTTTCCCCCTGGTGGTTTGAGACTAGGGAGGGTTTGCCTGGTACCCGAAGCAGTGGAGGGGCATTGGGAGGACTCCTCGACTCCTGTGGAACTTCGGCACTAAGGTTAGTGCTTGACAATTGTCTTTCAGGGCAACATGTGATGTTAATCTGCAGTTATTTTAGGGTAAAAAGCGACATTAGCATATGGTTGTTATTTTAGGGTAATAACATACTATGATTGCCATTCTGGGATAAAAAGGGATGTTCATCTAGGAAGCTAATCATCTACTAGTGTTATCATTTACCCCAGACGGACCATCATAGAGGAATGTCCCTTTTACCCTAAAATAGCAAAGATAGATTAATGTCACTTTTCACCCTAGAATAACATTGTTAATCTATGAGTGTTATTCTTTGGTAAAAAGTGACATTAATGCATGAATATTACTCCAGGCCAAAAAGTGACAATCTGTGATTGCCATCCGGGGTTAAAAAGTGATGTTAGTCTCTGATTCCCTTTCTGGGATGAAAGGTGCCCCTGATTCTCTTTAGATGGTAAAAGTAATGTTAAGCTATGTTTATTCTCCTGTGGTGAAAGGTGACATTCATCTGTGACTGCCAATTTGGGGTTAAACGTGACTTTAGAGTATGATTTTCAATGTGGGGTAAAAATAGTGTTTGTCTGTGATTGCCAGTCTGGGGCAAAAAGCAAAGCGAATCTTTAATAATAATGTGGATTCTTGTGGTGGACTGACTTGAACAGTGCTCTCCACAACCCTATAAAGTGCCCCTGAATTGACTCAGTTTTAGCAATTGAACACTAAGCTGAAAACACTGTAATCATATTCATTTCATACAAATACACACTGTAAATCTTATGCTTCATTAATCACCTCCATTGCTAGCAAAAAAGTGTCATCTCTATAAAACAGCAGAATGGTGGTCCTAACAATCTAAAGTTCATTGCTGTAAACCTAATCTGCCTAAACCTTGACCAGCAGGTATTTTGTGATTCATAGATCCCTTTCTCTGGCCGAATTGGCCGTAGGCTGTATGTCTTTAGTTCCTTGCGCTACCGGGTGAATATTTTAGGCTTTTCCAATATTCTTTCTCGCCATAGTGGACTAGCGATTGTTGAAACCTCACGATCCAAGGAGTGTATTGTTATAAGAAATTAATCTATTTATTATTTAAAAAAATGTGCCTCCTACTGTTTAATTGTTAAAGCTAATCTCTTTTTGCTACTTAAGGTAAAAAGTGACTTTACTGTATGATTGCTATTCTAAAGTAAACAGAGAATTTAAAATATGATTGCCATTTTAGGGTAAAACGTGCTGTTAGTTTATGATTGCAATTCTGGATTATAAAGTGTCAATCTATGATTGCCATTCTGGGGTAGACAGCAATGCTAATAGATGACTCGCTTCCTAGGGTAAAAAGATCCCCTAATCTGTGATTGTGATTCCAAGGTAAAAAGAAATGTTAATCAATGATCATTATTCTAAGGTGAAAAGTGCCATTAATCTATCATTGCCAGTTTAGGGTAAAAAGTGACATGCACCCATAATTGTCATTCTGGGATGAATATTAATGCTAATAAAGAAATAGCTTCCTAGATAAAAGTTGCCTTTAATCTATGCTTGCCATTCTGGGGTAAAAAGTGCCACTAACATTTGATTGTGTCCTAAAGAAGAAGGTTCCTCTGACGAACAGATTGCACTGGCTGTTTGATGCACCCATTGCATTCTGGGTTAAGTGGCTGCTAGTCAATGATTGTTGTTCTAGGGAGAAAAATGACTTTCTTTTTCTAGACTAACTAAAACCAAAACTCAGATTAGAACAGAGTTGGTGCTGCTCTTTGTGACTTAGTGTTGTTACTAAACTGTAGAGAAATCAAGAGATCTTTCCATATTATTGAAAAGATTGGGGGAGATATTCACAAGAACGTGTGCTAAATATCACCCAAAAATGTTAACGCAACTTTACACATCGGAGTCCATCGCGGGAAAATAACACCGTGTTAACGTGGAATTCACAACACGGCGGTACCATGCGATAGACTCCTGAAACCGCGGACAATGCCCGCGATACAACCACCTCGACGGCGATAAAAACACAAACCCCAACACCAAAAAACGTGCGATGAGCCCATTCGCGATGAGGAAATCAGCGATAAGCAGCGCCAGGCCTGCCATACACACCCGGCAGGCGGGAAAATCACTACAAAAGGAGAAAAAACACACAAACACAAAATGACCAACACCCAAGCACCATGGAGGCAGCCGGAGCAGGCGCAGAGGACGAGCGCAACCCCACAAGTACCCCGGACGACCAGCCCGGGACCACGGTGACAGGGAAGGACAAGGACAAGAAGAAGAGGAAGACGAAGTACAGTCCGCAGGAGAATCGGATCCTGGTCACGGAGGTGATAGAACACCATCAACAACTGTTCATCGCCTCCAATGTGTCATTGGGCACCAGAAATGGATTATGGCGGGCCATCGTGGACAAGGTGAACGCCGTCGGAGAGTACAGGAGGTCAATGGACGAGGTCAAGAGGCGATGGAATGACATCAAGCGCAAGACCAAGGAGAAACTCGCAGCCAACCAGAAGGCAGCAACGCAGACTGGAGGTGGGAGGCCTGCGCTACAGCAGGAGCTGGATGACATGGAGGAGCTGGTGTCGACAGTCATCAGTGTGGAGCTCGTGGCAGGAGTCGGGGGACCGGACTCTGCTCGACAGGACACAACCGCAACAGGGTGAGTGACCACAAGGTACTGGGGGGACGGGGGGAGATGGCCACAATGGCACACATGCACAATCAAGCAGGGCACAGTGCACACCCACAATGATTCTGGATCATGGCCCTGAGCCACAGACTGTCACAATGTACAATGCCATGCTGTCTGAATGTGAACCTGTGCCATGCGGCTACATACATGCGGACACATTGTAATACACCATCTCCCCTTCACATTGCAGGGGCACCATCAACACCTCCTGCAGAGCAGTCCCAGCCACTCTTCACTGATGACGAGGAGGACACCCCCAGCATCGACACCCAAGCCCTCCAAGACATCATTGAGCTCATCCGCCAAGCACCTCCAGGACCAGGGCAGCCCAGCTGCATCGAGGAGACCCCACCCACTCCACAAACCACCCAGCAGGAGGCACCCACAACCCCGGCTGTCTCCCAAGACCCCCAGGAACAACACATGGCCTTCCAATGCCGTGTGCTGGAGGGCCAGAGGGAGACGGCTGAGCAGGTGCGGGTGGGGTTCGACCTCATGGCTACCAAACTGGACGCCATCCATGGGTGTCTGAGTCCCATCAGGGACCAGCTCCAGTCCCTAACGGACACCCACGGCCCGCTCCATGGTCTCCAATGAGCCATGACTGACATTGCTGGAGTCCTGATTCGGAGACAAGAACACCTGTCCGCTCAGAGTGGCTCCAGCGATTCCAGCCGTGAGCTGGCACACATGCGGAGGCTCATGGAGGACATGGTGCGGATGGAGGCGGAAAGGATGGCAGCCACCGCTGCACATTAGCGAAATGTAGCTGGCATCTACCAGGCCCTGCATGTCCTCATCATGGCATTGCTGCCACAAGGCATGGCGCAGATGAATGCTGCTGCCCCTACACCATCCACATCTCCGCCCCCTGGTGTGTCAGTGCCTCACAGTGCGGCAGGCGTATCCACTCCGGCACCTGATGTGTCACTGCCACACAGTGCGGCCTACGATCCTCCTCCGGCCCCTGATGTGTCAGTGGCACACAGTGCCGCAGCCGGTACTGCAACACCCACAGGTGGGGCAGAGCACACATCCGAGGACGAGGACGTGGATGGGATTGAGTTCAGTAGGAGGCACTAGCATTCATGTCCGCCACCTTGCCTGTTTCTGCTTGGTGCCACACATGGCCCCATGACCTGCCACTGACCCCTGATACACTCCGCTGCACTCACCTTGGACCGCGACATGGACTGCCATATCCTGTTCGATGACCAATGACACAGTGACCACACTGCGGACTGTACCCTTCCTCTTCCGCTGTACTTGTCATCCCCGGATGGACTCTGGCTGGCCCTCCACGGGCCCATATTGTGTAGTGTGCTTGGCATGGACCTGTACTGCTCCAGCTGCAATACTCCACCGGATGTGCAATAAACATCCAGAAACGCACTGCTGTGTCATGTCTTTCATCATTCATGTATGAATGTGTGGATGAATGTAGGGACAGTGATTTCCCTCACGTCAATGATGCTCATCTAGTGGGATGCCAGTCACAGTGTGCCACATTGCCTATTGAGTTCCGCTTGCCATGCACACTACAACAGGGACACACGCATTAGTCACTTCCTTGTCCGGACATGGACTGAACCACGCCCTGAGCCCCCGAGTCATTGTTGCAAGCCCTGCGCTGGTCCGGCGTACGTCAGGCCAGACCACCCCGCTTACGCTCCGAGGAGGGGCCCACATAGCTACATGTCGCAGGCGTACACGCTGGTGGTATGGTATGCAGGTCACTGGTCTAGTTGTCAGCATGCCACGGCCACTCCCTGAGGGCAGGTTTGCACACACACCACACCCATCCGGCACAGGCGTCACAGGCCATGTGACCACGCCAATATAAGGGGCCGGCAACGTCACATTCCCCACTGCCGGTGGTGACTGGATGACGGACGCTCCACGGTTCTCAATCATAAAGGGCCCATGAGTTGTTGCGCACAGGGTTGGTCGCACCCGAAGCCTTGCGCCCATCACGGGCCTACCAACACGTGGCGCTGAATGGGGTTGCACACGGTTAGTGGCACCCGAAGCCTTGCGCCCGTCACGGGCCTACCACCACGTGGCGCTGACTGGGGTTGCACAGGGTTAGTGGCACCCGAAGCCTTGCGCCCGTCACGGGCCTACCACCATGTGGCGCTGACTGCGGTTGCACAGGGTTAGTGGCACCGAAATAGCTGAGCGGGTGTGCAGCCTGCGATGATGACGTGTGCACTGATGTGGTCTCTGCCATTGATGCCTCAGGACTCAGCGTCATGTGTGGGACCTGCTGTGCCGCGGGGCGGCTCCGCATGATGTGGACCATGCCATGGTGGCGGGACCCGGGCCTGGAGCTTGCATGGGCACACTCGTGCACGGTATGTGTTTGTCCGGGCAGGGGTGGTCCGGGGGGGCCTGGGAGTGGTGGCAGTGGGTGTTGTGGCCCTCATGGGTCTCCGAGCTGCATGATCATTGTCTCCATGGCATCTGTGGGTCTTCAGATGTGGCTCTTGGCTGGGCTCCCTTTCATGCTGCAGGTAGTCGTCCTGCTTTACACCAGCAAAAGGCAGGTGTTAATTCCCTGGTGCTACCGCGGCTTATCGCCTGTTTTTGGTTCGCATCGCAGATCTGGCAGTTCGTTGTGAAAGTGGTGTTGTGGTTTTTTCGTGTGTTTTTGCACGGGAACGCCTACTCTGCTTCTCATTAGGGTTAGTTGGTGGTGTCCACCGTGGTGTTATGTTTTGGGGCAGTTATCGCGGGAATACTGGCAATGTCGGCAGTTTGCACCCGCTTGTGAATGGGGTGTTAAATCTATCTCCACTTTTGATGAGTTAAGGTGGAGATAAATCGGAGATAAGTCCTTGTGAATATCCCCATGGGTGTACAAGTCACGTACTGCAATTTTTCTAAATATATTTGAACCTTAAATGTCAGTAAAGGATCTTACAGAGACACCTGACTTTTTAGAATTTGCCACTAGACAAGGTGTGCTGAGTGCAGGCAGACCCTACCCTACATGGGGGCAGATTTACAAGCCCCTTGTGCCACTTTTGCTTCATTTTTAACATGGGAAAAGTGACATAAGGGTGGCGCAAGGGGCTTGTAAATAAGCCCCATGGTATTTCTAGCTGCACATTGTCATCCTACAAAGGTGAATCCCGTGCTCAGTTTTCATGTGCAAACCGAGCCTGGCTGACCCACGCAGTCGTGAGGCTCACAATATTCTAGCGCATTTTACACGCGTCCGGTGCCCTCATGCTGCAACTTGGTCCGTTTGCTTTTTATCTTCCTAGATTGGTCGAAAGAGAGTGGTGGCCATTTAAACCTGCTCAATCCCATTTGTGTCACCATGTGGCTTACAAGACCTTCCTCTGATAGTATTACAAGGGCAGGTGGAATGAGGGACAAGGTGTGGCGGGACGGTAGGGGTAAAGCTTACCATCTTTTACTCTGTACCATCTCCCACCCCCCTCCCCCAAACAACCCTTCCATGAATGAGGAGAGGATGCAAGTTGGCCTTCTATGTAGAAACATTCGCCTTTTGGTGCCACTGCGGAAAGCGCCCCGACAGTAAGGACAGTCTACCACCCCTTCTATGCATGTCTTCCTTACCTACCTACACTACATGTCTCTCCCCTGCCGGTGCTACATGCGTCTTTCCTACCTATATGCCACAGCTCTCTTCCTTACTTGTACTGCATGTCTTTTCCCCACCTGTATACTCCATCTCTCTTCCCTACCTACAATGCATGCCTCTTACCTACCTACAATGCATGTCTCTTCCTCATCTACACTACATGTCTCTTCCCTACTGGTGCTACATGTGTCTATTCTACCAATATACTACCTCTCTCTCCGCTACCTATACAGCATGTCTTCCTTACCTACCTTCACTACAGGTCTCTCCCCTGCCAGTGCTACATGCGTCTTCCCTACCTTTATACTACATTTCTCTTCCCTACTCTGTACTGCTTGTTTCTTCCTTACCTATATGCTACATCTCTCTTCCTTGCCTGTACTACGTCTTCCCTACCTACACTACATGTCCCTTCCCTACCGATGCCACATCTCTCCTCGCTACCTACACTACATGTGTCTTCCCTGTCGGTGCTACATGTATCTTCTTTACCTATATTACCTCTCCCATCCCTACCTATACGCTACATCTCCCATCCCTACCTATATACTACATCTCCCTTCCCTACCTATACGCTACATCTCCCATCCCTACCTATATACTACATCTCTCTTCCCTACCTATTTACTACATCTCCCTTCCCTACCTATATACTACATCTCTCTTCCCTACCTATACGCTACATCTCTCTTCCCTACCTATACGCTACATCTCTCTTCCCTACCTATACGCTACATCTCCCATCCCTACCTATACGCTACATCTCCCTTCCCTACCTATATACTACATCTCTCTTCCCTACCTCTACTACATCTCTTCCTTACCGATATACTACATCACTGTTCCCTACCTACACCACATCTCTCTCCCCTACCTATACTAAAAGTCTCTTTCCTACCCAAATACTACATCACTGTTCCCAACGTACACTACTTCCCTCTTCCCTACCATTCCCAGTGGGCAACAAACAAATGCTACAAGGCGTGCAGGCCGACGTCCAAGCAACGTGTGTGTGTGTGTGGTTGTGTGTTAGTGTGTGTGTGTGTGTGTGGTGTAAAGGATGTTTACCAAGATTAAATGAAATGTCCTTGCTCCCCCAGCGTGTCCCCATCCTCTTATCCCCGGCGGGCCCTCCGACCCCCTCCCCCGGCGCACAATGGGGCCCCCGCCGTACATGTTCGCTCATTGTCCGCGATGGACACCACCTTGGAGAGACAGGCCGCCACCCACCGCCTGCCCTGGGATTAACGAGGATGGGAATGTGTTTCTGCCTGCCTTTGTGGACAGAGAATGCGCCTTTAAGAATGTAAGGCCCTTTATATGGCGGTATTGTCAGATGGGGGATAGCAGGTGGCGTGTCCAGAAACGGCCCTTTCTCTTGTGCGGGGCCTTTTTGTTGTTTCTTCTGTGTTTTGTACATGCTGGGAGGGAGGACAGAGGAGCCGGGGCTGGGGGTGTTTGTGTGTGTGTGTGTGTGTGTGTGTGTGTGCGTGTGAGGGCACCGAGATGCATTTACTTAAAAGTCCCGGCCTTGTTTCACACAAAGTGGAAGTAATGCAGTTTGCAAATGTTTGTTCTGCGGGCCACCGAGGTTAAAGGAAACCCCAGCGAAAGCTGCTCAGTTCTTCCCCGTCCCTTTATCACAGGCAAAAAAGAGGACACATTTCACATGAAAAGAGAAAAAGTGTAAAAGAGAAAAATAGCGCAGGGGAGGGCCGCTGTGGAAGGGCCCCCACCTCCAGTGACCAATAGTGCGTTCTGTTTGTGCTGGGACGTTGATGTTGGCGGTGATGGGAAAGGATGTGACCAGTTGAAGCTGGGATCCTGTCTTACCACCAGACAC
The DNA here is from genome assembly GCA_963921515.1 of Calotriton arnoldi. Taxonomy (NCBI): domain Eukaryota; kingdom Metazoa; phylum Chordata; class Amphibia; order Caudata; family Salamandridae; genus Calotriton; species Calotriton arnoldi. Next base: position 2,226,901 of record CAWUFW010000337.1, read on the forward strand.
CTCTTGACAAGTTTTCAGGTTTTGAGTCCGGGTCTGAGTCCTCTTCCAAGCTCTATGCCCAGTTCTGAGCCCTCTACCGAAGTATTGTATTGCCCAGGGTTGTGGTGGACTTTCTTTGTGTATTTGTGGGGTACGGTGGCCGGTTCTGACGGCTAGAGACGGAGGTCTCACCGGTAATCACAGTGTGCAGTTCTGAGCCCTCTCCCAGAGTATTGTATAGCACGGGGTTGGTTGTGATGGGCTTTCTTCGTGTATTTGTGGGGTACGGTGGCCGGTTCTGAAGGCCAGAGACGGAGGTCTCACGGTAATGATAGTGCTGCCCTGGAGTATCTATTGTGGTCACATCTAGTGCAGTGTGTACATCTCTGAAGGCCTCACCTGGAGTGTTGTGCAAAGCCCTGGAGGCCACATATAGAGTGCTGTGTACAGCTCTGAAAACCACATTTGGAGTACTGCTTGCAGCTCTGGAGAGCTGTGGTTCTGTATACAGCGCTTCAAGCCACATCTGCAATTCTGTGTGCAGTTTGTGGGCCTCTTGCACAGATGGTTGAAGACAAACTGGAGACAGTCCCGAGACAGGCAGCCACAATGGTGAAATGTTTAAATCACAATGCATACAGTGAAATGTCAAGAAATGAAACGTGGTAGAGGTATAAGAGAGAGGCATTGGCCAAGGTTTACTAAGTTTTTGTGCTAGCACAATGCAAAGCAACTCAAGCCGGTACAAAGCTCTGCATGCTATTTATCATTCAGCACAAACGCTGTTTTGTGTTGGAAATGCGAGCATTTCACAGCAAATAGTGCTTTGTGCCATTTTGCATCGCAGTGTCTCAATGGGACCTTACTGTGGCTGATCGACGCAAACGTCCATAGGTTTTGACACAAAGTCCAGTTTACTAAGATAGCCAGACTGGGCTTTGCATCAGAAACTAATGCCTACTTGAAGCAGGCATAGCGAAGGAATAATGTGTCCATTCCTCAAAAGAAAAGGTTGCGTGGCATGTGTTGTGTTCTGCAGCGCATAGCATACATGCAATGCATGGGAATATTCTGGGGTTGTCTATGCCTCCAGTTCAGAAACTTTGCTGGAGAGTGAACACTCACCTCTGCACGGTTGTGGGAGGCTGCGCATTTCCCGAGGCAGCTTCCTTGTGCACCAGTGCAGGAGATGACACCAGCAGCAGGCCACTCTTTGTCGCTGCATGTGTTGTCTCTCTTGTGTAATCCATAGCAGCAGATCTGGATGCTGCGCTGCATTGCTTGCACATATTAGGAAATCTTGGCCTTGGGATACCAGAGGAGAAACTACTACTCAAAGCCACATTTTCATTTAAAGATCAAGGGCCTCAGTTATGAGTTTTTGCCGTAGGGCAGCGCCGCAGGCCTTCCTGCTGCTCTGCCGTACGGCAAAAGAAAAGGGCAGGAATGCGCCGTGTTCATCAGATACGGTGCATTCAGGTCCTTTTCCCCTGCGCCGGCGCACAATGGGCTGCCGTGCGCCAACACAGGCACTTGTGCACCATGGTGCAAGGGTGCCTGCGTTACGAGATGATTATTTTTGTGCAGGAAGGGGATCCTTTCTGCACAAAAATAATCACAAGAGGCTTTTTCCTCTTTCTATATGTGCTGCAGAATGCAGCACGCATAGAAAAAGGAAAAACAAAGAGAAATATCTTTTCTTGTGCCTCCCTTACGCCTCTCCGGGGAGGCGTACGTTTTTGGTGCTGCCTCAGATTTACGATTTCTCATAAATCTGGGGCAGTGTCAAAAAGCCATGGGTTTTGCTGGGAATGCCTCCAACGACACCCATTGCACGCCCTTGTAATGCAGAACACTGCGTTAAAGGGAACGATACTTACGAGACAGCATTAAGTAATTAACGTGGCTTAGCGCTGCCTTGTAAATATGGAGCAGGCTCTTGCGCCCCAGGAGCGTCTCAAAAAGTGACGTTCCGGCGGCTCAAGGGGCCTCATAAATGAGGTCCCAAGAGTCTCAGGGGTTGAAAATATGTTTCCACTGTGAAGGTGACGGTTACATGTAATGGTGTCGCAGCAGAAGTTGTGGGGACAACAACGGTAATCCATTCAGTGGCACTGGAACAGTAACCAGTGTCAAAAGAACTGAGCAAAACAATGTACATCTAAGATTAGTGTATGTGTAGTAGGTTAGGCAGAGTGTGTGGGGCTGGCAGTGCACTTCTAAACGCTGTCTGTCTTTTATCCGGAACTAGAGAGGCACAAGGATTACCTATGGGAATGCCATACAAAGGGTTGGAACCGTATTTCACATTGTGGTGCTGACATCATGATTTTAACTAGCAGCCTGTCAAGCAACTCTGTGAACTGTGAAGTCTGAGGCTCTGGTGCCCCCTCCTACACCTAGCTCTAGTCACATCAGTTGTGTAAGATTGTGCAGTACGACTGGTCAGCCTACAGGCAGGGCTGGGTGTCCCAGGCTACTTGTTGTCATCAGAGCAGAGGCCACGCCATAATTGGATTACACTGAGCCACTAAGGACTTACAACTGGAATGAAAATACCCTCTCATGCTGAGTCCCCGGAGGAAGGGCCAGTTGTCCACTTTCACATAGAGTTATTGAAAGGTAGGTGTTAAAAAGGATGGTGTCTCCCACCGTGGGTCGCAAATGACATCACAGAGTCAAGCTGAAGTTTTCTATGATGGCATTTGGAAACTCTGTGTAAAAAACCAGATTATTGACAACTCCCCATAAATATTTTTATTTTATGTGGTGTGTGACTTTCTATTGATTACCCGCTTGTAAGCTGGTCCCTTGGCTAAGCTGTGCCTGGGAGGAAGAATCAAAGCAGTTATTACCGTCCACAGCTGCCTTAAAAAATATAAAATCTGGGGTCCTTCAACGCTCCCCTATTATCCTCTGCTCTTCCATCTCGCTTTGACTTAAAAGAAAACATTGAATACCAGTGGGGTTATTTACAAGGCCCTTGCGCCGCCAGTACGCCACTTTTTCCCATATTAAAAATGACGCACTGGCGGTGCAAAGGGCTTGTAAATAAGCCTCCAAGAGTTCTGCTATCCTCCCCTCCCTAAGTAGCTTTACATCCCAAAACTGTGCTTCATACCTGGCAAACTGCCACTCTCCCTACCTCCTCCAGGGCATTCCCCTAGCCTCCCATCCAAGGGTCTTGCGCTCCACCTTCAGTAGAAAAGCCAGGAGTTGTCACAGTGCTGGAAGAAGCTGTCACTGCTGTTATCATGCTGGAGTGAAATGCCTGTCTCCCAGGGGAAGTCCAGCAAGAAGCAGGGAAGACAGTGGTTGGCCGTGCCATGTCACCCGCATGCCGTCACCTCCCTCGGGTCGAGAATGAAATCTGTTGAGCAGACAATGCAGATGTCCCGGGATCACATTAATGCTGCCTCCAGGAGCATTAACTCAGGTACCTCCATACACTAACAGTTGTGTTTTAAATGTATGCAACTTATGCTAGAGGCCAAAGATAAAATCATCAATTTCCTCTTTGGTTGGAAAATGTGTTAAATCCCCTAACTGACGGGGTCCTGGGGCAGTACAAAGCAGCACTTTCATGACAAAAGTGCTGAGTTCCACTCTAGTGGCACCACCAAGAACACCACCTCTCTTCTAGGCAGGGAAACCTTGAAGTCTTTCAAGACTAGGGCATCCTTTCACTCTCAACCACTGTCAGGAAACTCTTTCAGCATTCCCAACCAGCAGCCGAATATTCGATGCTTCAGTGAGAAGAACAAGCCCACTTCTTTAGCCTCAAGAAAGGCAAAGAAGCCCCAGTGATTTCCTTTGGGATCGGTGACCCTATTCGGAGCGATCACACATTCTTCACTCCACTCCAATGGGATGAATGCTTTAACTCCAGTACCATCACTAGACTGCAATCACCATCAAACCTTGCATCCTCTGGATAGTGAAGACATTTTTACTTCTCTTTAGCTCACACAGCTGTCCACGTCCAGGCCCTCCCCACCTCAATCAGCATCCCATGATCTTCTGCAGGAGATCAAGAGGCTCCTCTAGCAGCAAGAGAGCCTGTCTCACCTCACACAAATTAGGCTGAGATCTTGTAAGAAGAAAGTGTGGACGACTCTTCTGCATTCTTGATCTGTATGATCGGAATCAGTCCCTCCTTCTACAGAAGATAGAGAAGCTACATTTGTCTTATTTCCTGACATCAAGAGTAAGGACTGGCTGGATCTGCAGGATGTTAATTTTACATACCGGTCCTGCACCGATACAGGAAGTACCTCTGGTATACAGGAAAACATGGACTCCAGCCTGGGCAAAGCTGTTTCTCTGCCAGCGAGTGTAGGAGCCACAATTCAGATGGTGGGCCCCATGTTGAACAACAAGCCTGTGCCAGCCTGGTGGTTTCAGATGTTTCTGTGACTACAGGCATCCTGTACAGGAGTGATGGCCAATGCCAAGCTCCACATTTGTTTGTTTTAACTCCATTTAAGCAACATAGAGACCGGTTGCTGGGTGACCATTCTAAGCCTTCTTCCATTTCTTCAAATCATGGTCCCAACCCTACTATCCATGCCCGGATAGCGATGAGCGCCAGTCCCCCTGCAGGGTTTCCCCCTCAACCTAGGTCAAAGAAAGGTTACACCAGGACCCAGCTCTTCGAACTTGACACTGCAGGTAAGCCTGGCTGCGCGTCGTTAGATCTGGGCGCACAGTCGTTTGCGCTCAACTTGCTGTGTTGGGAGTGTGGCGCTTGGATCGCTGGTAAGGAAACAGCAGGAATAAACATTTCAGAGGCTAATTCTTCAACCGCCCCATATTCTGTAACTAGTGGTAAGAATGGTAGTGTTAGATGTGCCTTAATCAACACCAGATCACTGGTCAAACATAGAATTGAAGTCGCCGACATGAAAAAGAATCTCAACTTGGACATAATTTATATCACAGAAACTTAGGCTGATCCCACATGCGGCCCTGATATAGTGGAGGCAGTTCCCTCGGGTACTCTGTATTTAGATTAGATAGGACCCTTAAAAGGGGCAGAGGGTTAGCCATTATTTACAGAGACAACATGGCGGCTATCTTCCATCCAGCTGAATCTCCCGAATGTGAAGCATTAGCTTTTAACATCAAACTATCTAAAAATCAATCCTTCAAAGGACTATTACTCTGTCGTCCCCCTGGACTCAGAAACGCTTTCACGCTGATGGTTGCCCCCCTCGTTGAAAGCGGCCTTTGCTCCAATTACTTTACTATTCTTGGAGATTTTAATTTCCATCTTGAAGCAGCCACTGACAAAGACACCTTAGCACTTATGGACAACATGTCTAGCCTCGGTCTTTCCCAGGTGGTGTGCGGATCCATGCATTCAGCAGGCCGCACACTCTATGGTAATTTTACTACCAATGGTCTTCTAATCAAGATAATCCAGATGCCTGTGGCCAGGACTGACCACGTCTTAGTAAAGTTTAATATCTAAATACCCAATAGAACACCCTCTGACGCCACCACTCATAAGTTTTACAAGGTACGGGGCTGGAATCACATCCAAGCTAAACACTTCAGTCAGATATTAACACAAGTAAAGCCGGAACGGTCTGAGGATTTAGATTTGGCTACTTCTGATTATTCCAACTGGATAAAAGAAGCAGTAGACATCTTAGCCCCTGTAAAGTCCATGCATCAGCGAAGAAATAAGCCATCTGCTTCCTGGTTTAGGTCCATGCATAGCCAGAAGAAACAGTGCTGCAGGAGACTATGACGCAAGTGGAGAAGAGAGTACAATCCCGCAGAGAAAGCTAATTTTAAATAATGTATGGCAGAATAAAAGATCCTTCTAAAAAAAAGAGGACATTGTGTTTTTCACCCAAAAAATCGAAATCTCCCCCCAAAAAAATTCTACTAAGGAACTACTCCAGACAGTCATGAATTTGAAGCAATCCTGTAGATTATAGCCAATCTTTCTGCAATACCTTGGGCGGTTTATTTTTAGATAAAGTTGAACAAATCTATAAGAAATTCTCCTCAAATAAGGATGCAATCCCAGAGGAGAACAAGCATGGCCCAATGAGTGCTGAGAAGGTGACTTTCACAGAATTTGCCGTAGTCACATCTGATCTGATGACGAGCTACATAAATTCGGCTAAATCTGGCTCGCCGCTGGACCTGTGCGCCCCCCATAGTGGCTAAGCTAGCCCCGGAGATTATTGCCTCTAATCTCACAATAATTTTGAATAAAATGTTTAAGACAGGCCATTTCCAGCGAACTGGAAAGCAGTGTCGATACTTCCCCTCATCAAAAAACCCAGCCTAAACCCAACAGGCCCGAACAGCTATCGCTCTATACCGCGCCTACCACTCCGAGCTAAGATTGTGGAAAAGGTGATGAATCTTAAACTGACAGACTTTATTCAGAAGAACCACCTGCTAGACCCTACACAGTTTGGTTTTAAAAGTGGCCATAGTACTGAGCCGGCCCTGATGACGGCAAACGAAGAAATTCGGACTGCTCTTGACCAGGGAGGGAATGCTGTCTTGGTTTTGCTTGACCGATCAGCAGCATTTGATACTGTCAATCATGGCCTATTTATGAAGCGCCTTCACAATATTGGAATCGAGGGGATGGCTTTGACACTCCTAACGTCTTTTCTTACCGAGAGAGTGCAAACTGTAGCCTTAAAAGAGTTTGCCTCGAAACCTTTTGTACTGCCCTGTGGAGTGCCTCTGCGGTCTCCGCTAAGTCCCTCTCTATTTAATGTTTATGTTACATCACTAGCCGTCCTGATTAGGTATGTTGGTTTTTATCTCACTTCTTATGCCGATGACACACAAATCGTCATGTCCCTGTCCAATACAGATCATAGTACATGACTCAGATTTCATGATTGTATGTGCTCTGTCAGCAATTGGATGAACAACAATGCGTGAAACTTAACTCTGGAAAGACAGAGGTTATTCTGTTTGGAAACCAGGTTTCCTCCTGGTCCCCGTCATGGTGGCCAGAAGAATTTGGAAACCTACCTTCTGCAGTGAAGAAGGCGCGAAACCTAGGAGTTGTCATAGACAACAAACTTACGTTTGGAGACCAAGTTAACTCCATCACATCATGTTCATTTTACATCCTGAGGACTATGAAAAAATACTCCCGTTCTTACCCTCAGATACACAGAAAACTGTGGTAACTTCATTGCTCTCAAAGTTAGACTATTGTAATAGTCTTTATCTCAATATGCAACAACAACATCTCAACAAACTCCAAACCGTACAGAATGTGGTTGCTAGGCATCCCAAAACCTCAGCCAGTCTCCAGATTCCTTCATAAGCTTCATTGGCTCCCAGTCAGACAGAGAATTAAGTTTAAAGCCTTAGGTACAGCCTATAACCACTGCATGATTCTGGCCCAGCTTTCCTGAAACAGAGTTTCAGCTGGTACGAGCCACCTAGAAATTTGCGCTCAGCGGGAGAAAAAAGACTCAGACTTCCCCATTTCAAACGTTCTTCCTGGGCAGGTAAAGTTTTGTGTTAGGTACCGCTAAAATCTGAAATTCTCTACCTTTACACATCAAAGCCATGCCCAGCCTCATTACCTTCAGGAAAGCATTGAAAATGTGGCTTTTCACCAACTATTAAATCCCCTCCTTCGGTTCAGCAGAGCTAGCGCCAAGACACCCACGGGTATTTGTGCGCTCTATAAGTATTCATAACATAACATAACTATACAGTGGGCATGTTACTGCTGTTTTGATGCCATAGCTGTTCTGCCTGCCCCACCTGCTGCTCATAATAACCAACTCTCCAACTCTTCAGAGTATGTTCACGCGACTCACTGCAGTGGACCCTCCAGCAGCACCTTGTGGGATGGATGAAATTCACCTCAAGATCAGTGGAGCTAAAGGTTTTCCTTCTGGCATGCATACCTTTCTACTAGCAGTGGTTCATTTGAGCCGGTCAGTGCATATTGGGCCCCCGTGGCAATGATTTTTGGGAACCAGCACTTATTTTTCATCAACAAACTTTGATCCAGAGCAAGAGAGGTAAAATCATAAAAGGAGGAATAGAAAGACAGAAAAGCAGTGACAAAGGGAGAAAGCTGCAATGGAAAGGAACCTGCAAGAATCAGATAAAGAGAGTCTGCTGGTCAGAGTCGAACTGGAACAGAAAATCGGTCCAGACACCAAAATAAAAGTGTCTCCCTTTACTGGATCAGATAGCTAAAACAAGTGGCCCATGTTTGCAGATTGGGAAAGTTTTGGACATGTAAGGACATGCTGTGTAAGTGTTTTGCAAGGTATGGAATACTGAACGGATTTGAGCTTGCGACAGGCAATATTCTTTTAATATTAGGGAAATCAACAGTAAAAATCGGCCCAGCAGACCTTAAGACCGGCCCACAAACAGCCAAAAAAAAGTCCCACACACTGACCTGTCAGACCAGCCCATCGGTCACTGCCTGATTGCCCTATAGGCCAGTCCGACCCTGCTGATGGTGTATCAACAAGGTCTACCTCAAGCACCCCAGCCTCGATAGCGCTGGCCCTAGGCTACTGAGCAAAACTTTGAACCCGGCGCTTATTCTTTTACAAATGAAGCACTGCCTACTAGTGGTGAACTCCAAGGGGGTGGTGAACCATATCTATAACCCCACGGCCCTCCTCTATGCAAGAAAGCAAGCAGCACCTGCTACCTGCCCGCCTGTTGGCCGGAAGCGGCATTCGGGGAATGGGCTTTACAACATAGCATGTTTCTGTTTACCTTCCACATTATGGGAATTCAACAACCTTAGAGCAGTCAGCCTGAGAGGGTGTTTTCACGCTCCATTTTAGAGACCTAGAAACATCCACCCATATATATGTTTGATTCACCAGATATGATTAAAGGCCAGATTTAGACACTGGTGGACGGAGCACCAACTTCAGGGTGGCAGAGGGGCATATTTACAAAGGCATTGCGCAACAGGAAAGTCACTTTTAATGACGTTCCTGTGGCGCAATGCCCTGCTCCATATTTACAAGGTGGCGTTAAGCTACTTAACGTGGCTTAAACCCACCTTGTAAATATGCCCCTTACCGCAGCAGTCCACTGCGGCAAAGGGGCGGGAAATGGGTGTTGCAGTGGGCGTTCCGCTGCAACACCAATTGCTTTTGACGCTGCCCCCTATTTACAAGGGTGGCGTAAATATTGCCCAGCGCCAAAAATAAGACCAGGGAAAACATGGTCTTAAACAGTCGCAACGAGGAGAAATGATTAATTTCTCCTCGTTTTTGCTGTTTCTATGTGTGCTGCATTCTGTAGCACACATAGAAACAGAAAATCACCATTAGTGATTGTTCATGTGCAGGAAGGTGTCCCTTCCTGCACATATACAATCATTAAAAAATGACGTTTTGCAACTTCTATATGTGCTGCATTCTGCAGCACACATAGAAGTTACAAATCGCCATTAGTGATTGTTTATGTGCAGGAAGGGACATCTTCCTGCACATGAACAATCATTCCCTGCAACATAGGCACCTTGCACTATGGTGCAAGGGTGCCTGCGTTGGCGCTAGGCAGCTACATTTAGCGCCAGCGCTAGGGGAAGTGCAGGGGTGCGCTGCATTCTTATAAATATGGCACATCTCTGGATTTTGAAACTGTCAAAGCGCGGCGTTAGCAATTTTGGCTTAACACAACGCTCCAACAGTTTCTTGTGAATATCCCCCTTAATGTCCACTATCTTGATGGACAGGAGTCTATCCTGTTTAGAGATGACCACCTTCTCGGCAGTCATCTCTACGTTTGATGGATGCCCGCTATCGGTTTTGCTGGCCCCCAACCAAACTTTAAAAACTATTTTTTTTCAAGAACAAATTCCCAAAGTGGGAGTTTGTGATTGAGAATCAAAAAACTAAGGGCCCCCATATCCTAGGAGCTTTCTTTGAGGGTGTGGGTGGTCTATATTTTTTCTGTCCTTCACTGTCAGGTGCTTCCTGGCAGTGAGGGACAAAAAAGACTTCCTTCCGAGTCTTTTTAGACTAAGGGTTCTACAGAAAACCATGAAAGATGGCTCAGCAAATTAATGCTCACTACTGAACTGATGTCTGCAGTGTTATGAAGGTCAGACGTTCCAGACCCTGCAATGCTGACTCAGCGTCCAAGGTCAGTAAATCGATTAATTTAATTGGTTGATAGTAATATCTATTCTATATAGCATTTAGAAATGGAAGAACTGCAGTATGAAGTGCTCTATATTAACAGGATAAAATTAATAGCCCAAACATGTTCTGTCTCACTAGTGCTGCCCTCTTGGGCTCGCCATGTTTGGTGCTTGAACTTGCTCTATTTATGGAACACAAACTCCATCTGCCACCCCAAAAAAGAACCATCTTAACTCTAAGTGGATGAAGAGAGCTGTACTCCTGCCCACTCCTCAACTTCAACTTAAGCAGCACATGAACTGCAATCAAAGCCCAAACACTTGTAGGCTCGGGACAGGAGCAAATGACTGAGGTTCTGTCATTGGGCACTGATGAAAATGTTCACGCTGCTTACTTACATGCTTCATGATATGTCTTTTTCACATTATCTGGCTGAAGCAGGAGTGCAGACGGACATCTGCAAGACTCATCTTGCATCCCGTTGAGCCTGTTGGAGCAGGCATAGTTAGTCTATGTTCACAGCCATGGAGCATGTCAAGAGCCCTTTGATGAGCCTGGTGCATCTTAGACCTTCAATTTGGTGACTCAAAGGGGCTTCGCCTTATTTACAAGGCGGCGTTAAGCCAGTTAACGTGGCTTAACGCTGCCTTGTAAATAAATAAGGCACCCTTTCACGCTATGCTTAGCGTGAAAGGGGTGGGTGATGGATGTTGTGGTGGGCGTTCCACCACAACACCCATTGATTTTGACGCTGACCCCTATTTACAAGGGTGGCATAAATATGGGGCGGCGCCAAAATTGAGACCAGGGAAAACCTGGTTTTAACCTGGCGAAACAAGGAGAAATGCTTTAGTTCTCCTCGTTTTTGCTGTTCTATGTGTGCTGCACAAACAAAACGCCATGAATGATTAGTTATGTGCAGGAAGGGACAGTCTGATTACCTTTCAGGAATTACAGGCCGAATATGAGATGTCCGGCAGTCAGTATCTCGGATACTTACAGATGCAACATATTGTTAAAGGCTACGGTCCCCTGCTGGAAGACCTGCCGGAGGAATCCCCACAGGAATACAGGGCACTCTTGTCCCCCCTACACACACATGCCATCTCTTTAGTGTATACCACCCTGTTGGCTCGTAGCCTCCCTGATTTGACCCATTAGGGATGGCTGGGAACAAGACCTAGGAGTACTGGAGGACAATGCCTGGGATGAGGCCTGCTGCTACCCACGGGTGGTGGCGATCAGGGCTGGTTTTCTCCTGGTCTAGTTAAAGCACTTACACAGAGTGTACTTTATGCGGGAATGCCTAAACAGATTGGGGAGATGCAACTCTGAACTCTGCCCGAGAGGACGGAATCGGGGAGGTATGCTACTCCATACACTATGGGAATGCCCTCTAATACAGAGGTTTTGGGAGGGAGTGGAGTCGTGACTAACAGAGGGGGTGGAGATACGCATACAGCCTATGCCTCAGCTGGCGGTGTTGGGTATCTGGAGGGAGCAGACCTTGGAGAGGTATGCTCTGCTCTTCTGTAACGGGTCCCTGGCGGTGACAAGGACGGACATAGCCAGGCGCTGGGGAAGCCTGGTCCTGCCAACACTGCAGAATGAGAATCAAATCTCAGCTGGTGTATGTGGGCAGAGAAGCAGGGATATAGACCTAGGGGATGCCCCTGAAAATTTGGGACGCAGCCGCCTGTGGCTAAGGGGGGATGTTCTCCAGTGACCTCGGGGTTTCCAGTGGTGTGGATGGTTTGGGTATGATGGCTGGGCCGCATATCTGAGTCGCGCAGGGGGAACAGCGTCCCTGAGTGGAGTGTATGGGCGTCACAGTTCTGAGAGTCGGCAATGGTAGAAGGTGGAGTGGTAAAAAAAACCTGGGTGCAAAACATGAAACTTGTTATGATGCCGTCTGTCAGGGGTCAGTTAGGCCGATTGTTGGTCATGTGTCCTTTAAATACTCTTGATTTACTGTATACCTCCAAGGCAAAGGAGATACACCACAGTTCTGACATTAGCCAACCTTTGTACTTTTATCTTGATAGAACCAAGTACCAATGTTATACCAAATTTTAAGGCCACATTTGCTAAGTGTATTACATCATGTATCCCTCATTGATATGCTCTGCATGGGGGACCAACATCCATCTAGTGTTAAGTAGACTTGGTGTCAGGGGTGTGGCCAGGCTGCCGACCGTAATGGACGCGCAGAGCTAAAGCTCCTTCAACATCCCCACATATCCGAGCCCATCCGGGCTGCATGGCTGCATCCCCAAATGAGTGCATGCTTGACTAACACTCTGGTAGACACCCCAAGTTTGTGGAGGGCGCCGAAAGCGGGGAGGCGTCACTGAAGAGCCACATACATCGGGCCAAATTCATGTCTGGCTGAACAAGATGGCGGAGGCCTACGGCATTCGGCTGAAGAAGTGATAATCCCCCTCTTCCCCTGAGAGTATTACCTGCATGGGACTGGTGGCTGTTGATGGGAGGCGCTGGCTTGAAAGACATTCTGCGCTGCTTACTCCGTGAGAGGGCAGGCGGCCGGCCGGGAAGGAGTACTGTGGAGCGGAGGACCGGATTGCCTAACAGCGGCCTACCTGGGAGGCATCTCCGATACGGCAGAAGCAGCGGCGGAGTTGTGCGGGGGAGCGACAGCAGGAACCGCATCAGGCCGAGAGGTAAGGGCGGCTTGGGGATGGTCCCTGGAGGCCCCGTGGTGATAAGGGCTACGGGAGACCTAGAGCCTCGGTGGCGGGATCGTGCCGGGCCGTCCCGCTGCCATCTCCGATTGCCCGCACCCTCTCCTTCCCCTTACCTGCTCTGATCTAAGCCGCACCTGACTCGTCCTGACTGCGACATCTCCTGGCTGCTCCTGATGGCATTGACCGCCCACTGAGACAGCCTGCAGCGGCGGCCGAAGCTGTGGGGAGCCTTTATACAAAAGTAGCGATTCGGCCTGATAGACCGCAACGGGAGACATGAGGAAGGGCCGCGAGAAAACCACAGGGCCACACCCCGCTGATCATCGTGCTGGAGGGGGAGGTGAACGCCGGCTTTTCAGTAGTCCCCTGGAGACTGAAATAAGTGTAGAACCGCTTGTAGGGGGCTGCGGGAGCTTGCTAGTGTGTGGGGGACCTACCTGAGTTACAGAAGACACCCAAGCATAACAACACACAGAACTGGTCACAAAGAAAGCGGGCCAATTGCATCTACATGGCGGAAATGGTACACAAAGACCCCAAACAGCGCCGCCTGCATTTGATACAGTCAGAAACCAGGGGGGTGACACAGAATCGTGATATGGCAGATGAAGAGGTGCTGGGAGCGATGAGTGGGAGCGCCCCCTCGAGGCACAACAGTGCTGATGGTGGAGCTGTGCTCAGGCTTCAAGGCACTAGATGGTAGATTTGACGCCCTGGACAGGAGACTGGATGGTCTGGGGGAGTGTATATACCGACGTGATGCCAGACTTGATACAGCAGAAGGCAGGATATCAGATCTTGAAGATGGAGTGGCCCAAATGGCCAGGAAACTGGGCTGAATGGAAAAACTGAGGAAAACAGTCACCATGAAGAATTAACCTAGAAGCGTGGAGCAGACAGAATAACACACGTATTTTTGGTGTTCCCGAATCCACGAATACTGGGCGAATGGATCAATTTGTCGAATGCCTGCTAACCGACCTGTTTGAAGGGGAATTCTTCAAAGCTATGTTTGTCACTGAGCGAGCACACCGGTCACTCAGGCCGCGCCCCAACCCCGGCTGTCCTCCCAGGCCCATAATTGCCAGGCTATTAAATTTGAGGAACCGAGATACTGTATTGCGGCTGGCACGGGAATGGGGCCCCTTGACATGGCAGGGCCATCTTCCCAGACTTCACGTTCCTTGTCCAAGAAGCACAACGTAATTACACTGGAGTGAAGGCTACTCTCAGAAATCTGGGCCTTAGATACGGCATGCTCTATCCTGCCCGCCTCAAAGTGGACATCAATGGTAAATCACGCGTATTTGATAACCCCACAGATGTCCAAGCACTTTGTAAGCAGTACTCCGAAACGCAATGCGCATCGGGGTGAACTCCCCAGGAAACTTACTGCTGGATGACCAGTCAAATGCCAGTGCGGATCTTTTTCCGTCTAGCTGATTTTGGGACTGCAGATTAATGGGTCTCTGCCTCGATAACCTTTCACTCAATGCGAACATGTTGCCCCTCTTTTTTCTCTAAGGTTAGGCAGATATCGGGGGGGGGGGAAATGGGATGCAGTCAGGGCTGGACTGGCCGTAGCGAGCACCGGGCGTTTTCCCAGTGAGCCGCCATGGTGGGGGACGGTTTTAGACCACGGGGGCGGTTTTGTTACCGGGCCGGTTTTGCAATATAACATAACATTGGCCCCCTGTAACAAAAGCAGCTGCAGTGTTTTCCACGCGCACCTGCCCTGCCCCCCTCACCCCAGTGAGCCCCCCCGCGGCCGGTCCAACTCAATTGCCAGGGCCGGTTTGCGTTCCCAGTCCGGCCCTGGATGCAGCTATGAAACACTTGTAACACAGTGCACGATTCAAGATGCGGGGGACTGATGTGGCGTTGCCACCCCCATATGATGTTCACATGTGGAACTGTTTATGGCCCTCTGGGGCTTGTGGGTATTAAAGTTGGAAAATTCGTTCAGCAGGGGATGTACTAGGCAGGATTCTGCCATGTATGGGTGGGGAGAGGGGGATGGAAATTGTAGGCACTGTTTTGTCAATGGGAGTTTTGTTGTTCTATGTTCTCGGTGTCACATATCATGGTTCCATTGGCCACACGCAGCAATATATGACAGTCATACTATATGGCATACAAAGTTGACGTTTGACCTCATATAGACATCACATTTATGACATGGAATGTGAGGGGGCTTAATAACATGCGTAAGTGCAGACAGGTGCTGCAGTATAGTCTGCGACACATGGTGGATATAATATTTTTGCAGGAAACACACTTAGCACCCACAAGCTCACCTAAAATCACCTCTAACTGGGGATCACATCTTTTCTTCTCTAAAATAGCTCCTACTCAAGAGGAGTTTCCATATTGATACGTAAGACCCTGCCTTTCCGACACGTATCTGGAGGGGCGGTACTTACTAGTCACAGGCTGATTAGCGGGCCATAGGATGCTACTCATTAATGCATACTCCCTAAACATCGACGACCCTGCCTTTTACCAACATTTGCCGTCACAAATAGATTTAGTGTATAAGACGACATCATCCTAGGGGGAGACCTTAACATCCTGCTGAACCCAAACCTTGACAGCACCGCTGCGTCCCCTATTAATAAACTGCACTCGCTAAAGGTACTGCAGACTATTTGCACTACATATGTATTGTTAGATGCCTGGTGTCAACAACACCCTCAGGCAACTGCTTACACTCACTATTCATCGCTTCATAACACATGGACGCGCCTGGATTATTGGCTGATATCGGGTCCTCTCACTCCCTAGGTCCTGGAGATCGAGCACCTTCCCCGCACACTATCGGACCACTCGCCTGTTGTCCTGTGTGTGCTGTTGCCAGGTGCAAGGGGTTCGAGCAACAGTGGCGATTCGCTAACATGGCTTTACATGATGCTGTCTTCCGAGCGGAGCTGCGCACAGCAATAACTGAATATTTTGACCTTAATGAAGGATCGGTCGACTCGCAGGCTACCCTGTAGGGGGGCCTTTAAAGCATACACCAGAGGTATTTGCATTTCCAAACAGTCAGGAATATTGAGAGATCTGCGACGCACAATATTCCACCTAGAGAGTGAACTGTCAGCCTTAGACTGCGCGCAGCTAATGGGGAATGCCCCGGACTATTAAGTCTGGGACTGTTAATTAAACAAGCGGCCATATTGGCAGAGTACCGAGAGGCAGCGGAGAGAGAGGCTCATTTCTTGGGAAAGTATGCCACACCCAGGAGATACAGGGAGGGAGAGAGGCTCAACTGTTGCGGCCACCGCAAGGCCTCTCATACATATCGGGACTACAGGGCGCAGATGGCACATACGTGGCAGACCCACTCGGTATACAGCGAAACCTGCTGGCGTATTACACTAATCTATACACCTCCAAGTCGACAAATGACCTGGAAGCCACCTCTGCCTACCTAGAAGAGGTGGCGCTGGTTTGGCTCTCGAATGCATAGCAGCAGTTCCTGAGTGAACCCTTCACCAAGGAAGAAATTATACAAGCTATCAATGACATGGATGGCTCCAAAGTACCAGGGCTGGATGGTTTCTCAGGGACATTCTATAAGGCGTATAAACAACTGCTTGCGCCCTACTTGTTGGAGGTGTATGCAGAGGCGCTGAAAAGAGGGAATTCTCCCCCCACACTTCGAGAAGCGGTTATAATTTTACTTTTAAAGCCTGGGAAGGACCCCTTGCGGTGTGGATCATACCGGCCTCTTTCATTATTAAACTTTGATTACAAAACACTGGCCAAGATGTTAGCCATTCGCTTCGCACTATTAATGGAATAGGTAGTCTATCCAGCACAGGCTGTATTTATATTGCACAGATCCACTGTGTTGAACCTGTGAACGTTTTTTGCGGTCCTTCGTGGCGCCTATATTGGATGCCAAAAAGGCTTTCAACTCCATGGAGTGGCCTTTTCTTCATGCCACTTTGCGGAGATTGGAGGTTCCGGTGGGGTTCGCGGCTCTGATAAGTTTATTATACACGCTACCAACGGAGCGCATCAGGGTTAACGACACATTGACCAGGTCGTTCCCCATCACTCGAGGCACTCAGCTGGGATGTCCACTGTCGCCACTACTTTTCATAATATTGATGGATCCACTGGTGCTACACCTGCAGGGAAGCCTCTTTCATCGGGGATTGCAGTTTAAACCTGGTCCTCTATTGGTGACCCTTTATGCAGACAATATTGTGTTATATGTGAGAAACCCCGCCGACAACCTCCCGCCGCTCCTGACTGAAGTGGATCATTTCGGATCACTATCGAGATTGCACATAAACTGGGAAAAATCTGACATTTTTCCACTGATGGAGGTACGGAGCCAGGACAGTGGTGGGTTCCCAGTGACCTGGTGTGAGGCAGAGGTGAAATACCTAGGAATTTATCTACACAGGGACAGAGAACAGATAGTGCGTCAGAACTACGGCCCAGCGATAGATCAGCTGGGTGCTAAGGTGGAGAGGTGTATTTGCCTCCCTTTGTCCATAGCGGGGTGCATAGACATTATCAAAATTGTGGTCCTGCCTCAGCTTCTCTATTTATTCAACAACAATCCCATTCAATTAACAAATGCCTTTTTTGCCAAGGTATGCAAGATTTTGACACGCCTCATTTTGGGGGGTAGACAGCCTTGCATTGGTTGGAACACTCCCATTCTTCAATACGAACAGTGGCGATTTAGGGTTCCGGACATGCAGCTTTACTACCTGGTGGCGCAATGCAGTTATTCACGATACTGGGATCATCCGGATGTCCGTATTCCCGCACAAAGCCGGAGAAGAAAAACAAAAGTAGACTTGACGTCAATGGCATTCTCCAGACATGTACCTGACAAACACATGAACCAGATGGCTGTCTGGGCTACCTCCATGCATTCTGTGAACACTACTCTCTGAAGCCTTTCTCACTGAACAAAGCTAAGTTTGGACAGGATATTTTGTGCTCCACTCTGACTACGCCTAAGCTATCCAATGTGCCTTCTCCTCTGATTCCCAATCTCAAAGTTGAGAATGGGAAAGAGTCAGGTTTCCTTTGGTTCCATGACAATACCTATAGAACGTTATTGGTTCATTGTTTTATTATGATAATGAGACATTAGCATAATTTAGAACATAGTCCTTATATGGAAGAGTATCATAGTACTTTGTGTGTTGTTTGTTGGTGTTAAACACTTTTGTGGTTCAAAACTTTGTTTTCATCAGTATACAGTTAGTATAGATGAAATTCTGGACACTATAAATTTTGTAATGTGGCATTCAATCAATCAATCAATCATGTCACTTATAAAGCGCACTACATACCCGCGAGGGTCTCAAGGCGCTGGGAGAAGAGGGGGGTGGTGCTGCTACTGATCGAAGAGCCAGGTCTTGAGGAGTCTTCTGAAGGCCAGTAGGTCTTGGGTCTGTCGGAGGTTGGTGGGGAGGGTGTTCCAGGTCTTGGCGGCGAGGTGGGAGAAGGATCTGCCGCCGGCGGTTGTTTTCCGGATGCGGGGGACTGTGGCGAGGGCGAGGCTGGTCGAGCGGAGCTGGCGGGTGGGGGTGTAGAAGCTGAGTCGTCTGTTGAGGTAGGCTGGTCCGGAGTTGTGGAGTGCTTTGTGTGCGTGGGTGAGGAGCTTGAAGGTTATCCTCTTGTTGACAGGGAGCCAGTGCAGGTCTCTCAGGTGGGGTGTGATGTGGCTGCATCGGGGGATGTCGAGGATAAGACGTGCAGAGGCGTTCTGGATACGTTGCAGCCGTCTCAGGAGCTTAGCCGTCGTTCCTGTGTAGAGGGCGTTTCCGTAGTCCAGCCTGCTGGTGACGAGGGCCTGGGTGACTGTTTTTCTTGTTTCGGTGGGGATCCACTTGAAGATCCTGCGGAGCATTCGGAGGATGTTGAAGCAGGATGAGGAAACGGCGTTGACCTGCTTAGTCATGGAGAGGGTGGGGTCGAGGATGACCCCTAGGTTGCGTACGTGGTCGGTGGGTGGCGGGGCTGTTCCCAGTGATGTTGGCCACCAGGAGTCATCCCAGGCTGAAGGGTTGGAACCAAGGATGAGGACCTCCATCTTGTCCGAGTTCAGCTTCAGGCGGCTGGTCCTCATCCATTCGGCGACGGCCTTCATTCCTTCGTGGAGGTGGGCTTTGGCAGTGTGAGGGTCTTTGGTGAGGGAGAGGATCAGCTGGGTGTCGTCGGCGTAGGAGATGATTTTGAGGTTGTGCTGTCGGGCGACGTGGGCGAGGGGTGCCATGTAGATGTTGAACAGCGTTGGGCTGAGGGAGGAGCCTTGGGGTACGCCGCAGATGATCTTGGTGGCCTTGGATCGGAAGGGGGCGAGGCGGACGCTTTGTGTTCTGCCGGAAAGGAAGGATGTGGTCCAGTCCAGGGCCTTCTCTTGGATCCCGGCGTCGTGAAGGCGTGTTCGTAGTGTGTGGTGGCAGACCGTGTCGAAGGCGGCTGATAGGTCCAGGAGGATGAGGGCTGCTGTTTCTCCGTTGTCTAGCAGGGTCCTGATGTCATCGGTGGCGGCGATGAGGGCGGTTTCGGTGCTGTCGTTGCTGCGGAAGCCGGACTGGGAAGGGTCCAGGATGTTGTTCTCCTCGAGGTAGCGGGTCAGTTGTTTGTTGACGATTTTCTCAGTGACCTTCGCGGGGAACGGGAGCAGAGAGATGGGTCGGAAGTTCTTGAGGTCCTTGGGGTCTGCCTTGGGTTTCTTGAGTAAGGCGGTGATCTCGGCGTGCTTCCAGCTTTCCGGGAAGGTTGCTGTCTCGAAGGAGATGTTGATTATTTTCCGGAGATGGGGCGCGATGGCTGTACTGGCTTTGTTGAAGATGTGGTGAGGGCACGGGTCCAGCGGTGAACCGGAGTGGATGGTGTTCATGATCTCGCTGGTGTCCTCGTCGTTGATGTTGGTCCAGGAGAGCAGGCGGTTGGTGGTTGTGGGGGCAGTGGTCTCGGTGGTTGCCGGGGCGGTCGTGGTGTTGAAGCTGTCGTGGATGTCGGCGATTTTGCGGTGGAAGAAGGTGGCCAGTGAGTCGCACAGGTCTCGCGACGGCTGGATGTCGTTGGTGTTGGAGCTGGGGTTGGAGAGTTCCTTCACGATGTTGAAGAGCTCTTTGCTGTTGTGTGCGTTGTTGTTCAGGCGGTCTTTGAGTGAGGCCCTTTGGCGGATCTGATGAGGTGATGGTGACTGCGGGTGGCGCTCTTGTGGGCGGCGTAGCTGTCCGTTCGTGGAGCCAGATCTTCTCCAGTTTTCGGCATGTTCGCTTGGAGGCCTGGAGGTCTTCGGTGAACCAGGTGGCTTTCCTGCTGGTGTGGCTGTTGGGCGGATTCTTGAGCGGGGCGAGGGTGTTGGCGCAGTCGCCGATCCACTGTCTGAGGTTGCGGGCGGCGGTGTCGGGGTCGGAGGGTTCGGGCGGGTGGGCTCAGGGCGAGGGTTGTGGTTAGCTGGTCTTCCGTGACTCTGCTCCAGCAGCGGCGAGGCATTTGTTCGGTGCGGTGGTGCGTGGTGGGCTTCCTGTAGGTGAAGTGGATGCAGTGGTGGTCAGTCCAGTGGGGTTCGGAGGTGTGGTTGAAGGAGACGTGTGGGCTTGCGGAAAAGATGGAGTCTAGCGTGTGGCCGGCGGCGTGGGTGGGTGTAGTCACGAGCTGTCTGAGTCCGAGGGTGGCGAGGTTGTCGATCAGGGTGGTGGAGTTGGTGTCCTTGTTGTTCTCGAGGTGGAAGTTCAGGTCCCCGAGGAGGATGTAGTCTGTGGAGGCGATGGCGTGTGTGCTGACGAAGTCAGCGATGGAATCGCTGAACTGTGGTCGGGGTCCGGGGGTCTGTAGATGAGGGTTCCTCTGAGGGTGGTGTTGGGATCGGTGTGGATCTGGAAGTGCATGTGTTCGGCGGTGCTGAGGGTGTCGTCAGTGTTGGTTGAGACTCTGAGGGTGTTCCTGTGGACGATGGCGATGCCTCCTCCGACTCCGTTGGTGCGGTCCCTGCGGGTGATCTTGTATCCGTCCGGGATGGCAATGGCGTATGTCGGGGCTGAAGCGGGATTCAGCCAGGTCTCCGTCAGGAATGCGACGTCTGGGGAGGTTGAGTCGAGAAGGTCCCAGAGTTCGATGGGGTGTTTGTGGGCGGAGCGGGTGTTGAGGAGGATGCATCTGAGGTAGTTGGGTTCTTTCCTGGGCGGTGGTTTGGCGGGGCGGGTGCTGGCGAAGCTGCAGTTCCGGCAGGTGAAGGGCCCTTGGGTGCGCTTCAGGGTGCCAGGTAGCAGGCGTGATCTTTTCCGGAGTTGAGTGCGTGGAGGGTGCTGTCGTCGTATCGGCGTCTGTTGATGTGGCGGGCGCGGGGGATGTCCGGACCAGGGGGTCTGGCGCTGGGCGCGGTCACGGCGCGGACGGGCGCAGACAGGCTTGCCTTAGGCGCGCCTTCGGCGCGCCAGCGGCGCGGCCGCGCAGCGGTCGCCATAAATGGGGAGGTGGGAGGGAGGAGCAGGGAATGGGGCAGCGAATGGGCAGTGAGGGGGCGGGGCCGCAGAGCGCAGCGGCGGAAACAGGCACAGAAGGGAAAACGAGCACAATCAGGGCATCAAGGGGGCACAGAAAGGAAAAGAAATGAGCACAATCAGGGGCAGCAAGGGGCACAGAAAGGAAAAACGAGCACAATCAGGGGCAGCAAGGGGGGCACAGAAAGGAAAAACGAGCACAATCAGGGGCAGCAAGGGGGCACAGAAAGGAAAAACGAGCACAATCAGGGGCAGCAAGGGGGCACAGAAAGGAAAAAACGAGCACAATCAGGGGCAGCAAGGGGGGGCACAGAAAGGAAAAACGAGCACAATCAGGGGCAGCAAGGGGGGCACAGAAAGGAAAAACGAGCACAATCAGGGGCAGCAAGGGGGGCACAGAAAGGAAAAACGAGCACAATCAGGGGCAGCAAGGGGGCACAGAAAGGAAAAACGAGCACAATCAGGGGCAGCAGCAGGGCACACAGACGGAGCTGTGTGGTGGGGAGCGACCTACCAGTCAAGGTCAGGGGTCGCTCTCTTCACCACGCAGCGGCCGCCATAAATGGGGAGGTGGGAGGGAGGAGCAGGGAATGGGGCAGCGAATGGGCAGTGAGGGGGCGGGGCCGCAGGGGCGCAGCGACGGGAAACAGGCACAGAAGGGAAAACGAGCACAATCAGGGCATCAAGGGGGCACAGAAAGGAAAAAGAAATGAGCACAATCAGGGGCAGCAAGGGGGCACAGAAAGGAAAAACGAGCACAATCAGGGGCAGCAAGGGGGGCACAGAAAGGAAAACGAGCACAATCAGGGGCAGCAAGGGGGCACAGAAAGGAAAAACGAGCACAATCAGGGGCAGCAAGGGGGCACAGAAAGGAAAAAACGAGCACAATCAGGGGCAGCAAGGGGGGCACAGAAAGGAAAAACGAGCACAATCAGGGGCAGCAAGGGGGCACAGAAAGGAAAAACGAGCACAATCAGGGGCAGCAAGGGGGGCACAGAAAGGAAAAACGAGCACAATCAGGGGCAGCAAGGGGGCACAGAAAGGAAAAACGAGCACAATCAGGGGCAGCAAGGGGGCACAGAAAGGAAAAACGAGCACAATCAGGGGCAGCAGCAGGGCACACAGACGGAGCTGTGTGGTGGGGGAGCGACCTACCAGTCAAGGTCAGGGGTCGCTCTCTTCACCACGCAGCGGCCGCCATAAATGGGGAGGTGGGAGGGAGGAGCAGGGAATGGGGCAGCGAATGGGCAGTGAGGGGGCGGGGCCGCAGGGGCGCAGCGGCGGGAAACAGGCACAGAAGGGAAAACGAGCACAATCAGGGCATCAAGGGGGCACAGAAAGGAAAAAGAAATGAGCACAATCAGGGGCAGCAAGGGGGCACAGAAAGGAAAAACGAGCACAATCAGGGGCAGCAAGGGGGGGCACAGAAAGGAAAAACGAGCACAATCAGGGGCAGCAAGGGGGCACAGAAAGGAAAAACGAGCACAATCAGGGGCAGCAAGGGGGGCACAGAAAGGAAAAACGAGCACAATCAGGGGCAGCAAGGGGGGCACAGAAAGGAAAAACGAGCACAATCAGGGGCAGCAAGGGGGGCACAGAAAGGAAAAACGAGCACAATCAGGGGCAGCAAGGGGGCACAGAAAGGAAAACGAGCACAATCAGGGGCAGCAAGGGGGCACAGAAAGGAAAAACGAGCACAATCAGGGGCAGCAGCAGGGCACACAGACGGAGCTGTGTGGTGGGGGAGCGACCTACCAGTCAAGGTCAATGTTTGAAAACATGTTTGGCATTGTTAAGAGTATAGAACGGGTGTGGAAGTTATTGGCTTTTGTAAGGATGCGCAGGGCTTCACACTTACCTTTAGATAATGGCCCAGAAATATGTGCTGTTCTACAACCCCTGAACTTGCATGTCTTCAGGAGAACAAGAGGATGGAGGAGTGTGTGGAATGTGTGTGCCACCTGGATAGAAGCCTCGCTTCTCAGAGAGACACACTAAGTTCAACACCTTAGTAAAGGCAAGAAAGCTACATGTCCCTTGGTGCCACGGGACTCTCACAAGACTTGCCAATGGTGGAGGCAATCTTGAATGCCTAGCGTATACGTTCCTTAAGATCCACAGTGTTATTCCTAGGCAGTTCTGATGCATAGCTGCTGTAGCTGGGACATGCTTTTGAAAATTAACCTTGTAACCTGTTATCCTGAGAAGCTGGCAAAAGATAGTATCGATATTAGATAAATATTTGTGCCCCACACTTGCAAAGAATACAGAGATGTGCATTTTGCTATTTTCACCAAGAGTTATGCATTAGGATCTAACACTCTATTTTGCACTTTGGGGCATATTCACAAGAGATTGGCGATGCGTAGCATTAAGCAAACATTGCTAACGCCACACTCCACCATTCTGAAAACGCAGATATGCAACGTATTCACAAGAATGCGGCACACCCCTGCATTTCCCCTAGCGCTGGCGCTAAATCTAGCTGTCTAGCGCCAAAGCAGGCACCATTGCATCATAGTGCAAGGGTGCCTACGTTGGAGGGTATGATTGTTCATGTGCAGGAAGGTGTCCCTTCCTGCACAAACAATCTAGAAAGGCGAATTGTAACTTCTATGTGTTAACCCTGGGCATAATACTTCGCTACGCTCACGGAGCACGCAAAGTTTGTGCTACTACGCAAATTGCACGTAGCAGAGTGAAAAACTGTGCTAATTGACATAGCGTAGCAGCAGTATACTTAACACCCAGAAATGCTTTGATAAAGCAATTTTCTACGCTAAAAGCATATAACCAATTCACAAAGATAACTTTGACAATAAATATCAAGCAATGAGAGGTGATGATTTTGGGGTCCCCTAACCTAGGGGAGGACCAAGCAGATGCCTTGAACACAAAAAGCATATCATGTGAACGATTCAGTGGTGGTCCCTTCCTCTAGGACCACCCCAAGCACAGTTATGGGCAAAAATACAATCCCAACCAAAGGCCCTGCAAAGCATTATGGGACGAGATTAGCAGTGGGCAGTGAATATTATAGTGTCCAATATCAAAATAATTCTACAAAGAGTTGCAGTTCAACTAGTCGTTACTAGATGTCCCTCACGAGTCAAATGCAAAAGCATTGAAATTATTAATACATCAAGCTGCAGTTCCACTAGTCGTTACTAGATGTCCCTACGAGTCAAATGCAAAAGCATTGAAACCCTTTCATGAAGCTTTTGCATTTGACTCGTGAGGGACATCTAGTAACGACTAGTGGAACTGCAGCTCTTTGTAGAATTATTTTGATATTGCATACTATAATATTCACTGCCCACTGCTAATCTCGTCCCATAATGCTTTGCAGGGCCTTTGGTTGGGATTGTATTTTGCCAATAACTGTGCTTGGGGTAGTCCTAAGAGGATGGGACCACCACTGAATCGTTCAAAAGTTGTGCTTTTTGTTTTCAAGGCATCTGCTTGGTTCTCTCCCTAGGTTAGGGAGGAGCCCAAAATCATCACCTCTCTCACTGCTTGTTAATTTATTGTTTTCACTTTTGTGAAATGATTATATGCATTTTTAGCATATAAAGACAGAGATAATTATTTTATCTTAACTTGCACTGTGCAAGATGTCTTTGGCAATTATTGTACAGTGCAGTCAAGCACACAGCTACACGCACTATGCAATTTGCATAGTTGCGTGTAGTTCAAAATGTACGTAGCTACGTGAAGTGCTACTATGCAAACTACGCCCAGGCTTACTATGTGTGCTGCATTGTACAAATCGTCATTTTTAGGTCTCGCCTGAGCCAGCGCATGCGTTGTTCTGCGAGACATTTAGTAGGTGGCTTTTCAGAGTGCTACTCACAGGCTTTTGCTGGCCTCCAGCTAGCGTTCACGTGCACAGCTGCCATCTGGGTTGCTGTAATCAGGCTCCTCTGCTCGCACTCCCCCTCCCTTCTCCCCCTCCCTTTTCGTCAGCTTCATTAGGTCTCGCCTGAGCCAGCACATGCGCTGCTCTGCGAGACATTTAGTAACTGGCTTTTCAAAGTGCTACCAAAGGCTTTTGCCGGCCTCCAGCGTGCGGTTACGCGCGCGTGAACGTGCACAGGCCATCTGGCTTTTGTAATGGCTCATTAAGCCTTACAATGCTCCTCCACCCCCTCTGTCTCTCTGCTCTCACTACCCCCTCCCTTCTCCCCCTCCCTCTTCGTCAGCTTCATTTTCACAGCGCGCGATATTACTTTCATGGCCGCGCGGCCAATGCTCTTTTTTTTTCTGCCGGGTTCCACACTACCTTTTTCGTGGCTTGGCGCGCTCTGCGCTTTTTTAAAATGCATTTTTTCTGCTTATTACTATGTGTTCAAGATCAGCGCTGCGCACGCCTCGCTGCTGCTGCGGTAATCTTAAATAATGGCAGCTGCTTCAGGAGGCCGCAGGACTTTCTTTTGTTCTGCCGGGTTCCACACTACCTTCTTCCCGGCTTACTGTGCTGCTACATACATGAACAGCGTCCGGCCTCGTGCAGGGGGTGAATTCCAGTCTGCTGACTAGGTTATGTTAATGTTTAGCCCCTTCAGGAAGTCCTCTCCATGGGCGTGGCACAGAAATACTTCTTTTAAACCAAGGCGCAGCGGTAACTAGCGTTTTATTTACAGAACTCACACATTGGTAAGTTTAACCAAATTGCTTAATATTGAACAAATTAGCTAACAACGAACTAGTATTCTTTGCTTTACTGTAATAAGTGTGGCCTGTCTGCTCTGGGACAAGTTATATATAAATAAATACAGCTCGTTCAGCTATCTCCCCAATAGCGTTTTGGAAATCAAACACATTCAGCGCATTCAGTTGTGTTACAAATAAGATTGCAGCGGCACATTACGGACCTACAGAACTTGCCCCCTGCCCTTTGTTGCTGCACAATACCGCCAAAGCATATTGTCTCATGTTTTCTAATGTTGTGTATTTTATCGGAGAGGACAGCATTTTATTAAAAAACATGTTTAGGGGCGTGGTCTCGCTGCAGATGGAGTGAGACGCGCACTGTGGGAGCTCCGGGCCGCCGCCGGCATTATAACCGTTTTTTAAGCCTATATCAGTAGCGGAGGGGCCGGAATTTGGGGCGTCTGGGCAGCGGAGGCGACTGGGAGATGATCCCAGGACCCGGCGACCCGTGGAACCGGCAGGCAGCGGCGGGAACGGAGCCGGTGGGAGGGCGCCCCGGCGTATGAAGCCTCAGCCGCCATCTTAGCGCCTGCCGCCTCCTGAGCCCTAGAAGGAGTGGAAATCGCCGGCGCCCCGCGCCCTTGGCCTGGGGTCTGGCGGCGATGTGAGGCGAGTGAAGAGCGGGGCACAAGAAGACTTGCGGTCGGCCCCGGGGGCGGGATCGTCCAGCTGATACCTCGTCTGGCCGCCAGTTGGGGACTCCGCTGCGCGGGTCATATGTGAGGCCCACCCGGTGCAGACTGCGGGACGGCGGAGATGCTGCGCACCTGACTGGGCCCCTGGGCCCCATTGCCGAGGACACCGGGGGTGTCTGGCTGCCCCCTGCGGGGCCCCGGAGCTGACGGACGGCAACGAGACGACCAGAACCGGTAGGAGAGCGCTCCGGCCCGCAGGGCTGCGACCACCATTTTAGCGCCCGCAGCTGCATGAGCCCGTGACCGAGCGGGCATAGCCGTCCACCTGCGGGACTGCCGGAGGAGCGGCCACTGCACCCCTTGCACTCCGCTCGGCGGCGGTGACCGCCATTTTGTTTCTCGGCGGCTGCCGGCCTACGGAGGCCCTGCCTGTCGCTGTGGCCCCCCCCCCCCGGTCTTGTGAATACGGCCGGGGCCCGGTGTTGGTCCTTGAGGGGAGGCGCCTGAACTGAGGCGCAGCGGCGGTTGCTTTGGGGGCCGCGCTGACCTTCACGTCCTGCTGGGGATTGGAGCACACCGCCGAGGAAAGGTCCGGTGGTCTCGGGGGCCCGGGACACCTTGGCAGACGCCCTGCTCGCTGTGGGCCCCTGGCGAGGCTGAATGCGGCCCTGCGGCGGCGGATCTGGTGCGGAGCGGCCTTCTCGCCTGATCCACGCGTGGTGAGCAGCTACACGACGCCCTTCTCCGCTCCAGCTGACATTGTACCAGACCTCAGGGCAACAGAGTCCTTCCGCAGGTGAGGTGTGGGGGTGGGGGGCCCTGTGTGCTGCGACCTAGCTGGAGGTGTCTGCGGGAACTGGGTCCTGCGCACCGCCCCTGGGGCCCTACCCCTCACCTCCTATATATATTGGCCCACAGCCCTGCGTGGCCTGGACACTGGCCTGGCGTTGCCTTGGACCCTCTGGGGGTGCCTATCGTTGATCGGAGCACTTGGGGGTGCTTGGAGGAGTGGGCCTCTTCTCCCTGTCGCTTTTGCCGTGGACTGGCACCGGGCGTCTGGGAGCAGGCCCCCTTGCCCTGGGGTGTGCCCGTCTGTCGTTGGAGTGCCCGGGGGTGACCCCTGACCCGCGCGGGGACGCTGGACCGGGGGACGTCCACTGCAAACCCTCCACACGGTCCCTCCTCCACTCAGGAGCCCTTATTGATTGGCTACTGCTGCACCACCCCCATCGCTTTCCCCCACGCCGAGTGACTCTGATATCGCGGATGACCCATCGCCTTGAACACTGCGATACGGCTTGGGTCCCTAACTTGTAGCTGTCTGTCCTTTGACTGTGCGGTGGGGGGGCGCTGGAGGCGGACTTCACCTCGGCATCTGGGGGTCTGCTAGCCTTGGCCGCCTCAGTGGAAATTGCCGGGTGCCTCATCCCCGAGGGAGATGACACGCACTAAGTCGGGGAAGGAGTTGGCGGTGCCTCAGAAGGACAACCCGGTCGCCGCTCTTTGGAACAAGCCAGGCTCTGGCGCCTCCGGTGCTATGGCAGCGCCGGTTGGGGATGACTCAGCACCAGTCACGCAAACCTTCATGGCAAACTTCATGGCGGAGCTCAAATCCGAGATAGGCTCTCTACGATCGGAGGTCCACTCCTGTGTGCGGGAGCTCAGGAAGGAGGTCACTGACCTCGGAGAGAGAGTGGATGGCCTTGAGCGGACAGTAGATGCTCGGACAGAGGACCAGGAGCAGCTCTGGCAGCGCATGG
Source organism: Calotriton arnoldi (assembly GCA_963921515.1). Lineage (NCBI taxonomy): Eukaryota > Metazoa > Chordata > Amphibia > Caudata > Salamandridae > Calotriton > Calotriton arnoldi. The sequence continues at coordinate 2,255,315 of CAWUFW010000337.1, forward strand.
CTACCTTGGAGGAGCAGCACATCGACCTGCAATTGAAGCAGGAGGATTTGGAGAACCGGAGCCGCCGCAACAATCTCCGCCTCCGGGGGATCCCGGTGGGAGCGGAGGGAACAGATATTATGACCTTCGTGGCACAACTTCTGCATGACATCTGGGGCGATGACGACGCATCCCCGCCGGCCCTCGACCGAGCACATCGAGTCTCGGGTCCCTCTGCTCGAGCGGGCCTTGTCCCGGACATCCTGACCCGGGTCCACTTTTTACGGAGAAAGAAGCGATTCTCAAGGCGGCGCGCTCCAAACCAGACCTCGCCTACAAAGGTACTCCAATACAGCTGTTCCAAGATCTTGCCCCTACAACGCTGCGCCGACGTAGAGACTTCAAGCCGATAACAAATAAGTTGCGGAGCCTGAACATTCAGTATCAATGGGGCCATCCCTTTGCGCTTTTCTTCCAGTGGGACTCCAAACGTCGGATGGTGCGATCCCTCCGGGAGGCGGCGCAGCTCTTGCACATCCCCATCTCCACATCGTCCAGCCCACCTCGCAATCCTTCTCGCGCTCAGGAGCCTGCCAAACCCTCTTGGTCTCAGGTGCGCCGCCACAAGAGAGCACCACATGCAGGGGAGCAGTCGGCTTCCCAGGCTAAACAGGAAATCATCCAGCACATCCGCTCCATGGAGGAGTCTCGCTCTCCAGCTGGCTCTCGGCCCGCCACGCCGTGACTGTGTAGCAACACCTTCCAATGTGCCCTTTCATGATGCTTCGTCTACTGCTGCGCCCGGAGGGCGCTGACCCATGTTCCCGCCTCACGCCGGACAACCTCACGGCTTCTCACTCTGATGGCGGGCGGCCCGGGTCTCCCTCCTTTGCCCTCACGCTTGGAGCGTGGAAGATACCCCCCCCTGCTCCTAGGAGAGTGACTTCTCCGGGATGATCTACGCCCTAGGGCCGTGATTATCCTTGGACTGGAACAGGACATTGTGGCCCAGTTGGCCACTGTTATATTTTATACTGACCTTTACACTTCCCTCATCCCTATGTCCCTGTTTTCTGCCTCTTCCTTTCTACTTCTCCCCTCTGTCTTCTCTTCTTCTTGGTGGTAGACGGGGCGGCCTCTTGTGGTCCCCCTTATGTTTCTGGGGGGGACCGTGGTTCTCTGGCCTGTCTTTCTCATGCTCCTGCCGTGTCCCGCCCCCTCCTGAGGCATTGTCGCCGGTGCTACTGCTTGCATCCACCTCCCCCTGGACATGACTGCTAGCCCTGCCTTGAAACTTCTCTCCCTCAATGTTAAAGGGCTTAACTCACCAAACAAACGGCAACAGATATGGCGCTACCTGCTGCAGCAACAACCTGACATTATCCTCCTTCAGGAGACACATCTGCTGAAAGCTGATGTTTCCCGAATGGCCCATCCCCGCTACCCCCTCCAATTTTGGGCGTCCGCCCCATCTAAAACGGCTGGCGTAGCTATACTCTGTGGCTCTGGTGTAAGGCAGGGGGACTCGAAGGTTATCCGTAGCCATGATGGCCACTTTCTTAAGGTGGAGGTCCGGATGGGGCACAGATCCCTCACCCTATGCAATATATATGCGCCCAACCAGGCGCAAGATCCCTATCTTCGCGCCTTCCTGCGGGAACACGTGCCGCAGCCGAACCCTTCTCTTATCATTGGAGGCGACTTCAACCTGGTGTGGGACGCTGACCTTGATCGCAGCGGTGGGTCTTTCCATGGGGCGGGGGCCATGTCTTCTACCTTGAAGAAACAGTTGACGGACCTCACTCTGTTGGACTCTTGGCGATATCATTCTCCAGATGCGCGGGGCTACTCATACTACTCGCATGTACATCGCTCGTACTCGCGGATTGACCACGTTTTTATCTCACATGCCCTGATAGGCGAGACGGTGTCTGCCTCAATGTCGGACATCTCGATCTCCGACCACGCCCATGTCGAGCTCCTCCACCGTCACTGTTCTACACGCGCTCCTCGCCCACCACGCTGGCGCTTCCCCCCCCCCCCCCCAAGTACTTCGTGATCAGGCAGATGTGGCCGAAATCAGAGCGGCCATAGACGATTACTTTGCGCGCAACGATCTGCCGGAGACTCCCTTTCCTGTAGTGTGGGACGCCTTTAAGGCTACTATTCGCGGACGCGTCACGTCCATAGCGATTGCACGGGCACGGGAGGCGCGTCTCTTTGAGGACAATCTTACTAGGGAACTCACGGCTCTTGAAAAACTCGATCAGGACCGCCCTTCCCTAGCCCACAAAAGGCGTCTGGCCCTTCTTCGCGGCCAACTGCGAGCCCATAGAACCAACAAAGCCGAACGGACCCTGCTGGCGTTAAAGCAGCGCTACTATGAGGGGGGGACAAGGTGGGCACGGTCCTAGCTAGGCGCCTGCGGCGCGCGCAGCTAAGGCCCACATAGCCCATATTCGCACCAACGATGGCACAAGTGCAGTCACGGAAGCATCCAAATGCGAGGCTTTCCAAGCGTATTATTCTACTCTCTATGCTCCAGCACAGTCCTCTCCTCCCCAGATGCAGGCTCTGCTGGATGCTTGACTTTGGACCCCGCTCAGCCAATATCATGCTAGTCAAATGGACGAGCCGATTACGCGAGAGGAACTCGCAGGGGCCCTAAAGGACCTCCCCCTCGGAAAGACTCCGGGGCCGGATGGCCTTCCTCTCTCCTTTTATCGCATGTTTATGCCGCAGCTCAGGGCACACCTTCTTCGCCTTTTTAACTCTTTCACCGCTAATGAGGGGCCGTCCCAGTCCATGGGGCTGGCCGAGATTGCCTTGATCCCCAAGTCAGGTAAGGACCCTGTCCTTTGCTCGTCCTACCGACCTATAGCTCTTCTGAATACGGACCTTAAGCTCTACACCAAAATACTGGCTAAACGGCTCGAGCCCCACCTGCCTGGCCTTATTGAACCGGATCAGGTCGGTTTTATACGCCACCGTCAAGGCGCAGATAACGTGCGCCGCATCGCGCACTTGGTGGGCAAAGCTCACCACTGGAATATCCCTGCGTGTCTCCTCTCGCTCGATGCGGAGAAGGCGTTCGACCGGGTGGACTGGACCTTCCTCAGGGCAGTGCTGCAGAAAATCGGGCTCGGCCCTGTGATGATAGCCCGGATTATGGCCCCATACCTCTCCCCGATGGCCCAGGTGCTGGTCAATGGCCAACTTTCTGCCCCTTTTTCCATTCACAGAGGCACTCGGCAGGGGTGTCCCCTTTCACCCTTACTCTTTGCCCTCGTGGTGGAGCCCCTCGCCATCCTGATCCGCCAAGCCCCTGAGATTCATGGCATTCCTCTTGGAGGCCGATCCCACAAGGTAGCTCTCTTTGCAGACGATCTCCTTCTCACGATATCACAGCCGCACATCTCGCTCCCGACCCTTTTGACTCTCCTCCAGTCCTTTGAGTCGGCCTCTGGTCTTAAAATTAACCACGAGAAATCTTGGGCTCTTAACATCACGATCCCTCGGGATGAAATCCCCTACTGCAGTCGCTCGTCCCTTATCAGTGGGCCTCTCACTCTATCCGCTACCTCGGGCTTTGGTTAACGCCGAATCTTACCTCTTGGTCCCAGGTCAATTGGCAGGAATGTCGTAAGGCGGTTCTGGAGGACCTACGGGTCTGGAAACCTCTCACTCTCTCTTGGCTGGGCCGCCTGCATGCAATAAAGATGTCGGTACTCCCTAAGATCTTGTACCTCTTTCAGTCCCTTCCGACCCCCATCCCACACCATCAGATCAGGAGTCTCCAACGCGATCTCACCAAGTTCATCTGGGGGGGTCGACGGCCGCGTTTCTCTAATAAAGTCCTTATGTCGCCTCGAGATAGGGGTGGTCTGGCCTGCCCCAACTTGTTGGAGTATTACTGGGCCTCTCATCTTCGCTTTATATCGGAGTGGATGGCGCGGGAGAGTGAAAAGATATGGTTCCATATGGATAGGGCAGTGACTGGACGGTCTATATGGGACCTCCCTTGGCTACCCCGAACATCAAGATCGCGCAGTGCGTATGTGGCCCTCCCTACTAGGACGGTGCTTGACATTTGGGATAGAGTGGCCGTTTCCAAGGGCCTCACTAGCTTTCCCTCCCCCCATACTCCTATTGCTGGGAATCTACATTTTCCACCAGCTGTGCGCCCTCAGGTATTTATAGATTGGCTCGAGGGTGGGTGCCGGACAATTAGAGATCTCTTTTCGGGGACAAGTTCAAAACTTTTGCTCAGTGCAAGGCAGATTTCCAGCTCTCAGAGGGGGCCAGATTACAATATCTCCAACTTCGACATTGGATACACACGCCCTCCGTGGCACAGGCGGCCACCCGGGCGCTCACGCCTTTGAGCGGCTAGTGCGTGCTTTCGATAACTCCAAAGGACTCATCTCTCGCACTTATCATGTCCTACAGCACCCCCACTCTCCCCTCCCCACAACTACCAACGTCGTTGGCAGGAGGACACCTCTTTGGACATTGCCCCTGAGCAGTGGGATCGCTTGTGGCGGGATATCCCGAAAGTGTACCGCTGTATTTCCCAGCGGAAACCGCATACAAGATCATGACCCAATGGTACTATACGCCTCTCAGACTTCACAAAATGTTCCCTGCGACCTCTCCCCTTTGCTGGCGGTGTTCGAGCTCCCCGGGCGACTTCCTTCATATTTGGTGGTCCTGCTCACTCCTGACCTCCTACTGGAAAGAGATCCTCAGCCATATTAAGGTGGTGATTGGTTTCCCCCTGCCTGCGACTCCAGCCACAGCTATCTTGGGTCTCAAGCCTGCCAACCTGCGCGCGCTCACACGCAACGACTGGCACATCTCACTTCACATGCTAGGCGCAGCCAAACAGCTCATTGCCCTATATTGGAAAAAGGCGGAAGCTCCCCCGATCAGTGTTTGGTTCACGCGTCTATGGCACACTACCACCATGGAATTGCTTACTGCACGCTTGCAATTTCGTGACTCTCACTACACTAAACTGTGGCAGCCGCTTGTTGCTCACCTCTGTAGACTGGAACACGCCCATCTACAACCTCCGAAACTCCGAGCCCTGCGCCTATATGATGACGCAGTCTATCCCCCTGACCCAGAATAGATTCCTTGCACCTCTCACCTGCTTCGGTCCGGGGTTTTGAGTAACCATTCCACCGGGCAACCACACTGATGCGCCCTATTGCGCTTTCCCGCCACCTCCCTTGCCTGCAGTCATGTCCATTGGTCCGCTACATATGCCCACTTGCTTCCTTCTCTCCTCGCCCACCACCTTTTTCTCTTTCTCTCTTTCTCCTTATTCCTGTCTGTTGCTCCCTCACTTGACTCGCCACTTGCCTTCCCCACAGGTGGGGTTTACATACGTGCTTGATGTCCTCCACTGCTGGCTCATTAGGGGCCGGAGGTGACTGGCAGCATATCCTCATTGTCATGTCGCATGGTGGGGCGGGTCAAGGTTGCTCTTCAATAGTTGGCTACTGGTATATGGCCGGCCTGCTAAGGAGGCGTAAGCGATATGCTGAATCTATGGGCGGTACCCTGCTGCTTCCTGTGATGATGACTCGCGTGGTCACCCAGCCCGATGGTCCTCATTGTGACACCTCTACTCTCTCCCCCGTTCAAGGCCGCTCTCACTTGCTCATTTCCTCCCCTGCTTCTTTCCTCGGGGACTCTCGACCCCCCCTCCCTCTTTTTCCTTCCTTTATTCTTCAGTATATCTCTTATACTTGAAGTTGACTTGTTTTCAGTTGACCCCATTCTCTAAAGGAGCTTTCATGTGACGCCTAACGTATAAGATTGTATAAGGACGCGGCCGGCCCTATTTGGGTTGTAGGCGACTTACTGTGTATCACCCCGCTGAAGCAAAATTCTATAATGATCCTCTTATGCTTCCTGAACGATTGCTCAATGACGCGGCCGGCCCCTCATGGGGTTGTAGGCGGCTTGCCGTGTAGATGTTATGCCTCCTATTGCTTTCTTAATAAAAAAAGAGTTGAACCAAAAAAAAAAAAAACATGTTTAGCGTGTTCTGGTAAGAGCAAATTGGCTTGCAAATAAAGATTAATATTTGTCTTTATCTGTATGTTTTTACCAGTGCATATAGGTGATTTCAGAAATGCAATCATGTTTGTACTACCTTGCATACCACATTTGATGCACACATGGCTTTCCTTCTCTTCCCCGTCTGCATTTTCTAAATAAAATGTGCCATCGTGTTACATGTACTGACTGCAAGTTGTAAAAAAATGTGCAGCAGCGCATCATCAATAGTGCCCCCTGCTAATCTGGACACTTGCATGGATTAATTTTTGTTTGGTTTTCTTAGTAACTACTGTGTAAGCGTTTTAGTTACTTTCCTTTGCTTTACAGTAATGAGTGTGGCACACATACTTAATACCTCGTAATTAAGCCTAACTGGTCTGGGCCAAGTTATAAATAAATAAATAAAACACGTTTAACTATCTCCCCAATAACATTACAAAAAAAATCATTCTGTTGTGTCAGAATTAAGATTGCACCGGCACATTACGGACCCACAGATCTTGTCTTTCCCTGAGGTGGTCTTCCCTAGTAGTAACTTTCAGCTGCGTTCTTTAGACCCTTTACCTTTCAATATATACCATATTACTACAGTGCAGACATTCGGCGTTTAGTATCAAGTGAAGACCGGTCTGTGGGCAAGGGGCTTGGAATCCACACTGTCCTCTTCTTAATTATGAATACTTTTTCAGGCCAGCCGCATTCTCTACTAAGTGTGTTTAAAATCTAACTGGCTCTAAACATCTGGAAGCCTGTTTATTTGCATGTGAATGTATTGCTGAGTTTTGTAAATCACACACTCTATAGCTAATTGTGTCTCTGATCACATTGCATTACAGAGTTTGCCAGCTACATGGAAAACAAGCATTGGCATAGCCAATAGGTCTCGCCTTTGGGACCTTTTAAGTGTTTAACCATGCAACAGTTGATGTTGTTGCACCAAGGATATTGTGCTGCATAACTAAATACATATAAGGTCCCAAAGCGAGACCTATTGGCTATGCCAATGCTTGTTTTATATGATTGTTTATGTGAAGGAAGGGACGCCTTCCTGCACATGAAGATTCATTCATGGTGATTTGCTGTTTCTATGAGTTCTGCACAATGTAGCACAAATAGAAACAGCAAAAACTAGGAGATATTAAAAATGTCTCCTCTTTTCGCCATGTTTTAGACCAGGTTTCCCCTGGTCTTAATTCTGGCGCTGCCTCCTATTTACGCCACCCTTGTAAATAGGAGGCAGCATCAGAATCAATGGGTGTTGCGGCGAAACGCCCACCGCAACACCCATTGCATGCTCCTATCACGCTAAAAAGTGACGTTCCTGTGGCTTTAAGCCCTTGTAAATATGCCCATTTGCTTTTTCACCGGCAGTCGCCCATTAGCGATAAAATCTCTGTAAATTGCACTATAGTTTTCTCACAAGGAGTCATGCAATTAGAGTTAGAAGTCACTAACTACTGCAATGTTTTTTTCATAAGACAAGTAAGTGGAATTACATTGCCATATAGTTGTTGTGGCTCAAGTGTGGCACGAAGATGTTGGGAGTAGTAATTATATTATAGTTATAAGCCAGTTACATACTATGTAAGCATAACGACAAAAAGTTATTTGATAACCTCAAAGGCAGTTCTCATTAGCTAACAACAAATAATAACTAAGTGTTGCTCACATTTATCTTATCCACTTTAATTTTATTACAGCTCAGAAGAAATAAAGGGCTCAATCCACAAAGGCAATCTGAGATTCCGGCCCAACTGCGGACAGAAAGATACAACTCATAAATAACCTCTGTGAATACCAAAAGTCATAAAGTTAGACTTTTGTCTCAGATTGCCTTTGCGAATCGGGCCCAAAGAGTTTAATTTCCTAATAGAGAGTGAGAAATACAAAGAGTGGAAACAGGTGTATGACTTATCAGAAAGTAACTTCCAATGTCCAAATGATAGACATACTAAAAATCATCTCTTTCGGTGTTAACTCTCTCGCAGTACAGATCAAGCCCAGCTGTGCAACCAGGCAGAGTGACAATATCCAGTGCCCCTGTTTCTCTCTGTTCTCTCTTTCCCACTTCCCTGAGTCTACTGCTGAACAGCATGATAATAGTGTGAAATTCACTGTTGGTTCGATGAAATGTGGAAACTACCATTGCTCCTGCTGGAGCCAAGCACTACTCCTTAGGGGCCAGTGTGTAAAAGTACTTTGATATTGTATCATGGTGTTTCATTTCTAATAGAGATTACTAACCACTGATTTCTCACATTGTGACTATCCCCAGGTGCCAGACTGGATCCGGACAATTTTCGATAGTAATTCCCTCGGGTGTCGATATATAACGTCATGCAGTTCTGCGTCGGATCTGCCTCACCCCAGATGTGCCTGTGGACCTGCTATATCTGTGCCACCTCCACGAGCTGACTTCAGTTCCTTTTTTCCCCACTTTCTGACATGGATCTGGAGCTCCATCTAGCCTGTCAGTTTTGACAGAATTATTTTCCCTCAAATTTCCGCAGTGTGCAAGAGATGTCCCCTCCTCGGACCACAAGTTTAAGCCATGTAGGGACTGCCTTCACCAAATGTCAGTGACAGTCACCCACAATGTCTGCCTTTGGTGTCTCGGCGCCAAGGATGACTTGTCATGCAACTGCTGTGCGAAGATGAACCAAAAGGCCATCCGCAACTGCGGAGCTCTGAAGGAAGTCGAAAATGACACAGTCCCAGTTGAGGTCGAGCATGCAGACACACTCCCACTCTGTGTCCGTTCTAGCGACCGATCGTCATCAAAGTCACGAAGTTAGGTAAGCCCAAGAAATCTAAAAAACATAAGAAGTTAAAACACGGCTCTCCTTCGTCCCAACACTCCCGATGGTCAGCATTGCATATCACCCCTGGTACCTCCAAACTACAGAGTTGTTCCACAGCTTCGAAACCAATTCAGAGTTTGCTCACGCCGCATCCAGATTTCCCCTGGCCATCGGCGACACCACAACAGCTCCAGGAACTGAGGCTGGCCATGGAATAGATTTTTGGTACCCCTCCAAATACTCCTGGAGCACCTTCGGGCCCTAATGATTCAAGGTGTCCTCCAGTCAGATTGTTGAAGGTGGATCTGTCCCCATGATGCATGTGGCACTCAACCTTTACCCGAGGGCGATCCCTTCCTCGAGCTTGGCTCTGCCAACTCCAGCCCTGGAGCAAAGTCCAACGCCGCCTTCAACACCATGATTGATGCCACCAATCGAGCCACAATGCCCTTCAGTCTGTCAACAGCAGCAGCCTCCAGAAAAGGTACTTGCATGCATAATGGGATAGAGTGGAGGACATCTTGCTGGTTGGTTATCCCCGAAGACATTCGGCCAACCATACACACTCTCATTTAAGATGGCAAAGTACTCTACACATTCAGGTCTGGAAACTACTGACTGTCTGGGTAAAGCAGTCGAGATCAGTGTGGGGCTTTGGTGCCATGCTTGGATTTACTCCACTGGCTTCTTCAATTATGTCCAGCAAACCTTAATGGACCTGCCCTTTGATGGCTCTAGGCTCTTTGGAGCGAAGGCGGACTCAGCCTTGGAAATGTTTAAAGAGTGCAAGGTCACTGCCCTCTCTCTAGGCCTAGCTCCACCCTGTCAGCAGTTCCCCTAACAACTTTGCCAATTTCGAGGTTTCAGTAGGCGATACTAGCAAAGGCAACACCGGAATGCGCCCCTGCAATAATAGATCTCTCAGTCATTTCATGGTAAAGACAGGGGATCAAGTCGACAGCGTCCAAGCCTACATGGGGAACAAACCCACCCTTCTGCAGCTGCCACAAAACCACTTTAAGTCAGTTGATATTGGCAGCACACGATCACCCAGTGGCAGGTCACATCACCTTTTATCTCCCCAAGTGAAGGAGCATCACAACCGACCAATGGGTGCTCCAAATTGTTGAACATGGTTACTCCCTTCCCTTCCTGGCTTATCCCCAGATATGCCACCCACACCACAACACATCAGGTCCATACTCTGAGGCGAAGTTCAAGCTCTCTTTGCCAAGGATGTCATAGAGAGGGTGCCAGCATTAGAGACTGGGACTGGCTTTTACTTCCAATATTTCCTGCTGCCAAAGAAGGACAGAAACCATCGTCCCATCCTCCATCTTTACCCTCTGAACTTCTTCCTCCAGAAGGACAAATTCAAGATGCTCACCCTGGCCCAAGTTCTGTCTGCTCTGGACCCAGGAGACTGGATGGTAGTGTTGGATTTGCAGGATGCCTATTTTCACATCCCCATCCTTCAGTCCCATAGACACTTCCTAGGGTTTCAGGTAGGCCAAGAGGGCTTCCAGTTCTCTCTGCTCTCCTTTGGCCTTACTAGTTCATCTCTGGTGTTCATGAAGGTTATGGTGGTGGTCGCAATCCATCTACTGAGGTTGGGGACACAAGTCTTCCCATATCATAACGATTGGCAACTGAAGGCGGGCTCGCCTCAAATGGCCATAAACCACCTACAGATGACGGACGGCCAATTGACAACATTGGGTTTTTTCATCAACGTGCCAAAGTCAAACTGACTCCTTACCAATGGCTCCCTTTAATCAAAGCCACACTGGATATCGTGCTCTTTCAAGCCTTCCCTCTGCCTCAATGAGTCAAGGACATTCGGGCTGTGATCCCGATGTTTCAACCTTCGACATGGGTCTCAGTCAGAGTGGCTCTGAGGCTTCCTGGCCTCTTGCATCCTGCTTGTGAATCACACCAGATGGCACATGACAGCTCTGTAGTGGAATCTAAAGTCTCAGTGGGCTCAGCACCAAGAAAACCTGTCGGATTCCATCAAGGTGTTGGAGACTTCAAAAGATCTTAAGTGGAAGCTGGACTCTGTGGCAAACTTCCTCTCCCACCCAGAGTCTATGGTACTGATGGGTGCTTTGTTACTGGGTTGGGGAGGTCACCTGGGAGAAGTGGAGATCAGAGGGCTGTAGTCTCTAGCTGAGTCCCGGCTCCACTTCAACCTGTTGGAGTTACGAGCAATTCGCTTGGCACTGAAAGCGTTCCATCCGACCATCAGTGGGGAACAGGTACAGGTTCTCACAGAAAACACGCCCACTATGTGGTTCTACAGCAAACACAGCGGCAAGAGGTCATGGGCCCTGTGCCAGGAGGCTCTACATCATGGAAATGGCTGAGTGGTCCGAGCGTCGCCCTGGTCACCCAAAACCTGGCAGGATCTTTAAACGCCAGGGCGGACGAAAGCAGCCAACGTTGCCTAGCAGATCAAGAATGGCAGTTACACTCGGAAGTGGCACAAGACATCTTCTAACAATGGGGAGAACCTAGGTTTGATCTCTTCACCACCGCAGAGATCGTGCAGTGTCCAAGCTTGTGCATGTTGGAGTTCCCATGGCAAATCTCCCTCAGAGATGCTTTTCACCTGGACTGGGGTCTGGGACTACTGTATGACTTTCCCCCCTTACCTCTCCTACCCAAAGTAATGAAAAAGATCAAGAAAGGCTTGGCCCAAGTCATCCTAGTGGCTCTGGAGTGGACGAGGACAATGTGGTTTCCAAACCTTCTGGCCATGAGCATGTCCTCTGATTCAGCTGCCTCTTCAAGAGGACCACCTTTGCAGCAGGGCCAGGTCCTGCACCTGAGCCTGCAGAATCTATACCTCTATGTGTGAAGATTGAACAGTGTTAGTTCACGTCCTTTGGTCTTCCTCCTAAAGTAGTTGGTTTCATTCTGGCAGACATGCTTCCCTCCCCTAAAAAATGTATGTGCAGGAAACTGGGAGATGTTTGTTGCCTGGTGTTCCTCCCATGAAATTTAGCCTTCACAGGCAAAGTTATCTGATGTTTTATTGTTTTGTGTCTCTCCAGCCCAACAGGGCCTAGCTGTGGCAACAGTTAAAGGTAATCTTTTGGCCCTTTCGACCTTTCTGTGGTAACCTGATAAGCCATCCCTTTTCAAACCACCTGTCGTGATACCTTTTTTAAAGGGACTGTTCCACATGTTCCCACCAACACCTTTTGCAATGCCACAGTGGGACCTTAATTTCATTCTCTCCTACTTGATGTGCACTTTCTTTGAACCGATGTGCAGCTGCCCTCTACGTATGCTAACCATCAAAAAAGTCTTCCCTGTCGCTGTCACCTCTACTTGGAGAGCGAGTGAGCTTCAGGCCTCATCCTTCTAAGGAAAAAGAGCGACAACACCATCTTGATCCTAAGAGGGCCCTCAGCTTTTACATCAATTGGAGCAAAGAATATTGATTGACCAATCAACTTTTTGTAGGTTTCTCTTATGCTAAAAAGGAGAAAGTGGTACATAAGACACCCATCTCCCGATGTATTGTCTTATACATAGAGCTGGAATGGGAAGCAGCCCTCAGAAGGCTTGTGCACTCATTCCACCAGAGCAAAGGCTGCTATGCAGTGCGGCAGTCTTGGACATCTGCCTGGATGCTACACGGGCACCTCTCCACACGTTTATGAAGCACTATGGACTCCCAGGTCCAGTTAGACAGACACGTTGTCAATCTGCCCTGCAGAATTTCTTGGTCTGAGTCGTTCCACAGACTCACCACCACCTGAGGGAGGGGAGGTACTTCTTTGGTATCTATTCACAAGGTGTGGATCTACAATTAGAAGTCTCTATCAGAAGAAGAAGTTACTTATCTTTGGTAACACCTTTTCTAGTAGAGACTCTATCCAACAACAGATTCCTCACAACCCACCCGCCTCCCTGGTCTGTGGAATGTACTCATATGGTCCATTAATAAGATTTCAATCTAGAGATCTGCACAATGGCATATTCTGGTTTCTATGGACTCGGCATCAGACAACACAAAAAGAGATCATAAAGAAATTGAAGTCAGCATGCAGAAGTGGCACAGATATAGGGCCCCGGATGTCACATTCGGGGAGTGACGTATCTGGCGCAGATCTGCAAAACACTACCTACCGGCACGCAAGGGAATTGCTATAGAAAATTCTCTGGATCCAGTCTGGCACCTGGGGGTACCAAAGGCGATTAACTTGTTTATTGTTACCCTTCAATATTTTGATTTAATGCATTTGCAATCACTATAAATGTATTCATGCTTTTGTACATTGGGCACTATGTCATTTTATGTGTGAACATTTGTTTGACCTTGTAAGGAGAGTATGGTGTGTGCTGTGAAAGATGGGATGCGGATTCTGCAATTTCTATCTATGTTTACATAGCGTATCTCATAGTAGGCTCAAACACCTGGCCTGGATTAAAACAAAGGATTCCAGAAAATGTTCTAAGTAGACAAGAAAGACTTGTTTTCCAAGGTCCCACACTAGGGGTGAAATAGCAGAAAAGTATTTCTAATGGCGCTGTTTTGAACACATGTACATGTCACAGATCAGACACCTCCTCACACATGATAGTCTCAAACACACATGAACAGAAATGCACATACATTCCCTATGAGATGCCCACACACCTGTCCAGATACCTGCAATCCCCACGGATGGAAACAAACACTGTTGAGAAGGCACTGGTACGAGAAGGGCTGCACAGAGGGGCTACAGAGCACAGTATTAAAGCACAGGGCAGCATGGCACGGATGCAGTGGCTGGATACAGGCACCAGTTGTGCCATGATACATACAATCGCACATATATCAAACACCTGTTCACTGGCCATCACACATCATCAGTCGCCCCTACCCCCACACTAACATATGCAGACAACCACAGATCCATAATTAGACACCAACACTAATCAGACGGTCATATGCACACACCATCAGAAGCCTACACATCGGCTATCACACAGGCACACTGCCCACCACCCCTTTTCTTTCTGTGTAAAATACTTTGGGGCTTATTTATGAGCCCCTTGTGACACTTTTGCGCCACCGTTGCGTCACTTTTCGTGACGCAGCGGCAGCGTAAACAATGCACCACATTGCACCATATTTACAAGGTGATGTGATCCAGCGCTACTAATATAATTTCTTCTCCTGTGGACATAACATCCAGGTTGAAAACACTGTTTTTCAACAACTATACCAATATGACGGTGGGGCCCATAACACCGCATATACATTCACTCACTCAAATATTCCCTGGATCTCATCCACTTTTACCTAGGAGAAAAAGTTAATGACTGCTGGAAGAGAACGGGATACCTTCTTAAAGTTAACAAGATAATTTCTCAAACATCATACATAATTGGTTTTAATCTTGTCTGTTTCTAAAACATCAAGGTATTCCGCTCTTTGGTCGATGGACCAACTAGTAAGGAATAGTTGATGGTGATTAAGACCAGCTCAATCACTTTAACCTATTAAAACATTTGCATTTATTATTGAGCTAAAGAACCACAGACTCGTAGTTTTAGTTATAATAAAGTTTATCTATTTTCTTAAATGCATGAATAAGTTTAAATTTTATTAATCAGTTTAATACATTTAACATCCTAAGAAATAATCCTGTTAAAAGAATTTTATGCATACCCTTTTAGATGAGAAATAAAGTTCACCTCGGCAGATAAATTGCAGATCACAGCATAGAAACTCCCAAAAACTGACTGTCTGTCCCGCTAAACAGGCCTCCTCGACGGACCACCTATACAGGTTTCCCGCAACGATCTCGTTCCTTCCCAGTCAGATTTAAAAGCAAAAAGATTAATTATTTTAAAAGAAATGGCCTATGGAAAATAGCAGCAGTTCTTCAGCATCAGCGTCCAGTGCTCAAAAATTATGTATGAATAGCGCTCCTCCTACTTAAGAGTAGGTCCTCTTATACCCTATTACTAGCTTACTAAACAGAAATGTTTCAATCTTTGGGGGCGAGATTCACGCTAATTGGTCTATTGGAGGGGTGGCAAGCATCTCCTCATTGCCCTCCTTGCTCAAACCAGCTCCGAAAATGTTTATAATTTTGTCCTTTCACACGGTCTTAGGACATTACCAATCCGATTGACAGTTCTTCACATGTATCTTCTTTTGTATCCTTATTTTAAACAGTTCATTGTTAATTCACAGCTGCATCTTTGGTTCTCATACATTCTCGCTGAGTCCTTTTTGGCACCCATTTGTTGACAGGTCACGCCGACCTTGATCCTTTTCATTCTGGGCTCTACAAGCAATCACGTGACATATTTCCGCAGCTCTCTTCCACTTGGAAGCCATTTTGCACTTGCGCATTAAGCCCATCTGCCTCGGCAGCCATTTTTACAGCGCTTCCTAGCAGACCCGAACGAACTATCATGAAAACAAACACAATTATAATTAAAACAAAGAAAATAAGCCTTTTCGTTTCCCACCCGTCATTCTACGTACCCCAATTAGGTGTTACCTAGCAAAAGCGACATGTAAGCTATTTTTACTTACCATCCGCAAACTTTAGCCACAATACAGTTTACTACATAGCACAAATCATGCAACATTACTTTAATTAGTACGCAAACCATTATGTTAACATTATTTCACGTTGACAAATGTAAGTAGGTTAGCTTTTGCACATAAATTGCGGTTACCACTTATAAAAGATGTCTATAAGAGACGTAAAGTGTTGATTAGTTATCAAAACAATTAATAGTATTAATTATTAGCATTAATATTAGGGGGTTCAAAAATTTCTTATTTACCTTGCTCCATCAGATGCATCTAGGCAAATGCGTCACCTTGTAAAGCCCTGCGCCACATTATACCTGCGTTAGGTATAATGTATGCAGGGTGGGTGTTCCCACGCAACAAAGCCTCGTAGGAGTGGTGCAGTGAAATCTATCAGATTTCACTGCACCACTTCTAGGACTCCACTGCGTCAAAACCTTACGCCTGCCTCATAGCGGGCGTAAGGGTGACGCAGTGCTATGTGTGTGGGCCTGCCTCATGCATTGCTGGAGTTGTGTCATGCTTGCAACACAACTCCAGCAATGCGTGACTTTTGCACCGACAGATACACAGAATTCCTGAAGCATCTGTCACTCCATGCGACATGGAGCGCCATACAGTAAATATGGTGCATCCATCGTGTCGAAAGGAACGATGCAACAGTTTTCATAAATAAGCCCCTTTGTGTAATCCATTAGAGCACATTTTACAAATGGCTCAACTAAAGGGATGGTAGATGTGCCACAGCTGATGCAGTAACCAGTTTGCAAATGTGAATAGGGCACTAAGGAAGGTGTCAGAGGCCCCGCTCCTTCTTAGCCTGCAGCAAGGCCTGAAGTAGGTGGAAGTTGATCTGTTTATACTTCCAATAGCAAATAGGGCTGTGGGGTAATTGCCATCCCTGAGCTGCTTAACTCTTTTACAAAATGACGGTGAAGGAGAGCCCAACAGCTGGCCCACCACACTTTTCGCTATAGCAAACGGGCTCACCACCATTTCTGGTGGCTCTTTTATGGTGCTCTTGCACAGAAATACTCCAAAGCGTCCTTAACGTGTGTGTGTGGGGTGGGAGAGTCCATGTCTACTAGTACCATTTTTAGTGTGGGTACTGGAAAGGCACTCCCGCTTTGGGGGTATATTTATTGTAGTCATATTATTGATGACCATGTGACCATGGCATGGTAGACCATGGCACCACAGATATTTCCAGGCCCCAATCCCCGAAAACCTTATCATGGAAAAAGCACGGCTGTGCAGGCAGGAATGTCTAAATGGTGTGGAATATCCATAGCTGGTGTGTTAGATGTGTTTTCTTTGTTGCACCAGCAGTTTGGAGGGCAAAAAGCCATAAGCTAAATCAGGCTTATAAAGACCAAACTAGCAAAATTCTTCTTCGATTAAAATACGCTTCATCCATTCTGGCATCTCTTGACTGAGCAGCAACCACATCTCCTCACTCCAACATCTACAGAAACCAACCAATTGAAAACCTTAAGTATTTAAGGTCAACTAACATTTTGCAATCTTGCAAGCCTATTCAGAGAATTAGCTGCAGATGTAGCCTGCCAATCCTCCACATAGCCAAAGCTTCCCTAAAATGAGGATCTTTGTCATCTGCTTTCAAAGTCAAATAAATCTTATACTCACAAAGGAAACCAAACAACTGAGGCATTTTTCCAGTTTCAGGCCATCATTTCTAGGAATAACCCTGAGAGAGTAGCTCAACTCAACTCATAAGGCATCCAGCAGACAGTAACTTTCTCCATCATTATCAAGCAGGCCCCAGACTACGATGACG
Organism: Calotriton arnoldi; assembly: GCA_963921515.1. Taxonomy (NCBI): domain Eukaryota; kingdom Metazoa; phylum Chordata; class Amphibia; order Caudata; family Salamandridae; genus Calotriton; species Calotriton arnoldi. The sequence continues at coordinate 2,272,515 of CAWUFW010000337.1, forward strand.
CACTAAGACGTTGACCCTTCAGGAGACCGATTACTGGTTCTTTTGGACCTGTCAGGGGCTACGCATTACATTGAAAACACAGAATTCATGCAAAAACTCTGACTCCGCACATAGGCTACTGCACCCACAACCATTTGATAAAACAACTTTACCTTTACATGCTAAAAAGCATATAACCAATTCACAAAAGTGTGCTTTGAAAAATATCAGGCAATGAGAGAGGTGATGATTTTGGGGTCCCCCTAACCGAGGGGGAGGACCAAGCAGATGCCTTGAACACAAAGAGCATATAATTCTGAACGATTCGGTGGTGGTCCCATCCTCCTAGGACCACCCCAAGCAAAGTTATGGGCAAAAATAAAATGCCAACCAAAGGCCCAGCAAAGCATTATGGGGCGAGATTCTAGAGCGCAGTGAATATTATAGTATTAGCTCTCAGCTGAGCCTGGAGAGCCACTGCCGCTTGAGGAATGTTTTGATATTGGATAGTATAATATTCACTGCACTCTAGAATCTCGACCCATAATGCTTTGCAGGGCCTTTGGTTGGGATTGTATTTTTGCCCATAACTGTGCTTGGGCTGGTCCTAGAAGGATGGGACCACCACCGAATCGTTCAGCATGATGTGCTCTTTGTGTTCAAGGCATCTGCTTGGTTCTCTCCCTAGGTTAGGGAGGACCCCAAAATCATCACCTCTCTCACTGCTTGCTATATTTTCATTTTCACTTTTGTGAGATGACTATATCCATTTTAGCATGTAAAGATAGATTACTTGTTTTATCAAAGGTATGTGAGGGTTCTGTTTTATTAATTGGGATAAGTGGGAAATTGCTGATGAACCTCTCTGCTCTGAATATTTTATGGATTGCTGCCTTATACTTTAACACAAATTTTAATATTTTGTCATTTAAGACCCTCTGCAGCAACTCATCCTCAATCTTCAGCAATTATCATTCATTACTAATCTCTTTGTTTCGGAAAATCGAATGGAGCTGTGTGTTGTTTGCATTGACCAGGACAGTCTCTTGCTATTCTCTATTATAATGTAACATATGATAATGATATTAAAACTTATAAAGTGCACTATACCCTAGGGTGTCAAAGCGCTAGCGGAGAGTACCAAGAACCAGCGAGACAACAGAGAACCCTATGACTAAGGAAGATGGAGAGAAAAAAGCCAAGTTTTCAGCAGTTTTTTAAATGCAGTAAAATAATTGGCTTCTGAGATGTAGATAGGCAGGGTGTTCCACAGTTTGGCAGCAGCCACTGGGATGGACCGACCTCCCTATCTGGCCTTGCAAACTCTAGGAACTAACACCTGCGTACGAGAGGCAGATCAGAGGGACCTGCTCAGGGAATGCCACTGAAAAAGGTCATTAAGCTGGAGAGAGCCTTTCCGATGCAAATCTAAGAACACCATACAGAGAGACTGAAAGATAATCCTTTTTTTCCTAGATGCCAATGGAAGGACAGAATCTCTTCTCTTACCAGAAGATGCTTCAGGATGTTCAAGATAAAATCGGGCAGCTGCATTCTGAGCAACTTGCAGTTGGTTAACTCACGAAGCATTAATATTGAGGTACAGAGAGTTGGCAATAATCCAAACGCGAGGTGATAAGAGCGATAATGACTGATTAGCGCAGATCAATTAGGATACAGGGAAAAATCTTTCTCAAAGTCCTTAGAATGAGAAAGCAAGTACTCGTGGTATGACTATCATGAGGCTCTAAGCCCAGGGTATTGTCAAACAGGACGCCCAGGTTTTTTGCCGATATGACCGGGGTAGGAAGCGGTCCACAATCCTTCGGCTACCTGATGTTAGGCCAAACAGCCATCTGGGTGCCAAAGATCAAGATCTCTGTCTTGTCATCATTCATTAAGTTTAAGGGCATTGTTTTTCATCCACCTGCTAATGCTAGACATTCAATGATTGAAATTCTCGGCTACAGATGTCAGATCATTGGAAATGGACACAATGATCTGGGTGTAATTCTCTTACGACAGTACTTGGAACCCAAAAGAGCGCACCAATTCAGCCAAAGGAGCAACATCAATATTGAACACAGTTGGACTGAGGGAAGAACCCTGAGGGACTCCACAAGGGGGACTGAAGGCTTCAGCCTTGAAGCCTCCACAGCTAACCAGTTGAACTTTATTGGTGAGAAAAGAGTGAAGGAGCTTTAGAGCAGATCCACTCTCACCGATTTGCTGCAAACATTCAGTCATCTGTACTGGGGAAATGGTATTGAATGCAGCTGACAATTTAAGCAGCACAAGAATAGCAGCCCCGATCAACCTGGTAGCGAATGCTATCAGTGGCCACAATAAGAGAAAATTCTGTACTGTAGCTGCTCCTGAAGCCGTTCTGTGAGGGATCGAGTATGTCATGAGCCTCAATAAATTTGACAGGCTCCTGGTTAACAAACTTTTCAAGAATCTTGGCCGGCGCTGGAAGCTAGGAAATAGGACAGAAGTTTTTAAGATCGTCTGGGTACGCATTCGGTTTTTTCAATAGCGAAGTAACAATCGCTTCCTTATAGGCGGATGGGAAGACTCCTGCCTGCAGAATGAAAGTAAACATATTCTGCAGAAAGTCTGCAATGGGACCTGGAGCGAGTTGAAGTATTTTAGGGGAGCATGGATCAGATGGAAATCCCGATTTAGTACTCAGCAGCAATTCCTTAGTTTGATGTAAGGAAATAAGGGGAAAGGCAGTAGGCTGATTGAACTGGGTACTTGACAGGTCGATTTCGGGTTCAGTTACTTTATCCATAGGAAGTTCAAAATCTGAACAAATGCTCAGAATTTTGTTGATGAAATCTTGCGAGGAATTCACTAGACACTGAGATGGGGGTAGACAGGTCATTGACTACTTTAAAAAGTGTATTAGCAGAGTTGCTGCCAGCTCGATTTTTTCTGTGAAAATAGCAGCCTTAGTGGATTTAATGGTGAACTTATACCACCGCAACAGGGCCAATTGCTTTGCTTTTTTTCCAGGACCAAGGGTAGACTTCCATTCTTGTCTACGACAGGCTGCAAATGGTTTACCTATAGTAGCCAATTTTGCCTTAAGTGGGGCTATACTATCCAAGGAGAACGTGACCCAGGCTTGGAAGCTTTCTGCAGAATACCCCAAGGTGTCAACGTAATTGGCTCTAGACCACTTGAGAACCTGTATTACGACATATAACCGACTTAGAAGTGTGGCTTGTCTGAGACAGAGAGTGAGAGAGGGGAACATTAAATACAATTGCCTAGTGGTCTGACCAGCTAAGAGGGTGGACACAGTCGATAGTCAAATTGTCGAAGTTAGCGAAAATGTCAGCAAGAGTATGCCCAGAGATATGAGTGGGTACAAAACCCCATATTGGACATGAGTTCAAGGAGGGAGACCGTATCCTTGCATAAAGTGTCTTTACGATGGAAATAAAAATCCCCCAGAATGGTAACGTGATAGTGAACCAAAAATGGTTCCACGATCTGACCCCAAGCCTCCAGAAAATTGGTCCTTGAGCTAGTAGGATGGTATACCAAAAGAAACTAGAAGGTATCATTCAAGAAAATTGATGGTTCAGGCTCTGGTATTGTCCCGATTGGACTATGGAAATGCCCTATACCTGGCTGCTCCTAGCTCGGTTCTGGCGAAACTCCAAGTCGTACAGAATTGTGCTGCCAGAATTCTGGTAGGGCTCTCTGGCCGTCAATCAGCCAGATCGGCTTTAAAAGCCCTCCATTGGCTTCCGATTAGGGAAAGGGTCCACTTCAAAGCCCTGTGTATTTTTCACAGGGTGCTGAAAGGGAGGGGACCAGCCATTATCTCTTCTTTGGCTCATCCTTATCGAGCCAATAGGCGTCTCCGTTCCGATGATCTTTAACTAGCCTCAGTTCCCAGAATCCGCAGGGCCAGAAGTGGTGGCCGACTGTTCTCATACAGTGCGGCCAAACTCTGGAATGCCCTTCCTTTGCGGCTTCGTGGGCAATCCAGTCACAATACCTTTAGGAAGGACCTGAAGACCTGGCTTTTTCCCATCTAACCCGTTGTAATCAATTTGGTGTCCGTAAGCGCTGGGATGCCTTCGGGTAGCTACGCGCTCTATAAATATTACTTCATTCATTCATTCATTCATTGGTCAAGATGTTAAGCTTGACAAAGGCAGCCTCCGTGGTATCCTACCTGCTCAAAACCACAGGCTCTAGAGTACAGTCGATGCCATTCCGAGCAATGACTGCCAGCCCACCTCCTATACGACCCTGGCGGTCAAGTCTAAAGATGGAGTAGCCTGGTGGGATAGCATCCACTAGGTCAGGGCCAGAGTCCTCTATAGCCCAAGTTTCAGTTATGAAAAGACAGTCCAGGGCTAAGGTTAGATTCAAATCATGCATTTCAGTCTTATGTTTTATAAGGGAACTAGTGTTGAGGAGGGCTCCACGGAGCATTTTCTGGCTGTGAGGTCTAAGATTGATAGCTTTGACTAGAAGTGAGTCCTCCACTGGCAAGGTAGGACCATCACAGATGTTAAGTGAAAATTGCAGCTAAGGCAGTGCTTGGCTTTGTTATTACAGACATCCAGTGTAGACTGACAGGCCGATTTGAAGCCCTGAAACTGAAGGTCCATGAGTTGGGTACGGAAGTACGCCCTCACCAGAGGAAGACTTTGATCAAACTCGGAGCTGACAGCGTCCCTGGCCCCTGACACAGTCCTGGCGCGGACGGGCTTGACTTTGACGTGCTTCTGCACACCCACTGCGTGTCCATGCTGTCATGCACCTTATATAGGTGCAGAGAGAGGAAACTGAGTGCTCAGTAAAAAGCTAGACTGCAAACCGCCAAAATGGCAGTGCGGTTCTAAACAAACAGAAAGGAAGAAAGTGACACTTCCTGAAAGCAAAGCCGACACCCGCTCTGCACAAACAGCAAGAAGCTGCGGCAGACCAGAGTGAATCGGGCACAAAACAAGTAAAAAGTAAGTCCCCCCACCCAACACAGACCCCAAAATACAGCTAAAAGAAAATGTGGCAAAGTTTAAAAACAATTACTTAGTTCAGGAAGCTGAAAACCGCTGCCATATCTGATCTAGAGTGCTGAATCAAGCACTAAAAAGTTTATTTTCATGGTCTTGAGAGATGATTTTCACTTTCTGGATGGTAACATCTATTCACTGAAAAGGTACACTAAAAAAAGTTATATCTAAGTCAGAAAATTTTAAAAAACTCCGAATCTGGTCACTCACCTGTAAGAAATTGGGTTGTTGGTTGACTTGGGCATGAGCCCTGGTCAAGCAACAGCCACAAGCCTTGCCAGGGCAAAGCACAAGCCAACGCAAATTAACCTGTGCTCAACCCTCTAGTAGCATGGAAGAAATCAGAAACCAACCACTTGAATACCTTCAGTTTTTTAGGTCAACTAAACTTCCTGGGCATTTTGCAATCTAGAGCAAATAGAACTGTCAGACCTAACTTAGAGGCAATGTGTAAAGTATTTGTGCAACACTTCTAACATTAATAAAGGGAAAACACCAAACAAAAAGGATCCCACGCAAAGTTAGAAACATAGAACTTTCTTTAATAAATAAAACAAGAATAAAATGACAAAAATCCAGTCAGCAGAACCGGAGATATACAATTTTAAAGATTTCAGTGAAAATAGCGCCAAAAAGCACAAAGCGCCACTGCGGGTACCTGGTCGCGCTGGCCTACCGCGATGGAGTGCGGGCCAGCTACAGGGACCCAGTTAGGCCTGCTGAAAAGAGTACCTTAAATCGTGGTTTGCCGAGCGTTGGGAGGATCCGCGGCAAAGATGTGTCACCTGGCCAAAGAGATGCGTCGGTTCCAAGATGTGGCGAGGCTGCGATGCAAGGGCCTGTGTTGTCTTCGAGGATCCTGTCAACAGGGCTTACAATGCGAAGTCCGGCCACGAGGAAGTGGTGTTCAGTTGGGGCAATGCACCGGTTCCAAGGAGCTGCGAGGCTGCGATGCAGAGTACAGCGTTGTCGTCAAGGCTGCCGTCGATGAGGGATATGAGGGCCTGCGCCAAGGATGCATTGCGTAGCGGCAGTTCCGGTGGACTGCGATGAGAGACTATGCGACGGGCCCAATCCACACAGTAGCAGCGATGCATTGGTTCCACTCGGGTTTTCACCGCGCAGCTAAGGATATTTGTTGGTTCCACTGGAACCACAGAGGCTGGCAGAGACCATTAAGCCTACTTCCAAGGGTACAGGACTGGGGTGGCACCACTTGGCAGGATAGACTCACAGATGACAGAGTCCAGATGCAGGTGCAAGATTGTTGTAATCCTGTTGTGTCCTTGAGGCTTCAGATCAGGAGGCCAGCCAACTAGCCCTTGGACTCACTCTAAGTTTTGGGTTTAAGGGATGCAGGTCCAGACCTTCTCACCCAGGCAAGAGGGCAGCAGGTCAGCACAACAGGGCAGCAGTCCTTCAGAGTAGCAGTCCAGCAGAGTGGCAGTCATTTCAGCAGCACAGCAGTCATTCTTCCTGGCAGAGTATCCACAGGTCCAGAACAGTATTGAAGAGGTGGAGTGGCGCAACGAGAGGAAATACTTTTTTCTCCTCATTTTTTCCTCTTTCGCATAGCAGCCAATTGTGCGCCAGCGCAGGGGAAAGCACACGGATGGGTCGTATTGTTGCTAATACAACACATCCCTGTGCTTTTAAAATGACGCAGCTCGGCGCAGTAAAATGGCTTGCAGCGCCGCGCTGCGTCATTTTGTAGTAAATGAGGCCCACAGTCTTTACCTGTAATCTGATCTAGATCACATCATGTGAGGTCATTTTCTGTGACGTCATAGTAAAGTTAGAGGTTGTGATGTATTTGTGTGTGATGGACTCATTTTTAAGCAAATTAGAGTCTTTGAAAACTGAAAAATCCTACCTCTTTTTGATCAGAGGGTGCTGGCACGGCGAGAACGACTTCTCACCATCATGATGTGAGAACCGGTTAGAGCCTTCGATAAGGCTGGGGTGGGGGAAGCATCGTCATTAAGGATTGTGCAGTATTACACAGCTTTTTTGTTTTCGCATGCTCGAACAAATGCACTGTTAGTCGTTCACAAAGTGTAACAGCGGTTCACTCATGATGTACTATGATATCTAGAGATTTTTTTAAAAAATTGCAGGTTTTTTTTGTGCAGAGTGACCTGTAGGTATTGGAGCGCTTTACATGAGCCCCAGTTACATTACACAAGGACACATTCATTTTTGGTAGGCAAGGGGAGATTTAGTGGTTTGCCCAGGATCACAGGATGCCGAGACTAGAACCTGGTTCCCCAGTTCCAAAGTCGTTAGCTTTGGTCAGATTATAGAGACAGACGCCCAAGAAGAGAGCATATATTCGAATCTTTTCTGTCCCACACCCACATGTCTGAGCTCTGCGCCAGTGACGTTCTTGCCCCGGTCCAATGGGTGAGCGTGTGATGTACTCCTGGAAGGCTGCCTCTGCCTGGCCTGGAAATGGCGGCCCTAACGGGAACTGGCTGAAGGTTTAATGAGCGCTCAGTAATTTAAGCCGGGGAGAGGCCGCACAGGCCTACTTAGCTGTTAGTACATATGCTATAAATGTCAAGCCCTGTTTGTAGCACGTGGGCCTGGTCTCCCACCACAAGAAGGAGGGCCGGAACCATAGGCCGGACTGCAAAGCATCAGATTTTGAGCAAGAGAGAAGTGCAGAAAAGCAGGAAAGCTGTAAACAGTGACATAGGGTGAAATCGGAGATGAAAAACAGCCTGTAAGAGGCAGATGAAGAGGGTGGTAGACCAAAGAGGTATGAGGTGGACAAGGCAAGACAGCCTTATTCAGCAGCGGCGGCGGTGAACCCTTAAAAAAAACTTTGGGACCTGAAGGTATTATTTTTTATTTAGATTTATAAAAATGAGGCACTGGTGCCAGGCCTGGCTAGTCTGCCTATTTTCCCATGTGCTACAACACCACAGATATTTTTGCTCTCAAATCGCAACTGCCTCTTCCCTAGATGATGCCTCTAGAAATGAGCCTGGTCAGACCTACCCAATCCTTCACAATATTCATTTTGTTTATAGAGTGCATGTATGCCCACAGGTTTAATCACAAGGCCAGGCAAAAGCTTCTGTGGGGCTTGGGGCAAAAACCAGGTGAGGCCCCTGACACAGAGAACCTGATTTCCATCCTGGCTTCCCGCTTGACCAACTAACCCAGGGCAACTACTTGTCTTCACTGTCCCTCCTCTTCCATGATAACCACTTGAGAGCACCTTGAACTAACGCCGTTCAGGATGCACATCGACCAAAAGCATCTTGGACATGTTTTAATAGACCACAGTGTTGCTCCAATTGTAACAATAAAGGTTTATAGAAGAGATACAAGACAACTCACTTGCCTCTTGAGTCATTAATAAAACCGTAAGGACAGAAGTGGCGCTGTTCCCTAACTTTATTGAAGGCCTGTCAATGCAGTGATATATCCTAATTTGCTGAAGTAAAATAATTCAAATTACACTTCTTTTAAAATGTAAAAGTTTGTACCTCAGTTATATACCAAACCGGAGTCAGTGACAGAAGGAGCAGGGTGGGAGGGACAGGCTGAGCAGCGTGTTGGTAGCAAGGTGAGAGATCCTTGGGTGTTGGTAGTGAGGCGAGAGATCCTTGGGTGTTGGTAGCGACGCGAGAGATCCTTGGGTGTTGGCAGCGAGGCGAGAGATCCTTGGATGTTGGTAGTGAGGCGAGAGATCCTTGGCTGTTAGTAGCGAGGCGAGAGATCCTTGGGTGTTGGTAGAGAGGTGAGAGATCCTTGCGTGTTGGTAGCGAGGCGAGAGATCCTTGGGTGTTGGTAGCGAGGCGAGAGATCCTTGGGGGTTGGTAGCGAGGCGAGAGACCCTTGGGTGTTGGTAGCGAGGCGAGAGTTCCTTGGGTGTTGGTAGCGAGGTGAGAGATCCTAGGGTGTTGGTAGCGAGGCGAGAGATCCTTGGGTGTTGGTAGCGAGGCGAGAGATCCTTGGGTGTTGGTAGCGAGGCGAGAGATCCTAGGGTGTTGGTAGCGAGGCGAGAGATCCTTGGGTGTTGGTAGCGAGGCGGGAGATCCTAGGGTGTTGGTAGCGAGGCGAGAGATCCTTGGGTGTTGGTAGTGAGGCGAGAGATCCTTGGGTGTTGGTAGTGAGGCGAGAGATCCTTGGGTGTTGGTAGCGAGGCGAGAGATCCTTGGGTGTTGGTATCGAGGCGAGAGATCCTTGGATGTTGGTAGCGTGGCGAGAGATCCTTGGGTGTTGGTAGCGAGGCGAGAGATCCTTGGGTGTTGGTAGCGAGGCGAGAGATCCTTGAGTGTTGTTAGCGAGGCGAGAGATCCTTGGGTGTTGGTAGCAAGGCGAGAGATCCTTGGGTGTTCATAGCGAGAGATCCTTGGGTGTTAATAGCGAGGCGAGAGATCCTTGGGTGTCGGTAGCGAGGCGAGAGATCCTTGGGTGTCGGTAGCGAGGCGAGAGATCCTTGGGTGTTGGTACCGAAGCGAGAGACCCATGGGTGTTGGTAGCGAGGCGAGAGATCCTTGGGTGTTGGTAGCGAGGCGAGAGATACTTGGGTGTTGGTAGCGAGGCGAGAGATCCTTGGGTGTTGGTAGCGAGGCGAGAGATCCTTGGGTGTTGGTAGCGAGACGAGAGATCCTTGGGTGTTGGTAGCGAGGCGAGAGATCCTAGGGTGTTGGTAGCACGGCGAGAGATCCTTGGGTATTGGTAGCGAGGCGAGAGATCCTTGGATGTTGGTAGTGAGGCGAGAGATCCTTGGGTGTTAGTAGCGAGGCGAGAGATCCTTGGGAGTTGGTAGCGAGGCGAGAGATCCTTCGGTGTTGGTAGCGAGGCGAGAGATCCTTGGGTGTTGGTAGAGAGGCGAGAGATCCTTGGGTGTTGGTAGCGATACGAGAGATCCTTGGGTGTTGGTAGCGAGGCGAGAGATCCTAGGGTGTTGGTAGTGAAGCGAGAGATCCTTGGGTGTTGGTAGCGAGGCGAGAGATCCTTGGGTGTTGGTAGCGAGGCGAGAGATCCTTGGGTGTTGGTAGCGAGGCGAGAGCTCCTTGGGTCTTGGTATCGAGGTGAGAGATCCTTAGGTGTTGGTAGCGAGGCGAGAGATCCTTGGGTGTTGGTAGCAGGCGAGAGATCCTTGGGTGTTGGTAGCGAGGCGAGAGATCCTACGGTGTTGGTAGCGCGGTGAGAGATCCTTGGGTGTTGGTAGAGCGGTGAGAGATCCTTGGGTGTTGGTAGCGAGGCGAGAGATACTTGGGTGTTATTAGCGAGGCGAGAGATCCTTGGGAGTTGGTAGCGAGGTGAGATATCCTTGGGAGTTGGTAGCGAGGTGAGAGATCCTTGGGTGTTGGTAGCGAGGCGAGAGATCCTTGGGTGTTGGTAGCGATGCGAGAGATCCTTGGGTGTTGGTAGCGAGGTGAGAGATCCTAGGGTGTTGGTAGCGAGGCGAGAGATCCTAGGGTGGTGGTAGTGAGGCGAGAGATCCTTGGGTGTTGGTAGCGAGGCGAGAGATCCTTGGGTGTTGGTAGCGAGGTGAGAGACCCTTGGGTGTTGGTTGCGAGGCGAGAGATCCTTAGGTGTTGGTAGCGAGGCGAGAGATCCTTGGGTGTTGGTTGCATTGTCTCAAGACACCCACACCCAATCATCTGTGAGTGCTGCTTGTCAACATGGGCTTGGCCTGCTCCACCAGCGCTGCGTTTCCTCTTCAAGGAGCAGGACCTGTGGGAAATTGCCCAGCCTGACCCCTCTCCCCTTTTCTTTTGGTGCTGTTCATGGCGCTAGGACTGCTAACAGAGTGATCCTTGGGTGTTGGTAGCGAGGCGAGAGACCCTTGGGTGTTGGTAGCGAGGCGAGAGATCCTTGGGTGTTGGTAGCGAGGCGAGAGATCCTTGGGTCTTGGTAGCGAGGTGAGAGATCCTTGGGTGTTGGTAGAGAGGCGAGAGATCCTTGGGTGTTGGTAGCGATACGAGAGATCCTTGGGTGTTGGTAGCGAGGCGAGAGATCCTAGGGTGTTTGTAGCGAGGCAAGAGATCCTAGGGTGTTGGTAGCGAGGCGAGAGATCCTTGGGTGTTGGTAGCGAGGCGAGAGATCCTTGGGTGTTGGTAGCGAGGCGAGAGATCCTTGGGTGTTGGTATCGAGGCGAGAGATCCTCGGGTGTTGGTAGCGAGAGATCTTCGGGTGTTGGTAGCGAGGCGAGAGATCCTTGGGTGTTGGTAGCGAGGCGAGAGACCTATGGGTGTTGGTAGCGAGGCGAGAGATCCATGGGTGTTGGTAGCGAGGCGAGAGATCCTTGGATGTTGGTAGCGAGGCGAGAGATCCTAGGGTGTTGGTAGCGAGGTGAGATATCCTTGGGAGTTGGTAGCGAGGTGAGAGACCTATGGGTGTTGGTAGCGAGGCGAGAGATCCATGGGTGTTGGTAGCGAGGCGAGAGATCCTTGGATGTTGGTAGCGAGGCGAGAGATCCTAGGGTGTTGGTAGCGAGGTGAGATATCCTTGGGAGTTGGTAGCGAGGTGAGAGATCCTTGGGTGTTGGTAGCGAGGCGAGAGATCCTTGGGTGTTGGTAGCGAGGCGAGAGATCCTTGGGTGTTGGTAGCGAGGCGAGAGATCCTTGGGTGTTGGTAGCGAGGCGAGAGATCCTTGGGTGTTGGTAGCGAGGCGAGAGATCCTTGGGTGTTGGTAGCGAGGCGAGAGATCCTTGGGTGTTGGTAGCGAGGTGAGAGATCCTTGGGTGTTGGTAGCGAGGCGAGAGATCCTTGGGTGTTAATAGCGAGGCGAGAGATCCTTGGGTGTTGGTAGCGAGGCGAGAGATCCTTGGGTGTTGGTAGCGAGGCGAGAGACCTATGGGTGTTGGTAGCGAGGCGAGAGATCCTTGGGTGTTGGTAGCGAGGCGAGAGATCCTTGGGTGTTGGTAGCGAGGCGAGAGATCCTTGGGTGTTGGTAGCGAGGCGAGAGATACTTGGGTGTTGGTAGCGAGGCGAGAGATCCTTGGGTGTTGGTAGCGAGGCGAGAGATCCTTGGGTGTTGGTAGCGAGACGAGAGATCCTTGGGTGTTGGTAGCGAGGCGAGCGATCCTAGGGTGTTGGTAGCACGGCGAGAGATCCTTGGGTATTGGTAGCGAGGCGAGAGATCCTTGGATGTTGGTAGTGAGGCGAGAGATCCTTGGGTGTTAGTAGCGAGGCGAGAGATCCTTGGGAGTTGGTAGCGAGGCGAGAGATCCTTCGGTGTTGGTAGCGAGGCGAGAGATTCTAGGGTGTTGGTAGCGAGGCGACAGATCCTAGGGTGTTGGTAGTGAGGCGAGAGATCCTTGGGTGTTGGTAGCGAGGCGAGAGATCCTTGGGTGTTGGTAGCGAGGCGAGAGATCCTTGGGTGTTGGTAGCGAGGCGAGAGATCCTTGGGTGTTGGTAGCGAGGCAAGAGATCCTTGGGTCTTGGTAGCGAGGCGAGAGATCCTTGGGTCTTGGTAGCGAGGTGAGAGATCCTTGGGTGTTGGTAGCGAGGCGAGAGATCCTTGGGTGTTGGTAGCGAGGCGAGAGATCCTTGGGTGTTGGTAGCGAGGCGAGAGATCCTACGGTGTTGGTAGCGCGGTGAGAGATCCTTGGGTGTTGGTAGAGCGGTGAGAGATCCTTGGGTGTTGGTAGCGAGGCGAGAGATCCTTGGGTGTTATTAGCGAGGCGAGAGATCCTTGGGAGTTGGTAGCGAGGTGAGATATCCTTGGGAGTTGGTAGCGAGGTGAGAGATCCTTGGGTGTTGGTAGCGAGGCGAGAGATCCTTGGGTGTTGGTAGCGATGCGAGAGATCCTTGGGTGTTGGTAGCGAGGTGAGAGATCCTAGGGTGTTGGTAGCGAGGCGAGAGATCCTAGGGTGGTGGTAGTGAGGCGAGAGATCCTTGGGTGTTGGTAGCGAGGCGAGAGATCCTTGGGTGTTGGTAGCGAGGTGAGAGACCCTTGGGTGTTGGTTGCGAGGCGAGAGATCCTTAGGTGTTGGTAGCGAGGCGAGAGATCCTTGGGTGTTGGTTGCATTGTCTCAAGACACCCACACCCAATCATATGTGAGTGCTGCTTGTCAACATGGGCTTGGCCTGCTCCACCAGCGCTGTGTTTCCTCTTCAAGGAGCAGGACCTGTGGGAAATTGCCCAGCTTGACCCCTCTCCCCTTTTCTTTTGGTGCTGTTCATGGCGCTAGGACTGCTAACAGAGAGATCCTTGGGTGTTGGTAGTGAGGCGAGAGACCCTTGGGTGTTGGTAGCGAGGCGAGAGATCCTTGGGTGTTGGTAGCGAGGCGAGAGATCCTTGGGTCTTGGTAGCGAGGTGAGAGATCCTTGGGTGTTGGTAGAGAGGCGAGAGATCCTTGGGTGTTGGTAGCGATACGAGAGATCCTTGGGTGTTGGTAGCGAGGTGAGAGATCCTAGGGTGTTGGTAGCGAGGCAAGAGATCCTAGGGTGTTGGTAGCGAGGCGAGAGATCCTTGGGTGTTGGGAGCGAGGCAAGAGATCCTTGGGTGTTGGGAGCGAGGCAAGAGATCCTTGGGTGTTGGGAGCGAGGCAAGAGATCCTCGGGTGTTGGTAGCGAGGCGAGAGATCCTCAGGTGTTGGTAGCGAGAGACCCTTGGGTGTTGGAAGAGAGGCGAGAGATCCTTGGGTGTTGGTAGTAAGGCGAGAGATCCTTGGGTGTTGGCAGCGAGGCGAGAGATCCTTGGGTGTTGGTAGCGAGGCGAGAGATCCTTGGGTGTTGGTAGCGAGGCGAGAGATCCTAGGGTGTTGGTAGCGAGGCGAGAGATCCTAGGGTGTTGGTAGCGAGGCGAGAGATCCTTGGGTGTTGGTAGCGAGGCGAGACATCCTAGGGTGTTGGTAGCGAGGCGAGAGATCCTTGGGTGTTTGTAGCGAGGCGAGAGATCCTTGGGTGTTTGTAGCGAGGCGAGAGATCCTTGGGTGTTGGTAGCGAGGCAAGAGATCCTTGGGTGTTGGTAGCGAGGCAAGAGATCCTAGGGTGTTGGTAGCGAGGCAAGAGATCCTTGGGTGTTGGTAGCGAGGCGAGAGACCCTTGGGTGTTGGTAGCGAGGCAAGAGATCTTTGGGTGTTAATAGCGAGGCGAGAGATCCTAGGGTGTTGGTAGCGAGGCGAGAGATCCTTGGGTGTTGGTAGCGAGGCGAGAGATCCTTGGGTGTTGGGAGCGAGGCAAGAGATCCTTGGGTGTTGGTATCGAGGCAAGAGATCCTCGGGTGTTGGTAGCGAGGCGAGAGATCCTCGGGTGTTGGTAGCGAGGCGAGAGACCCTTGGGTGTTGGAAGAGAGGCGAGAGATCCTTGGGTGTTGGTAGTAAGGCGAGAGATCCTTGGGTGTTGGTAGCGAGGCGAGAGATCCTTGGGTGTTGGTAGCGAGGCGAGAGATCCTTGGGTGTTGGTAGCGAGGCGAGAGATCCTAGGGTGTTGGTAGCGAGGCGAGAGATCCTTGGGTGTTGGTAGCGAGGCGAGACATCCTAGGGTGTTGGTAGCGAGGCGAGAGATCCTTGGGTGTTTGTAGCGAGGCGAGAGATCCTTGGGTGTTGGTAGCGAGGCGAGAGATCCTAGGGTGTTGGTAGCGAGGTAAGAGATCCTTTGGTGTTGGTAGCGAGGCAAGAGATCCTTTGGTGTTGGTAGCGAGGCAAGAGATCCTTTGGTGTTGGTAGCGAGGCGAGAGACCCTTGGGTGTTGGTAGCGAGGCAAGAGATCTTTGGGTGTTAATAGCGAGGCGAGAGATCCTTGGGTGTTCGTAGCGAGAGATCCTTGGGTGTTAATAGCGAGGCGAGAGATCCTTGGGTGTTCGTAGCGAGAGATCCTTGGGTGTTAATAGCGAGGAGAGAGATCCTTGGGTGTTGGTAGCGAGGTGAGAGATCTTTGGGTGTTGGTAGCGAGGCGAGAGATCCTAGGGTGTTGGTAGCAAGGCGAGAGATCCTTGGGTGTTGGTAGTGAGGCGAGAGATCCTTGGGTGTTGGTAGCGAGGTGAGAGATTCTAGGGTGTAGTAGCGAGGCGAGAGATCCTTGGGTGTTGGTAGCGAGGCGAGAGACCCTTGGGTGTTGGTAGCGAGGCGAGAGACCCATGGGTGTTGGTAGCGAGGCGAGAGATCCTTGGGTGTTGGTAGCGAGGCGAGAGATCCTTGGGTGTTGGTAGCGAGGCGAGAGATCCTTGGGTCTTGGTAGCGAGGCGAGAGATCCTTGTGTGTTGGTAGCGAGGCGAGAGATCCTTGGGTGTTGGTAGCGAGGCGAGAGTTCCTTGGGTGTTGGTAGCGAGGCGAGAGATCCTAGGGTGTTGGTAGCGCGGTGAGAGATCCTTGGGTGTTGGTAGAGCGGTGAGAGATCCTTGGGTGTTGGTAGCGAGGCGAGAGATCCTTGGGTGTTATTAGCGAGGTGAGAGATCCTTGGGAGTTGGTAGCGAGGCGAGATATCCTTGGGAGTTGGTAGCGAGGCGAGAGATCCTTGGGTGTTGGTAGCGAGGCGAGAGATCCTTGGGTGTTGGTAGCGATGCAAGAGATCCTTGGGTGTTGGTAGCGAGGTGAGAGATCCTAGGGTGGTGGTAGTGAGGCAAGAGATCCTTGGGTGTTGGTAGCGAGGCAAGAGATCCTTGGGTGTTGGTAGCCAGGTGAGAGACCCTTGGGTGTTGGTTGCGAGGCGAGAGATCCTTAGGTGTTAGTAGCGAGGCGAGAGATCCTTGGGTGTTGGTAGCGAAGCGAGAGATCCTTGGGTGTTGGTAGCGAGGCAAGAGATCCTTGGGTGTTGGTAGCCAGGTGAGAGACCCTTGGGTGTTGGTTGCGAGGCGAGAGATCCTTAGGTGTTAGTAGCGAGGCGAGAGATCCTTGGGTGTTGGTAGCGAGGCGAGAGATCCTTGGGTGTTGGTAGCGAAGCGAGAGATCCTTGGGTGTTGGTAGCGAGGTGAGAGACCCTTGGGTGTTGGTTGCGAGGCGAGAGATCCTTAGGTGTTAGTAGCGAGGCGAGAGATCCTTGGGTGTTGGTAGCGAGGTGAGAGACCCTTGGGTGTTGGTTGCGAGGCGAGAGATCCTTGGGTGTTAGTAGCGAGGCGAGGGATCCTTGGGTGTTGGTAGCGAGGCGAGAGATCCTTGGGTGTTAGTAGCGAGGCGAGGGATCCTTGGGTGTTGGATGCATTGTCTCAAGACACCCACACCCAATAATCTGTGAGTGCCGCTTGTCAGCATGGGCTTGGCCTGCTCCACCAGCGCCGCGTTTCCTCTTCAAGGAGCAGGACCTGTGGGAAATTGCCCAGCCTGACCCCTCTCCCCTTTTCTTTTGGTGCTGTTCATGGCGCTAGGACTGCTAACAGTTTGGTAGAAGTAACACAAGGATTAACAGAAAGGGAATGTTTTCAAATTCTTTTTCGAGAGGTCTTCTTTGGACAGCTGCCTTAGGGAGATATGAAGGGCATTCTAGAACTTTGGGCCCAATATGTGGAAGGACCAACCTCCGACTTAATGATTATGAAGAATTATTGTGCCCCATTCTTGGTACTGACTAGAAGATGCAAGACACCTTCCACCGTTGCACTAAAAATCAGCTGATCCGCAGGGTCAGACTGGGACAAATATAGGCCTTGGCACCAAAATAAAAGTAGCCCCTATTAGCGAACCGGATACCTAAAAAAGTGGACCACATTTGCAAATCAGGGCACTTGTGAAGTTGCAATGACACGCTGAATAGGTATTTTTGCAAGGTATAGGATATAGGAGACTGCATATATGTGTGTATGCTGCAGGCAGTGCTTGTGGTAATATCAGGGAAATCGACAGTAAAAACCGGACACCTAGCCATAAAACAGGCCCACAAACAGCCCAAAAAAGGACCATACACTGCCCTGTCAGACCAGCCCTTCAGGCACTGCCAGGCTGCCCTCTGGGCCAGTCTGGCCCTGCTGATCCGTATGGAACTGAAGAGGTCGCAGATCACTACCAGGCACAGTCATCCAAGGTGATGGAAGAAGCATCAGCTCCAGGTGTGACTGAAATATAGCCCAACAATTAACCGGACCAAATGAGTGGCACCAGGTTTAATGACCTTGTAAATTAGGTCATGCAGCAAGTAGCCGATTATGTCGCTGCCACAACTCTGCTAAAGTCTATTACCTGCATGACCGACTGCATAAACAGTTGCATTACCACTTCAGGACAGATTGTATAACAACTTGTGCCATCTTTATAGAACAGATTGCCTGACAGATTACAATGCAGACTGCTTACAAACAGCAAAGCATAATGCATTATATACAGCATAACAACTACAACTCCATGCGTATGAAATAGTGCCTAACTGTTATAAGTATGTTATGCGGCGTTATGCAGATTTGTAGGGAGCACAATTATTCGGGAGGAATCCTGGGGCTATCCCAATGAGTAGTGTGGTACCCATCAGCAAAGCGCGTCAGAGCCTCATCAGGGGTAGAATGTGTTATATAAATGTTACTTCAATACATTCCTTTCCCAGGTCTATCCCAGACCTATTCCAAGTCTGTCACTCAAGGTGTCCGTCCACCACTGCTATAAAACCAGTCTAGGAATTTACCACAGAGAAGGGCATTTGTACATAGGCATCTTGAGTTATACTAAACTATCTTAGCATATTATAACATTTGGTCAGTAATCATTGACAAACACATATGCCATTTTTATACGATTTTTTCTAATCTGTCTGTCTTTCTTAGATGCATTTATTGGATTTTTGTGTTTTGAAGAGTTAGTTGAGGGCGCTCGCCACTGCAAGGAGGGTGCAAAGAAGGTGGGATTGAGAAATCGTGTTAAGTAGTAAAGTGGGCTGCTTAAGAGGGGCGATTTCACTAAGAAGGCCTGTGCTACCAGTCCTGTAGTCCATTGGGTGAAGGCTGTTTCTCTCTAGAAAAGCTGAAAACAGTTAGGTGCGGATTATGCTACTGGTATGTAGCTCCCTTAGGGGCATATTATCAAGGGCTGGCGATATAATTATCGCCGCTTTAGCGTCCGTTTTCGGGCGAAAAGCGGCGATAATTATATCGCAATATCATCAAGGACACGCTAGCGCGTGTTTCCTTGATGTAGAGCCCGTTTTTTCACAGCCTCGCCTTGCATCGCTAATGAGATGCAAAGAAGGCGTGGCTGTGAAAACAACACATGTTAATATCGCGAAGGCAGCTTCGCGATATTAACAAGGAGGTGCAGCGATAAAAATAATCGCGCTACCTCAGCCTTAACTCAGGAATTTAACGTCTGTTAAATTCCTGACTTAAGCATACTTTTCATGGGAGATGGATTCTGCTGATACGACCACAGGGTCGTATCAGCAAGGATTATCCCCGTTTTGCAGGGAACATCGCTGGAAAACTAGCGATGTTCCCTGCAAAACGGCGATAACCTCGCTATCTCTGGAATTCTTATCGCCCTGGAGTAACGCGTTGTTAATAACGCGCTACCAGGGCGATAAATTCCAGAGATAGACGGCGATAATTATCCTAGCGCTAAGCGCGCTTTGCGATAATTATCGCCGTCCCTTGCTGATATGCCCCTAAGAAACCAGGCAATTTCCTACTTTAACGTAGTTGCAAGCAATTCCAGACCGTCCTTTCCCAAATCAAGCCTCAGACCTGCCTCTGCCAGTGAAAAGGATGGTGGGCAAGCCGGTGAATGTGACTGTGCCTTTGGCCATGCACCGAAAGGTGCTTTATACACGACCTGGCAAAGTCACGTATTCGCCCTTGCCTCAAAAAATGTGTAACGTAATCTGGTTTTCAGGTAAAAAGCTAATGTACTGGTGCTACATAGAAAATGCAAAAAATATATAAATAAATATTAGTTAATGGAATTTCCCGCTTTTGCCTCGTCTACACAATGGCATAGTTTTTCCAGACAAAGTGGCAGTGTGCTTGTGTGCTAGTTCTGCTGTAATTGGATGTGCCGTTTTTTCGCAAAGTCACTTCGAAACAGTTTTTCTTGCAACTTTGAAACTGGAAGTATATTGGTGACCTTTGTTTTTCTGTAAACTTAAACTCAGTTCAAAGCTCCTAATTTTCACATGAAAACCACATCCAGAGAGTCTTACGATCAACAGGTAGTAAACTTTGGAAGAGATTTACTAAGATTTTACACCGTGTTGACGCAAATCAGCGCAAAATCTTTTTTTTCCGATTTACTTTTCAGCACTAAAATTGTTTCGCGCTGGAAATAATGTGAAAGTAACGCAAAGCAGCGCTATGCGCTGCTTTGCATTACTTAGCGCCAAGGGTGGAGCATTTCTGACGCTAAACCCTATTCACTAAATAAACCGACAGAGTTTAGCTTCAGAAAACTGAATCCTTTTGAAGTAGGCGCAAAGAAGGAGAAATGCTTTCATTTCTCCTTCCTTTTCCAATTTTGTACGTGCGCTGCACTTTACAGCACACATACAAAGAGGGAAAAGGGTTAAAGTCAGTCTATGCATAATAGGATCCCCTTCCAGTACAAAACCTATGCTAGACTCACAGAGACACCCTTGCACGATGGCGCAAAGGTGTCTCCGTGGCACACAGCAGCTGATTTCAGCGCCGGCACCAGGTAAAGGGGAGGAGAGTGCCATATTTCTCTGTGGCGCTCTCCTCCTCTTCCCTTTTCATGCAGCTCAGCGCAGCATTTGCGGCTGCAGCACTGTTTTGCATAATTAAGTGGTAAATCTAGCCCTTCTGGTATATTTACTAAGGTTTAGCTCTGTGTTTGTGTCACAAAAGTGACACAAATCGACGCACAATCTTTTTTACTAATTTACTTTCCAGTGCAAAACTTATTTTGAGCTGGAAAATCACTTTAAAATAGTGCAAAGGAGCGCATGGCGCTGCTTTGCATTACTTAGCGCAAAAAGCGTGTTCCATGGGTGGTGCATGGGCGTTCCCATGCAACCATCCAAGGTTTCTGACGCCAAAACCTATTTACTTAAAAATGTAGACAGGGTTTTGCATAAAAAAATAGCTCCCACTTCAAACAGCGCTATCACGGAGAAATGCTTTTATTTCTCCTTTCTTTTCTGACTTTGCATGTGTGCTGCACTGTGCAGCAGACATAGAAAGTGGGAAATGATTTAAAGTTAGCCTTAGCATAGTATTTTGTACTGGAAGGGTATACTTCGAGTACAAAACCTATGCTAGACTCACGCCGACACCCTTGCACTATGGTGCAATGGTGTGTGCGTGGCGCTCGGCAGCACATTTCTGCGCCGGCGCTAGGGAGAGGTGAAGAGTGCCATATTTCAGTAAATATTGCGCCCTCCTGCTCTCTCCTAACGCAGCTCAGCATTTGCGGCGGCGGCGGCTGCACTGCGTTGTGTGATAATTTAGTAAATCTGGTCCGAAGTGTGCATGTGGGTTACGTAGAGTTTGTAAGAGAAAAACTGAATAACTTTGCACGTCCCCGTTCAAGGCCAGTTCTGAGTGGACCAGCCCTAAACAGGAAGTCTGGAAAAGGTGTGTGTGCTGACGGAAGTTGTCACCACTGCCAGAGGACTTCTGTCTGGAAACACTAATGGTGTTCATGAGCCATTTGTTTTGTTTGCTTCACTTGTATGAAAGCTTTGTGAAGAGGCGGGTGACAGATCCCCAGGCGGAAGCCCAGGCCTTATTCCTGTGAGGGGAGTGACATGGAGCACCCCCCCTTCAACTTTACAAAAATGCAGCAGCAATGCTGGTGCACATGGCTTCACAGAGGTTATTTCGTTTTTGTTAGGTCTTAACACATATATTCTTACAAACAAAACCCAACTAATACATAAGAGATATAATCAGTTCTAACTTCTCATCTTCTGCAGGCTCGAAAATTCATCATTATTATTTCTGCATGTATTAAAAAATCAGAAGCAGACGTTTGAGTATTTTTATGTGGTCTCCACTCAGTTCTCGTTCCTCCATCACTGTTTGACTGTTATAAACTCAAGGTGTTTCCACAAACAATAAGTACCTGACTTGGAATATGTCAGACTGACAAAAGTCACACCATGAAAAGTTTACTAGCTGAGGACCTGGAGGTATAAAGAAGGTATTACTTCTGAGGTCTGCTCGACTCTTAAATAAAGCACCCTTACTTTGGGGTCCTACTCCAATACCGAGAAGGGCAAAGGCATTTTTATATCTTTTATTTATTTATATTTGTCTTTGCCTATTCTCTATAGTGCTCATAACGAGATGTCTTGGCGCTAGCTGACAAAAAGGAGAAGACCGGCAACAGCTAAACAGGGGTCACTCACAACCAGGTTATCACTTTTGTTGGGAAGATCTAGTGGTTAATCTGAAACTGACTGGCAGCACATTTTAGTGTCAAGCTACCAGAAGAACCCAAATTTAGCCTTTTTGAGCGAGATTCTCCAAATACAGGAACTAAGGTGACTTTTCTGAGGCACAGTGGAGGCTTCCAGGTACATAGCACAAAAATTGTCTGATCAGAAAAATAGGGCCAGGACCCTTCAAAGGCCTATAAACTATATACATCCCCTTAAATTTAATTTGTTAATGATGGGTTATCAAGGAAAACTGGATACAACTTGGCGATCAGTATTGCTTACTCCAGTTGGTTGGTAGGTTTAAATCATGCACATCTAAATGGTTTCATTTCATTCTGTATTAAACATTTGCTCTCTTACCATGTATGAAAGAAGAAGAAAGACCTAAACATAACAGGCACGGAAGAAGAAGAAAGACCTAAACATCACATGCGTGGGAGAAGAAGAAAGACCTAAACATTGCAATTACGAGAGAAGAAAAGGGCCTAAAGTGGACAGTCAAAGAATAAGCCTCTAAATTACTTTCAAGAATGGAAAAGTTAATTTAAATCCTTGAAGGAACAAATGAAATCCCTCGTTTGATCCACTGATTGGGCTGTACTCACAGAGGTATCAATAAATTGCAAGCACGTCGTATATGTGTCTTTATTGTGGAACTCATATCCAGGTCATTTTTGTGCTGAAAGTGAGCTCAAGTCTTTTAGAAAACCTTTGAAAACATGTTTTTTAAGAAGCCTGCTTATGTTGATGAATAACTGTATCTTAGCCATGTGCACCCTCATTCATGCAAAGAAACTACGTACCCAGCACCAAAGGACCAGTTGGTAATACGCTGTTTGGTGATGTGGTTGTGACGGGGGATGTTCAGGATCAGTCTGGCTATGGCGTTTCGGACGGTCTGCAGTTTGCAAAGTAGTTTCTTGTTGATTCCGGCATAGAGAGCGTTGCCGTAGTCCAGTCTGCTACTGATGAGGGCGTGCATGACCGTTGTTCTGGATTCAGGTGGGATCCATCTGAAGGTCTTTCTGAGTATGCGGCGGGTGTTGAAGCAGGCCGAGGACACAGCGTTGATCTGGCGGTTCATTGTGAGTGTTGAGTCTAGTATGATGCAGAGGTTTCGTGCTGGATCCATGGGGGTGGGGGGCCACCAGGTGTTGTCCCATGCAGAGGGGGTGCAGCCAAGGATGAGGACTTGTGTTTTCTCTGAGTTGAGTTTCAGGCAGCTCTTCTTCATCCAGGTGGCGACGCCTTTCATCCCTTCTTGGAAATTGTGCCTGTTGATGTTGGGTTCTTTGGTGAGGGAGAGGATGAGCTGTCGTTGGCGTAGGAGACAATGTTGAGCCCATGGTTTCTGATGATGGTTGCGAGGGGGGCCATGTAGATGTTGAAGAGGGTGGGGCTGAGGGAGGATCCTTGGGGACACTACGCATCTAGTCTCTGTTGGTTCCGAGAGGTAGGGCGGTAATCTGACTCGCTGAGTTCTGCTTGTGAGGAATGAGCATATCCAGCCGAGCGCCTTTCCATGGATGCAGGCGTTGTGGAGTGTGGTGGCTAGTGTGCGGTGGAAGACGGTGTCAAAGGCAGCCGAGAGGTCCAGGGGGATGAAGGCTGCCACTTGGCCCTGGTCGAGGAGGGCGCGGTTATCGCCAGTGGCGGCGAGGAGGGCGGTCTCTGTGCTGTGGTTGCTGCGGAATCTGAATTGGGAGATGTCCAGGACGTTGTTGGCTTCGATGAAGTTTGCTAGCTGGGTGTTGAAAGCCTTTTCTATGACCTTGGCTGCGAAAGTAAGCAGGGAGATGGGCCTGAAGTTCTTGAGGTCCGTCGGGTCTGCGGCGGGTTTATTCAGGAGGGGGTTGACTTAGGCGTGTTTCCAGTCATCGAGGAATGTGGTGGTTTCGGGGGAGCAGTTGATCGTCCGGCGTAGTTCGGGTGCAATGGCCATGGCTTATCTGTGGAAGATGTGGGGTGGGCAGGGGTCGGAGGGTGCTCCCGAGTGGATGCTCTTCGTGGTATTTATGGTGCCTTGGGTCGTGAGTGGGGTCCAAGTGAGCAGGGTCTAATGGGTGGCGTCACCGGGGGTGGGAGCTGGGGTGGTGCGGAGGTCTTTTTTTTTGTTTTTTGTTTTTGTGGAGTTTTTTATAGCGCAAACTAAACTCGAAGGTATCAGAGCGCTTACATGAGCACCAGTTACGTTACAGACGGACAGAGATTAAGTGATTTGCCTAGAATCACAGAATGTTGAGCGTCCCTGCAGAGGCTCGAACCCGGTTCCCTGGCTCCTAGGTCGACCGCCCTAGCCGTTAGGCCACATTCTCTCCCCAGGTCTTGGTTGTCAAAGTTGTTGTAGATAATCTGAATCTTGAGGTAAAAGATGGTGCTGAGTCTGTTGCAGAGGTATTGGGAGGGTGGGACTTCTGTTGTTTCTCTGCCGGGTTTGGTAAATTCCTTGATGATGGAGAAGAGTTCTTTGGAGTTGTGGGCGTTGGTGTGGATTCTGTCTTGGAGGAAATTCTTCATTGTGGATTTGATGAGTTGGTGGTGTGTTGTGGTGGCTGCGTGTTTCTGGGGTTTTGCTGTTCCTCCATGTTTTTTCGAGTCGTTGGCAGGAGCGCTTGGATTCTTGAAGTGCAGGGGTGAACCAGCTTGCTTTCTTGATGTGTTGTCCTGTGGCTCTCTTGAGGGGGGCGAGTGAGTCGGCGCAGTTAGTGATCCAGCAGTGGAGGTTGAGTGCCGTGGTAATGTCGTGTTGCGTCGTCTGTGGTGGGGTGCTGATGAGGGCGGAGGTGAGCTGGTCTTCGGTGACTTTATTCCAGCTTCTACGGGGGAGGTGGTGGGCGTTCTTGTGTACGGTGGATTTTCTGAAGTAGAAGTGGATGCAGTGGTGGTCTGTCCACAGGAGTTCCGTGGTGTGGCTGTAGGGGATGCTGTTTCCTTCTGCGAAGATGGGGTCGAGGATGTGTCTCGCTGTGTGCGTGGGGGTGGTGACAAGTTGCTTCATTCCTATGTTGGCAAGGTTCTCTAGGAGGGCGGTGGTGTTGGGGTCGTCGTGGTTGTCCATGTGGAAGTTTAGGTCTCCGAGTAGGAAGTAGTGTGTGGAGGCGAGAGCGTGGGGTGTGATGAGGTCGGTGAAAGGGGCGCATGGCCTGGGCAGCCTGTAGATGAGGGTTCCGCGGAGAGTCGTTTTAGAGTTGGTCTGGATCGGGAAGTGGAGATGCTCCATGGGGGTTGTAGTGTCGTCTGGGCCGGTGGTTGTCATGCGAAGGGTGCTTTTGTGGACAATGGCGATGCCTCCTCCTGGGCGGGTGGGGCGGTCTTTCCGCACAATCTTGTATCCATCGGGGATGGTAGTGGCGATGTCGGCCGCGGAGTTGGCGTTGGTCCAGGTTTCTGTGAGGAAGGCGACTTCGGGCGTGTAGGTGTTGAGGAGGTCCCATATTTCTATGGCGTGCTTGTGTAGGGAGCACACGTTGAAGGGGGTGCAATTGAGTGGTTTGTGAGCAGTAATGTCTGGTAGGCTGGGGGCTGCTGCTGGGGTCTGGCGGTGGGTGAAGGTGCAGCGGCAGTGTCGACAGGAGATCAGGCCTTGGGTGTTGCTCGGCGTCGAAAGCTGGCAGTTGTTGTGGCGTCTGGGGTTGAGAGCATGGAGGGTGTTGGAGTCGTAGCAGACTAGGGTCCCTGGCGCTAGTCACGGACGGGTGCAGTGGAGCTTGCCTTTGGCATGCCAGCGGCACCCCCACTGCGCGCATCCTTTGCACGGCTGTGCAGTGGCCGCCATTAAGTAGGGGGAGGGCGGTCAGCTGGGAGGCGGGAACGGGAAAGGACACACTGGAGGGGCTGTGGGGGCAGCAGTGGTGGGGAGCGCGAGGGAGTAAAGAGGGAAAAAGAGAGCAGAGAGCAAAAAGAGAAAAGAGGGCACAGAAAAGAGCCAAGAGAGGCGGAACAGCAGAAGAGCATAGTGCTCTCCCACTGGACCACCAGGGATGAGGCGCAGGCAGGAGCCTGCGGGTGGAGAAGGGCCTCAAACACCTGGCAAACGAAGACCTCAGGGGGCTCAGAGGGCAGCACTTACTGTTGGAGCTGCACGGGGAGAGCAGTCACACTGACCAGTGGTCTTGCAGGATGCGTATTCTCACATACCATTTCTGTGGTCGCACAAGCTGTACCTGCATTTTTTGATGGGGTCCACTCACTACCAGTTCGCAGTCATAACATTTGAGTTGACATTTGCACCTCGGGTTTTCACGAAGGTGACTGCAGTGGTTGCAGCCCATCTTAGGAGGTTGGGGATCGCCACGTACCTGTATCTGGGCAACAGTCTGCAGAAAGCAGATTCCTCAGATAGTGTTGTACCACATCCAGGCAACACCTGTTCAAGTTGAGTTTTTACATCAACATGCCCATGCCTCACCTGCCCCCCCTCCCCTTCCCACCCCAGCAACTTCTATTAATCTGAACAGTGCAGGACAGCTCATTACTCTGAGCCTTCCATTTTCTGCAAAGGATCCAGGGCAATCAGGATATAATTCAGATGTTCGAGACAGAAGCTCAGATTCCAATGCTAGTGGTTCGATGTCTGCTAGGTCCTCTGGCTTCATAAATCCTCCTGGTAATGCATGGATACTGGCACTTGTGGGCTCTCGAGTGGTGCTTCAGCAGGCAGTGGGGGAGATCTGGTAGACACCATTGTGATCTCTCTGCAGCGGACCTGGTCATGTAGTTGGCAGAAGAGAACCTATTTCAAGGGATTTCCTTCTATCCCCCTCCAACCATGGTGACAGATGCATCCACCCTTGGGTGGTATACTCATCTGGAGGAACTGAAGATCAGAAACCTTTGGTCTCCAGAAGAGCATCTACTTCAAATCAACATGCTTGAACTGAGGACAATTCTGCTAATGCTCAACGCTTTCCTCCCTTACATTTCTGGCTACTCTGGCCAGATCCTGATGGACAATATGACTGTGATGTGATATGTCAACAAACAGGAAGGAGTGGGATCTCAACATCTCCATTTTGAAGCATTGAGACTCTGGACCTGGGCACAAGAGCATAGAATTTGGCTAGTTGCCAGCCATCTAGCCGGCTCTCAGGACACCAGAGCTGACAGCCTCAGTCAGAGTCATCTCACTTATGAGTGGACTCTCTATCCAGAAGTGGTTCAGGAGATCTTTGTCTAATGGGGCACCCCTCAGATGGATGTCTCTGCCACATAATGCAGTACCCATTGCCTGCAGTTTTGTGCCCTCCAGTATCAGTTGCAGGGACTCTTGGGGGATGTATTTCGATTGAAATGGAGCTTTCCATTTCACTACATGTTTCCTCCCATACTCTCGAGTCCCCGAGGTCTGAGGGAGATTCCCTGAGATTAATCCCAAGTTATATTAATCGCCCCGGATTGGCTGAGAAAGGTGTGGTATGCAGTGGTATGCAGACCTTCTGTGTCTCTCCTTGTGTCCCCACTCCATCTACCTCTCAAGGCAAACCTCTTCACCCAATCAGAGGGGCAGGTTCTGCCTCCAACCGCCAAAGTCCACACATTCATGACTGGAGATTGGGAGGAGGCATCTAAGCTCCTTCCAGCTGCCACTGTAGGTTGTCAACGTGATCCTATCTGACCGTTGTCCCTCCACCATGTATGTCTATTCCTGGAGGTGGAATAGATTTGTCACTTGGTGTGTGGAACAATGCTTGGATCCCTTGAAGGCTTGCCTATCTGAGGTCTTCTGATTTATTCTCTCACAGGCCCAGCAGGGCTGCGCGGTGGGTACCATCAGGGTATACATTGCAGCCTTGTCATCTTTCCTGTGCCTTCCGGATCAACATCCCTCTTTCAGTCACCTGCAGATATGAGGTTTCGGAAGGGATTGACAGACAGATTTTCTTCAACTTCCTTTGGCATTCTCCAATGGTACCTAAACCTGGTTTTGACCTTTCTGATGGGTGCCTCTCCACTGTTTTCAGTTACAATTGTTGACTCACAAGACTTTTCCTGGTCACAGCTACCTCGAAGAGTCATATTGGTGAGTTGCAAGTACTAAGCGTTACCTGCTGTTCACACGCTTCTTCCTGGACAAACTTGTCCTTTGCTCTAAAGCGGATTTCTTCCCCAAGGTTGCGACCTCTCTCCACCTGGGGCAATCCATTATGCTTCCCACCTTTTACCACCAATCCGACCAAAGAAGATGGGTGATTACCCTGGCTGAACCCTAGGCGGGCGGTCAGCTACTACATAGACCCTGAGGACAGACTGGTCCTTTTAAGCACAACCACATGGGGCCAGGTTGTACAGTCATCAATGGAGGTCAGACATGAGGTGCAGGATAAGCAAAAGGTTTAAGGGTTCACACAAGGGCAGATGATCCTTATAATCTCTGTGCCAGTACTAGATTAGCTTTGAGTGGTGTGCGCTAATTGGGTGCCCCACTACTGGAAAATCCGATAGCGGTGCAGGACTGTGGGTACCCTAGTATCCATGATAATTAATACCAAAGAGATCAGGCCCAATAACTAACTCTTCTTTGGTTACACAGGCAGCGAGAAGGGCATGGAGGTCCAGACCATGACTTTGTCCCACTGGTTAATTTTATGCACCAAATTATGCTACATCTCTGCAGAGAAGGAACCTCCAGAGTGAATCTGGGCCCCTTGCACAAGGGTAAAGATATACCTCATCTTTAGCCAGGTACGTACCCACGGCCACACTCAGAAGGTTGCCCTACAACCATTTGATTCAAAGCCCAAATCCCTTTGGTGTGGAGTTCCGCAGGGCTCTGCACTGAGCCCTCTGCTTTTTAATCTGTATCTGGCTCCGCTTTTCTCTTTGATTGCCAACTGGGAGGTGAAGGCGATTTCTTACGCCGATGACACCCAGTTGGTTTTCTCTTTTCAGGAGCAGACAGTTGATACCTTCAAGCACTTTAAGGGCTGTTTGAGAGACATAGCACTTTGGATGAACAATAATAAGTTAAAACTTAACGCGGATAAAACAGAAGTGATGTTCTTTGGAAAAGGCCCTGCGCCGGCACCAGATCTGTGGTGGCCATCAGAAATGGGCGCACCTCCCACCCCGCCACTAACATTAAAAATGTAGGCGTAAGGTGGGAGAGCTGATCTTTCCTTCTCAGCTCAAATTCACCAGGTCTCTGCTACTTGCTTTAGCAAGTTGAGAAACCTCCGTAAATTTTGCACTACCTACCGAAGACTGCCGCAAATCCGTAGTCCATGCCACAGTGACATCTAGGCTGGACTACGCAAATAACTTATATCTTGGCCTTCCTAAATATTTGATCAAACGACTTCAGATGGTACAGAATGCGGCTGCGAGACTGATCAGACGCATACCTTTTCGACATCATGTCTCTCCGCATTTACTTGCGCTGCATTGGCTCCCAGTAGCCAAAAGAATTGAATTTAAGGCCATGACTCTGGCCTACCGAGCCCTGAAGGAAAGTGCCCCAATTACCTTAAACAAAGGCTATACAGCTACAAACAAATCCGATCTTTAAGGTCAAACTCGCAGAATTTGCTCTACACACCCCGCTTTGCGAAAGCTCGTTTGGGGGGCATAGCGTTTTCTGTGAGGACGGCCAAACTGTGGAATTCCCTGCCTGGGTATCTCCGCCAGGTTGATTCAGAGTCCTGCTTCAGAAAATCACTGAAGACATGGCTCTTTAGGTCTGAATAGGCTCGGTCTCAGTGTATCCACCTCGACGTGTGCACCGCCTGTTGCTTGACGCCCGGGACACCTCTGATTGAGGTAGCTGTTGCGCTTTACAAGTTTCTGTATTATTATTATTATTGAAGGGTGGCGCTAGAATATCCACAAGAAAGGTTTTTACTGAAGGTTATTAACTTTTTCAACTTAACCCACTAGAGAGGAGAAAAACAAGACATGGGAGGAGTGTGGTGTTGAGGTGAGAAATAAAGCCAGTAGCAAAGAATATCCCACTGTACCCTTACCTCGCATAATTAATGGGAACAAGACAACTTCAGAATGTTAACATAAAGCATTGTATTGAGTGGGGCAGCTCGAACCACTGCTCCCCCGATAATTCCTACATCACCATCACTGATCCCACCTCCTTGGCAACAATAGAGAATTGTACCCCATCCTACCATGTACTGCTCTCTGTAGCTTTATGCCCAGGGCCTCATTTACAAGAAAGTGCTGCAAGCCCTTTGTCTGCACCACTTTCAAAGCACAGGAATGTGTCATATCTACAAGGATATGATGGATCTCTTTGCTCTACCCTGCGCTGGCGCACAATTTGCTGCCATGTGCCGAAGCAGGCACCGTTGCAAGGATGCCTGCGTCACGGGGATGATTGTTTATGTGTAGGAAGGTGTCCCTTCCTGCACATAAACAACCTGAAATGGCGTTTTTCAACTCCTATGTGTGCTGCATTAGCACACATAGAACGTGCAAAATGTCATTTTTTAGGTCTCGCCTGAGCCAGCGCATGCGCTGGTCTGGCGAGACGTTTTGTAGTGTGGGCTTGCAGAAATGCGACCACAGCTTTTTGGCTGGCATCGAGTGTGCGGTTACGCGCACAATGACGAGCAGAGGCGCCATATGGCTTTCCTCTCTCGTCATGGTGCGCGCACACCACTCGCCAGCCTGCTTTTGCCGTTGCGCGCATTCCTCGCGGCACCCTTTCCTTTCCTTGCTCTCCCAAGCGCCTCGCTCCGCCCCTCCCTCACCACAGAGCGCGATCGCGATCACTTTCGCTTGATCGCGATCACTTTCGCTTTTACGGCCGCGTTACTTTAACGGCCGCGCGGCCAATGCTTGTTTTTATTGAGCTCCTCTTCAGACTTCTGCTGTTGTGTGTGGGTGTTCTGAATGTACATGTGGAAGTGCAGTTCGCTTGTACACTTTTGTATCTTGGCGAGTAATTATTTATATACGTAATCCGTCCTTCTCCTGAAAGGTTCTTAGTATTACAATAAATGGGCCCGCAAAGAGAATTGAAGTGAATAAAAGACGATCAGTGCGCCGTGCTTCCCACAGCTTGCACAGCCTTGGAAGCGGCGGCACTGCTGAGCAGGCAGCCGATGTGAGGACACTTGTGACGTATTGCCGTGGACTCCCCTACAATCGATTCATCCCAGTGCTGGCCCGACTGCAGATGGAGGAAAGAACCAGCGCCTGAGATGCCCCACAGGCCAGGGATGCAGATGGTGAAACGCATGCTCCCAGCTTGTGTGCCCCTGCCTTTCAAGGATGGATTGCGGCCCTCCAGCGCTCTTCCCCGGGCGTCATCATCGCTTCCATGGGATGAAGGACTGCTGTCAGCAATGCTGATCTGTGCCTCACCTTATGACACCGGCTGACTGAGTGGAAATAACAAACGTTCATGTATTATCATTGAACATGGGTGCAATAGAATGATTGCCCAGCTTTCACTAATGCGTAGATAAATTGTAACCAAACTTATTTGCGAGAGCCCACACCACCCTCAAGTTCCTGCTTCCCGTTAATTATGAAAGTCTTGTCACTTCGCCAAGACCCATCCCTTCCTCATAAGCTGAAAAGGGAAAATGCTAGTGACAACACAGACATAACGCAGAGACCGCCTCCTGGGCCACAGCAGGGAAAACATATACAAACATTGATTTTCATTTCCAACCAGTTAGAATGATTTGAGATGTGAAAAGGCAAGGTAACAATATAACAAGTCTGAAAGAGGAACACGTGCTTTGAAAACATCCCACTCTGACCAAATCAAAATTACAACAGGGTCAATAGTGTTTATATGGGATTTACTCTTCATCAACCACCAAAAGGAAAACGAAGGCAGGGTGGGCAATGCTCGACTGGAAGGCTCTTTCCTAACTAAGCAGGATGCTAAAAAAAACAAGCATTGGCATAGCCAATAGGTCTCGCCTTTGGGGCCTTATAAGTATTTAGTTATGCAGCACAATATCCTTCGTGCAACAACATCAACTGTTGCATGGCTAAACACTTATAAGGTCCCAAAGGCGAGACCTATTGGCTATGCCAATGCTTGTTTAATGATTGTTGGTGTGCAGGAAGGGACACCATCCTGGACATAAACAATCACTAGAGGTGATTTCCTCATTCTATGAGTGCTACAGAATGCAGCATGCATAGACAGAGGAAATAAACGAGGAGCAATTAATACATTTCTCCTCGTTGTGCCTCCCTACGCCTCCCCTGGGGAGGCGTAGCATTCAGACGCATTTCCAGGTTTACGATTTCTTGTAAATCTGGAAATGCGTCAGGTTCCATGGGTGTTGCATGGGAACACCCACAGCAATACCCATGGAACGCTCCTTTCACGCAAAGTGCTGCGTGTAAAGGGGCCATATTTACAAGACAGGAAAAGCCACTCTGGGTGGCTTTTCCTGTCCTTGTAAATATGGGGCAGAAAAATGTGCAGCCGCTGCATCACAAAAAGTGACGCATCGGTGGCGCAAGGGGCTTGTAAATAAGCCCCCCAGTTCTTTAAAATATACAGCGTGGGCTTTGGCTCCACCCAGGACTATTTCTCTCTCAACTTTTGCTTTTGGATGCTTGATGTATCGATCCTTCTGCTTACTGTGGAGTGTTTACATTGCAATGCATGAGGACTATTTTACAGCTCAAAAGTACGCTGCATCAGCACACATTAAATTCGTTGTCATGCATGCATTGTATACAAGAAGCAATCCTTTGTGTTTTTTTCACTGCAGAAAGCATTTTTAATATTTTAGTCAGGACTCACATTTTAACTCTTGGAATGCTACTCATATCCTGGTTAAGAAGCATTGGCAAACCCAACAGATCTGGCTCTAATATGCGAACACAGGCATGCACAGATTCTGGGGCATATTTACAATCCCCTATCGCCAACACAACGTCACTGAATGTGACATTCTGGTGGCAATAGGGGCATCGCATTATTTACAAGGCAGCGTTAAGCCACTTAACGTGCCTTAACGCTGCCTTGTAAATAAGCCCCCTTTCACGCTGTACTTAGCGTGAAAGGGGAGGGCAATGGGTGTTGCGGTGGGCGTTCCACCGCAACACCCGTTCATTTTGACGCTGCCCCCTATTTACAAGGGTGGTGTAAATAGTTGGCAGCGCCAAAATGAAGACCAGAGGGGGAAACGCAGGGCTGCACCATAAGGTTGTAAATATGGTGCAGCCCTGCGTATCTGAAGTGGCGGGGTGCGGCGTTAAGCCAGGAAGGCTAACGCCTCTCTCCGCCACTTCGTTGTAAATATGCCGCTCTGTTTGCGTACTGTCACACATTAAAGCCAGGCGTATGGGCTTTGTCAATGCTTCTTTAAGTAGGCTTCCTACATACATATGAACCCAAGGGGAACTTGGAAAGAGAGGGAGTTAATATAATAGATGAAGAAGGAAGCCTGGTCAAGGACGGCATCCAAGCATGAGGTGATGGGTTAAGATTACAAGATGAGAGTGATCGCGTAGGGGGAGAGACGGACCGCGAGATAGGCCCCAAGACCCTGGTGTTGAATGATGGTGCCTGATTGTATTGTACTGCAGGATTTATGTAGTGCTTCCTCTGCTGCCACCCACGCTATACGTTAATGGCCCAAGAATGGAAGAAAAAATCTTCGATGTGAAACATGTGAGGGAAAGAGACACCCGCCTAGAGGCTGAATGCACAATGTAAATCATAAAACGGGGAATTTTCACAGCTTCTTCGCCCAACAACGTGTTGTGCTGTAAGGCAAATATTTTATTTCACCTTGCACCCTTTTTATCCTTATTGCATTTGAGAGCTCTTTGAAATACGTGAATTCAGAGTGTGTGCTACACATGCACCTCTGTTATGTCTGATTTAACTAGACTGTGATGTTTTTCTAGGTAGGAATCTAGACCCCCATATAGGGCAAACATGGCAATTTAATTCACTAATGCAAAAAGAACAGATGATGGACGGAATGCTGAACCAATCAAACATTCACCCCCAGTCACATATCTGGGTTAAATCCATCATTTTTTGCATGCCACGCCATTCCAGTTTAGACCCAGCCATATGCAAATCAGTCTTGACCCTGCTCCCCATGGGAACAGTCCAACCCGAACCGCCAGGCCGGGTCCTCCTGGGACCAGAAACAAGAATCCTGGGACCGGTTTTGAGGTTTCGCCCCTCATCAGCCAGGCTAGCTTGAATCTGGTGGCACAGTGAGTAAGGGAGCCAGGCTAACTTGAATCTGGTGCCCTAGCGAGCACAGGACCCCAGGCGTTTCCACGGCAGGGATGGTCCAGGGCGAAGGCAGTCTAAAGCGTTGGCTAGTATTAGCCATGAAATGAATCAGCAGTGACGTTTAAATGAGAAGGATGCTGATAATACTGAGCTCTGGTTCCCTACTAATAATGAGGGGGTCAAAGGGCACGCGCAGAAGGGCGGACCTTCAGGACTCCGGGAGAAGGAGAACGATAAATGTAGGCCCAGATCTCTGTACTGGGGTGAATGTATGACTTTGTTCTGCATTCTGTCCATCAATTTTTGTTTTTGCATTTGTCACCCCGAGTGGGACGGGTATGCCCAGACGTGGGTCCCGTGCTCTCCATGCCACTGGAGTCAAGCTAACCTGGCTGATGAGGGGTGAAACCCCGAAACCGGTCCTAGGATGCTTGTTTCCAGTCCAGGGAGGGCCTGGCTTGGCAGTTCGGGCTGGACTGTTCCCATTGGGTACAGGGTCAAGACTGATTTGCATATGGCTGGGTTCAAACTGGAATGGCATGGTGAGCAAAAAAACGATGGATTTAGGCCCAGATCTCTGTACTGGGGTGAATGTATGACTTTGTTCTGCATTCTGTCCATCAATTGTTGTTTTTGCATTTGTCACCCCGAGTGGGACGGGTATGCCCAGACGTGGGTCCCGTGCTCTCCATGCCACTGGAGTCAAGCTATCCTGGCTGATGAGGGGTGAAACCCCGAAACCGGTCCTAGGATGCTTGTTTCCAGTCCAGGGAGGACCTGGCCTAGCAGTTTGGGCTGGACTGTTCCCATTGGGTACAGGGTCAAGACTGATTTGCATATGGCTGGGTTCAAACTGGAATGGCATGGTGAGCAAAAAAACGATGGATTTAGGCCCAGATCTCTGTACTGGGGTGAATGTATGACTTTGTTCTGCATTCTGTCCATCAATTGTTGTTTTTGCATTTGTCACCCCGAGTGGGACGGGTATGCCCAGACGTTGGTCCCGTGCTCTCCATGCCACTGGAGTCAAGCTATCCTGGCTGATGAGGGGTGAAACCCTGAAACCGGTCCTAGGATGCTTGTTTCCAGTCCAGGGAGGACCTGGCCTCGCAGTTCGGGCTGGACTGTTCCCATTGGGTACAGGGTCAAGACTGATTTGCATATGGCTGGGTTCAAACTGGAATGGCATGGTGAGCAAAAAAACGATGGATTTAGGCCCAGATCTCTGTACTGGGGTGAATGTATGACTTTGTTCTGCATTCTGTCCATCAATTGTTGTTTTTGCATTTGTCACCCCGAGTGGGACGGGTATGCCCAGACGTGGGTCCCGTGCTCTCCATGCCACTGGAGTCAAGCTATCCTGGTTGATGAGGGTGAAACCCGAAACCGGTCCTAGGATGCTTGTTTCCAGTCCAGGGAGGACCTGGCCTGGCAGTTCGGGCTGGACTGTTCCCATTGGGTACAGGGTCAAGACTGATTTGCATATGGCTGGGTTCAAACTGGAATGGCATGGTGAGCAAAAAAACGATGGATTTAGGCCCAGATCTCTGTACTGGGGTGAATGTATGACTTTGTTCTGCATTCTGTCCATCAATTGTTGTTTTTGCATTTGTCACCCCGAGTGGGACGGGTATGCCCAGCCGTGGGTCCCGTGCTCTCCATGCCACTGGAGTCAAGCTATCCTGGCTGATGAGGGGTGAAACCCCGAAACCGGTCCTAGGATGCTTGTTTCCAGTCCAGGGAGGACCTGGCTTGGCAGTTCGGGCTGGACTGTTCCCATTGGGTACAGGGTCAAGACTGATTTGCATATGGCTGGGTTCAAACTGGAATGGCATGGTGAGCAAAAAAACGATGGATTTAGGCCCAGATCTCTGTACTGGGGTGAATGTATGACTTTGTTCTGCATTCTGTCCATCAATTGTTGTTTTAGCTTGAATCTGGTGGCACAGTGAGTAAGGGAGCCAGGCTAGATTGAATCTGGTGGCACAGTGAGTAAGGGAGCCAGGCTAGCTTGAATCTGGTGCCCTAGCGAGCACAGGACCCCAGGCGTTTCCACGGCAGGGATGGTCCAGGGCGAAGGCAGTCTGAAGCGTGGGCTGGTATTAGCCATGAAATGAATCAGAAGTGACGTTTAAACGAGAAGGATGCTGATAATACTGAGCTCTGGTTCCCTACTAATAATGAGGGGGTCAAAGGGCACGCGCAGAATGGCGGACCTTCAGGACTCCGGGAGAAGGGTAATGTGACAAGCTCACGTGCGTCTGGTTTCCTTTTATGCGGTGAGACATCCTGTCTCTTTCCTGCACAGATATTCTTAACATACTTATAAAGATTGTAATTAAAATGAACCGTGTCCTCGTGCCCCTGTCAGCAGGCCTGTCTAGCGCCGGGCCACACTCGTGTTACCCCCACGGTGACGGAAGGGCTGGTCCTTGTAAACACAACCACAGGGGCCCCGGTGTACAGTCATCAGTGGAGGTCAAGCGAGAGGCGCAGGATAAGCAGACGGGTTAAGGGTTCACACAAGGGCAGCTGGGATCCTTACCGTGTCTG
The DNA here is from genome assembly GCA_963921515.1 of Calotriton arnoldi. Taxonomy (NCBI): domain Eukaryota; kingdom Metazoa; phylum Chordata; class Amphibia; order Caudata; family Salamandridae; genus Calotriton; species Calotriton arnoldi. Next base: position 2,308,494 of record CAWUFW010000337.1, read on the forward strand.
TGCCAGTACTGGGTGAGCTGTGGGTGCTGTGCGCTGCTTGGGTGCCCCACTGCAGGGACAGCTGCGGGACTCCGGGTATTCCAGTAACAATAATAATTAACACATCTCTGTCAAACCCCGCTGTCATTTGTGTTGTTTCTAGGTATTCAGAATAGATGTAATTACTACTTAACTCATTTTATCGACTTCGGGAAGATGAAAGGCTGAGAGGAACCGGGAGCCGAACCAGTGGCATTCATGCCAGCCCCGCATCTCTGCAAGGGCCACATTATCCACTGAGCTATCTTCTCAGCTCATACTGGTGCTGCAGGGATGTTGAGTTGTGTGCAGGTCTCTCAGTGCTGAATTAGCAGAAGACACTGCACCCCAGGCCCAGGAATAGGAGGGGTGCGGAGGTCTGTGTATGTGGCCAGTACTGGACCTTCAGGGCCCAGTTCTGCAGCAGCAGAAGACACTGCAGGGCTATATCAGTGCACCTGTGGTAGCATAGCAGCGTGTGCTCCACTGATGTCTATGTGGCCCAGTACTGGACCTTCAGGGCCCCGTTCTGCAGCAGCAGAAGGCACTGCAGGGCTATATCAGTGCACCTGTGGTAGCATAGCAGCGTGTGCTCCAAGGATGTGTATGTGGCCCAGTACTGGAACTTCAGGGCCCAGTTCTGCAGCAGCAGAAGCCCTGCAGGGCTATATCAGTGCACCTGTGGTAGCATAGCAGCGTGTGCTCCAATGATGTGTATGTGGCCCAATAATGGACCTTCAGGGCCCCGTTCTGCAGCAGCAGAAGACACTGCAGGGCTATATCAGTGCACCTGTGGTAGCATAGCAGCGTGTGCTCCAAGGATGTGTATGTGGCCCGGTACTGGACCTCAGGTCCCAGTTCTGCAGCAGCAGAAGCCCTGCAGGGCTATATCAGTGCACCTGTGGTAGCATAGCAGCTTGTGCTCCAAGGATGTGTATGTGGCCCAATAATGGACCTTCAAGGCCCCGTTCTGCAGCAGCAGAAGACACTGCAGGGCTATATCAGTGCACCCGTGGTAGCATAGCAGCGTGTGCTCCAAGGATGTGTATGTGGCCCAGTAATGGACCTTCAGAGCCTCGTTCTGCAGCAGCAGAAGACACTGCAGGCTATATCAGTGCACCTGTGGTAGCATAGCAGCGTGTGCTCCAAGGATGTGTATGTGGCCAGTACTGGACCTTCATGGCCCAGTTCTGCAGCAGCAGAAGGCACTGCAGGGCTATATCAGTGCACCTGTGGTAGCATAGCAGCGTGTGCTCCAAGGATGTGTATGTGGCCCAGTTCTGGACCTCAGGGCCCAGTTCTGCAGCAGCAGAAGGCCCTGCAGGGCTATATCAGTGCACCTGTGGTAGCATAGCAGCGTGTGCTCCAATGATGTGTATGTGGCCCAGTTCTGGACCTCAGGGCCCAGTTCTGCAGCAGCAGAAGGCACTGCAGGGCTATTTCAGTGCACCTGTGGTAGTATTGCAGCTTGTGCTCCAATGATGTGTATGTGGCCCAGTACTGGACCTTCATGGCCCAGTTCTGCAGCAGCAGAAGGCACTGCAGGGCTATATCAGTGCACCTGTGGTAGCATAGCAGCGTGTGCTCCAATGATGTGTATGTGGCCCAGTACTGGACCTTCAGGGCCCCGTTCTGCAGCAGCAGAAGGCACTGCAGGGCTATATCAGTGCACCTGTGGTAGCATAGCAGCGTGTGCTCCAAGGATGTGTATGTGGCCCGGTACTGGACCTCAGGTCCCAGTTCTGCAGCAGCAGAAGACACTGCAGGGCTATATCAGTGCACCTGTGGTAGCATAGCAGCGTGTGCTCCAAGGATGTGTATGTGGCCCAGTTCTGGACCTCAGGGCCCAGTTCTGCAGCAGCAGAAGGCCCTGCAGGGCTATATCAGTGCACCTGTGGTAGCATAGCAGCATGTGCTCCAATGATGTGTATGTGGCCCAGTACTGGACCTTCAGGGCCCAGTTCTGCAGCAGCAGAAGGCACTGCAGGGCTATATCAGTGCACCTGTGGTAGCATAGCAGCGTGTGCTCCAATGATGTGTATGTGGCCCAGTACTGGACCTTCAGGGCCCCGTTCTGCAGCAGCAGAAGGCACTGCAGGGCTATATCAGTGCACCTGTGGTAGCATAGCAGCGTGTGCTCGTGTATGTGGCCCAGTACTGGACCTTCAGGGCCCAGTTCTGCAGCAGCAGAAGGCACTGCAGGGCTATATCAGTGCACCTGTGGTAGCATAGCAGCGTGTGCTCCAAGGATGTGTATGTGGCCCAGTTCTGGACCTCAGGGCCCAGTTCTGCAGCAGCAGAAGGCACTGCAGGGCTATATCAGTGCACCTGTGGTAGCATAGCAGCGTGTGCTCCAAGGATGTGTATGTGGCCAGTACTGGACCTTCAGGGCCCCGTTCTGCAGCAGCAGAAGGCACTGCAGGGCTATATCAGTGCACCTGTGGTAGTATTGCAGCTTGTGCTCCAATGATGTGTATGTGGCCCAGTACTGGACCTTCAGGGCCCAGTTCTGCAGCAGCAAAAGACACTACAGGGCTATATCAGTGCACCCGTGGTAGCATAGCAGCGTTTGCTCCAATGATGTGTATGTGGCCCAGTACTGGACCTTCAGGGCCCAGTTCTGCAGCAGCAGAAGGCACTGCAGGGCTATATCAGTGCACCTGTGGTAGCATAGCAGCTTGTGCTCCAAGGATGTGTATGTGGCCCAATAATGGACCTTCAGGGCCCCGTTCTGCAGCAGCAGAAGACACTGCAGGGCTATATCAGTGCACCTGTGGTAGCATAGCAGCGTGTGCTCCAAGGATGTGTATGTGGCCCGGTACTGGACCTCAGGGCCCAGTTCTGCAGCAGCAGAAGACACTGCAGGGCTATATCAGTGCACCTGTGGTAGCATAGCAGCGTGTGCTCCAAGGATGTGTTTGTGTCCCAGTACTGGAATGCCAATGGTGACCGTGCTGGATGCTTGTCCCACTGATAAAATAGCAATGGCGCGTAGTGTTCCAATACTGCAATAGCAGAATACATGCATGGATGTGTGGTTGTTCCAACACGAGTTCTCTAGCTTTGACTTCCGGAACTGAACACAGTTCTTCAAGTGATGATCTTTTTTTCTTTCAATTTATAATCGTAATTTAAAAGAAAAATTGGGCCCTAGCAGCATGCAAGCAAGACGTGGGTCATTGGCTAACCAGTGAATTAGTGGAGTTAGCGCACACCTCTTATGAACTCATAAAATACTGAAATCAAAAGTTGAACTCGTATGCGTGCAACCCAGACAGGGGTCGCCAACCTCTCAAGTAACAAAAATATACCAAGTGACTGTTCACGCGAATTCTGGAAGCACAGCATAAATATAATTTTTCACATAATCAAAAGTAGAAAATACACAGTCAACAATAAGTAATCTCAAAGAGATTGAACGCAAAGATCTATGGATTACACCATTGAAGTTATGGCCTTTATTTGGCTCATTATGCTAATGCATAAAAAAAAATTGTAACATACAATCAGTATTTGCAGTATCAACAACATAAAAACATAACAATTATGTTGAGGTCAACAATTCTGAAGTCTTCATTTGAAGATATGCCCAATGCATTTCGGGATTAAAACATCCCTTCTTCAGGGGCCACTGTAAAAAATATATTTGAACATGCATGAAGAACCGGTAATGTAGATAACAAACAATAAACAGTATTACAACATACAGGGACGAATATAAGGATGAATAACCCTTGATGCGCTAACACATGGCAACAAGAAATAACACGAGACAGGCAGAGTCAAGAATAGCGGACCAAAGAGTTCCCTCGAGTGAAAAGATGTACCGACCAGAGTGTAGTGCTGCATGAATCGTGACAAGTGAAGAAAAACAGCAAGAACCAGGTCACCCACCAACTAGAAAACCAAGTGGTGGAATGGTGCTGCGCCACACGCAGAAGAGGAACCTAGCTAATCCCAAGTATTCTGATGAGTAACTTACATGACGTGGATGGTAATGATCCTCAACAGACGATAGCCAGTGGCACAATCTATAAAGTGGACAAATAAAATATTCTATTGAAGCGTTTTCATTAAGGATCCATATACACTCTTCCAGGTAGCTTGTTGGCTATTTTCAGCATGTTCGGTTGGTAATACTAATGTTTTTTTTTTTTTTAAAGTTTTATTTATTGAGAGATAACAAAAGAAGTAAACAGCAATAAAATGGATATAATCAATCCTATTTAACAATAAAGTGATTAATTAAAATAAGAAGAAGATATAGGAATTAAACTTTGTACCTGTATATAAGAAGAGGAAAAACATTATGGAAAGAGCAAATAACGGAAAAGGGGGGGATCAAGAGGGGAGGGAACAAAAGTAATTAATATAAAGCAGTTAAAACATCATATAATTTGTACAGATAATATAACATTGTAAGCATACCAATGAATGAACAGTTAGAAGAGGACTGTAGTAAACATTCGATAATGAAGAACCATTTAAACAACCATGCAGAAAAAGGCAAAGGGAGAAAAGAAAGGTGGTTTCCGTACTTCATCAGATACATTTTTAGAGGCTACAAAGGAAGAGGCAGATTGAGATAAATAAGTTGTTAAGGGGAGCCATAAAAGATCTCTTTTAATTGCTAGGGATAAGGGAGAAACATAGTTAATATCTAGTCGGTGATGAAAACAGACAGCATTCCACCAGGCTCTAAAGGTGACCTTATCAGCTTGTTTCCAATTTGAAGTTATTAAATGAAAAGCAATAGCTAATAATAAGTCTAAAAGTTTAAAACTTATCAGCGTTTGAGGCCATTGGGGAGATAGAGTACCTAAAAATATATTTAAAAGGGATTTGGACCTTAAAAATTATCTTAATTTGAGACCAGACTAATTGCCAGAAATGATGGATTGAGGGGCACTCAAATAGCATATGTTTTAAATCTGCGGCGGGGCAGGGACAGGACCAGCATGTAGGGGATGAATCCAATGAAAAAGAAGCTAAGGACATAGGGGAGAATAATATTCTATGGTAGATGAAAAAAAGGGTTTATGTGGTATTTGCAGCCCGAGAGGTCTTATGGAGTTTAGACCAAATTGTATCCCAAGTAGCAATTGGCCACTCTTGAGAAAAGTCCTTTTCCCACATCCTCTCAGTTTTTGATTTGTGCCTGTCTGAGGAGAATAGTAAAGATTTGTAAATATTGGATGCTGAAGGAGAACCTTCTAGAATTGAGAATAAGGATTCAGAAGTTACAGGAAGATCAGTAGAAGCTGGTAAACTTTGAAGAAACTGCGTGAGGGAGAGATGAGGAACATTATATTGCGATCTGGAGGATGGCGGTAAAGAAAATTTAGATTGAAGATCAGAAAAAGTAAGGGGTTTGTCGTCAGATATGAGTTGAGAAAGCCAGCGTAAGCACCTAGAATGCCACGCTTTCCAGTATAAGGAGCGATCACGAATCCGTATTGATTTATTATGCCAGATAGGCTGATTATGAAGGGAATTAATGGAAGGATGTGACGAAGATAGCAGGGGAGATAAGAGTTTACGAGAATGAGAAATGACTGGGAAGCGCAAAGAAGCAATATTGGCAGTAAAAGTTAAAATCTCTTGAAAGTCAAAAGGAGCAATAAGTACTTTTTCTAATTGTAGCCAGAGAGGTGGATGTAAGGGAAGATCCGTAGAAATCCACTTAGCAGCTTGTTTTAGTGAGAAAGCAGAATGATAAGTTTTAAAGTCGGGGAACTTGAGGCCACCGTTAGGTCTATCTTTCTTGAGAGAAGATAAGGCTATACGCGATGATTTACCCTTCCATAAAATTTTTATCAAAGTGGAATCAATTCTTTTGGAATAATATTGAGGGATATGAATAGGAATCATAGAAATAATATGTAGCACCAAAGGGGAGAGCATCATCTTAATAGAGTCTAACCGACCCCACCAGGAGAGAAAAAGAGGATGCCAACGACTAATAATATCACTTAATTTTTTAATCATGTAATCAAAATTTACTTTGAGCGTGTCGGATAATAAAGGTGTAAACCATAAACCAAGATATTTTATTTTAATGGGCTGCCAGGAAAAACCAGAGGAATCAAAGAGATGTTTTTGACAAAGAAAATTTAAAGGCAAAATTTCGCATTTATCAGCGTTTAGACGGTAACCCGAAAGTTTAGAAAACGAGGATACTTGCTGAAGGAAAGGAGTGAGGGAAGTTTCAGGATTGGAGCAATATAAAAGAATATTATCAGCATAAACTGACAACTTAATTTGATGAGAGCCAAATTTGAAGCCTGTAATACGGTCATCCTGTCTAATTTTAGTTAGGAAGGGTTCTAGGGCTATGACAAATAATAAAGGAGATAAAGGGCATCCTTGTCTCACCCCTACGTAATGAGAAGTAATCGGAAGTCTTGCCGTTAGCAAATATTGAAGCGCGAGGGTCTGAGTATAATAAAGAAATTAAAGTTATCAGTTTAGATGGAAAACCAGCCCATTTCAGAGCTTGAAACATAAAGTCCCAACCAATCCTGTCGAATGCTTTCTCAGCATCTAGGGTAATCGCTGCAATCGGATGATCCAGGGAAGAAGCTTTGCTTAGAATATTAAAAAAGACTCGAGAATTGTCAGATGCAAGTCGTCCTTTAACAAAACCTGCTTGTTCAGGACCAATGAGATCAGGCAAAATAGGATCAATACGGAGTGCCAGAATCTTCGCAAAGATTTTGTAATCTGTGTTAACTAACGAAATAGGCCGATAATTCTTGCAAAGAGAGTGATCCTTATCATCTTTGGGAATTAGGCAGATCAATGCTTCCTGAAACGTACCACTGGAGGCGACAGTAACCCCAAAGGATTGGAATAGAGATAAAAGCTTGGGTAGAAGAATATTTGCAAAATGAGAATAAAATTCAATGGTAAATCCATCGGGCCCAGGCGCCTTCCCACGACGTAGTACTGAAACAGCCTGAGATATAACTGCTAGGGAAATATCAGCTCCCAAAGATTCAAAATCAATGTGATTAGATGGGGGAGAAGGAATGGATCGAAAATAGGAAAGAAGGTCAGAGTTATCTGGTAAAGATTCAGGAGTATAAAGATTTTTATAAAAGGAAACAAATTCATTTAAGATATCCTTATCTTTATAAATAGGGGTGCCAGCAGAGGCCTTGCAAAGATTCTATTTTAGCTCTATCTTTTCTTACTTTTAGATAATTAGCCAATAGCTTACCCATCTTGTTTTGGCCACCATAATAACGAGAACTACTTTTCAGGAGGTAGTTGGAAGCTGCATCAGTGGACAATTTATTAAAAGTAATTTTGGGGTCAAGAAGATTTTTCAAAGCAGACTCCATATTAGAATGATAATACGTGTATTCCAATTGTTTAATTTTATTAAGTAACTGAGAGGACTGAGCTTCCAAAGATTTCTTCTTTTGTGATACAAAATTCATAATAAAACCTCTGGCAGCTGCTTTAAAAGAATCCCATACCATCACAAAAGGAGACTCTGGGATGTTGTTGATGGCGAAAAATTCCAAGGCAAAGGAATTAAACTTCTGACAAAAATTAGGGTTGAGTAATAGGGAATTGTTAAAACGCCATCTTCCAGGGTGAGGGGAAAAGGGGACCAAATCAATATCAACAAAAACAGGGGCGTGGTCTGATATTAGAATTGAACCGATCTCAGAGTGAATGGCATGTTGGGACAGGGGTTTACTTAAGAAAAGGTAATCAATACGGGATTGAGAATGGTGGGCAGCTGAGTAGAAACTATACTCTCTAAGGTCGGGATGGCAAAGTCTCCAAATATCAACTAATGCTTTACGCCGAACTGAGGAGACAAATTGAGCTTGCATTTTAGAAGGTGTGAACTTAACAGTAGAGTGTCTATCGAGAATGGGATCTAGAATTTGATTGCAATCACCACCAAATATAACGTAATCATCATCAAATGTAAGTAGTTTATCCGATGAATTAGACCAGAAAAGTTTATCAATCGAAGTAGGACCATATACATTAAAGATAACGATAGGAATCTTATCTATAAGCAACTTAACAATAACCCAACGTCCTTCAACATCAGCTTCTTGATGAACAACAGAAACATTTAATTTCTTGTGACATAAAATCAAAACACCATTTTTCTTACCTGGGGCCGGAGAATTAAACACATGGCCCACCCAGCATCTTTTTAACTTGGAAGCTTCATTATCAGAAATGTGAGACTCTTGAAGTAAAGCAATGTCAGTTTTCAACTTTGCCAGTTGAGATAACACCCGTTGCCTTTTAATAGGATTATTTAATCCTTTAATATTCCAGGTAGTAACCCGAAATGTAATTTAATGAGAAAAGTATGAACAAACAATATGCTTACAAGAAACAAAGCTAAATTGACTTTAAAAGTGTAGAAGGAAACAAATTGAAGGAAAAAAAGCAGTTGCATTAAGAAAGAAAATTTAGAAGTAGGTAAGGAGTAAAAAAAAGTACAGGGGACTTATTTTGGAGAAAAGAACAGGGGAAATGGAAGAGGTAAGTAAGAAAGATAAAGAAGAAAAGAAAGAAGAAAAGTCAGGGAAGGTGAGAAGAGAGAAACAAAAAAGAAAAAGGGAGAGGATAAAGAACAAAGAGACAGTGCATGTCATACAAAGACGACTGAACAACATACCTACAAATACAACACGACTAGGGGGTGACTACACCAGAAGACGACAACGACAGCATCGAAGTTCCATCGAATCCAAAAAGGACCACAATCAAAGACTTCAACGTTACAGGAAGATCAGGAGGTAACAGAATTGTTGAAGTAAAACACCTGTGAGTGAGATAAAAGAATTAGTAGAGAAAGTAATAAGAAATAACAATAAGGCAAGAAATGTAAGAAAAATATAAGGAACAAAAAATGAAGAGAGAGAAATAACATTATAGAGGTATTACAAAGATATAAGCAAAACAACATTCATTGTAAAACTTAGAACATAAAAAAAAAGAGAACATCTACATAACACGAGGCACAGATAATAGTCAAGCAGGTCTCGAAGTATCCATAGTATCAGCTCTGTGGAGACTAAGGAACTCTTGTAGCGCAGCAGGGTCATCGAATGTTGTAGTCTTGTCTTTATACGTAACCTTGAAAAGGCATGGATGAAGAAGGCCATATCTGGCGTTGATTGAACGCAATTGAGGACGAAGATCAAGAAATTTTTTCCGACAATCCGCTGTGATTTTAGCTACATCTTGAGAAAAGAAGAGACGGTGACTTTCCCAAAAAATTTGTTTCTTGGCTTGACAGCTGAAAGGACTTGAAGAAGATCGGTGTATTGTAGAAAAAGCATAATGATGCCACGAGGTTTCCCAGAAATTTTCAGATCAAGTCTGTGAGCCCTTTGAATATTGAGAGAAGTAGTAGCAGGTAAATCCAGGAGCTTGGGCAAAAAAGATTAAAAAAAGGCGGTTGGGTTGGAGCCTTCAATATTTTCAGGAAGACCATAGAGTCTGAGGTTGTTCCTACGATTCCTGTTTTCCAAGTCTTCCGCCTGTTTTTAAAGAAGAAACATTTCAGACTCCAGAGATGAGATGCGTGAGCACGAAGATTCGAGAGATTCTGTTCGCTGTTCCACAATGAGCACTCGTGACTCCAAAGAAGACCATTTATCGTTTAAAAATTGTATTGTTTTATTGGTTTCTTCTATGAAGGGTTTTAGAGCTCGAATCTCTTCAAGAATAACATCCATGGCTGATGGGGAGGATTTTTCTGGAGAAGGAGGGTCTTTTTTGGGTCTTTTGGTAGAGATAGCAGGTAATTTACTAGAGAACTGCGCTTTTGGTATGGTGCCTGAAGAAAATATCAGGTTTTTGAGAGGGGAGGTCCTCCATTTCAGTGCCGTTGGGATTTGAGTCGGAATCTGAACACGTAGGAACTTTAGAAGACGCAGCAAGCTTAAGATTCCTCAGCCTCCCCATAAAAAGTGCGATGACGTTCAGTGATTGACCTTAAACTCTTGTGATCAATAAATGAAATCCATAAATAATTAACTGCAAAGTAATTAACACTAGCTGCAGTCCGCAAAATCCAGAAAGACTCCTTCAATAATATGCAATGAGGGGGCGTGGCTTGCAGCCGCAGAAGATGGCCGCAGGCTAATAGAGCTGCGCTAACAGCCGACGATCACTGCCCGACATCCGTCACTATCCGGCACGCTGTGGGGCACCCGATCGCACCGAGGGACATCGGAAAGGTGCGGCCGCAGTCTGCGGCATAGAAATAGCCCCTGTAACCACCGGAGGCGACGCGGAGGCTCGATTCGCCGGACGGCCCCGACCCTCAAAATGGCGGCCACTGCGGGGCGGTGAGCGGAGACCGCCGGACCTGCGGGGAGCCCTGGCTGCGAGGCACAGACGCGACGGGGTGAGTTGACCCCCGGGACACCCCCCCCCATGTCTGAGGAGCTCTGCAGGTGCTGAGTGCGGACCGACACGAGAGCTGTCTGGTGCATCGCCTGAGAGCGGGGGGCTGCACTGGTGCGGCGAAAGTGCGTCGGTGGCCCCGTGGAGGCTGGCCTGCCTTCTGGATCGCGGGGCAGAAGTGCGACGGTCCTGATGGAGAGACACTGATCATCCCCCGGCTGAAGTGCTGAGGCTCAGGGGAGCTTCTGGAGGTGGGTGGCTCCACTGCAACCATTACCGGCTGGACGCTGGCGGCGATCATACGCGCTGTGCCCTTGCGCTGCGATCAGGCTGCTGAGGGGGCGACGGCCCTGACGAGGGTTGAAGACTGATGAGGCCCGTGGTGACCCGGGGCCGGTGAGTGGAGACCGGACCCTGATCGACCGCATCTCGCCTCTGAGGGGAGGAATCCATATACTTAATCTGATCTACAACCATCAAGAGCGCGGCGACCAGTTGGAACCAGGCGGCCACGCGGAGCCTGGGCCCAGATCCAAGGCCTACATCGAGCGAAGGAGGGGGCGTGGGCGCAGACAAGACGCTGATTGTACGACGGCAGGGGCCTCCGGACAGCGACCGGCGGTAAGACGAGCCAGCGGACGCCCCACCCGACTGGGAAGACACAGGCGACGGACCGCTGCGAGCGCCGGCATGGGCCGCACCAGGCCACCCGGCCCCGGCCAGGCAAACCAAATAGACAAGTACACGGTCGCCATGAGCCGCGACGAAGACGCGACAGGAGGAGGCTTGCAGGGCGCGGAAGATGGGGACCCCGACCCCTCACTTAAAGACATCATGAAGGCCATCAGGGATTTTCGAGGCACCCTTGAGCCCAAATTAGACTCTGTGACAGAAGAGGTTAACCTCCTGCGGGCGGACTTCCGAAAAATGTCAGAGAAGGTCTCGGAAGCGGAGACTGGCATTGGCAGCCTTCAAGCTAAGACTAAACGTCTGGAGGAGCAGGTGGCGGCTTCCCTCACCAAAAATCAAGACGACATCTACGCGCGCCTCGAGGATCAGGAAGGCCGGGCCCGCCGCAACAACGTACGCCTGGTGGGGGTACCGGAGGGCATGGAAGGCCCTTCGGTAGACTGGTTTGTCGAAGACCTGATCCTCAATCATTTAAAGCCCAAACGCCTGTCAAATTTCTTTTCGGTGGAACGGGCCCATAGAGCGCTGGGAGGCAAACCAAAACCGGGGGCGCCGCCGCGTACTATTATTGCCCGGATTCTCAACTTTCGGGACAGAGACGCCATCCTACAAGCCGCACGGACGGCAGGAGACCTCCACTTAGACAACGCCACAATTCGCTTTTTTCCGGACTTCACACTCAAGGTCCAGCGCATGCGGCGCTCCTTTGATGGAGTCAAGAGAGCTCTTCGAGAGCAAGGCGTAAAATATATGATGTTATTTCCTGCCAAGCTCAAGATCCTTGATGGTGGGAAAGTCCACTTCTTCGACAGGCCAGAGGAGGCCAGCGACTGGCTCGAGGGGTGGCGCACTGTGAGCAGGCGAGACAGGTCGGAGCGACCTGAGCACCGAACCGAGTTGGAATCAGATGACTGGAGGAAATCAAGCGGCCAGAGACCAGAGCAGCCGTCAGATAAGTGACAATGGGTGGGGCTACATGACTATGAAAGGCCATCTCAAGAGAAAGGCGGTACTGCCTCGGACCATGGCGACCTGGCATTAGATGTGCTTTGATGGATATGGGGGCGGGGGAGAGACGCGTGTCTCTATTACAGCCCAATGGGGCGATTGAGCGACTGGGGGGACGGGGGGGTTGCGGCATGGCCCCACAGTGAAAAGCTGAGCATTGATATAGGGGCAATTATGGTAATCACTGGAAATATCTATCTCCATGCTGGCTGTAGGCACACAACCTCACACTATTGTTTGTGTTTCTGCTATGGGGCGACAGGCACTCTGCCAGTTCCGAGGGTGGGAGGTTGGGGGCTCACCTAGCAGGGTCGCAGGGCAGGGGGTGTGGGGGGGTGTTTGTTTTGTTTATTGTTGGGGGGGACATGGGAGTTGGCTCAGAATCAGCATAGCGACAATCTGTGGCACTACATACTAGACACTGCAGCGGGGGGGAGAGAGGGAGACTCACAACAACAGCCACCACCCCGGGATAATGGGTGACCCAGTCAGTTTACAGGTGTGGACCTGGAATGTCAACGGCCTAGGGGATAAAATTAAACGTACTCTAGTCCTGCAACACCTGAAGCGACATATGCCGGACGTAGTGCTGATCCAGGAATCACACCTTTTGGGTAATAGATGTAGGGCCCTAGACCGATTTGGTTACAAGATGGTGACACACGCGGGCTACACTACAAGTGCTCGCGGGGTGGGAATATTGGTACGCACCACACTGTCATTGGTAATAACAGGTACATGGGCGGACAGCACAGGATGCTTTGTGGCGGCCGGAGGTACCTGGGAGGGACGGTCACTGGTTTTTTGCTCCTGCTACCTTCCCCCGGGCCTCCACTCTACTTTTCTTCCTAAACTGGGGGGTTTCTTGGCAGATCTCCCCTCGGGAACCCTTATCCTTGGGGGTGACACCAATGCCGTAATGGACCCATCATTGGACCGCTCCAGTCCGCGGACGGAGGCACGAGAAGAACGGGGACTGGCGGGCTTTGTCGCAGCCCTCGGTCTTGGTGATATATGGCGGGCACATAACCCTCAACATAGGGAATACACATTTTACTCGGCCAGGCACGGGACTTTCTCTAGGATCGACCACTTTTTCACCCGGCTTCCACAGCTGGGGGATTTTATGGACGCCAGGCACATGGCACGTGGGATCTCGGACCACTCACCAGGGTGTGTCTTCTTGAGGGGTCCGGTGGTGAACAGGGCCCCCTATCCTAGACTAGACTCCTGGCGTCTGCGGGACCCGGAATTGAGTGCTAAGCTCAGAGAGGGCTCTAAACTATACTTTGAGGAGAACCAGGGATCCGTCGACTCCCAGATCATTATGTGGGAAGCCTATAAAGTGGTTCTACGAGGACAGGCGCAGGCATTAATAGGAGGACAGAAGAAAGAGGAGGCCCTACAGATGCGCCAGCTGGAGCGGGAGGTGGGAACGTTAGAGCGCGACCCCGCGTTGACAGAGTCAGCGGACCTGCGGCACGAACTAGCTCTAAAGCAAAAGGACCTGAGGGCGATAGCGAAGAGGGAAGCGCGAGCCTATGCGCTAGCTACCCAGCATCGCTTATATGATGTGGGCGATAAGGGACTGAAGCTACTGGCGTGGCTAGAGCGCCGAGACAGGGAACGCTCATGGGTAGCAGGTGTCTGGAATAAATCGGGAGCCTGGTGCTCCAATAGCGGGGATATAGCAGAGGCATTTGCAGTCCACTTTGAGCAGGTATACTCACCGGTAAGCACTCGGACTGAATCGGACTGTGCGGAGTTTCTACGAGACTTTGCGCTGCCCGTGCTATCTCCGGAGGCACGTGATAAGTTAGAGGCGGACCTCACGGAGGAGGAACTGGGTGCGGCCCTAAACGCCCTGCAGTCGGGAAAGGCGGCTGGGCCAAATGGACTGCCGGTTGAAATTTATAAACGACAGGCGGCGGTGGTGCTGCCTCCCTTGCTTCGGATGTTCAATGAGGCGAGGGAGGTGGGGCGGCTTCCCCCAGATCAACGGGAGGCCACAATTGTGACCATCCATAAAGCAGGAAAACCCCCGGATCGGTGCGAGTCATACCGCCCGATTTCATTAATAAATGTGGAAGCAAAGGTGCTCGCCAAGGCCCTGGCGGAGCGCTTGATACCGGTCATCACGGACCTAGTCCACGTGGACCAATCGGGGTTTATGCCCCATAGGAGCACAAGACATAATTTACGAAGGCTCTACGGAGTACTCCACATGACAGAGGACGCCGGGCCTGTGCAGACGGCGGCGGTGGCTCTGGACGCATCCATGGCTTTCGACAGCATGGAGTGGCCATATCTTTTTATGGTCCTCCAACGGCTGGGATGCGGGCCGATCTTCTGCAGCTGGGTACGGCTGCTTTATGTGCTCCCCACGGCGCGAGTCAGAGTCAATGGGGCGGTGTCCAAGTCCATTCCCTTGAGAAGGGGCACTAGACAGGGATGCCCGTTGTCCCCTCTCCTATTCGCCTTGGCGCTGGAACCCCTGGCGCACTGGATAAGGAGAGATCCTATGATCTGGGGTATCGTAGCCCCAGGGGGTGGGAGGAGCGGGTGTCCCTCTATGCGGACGATATTCTCCTATACCTGGCCCGGCCATATCATTCGCTTGCCCGTGTCCTACACATTCTTGAATTGTTCGGCAGTTACTCTGGGTATACCACCAACTGGTCAAAATCTGTGATTTTCCCGCTCTCGGGCCCCTTGCCACGAATTCCGCCCCGCTGTGTGGCACCAGTAGTAAGGGAAGGGTTCAAATACTTGGGAATCCACATCACAAGAAACAGGGAGGTTTTCCTGGCTAAAAACCTGGAGCCCCAACTTGCCCGCCTAGGCTCGGATGTAAGCCACTGGCGCTCTCTCCCGCTTACACTCATGGGCCGTGCAGCCCTTTTTAAAATGCTCACGCTACCAAGGTTATTATACTGCCTTCAGAATACGCCCTATCCGGTCCCGCCGCACTCCTTCAAGCGGATCTCTCAGGCGGTCCGTTCCCTACTGTGGGATGGTGGGTCCCCGCGGATAGCGCTGCGCAAACTCCAGAGGGGAGTTTACGATGGCGGCCTGGCAGTCCCGGACACCCAGCTTTACTACTGGGCGTCACAGCTACAGGTTGTAAATGATTGGGTCTATGCAGACACCTCAGAACCGGCGTGTCGGATCGACAGGATGGCCATGAGCAGGGGAGCCTGCGAGTCGCTACTATACAAGGCAAAGATGCAGCGGAGTTGGCCGACACACACACGGGTAGTGGTACAATGCTGGAGGGAGGCCAACAGATTCCTCGGGTGGGATCGGAAATTGACCGGGAGGACCCCGCTGTGGCTTGGAGACCAGCTTCGAGACGTGGCAGTATTGACGGGGTTTAGGGGCTGGAGGTCCATAGGGATCGAATATCTGGGTGATGTATGGGAGGGTGATTCCCCCCACTCATTTGAATTCCTACGGAAAGAATATGACATGCACCCATCACAAAGTTTCCATCACCTCCGACTGGTGCACGCCCTAAGAGTACACATTCAGCGGGATGTGTCCATACCAGATTACTCCCCACTGGAGGACCGGTTGTTACTTGACCCGATTGCGGAGAAGCCCACATCGACGATTTACCGCAAGCTGGTCAACAACAGTCCAGACCCTCTGGTGTCCCTTAGGGCAGCGTGGGCGGTAGACCTGGGCACCCTGGAGGACGAAGAGTGGCTAGAGGCGCAGCAAAGCCCCAGAGAGGTAGCAATTAGGGCCAGATTCAGACTGGTGCAACTTAAAATACTACACCGCACATATTATCCTTGCACGCTATTGTATAAATGGGGCAGACTACAATCAGGGTGCTGCAGAAGGGGATGCCAGCAGGAGGGTTCCTTCTTCCACATTCTATGGGAATGCCCCGAGATATCAACCTACTGGGCAGGAGTTACGGACACTATGTCCAGAGTTGTGGGAAAGGAGGTTCCGAGGGATCCAAAGTGGCTGCTCCTCATGATACGGGGGGAAGGGACCTGGTCCAAACACGCCGAACTATGGCTGTTCCTAGCGGCAGCAGTGGCTAAACATAATATTGCAAGGAGTTGGGGAGCGCAGGTGCCACTGCAGCTCATTGATTGGAAGCGGGACCTGGATTGGTGCCAATGGGCCGAAGAGATGGTATATAAGAGCAGGGGGTGCGCCAAAAAATGGGGAAAAGTGTGGGGGCCATGGAAGAGATACAGAGGCCCTGGGCCGTCAGAGGAGGGGTGTTGAGATGGATCATAGTTGGGCTAGAGAGTGGTCTCCCCGGATCTTTGTCCCTGCTGAGAGTTGTCACATGATGTTTTATACAATTGTCACACCACAGATGTACTGGAATAATATATGTTCTTCTGAGCTGTGTTAATAAAAATAAAAAGATTTTTAAAAAAAATAATATGCAATGAGACCAAAAGCCAGGAAAAACCACCATGAAGAGATTAAATATTCACCTCACAAAAGAAAATAGGCAGGGGTGAAAATGGTGGCTGCTTTGTAACAAAGTACAGAAAAACGATTCCCATAGATGTCAGGAAAGGCAGAGGAAAAGCAACATTGTTTCCATAACAGGAGGAAAAAATTAGTTGTGTAAAAAATAAAGGCTCCAATAATAGTTTAGGGAAGCTCCATCATTCAAAAGAGGAAAGACCAAAATGGAACATGTAAAACGACCCTCTTACTTTAAGGAACAAAACGACAATGAGTTCACCATGAAAAAGGCACCAACCATGGTATCTTTGGCCACAAGAAGGATGTGGCTACAAACTGGGATCAATAATGCAGCTCAATTCAGAGTGGAGCAAAACTGCAACAATTATCGGCAAATGCGCGTTTTCTGAGGCGTTATGCATAAGATCTCCTCAGCGCGAAAACAAAATGGCGGCCGCTTAAATAACGGAGCCGCTCCGCATCGCGGTAATGAAAAAGATGCTGCTTATGGGACGCCATTAAGAGAAAAGGTCGCCTCATTCCATGCTTCTTTGCTTCATGAGGTCAGACCTTCATTTTGGTATCCGTATGAGAGCTGGTTGCCGCGCCAGGTCCGCCGTTATCACCGCCGTTCCCGGAAAGTCAGGGACCAGCCGCCATCTTCTTCAGGCGTTAGCCACGCCCCCCGGTAATACTAATGTGTATTCAGCTTATATGTATATTCTTTTGTTTGCTTTTCACATTAGGCTTCAATTTTTCGCCACTTTACGTGGTTGGAAGTTTATCGTTCCATCGAGGGATCCAGCAATTAGTGCTGCGTCGTTTGTACATGCCCAGAGAAGTAAGGAGTTTTCTTTCATTAGAATCCACGGTATCGGCATCATCCAGGAACTGAGCTTGAATAGAATATTTTATTTGTCCACTTTATAGATTGTGCCACTGGCTATCGTCTGTTGAGGATCATTACCATCCACGTCATGTAAGTTACTCATCAGAATACTTGGGATTAGCTAGGTTCCTCTTCTGCGTGTGGCGCAGCACCATTCCACCACTTGGTTTTCTAGTTGGTGGGTGACCTGGTTCTTGCTGTTTTTCTTCACTTGTCACGATTCATGCGGCACTACACTCTGGCCTGTACATCTTTTGACTCAAGGGAACTCTTTGGTCCGCTATTCTTGACTCTGCCTGTCTCGTGTTATTTCTTGTTGCCATGTGTTAGCACATCAAGGGTTATTCATCCTTATATTCGTCCCTGTATGGTGTAATACTGTTTATTGTTTGTTATCTACATTACCGGTTCTTCATGCATGTTCATATATATTTTTTACAGTGGCCCCTGAAGAAGGGATGTTTTAATCCCAAAATGCATTGGGCATATCTTCAAATGAAGACTTCAGAATTGTTGACCTCAACATAATTGTTATGTTTTTATGTTGTTGATACTGCAAATACTGATTGTATGTTACAATTTTTTTTTATGCATTAGCATAATGAGCCAAATAAAGGCCATAACTTCAATGGTGTAATCCATAGATCTTTGCGTTCAATCTCTTTGAGATTACTTATTGTTGACTGTATTTTCTACTTTTGATCATTGGCTAACCTCCCACTGTCCCTGCTCGGCAGGGTAGCATTGATGAAAAAGATTTACCTCCCCAAGTTCCTGTACGTCCTCCAGAATACACCCTATGCAGTGTAGACATATTCTTCAGGCAGGTAGACGAGATCACGAGAATGCTGTTTTGGAATGGGGGGCCCTGATTAGCCCTAACAACATTGACCAGGAAGGCTTAGGATGGGGGCATTGCCTTGCCAAATCTCAGGCTGTATTACTGGGCGGCACACTTGGTCATGGTGAACGACTGGGTCTTCTACGATCAAGCTGAGTCCTCTCTTTTGGCAGATAGGAGGGTGATGGACCCAGTGGGACACCTGCGCTACTTGTATGGGGAGGATGCCATGAAGGTTTCCAGTGCTGCCGGCACTGGTACTTGACATCTGGCGGAGGGTCGAGAGACTCATGGGCTTGAAGAGGCGAGTCACATTGGAGACTTCGCTATGGGATGCGGAGGCACTGCAAGGGCTCAGGAATATTTAAGGCCACAAGAAGTGGGACGTGCTGGGTATCTCGGTAGCAGGAGGAATGGCAGGCGGATTACCTTTCAGGAACTGCAAGCTGATTATGAGATGTCGAGTAGTCAATATCTCAGATACTTACAGATGTAACACAGATTTAAAGGCTATGGTTCCCTACTGGAGGACCTGCCAGAGGAATCCCCACTGGAATATAGGGTGCTCTCGTCCCCCCTACATGCACATGCCATCTCATTAGTGTATGCCACACTGCTGGCCCATATCCTCCGTGACTTGACTTCCCTAGTGGATCGCAGGGAACGAGACCTGGGTGTATTAGAGGGTGGCGCCTGGGGTGAGGCCTGCCGCTACCCAATGAAGTTGGCGATCAGGGACGTTTTTCGCCTGGTACAGTTGAAGCTCTTACACAGAGTGTACTTTACAAGGGAACGCCTACACAGATTGGAGAGATGTGACTCTGACCTTTGCCAGAGAGGGTGTTGTCGGAAAGGTACTCTACTCCATGCACTATGGGAATGCCCGCTCATACAGAAGTACTGGGAGTGAGTGCAGTCGTGACTACCGGAGGTGGAGGAGATACGTATCTGGCTTACGCCTCAGCTGGTGACATTGGGTATCTGGGGGGAGCAAACCTTGGAGAGGGATGCTCTGCTCTTCTGCAGTGTGGCCTTGGTGGTGGCGAGTAGAGACATAGCCAGGCGCTGGGGAAGCCCGGTCCTGTCAACACTGCGGGAATGGGAATCGAATCTCAGTTGGTGTGCGGGTGGAGGAGCAGGCATATAGATCTTGGGGATGCCCCCGCAAGTTTGAAAGCATTTGGCAACCTTGGCGGGATGCAGAGGCCTGTGTCTAAGGGGTGAGGCCCTCCAGAGAAGGGACCCCGGAGTTTCCAGTGGTATGGATGGCTTGGGTGTGGTGGCTAGGACGCACGTTTAAGTCGTCAGGAGGGACAGTGTCCCTGAGCCGAGTAATTGGGCACCATCTTACCGAGAGGTGGCAATGTTAGTAGGTGGAGTGGTGAGGAACCGTAAGTGCGATACATTAAACTTGTCATTATGATATCTGTTGGGGTGGGGAGGATTGTACTGTTGGGGGGGCTGTTAATAGTATGTTTCATGTTGGTGCTATTTGGCCGGATGCTGGTCATGTGTCCTTTAAGTAATCCTGAAATACTGTCTGTACTATGCTGATAAATGCCAATAAACAGAGGTTTTTTTTTTTTTTTTTTTTAAAGAGAAATTGGACGATATGAATTCAGATCTGTCGGGTTTTTAAAACTAACCACAGTCCCTGTGTTAAAAGGAGGGGGTGGAATTGCACTCCCAGTAAAAATCAAATTTGCAAGTCTTAAATGGTTAAAGTTCAAAACACTCCAAAGCCATCTGGGCCACCCACTTTACCACGAGGTAAACTGACAGTTACTTCCTCCAGCTCCTACAAAATAAAAGGTTCTAAAATGAAAGAAGCACCTTCTTGTGAAAGTAGCGGAATAGAGGGTTGCGCAAGAAATCAATGTAATTTATTCTGATCAACTGAGGGGCTTAATTATATATTTTGTTTTAATGCTCTAAATGGATCAGCTTTATTTGCTCTTGATTGGTAAACAAACACCAAATCTCGAGCATCTTAAACTGCTAATAGTGCTTTAGATATGTTTCTGGGGTCTGCCAAGCCATAAATCAACCTGCTTAATCGATCTCTTCATATACTTTCTGGAGATATGTGGAATTGTTCAAATAGCTCTCAGCATAGAAACGCTCTCCCAAAGGAAATGTAAAGGTTTTTAGAGCCAATTTATTTTACTTCCTGCTTCAAGCTCAAGCTTTTCTGCTTTAATTCTTTTTCTAAAGGCAAAATCCTCCGTAACTATCTGTGCTCATCATACCAACTGTGGCGATGCCCTGATTCCTCAAACAAATTCAGATATTTCTGTTTTAAATCTTTTGACTTTTATTTTTAAATATAATTTGTTGGGGACCCATATCCTAGGATTATATGGTCTTTTAAACCCAAAAATATGGAGCCCCAGACCTGAATGGTCAGAAAAAACATTTGGTGGCATTGACAAATACTCAAACCTAATTAAGGAAGGGTGGGGCCAGCCAACAGGAACCGGAAGTCTCCTAGAACACACACAATGGTCGGGCCTATGTTCATTTTTATGAAATTAATAGCAAGTAGGTTTAATCAATCAATCAATCAATCAATCAATCAGGGGAATTATAAGCGCACTACTCACCCGTGAGGGTCTCAAGGCGCTGGGGGGGAGATCAGCAGATCCGTATCAATCGATGAGCCAGGTCTTCAGAGCCTTCCAGAAGGTGTTCAGGGAGGGTGCACGTCTGATGTCGGTGGGGAGCTCGTTTCAGGTCTTGGCCGCGATGTAGGAGAAGGATCTTCCCCCTGCTCTGGCTCTGCAGATGCGCGGGGTTTCGGCGAGGAGGAGGTTGGTGGAGCGGAGGTTTCGTTTGGGTACGTGGAGGGTGATTCTGTCATTAAGGTATTGGGGTCCGGTGTTGTGTAGGCATTTGTAGGTGTAGGTGAGTATCTTGAAGGTGATTCTTTTCTCGACGGGGAGCCAGTGGAGCTTGCGTAGGTGTTGGCTGATGTGTTCGTGTCGGGGGACCCCCAGGACGAGTCTGGCGGCGGTGTTCTGTATTGTTTGGAGTTTGCAGAGTAGAGACTTGTTGATGCCGGCGTAGAGGGCGTTTCCATAGTCCAGCCTTCTGGTAATGAGTGCGTGGGTGACTGTTTTCCTTGCCTCGGGGGGGATCCATATTAAGGTCTTATGGAGGATGCGGAGGGTGTTGAAGCAGCTGGAGGTGACGGCGTTGACCTGTCGATTCATGGAGAGGGAGGAGCCGAGGTTCTTGGCGTGGTCCGTGGGGGTAGGAGGGCTGCCGAGGGCGGTGGGCCACCAGGAGTTGTTCCATGCCGCAGGGGTGGTTCCGAGGACGAGGACTTCCGTCTTCTCTGAGTTGAGTTTTAGGCAGCAGTTGCTCATCCAGGCTGCAACGTCCTGCATTCCTTCCTGGAAGTTGAGTCTGGTGGTGGTGGGGTCCTTGGTGAGCGAGAGGATGAGCTAGGTGTCGTCGGCGTAGGAGACTATGCTGAGGCCGTGCTGTCGGACTATGGCAGTGAGGGGAGCCATGTAGATGTTGAAAAGGGTTGGGCTGAGTGATGATTACTGTGGGACTCCGCAGTTGATTTCCGTGGGTTCGGAGAGGAAGGGTGGCAGCCTGATCCTTTGGCTCCTGCCGGTGAGGAACGATCTGATCCAGTCGAGGGCAGTGCCTTGTATGCCGGCGTTGATTAGTCTGGTTGCGAGTGTGCGGTGGGAGACGATGTCGAAAGCTGCTGATAGGTCGAGTAGAATCAGGGCTGCGGTGTGGCCTTGGTCGAGGAGGGAGCGGATGTCGTCGGTGGCGGCGAGTAGGGCTGTCTCGGTGCTGTGGTTGCTTCAGAATCCGGATTGGGAAGGGTCGAGGATGGCATTGTCTTCGATGAACCTTTTCAGTTCTGCGTTGACTGTCTTCTCGGCGACTTTGGCTGCAAAAGGGAGGAGCGAGATGGGCCGGTAGTTCTTGAGGTCAGTCGGGTCCACCGAGGGCTTTCTTGAGCAGGGGCCTGACTTCTGCGCGTTTCCAGTCATCGGGGAAGGATCCGGTCTCGAAGGTGGTGTTGATGGTGTGTTGCAACATGAGTGCGATGGTGGTGGCGGCTCTGTGGTATATGTGGGGTGGGCAGGGGTCTGTAGGGGCCCCGGAGTGGATGCTTTTCATGGTCGCAGCGGTCTTCTCTGTCGTGATTGGTGCCCAGGCGGAGATGGTGGTCTGGCTGGCGTTGCCGCCGGGCGGGCTGACTGCGGGGTCGGGCGTGTGGTCGTTGAAGTTGTCGTAGAGGTTCTTTATCTTTAGGTGGAAGTAGGATCCGAGTTTGTCGCAGAGGTCCTGGGAGGGGGTGATGTCCGTGGCTTCGCTGCGGGGTTTGGTGAATTCCTGGATGATGCTGAAGAGTTCCTTGGAGTTGCTGGCGTTGGCGAGGATTCTGTTGTGGATGATGGTCCTTTTGGTGGTTCTGATGCGTTGATGGTATTCCGTCATAGCGTCCTTGAAAGTGGTGTAGTTATCAGGTGTCTTGCTGTTTCTCCAGTTCTTCTCCAGGCGTCTGCAGGTGCGTCTGGTTTCTTGGAGATCGGTGGTGAACCTGGCTGCTTTCCTAGGGTGCTGCTTGTAGAGGTTGCGCAGTGGGGCGAGTTTGTCAACGCAGTTGGCGATCCAGGTGTGGTATTCCATGGCTGCGAGGTTGGCGTTGGTTGTAGCGGGGGGTGTTGCCGTTGAGGGTGGAGTTGAGTTGTTCCTCGGTGACTCTGCTCCAGTTCCTACGCAGGGGGCGCGGAGCAGGTTCGGGTGGCTTGGGTTTGTTGGCGAGGAAGTGTACGCAGTGGTGGTCAGTCCAGGGGGGCTGTGTGGTGTGGCTGAAGTGGACGCTGTTGCCTCCAGCGAAGATGGGGTCGAGAGTGTGTCCTGCCTTGTGGGTCGGTGTGGTGACGAGTTGTTTCAGTCCGATGTTGGTGAGGGTGTCGCGGAGGGCGGCGGTGTTGGGGTCATTGAGGTTGTCGAGGTCAAAGTTCAGGTCTCCGATGAGTATGTAGTCCGTGGTGGCGATGGC
Organism: Calotriton arnoldi; assembly: GCA_963921515.1. Classification (NCBI taxonomy): domain Eukaryota; kingdom Metazoa; phylum Chordata; class Amphibia; order Caudata; family Salamandridae; genus Calotriton; species Calotriton arnoldi. The sequence continues at coordinate 2,331,816 of CAWUFW010000337.1, forward strand.
ATAGGATGCGATGAGGTCGGTGATGGTGTCGGTGAAGAGTGCTCGGGGGCCGTGGGGTCTGTAGGCGAGGGTGCCGCGGAGTGTGGAGTTAGGGCTGGTCTGGAAGTGCAGGTGCTCGGCGGCGGGGACGTTTTCGCTGGAGGTGGTGAGGCGGAGGGAGTTTTTGTGCGCGATGGCAATGCCTCCTCCCGGGTGGTTGGGAGGTCCTTCCTCTGGATTTTGTACCCGTCTGGGATGGCGATGTCAGGGGCCGAGGAGGCGCTGGGCCATGTTTCTGTGAAGAAGGCGACGTCGGGAGAGAGCGAGTCAAGGAGATTCCAGATTTCCACGGCGTGTCGGTGCAAGGAGCGCACGTTGAGGAGGATGCATCTTACGGCGTCGGGGGTGTTGGCGGCCGGAGCGGTGGCGAAGGTCTGCCGGCAGTGGCGGCAGTAGAACTGGCCGTAGGTCGTGTTAGGCGTGGCTTTCTGGCAGTTGTTGTTTCTTCCGGGGTTGAGTGCGAGGAGGGCGGCTGCGTTGTAGCGGTGGATGGTCCGAGACCCAGGGTCCCTGGTGCTGGTCGCGGACGGGCACACACGGGCTTGCCTTTGGCGCGCCGGGGCCCGACCGCGCAGCGGCCGGCATTAAGTAGGGGAGGGGGGAGGGACGAGCAGCTGGGAGGCAGGAACGGGCGTGGGCAGGGGGGAGGGGCCGCAGGGGCAGCAGCGGTGGGAAGGAGGAAGTGGGGAAAACTGAGCGGGCACAAGGGGCAGAAGCAGGCACAAAACCAAAAAACAATTACAAAAACAATTACCAACAATTACAAACAATTACAAGCACAGCTGACCCACCAAGGAAATGGAATCAGGCAGAGGCAGGAACGGGCACACACGGAGTTGACCTGGCAGACAGCGGCCTCGAACACCTCCCAGGAGGAGGCTGGAGGGCTTAGCGGCAGTGTAGGTGGAGCGGAGCTGCTGGGAAGAGAGCAGGCCTGAGACCGAGGGTCAGAGGTCTTACTCTTTAATAAGGTCGCGTATAAATTAATTCATCAAGATCAAAATGATTCTGATTCAGGCCTTCAGTTATTTACAAATGCAAATTAGTTAATTGAAGCATTGTGCATTTTTTCCTTTTTACTTGATGCAGAGAAGGCTTTTGACCTCGTGGCTTGGGCGACTTTTTTGTATTTTAAATTTTTTTATAGATTTCCATCCCAGATCACAGGGGTCAAACACAATTTGAATAAAGGGGCGGAGACTAGGTTCATCCTAAATTTGAAAGATGCAGGTGATTTTAAAGGCCAACGTGATACTAGGCAGAGAGATGCCCTCTCTAATTTTATTTGCCCTTTGGCTTTTTATAGAGCTGTTAGCTATAGCTATTCAAAGTGATAACATAATTCGTCCACCACTCCCGCAGATGGCTAGGCAGACAATGTAATGTTATTTTTAAGTCCAGATATGGGAATATAAGAGAGAGCTTTTTGAGATTTTTTGAGATTTTTTTTTAAGATAATTAATTTAAAACCGAAATTATTTTGTGTAATTGTCCTCCAGAAAATGTATTGCCAGAGTTACAAACTTGTATCATGATCGGCCGAAACATTATTTGGGGTTTAAGTACTCAGGCGATATAGAGGATCTTTATGATTTGAAATCTAAACATCTTCTAATGCAGGTGAAAGCACTATTACTAAAATGGAAGCCTCTGCCTCTCATCTTGGAAGAGTAACCTTAATCAAAATGGCAATTCTTCCGTAATTTAATTTTTATTTTGCAGCATCAACTTTTTATGTGTTATATTCAACTGTTTAAAAAAAAAAAGAGAGTTCATTGTTATATCATTTTTATGGCGAGATTCAAGCCCTAGATTGTCACTAAGCACTTTATATCAGCCTATATTTTTATTTTATTGGTTTTTATTACAATCACATAATATGGAAGGAGGCTTTATCGATAAAGGGTCCAGCTTAATAGAGGTCACCACAGCGTTTCATCTTAAACTTTTGTAGTTGAGCCCGTGCCTTGGGTACACTTGACAGTGGCAGCAGGGGGTGGTCTAGCAAGGGGATATAGGGTGAGCATAGAAGTGGAAGAGCCTGCCTATCACACAGGCCATGCTATCTCCACGTAGTACAGCGGACTATCTGTTTCGGTTGAGCACATGTGGACAGGCAGCCAGTGGGACGTGGAAGCAGGTTGGGCCGAACATTGTTTCGATCGCTAGGTGGGGCAAGTAAGGTTGAGGGTGGTACCAGTGGTATGCATGTTGTGCACATAGGTAATAGATGTGGAAATCAGGTGCCGCAATACCCCCCTGACGGTAGGGTAGTATCATTGTCTCACACATCAGCCAGAGTTGCTTGCCGGCCCAGAGCAGCCGTATCAGCAATAAACTCAGTGTTCGAAAAAAATGTACCTATTGAGGGAGATGGGTATATTCATGAAGAAGTATAAAAACTGAGGAAGAAACACCATTTTACAGATGGCTATGTGACCAGCCAGCGACAACAGCAGTCTAATCCAGTCACGCAAGCACTCATCAACAGCAGGCTGGACTACGGCAACACTCTGTACACCGGAATCCCTAAACAACTCCTACATTGACTCCAGGCCATCCAGAACACTGCTGCAAGACTCATACTCGACCTCCAACCGCACCCTCATCAAGAGACTCCACCATATTGGAATCAGAGGAAAAGCCCTTATGTGGATCACCTCCTTCTTCACCGGAAGAACACAGAGAGTCTGCCTACCTCCATTCACCTCAGAACCCAGGAACATCATCTGCGGCAACCCTCAAGGCTTGTCCCTCAGCCCTACACTGTTCAACGTCTACATGACCCAATTGGCCAACATCATCAAAACCCATTGACTAAACATCATATCCTACGCCAATGACACCCTGCTCGTTCTCACACTATTGGAAGACCCCTCCACCACCATAGATAATTTCCACTGATGCATGACAAGCGTTGCCGACTGGATGAAAGACAACTGCCTATAACTCAACACAGACAAAACAGAAGTACTGATCCTTGGGAACAACACCTTGGCGTGGAATGACTCCTGGTGGCCTTCCAAACTTGGACCCTTGCCTACTCCAACAGAACATGCTCGCAACCTATTATCCTGGACAGCAAGCTCACCATGAAAAAAACAGATCAACGCAGTCTCATCCACCTGCTTCCTCACCCTTTGCATGCTCCGTAAGATCTTCAAATGGCTCCCCGTCAAAACGAGAAGAACCGTCACTCAAGCCCTCACTCAAGCCCTAGTCATCATCCAGCTAGACTACAGCAACGCACTCTACGGAGGAATCATTGCACACCTCCTGAAAAGACTGCAGACAATACAGAATTCAGCTTGTCAGACTCATCCTCGACCTCCCCAGATGAACACATATCCCCCCACCTCAGGAAGCTTCACTGGCTGCTTATTCAGAAGAGATGTCAATTCAAGTTGCTGATCAACTCATACAAAGCCCTGCACAACCAAGGACCAGCATACATCAACCACCACATGAACTTCCACCAACCGCCCAGACACCTGCGCTCTGCCTCCCTCTTCCTCGCTCACACCTCCTGCATCTGTCAAAGCAACAGTGGAGGTCACTCCTTCTCCTACCTTGCTGCCAAGTCCTGAAACGACCTCCGCCTTCACCTCCGCACCTCGTCCTCACTGCTGGATTTCAGGAAAGGACTCTAGACCTGGCTGTTCAACTGAACACCCCCCTTAAGCAGGGTTCATAGCACCTGGACACCCTCACATATGATTAGCCGTGCTGTGCAAATACTGCTTGATTGATTGATTGATAACATACTCTATTCTCAAGGGCAGAGATAGCTCTTCAGTAGTTTTCCCTGAGCACCACAGCAGTGTCTCGGTGTCCCCAAGTAAATATGGGGCAGCGTCAAAATCAATGGGTGTTGCGGTGGAACGCCCACCTCAACACCTATTGCCCTCCCCTTTCCTGCTAAGTATAACGTGAAAGGGTGCCTTATTTACAAGGCAACGTTAAGCCACGTTAAGTGGTTTAACACTGCCTTGTAAATAAGGCGAAGCCCCTATCGCCACCACAACGTCAAAAAATAACATTGTGGTGGCGATAGGGGCTTGTAAATATGCCCCTCAGTTGTGTTGCTTGTGAGCCGAAGCACTACTGACTTTCCCCTGTTAATTTGGATTCAGGAAAAGCCCCCAAACCTAATGAACACTCTGAATATGGCATTTAAGCACTGTCCCATGTTTCTCAGGTATAGCATCATATCATCTGCTTATAGGGAAATCAGGACCGGACCGGACCGGCAGTATAACAGAGGGCAAATTCGCTATACTGTTGTCTCAATCTAACAGCTAAGGGCTTAACAGCCAGTACAAACGATATCAGGGAGAGGAGGACCCAGGAGGGACCCGTCACGGACTACACTCGATGGGTATTGGGTCTCAAGTTAAACTATTGACTCTTATGCAGGCTGTGGGATTAATGTAGAGCAGTTTTATCCAGTTGACCAAGAAAGTAGGCAAACCTAGGTGGTCTAGTATTTTGAGTTGACATGACCATTCCACTGAATCAAGCACCTTAGTGGTATCTAGCATTACGGATACCACCTGGAGGTCCGGGTTTAATTGATATATCATAGCAAACAGCGTGCAAAGATTATGGGATGTCAAGTAGCCTGGCACAAGGCCAGACTGGTCTGGCATTGCCCGTTCTGGAAGCAGGGGAAGTAATCTGTTGGCGATCAGTGTCGCCAGTATTTTGGTATTGCAATTAATCAATGACAAGGGCCGATAGGAATTAAGACTCTCTGCCGGTTTGCCTGGTTTGAGTACAGTGATTATGGAGTCCTCGCGCAGCGTGGGTGGGAGGGGTTACTTCTATCATATGCCTCCTTATATAATACAAAGAGATGGGGTGCGAAAATGTGGCAATGTTCTTTGTAAAATTTGGCCAGGATGCTGTCTGGTTCTGGGGCCTTGCCCATAGGTAGACCGCGGATTACTTCAGCTACCTCCTCCACCAAGATGGGTTGACACAGATATTTGCATCTAGGGGTGTTTAGTCATGTCAGAGTGGTATTGTGTAGATAGTCAGCTTAGCAGGGTCTGTAATGTTCTACCGGAGCGTTCACCCTCGCCACAGCTACGGGCAGTAGTGTACTTGGTTAGGTACTTAATGTCACGTTCGGCAAGAGCGTTATATTCATACATTTTCAATTTAATTTCCACTAATGTGACCGGTTCGGGCACCTCACGCCAGTCTCATTCGAGCACGCTAATGGCACGCTCCAATGCTTTCTATTGGTGCGGGATTGACTTAAGCACTCCTTGGCTCTTTGTGATATGGTAACCTCAAACTACCACCTTAAATGCCTTACGCAATGTACCTACCTCCTGCACCGAGTCCTCGTTAAATTTGAAGTATTTCAGAATTTCTTGGCACAGCCCCGTGCGGAGCACCACACCTTTTAACATATCCAAGGGTAGGCGCCAGTGCAGATGACCGCCCATATTCCCGGGATGTCCAGCTGCAGCAACACGTGTGCGTGATCTAAGAGGGTGCGAGCAAGGTAGTTTATCTCAGTGGTCCATGTACTGATATCGGCCGATGTCAACCAAATGTTAAATCTGGCCCACATAGCGTGTACAGAGGATATGAATGTACCTTCCTGCAGCTCAGGGTGCTATGTGGGCCAAATGTCTGATAGCGCGTGATCTGTTACAATCGAGCAGAGGGTCGCGACACGGCCAATGCAGGCCTCCTATCAGTATGCGCTCTGTCTTCATCTGTACTCATAATAGTGTTGAAGTCCCTGACCCAAAGTATATTCAGGGGACGTGCTATATGGTTTGAAAGAAGTGGGGATCATCAGTATTCGGGCCGTAGACATTCACCAAAGTAAGGTGGTGTCCCTCTAAGATGCCCTGCAGTATGAGGTACCAGGCTTGTGTATCTGGTTCGATGCATACATGTTAGTATTGCCACTACCCTGGCGTTTGAGGAGAAGGAGGAAAAGTAAAGTAAAGCCCATTCGACCTGGAACTGATAGTCACAATATGGTGTTAGGCACGTCTCCTGGAGTACACCTACCCCTATCTTATGCCTTGCCAGGTACGCCCAGGCCTGGCGCGTTTTGAGACGGCTATTAAGCCCTTGGACATTCCATGTGAGACATTTAAGTGTAGTGTTCTTCCCAAGGGGGTGCTGGAAGGTAAGTTGGCACATGGATATATCTTGGTGTGAGATTATAGTAATGTGCAGTCTCTTAGTGCTGGATGCAATGAGGGAACTAACATGTGTATAGTGTACTGTAGGCATAAGAGTAATCTCTGCAATATCTCTCGCCCTCCAACCTCCCACACTTGCAATCCCCTTTGAAACCGTTTACAAACAAACACATTAAAAACAAACCATAATGTGGGCGACAGTTGATATCCAAGTAACAGAGTGGGGAGCTCCCATAGAGGGCAGCTCGAGTGTCAGCAAAACCTCTGACTTAACAGAAGCGGCCGGGGTGGGGTGGAGGGGTGGAATTAGTTCTCAGCTGTACGGGAATCCAAGAGAGTGTTCACCCACAGGAGAGGATTGTTACTCAGTAAATGTCCAACACAGCTGAAGATTGGAATTGTTAGCAGTGAGCCGTGTCATGGGTACAAGTATAATTGTAGGGGCCAGAGGCAGCTTATGGTGACAGTCTAGAGTTCATCATCGTCGGGTCTCGGGCCACAGGCGTCTGTTTGCCGCTTAGAGAGAGCTTTCAGGTAGGTCGACACCGCCTGAGGAGTCCCAAAGATTGTTTTCTTGCCCTGACGGTTGACCTTGAGATGCGCTGGGTAGAGCATTGCGTAGTTTATTCCTGTTTTTTGTGGCTGGTGGATTATGAGCAGATACTCTCTGCGTGTTGCTTGTACCATGACCGTGAAGTCTGGGAAGAAGGTAACATTGTTTCCCTGATAACTTCTCTCCTTCTGTTTTCAAGCCAGTGGAAGCACATTGTCACGGTCCCTGTAATTAAAAAGCCTTGCTTCTTGTAGGGCGGGGATGCTTGGTGCCAGAGTGCGGTGTGCCCACTCCACCCTAAGTATGCCTGAGATGTTATCTGCCCCAAACAGGGTCATCAGGATCATTTCAATGTACAATTCCATCCTACCAGTATTCGTAGACTCTGCGATCCCTAAAATATGCAAGTTATTCCAACAAGAGCCTGCTTCCAAGATCTTCATTTTTAGCTTTAACCACCACCATGACTTTCTCACGTTCAGAGTACTTAGAGGATACCTGTTTCAGCTCATCGTCTGCATCTGATATCCATTGTTCGGCTCTGCCAATCCTGTTGGTTCGTTTATCCAGTTAGGCTGACATGGTTTTGATGCAGTGGTTCAGTATGTCTTATTGGCTGTTAATAGATGACAGGCCGTGTTGCAAGGCCTGCAGTAGTGTCTTGAGCTGCAACTGATTTGAGGTGTCTTCTGCCAAAGTAGGTCCGGAGTGACCTCAAGCGCGTTTGGTGTCCAGAAGAGTGCTTTGTCTCAAAAGTAAAGCAGGCCTGCTTATGGTCCAATTTGCCCATCTGGTGATCGTGTCAGCAGCTGTGGTGGGCAGAGAGGTCAGCATGCTTGGGGGAGTGGGGCAAGGGCTCCCTCCTCACGCCCTTAACCTGATCCGGCAGTATTTGAACTGGGCCCCTGTATGGGCACCTCACCCGGCCAAAGTGCACCAAGTTAGGCAGGCCTTAGTTCACCAGAGTCCTGGGCCTCACGGTGAACTTGCTTTCAACGGCTCACTGTGTTCTGTGTCCTGGCAATGGGGGGGTATCCATCATCCACTCCGCGATTGCCCCTCATGCCTGTCTTCTACACCCTGGGGCAATAAGGGCGCTAGGTGCTCCCCAACACGGCCCAGTCCTTCACTCACCGATTCCATGGCTCCCTTGTGGCGCTCCTGGGCCCTGAGCTATCAGCGCTTTGCAGGAATGCCAGCAGCAGAGGTGTGGTCTCAAGCAGTTGCCATCATTGCCCTCAGCCGCTCGGTCGTCTGTCCGATTCGGCCTATGCGGCCGCCATCATACCTCTTCCAGTCGGCCCAGACCGCCAGCTCACTTCATTGGCAATCTCATCTTCAAAGGCCCAGGGGGGCCAGCAAAAGCTTTCAGCAGCAGCTTGGGTGAAGCAACACCTCCTGTTACCAGGATGCATCGCAGCTGAACAATTGCAGGCTGATTGCAGGGATAAATATCGGGTAGTAACTTTCCCAGACAGCAGAGCAGCACTAGGGTGTGGCAAACCTTGCTGCGGGCCCTCTAGCGCCCCCCTTATATCAGCCTAATGTAGAGGGCGGACTAGAGCTTCCTATATGAAACCGATTACCATGCATTTGTTGCACAATATTCATTTAGATTCGTGAAAGTGCCCCTCTCTCATATATATTTTGGTAACGAAATGATGAATATGATATTAAAAGATAACATCAAAGATAATCTTAGGTTATTAAAATCTCCTAAAATAGTGTGATGCAAGACATTACAATGGTTCCTGAAAAGAGAAACCATGTTTAATCAAACTTTTTCCATTCCCTCCATAAATGACGCAACTCATCTTGAAGATAAAGAACTTGGAAAAGCAGATGCTGATCAATGAAGCTATTCTAATTAAATGGAAGGCAAATGGTTTTTCAAAATAAACAGAATTTTTTTATTTGTGACAGATGGAATTCCTGGGCAGATTTAGAGCTATTGGTTGCAATGGATAAAAAGGAGTTGCAGTGGTCATATAACTCTGGACACGTTGTATTGAAGAACATTGATCAAAATTCTGATTTATACCAATAAAAGAGTTGGTTATTAATGTAATTGACCATCCGGTACAGAGTAATGTAGGGAATTGGAATACATGTCTCAGAAATATTAACCAAGTAGATGTATTTCAGACAGTCTCCAGTAAATGGGCTAAACAGGAACATATAATTCTATCTCCAGAAGTTTGGAATAAAATTAGTTAATTTTCTCTGTATTAAGAGGTGCCGATTTTTGAAAAACGCAATTTTATTTGAAATAGTTGATTTATCGTATCTTACAGATCTACATTAGATTAATTTGGTGTTTTTACAACTGTTTTAGGGGTGAATCCAAAGATGTACCAATTGTCTCATATTATATGGCAATACCCTAGATTAGCAAATTTTTATTTTTCAGTATATTTAATGTCAATTGCAGACTCAAAGTCTCTGAAATCGTATTGTACTTAATGGGCTATTTTCCAATGAGGGGCTTATCGTTGAGGTATCAAAAATGGATTTATGTTTCAGTGTTGGTGGTGTGAAAGGCAGCGAGTCTTCTAAGACCCTCAATGCTGCCCGGTGCAGGGTTCCATCTCTAATTCACTTTGGGTTCGCTATCAAAATAATGAGGCAAGTGCTGGAAACTGGAAGACAAGAAAAAGGTTTATTTCTCATGATGAGATCACGTCAACTGCAGACACCGGGATGTCTGAGGGAAGTGTTCTGCTGATACTCCTTTGGCTCTTCCTTTTATACAGGTTTGACACAATGCATTTGTTTTGTCAACATGGTTACACAAGCTTGGGGTCCCGCCCGGGCAGGTTGTCACACAAGCCCAACAGTAATTCTCTTCCCACCCAGGTCAAACAGACAATCTTATCTTGCAGCTGGACCTTGCTTCAGGGTCTAAAACATGTGAGACCGGCCAGATCTAAGAGTCCGTTCTGTTGATAAAAACAGGTCCCATTGTTGGTAACAACAAGTCTTGCTGTTTGCAGTGCAATAAATCATGTTGCAAGAGTCTTTTTGGTGTTTGGAACCTGTTTGTGTAACTAGGTGCAGTGAGGGGTAGAGTGTCCAAAGGTTTGCCTGAAAACAGAGATGAGAGGAAAAACGAGTTTGTGGCAGCAAGTGGCGCTGAGGTTTGTTGTGGCAATAGAGTTTATAGCCCCCAGCACACATACCAGGTCGGTCAGAGGGTCAGAGGGATGCTAGTAAGGGCAGGGTGAAACAAAGGTGACCAACAGAGTACAAAATGGCTGTGATAGATTAAAAAATGACTGCAACTTATGTGCACATAGAATTCCACCAGACAAGATGGCGCAGGTAATGTTCATGATTATTGTTTTGCTTTTAACAGTGGCCCCTTTGAACATAACTAGCCAGCTTGTCAGTCTATTTCGATCTCCATAATGTCCTGTATGTCTTGATCATACATTACTCTCATTTTTGTCAGCTGAGTGTCCATAGTCTTAGGGTGCAAGGTAGTTATGCAAAGAGAACACAAAGGTGGTATACAGTGTATACCCAAACAACAACCACATATTGTCAATACTGGGACCAAGAGAATCATTGATATTTTCCAACCCCACTCCTTCAAGATGCCCCAAAGCCAACTTCCAATTGTCCAAGTCTCTGATCCTTGATGAATTTCTGAAGATAGTCTATGGAGATGTTCGATTGCTTCATAGACAGAAGGTGAATTATCAGGAATGTATACACAGCAGCTGGCACCGATGATGCGGCATGCTCCTCCACGGTCCGCTAGTACCACGTGCAGAACCATGCGATTTTGCAGGGTAACCAGACGGATCGCTTGGAGCTCAGCAGTGTTGTTGGTGAGGATGCCAGCAGTGACGTTCAGGGCGGTCTCTACCACTTGGGACAGATGTCTGATGGCTCGGCTGTTTGCCATCGGACCCCGTAGCGGGACGAGCCCGTTTGCTGCGTCGAGGAACTGTGATGAGGCAGAGTCTGCTTGATCAATGTCTTTAGAACGCTTTTCTCGATGATGCTCTGCAGGGGCTGTGTAGGTTGGTGGCAAAACAAAGGCGATGCAGCACGTGCCCCCAGTTTCTTGGGAGCCAGGTGTAGGCTTTGGTTCCACAAACAAAGTACATATTGGGTGATGCAACAAGCGCTGGGGGGTTGGCAGTGTTCAAAGTCCTTACAATGCTACAGGTGCTGTGACCCACATTCTTAGTCCCACGGCCTTCAATGCATACAAGGCCAGAGACGTTCACCACAGATAGGGCCACAGTCAGTGTTGCAGCAGTTCTTTTCTTCAGGTAGGAAAATGTGGCTCTGTTAGGATTATTGAACACTTGCATTTCCACTCGTTCTTTGGAGGGGACATTAATCTGGAATGTCGCATTGAAGGTGTGAGGGCAGAAGGGGGCGGCTGTCCTTCCTGTTTTGTTTCGCCAGAACTCGTTGTAGAACTGGGCGATTGTTCCGTTGGAAGTGGCATTGTCTTTGTAACTTTCTTGTAGGAGCATCATCCAGGCAAGGCAAGATCCGTGAATAGAAAAGGGCGAAGGGATGAAAGGGATGGAATGTTCAGTGGCATGTGGTAACAGCCCACAGACCCAACAGTTGGTAGCATTGGTGGCAAGATTGTGCTGGTGCAACATCTGCACGAAAGAATTATTCCAGAATTCTTTGCGTCGTTCTCGGAGATGTGGCGGTAGTGATACCAGGTAGTGTTCTTTCTTGGTGGTTGGTTGCATGGTGGGTGACAATGTTCTGTATGCAGGTGCATTCTCTTCAATGATCCAGAGTGCGACCATTAGCAGGAGACAGGTGAGAAATGCGGCTACAAGTGCAATTGTCTTTGTGCTGTGCAGGTTAGCAGTCTTGGTGTCTTTGCGGTGGTTTTGCAGGTGTTCAGTTTCTTCCATCATCTTCGAGGAGCTCAACAACTGTTAGGACCACAGACTTTTGTCTGGCGCTTTCCTGGTAGCGTTGTTTGACTGTGCTACCGATCTGAGACCTTGACTTAGTTGGTGGCCTGGTCGTTGGAGCTCCCTCCTTTCGTCGATCTTAGGTTGTACCCTTTCCTGGATGGCACCGTGGGGTCGGGAAATTCTGATAGTTCGAGGGTGTCTTCTTGTGGGTAGCAACTCAGAGCTGGTCGGTCTCTCGCGAGTACTTCCTCTTGCACCTCCACCCCTTCACAGGTTGCCAGGGTTGGAGGGACTCGTTTGCAGTGGTGGGCATGCAGCCAGTTTAATTTTCCTTCCACTGGGAGGGCAGTTCGGGTGGTGATCAGGATCTGCCAGGGGCCCGTCCACCTAGGCTCCAGATTCTTCGTTCTTTGGAAGTTGCGAATCAATACATGGTCGCCTGGCTTTATTTCATGTCAGGCAAGGCTTGCTGCACCTGTTGGTGGATAATTGTTAGCTCATTTGTCAATTTATTCAAGTAATCCGACATTAATATGTTCGGGACATCGTTAATGGAGGTGGGTCTTGGTGCCGCCCAAATGCTCATAGGCCTGCCGAAGACCACCTCATACGGGGTCAGTCGGTGTTTGGGTGGGGTGGAGCGCATCAATAACAATGCCAATGGGAGGGCGTCGGGCCATTTCAACCAGGTCGTGGCAACTATTTTGGCTAGTTTTAGTTTCAACGTTGCATTGTGTCTCTCTACCAGGCCCGCTGACTGGGGGTGGAAGACGGCATGGAACTTTTGTTTTACCCCCAACCCTCTCAGTATGTTCTGTATCACCTCGGCTACGAAGTGGGGGCCGTTGTCGCTCCATAAAATTCTGCAAAGGCCGTATCGGGGGAAGAATTCTTTCAGCAATACTTTTGCAGTGGCTAAGGCGGTATTGTCGCGGGTGGGATATGCCTCCACCCATTTGCTAAAAGCGCACACAACCACCAGGACATATTTTAGACCAAGGCATCTCTCTAGTTGAATGTAATCCATTTGAAGGATTTCAAAGGGGTGGTCAGGGACTCCAAACCCTCCCCGTGGTACTACTGTCCCCTTCCCTGGGTTGTGTTGTAGGCAGACTATACATTGTTGTACTAGGCGTTTTGCAGATTCTGCTATCTTGACGTTATGCCATACTCTGGTGATTAGTTCAATCATGGGGGTGGAGCCTATGTGTGCTGGTAAATGTGCCATGGTCAATATGGGGATGAGGTAGGCATTGGGTAAGAGCCATTTATTTCCGTCTTTAGTTCTCCAGCAATCTTCCTCGTCTTTTAGTCCCACCTTTTCCCACTCGGTCAATTCGTCTTGTGTGCCGGTAGTCTGTATGTCCCTTACAGTGGTCCTAGCATCAGTCCATCGTTCAGCTTGTGACCTGGTCACATACATTCGTGTCGTAGTTCTGTCTCCTGCCGTGGCTCGGGCAGTAACGTCTGCTAGTGCATTTCCCTGTCCAATGAGATCAGTCACTTTCCTATGTGCTTGGCATTTTATCACTGCTAACTTCTTGGGGAGGAGGACTGCTTGCATCAAGGCGGAGACTAGATCTCCATGCAGGATGGGTGTACCGTGTGAAGTCAGGAACCCTCTTTCTTTCCATAAGATCCCAAAATGGTGAACCACCCCGAAGGCATATTGGCTGTCGGTGTATATGTTAACTGTCGTGTCAGTCGCTAAGATACATGCTCGTGTGAGGGCAATGAGTTCTGCAGCCTGGGCTGAACGTTGGGGAATACGGGCTGTTTCCAGAACGGTTCGGGCTGTGGTGACAGCGTATGCAGCTGAGGTGGTGCCGTCGGGGAGTTTGATGCACGAACCATCCACCCATAGTTCTCCATCTGGTTCTAGAAAGGCGGTGTCTCTGAGATCTATTCTACTCTTTGTTTGTTCATCGGTTAGTGTCACACAGTCGTGAAGTGGAGTCACGCTAGGATCATTTTCGGGTAGGGGTAACAGTGTGGCTGGATTGAGGGTGGTGCATCGCTTTAGGGTAATGTGCGGTGCTAGCAGGGTCAACTCATATCCTGTCAGTCGGGCACTAGTCAAGTGTTGGGTTTTGGTCTGGTTTAGTAGTGTGTCGACTGCATGGGGTACTAAAACAGTGACTGGATTGGGGAGTACTATTCCTTCGCTCTGGCGTATCGATACTGCTGCAGCTGCCACAGCTCGCAGGCACGCTGGCAGCGCTCTGGCTACTGGATCGAGGGTGGCAGAGAAATATGCACAAGGGCGTTGTTTGTGACCAATTGATTGTGTTAGGACAGACAATGCACATCCTTCCCTCTCGTGCGTGTAGAGGAAGAATGGTTTGGAGTAATCCGGGGTTCCTAGGACAGGCGCTGAACAAAGGGCATTGCGTAGTTCTTTAAAGGCTGACTGGCATTCGGGGGTCCAGGGGAGAGGTGAGGGGATGTCTTTAGCTAGGAGGGAGAGAAGGGGTTTGACAATGAGGCTAAAGTTCGGTAACCACTGTCGGCAAAATGAGGTGAGACCTATCAAAGAGCGGACTTGTTTCTGATCTTTGGGGACAGGGGTGTCTAGAATTGTCTGGATCCTGTCAGGCGTGAGTTTCCTCCCTTCTTTGGATAAAAGGTGACCCAAATAGGTCACTTGTGATTTACAGAACTGCAATTTCTTTCGGGAGACCTTGTGACCATTCTCAGCAAGAAAATGGAGTAGTTTGATGGTGGCGGTGACGGCTATTCGTATGGTGTCCGCTGCTAGAAGGATGTCGTCTACATATTGTATTAGTGCCACTCCATCTGGCAATTGTATGGCGTCTAACTGTCTTTTAAGCGCCTGGCTATAGATGCTTGGGCTCTCAGTGTACCCCTGAGGTGCTCTGCAAAATCTGTACGAACGGGAGTTTAGGGTGAATCCAAATAGATAGCGGCTGTCCTTGTGTATAGGTATGGAAAAGAATGCGTTTTTGAGGTCAATTACAGTGAAGGTGGTGGCAGTGGAGGGGATTAAAGTCAAAATTGTCGTGATGTCGGAAACTACTGGGTATTGTGGCACTACGATTTTGTTTATCTCCCGCAGGTCAATGATGAAGCGGTAGGCTTTTCCGTCTCCCTCTCCCTGTCTCTTTACAATCGGTAGTATGGGACTGTTACAAACGTTGCTCACTACTTCCTCTACCACCCCTGCCTCTACCAAAGAGTGTATGATCTCTGTCAGTGCCTTCTCACCCTCTGGCGATATTTTGTACTTCGGTACTTTCGGTAGGGTTGCGTCCTGTCGTATTGTTACGTGTACTGGGTCAATCATCATTCGTCCTACGTCTGAATCAGCCCTAGCCCATAAGTGTGATGGCAAAGTGTCCAGTAGGGATGCGTCAGTCTCGGAGATGGGAAACATGTGCTGAGAAGGGTTCTCTCTATGGCGCTCGGGGTTGTCATACAGGACGACACGCACTCCATCTGGTGAGCATCTGATAGTCGCATGGAAGTGTTTCAAAAGGTCGAGACCCATAATGGCGTCTGGGGTGTTGGAAGAGAGGAGGAATGTCGTTTCGACGCTATTGTTGTCAAGGTTAAAAGGGATCGGTCGGGACAAAGGGTTGGTGGAGGGCATACCGTCAAATCCTATTGAGGTCACATGTGAGCCTGACAAGGGTGCCCTTGGAATCAGTCGTTTGGATAGTGCACTACGTGTTGCTCCCGTGTCTACCAGAAATGGCGACTTTGTGCCCAGGACCTCAGCGGTAATATAAGGGCCTTGCTGATCAACATAGAGCTCGACTGGATCCCTCCCTTGGTCCTGGCTGTCCTATGCAAAGTCGTACGTATTGTCATAATCTGTCTGTTGGTACTGATTCTGTTTGGGATGGTCAAATGTGTTCACTCTTCCTGGCCTTTCCTCGCTTGCTTCACTCGCGTACCCTCTCCCACGTCCTCTTCCTCTCTGTCCACTTGCTATTTCCCTCGCGCCTCTGCCCCTACCAGCTCCTAACAAAGCCGGGCATTGGGTTTTCCAGTGTCCATATTCTTTGCAAAATGCACATTGATCCTGTCCTAGGTCTTGGCGTCCTACATATGATGTCGATGAATTGTTTCTAGGTGGCTGTACTCTAGGGGTATTCTGCTGGTATCCTCCCCTATATTGCTCCCTTCCTGTATTCGCCCCCTGGAGTTGTGCTACCATTACCCTTTCCTTCAAGTCCTTCTTTTTCCTTTCTGTAGCCCTGTCATTTTCGTTTTTCTGATGCTCATAGTACTGGGCCATTTGGAGAATGGCCGCCGGTTTAGATGCTGCCCAACTACTTTCGCTGGCTTGTAATTTCTGGGATACATCTGGCAGTAGTCCTTTGACATAGTTCTGCACAAATAAGTGGTGTCCGGTTGCGGTGGACATGTCTTGTCCACTGTAATCGGAGAACACCGTTTCAAATCTGGAGAAATACTCTGAGACATCCTCTTGTGGTTTCTGGCGGCATGCGGTTACTATGGACCAGTCTATCTTTTTCTCTGGGATCAGCGTTTTCACTTTCTGCACTATTTTGTCAGGGAGGTCCAATATTGCTTTAACCGGTTTTTGACCAGGGTTCCGCTGTTTATCTAATGTGTTGAGTTGTTCCCAGGTATGACCAAGCAGTTCGGTATGGTCTATTTTCCTAATCTGTTTCCACACATCTGCTGGCAAACATAACCCGAAGAACAAGTCTATGTCGGCAAGTGTCATTATTGTTAATCCCAGAGCGGTACCTAGCTCGGTGTAAAAGGCGGTGGGGTTCTTTCGTAAATCCGGTAAAGATTTACGGAACGTCAAAATGTCCTGTCTGTCCCATGGTTGATACACCCAATTGTAGACCACCCTTCCTCTAGCGTCTTGATGGTTCATATCGTCATGAGTCCCTTGTCCTCTAGGAGGTACCCAATAAGGCGCAGCTTCTTTTATCGGCATCATGCTATCTGGTTTTTTACCTGCTATCTTAGATGTCCTGTCCTTATCTATCCGTCCTTGTTCCACGAGGTGACGGAATACCTCCAGTGTGGATGAAAAGAGTTCTGTAACATCGTTGTCGCCTTCATCTCCGGTGTCTACCTTCCTATAGAGAGCCACTAGCCGCTCGGGCCCTACATCTTGGTACTTCTCTTCATATGCAGTAAGGGTGTGGTAACAGAGACGTACAATAAAGTATCGTTTGTGGTTTTCAACATAGGAGTTGCATATGTCAGTTACATACTCTTATGTCTCCTTCCTATCTATGAGGGATTTAACTATTTTATCAATGCCTGCTCGCTCATTTTTACTTAATCGCGGGACCCTGGGCGCTCCTTTTTCTTTTGATCCTACCTCTACTACTGTATCCTTTGATGAGGCATTTGGTGTGGGTGACTCGGTGGGAGCAGAGGCGGTGGAGACTGAGGCGATCGTGCCATCTCCGGCTATACTTTGGTGGTCCTGGCGTTGTGCTACGGGATGAGTAGGGGCGTAAGGGGGTGGCATGTATATGATTGGGGGACCTAACAATAAATCATCATCTACCCTTTGTTTTGCTGGTAACTTGGGGTAAAGAGTCGAGGGCGTTCTAACAGGGCATTGACCTGATATTTTTGATTCCTGTTCCTTTTTATCGATTTCCTTTTCTTTTAGTTTTTCTTCTAATCTTTTACAGGCTTGGTAAGCTGATTTTCGCGTTTCTTTATCTTGTCTAGCTTCGTCCCTTTTCTTTCTTTGATCTGCCTCTTTTCGCCATATACCAAAACTGTCAAACATGGCTGGTCTAGTTTTCTTTTTGTGGAGAGCTAATTCTAACGTTTCTATTTTAGCGGGATCAAAAGATCCCGTCAGTGGCCACTGATTTACCCGGTCCTTCCTAGTGTATTTATGCCATAGTTTGCTATAAGCTACGGTGGCTAATCCATACTTTACGTAGATGTCCTTGTTAGGGGTGCCGGCTGACTGACCTCTAACGAACGGTCGGGTCCAAAACAATTACAATCAAACAATCTAGAGAAAACAGGCATGACGTATTTATCGGTCAAAAATGAATATCTCAATCAATCAATTTAGACAAAAAGTCTGCACTACCTGTCCTTCGCTGCCTGCAAAGAGAGAGAATATTCCTATTCTTCGTTGTTTGCAAGCAGGGAAATGTCGCAAATAACTCAATATCAAAAAAAAGGAATACTAGTATTTCAATCAAAGTATTCAATAAATCAATCAATTTAAGTCGTTTTTTCACGACCTTACCCGGACCGTATGGACAGTTCTTCGTCTTCCCCTTCCAGCGCCTGGTTGTCCTCTCACTCCAACAATCAATGCGGCGTTCCTCTAAGGTCCCAGTCAGGACCGCAGGTCACTCGAGAGAGGTCCGTTCGGAACCAGTGAAGTTCAGTCGATCGGCAGCCAGACAAGGGTCTTCTCAGGCAGGTATACCCCAATCGTTTAGTCGTTCACTCCGTCTTTAGGACCTCTCTACCGGACCCACGCGTCGCTGATGGGCCCCTACGTTTGGGCGCCAATTTGTGAAAGGCAGCGAGTCTTCTAAGACCCTCAATGCTGCCCGGTGCAGGGTTCCACCTCTAATTCACTTTGGGTTCGCTATCAAAATAATGAGGCAAGCGCTGGAAACTGGAAGACAAGAAAAAGGTTTATTTCTCATGAGGAGATCACGTCAACTGCAGACACCGGGATGTCTGAGGGAAGTGTTCTGCTGATACTCCTTTGGCTCTTCCTTTTATACAGGTTTGACACAATGCATTTGTTTTGTCAACATGGTTACACAAGCTTGGGGTCCCGCCCCGGGCAGGTTGTCACACAAGCCCAACAGTAATTCTCTTCCCACCCAGGTCAAACAGACAATCTTATCTTGCAGCTGGACCTTGCTTCAGGGTCTAAAACATGTGAGACCGGCCAGATCTAAGAGTCCGTTCTGTTGATAAAAACAGGTCCCATTGTTGGTAACAACAAGTCTTGCTGTTTGCAGTGCAATAAATCATGTTGCAAGAGTCTTTTTGGTGTTTGGAACCTGTTTGTGTAACTAGGTGCAGTGAGGGGTAGAGTGTCCAAAGGTTTGCCTGAAAACAGAGATGAGAGGAAAAACGAGTTTGTGGCAGCAAGTGGCGCTGAGGTTTGTTGTGGCAATAGAGTTTATAGCCCCCAGCACACATACCAGGTCGGTCAGAGGGTCAGAGGGATGCTAGTAAGGGCAGGGTGAAACAAAGGTGACCAACAGAGTACAAAATGGCTGTGATAGATTAAAAAATGACTGCAACTTATGTGCACATAGAATTCCACCAGACAAGATGGCGCAGGTAATGTTCATGATTATTGTTTTGCTTTTAACAGTAGTGTGATCGTTATTACTTCAAAAGCGGGGGACTAAATCAATCCCCTCTTTTTAGATTGGATTAGGTAAAACAATGCAATAATGTATATGCTGCACGGTATGGCAATAGCCAAAACCAGTCTAAATTTGGGGATCAGTTTGTACAATTGAATAATATCTGGCACTTTTGCACTTTATATTTGTTAACTATATCTTGTTAAATGTCTGTATGTTCACTACATCACTGCGATATGTTGAATGTGGATATGTGGTACTATGATAATTTGATTTGTACCTCTGACTAAAAAATATTTTCAAAGAAATGTTTCATCACGTGTGACCTCCATAAATGAATGCAATATTCAAGATATGGTACACAGGCCATAACCTCCAGAACTGAACATAATACTCCACATGTAGTTTCAGGAATATGTGACAGTGTTCCAGGTGTAGCCTCTGAAGTTAGCATGATACTGCACATGAGGCCCCCAGAACTGGACTTGACATTCTGCATGGGGTGTCCAGGATTGGCTACAATGCACTAAATGTGGGCTTCAGAACTGAACATATTACAGGTGGGGCCAGCTCAGGCTTTCATCCTCAGAGGCTGCTGTATGAGTATAATTTGCTTGGGTAATAAATACTTCTGCTCATGTACTTTCAGGCCTTTTGAGTAAGTGCTATTTAAAAGTTCTACTATCATTAGTAAATTATTCATAGCACACATGAGGCATGTCATGCTTGTCTATAACATTTTTATCACATTCTATTGTGACATCAGGGGTCCTGATCTTTGGAAATAGGAACTCCCCCTGGGACTCCTCCTGGTGGGCAGCTGACCTGGGTCCTACAAACCACCCAGACAGGCCATGCCAGAAAACCCTGCATCATCCTTGCAGACAAGCTCTCTATGAGCAAACAAGTCAACGCAGTGATATCTTCCTGGTTCCACATCCTCAGAATGATTAGCAATATCTTCAAATGGCTTCCCACGAACACTAGACGTATGGTCATTCAAGCCCTCATCATCAGCAGACTCGACTACGGCAATGCACTATATGTCGGCATCTCCAGCCACCTCACTCAAAGACTCCAAACCATCCAGTACAACGCCACCAGACTCATCCTAGGCATCCGCAGAAGGGCACAGAACTACACTGGCTACCCATCCATACATGCTGCAGATTCAAGCTCCTCACCCACGCCTACAAAGCCCCACACAACCCAGGACCAGCTTACCTCAACGACCAACTCCAACTCTACCAACCTAATTCTAACAATTGGGTGTTTGTGAGGTCTCAGGCGCTCATAAAACCATCTCATACAGTTGTATATGAACAGGGTTTTAGCCCGCAGAGTTCTCAAATGATGGGAAGATACACCCTATTCCCCTAATTACAATCCTGGGATCGCACGCCAATGGTGAACCCCATGAACCACACGCAATTCTTATCAAAAAGTTCATTCAAAGCATAAAGTATAATGAGCACAGAGAACTTCTTGTCTTGACTTGTGGTTTTATTGTTTGGCTTTTTCTTTTTTTCTTTGTTACACCTCCTTTAGCCAACACTTGTTTCGTCGTCTCTGGGAAGTATCCCTACGACTTCATCAAGGCTAAAAGCAATACAAATACCACCGTTGCTATAGTACATATATAAATTATATACAGAAGGTCGCAGTTCATAGTATTTGCATTAAAATGCCATAACAACACCACACCTTTCGTGTATTGCAACTAAAGTTCCTATATTGGAAACCCATGCACATGTACCGTTTAATCTCTTGCCGAAGTACCGAAATTAGTACTCACAATTGGTGCCAATCCGGTTCTTGCCATATTGCAGCATACACTATTCTGGTGAGAGACCACCTGTTTTATGTGGCATGCCTAATTGGCAGATGTAAAAATGACATGAGAGCACCTTCAATGGAAATCATGCTCCACAACTCTACCAACCCTCCAGACACCTAGGCTCCATTTCTCTGTGCCCCGCACGAATCCCCCGCATGCGCAGAAGCAAGACAGGAGTTTGCTCTTCCACCTTCATCGCGGCCAAAAAGCTGGAACGAACTCCCTTATCCGGACCACTACCCCACTGAGGGCCGGACTGGAAACCGAAACCGGCCCTGGCAAACTGCTCGGCCAGCCCCCGGGGTGGGGGTAATGGGGATGCGGCCGAGCTGTTTGATAAGGCCGGTTTCGGACGATTTTGTTACAGGGGGCCGATATTGCCGGCTCCTGGTAACAAAAACGGCACCCCAGGGGTCCAAAACCGGCCCCCATCCTGGCGGCCCACCGGGAAAACCCCCGGTGCCCGCTACGGCCAGTCCGGCCCTAGCCCCGCTCCTCAACTTCTGCAAGAAGCTTAAGACCTGGACGTTCAGCCACGCTCCTGCTCTGGCGCCTGGATACGCTCACGGGCGACAAGCCGTGCCTTACAAATCTCCATAACATAACATCACTACTCACCTGTAGTAAAAGAGCACGGGCCCTGTTGAACTATGACACCCCATGTCAGCTGACCTGCCAGAGCCCGCACTGGGCAACCAGGAGCTGCCTGAGTAATATAGCAGCAGCCTTTTGTGCGATAAAAAGGTTGACTGGATGTTCAGATCTCGTTCTGCTGAAGTTCCTTCCATAAAAATCTGTTCTTCCCATATAACATGATCCACATTACAGTCTGTTTTCTTAGTGCGCTGCTGAGCGCAGCGTGAGAGGGCTGCTTGCATGTTACCACACATTCCAAACCACAGAGCGATCTCTTATACGCTCCCAGGGTTTAAAATATGTTTTTATAACAAATTAAAATCCGCACAAGGTGTGTTTATTTCAAAAGCAGAGGTGACACACATATTTAGCTTCTCTGCACCCAGATCTATTTCAATAGAAGAAACAAAAGAACGCAATTTAGAGTAATTTAGTAATTTTGGGGGCTTGAAGGGAGCATGGTGTGTTATTGGGAATAAAATACTACGGGGCAGATTTACAAGCCCCTTGCGCCACTTTTGCGTCACTTTTAACATGGGAAAAGTGACGCAAAAGTGGCGCAAGGGGCTTGTAAATCTGCCCCTACATACATACATGATAAAGATGCCCAGGGCACCAGGGAGCTCCCAGGCCTTGGAAAGGAGCTTGCCCTTCGGTCTCCTTCCTCTGATTGGTCACGAACTTCTGGGTGAGTGCAGTATATTCACAATACACGAGAAAAGGGTGTTGCAATCACATTTAATATGACCATTGATCCGTGCCAGAGTTAGGCCGTTCCTCTGCGTGAGTGGGAAACGCTGTTTTGGTGGGAGCTTGCAGGGAGGGTGGGAGGAGGCGGGGGCGGAGCAGGCTGACCAGTAATTTCTGGGTATGTTTTATGGAGGAGGAAATTGCCAGTGATTCGGGAACTCGAGAGACAAATTTAGGAAGTGCTGAGTGATGTGGGGCTGAGTCAGCAGGGCAGGCTGGGCTCCCCGGCTCCTGGGTGGGCCGCACGCTTCTTCCTGCGAGGGCCTCTCACTCGCTGGTGCTAATTCCTTGTGCATGACAGGGCTGCCCCTTTTATCTCATCCTCCTCAGGGACCCCCCAACTCAGCCAGGCTTCTCTGGCTAATAAACCGGCCTCCTGGCTGCTGCCTCTGCAGCACACGGGGCAGGTGGAGGGGCCACTCACAAGGCCAAAACACGGGAATTGGGGGCAGGAGGGCCGGCGACAAGCACCACAGGCCTGCAGGGGGCTGCGGGGGGCTCCCTCAGGCCGCGACTTCTGCGAGGCCGGTAGGGCTGGGTAGGATCAGTAGATTTACTGGCAGACGGTAGAGCAGGGGATGGGGCAGTAGAGAGGCTAACAAGTGCCCCTGGAAGGCCGGTAGGGCTGGATAGGATCAGTAGATTTACTGTCAGACGGTAGAGCACGGGCTGGGAGAGTGAGTGGCTAACAAGTGCCCCTGGAAGGCCGGTAGGGCTGGATAGTATCAGTAGATTTACTGGCAGACGGTAGAGCACGGGCTGGGAGAGTGAGTGGCTAACAAGTGCCCCTGGACGGCCGACAGGGCTGGGTAGGATCAGTAGATTCACTGGTAGACAGTAGAGCAGGGGCAGTAGAGAGGCTAACAAGTGCCCCTGGAAGGACGGTAGGGCTGGGTAGGATCAGTAGATTCACTGGCAGACAGTAGAGCAGGGGATGGGGCAGTAGAGAGGCTGACAAGTGTCCCTGGAAGGCCGACAGGGCTGGGTAGGATCAGTAGATTTACTGGGAGACAATAGACCCGGGCTGGGAGAGTGAGTGGCTAACAAGTGCCCCTGGACGGCCGACAGGGCTGGGTAGGATCAGTAGATTCACTGGAAGACAGTAGAGCAGGGGCAGTAGAGAGGCTAACAAGTTCCCCTGGAAGGACGGTAGGGCTGGGTAGGATCAGTAGATTCACTGGCAGACAGTAGAGCAGGGGCAGTAGAGAGGCTAACAAGTGCCCCCGGAAGGGCGGTAGGGCTGGGTAGGATCAGTAGATTTACTGGCAGACAGTAGAGCAGTGGATGGGGCAGTAGACTGTCTCCGGAAGGTTAGTAGGGTTGGAGTGTGGACAGTTGGTAGGTTTCTCTCAGAGCTGTACCTCTGGAAGGCCGGTAGGGCTGGGGTGGCATCAGTAGATTTACTTGAAGACGGTAGAGCAGGGACCGGGGCAGTAGACTGTCTAACAAGTGCCTCTGGAAGGTTGGTAGGGTTGGAGTGTGGACAGATGGTAGGTTCCCCTCAGAGCTGTACCTCTGGAAGGCCGGGAGGGCTGGGGTGACAAATGGGGTGGCATCAGTAGATTTACAGGCAGATAGTAGAGCGGGGGCTGGGGCAGCAGACTGTCTAAAGTGCTTCTGGAAGGTCGGTAGGGTTGGATTTGATCAGTAGGTTCCCCTCAGAGCTGTACCTCTGGACAGTCGATAGGGCTGGGAAAGTATCAGTAGACCTAGTGGCAGTCTGGTGAGTCGGAACGACTGTCGGAGCTGGGGCAGTAGATCTGACAAGTCACTGCTTACAGAAGGTTCGACAAAGACCTGGGCATGATATAAACTGTCCTCATGCCGGTGCCTCTGAAAGGCTGGTCGGGCTGGGGAAGGGTCAGTAGGTTCACTGGCATCCCAGTGAGACTCGATGGCTGGTGGAGAAGGGTCATGATCAGATGTACTGAAGATTGCCGTCCGACTGGAGCCTCTGAAAGGCCAGTGGGGCCGGGAAGGGTCAGTAAATTCACTGGCAGCCCGGTGACTCCAAATGGCTGGTAGAGTAGGGGCATAATCAGATGAACGGTAGATTTAGAAGCAGGACCATGACTACTAAAGGACGGTAGAGCTATGGCAATGACGGTAGACTTACTAGCAGCTAGGAGCTTGGACAGTGACTTACTAGCAGGCCTGGGAGTCTGAAAGGACAGTGGGGCTTGGACAGTGACGGAAGACTTACTAGCAGGGCTGGGAGTCTGCAAGGACAGTAGAACTGGGGCAGTGATGGTAGACTTACTAGCAGGCCTGGGAGTCTGAAAGGACAGTGGAGCTGGGGCAGTAACGGTAGACTTACTGGCAGCCTGGGAGTCTGAAAGGACAGTGGACCTGGGCAGTGATGGTAGACTTACTAGCAGGCCTGGGAGACTGCAAGCGCGGATTAGGAGTCGGAAAGGGCAGTTGGGCTGGGGCAGTGTCAGTAGATTTTTTGGGCAGGCCTGGAGTCTGAAAGGACAGTAGAGCTGTGGCAGTAGCTGTAGATTTATTGGAAGGCCTGGGAGTCTGAAGGACAGTGGAGCCGGGGCAGTAGATTTCAAAACAAGCCGGTGCCTCTGAAAGGCTAGGGCGGCTGTGGCATGATCCAGTTATTAGTAGATTTCCTCCACCCTGGTACTGCCCGATGGCCAACGGTTTGAGCAGGGACCTTAGGTGTAGGTAGGGCCGGGGGGTCAGTACATGTCTCTACAAGTTGGCATTGGAAAAACATGGTAGGGCTGAACCCGGGTGGGTCAGTCGAACTACCGAAAGGCCGGTAGTACATTTCCTGATGCCTTATGAAAGTTGGAAGTTCTGGGCAGGATCAGTGGACTGATGGTTGGTCGGTGGGTTATGAACGACAGCAGATTTAGAGGGAATCCTGATGTCGGTGCCTCTGAGGGAGAGGTGGGCTGGCCCTGACGTGTGACTGACTCTGCCCCGGCCTTCCTAGCCCTCCATAATATTTGTCAGAGTCCGCTAAAGATACAGACAGGTCGGCTGCTGTCCCCGGGATGGCTTAGAATGCACGGGTAAAGCAGGCGTCATGCTAGGTGAGGGAGATGGCCAGGCCGCATGGGCCGGCCAGTCCCTGCCTGCCTCCGGTCTCGTGCCTCTGTGAGGTCTGACGTGGGGGTGGGGCTCCGGAAGGGGTGCATATTGAATTCTGGGAGGTCCAGAACATGAGGTGGGGGACCCGGGAGGCAGGGCGAGACACAAAGGGCCTGGAACAACAAATAAGCCAACAAAGCTCCAGTAAACACGGTAAAAACAATTACAAGCAACCCACACACGCAGCTGCAACCCACACGCCGCACAAAAGGGCAACCGAACTCCCCCCCCCCCCCCGCAAGCCCCCACATGCTGCTTCGCCACATGCACCGCTGCCCTTCTGCTTCCTGGTCGTGTTTCTGCAATTCCACATATCCTGTTTTTTCCCAAATCATTGTGTCTTTCAGTCTGACGCACCATAGCGTTCTCCAAACTTAGGAACCAGGCGCCTTTTTAAATGAAATAAAATGAACAAATACATTCGACAAACGTTTTTTTCCTTAAAATATTTATTTAAACAATTATGAGACGTTTTTCCAAAAAGAGTTAGTCTAAACTACACAGACAGCTTCAGAGTTATGCAGAAGTTTGAAATGCAGTCATCTTATTCTTTGCATAAATTCATTAAGTTGGGCATTGCATGCATTATTACATACATATACTGGTCCTGTATCCTGTATTTTTTTTTTTACTTCTATAAAAACACATAAGGCAACAATGCTGCCAATCCAGAAGCTCCAAAGGTCAACAGCGTGAATCATAGAGAAGAGTGGAAAGTTGGGAAGTTGATTTTAGGAAGACCAATGGAAAAGAAAGGAACATCCCAAAAGGCACCGGCGTGTAATGGCCTGGAATCACCTTATGGACCAGTAGTAAATGCAGGCAACAGGAAACAACTGTTTGGAACTTGACTTATTATTTTATTAAAGTGCGATTCTTCAAGTTGGATGCCAGCTATAACAAACTCACAGGCAATAACTCGAGCGTATTTGAGAATGTAGGAATGACCTCTTACTTCCAAGACCCACAGTCATACACTACTGCAGGTGCGACCTGACACAAGGTCGGTGACCTTGCGTCAACCGCCCTAGTAACCCTACGTCAACTGAAGTCCTTGCCCCAAACACGCGTCTCCACTCCCAGCGTGGAGCCCGGAACTGTGTCACGTCGTTGGGGCAGAGGACGCGGCCCGGAGCCAGACCTGCCAACTCACACGGTGCCACCGTGTGCCACACGATTTCAGCTCCCTTGAAATGGTCACCTGGTGCGGAGCTGAGATCAGACGGTGGGCAGGGAAAACGAGCTGAAAACCACAGTAAACAGTTGATTTCCCGCAATGTTTTAGAGGCAGTAAGCAGTCGATATCCATTAAGAGATGTGAAAACACCCCAGGACATCTGCGACAGCCTCAGTGACCCCCTATTTTTTGGCAGGGGGTGGGGGCCTTGGTGAGGGGCAGCTTTTGGCATGAGGCCCTGCTCCCTCCAAGGCCCGCCCCTCCTCACACAGTGAAATGCCTTTGTAAGTTGGCAGATATACAGAGCTACAGCGCACATTATACAGTGAGTGTGTGCCCTTTGAAAATGACCTTTGGGGAACTGGATGGGTGTACCTTGCCACATCACAACCAGTACCCATTGTGTAGTTCTCTGCCTACTTCAGCTGCCATGGCATGGAACTCAAGCCATCCTACCTTGCTTGATCACCCAGAATAGCACCACCTTGTTCAAGGTCCCCAACTGTGCGACATTGTCCCTAAAAAACTAAAATGGGATGCACTCCAGGGTTCACTGGGTTGCACTGAGGTACAGTCTGAAAATAGCACAGCACCCAGAGCTGGCAAGAGTATCTCTGCTTATCAATCTTGGGTTTCCATCACTCTGAGGCATCCAATGGTGACATGTTCTGTGCACTGTGTTCTGGTCCATCTCAGATTGGATGGTGGTGTCTCGGTCTGTGTGCTGTGCGATGTGTGGTAAATTGGGTATCTGAGAAGTCTTATGCGTGGCATTTTCCAAATGCTTATGGACACCTTAGGGAGGTGTTTATGTTAAGCCCGGGCGGAGAACTCCGCTCCGCCCGCGAGGTGTGCGGAGAATTGCCTACTCCGCGTTCCGCGGTCAACGCGGAGAAGGCAAATCTCTGCACACGCCGCAGCGGAGCAGAGTTGGCCAGCCCCCGCCTCCACCCCCCCTATATTAACAAGTAATTCTACATTAATTAAAAGTAAATTAAAAACCACTTACCTGTACTGCGGCATCCCCGGGCTGCCCTCCTCATCTTCCTTGCCGTCTGGGTAATCCTTGAGAAAACTGCGCATGTGCGCGCGCCCGTGCATGCGCATTTGTCACAAGAAATGCGCGGGCGCGTGTATGCGCAGTTTTCTCAAGGATTACCCAGACGGCGAGGAAGATGCGGGCAGCCCGGAGACGCCGCAGTACAGGTAAGTGGTTTTTAATTTACTTTTAATTAATGTAGAATTACTTGTTAATATAGGGGGGGTCGGAATTTGGCTTTTTTAGGATAGGGGTAATCTGGCCACTTTTGAGGCAGTTGGGTAAAGAGCCTTGGGTGAGTGAGGCATTGATTATCCTAGTCCATAGTGGGAGTAGGAGGTGAATGGACTTATTTAGGAAATTGGAGGTTAGGGGATCGTTGAAGTGGTTGGAGAGTTTCGGGGAGGATAATAGATTTAAGGTGCCAATTTCATCTAGGGTTTTGAAAGGTAGACCAGGAGGCATTATGTTTGGGTGAGATGCGGGGTTATCTTGGGTAAGCTTCATGATCCGGTGGGGAAGGGAGCAGGGGGATTCTCATGGCAGAGGTTTGATAGTGATGCAGCGCGTACAATAAAAACTATTCTCCTCCTAGGTCACTTATAGGTCATCCAGGGGCAAACTATATTTTCTCACATCCACATGACGATTGGGCCCATAAACATCGCCTAACACACACGCACACACCTGGATTTCCTTTACACCTTTATGAAATTCTGTACTCCTAGGAGAAGCATGAGAACTAAATGGAAAACACCATTTATGTACCGCTGGAAGGAGCCGGGATATCTTATTACCTTAACTTATCGCTTTCT
Organism: Calotriton arnoldi; assembly: GCA_963921515.1. NCBI lineage: Eukaryota > Metazoa > Chordata > Amphibia > Caudata > Salamandridae > Calotriton > Calotriton arnoldi. The sequence goes on from CAWUFW010000337.1 coordinate 2,360,169, forward strand.
TTTAGTTATTTCTTAAGATATTCCTGCTCATTGTTTTGTCGATGAATCATTCATGTAAAAAATTAGTTCATAGTGATTAAGACCAGCTGAATCACAATAACCAATTACTGATGTCACAATCACTTAGGAAAATAACCACTGAGTCATTTGATTTAAAGAATCTTAATTTTTATATAATTTTAAAAGCATGAGAAAGAATTTAAACTTGTATTCAATTATTCATTCAATATTAATTCAAATATTTATTAAGCATAATCAATTTATTGCAGAAAGGAAATTTTCGTCATGAAGCAAAACCCTAATTACCTGCCTACCTTCCTAATTTAGCCTAATGATTTCTAACCTAAGTTTAAGAATTAGAAATAACCTGATTCTCATACTCAACTGGAAAATTAAGACAGCAACAGAAACTTCAGCTCGTCAGCATCAGCTACCTGCAACCCGTCTCATCTAACAGTCTTTCAGCATCTCCCGCTCAGTAATGGATCGATCAGGACCACCTAGCACTGGAAGCCACCAACACCAACACGACTCTCCAACTCCGCTCCTGACTGTGACTGCGACTGACCCCTCCCACTAAGAGTAGGCCCTCTTATACCCTAATTCTAACTTTGCTAACTAATTGTTGCAACATTAATAACACGCTTTTCTTTCATTGGTCCATGCATGTCATCTTATTCATTCTTTTAATCAAGTTCTCTTGGATCCAATGGTCCTTGGATCATTTCCTTTCTCACAGTTCAAGACATGTTTCCATCCGCTTCGATCAGTACATTTGTAACTTCTTTCGATACATTCGAGAACTCTGCAGGCATTGTCCTTTCTCTTAAACTGGTTTCCCACGGGTCTCTGCTGATCACCACGGCACACTATCAGTTCAATTAGGTCACATCAGCCTTGACCATTTCTCGCATCCTAGCCTCTCAGCAACATCACGAGGTTAGCTTTTCTCCGACTTCTCTCCCGTGTCACATGTTCCCCTTGCGCTTGCGCACATCACCCACTGGCAGCCATTTTATCTCGCCACTCGGTTATACTTTAGAAGCACTAATTTGAAATAAACAAAACATAATTAAAATAGAGAAAAATAGCCTTTTCGTTTCCCTCCCGTCATCTACGTACCCCAATTAGTTATTACCTAGCAGAAAGCAACATTTAAGCTGTTTCTTACTTACCATCACTATTGTTTTTGCAACGACACGTTTATTTCTATGAAGCACAAAATCATGCATTTATTTTAAATTAGTACGCATTTATTTTTACGTTATAATTAGACACACGGACATCCATTAATAGATTATTCAGCACATACATTTGCGTATTACCCTTCCCACACGTACAGTGTTGATTAATACATTTAAACAAACATTTTATTAATTATTTATAAAATTTGTTAGGGGTTAAAAAAAATTATTTTCTCTGCTTCATCAACTCCCCCCTTTGGTGATTTTTAAATCACCACATAAAACCCAAGTTATACTTCTTTTTTTTCAGGCAGTATATGTCTTTCATCCTTTGCTTTTTGTTAGTTACACATGTTTCTTCTTCATCTTGTCTTCTTGTCTCCTTATACATGCTTTCTTTCATTTTCTCTAACTCAATTTCACCCATTTCTCTCTCTCTTTCTTTCATTATTCTGTTATTTCTTTTTATCTTATTTTGTCTTACTTTTCTTTTTACACACGTTATTACTATTTTCAACACCATGGCTAACAGTATTACTACAGTTGCTATTATTATAACTTTCCCTATCATTAGTCTACTCATTCTGGTCAACCAATTTGCTACTGAAGAAAACCCTCTACCAAGTTTTCCCAAAACACTTTCAACCTCCAGTGGAACTAGTTCTTTGTGCAAATTTGTAATATTTGTAATATACTTCTGTATATTTTCACTTTTATCAGGAATGTAAGTGCAACAATGTTGGACTTTCAACATTCCACAGACTCCACCCTCTTTTGCCAAAAGAATATCAAGGGCAAGCCGATTTTGCATCACCATAGCCCTCATGGCAACCATTTCGGTATTTACCATTAAGAACCCTCCCGCAGTATCTGTAGACAAACGATCTACTACTGTGGATAACTTCCGAATTTTAAATGCATTCAAAGATATTCCCACTGCTGGTATTAATGCTCCAAAAATATCACCTACAATTTCTGAAAAACTTTCCCTCTTTCTACGTGTAAAGCTATTAATCATCTTGTATGTTCCTTTTTCTTCTCTGTCCATATGAAAGATTTTTGGAAAGACCAGGTCTACATAGCAAGTTCCATACCAATGGTCCGGTAACCTGTAATAAACTCTATTCCCACAAATATAATAGATACCTGGAAATATTGGATCTTTTCCACCTTTGAATCCCCAACCTCCCAGAATTTGATAATTGTCATGGTAGATACTGGAACCTACAAAGTAATTGTCATAGACTGTCTTATTTCTTCTAATACACAACTTTCCTGTTTGCGGCCAATCTAATGTCATTGCTGCATTTATCTTTTTCCCTTCATGATTTCCTTCCTCAAACGTCCATAGATGTGTTCCTTCCTCTTTTATTGCTTCTTTTTGAAATTTCATTCTTCTTTCTTCAACCATTTCTAAAAATACCTTTTCTTCTTTCTTTAACTCACAGGTAAGGTTGTTACTAGCTATTTCTTCTAACGTTAATTTTCTATGTTCTAAAAAGAATTCTCCTAAAACTTTTGCTGGTTTTACTTTGTTAAGTTCTGGTACTACTGGAATGTTTGCAAAAATCTTATCTATATTAGTATAATAAGATTCTAATCTACCTGTTTTATAAAATAAACTTGCTATTACACTACATGTTATTCCATAAGTTAGAGGTAGGTGATGATAAGTCACACCTTCTGACACTGATGCAGGCAACTGCATACAAACATAACAATCTCTCACATCCATTGTCTCTACATATTCGTACAACAATTTTGTAAAAACATTTTTAGAAAAGTCTGTTACTGACTTATCCTTATGTAATTCTGCACTACTTCTTAAAATAACTGGTTCTTTAATATTAGTTTCTTTTTCTGGTTTAGTATCATTCTTCGCTTCTATTACAGCTAAACTAATAGGAATTGTGATTGCTAAAACTATCCATATGGTCATTAATAAACCTGTACAAAAGCAGCACATTTTACACCATCTTTTTACAAATTCACATTTATCTCTTCTATCCCTAGTATTTTCCATTTTGCTTTTTCTATTTGTTAAGTTTCAGAAAATTGTGTCACTACACCTCAGAAATGACTTAGATGCCACTCTGCTTTCAAAAAGTCTTTGCTTGGTACTTTCTTTTAATTCTTTCCAGAATTCTTTCGTTGTCACATCCGGTGATTTGTCACATCCAGTAAAATTGTCATGTCCGGCAGAAGCACTATAAGTCTTCACTTCAGGTTTGTTGCATCTCACCTTTTCCCATTCGACTTCTTAGTCTCTGGTTCTCGTGAGTGTTTTCTTCTTCTTTGTAATCCGTCAGTGCGATATACAGCCACTCAGGTGACTTATACTTTGCATTCACTTTCTTTGTTCTTTTGGACTTTTGTAATCTTTTTCCACTGGTTTTTCTTGTCCCTTTTGACTTATTTCATTCACTTGTTCAGCACTTTCGTCTCCAGCTCTTATTATTCTATATCTCAATTTTCTTATATAGCTGTTGGGCCAATTATCTCCTTTTCTTGGCCTTTTGGCTTCACCTTCTTTTTCTTCTCTTTCTGATTTCCAATTTCTTTTTCTTGATTCAGTTTTTGCTTTCTCCTCTTCTCCACTCTCTTCAGTTTCTGTTTCAACTGTTTCACTCTTGTCTCTTATTTTGAAACTTATGATCTCGTCATCTCCTACTGGTGGATCTGTCTTCTCCTTCTTGTGTTCCCTTATTACTGTCCCTCCTCGGTGTTCTTCCGATTTGGTGTTTTCCTCCCTTTCTACTTCTAAATTTCCCTGTTCTTCTGTTTCTCTATCTGTCCCTATTGCTCCTCGGGGTTCTTCTCGATTCTCTAACTTCTTGTGTACTTCTTTCCCTACTTCATCTATTAATATTATTTCTGAAGGATTTCCACCATAACTTGTACTTGGTTGTTCATCTAGATCATTTTCTTGCTCATTTTCTTCTCTAATTGGTTTATAACCCCAAGTTCTCCTTCGGAATTATTCACAGTTTGCAACTGAATCATCAGATCCTGAACTTGTGTCAGATGTTTCCAGATGTCGACTTACAGGTCGATCTTCAGATTCTGGAACTTCTAAATTTCTTTCTTCTTCTTCTTCCTCTTCTTCTCTAGAGGTGTTTGCAGTTGGGGTTTCCAGATGTCGACTTTCAGGTCGATCTTCAAGTTCTGGCACCCTTTCTCTTATCCTGGTTGTCCCAGCCGTTAAACTTTTATCCCACACTTCCAGACGTCGACTCCCATGTCGATCAGTAGGTTCTTGAACTCGGATTGTGTGGCTGGCATGGACCCAGTTCGTCACTCCTGCACACTTGACTGCAGTCGTTGTCACTAGGATTACCTGTCGTGGTTCGTCCCAGCGAGGAACTAGACAGTTTCTTCTCCTGTGGATTTTTATACGGACCCAGTCTCCTGGATTCAAGTCGTGGGCTGGTTTTCTTTCAAGAGTGGTCGCATCCGGTCCAACCTGATGAAACACAGAACGCACCACATCAGCCAGTCCCTTGCAATAATCCAGTACTAGATCATCAGTTATAGTCAATAACTTGTTGACAGGTACGTGTGCTTGTCTCATTGCTCGTCCCATGATCATCTCATGAGGACTAAGTCCAGTTTTCTTTTCAGGGATGCTTCTGATGGTCATCAGAACAAGAGGCAGTGCATCTGGCCATTTGAGTCCTGTAGCTTGACACATTTTTCCTAATCTGTTCTTAATTGTTCCATTAATTTGCTCCACTACCCCAGAAGCCTCTGGTCTGTAAGCACAATGTAGTTTTTGTTTAATACTCAATGCTTCGCAAATCAATTGGATCAACTCATTTTGAAAATGTGTTCCTCTATCTGTCTCAACCGTGACTGGAAAACCATACCTTGGAATGAACTCTTGCAGCATAAGTTTTGCCACTGTTGTTCCATCATTCCTTCTAGTGGGGTATGCCTCCACCCAACGAGAAAACAAACAGACGACCACTAGAACATATTTTAGTCTGTTACTAGGGGGCATTTCTATTAAGTCTAACTGCATTCTAGTGAATGGACCTCCTTCTCGTCCTATTGTTCCTAGACTCACTACTGTTTTTCTTCCTGGGTTAAACTGCTGACAAATAAGACATCTTTGACAAAGACTTTCAGCAATGGCTCTGAATTTTGGGTTATACCAGGTTTGTCTAAAAAGTCTGATCATTGCATCTCTCCCAATATGAGCTTGTCCATGGTACATCCGTGCCATGTCTGCAATCATGCTATCAGGCATAACTGGTCTTTCGTCTCTGTATACCCACACACCATTATTTTCCTGTCTTCTACATCCTGCTTTTATCCAGTAATCTTTTTCCTCATCACTTGCAGTTTCTTGTAACTGTCTTACTTCATCCCATGTCTCGACAGTATTAGTAAAAAGCAAAGGAGAAGAGATATGCTCCCTTTCTCTATTTTTGTTCATGGACACCATGTTCTCTGCACAATATTTGGCTATCTCATCGGCATAATTATTGCCGACGGCTATGTAATCTTCGTTTTTCTTATGCGCCTTGCACTTCACTACAGCGATTTGTTTAGGCAACTGTATCGCCTCAAGCAGTTTTTTAACAAAATCTCCATTTCGGATAAGTGTTTCTGCAGATGTCAAGAATCCTCTTTGTGACCAAATCTGACCAAAGTCGTGTACGATGCCGAAACCATATTGGCTATCGGTCACAATCGTGACTCGTACATTTCTTCCTAATTTGCATGCTTGAATCAAAGCAATTAGTTCCGCAACTTGTGCAGACCTTATTCCTTTCAGACAAGACGCTTCCATCACAGTTGCCACTGTGCACACTGCGTAAGCTGCGCTTAAAACTCCTTCTTTTGTTCTCAAACATGAGCCATCTACAAACATGACATAATCAGATTCCTTTAACGGTTCATCTTTTATGTCAGCTCTTGGTTTCGTGCAATATTCCAGCACGTTCAGACAATCATGATCTACTTCGTCTTGTTCAATTATACTCTCCTCATCTGGCAATGATGTTGAAGGATTCACATTCATGCATCTATCTATGGTCACATTTTCAGCACTCAAGATGACTTTTTCGTACTTAGTCAGCCGACTATGTGTCATGTACTGTGTTTTTGTTCTTGTCAAAAGAATTTCTACTGAATGGGGGACATATACTCTCAGTGGATACCCCATCACTATACCTTCACTTTGTTCCAGACTTACACAAGTAGCAGCAACTGCTTTCAGACATCTGGGCAATGCTTTTGCAATAGGATCTAAAACAGCTGAAAAATAAGCAATTGGTCTTTTCATTGTTCCATGTTTTTGTACCAGTACTGAAAACGCACATCCATCTCTTTCACTGCAGTACAACTCAAAATCCTTCTCATAATCAGGCATGCCTAATGCAGGTGCCTCACACAATTTCTTTTTCAATTCTTTGAAAGATTTCATTTCTTCATTGTTTAACTCAAAAGGGTCTTTTACATCTTTCTTGGTCAATTTTTGTAATGGTTTTGCAATCAAAGAGAAACCACTTATCCATTGTCGGCAATATCCAACCATTCCCAGAAACATTCTTACCTCTCTTTGCGTCATTGGTGCTCTCATTCCTTGAATCATTCTTACTCTTTCTGTCGCTATCTTTTGCACTCCTTTCTCAATTTTATGCCCTAAATACTGGACTTCTTTCTGACAAAACTGCAATTTCGAAGGAGACACTTTATGTCCTCTTTTCTCTAGATGGTTCAGTAAAGCAATTGTATCACTTACACATGCTTCTTTTGTTTTCGATGCCACCAACAGGTCATCGATATACTGTACCATCACTGACTTTTCTGGCATTCTTAAATCTTCCAGAGATTTCTTTAAAATCTGATTAAAGATTGAGGGGCTTTCTGTATACCCCTGAGGAATTCGGCACCATGCCAAAATACGCTCTCCGAACCGGAACGCAAATAATGGCTGGCTATCTGGATGCAAAGGAATAGAGAAAAATGCGTGACACAAATCTATCACAGTGTACCACTCAGCTTCATGTGGAATTTGATATAGAATTACTGCAGGGTTTGGCACTATTGGACAACAGGGCACAACTATTTTGTTGATCTTTCTCAAATCCTGTACTATTCTATATGTTCCATTTGGCTTTTTCAGTCCCATAATAGGTGAATTACATGGACTGCTCATTATTTCTTTTAGAATTCCCTGTTCAATCATTTTATTTATTACAGGAGTTATTCCTTCAATTATTTCTGGAGTTAACTTGTACTGTGGCGTATTCGGGTAAGTTGTTCCTTCTTTTACTGTTACTTTTACGGGATCAACTTCTTTCATTAATCCAATGTCTTCTCCTGTAAAATCCCACACACTTTCTTTCACTGCACTTTTTAGTTCTTCTGGAAGTTTTTCTGCATCAAATGCAGGAAACAAACCATTCATTTCAGGTTCCTGATTCATCAAAGTTACTTTATACAAGACATCTTCATCTGAGGTCTGAAATCCAATTCCATCTGGCGTACAATAAATTGTGCAATTCATCTTGCACAAGAGGTCACGACCTAAAAGATTTACAGGACTACAATTGCACACTACAAATTTATGCATTTTGCTAAAGGAACCAATTTTTACTTCCACCAATTCAGTAAGTGGTGTTTTAATCTGCTGATTGGCTACTCCTACTACTTGGATGTATTCACCTGAGAGAGGAAGGTTTGGAATTTCCACTGATCTAACAGTAGAACGGGTAGCTCCAGTATCGACAAGGAATGTTACATTTGCACCATTCACTTCTCCATCCACAAAGGGACCAGACTGATCTACCTCTAGAGTTGCGCCAAGTACGCACTCTTTCCCCTCTCCTGGGCACCGTCAGAATCTTTCATCCGGGTCATCCTCACTCTGACGCAACCAATACTGAGAAATGTTAGCTGCTCGCGGCAACTGTGTTACCTGCTCTCCTCCGTAGAATCCTGTTTCTGTACTGTATCTTTGCTGGTTAAGTGTTGGAAAGTGGTGGTTGCGGCACCTGACTTTGTTGAACAACTACCTCATTCTGCACCTGTGGAGTCAATGATTGATTTTCCGGATTAGGTTTAGGTGGGAACTTACACTCGTTTCTCCAATGCCCTAATTTTCCGCAATTATGACATGGCCATTTCTTCTTTGCCTCTTCTAGACTCACTTGACCTTTTCCTTTACCTATGTTAGGTCGCATTTTATTCTGTCCTGTTTCATTTCCATTTTGGCTTCTTGTTTTTCTGCCACCTTCACCTGTGCCCACATTGCCTTCTCTTTCAATTTACGCTGTCTACTCTCAATATCATCACTGCAATACTTAGCATACCTCAGCACATCATCGACTGTGCCATTCTGCCAATTAATCATATGCTGTTTAATCATTTCACTAATCTCTGGTTTCAATCCAAACACAAATCTGTACACAAAATGACTCATATCCTTTTCACTTAATTCCTCATATCCACTATACTGCTTGAAAACCAACAACAACCTTTCATAATAGGCATGTACACTCCTTACTTTCTTGTGTAGTTCTATCGATTTTTACCCAATCTGTCTCTTTAGGAGGAATCTTATTCTTCAAAAAGGTAATCACCTTATCATACTTCTTCATCACATCAGGACCTGGAGCTCCTGTCTTAGGATCTCTTGGATATTCGGTAGTTGGCCAGTCAACTGTAATCTTACATTCTGATCACAAATCAGTTGGTACCACTATGTCAAATAATCCATCTAAATCTATCCACAACACTTTTGAAACCTTTACAAATCTCTCTACTTGTCGGTACCACTCAACTGGTTTCTCTCTCAGCTTCGGAAAGTCATTGGTAAATGACAGTATGTCCTGCCTAGTCCAGGGAACATGCACGTAACTACCACCTGGAGTTTCTCTCATGGGGTATTCTTTAGCAACAGGTTCTTTTTCAGTTATCATAAAAGCCAATGAACCTTTGTCTGTAGTTTTCTCATTCTTCTTCGTCCATCTAACCTTCCATCTGTCCACATCACCCCATTTTCTCAACAACACAATCAACTCTTTTATCTGTGTCAGCCTTCCTGCCGTGTTCAAATTTTCAATATCCTTTTCACAAAAGTCTACTCTATATGGTTTCTGCAACGTTTTCACTTTCGCAAAGTCTATTCCAATTTCACTGGCTACTTCTTCTAGTTTGTCATGTAAATTCTTTGCTCTCCATGTAATACTTTTGCAAAGAAACATTATTTCGTCATCCTGGTAATTTTTTATCTTTTCTGTACCAATCGTTCCTAGAATTAATTCTTCCATGTCAATTTTTAACCTAATTACATCTAATGGTTTTTCTTCTGGTTCTTTTATTTTGAATGCCTTCATCCACTCATTTAACTCATCAGGAGTCGGACCTATGGGTGTATTATTTAGTTCTACCCAATTACCACTCTTTTCAGGGGTTTCTGTTGCAGATTCTGTTACCATATGCATTTTCCTACCATTGCACTCATTCACCGTCAAATTTGTAGGTGGACTTGGTCTGTAAGTACTAGCCAAATTACTTGTACTTGCACTTTGTTCCATTCTTTCTTTTTCTCTCTGAAATTGTGAACTCATGGGAATCACCAAAGATCTTTCATCAATTTTCTGATTCTCAAAAACTGGTATCACTGGACCTATTGTTACAGGCACAGTAACTGCTTCCATATTTTTCGTTAATTCTCTAATCTTCTCAGTTAGTTCTTTGGTTGTCCTTGCTAATTTGCTTGCATTGTCGCTTTCTATTCCTTCATTTTGTGAAGTTCTCATTTGTTCTTGTGACCTATTTATTTCAATTCTTTTCTCCGGACTTTTATTTCGCATAGTCTCTATTAGCGGCGCATTTGGTGTCACCACTGTAGAACTCTGCTGATACGGAGGTGGATTTCTATTTAGAATATCCTCCAGCAATTCATCATCCGTTTCGCTCTCATGCATATATTTTTCCCTCTCCATATGTTTCTTTTTCTCAGTCCGTTTTTTCTTAGTCTCTTCCTCAACTGTAAAAGCTGGAAACAAACCTCCTGTCATGTTAGCACATCTCCATCGTTTTATTCTATCTTCATGATTTATTCCCCACATCCTTCCAGGCATAAACTCATGATCCCTAAAACCTCTGAATCTCTCTCACTCATACATCTCATCCTCCCATTCCGTCAACGCTTCAAACTGTGTCGGTCTAGGTTCTAGATTTGTCATCTTTTCTCGCAAATTTCGCAAAACCGCTACACTAAATGAACCATTCTCAGGGAAAGCTAAAGCACCATCATTCTTCGTATACTTTGCCCAATTTTCCAACCATATGCACGTATGATATCCATATTTCAGCATCATATGTGAAGCTGCTGATTTCGGCGGAGGAATTACTTGTCCCTCTCTAGTCACGACCTTTTTGTCTTTCTTAAAGAAATTCTTTAATTTTGTCGTCCATGACGTTCTCTCCCTTTCATACTCGTAATACGGCATGTTTTCTATTTATTTTTCTCTTTACGCTAACGCTGTTTTGTGTACGGAACTTCAACCAATTACAGCGCGACTCACACTAACGTACCAATCAGAACAATTCCCTCCGTCCGCGAACCAACCGATCCTAGCGCGGCACTTTTCTACGTCACTCCTGCTCTGGGTTCACGTGACTGGCGCACTATCCAATCCTAGCGCGGCACTGTTCTACGTCACTTCTGCTCTTTTACCCCTCCTTTACAAAATTTATCGGCAATTTTTCTTTTCGCTGTTTTCTCCGTTAGTTACAACAATTAAAACAATTCCATAGTCTGATTCGCTAAACAAAAGTGACAGCTTTGTCCTTTTACACAAGAATCCTGTATTTCCAGTAGGCAGCGCTTACCTCTACCCTACCACAGAATTATTCACTCTCGCCGATAAAGTAGCACTTCCCTCTACCTTACCCTTCTTTTAAGCAAACAATTTACTCGTTTCTCTGGGGATAAGACACATGTGGAGACTAGGCTCCTGAGAATTAAGGCCAAAGTTTCACACGAAAACGTGATTTGCTATCCCAGTTACACACCTTTCGTACAGAAAATCCCTAACATAACACAACCTGTGTTATTACCAAAAAATGAATTCAGACCATGTACCAAATTCCATGTGACTTCTCTTGCCACACATGTTCCACTTCCTACATCCCAGAAGCGTGAAAACTCACATATAACATAACACGACTCAACATATAGTGTTAGTCATCAAAAATAATCAATAATCAATAATCACTAAACTAATCTATAGAAAACCATAACTCTGCTACCAAGAAATCTGATGCAGCGCGTACAATAAAAACTATTCTCCTCCTAGGTCACTTATAGGTCATCCAGGGGCAAACTATATTTTCTCACATCCACATGACGATGGGGCCCATAAACATCGCCTAACACACACGCACACACCTGGATTTCCTTTACACCTTTATGAAATTCTGTACTCCTAGGAGAAGCATGAGAACTAAATGGAAAACACCATTTATGTACCGCTGGAAGGAGCCGGGATATCTTATTACCTTAACTTATCGCTTACTTTTAGTTATTTCTTAAGATATTCCTGCTCATTGTTTTGTCGATGAATCATTCATGTAAAAAATTAGTTCATAGTGATTAAGACCAGCTGAATCACAATAACCAATTACTGATGTCACAATCACTTAGGAAAATAACCACTAAGTCATTTGATTTAAAGAATCTTAATTTTTATATAATTTTAAAAGCATGAGAAAGAATTTAAACTTTTATTCAATTATTCATTCAATATTAATTCAAATATTTATTAAGCATAATCAATTTATTGCAGAAAGGAAATTTGTGTCATGAAGCAAAACCCTAATTACCTGCCTACCTTCCTAATTTAGCCTAATGATTTCTAACCTAAGTTTAAGAATTAGAAATAACCTGATTCTCATACTCAACTGGAAAATTAAGACAGCAACAGAAACTTCAGCTCGTCAGCATCAGCTACCTGCAACCCGTCTCATCTAACAGTCTTTCAGCATCTCCCGCTCAGTAATGGATCGATCAGGACCACCCAGCACTGGAAGCCACCAACACCAACACGACTCTCCAACTCCGCTCCTGACTGTGACTGCGACTGACCCCTCCCACTAAGAGTAGGCCCTCTTATACCCTAATTCTAACTTTGCTAACTAATTGTTGCAACATTAATAACACGCTTTTCTTTCATTGGTCCATGCATGTCATCTTATTCATTCTTTTAATCAAGTTCTCTTGGATCCAATGGTCCTTGGATCATTTCCTTTCTCACAGTTCAAGACATGTTTCCATCCGCTTCGATCAGTACATTTGTAACTTCTTTCGATACATTCGAGAACTCTGCAGGCATTGTCCTTTCTCTTAAACTGGTTTCCCACGGGTCTCTGCTGATCACCACGGCACACTATCAGTTCAATTAGGTCACATCAGCCTTGACCATTTCTCGCATCCTAGCTCTCAGCAACATCACGAGGTTAGCTTTTCTCCGACTTCTCTCCCGTGTCACATGTTCCCCTTGCGCACATCACCCACTGGCAGCCATTTTATCTCGCCACTCGGTTATACTTTAGAAGCACTAATTTGAAATAAACAAAACATAATTAAAATAGAGAAAAATAGCCTTTTCGTTTCCCTCCCGTCATCTACGTACCCCAATTAGTTATTACCTAGCAGAAAGCAACATTTAAGCTGTTTCTTACTTACCATCACTATTGTTTTTGCAACGACACGTTTATTTCTATGAAGCACAAAATCATGCATTTATTTTAAATTAGTACGCATTTATTTTTACGTTATAATTAGACACACGGACATCCATTAATAGATTATTCAGCACATACATTTGCGTATTACCCTTCCCACACGTACAGTGTTGATTAATACATTTAAACGAACATTTTATTAATTATTTATAAAATTTGTTAGGGGTTAAAAATTTTTATTTTCTCTGCTCCATCAACTGCATTCTCAATGTTGATGGTGATTTGTATGGTTTTCTCAGCAAAAAGGGAGGCAAAGGTTTCGCCATTAGGCAGTGTTGTGTTAAATGAGGAGGTGGGATTGCTTTTGCGGGTCGTCTGGATTTTGATCATTTCAAACAGTTTTTTGGGGCGATTTTTGCAGTGTTCAACTGATTTTGGATGAAAGTTGCTTTGGAGTTCCTGAAGTGTCTATTGTAGGCTTTGTGTTTTTGGCATAGGAGTTTAAGGTTGGCCAGGGAGGGGGTATGTCTCCATGTTCTTTCTGCCAGTCGGAGGTGTCGACATTCTTCGTTGAGGCTAGAGTTAAACCGAGGATTGGATCTTTTAGATGGGATTCGTTTTAGTTGTTTGGGGGCAAGGGCATCCATAATCTTGGACGTGGAGGTGAAGTAGTGATCAGTGAGGTCGTTGACGTCGTTCATGTGCAAGGGCGGGAGCAGGATGTCGGTAACAAGAGTTGATATAGTATGTGAGTTGATGCTGCTGGTGTCTTGGACCCAGTGTTTGGCTTTTGTTGGTTGGCCTTTAGAGGTGGTTGCCTTTTTTTTATGACGAAGATGATGCAGTGGTGGTCGGTCCATTCACAAGGGAGAATAGATTCAAGTTCCATGGTGTTCTCCTTTGCAATGGTTAGGTCCAGGGTGGCTCCTTTGGAGTGGGTCGGGCTATTGCAGGCTTGGATAAGGTTGAGGTCCTGAAGGAAAGACTTAAAACTGTTGATGAGAGGGCCATTGGAATTGTTCCAGCGAATGTTGAAATCACCAAGGAAAATCTGATTGTTCTGCTCTTCATTGTTAGCGGAGATAACGTCCATGATATGTTCGATGAGCATGTGGTTATCTCCGGGAGGGTAATAAGACGTATGGCGGTAGCATCTTGAGTTGTTAGTGGTGGTGATGTCGATCCTGAGGTATTCACAGGAGGGCAGAGATACAGTGTGTAATTGTTTCATAGAGAGTGAGGATCTGTATATGCAGGCTAGGCCGCCTCCTGAGTGGTCTAGTCTAATGATGTCATAACTGGGGGGGGACTAGAATGTCCAGAAAAGAAGTAGAAGATTCATTCAACCAGGTTTCAGTCAACATGGGGATGTCTAGGTACTGGTTAAGAATAAGAGCAGCTATGTCAGCCGCGTGTTTCATGGTTGAGCAGCAGTTTAGTAGTGCATTTCAGGATCGTTTTGGAGGTAGTCAAGGACATATGCGAGATGGGAACTTGATGTATTAATTAACCTGGTGCTAGAGTGAGAGGCCCTGATAGGCTAAGTGATAATAGTCTCAATTTTTGTGGCAGGTAAAGCGTGAACAGCTGGAGCAAGGTTGTAGGTGTCAAGGAGGGAGAGTATATTGTTGCTTGATAGCTGTTTAACTAACCTATTAGGTCGGGAGGAGTGGTTGTGGTTGGGTGTGGACCTCCAGAGGGAGTGAGATTCCTTAGTAAGCAGGGATAGTGTCAGAGTGGTAGTTGGAGGTTGGGGAGTTGTTAGTCTGGGGTGAGTTAAGTGTGGGGACTACTTGTGCTCAAGGTTGGAGGTGATAAGAACTAAATTGCGAATGTCGAATCTATCGCAGTTCGATTGCATAGTGTCGAGCTGAGAATCAATGTGCGGGATACTAAGAGGTTCCTGGTTGGGGAGGTGTTGGAGCGAAGAGGAATAGCGAGTGGTTAGAGATGCTGGTATTGTGTCTTGGGGAGGATCATCATCGGGGCATTGGCAGTAGTAGGTTGAGAGGGTATGGTGGGTGAGTTGGTCCTATTGATAGGGGTGCGAGTGTGGAGGGCTCTAGAGGGATGGGCAGTGGTGTTGTCAGAATGGTATAGATGTTTGGGAGCAGTGGTGTTGACGTAGGGCGATGGGGTGTTTTGGACAACAGAAGTGCCTGTGGAAGAGGGGTGGAAATGCAGAGAAAAGTGGGTGGGAGTAGGAAAGTTATAATAAGGGGAGATGTCGGAGGGGAGTAATGTGGGGAGATGTGGGTGGGTGTCCGAGTCTAGTTTGTTCTTGAGGTAGGTGGAGAGGTTGCTAAAAAGTTCAAGATTGTGATCAGAAGATTGAATGAGAACGGTGCCGTTGTTATAAATGGAAATTATGGCACTACCGTTGTATAAGGAGGAGGGTGTACAAGTACGTTTGTGGCCTTGTGGGATTTTCTTGGTGAGGGTGGCGTTGAGTGAAGAGGAGGGGACTTTCCTCCATTTGGCATGCCGATTAGTTGAGACGGTGAGGTCGTTCAATAGGGTACCCTTGTTATGCAAAAAATAGTGGTCGGTGATGAGACTTTCTTTTTTAAGGTTGAGGATTTTATGTTTGAGTTTTCTCATGGCGTTTTTGGGAGGGCAGTTTATTAAGAATGAATCAATACCAGTGGGGAATAAAATGGCGTTCAACTTTCATGCCTCAGTGGGATCCATGCTGGGTGGTGGGAGCAGGAGAGAAGGGAGGTATGTCCATTGGGAAGGAATGTGCACTGTTTTCAGGAAGGCAGGGCAGATATATCATGTGGCTGATTCCGGGACTAATCACAATAGTCTGATATGCCCAGTGCCAGACTGTGAGACCGTAGTAGTGGAAGGCACAGAGTCACGTTTTAGTGGCCAGTTGCATGCATGGATAACTGGTACAGTTATGAAGATGAACAGTAAGAGTGCACCTTGCAAGAATAGTTTACAGGTCAGCGAAATAATCCTTATGGTAGGGAAATCAACAAATACTCTGGGTAGAAATACAGGGAAGGGGGTGTAAAGAGGGTCACGCATCAGCTACAATGTAGACATAAATGTGGCAAAACATCATAATATCACCAGCTACGATGCAGTCATGAGTGGGGCATAACAGCATAATATCAATTACGAGAGTACATCAGAGATATTAATTTCAATTCAGGAAATACAACGGAGCTCCCTTCGTTCTAAGATGGCCGCCTCCTTAGTGGTTTCCAGACAAAGGTTCTCAGGCAGAGGACAGTCCTCTTTCTGTTTCTGGTAGGAAAGAGTCTTATGGCTCTTTTTAGATTCTGGGCATCATCGCATTGGGGGAGAGGTGGATCTCCTTCACCTTCCAATGTAGGTAGGCAAGTAAATAAGAGTTTGTTTTCAGTTTCTGCAGTCACAGATGATAGCCAAGCGGGGATGTCCTCCATTTAGTGAGGGGAAAGGATAGTAGTGGGAGATGACATCGGACTGACGGTGCGATGATCAGATGATATTGGACTGACGGTTTATCATTTGAAAATAGCCTTGTACAAGTATGCATCATTAATTTAACACTTTCATTCAGTTCTCTTCACTTGCGTGTTGATGAGGGGTTGACTGCGTTGGTGGGCTTAGGTTTGGTTTGTAGGACTAGAGTGTTCACCCACTTTACAGTGGTGTTTCATACTCACCATTAATTTGCAAAGCTGGTGGCACGATATGACAAGTGCTACTAATGATTTTCTGCCTCTTTAACTATAACATAGCTATTTTTGTATTCCCTTACAGGTTGATTGACAGTGGATCCTCTCTGAATCTTACAGTTGACCTCTGATTGGTTTTGTATTTTCCCTGTATGAGCACGCTTTCTGAGCAGAAGCGATTTACACAGGTCCTGACGAATGCCAATACACCTCTCTGAGGGTACTCATGGCAGAAACATGTTGACCGACATTAGTGACACACCCAAGCAGTGTTAATCAACCACTACAATGTCCTTCTTTTTAACCCTGACCCAGGCACGCATGAATAAAGTTGTACGCTTGTCCTGGAGTTCGTTTTAAGCACTTTATCACTTTTTGCACGCTCTGCATACCTCACCACCTTTTAGTTCACCACAGGGTTTCTACCAACTCTTCTAAAAAACATCTGAAGAGCTCCTCCTTCTCAGTGAGGGAGTTGTAGCCCGCACCGTGATCAGCTGTCACGATGCGAGGAGATTCTTGATGATGAAGCATGCTACCTCTGGTGGGGAGGGAAATCACCCTTAAAAAGGAATATCCCCTTCCAGCTAGGTTGTATTCTCTAAGACCCAGGTCTTTTTGTGTGTGTTAGTTATAGGATTTGGAGTAAACACCTGCAGGTCTATAAATCTCCCCTGGTCCTCTTTGTTGTGTTGAAGTAGCCAGCACCCACCAACAGGAGACATCACAGCCAACATCCCACAACAAAATATAGCAGAAGTCAGCATTTTACTGTGGCTTAATTCAGGAGCCAACATACTACAACAGCTTCCAGCATTAACCAACACCTAACTATAGAAACCAACAGCCCGTGACAATTTTCTTGGAAAAGTTAATAGACAGCAGCCTCAGACAGCATATGACAGGAGCCAACATCTTACCTCAGAAGTCAATGTCGTCCAACAAGAGGAGCCAACATTCTACAACAGGAGGCAATGCTCCACAACAACCTACATAGAAGCAAACCCTCTATCATACAAGCCAAAACCTACAAAAGAAGCCGGAAGCCTTTGACTGCAACCAGCATTCCATGAAGCCCATGATAGGAGCCAATATGCTATGATCAGCAGCCAAGACCCCCTGGCAGCTTCCAGTAAACTCCACCACCATATAACAGAAGCTAACACCTTACAACAGCCTATGAAAGGAGGCACAATGAGTCAACAGCCTATGCAGAAGCTAGAACTCCACAAATCCTACTGTAGGGGTCAACGCCCATGACAGTCACCAACGAGTGAAGTTACCTATTTCATACACATTCTCACAAAACTTGATATATAACGCATCTTGGTAGTAACCCAACAAAATTGTTCACTATAAAAAAGCCAGAACTATTCATTTTGTAAATGATCATTAAGGAATGTTCCATCATCATGTTCCATCAGCGCCAGGATACCCTCCCGGTTGATAGTGTGCTCTGCAAAGCTGCATAACATAACATCATATCCAACACATGGCGCCATGTATTGCTTTTAAATGGAGCTAGTGCAGTGTAAATAGGAACTGGTGCCCATTGTGAAACATATTTGCAATGAAAGGGTGCCTCTTGGACCATAAATTGATTATGGTCCAAGAAGCACCCTTTCATTGCAAATATATACCTGATTCCAGCCTCTGTGGTCCTAAATAGAATCACTCCCCTAGTGTATGTCAAACATTGGGAAACATATGACACCGTAACTGTGAAGGGATTTGCTCAAATTACTTTCAGTTTACTTATTGTGTTTGTCCTCTTCAAGGGGGTAACAAAACTCAATCACAGCACAATAAAAAAATATTTAAAAAATACCAACAAACAACAGCCTAATAATTCCTTCCAGTATCCTAAGGTTATAGTTAGTAAATAGTTGAAAACCATTAAATATACAATAGCAGCAAGACTAGGGGGGGGCGACAAGAGCACCAAGGCTGACCGACTGGGAACAGGACCTAGACTAGTGCTACCAGGCAGAAAAAACAGTATATGAAAGCAGGGGGTGCCCCAAGAAATGGGAAAAAATGTGGAGCTCTTGGGAGGCATATCGGACTTGAGGTAAAGGAGGGAGGTAGGGCCTGATCGGGGTGGTGGGCCACTGGGTGGGTCTAAGTAATGTATCCATGATGTGGAACAATGTGTTGACAAACATATACATACCACTCTTATGTATGCCCAAAATGGTTTTGTCTACTATTTAGTATCTGTACTAATGGATTGCGTTGAAGTTTTAATAAAAAGAAGGTTTAAAAAAAATATATACAATACCAGGCAGAAGGAGAAGGTGGGTGGTGACAATAAAAAACATCAGTTAAATGTTCAGTCGCGAGTGTCACTTGTAAAGCTTTTGGTGGCTTAAATAGACCACACTTCACCTTTTGGCAGGAAGCACACCTTACCTCCGCTAAGGAACTGCCAGAGGTTTAGTAACTCTTTAATCCCTGGGATGAGGCTCAAACGTATGTCATAACCTTTCCCTCGACGATACAAAGTAGAAATAGAAGAAAGACTAGAGTTGATCATTTAGGAGCTTGTGTTCACCACAAGCATCTTACAAATGGGCATGGCATTATCTCCATCAGAGTACTGGAAAGTCTTCAACGATGCACAGGGCATTCCATGGCATGCAGGTGTGGCCGGCACAGGTCGGGGAATGTAAAAAATAAAAATAAATAAAACTTACCTTATCGCCGCCGTGTCTCTACATTCTCTCCTTCTTGTCAGGACTCGGCCGGAACAGGAAGCACCCAGGATCCCTGACCAATCACAACGCTGCAATGCAGCGTTGTGATTGGTCTGAGCGCCGTGGTTCGGCGCTCAGCCAGGGAATGGGGGCCTGGGCAAGTTCTCCACAGCATGAATGTTTGACCGGCCCAAAAGGGCCAGCCAAACATTTAGGCGCACTTGGAGTGGGAAAACCACTCCTCCCCTGCCCTGCTTTGAGAGCAGAGCAGCCCCGGCCGCAAAGCAGCAGGAACAAATAAAATGATAATAACATTCAGTTATTTACATTTTATTTTTCCTTTAGTTACACTGCTTAAAAGCAGCGGGGCGACGCTCCTCCGCCTTAGAGCAGGAGCCGCCACTGATGGCACGGCTCATAGTTGGGCTCTGATGCATGGACCGCATTACACCCACACAGAAGGCCCTCCACTGTCTCAGAAAAACATCATAGTTCAAGGCTCTGCACACAGCTATGGTCATTGCAGTGCCACCCTTCCCCGCATTGTACCTCTTCAAGATCATCCAACCCTGCAACCAGCCCACCCCCGAAGTCAACCTCAGACACAATCGTTGGCGCCTATGGCTCAACCCTCTGGAGCAAGACTTTACCAACATATACCTTTGCAAAACAGGATTTCAACCTGGCTGCAGAGTCAGACCTCCCGGTCATTAAGGTAGACGCCTTTCTGGTCGCACCTCAGCCCATCCCACACCCCTCGAACCTCCCAAACCACCTACAAGTTGTTGAAAGGAGGCTTAAGGCACATTAAAATGTGACTGACACAACAGCGTTTCTCCTTCACAGCCCATCTAATCAAGATATTACCTGGAGAGTGGGTGCTAAGAAAAATGACTGAGAAAGAAGCCCAAATGGAAAGATACAAGAATAAATAACAAACAAAGCCATTTGCACTAAATCTACAATACTGTAAAGTAAATAATGCAAATAATTCACTACACGTTTCTTCCCTAATTTTGCAGGAAGACACTGTACACCGCTGCAGGAGCCCCAGCCGTGCAGCGATACCCTTACAAAAGTGTATTCCAGCCACATGGCATGCAGCCAGCATGACATTCATGAATCAAGCCAGACATAACAAGGGCCTGGCAGACGGGATCTTGGCAGCTTCACAGCTGGTGTGCGTCAGGCTGTTCAGAAGTCAAACTGTGACTTAGTGCCAGAGGATGTCCAGGGTGTTGTGTAACCCCTACAAGGTTTTAGGGCAGTTGGCTGGGTGTACAACATCAAAGGAAGGATATTTCATTTTGCAGGATTTGTTAGTGACAGAAGCATGCACGCCTGGATGTAGGTTCCAAGAGTTGGACACAGTCATCGAGTTATGCAGTGAGAGCTGATTGGTTGAGCTGTCCGACGTGATTGACAAAGTGAGTTTCTGGAAATGCTCATGCCATAAAAGGGCAGTGAGTCCACCATCTAGGGGCACTGCCCAACTGTAAAGCAGATCCCAAGAAGCTGGCACTACCCGCTGGGTGGGTGGGCACATGGATACGTGTGGGCGCAGACATATTGGTCACAAAGAGAGCGGAACATTAATGTCCTTGTAAATTGCCCTAGACAGCAGTAGATTGGCCCATCGGGTTTTCTCAGCACTAGGAGTACAGAATTGATTTTGGTGAGAGGAGGCCAGGGATTCATTGAAGCTAGGGCTAGGCTTGTTGACCCCTCAAACAGCAAAAGCCAGTCTGGCCTTCAGAAGGACCGACAAATACACAAATAATTGCAACTAAAAACAATATATGTAATGCCTAGTTTTGCAAACTGAACACTTAATTTTGGTAGTTTAGTCTGCTTTTAAGCACTTCCAGTTTTCATAGACAGGCGAAGTAAGATACTGTCTCACATTTACTAACACTTTGCGCTGTGTTTGCATCACAAAAGTGACAAAACCCAGCACAAAGTGTCGTGGTGGGATTTACTTTTCCATACAAACATAACTTGTGTTGGAATGTTGCCTACAGTAAAGCTAAGTTAGCACAATGTGCTTACTTTGCACTACATTGTCATGTGGTCCTGCCATTGGCATTCCAATAGGTTTTGACGCAAATCCCAATCTACAAACATTTGTAGACCGGGATTAGCGCCAAACAATTAAGCCTCCTTTTTAGTAAACAGGCTTTTTGTTGCAGGATTAACCCCACACACACACTTTTTGCCCCCCTTATGACTACTAGGCACTGGTGTAATGACTCTGAAATGCCCAGAGCCCTGCTAAGTAGGGCTCAGTGCATGTGATCTGACCTTTGAAATGGTGTATGTTTAATTGGCTTGCTCCCAATTGGCATAACCTGACTTACTTGTAAATCCCTCGTATATGGTATCCGGGGTAGGTAGAGCCTGTATGTTGAGGTGTCTCTCGTCGACTGCAGCACTAGTTGTGCCCCACACTAGTACGAAAAGATAAAACATGGCTCCCCGTCTGCCACTGCAGACTGGAAGGGCAGTTTGAAACTGGTAACTCAGCTTTGCCATTTAAAGTATCGGCAAAGCCCAAATCTCCCTTTTTAATGTACGTAAGCCACCCCTATGGCAGCTCTAAGAAGCCCTAAGGTAGGATGTTGTATGTTAAAAAGTGGAACCTGTACTTTTACATGTTGCAGCAGTAAAAACCCTAAGTTATCGTTTTTACTATGGAAAGGCTAGTAGCCACATTGGCAAGTACAGAGTTATAGCCTGGCATCCCAGTCCTGCTAACTTCTGAATGGGACTACTAAGGTTGGTACTGTTTGGTATCAAAAGATTCAGTGCATTAAATTCAATTTAAGGGTTAAATCGAATTTAATGTCACTGGTGGGCAAAGGGCAACTTTAAAAGTTGCCACTTTAGTTGCCCAAGCTTTCCTTTGCCCATTTACTGATGTACACAGGGTTTGTCCTGCAGACAGCTATTTGCCCTCCTGCAGGATGTGCTAATGTCTCCCAGGAAAGGATATAATAGGGGCCTGCATGGGAGAGAGGTGTTACTTCCCTACTGTAGGAAGCCACACGGGTGTTAGCCCAAAAGCCGAGCTTGAAAGGAGAAGCCGCCTTTGAAGGGCAAATAGCTAACACTTGGGAGAGGGGCTTCTCTATTGTTTAGGCAAACAGATTGACCCTTGGGACAGGAGAGGAGAAGCCAGTTGTCAAACCATTTTTTCCAGGGGTGTGCAGCCCCTTGGTAGCTACCCCTCTGGGGTGGGCTAGGGAGCTCTGAGTGTCGATAGAAGGGTCTTGCCATGTTGGGAGTGGGCTGAATGGTGTATCCTGGGATAGCCGGATGCCACACTTCCCAGGAAGTGCTCCTCAGGAGAGAGGGAACCTAGTAGCTCATTGGCTCCCAACCACTTCCTTCCCTCAGGTTACTTTCTGAATATAAATAGAGCACCCCAGGCACCCAGAACTCAGATCTCAACTGACTTGGAAGAAGAACTGAAGAGGGACCAGCAAAGAGAGGCTGCCCCGTCGCAGACTGCACCTGCTGCACCTGGTGGCTAGCTAAGAGAGGGACGGTTCCTGCCATGTCCTGGTTGAGGGGAACTGTCTCTAGAGACCAGTCAATCCAAGAGAACTCCAAGGGCCAGCTGACTGGCCTCCTGTTCGCAGGACAGGGACATAACAGCTGAAGAAGCCTGCTGGAGCAAGTTGGTAGCCCAATGTTTTCAAACCCCTACCACCAGCGCCGTGCAACACCAAGGACCAAGACCTGACACACAGAGTTGCACCCAAGTTCGCTGAACCCAGGAGAGCTGTCAGAGAGTTGCTGGGACCCTCAGGGAAGTTATCGGCCCAGGAAGGATTGGCCTTTGACAGCGACAACGAGCGACTGGTAGTCCAGTGGGGACTGGACTTTGGCTAGACCGAAGTGAACTTCGTGGGACGTTGACTTTACAACCAGGACTCCCTCACCATCTTTGTGGACTGAGGTATCCTGCAGGAAAACCCCATTGACCGCATCGCATCCTCAGGACCACTCTTAAGAATCCATTGCAACATGATTAAAGTACCTGGAACTGCTGAAAGACTTCTTCTGTGAAGGTAACTGTTCCTAAGGACCTTGCTGGTCCCCCTGATTAGTTCCCTGTCTGAGTTGGTCACCCGAAGTACTTGCAACTGACCGCATTGACACTTATCTAAGTTTTCTTTGAAAAAGTTTCTAAGTGCCCAAATTGTTGTCTTTGCCAACGCTTGTTCGCGGTTGAGTAAAATTACATTGATTTATTATTGCTTGTAAAATCTATATCTCTGGAACCCTCCAGTGTTTCTTTTTTGATCTAGTGTCTAAAATCTTATAAAAATACAGTTTATTTTTATACCTAGGTGTTGAATTTCTAGAGTGGCGTGTCGATTCCTTTTTCAATTGTATTGGTGCTTTTTAAATGCTTAACACTTGTTCCTCTGTCTAAACCTTGCTGCTCGGAGCCATAGCTACCCAGGGTTGAGCTGAGGGTTTTACAAACGAAATCTACTGGACCTAAAGGGGGTTGGTAAGTGTATTACAGGGTGAGGTTGCACATCCACATCATTTAATACACCCCATTTCCTCACACTCCTCAAGACAGGCGTAACAGTGGATGAGTTGGTGCATGTCAGCCTAAAGTGCTCTAGTGCTGTGTGAGAGAAAAACAGCGCCTTATCTTATGGCGCTGTTTTCCTATCACCCTTTGACACATCACAGCAGAGCAACTCTGGTTGCTGCACTGCATTGTGCCAAAACGTAATAAATCTACCTCACAATCTTTTCCTCCCAGATGACAGATGAATACTCCACTGGGCTGAGCAAAGATGTGACTGACAAGGTCTCAAGCCAATGCCTAAAAGAGGATGGTTGAAGAAAGGCAATAGCTGCAAGGAGCAGACACATAAGTCCACTCAACATATAATGTTAGCAAAACTGTGTTTGACAGTTGCACTGCCAAAACCAGTGCTTAATTTTGGTGCCGGTGGTTGCTGGTGGGGACCACCAGCTCTGATTCTTGGGGACTGGTACTGCTTTTTCCTGATCAGTCATTTCCTGATGGAAAAACACACAAAGAGGAAAGGAGGAAGAGAAAGACGGAAAAACTGTCAGAAAGCAGGAACCTGCAAGAGCGAGATAAAGGGGAAGGTGGTGGATTAAAGAGGCCTGAGATCGATTGAAGACTATGGGGCAGATTTACAAGCCCCTTGCGCCACTTTTGCGTCACTTTTCCCATGTTAAAAGTGACGCAAAAGTGGCGCAAGGGACTTGTAAATCTGCCCCTATGAGTTCAGCACACTGACATTTAATAGCACCGGCTGCGATTCTTCTGGGCACAGCTTTGGGCACCAGTACTCATTCTTTTAGAAATTAAGCACTGGCCAAAACCCAGATCTAAAAAGAAATAAATCAGTTTATACAGATCTGCGCTGGCACAAATGTAGCTGCTTGAGTCAGACATGATAAACTAGTGAGATGCACAAAAAAGCAGCTGCCAGGGTAGGAGTGGGTTGGCAGCTACAGGTTGAACATGTTTAGCCTGAGAGCCAAAGGTGCTCAAATTCAGGGCTTTACCGAAACACGTCAGAGGGCGCTTGAGGTACCCTTTGATTCACCAACTGTACCATCAGCTGAACCCAAAGATTGCCTCGTTTCAGACGCAGAGTGAGGCTGAAACTTAAGATAAAGTAGAGAAAGCCTCAGGCAAAAAGATTTTCTAAAAATACTACCTGTGTGCCTAAAACCTGCAAAAAGTTGTAAAGTTGGACAGTAATGGAATGACGTTAATCAACAGGAAGGACTTGATGTCTATGAAGATTTGCCACAGTCTGAGAGAGAACGTAAAAAGTAGAAAATGGAACCCTTGTGTGTATTTTCTAAATTACACAGCAACTATAGAAGATGACCTTGGAAAAGAGTTACTACCAAATAGATGGAAAAGAAGCAAACACAGGAGATGATGGACGGAGCGCTGAAACTTTTCACACACTCACCCCCAGTCACAGATCTGGGTTGAATCCATCATCGTTCTTTAGCTCACTTCGCCACCCCAGTTCAGACCCAGCCATGTGCAAATCAGTCTTGACCCTGTCCCTCATGGCAAAAGTTTAGCCCGAACTGCCAAGCAAGGTCTTCCCTGGACCGGAAACAAACCTCCCGGGACCGGTTACGGGGTAACACCCCTCATCAGCCAGGCTAGCTTGAATCCAGTGGCAAAGTGAGCAAGGTACCCACGTCTGGCCATACCCTGCCAACTTAGGGCGAACAAAGCAAACACAAGGAGATGATGGACGGAGTGCTGAAACTTTTCAAACACTCACCCTCAGTCACAGATCTGGGTTGAATCCATCATCGTTCTTTAGCTCACTTCGCCACCCCAGTTCAGACCCAGCCATATGCAAATCAGTCTTGACCCTGTGCCTCATGGGAACAGTCCGGCCCAAACTGCCAAGCAAGGTCTTCCCTGGACCGGAAACAAGCGTCCTGGGATCGGTTTCGGGGTAACACCCCATATCAGCCAGGCTAGCTTGAATTAATTGGCAAAGTGAGCAAAGGGACCCACGTCTGGGCATACCCTGCCAACTTAGGGCGAACAAAGCAAACACAAGGAGATGATGGACGGAGCGCTGAAACTTTTCAGACACTCACCCCCAGTCACAGATCTGGGTTGAATCCATCATCGTTCTTTAGCTCACTTCGCCACCCCAGTTCAGCCATATGCAAATCAGTCTTGACCCGGTCCCTCATGGGAACAGTCCAGCCCAAACTGCCAAGCAAGGTCTTCCCTGGACCGGAAACAAGCATCCTGGGACCGGATTTGGGGTAACACCCCATATCAGCCAGGCTAGCTTGAATTAATTGGCAAAGTGAGCAAAGGGACCCACGTCTGGGCATACCCTGCCAACTTAGGGCGAACAAAGCAAACACAAGGAGATGATGGACGGAGCGCTGAAACTTTTCAGACACTCACCCCCAGTCACAGATCTGGGTTGAATCCATCATCGTTCTTTAGCTCACTTCGCCACCCCAGTTCAGCCATATGCAAATCAGTCTTGACCCGGTCCCTCATGGGAACAGTCCAGCCCAAACTGCCAAGCAAGGTCTTCCCTGGACCGGAAACAAGCATCCTGGGACCGGATTTGGGGTAACACCCCATATCAGCCAGGCTAGCTTGAATTAATTGGCAAAGTGAGCAAAGGGACCCACGTCTGGGCATACCCTGCCAACTTAGGGCGAACAAAGCAAACACAAGGAGATGATAAATGCACCTCCCCCGCTCACCACTTCCTGTATATCACAAGTCCATGAATTGGAGGTGCGACAGAGGGGGATAAGGGGGCTCTGGACTGGGACGAGGAGGACAGAAATCGGTGTAATGAAGATTACTTGTAAATAATTGAATCATTACGCCCTCATCTTCGTCCTCCTCATCCCAGTCCTTACCAGATTGAGTACATACATACCAAGCAGGGAACAAACGCCCCGACAAATAGATGCTGCTGAAAACCTTTAATAATATCAACAATTACCTCATTGCTGACTTTAAGGCAGTAGAACCAACATTTAGATCACTTAATTTGGATAACTCAACACTGTAATGTTTGATAAATGTGTGGTGGGACAGCCAAGTCAAGTCAAGTCAAAAATACTTTATTCGGCTAACAAAAGCCATAAAAGCACACAGTTAAAACATGTAAAGACTTTGAAAGGACAATAAATACATTAAAAAAGAAAGGGGTGGTATACATGTCTGTTAGAAGGGTCCCCATCATACACATATTACATATACAGCAGTTAATCACTTTAGTAGAATCGAAGTAAAACACATTATAAAAAGCCATTCAGATATCAGTACATTTAAAAACATCAGCAAGTAAAATACCATAGCAATAGATGCTTGACAAATGTCCCCATGATTAAGTATTTAAAAAGTACTAAAAAGAGTATATAATATTATAAACAACTTTAAGAAGGTTATTATGCAGCTACTGCAGGGACATCTTCTTCCTGAATCTCATTGCCCCTAGTAGAAAGCTTGCAACCCCAAAGCACACCACAGGGGAAGGTAGCATTTGTAAAAATAACAGAGCAGGCCTTACTTGAACAAAGTTTGCCTCTCTCAATAGCGGCATTATAAATTTCTTACGAAGGGGGATATAAAATTCACAGAAAAAGATAAAATGCAAAGTGTCCTGGTCCGAGAAATTATCGCAGGGGCACGGCTTTAAGGTACCTTGCCGTGAGAACCCCTTTGGGAAGGCTAAAAACCAAGATACCCGATTCAGCCAGAATCTAGGTAAAACAAAACGATGTTGTACGTTTGTTACTAGTGACAGATAGGGCTTTAGCTGTGGCGTAAAGTTAGGATGACATACCTTCTCACCATGGGCTTGGCTAGTTCGAGGCCCTCCCTAGTCACCTGCTGCCTACCCAAGAACTTTATTTTAATATCCTTGATCGCTGCCGGTCCTAGAGATCTAGGTTTACTAAACATGTCTGGACAGCCCAGCAGCGTCAATTGCTCCTTGGTGTATTTTAACCACGGAATTTGTAGGGCCCCATCAAGGGCAATACAATCCATGACGACCATCTGATTCAGGGTGGGAGCAATACTTGACCAAATCCTCAACCAACACATCAGTGGTGCAACAGCAATATGATCCGAAATGTACCC
This sequence comes from Calotriton arnoldi, assembly GCA_963921515.1. Taxonomy (NCBI): domain Eukaryota; kingdom Metazoa; phylum Chordata; class Amphibia; order Caudata; family Salamandridae; genus Calotriton; species Calotriton arnoldi. The sequence goes on from CAWUFW010000337.1 coordinate 2,388,097, forward strand.
CAAGCCAAGCTCCTCATGTAAAATAAAGGCAGGGGTCCTAGAGGGGAGAGCTAGGAGGCCGCGCATGAATTTGTTCTCGACCCCCTGAATGTCCCTCACATCCTTGTAACCCCATACGTCACACCCATATGTCGCCATAGGGATACATTTCTCTTTATAAACCTTGAGTATGGCAGGTATTGGTTTCGACCCCAATCTTTTGGCAAAATCCCATACGGCCCCAACTGCTCTGGCCAAAGTGTTCTTTTTTAATTGCCTTTGTGCAGCCCAGGACCCATTATCGTCAAATAACACCCCCAAATACGGAAAAGTGGACACTTTCGACAATTCCACCCCCCCTGCAGAAAAACTTTGTCTTAGCGGCCTTCTTACTGCCCATTGTCATTGTGTGCGATTTGGTAAAATTGGTCGCTAAATCAAGTGACTCCATAAAATCAATAAAAGCATTTAAAAAGATTTTGGAGTCCTATGGCGGTCCTAGCGAACAACACAGCATCATCTGCGTACAGTAATGCTGGGACCAGTTTGGACCCAGCTCTTGGGATATCTTGAGCACTGCCTATGAGGTGATCTCCTAGTTTATTTATGTAAAGTGTAAACAGTAGAGGTGCCATGATGCACCCCTATCGTACCCCTCGCTTAACCTCCCAGGAATCCATTAAACTACTGTCATCCTTAAATCTTACCACTGCCGTTGTGTTATTGTGGACATAGTGTGAAAAGGATACCAGACTCGATTCCACGCCCAATTCCCCCAGGATCCGCGACAGTTTCGATCGATTTACTCGATCAAAGGCCGACGTTAGGTCCATGAATCCCATGTGCAGGGTGCCCATCTTTGCTATGGTGTACTTCCCAATCACCAGGCTGAAGTTTATGCATTGATCCAGTGTGCCTCTCCCTTGCCTGAACCCATACTGCAAGTCACTAATGACATTCAAATTTTCTAGCCATAGTGATAGCCGCTTCAGATTTACCTTTCCCATAATTGTGGCAGCGTAGTCCAAAAGTGAGATAGGTCTATAACAGGCAGGATCATCCCTAGCGCCCTTTTTTAAACATTGGGATGATAATGGCCTTTGCCCATGATGGGGGAAAACCACAGGTAACAGCAGCATTAAAAACCCAAGCCAATATTACAGCCCATACCAGAGGGTCCGCCTTATACAGGTCAGCTGGTACCCCATCCGGGACAGGGACCTTTCCCCCAGCTGTGGCAAGAATGGCTGCCTGGACCTCAGCAGCATTAAAGTGAAGTGGTTCTAGCGGCAGTGTAGGCTCCCGCTGTGGCTCCAACTTCTCCAACTCACCATCACTGTACATTCCCCCCAAAAACTCTACCCACCGTTCGGAGGCTATGATGCAATCTGTATTGGCATTTCCAGTCTCCGAAAAATACGGGCTATTCACCACCGCCCAGAACATCTTGCTATCCGAGTATGTGCTAGCTTTCTTCCTCTCCAGGGTGGCCTTCTTATAGTCTGCCCTGCATGCCCTAATTTCACTCTAGTTTCTGGGTTTTTGTTTAAGGGCCAGTGCTAACTTCTTATGGGTGGTAGAACAGGTACCATCAAACCATCGCTTCACTTTGGATCCGTTACCCCTGCATGGGATAGTTAGGTTGATGGCTATCTGATTGGTCAGTATTCCAAAGGCATCTAATACCGCTCCATCCGACCCAGTGCTGTCCATACATACTGAGACCTCAGCTATGCACTCCGCATACAACTTATCTAGAAACTGTTCAGGCACCACTTTCATCCACTTCAGTCTACGTGACTGTTCCTTAGTGCTAATGTCAGAATTTGAGATACCCCTACTCTCTACCTCATAAAAGGCAGATGAGTATAATAAGTCAAGTGTGAGGGGATTATGATCACTATGAGTGCTCCAAGAAACACTCAAACTACAGACCGCAGGAGCTAAAGTTGCAGAGATCATTATAAAATCAATGATACTGGAGCATCCCCTACCGGTAAAGGTGGGAATAGAAGTATTCACCCCCGTTTGCTCTAGGCAATACACATTATTTGCAGCAAGAAGCCCCTCTAAAAGTGTGCCTGACTGTGTGTTCAAAATGTGTATTTGAAACTGGACAGACCCCATGGGCCTTATTTAAAATACAGTTCAGCTAACACAAATGTGTATTAAAATCGCACAGAATTAAGATCTCAGAGTAAGTGTGTTTTCGTTTTTTATATGTGTCAACGAAACCTTCCAGGGCAACTAATGTTCATTTGCAAAAAGTCTAGTAAAAGAATTTTAAAAGTTTATTACTAATAACGGGTAGTGAGCATTAAAAATCAGCTCTACTGCCAAGATATGGGGAGAATGACACTCTAAGCCGCTCACTTTGTAGCCTAAATCGATAGAAACCAATAAGAGAAGACCTCCCCTGGCACGCCCTGACGTGGAGGGGACTGCATGCTTAACGTATGAGGTAAAACCATCCAAGTGAAAGCCTTCACCTGTATCCCATGTCTCTTGTAGTGCAATTATTTGGCAGCCCTGGAATGTCGTACACCAGAGAGCGTCATCCCCCTTGGTCCCAACGCTTTGTACATTCCACGTGAGTATCCTCAAGCGGGCGGGATCTGTCAAAGGGGGTGTTATACTGGGCATGGGGGACAAAAACAGGCTTCTCAGGTGGCATTATACTTCCCACTCCTATAGGGGGCAGCCTAGGAGGCGGAGTACTAACAATTTCTGGGCAGATAACTTTGCTGGCAGATGGGGCAGGATCTGGACTCACAAGTAAGGGGATAATATTAACACACAGGTCGTGTGATCTTGGCCCCTGTAGTTCTTCCTCAAGTGATGAATGTCAATCTACAGCGTCCAGTCCCTGTCGGCTTCGCAAGGGTTCATACCTATTCGACAAAGTTAGGGCCAGACTAGAGCTATCATTTTGGTTTGGTTTAGTCGTAATGGATGCCTGCAGACCTGGGCTTTTTGATGGAGGAAAATTAGCGGGCAGGTAGAAGTACTGGAGGGGAGCTACCCTAATCAGTGTTTTAGAGCTACCCATGAGCTCACAATCTATTAATGCATCAACGTTTATGAGCTATCTCATGTTGACTATCACACAGTCACCCCCAATATTTTTCCCCACCCTATGACCCACCCAGCCCACTCTTCTAGCCATGATAATGTCCGGAGATATTCGATGACCATTCACAATGTTCATGTTACACCAATGTGTAACCTTGTGTACCAAGTCCAGTGTAGTTTCTTTAGTCCCCCGTGTGGTTGAAGGGACCCCCACCAAAACTACTGCCAAAGGTGCAGCCTCTGGGGGCAGATCTATGATCTCATAACTGTTAGCCAATGTCTTCCCTAACTGCGTCACAGCGGGGGGTTCACAAGATGACTTATTGGTCGTACTCAAGAAGCTGGCCTTTTTGGTTACCCATTGTTTCTGGGGCCCAGTATTTTGAGTATTTTAAAAATATTGTGGATTAGAGGGCATCCGAGTTGAACAACCTGGGACCGCTGATTCTTCCACTGCGTCTGTGCCTTCTACCCCCCTATCAGGCACCTGTGGCTTGGTGTTCCCGACAGGGCCAGTGTGACCACCTCCCACTGACTCCCCTACAGTGGGGTGAGAGGGTATTAATAGGAGAGCAGCATCGAGTCTTGCATCCAACCCCTCCAGCTTTTCCCGTATAGGCCTTAAAAGATTTTCAAATAAGGATTCCAGTTTAGGTAAAAGTAGGTCAATGAAGTATTTCGGGTCAGACTCAGTTGGTGTTGCGTCGCTTTCGGGCAGAGGATAACGAGGGGGTCTTTTGCAACCTATTTTCTTCCTCTTAGTAGGGGGGCTGGGCAGGTGATCCTCCACCAATCTCATAGCCGTCTCTAGCGTGGAATCTATTATGTCTGTATTAGCCTCGGGGGCAGACATAGGTCCGGGATTGGCTCCTTCTGCTCCACAACCAGTCAATAATGATTGTGTGGGGGTAGATTTACCTATCTCCAGGGATAGCCTTCTTTCAGTAAGAGCTATCCCCTTGGAGATAACACTGGCCGCCCTTGTTAGGAAAGAGTCAATAGTTGCTGTATTGTTACCCCCCGCTCCTCCAGCTGTTGTTTTTCTTTTGACCACGATTGGATGGTTAGCGAATCATATGTTCTTACTAACTGGGAAGGAGTATAAAAATTACAAAACAAACAGTACCTTAAGTTTTAGCGACCAGGAGCATGGAACGTGGAACGTGAAGCCAAGGGACCTGGCCCAGCCCAGCCTCTTCCGCTCTCTGACAGGCGCAGGAGCCCTGAGCAGCTTATGTGCGCCTCCTGGCGCGAACAAGAGATGTGGGCGGCTCCTGCCGCGTTGCCTGGCGGGGGCTGTAGTCTCCCCTCCGGTAAAGTGCTGAGTGCGATATCCGATGACGGGCTCCCGCGCCGTGGGAACCCCGAGCAGCTTATGTGCGCCTCCTGGCGCGAACAAGGGCGTGGGCAGGTCCTGCCGCGTTGCCTGGCGGGGGCTGTAGTCTCCCCTCCGGTAAAGTGCTGAGTGCGATATGCGATGCGCAGCAGGAGCCCCGAGCAGCTTATGTTCGCCTCCTGGCTCAAACAAGGGACGTGGGCGGCCCCTGCCGCATTGCCTGTCAGGGGCTGTAGTCTCCCCTCCGGTAAAGTGCTGAGTGCGATATGCGATGACAGCCAAGTCGCTGCCCTGCATATTTTGTGAATAGAAGCACCCCCAACTTCTGCCCAGGATGATGACACTGCCCCAGTTGAGCAGCCTTGGAATTGTGACGGAACACTATCACTAACTAATCTATAGGCCTGAATTATTGCCTGACGGACTCATCTACTGATAGATTGTGTAGTTGCCTTTTTGCCTTTGATAACTGACCCAAAATATATGAAGAGGGAACTGGAAGACCTAAACTCTTTAGTAAGAGATAGATAAATGGGAAAGGCCCTTATTACATCCAAAGAAGTGGGAACTTCTGAGGTAGGGTCTGAAAAGACAGGTAATACCAGCTCATGCGCAAGGTGGAAATTAGACTAGACCTTTAGGACACATTTAAGGTCCAACTTAAGGACGCCCAGTCTGAAAAAAACCTCAAATAAGGAAATGGAGCCATTAGAACACCCAGTTCACCTAATCCTTTTGCAGGTGTAATAGTGAGAAAAAAAAAGTTTTATGAGAGAGCCAAGGTCTGTTTGCTATAATGGGATCAAGTTGTTAAACCCTCAGTAGAATGGAAGGATCCCATGTGGGAATAGGGCTCAGCACTGGTGGTTTCTTCAGTCGGAAACTGCTAAAAAGTCTCACAACAAAAGGAGCGTTATTTGAGCAGCCCAAACCAACTGGAAGAGCTTTAATAGCTGCCCACTATGTGTGCACAGTAGATGAGTGTAAACCCTTCAAGAATCCTTCTCAGGAATTCCAGTATTTGAAATGGATCCACAGACTGTGTAGTGAGCCCTCTAGATACACACCACTTGCAAAAGGATGAATAATGCTTCCTACATAAAAAACAATGTCAAAGGTTTCCTTGATGCCTGGATGTCTAGAGCAACCATTTTGGAACAATCTATTTCCTTTAGTCATACCTGTTCCATAAGCCAGGCCATCAATCTGAGGTGCTGGACTTGAAGGGGTGGAAGTCAAGGCACTTGAAGCAGAGGGTGCTTGAGGGGGAGAGAGAGAGAAAATCCCCCTTGTAAATGGTCACTAAAAGAGAACCACTGCCATCGTGGCCAGAAAGGGGCAATTAGAAGAACTGTGCTTGTCTCCTCTCGAATCTTCTGCAACACCCTTGGGAGGAGGGGAATTGGTGAGTCAGCATACAGGATGCCGGGTGGCCATGGGATTGATAACACATCCACTGCCTGGGCTTAGGGACAGGCCTCTTGTGAACAGAAGATTAAAAGTATTGTGTTGTGTGGAGATGCAAAACTATCCATCCAGGGGGTTCTCAAATGGGTACATATCCGGTTGAACACCCGGGTCAACAGATTATAAAGCACTGAGGATGGAAGGTTCTGACTCAGGCTGTCTGCCCAAAAGTTCAAACACCCTTGGATGTAAACTGCTCCTAATTGTAGCAGGTGGACCTATACCCAAACAAAGATCTGATCGCCCATTAGCCCCTAAACGTTCACCCAAGTCCTTGCCATTACAATGGGTTGAGCTAAGAGATGAGAGAGTGGCCACTGAATCAATGCTATTCTTGAAGGGGGAAGGAATACATGGCCCAGGAGAATGTTGAACTGAGCTCCAATGAACAACTTCTCTCGTGAATGTTTGACTTCTGAAAATTGATGACGAACCCTAGTTCCTACCGGGCTCTCCTCACCAACGCCACATCCTTTTGAGCCTTTAAAAGAGAGGAAGCAGAAAGTAACTAGTCATCGAGATATGGAAAAATAGAGACACCACATAACTGTAGCTGCGCAACAAAAGGAGCAAGTACCTTGATAAACACCCTGGGCGATGTTGATAGACACAACGGCAGAGCTTGAAGTTGGAAGTGTTAGTCTCCTGCTTCGAACCGAAGATACTGTTGACTGGCAGAATTAATTGGGATGTGCAAATATGCCTTCTGCAGGGTTAGTGACATTAGGCAATCGTCCTGTGAAATAAAAAGAATGATAGATTGAAGAGAAATCATTCTAAAAGACTCCACAAAGACATACTTGTTCAGGTTTTTTAGGTCTAAGACTGGTCTGAGTCTTCCATCTACCTTGGGAACCAAAAAAGGATGAAGTAGAATTCCTTTCTTTGCTGGTCCACTGGAACCGGAACAACTGCCTTCTTTTGATAAAGAGCTTGAATTCCCAGAAGCATTGCTTCAGCTTTTACGTGATCTTTGGACAATGGGGTAGGTGTGACGAGACATTGAGGAGGATTCTGTGCGAACGGGATACAATAGATGTTTTGACTATGTCTGGGACCCAGTGATTCGAAATGCAAGTTGTCCACTGATGATGAAACTCTATTAGCCTTGCCCCAACTGCCATATATTCATTTCTGGGACTGCTATTAGACATTGGTGTTGATAGGTCCGATTTTTTTCCCAAGCATGGCCCCGGAAACACTGGCCTGACCACGAAAGAGACGTTTGTCTTAGGGTTCTGTGCTATGTGTTTGGCTTTGAACAATTTCTTATTGGACTCTAGCCTAAAGTGCGTGAGAATTTCTTGTTTATCTCCCACCTTTTGCACCATCTCGTCAAGCTCAGCCCGAACAATTTTGGCCCTGTGAAAGGTAATTTTTTGATAAGAGCCATTTGGCTGGATTCCAATTTCCATGATTTCATCCACAACACCCCATGACCTGCTATCATGGCTCTCCTTCTGAGTGTGGATTCCACCTTTTCAACCTTGACATTAGGAAGTGTAGCGTATTCCGATGCAAAATTAAATGTAGAAATCATTAACTCTAATATTGTGTTCACCTTTGGCGTATGAGGAAAGTCTTTATCAAAATTAAAAAATTAAATATCTTTAATTTAAAAAAACAAGGAATTGCAGACTTATCAGGAGCCTTACACTCTTTAAACAAAATGTATTTTATAACCTCATGCAGGGGCAAGTCATCAACATTATTATTCCGGTATTATGGATAAAAAAACTTCCTCCTCACGGGTATTTTCTTTGAAACCAAAAGATTCCCTGAAATGTATTAACAGGTGGCAGAGTTATGAACCTTGGATGTATTTCTCCTTCTGATCTTCATCTGGATCATCATCCTACTCTTTAAGGTGATTTGCCCTAGGCTCTGCTAGAGCATAGTCAACAGCAAGTCAGTTCTGGAAATAGGGAGAACTTCCTCCTCCTTCGTCTCCTGCAGCTGTATATTGTGCTACTTTGATATTGCTTTTGAGCTTTCCACTGTGCCTCAGGAAATTGTCTCAGGAAATAGAATCGCTACAGCAGCGTCTTCCTTCATTTTATAGAAGCTTGGAAGCAGTATCTGGCATCACACCAGATTCTGTTACCAAATACAGTGCTACCTCCTGGTGACTGACATGCCGCCACCATGCCAAGATGCAGAGCGAACGCCTCTCGAACGGCAGGCCCGTTCAACGATCTGCATCACTCCCCAGCCCAGTCCATGCTAGGGAGTGCAAGTGACCAGTGCACATTATGATAACCACTGTGCCCAGTGACAGCAGAAAATCGACATATTCACATTTTAAATAAGTAAAAAACAATCTGTGGCTTATCTTGTCCGCCAAGGACGGAAAACAAAACAGGAAGTGGTGAGCGGTGGAGGAGCATTTCTGAGAAATAATTAACATAGAAGAGTTCAATGTAAACTGGGACCTTCTGCCCCTGGGTTTGGTTCTGTAAGGACTGTAATGAGGAGGACGAAGATGAGGGAGTGATGTGCATCGTGCTTGTGGGGTTCATGGAGATGAGTGATATCAATGGTGTCCTATGAGAGGACGTCTTACATGCAGCACTAGATGATGATTCTTGTTACAGGCTGTTTTAGCTTATACTCGGAAAACCTTCAGGGGCAACACCTCAGAAACCCTATTGCAGCTGCATCCCTATCTGTTTTCTGGCTGCAGCATAACACGCAAGGAGGAGATCGAAAAATATTAAGCTGATAGCTGCAAGTCTAGCGGTCATGAAGTAGAGGTCTACCACACTGACATTCCAGGACCAATCATGTGGTTAGTAAGCCTCACCAGCCCCTCTTTGCCTCCTTATCAGTCTTTGAATTTGTGGGAGCCTGTACCGTCCATTTTCTACACAAGAGGGAAACTATGAGTTCAACCTAGGTCTCTAGGGCCTTCACTTTCAACTTAGGTCTCATTATCTGTGGATTGCCATTCTGATTCCAGAAACAATCAAATCTTCTTTCTATGCCGTATTGTTGAGGAGATATAACATTTTAAAGATAAAACTGGCTCCTAAGCCGTAATTCACCTTATCAGGTGCTACTTCAAACCAGCTTGTACAGTGTATCCATCCAGGTTCCATAGGTGCCACTGCTACACAAACATTTCACCACTAATCAGTGACTCACCCTGCAGCACAGTCTCCAGGTGCTATGAAATTTCCAGCAACAGTGTTTGTGCCACTGGAGATTCGTTTAAGCAGACACTAGACTTCTATTTTACCAAGGCATTAACCACCAGTCAAGCAGCAACATTTAAGTGGACACTTGTATGTTGGACCAGTTCGCTGTAACCATAAATCATCCTTTTTTGGGAACAGGAGTTCTATCTTTCTTTTGGGTGGCAGGTTTTCGTGGCTTTGAAATATTTTTGCGTCTTTTGACATTTGTGGCAGCTTCTCAACTGCCTGGGATCAAACTCACTAATAAGAACAAAGGTCATATGTATTGTAGCATTTATGATACATTGTAACACTCCATCTAGTAGCTTTTAGGTTTAACTCTGAGGCTACCGTATGGTGATTATTAGAGCTTTACAAAATCCACAATATAAAATAAATGACCAGAACTAAACAAAGCCATGGAAGAAGAATTGGGACCTCAGTGATTATGAAAACTGCAGAAACCTTACAACCCTTCCCTCTAGGATAGCATTTTCCACCATTGTTATGTTGAATGTAGAGATTTACTACATGCTTTTGGGGGCACTGATTCTTTGCAGGTGTACATTGACCGCTTCTGCTGCAGATTTGCTCTACTTTCTGGCGAGCGCTTTTTCTTTTATCTGACACTTTTGCCACCTTGTTGAATGACTCATAGCAGGCCGTTTTTAGGTCTCGCCTAGCGTTGCAGCGCGCATGCGCTGCTCGCTTTGCGAGGCATATTGTAGTAGGGGATGTTTTAGAAGTGGAGTGGAAGCCCCACCCATCTTTTTCATTGGCTGGCATCATCGTCCATGGTAAACGCTGGCTTCCGATTGAAAATGAGGCTTCTTAGTCCCTCCTTGTTACCGCCCTGTCTCCTTTTGGGACCGCCCATCAGGACTGGATCTTTTACTTCCGGCGTTATACTGTCTCCATCATTTAGTCAGTAAGCACTATTCTGCTTTGGCGCGCGCCCAGATTTATAGTTCGTTATCTCAGCCGTGCCTCTCCACGGGGTCAGCAGATTCCCTGCCGCTGAGCGGCGTGCCTCGCTCCCGTTTTATTTAGATATATATTACCAGCCCTGCTGACACCTCGTTATGGAGAGCGGGTCCTGCCATTATCGCAGGCCGCTGAGCTGTCCCTGACACGGCGCGCGCGGCCAGAGTTAATCAAGGGCAGTCCCCGGGAGCAGATAAAGGTCGCCGGCTCTTGGCGATAGAGGAGGGCTCAGGTGGTTACGTGTCCCTTCACTTGCGTGTTCCACCGCTTCCAGGCCAGGGCCATCACGAGCCCGCCTTCACACGGAGAGCCTTTACATTGAGTGTTGACCCGGTCCTCAGGATAACACATCGTACTAACCACGTGACGTGGGAGAGTGTAATCAGGTCATGACCCGGGACACCTTGTAGTCAGACCCGTGATGGCTACAGGAGACTGCGCAGGGTGGGACCGGGGCCGGAGACATTTCCGGAGACTGAGGAGGCCGAGTTGTATACATACGTTAAAGTGAGTACATAGCAAGAGCGAAGCGAGAGAGGTCATATCTAGGACAGCGCCTCGGGGCCTCGCCAGGGGAATGCAGTGCTTTAAAAATCTTGTACTACACAGTGCAGTTCTTGCAACCTCTGACTTGTGCACAGATATTTACTGGAGACAGTCCTCCAGAGAACCCCCCCGTGCACCCAGTGTTGGACTTGAACGGTTCTGCAAGACTTGTATGGTTCCAGAACACCCTACAGGTTTAATGACACCCTCCAGCCCCCTACACCCGGGTGTGTCCTACAGCCCCACTTGCCATGCCAGCATCTTGCCATCGACGCGCACCTCAGTTCTCACCTGCAGCGCCCCCTGCTGTTTCGGAGCTGAGGGCCAGTATGCACCTGCCAAAGTGCGATTATGTCTGGCCTGAAGACCCCCCCCCTGCGGTTGCAGGGCCGAGACCAGTCCTGACTTGAAGCACCTCCTTCAATTCCAGAGCACACGCACACTGTGTGCACTCATCTCAGTCACTGCATCTCAGCTGCACCTTGCAGCAGCCCCTGTTAGTCCAGCACTGCATCCACACGCAGCCCTTCCGGTGTGCTTCAATCCTGGCCTGCAGCTTTGGGGCAACTGCACAGCTCTGGTAAGGCACCCCAGTCCCGGCATGCATAGTTTCCATATCTTCAAGTCCTTATGCCATGGCATAGCTCCCCGGTGCTGACCTACAATAGACTTTCACACATCCCTGCCAGCGCACCTCAGGCTTGCCATACAGTATTCTCTGCTGTCCCGCTACTGACAACCACAGGCCAGTCCGCCACGCATCTCTACCGGACATCTTGGTCGTCCTACTGTTCCAATGCTGGGCGTTTGCTTTCGTGTCACCGGGCATGCGGAAAAAAACCTTACAATGCACAGCGCTCTACCCTTCGAAAGAAAGTGCAGTGTGCCAGCCAGAATGCTGTAATAAAAGTAAAGCAAACATGTGAACAGGTTCTGCGCTTCATGTTTTGATTTTTTATCATTAGCATGGCGCCCGCTTCACGGACGCCATAATAAGCATTACTTTTCTCTGCATGGGCGACAGCTTTATATTTCAGTACGACGCCCGCTTTTTGCCCCTGTGCTGCCGATCTCCCCAGTCCTCGGATTTAGCGACTTTCCAATGAGGCAACAGTCCAGGCCGACTCTAAGAAACAAAAAATTAAAGTATTCATACAGCAGTTCAGTATCTCTCGCTACCTGCGTCACAACAGCAATGGTGCTCACATTTGTTGCTTTCAGTGTATGCCTCAAAGAGGTAAAAACATCATATTTAACGAGTTACCAATATATATATATATATATATATATTGTAATTTTTTTTTTAAGGTTTTTATTGCATAACAATAGAAAACAATGTAACAC